>NJPR01000073.1:0-1437810 GCA_002946385.1 Rutstroemia sp. NJR-2017a WRK4
GACCCCAAGACGTTCCGCCCGGAGATCGAAAGGTTAACATGCAAGTTAGAAGATGTAATTAAAGTGAAAGGAAAGGCCCCTGTACACTAGTAATAATTTTCAATTTCAAGCCGAAATATTGTACGGTTGATTTTTAATTAAATATCGAAGTAAATGGTTGTAAAAAGGGGGGGGTGCGTCGTCACCTGGCCAGTGCTCTTACATGATCGCTAAAACCCCTGGTTGATTTCAATGATTTCATCCCAAAAGGGTATGCGATACGTTGCGATACTGCTTCTGGAAACCAGCACGTAGGTAACATCGCAGTCCCACTTTGCATTTATTCCGCGATTTCTGTTCCTGTTTTTAGATTATGTGTGTATATATTTCTCTTGATTCCCAGATAGATCTCTGCTTCCCGCTTCATTCTACACCTCTTTGTTGATTGCCACTTTTCAGCTAGGGAAGCTCCAGCAAGCTAGCCAGCATTACTTGTAGCTAGTAGCTTCTGTATGTACAAGGTCATTTGAAACCCGCGACGAAGCAGGCGCCCCTCGGCCCAATGCAACTTTCCGACTCCGGTATAAAGGTACTTTAAGAGATATTTGTCCTTTGGAAGAGTTTCTGTTCGGTTTCAATCCATTCTTCCATCGCAATGGCGTCTATACCTTTCAGAGAATTCCTGGTACTGCCAACGACCCTTTCTTACATACTGGTTCAGCACCGCCCTGATCTGTTGCTGTTCTCTCGGCCAACTTACGTGGGGACATGGGTGCAATTATGGTTACTCCAGTTCGTAGCCTTTGCAATCTGGAGTGTACTCCTATATCCTAAATACTTCTCGCCATTGAGACATTTACCCAGTCCGAAGGGCGGTAGTTGGTGGAATGGACAATTTGGAAGGATCGCTAAAGAACCAACAGGAGCACCAATGCTCGACTGGTAAATATAAAATCGCCACTCATATCTGCTCTCCAAGCTAACCGCCCAAAGGGTACATGAGGTTCCGAACGATGGCATTATAAGGTACCTGAGTCTCCTAAACCAGGAGAAAATCCTCGTCACCAATGCGAAAGCGCTCAGTGAGGTTCTCACCACGAAAAACTATGACTTCATTAAGCCTACAACCGTCCGGATCGGCTTAGGGAGACTTCTTGGAATCGGTGTCTTGTTGGCCGAAGGAGATGAACACAAGATGCAGAGGAAGAACTTAATGCCTGCATTTGCCTTCCGACACGTCAAGGACTTATATGCCGTATTTTGGGACAAGTCTTGCGAAGCAATTCACGCTATGACCGTAGAAGTCAAGGCGAAAGAAAGAGGCGAAATTCCTAGTGAGCCATTTGTGGATAAGAGCGAGAATGCGGATGAGCCATTGCCAGTTCCGGTAGCAGAAAAAGGCGTCGCGTATATGGAAGCAATGGAGTGGGCAAGTAGAGCCACCTTGGACATTATCGGAACAGCCGGTCTGGGTCAAAACTTCGGAGCAATCCAGGATCCAAATACCGTACTCAATCGCACTTACCGAAGCGTCTTCAAGCCCACACCTATTGCTCAGTTGCTAGGATTTTTAAATACCTTCTTGCCCGGCTGGTTCGTCTCGAGAATACCTGTCAAACGAAATGGTGAGATCGAGGCAGCTGCCGCAGTCATCCGATCAACGTGCAGACAACTTATCAATCAGAAGAAAGAGAAGCTAGCAAAGAAAGAACTCAATGACGTGGATATTCTCAGCGTTGCTCTCGAAAGCGGTGGTTTCTCCGACGAAAACCTCATCGATCAACTCATGACCTTCCTCGCCGCCGGCCACGAAACCACCGCCAGCGCCATGACATGGGCCATCTATCTCCTCTGCGTGCACCCCGAAGTGCAGTCCCGTCTCCGCGAAGAAGTGCGCTCCCGCCTCCCCAGCCCGGACTCCACCGCCACCGTCACCAGCCAAGACATCGACCACATGCCCTACCTCAACGCCGTCTGCAACGAAGTCCTCCGGTACTTCTCCCCCGTGCCTCTCACCCTTCGCGAAGCCGCCGTCGACACCACTCTTGTCGGGCAGCGCATCCCCAAAGGCACGAAAGTCCTGATCGTCCCCTGGGCCACCAATAAAGACGAAGCGCTCTGGGGCGCAGATGCGCGGAAATTCAATCCCGACCGCTGGATGCCGCGGGATGGGGACGCGCGCAGCACGAGTGGAGGAGCGTCGAGTAATTATGCGTTTTTGACGTTCTTGCATGGCCCGAGAAGTTGTATCGGGCAGGCGTTTGCGAAGGCGGAGTTTGCGTGTTTGTTGGCCGCGTGGGTGGGAAGGTTTAGGTTTGAGTTGCAGGATGGGAGGTTGCTGGATGAGAGGAATTTGATTATTAAGGGGGGAGTGACGGCGAGACCGGCGAAGGGGTTGCATGTTAAGGTGGGGGTTGTGGAGGGCTGGTAGATTGTGCATACACCAATTACACTCTAGTATGTATATACAATTACACTCTAGTATATATATATATCTACTAGCTCTATTTGGGCTGGGAGGGTGTGTGTTGGGAAATAGAAACGGAGTCTGGTGTAAGGGGGTATTATTTTAAGCATCACATAAATGAATGATGAATTAATCACGAACTCCTCGGAATGGAATTCTATGTGAGCTATAAATTTATCAGCTGAATGACACAAAGTTTCTAATACCAGTTTAATTCACAGATCTGACTAACTAACAATATCTTTGCTGACTTACACTTTCCGTTTACCTCGCCTCCTTTCTGCTTGCATGCATGCATGCCAAGACTGTGACAAATAGGGGGTCAGACGGGTTCGCTAATTCGCGAGAGTTTCGTTTGTGTTAGTTGGGGGAGTGGTTGCAATGGTGTGTATGTAAGTATAGAAGCGCTAGTGTTAGTGTATAGAGTAGGGAGTTTTTGCTTGGTAATTCTAGTTCAAATTCAAGGAGAGCTTGCAGAGGATATGTTTGTGTCGGGTTGGTGAACACCGTGAAGCTGCCAGTGAGATGACGAAGCGTAGATGACTAATGGAGGGAGGGTTAGATGGATGGATGGACGGATGGTGGGTATTGTTAAGAACCTGAATGTAACTACTGGTAGTAGGTAGAATATGGCTGGAAATCTGTGGTGGAGGACAGAATGCGGTAGAGACTCGGTAGGTAGCATAGATATCTGGAAGTGCTAGGGGTGGGCAGAAAGTGTGTTCCGAGACCTGAGTGTGGATTTCGGGATATCGTATGTTATCTAAATTGACGATTGGCACACAGTAGAAATTCTCGAATGGGATGCAGAATAATAGCGGGAATCCTAATATAGAGTGTAGAACGGTGCAGAAAGTCTACGCGGGTGCAGAAACCGTGCAGAAAGAACATAGCGGGATGTAGACCAGAGCAGAATCTCGGTAGAAAGAAGGGACAGGGCCGGAGTGCTTAAAGTGTCCGGAGTGTATATTCTGCACGGTTCTGCACCTCAAAACATTGGGTGATGCTAGCCAAGGCCATCATAGTCTCGTGGTTACGCAGGCTTGTAGCTGTGCTGTGTACTTTCGTAGATGAGGAGAGTATGAGGGCAGTAAGCTTTGCATAACTGCGGATGTGTAAGTAGGCATTCTCATAGAATCTTCGGAGGCTGTGACCTGTTGAGCATATTCAGATATCCCCAACCATGTATTTGATTCCCAGGCTGGGATTTGCTTTAATTCGGTGTACAGATTGGAAGTGTAGGCGGCAGTGGTGGTGTAGGTTTAGGATTTAGTTGTAGAGTGTAATTGTAGGTGTAAAATTGTAACTTCCAATGGAGGTAGGTGGTGCAGATGTAAGTGTAATCCTTTCTTCCTCTTGGCTCCCAGCCTGCCTTGCGGGCCTTCCTCTGCCCGAGGATTTTATTATTGAGAAGTCACCGTCGAGGGAGTTGGGGAGGATTGCTGGAGGCTCGGCAGGCTCGGCAGGCTCGACTTCTTTGTTGACAAGGGGTTTTGGAGTCGATGTGCGGGGTAGAAATGAGTGAGGGTGGGCTGCGGAATGGGTACCCATGGGTGGGTTTTCGAGCACTTCAACCCACCCATTATCCAACCAGAGATGGCACATACCAGTCTGGGTGATGGGTGGGTTCTAGTCATTGTAACCCATCCATGGGTGCCTCAACCCAACGGATACCCGACCCACCCAGAAGTAGGTCCACAGCCTAAGTGAGGCTACTGCATTCTATTCGGCGTGGAGACACTGGCGGTGGAGAAGGTTTCGATTATGATGGATGGAAGTGTGACCGGGTGTAAAAAGATTAGATGTCTTGTAAGAGACAGCACAATCAGAAGGTCCTTGCTGTCTAAGAGTCTGCGGAGAATCATGGCTGTTCCAAGGACCCGGGCCTTTACCATTGTATCGACGCGAACCCGAAGGATATATCGCAGTTTGATTAAGTTGTATTTTATTGTGATCGTAGGACCACTGCCGACTAAATAAAAGTCCCGCGCAAAGGCTGGGAGGCCTAGCAGAGAGATAGTGGAGAAATGATCACAGACAACGAGTCTACAGCCAGCAAGACCACCGCAGAACAAAGCTCGAATTATCAACGCTGGCTCTCTTCAAGTGTGTGCTAATAAATCCCGTGGTATGGTCAATGTTTGTAATATTGTAAAAGTAGCTGGAAATCGCGCAAATCTCGAGTAGGGCGCAAGTGAGGAAGCCGCAATCGTATTCTAGTCCAACGCTTCAACTTGTTAGCTTCCGCAGATTTGCATAGCAGGGGAGGAGCAATGGACTGGACGAAGACAAAGCCTGCTATCTGCCACGTCTGTAGTTGGTACACCAAAAAGACAGTGAGCGGGCTGCGGGCGTCGCCGGAAGAAGTGCGACGGGCCCGGGACGGTCCACGCAGTGCCAAATGCGGAAGGATCTTTCGCGATCCTTGGTTCTACTACATAATATCGGTGAACCGAGACTGTTCCAAGAGACTTCAAAGATCTAGACCCATCCATATCCCAACCCATGTATAAAGTATAAATTCTGAGGTGTATTTAGTCTCGTCTCTGCGCTGTAGGTGATGTGGAGCGTCAACGCCGCGATAGGAACTTCGGTTCAAGGCTTAGGATGTTGACTGAGGATAGAGGAATCGACGGAACAGTGTCCAACATTGCTATGAACTTATGATACTGAAGTAAATTTTGCAGTTGAAAGAAGCTTTGTTCATGTAGTACGTCGGTTGAGTCATTCAAGTTCAGCCACTGACGTTGCTGGCCCTGCTGGCTCTGCTGGTATGACTTCGTCGCCGCCCTCAGCTAAAGGCGTCGGGCTCGGTGGGAAGAGTTTTTGGTATTTGTTCGAGACATGAATCGCATGATCATTGCAGAAAGTTCTTGTATTTCAATTCGAGTCTTACGTAGGGAGAGGTATTGAGGGAGGGAGCACATCGTCAATGCTTTGTCGGCTTCGCTTTGGGTATGGTAGAGCTGCAGAGTAAATCGATCTACATAGTGCTCGGTGTCAGTTCATACTCAACCGTCAAAGTATTCGGCTTCTGCTAGTCGTAAGAGACGCTTTAAAGACGCTCACAGTCTGCCACAAAGGCTGGACCATTAGGATTCAAGTTAGAGTCTTTTGGCAGGCCAATGGTGCACATTTTGGAGTAAGTCTGTATATTCGGGCAGCTTACTGTAGGCCCCTTCGACTAATTGCCGCACCTTGTCGATGAGCTCGGCCTCGATTTGCATATAGCTGTCTCACAGCAATAAAATAAGCAACTGAGCCCCTGAGAGGCATTGCAGCTCGTAGATCAGAGGCGCAGAGGATGCACTGTCACCGACTAATTGTCATGCCACTGCCAGTTTGGGAAATCTGGCACGGCTTGGAAGTATTGGTAAGAGAGGAACCCGGACTTCCACTTTATGAGGAAAAGAAGAGGGACTATCCGGCAAGTCACGAGTGATCAAAGTAGATTTTGGGGAGATAGGTTGGGCATTGACTTTTCTCTGAGTAACTGCTCATCGGATGAAGAGATTGAGAGAAAATAAAGGCAGCGGAACAACAACACGCTCCACGATCCGTCTATGCCAGTGGCCCCAGTGCCCCACGATAGCTACGGGGGTTTTTTTTTCAAGCTGAATGAGATTCACGTTTGCATTTGGTCGGTAGTTAAATTTCAACAAAGAGTATCTATCCACCTTATGGTATGCCGGGTTCTCACGATTATACTGATGACGGTTTGGCTCGCTGCACAAAGCGCATCCGCATACATCAATGGCGAGAACTTAGAGACAAAGATGAAGAGTTCGACACCAATGGCATCACCTCTCCAACTTGAATCAACAAAGAAACTTCAAGGCGTGGAAATACAAATAGATCAAACAAAGAGAGCTTATTCGACACCTCGCTGTATTTCTTGTTGCAGTTAGTTGAATTTGGTTCTATTTACGGTTTCTCCTCGAGTGACTTTGAACGTGAAGTGACTCCAAGCTCAGCACGTTTGAATCATCTCTCGAGTCCATTCGTCCACATATCAGTATCCTATCATCTCTCGAGTCCTTAGAAGGCTACACAACAGCCTCAAGATCTATAAATAAGGTAAATCTACTGTGAATGGTCCACCTACCGAAAAGCGTTTCATATTCCAACTCCTCTAAGTGTGCCATAACAACCTCCCGTACGACGTCTTCCGTAGTCAGTGACTATGGGCTGACTAGCTTGAACTAAGCACCATATTCATCAATGAGGTGATTCAATGCAGTGATCGATTTAGTCTTATCTCCCATGACAGGATGTGCCTCAGTGCTTCCGAGTCCAGCCTTGAATCTTGATGAGAGAGCATTCACCACGAGATGAACCTGGTCTCCTGTACAAATAAGCTTCTCTGAATGCCCTCGCCGTGCAATTGAATGATTCCTGTAGGCAGCTCCGTAGTCGGAAGTCCATTGAATCTCATTTCCGACAGTGACTCTTCGAGTCTTCTGCCAACTTCTGGCCTACTGCCTAGCCTTAAAAGAGTACATACATGAGACCAGATGTATCTGTACTACATCATCACACGATGATTCACTTGATGGAGAATACCCTGTGGTCTGCCTGCTCCCCTGTTATTGGATCGATCCGAGTCCGAGTCTCGAAGCGAGAGATGCTAGTACTGAAATATCCCACAGTCCCGCTCAAATCTCTTCCATAAATCCCCGATACTCTCTGCCCAATAACTTCCCCCTCATCTCAACACACCACGACTTCCAAAATACTTCGTACTGAATACTATTTCATCAAGAGCGTCCTTTAATTTCCCTTTAGGTGCTTACAACCATATCTAATTACTTTTAAGCAAAATACACAAGCTTTCCACGTGAATTCCTACATCCTGCCGCTGCTACAGCAGTGCTGCGCTTCTTCTCTGCACAGGAGCGCGTTTTTCTTGAACTTTCCGCGCTGATATCACTTTTTACGCGTGCCAGAACCAGCAAGCTTGAACCATCAAGGTCAACATCTACCTTAGGTCATTCTACTCTGAAGGACAATACTAAGAGCTTCTTGGAAGCAACTGTTGTAAGTATAGTCTTCCAAATTTGCCAGCTCTTCAAGCCAAGTGGCCGCCAAACAGCCAGAGTGGATAGTAGAAAACTATCCTCTGTCAACTCTCATCTGAGTCCTGACCGATCTCAACTCCGCCCACTGGCAGCAATCACAGCTTGATCAATCATGATCAGAGCGTATAACTGTGGCGATCACAAACTTACACGAAGCTAATTTTGAATTTCTGCAGCTGTTCAACATCCCCGTCGCTCGCCCGTCGCCCTCATTTCGCAAGTTTGTCATCGACAATGCAACATCCAGTAAGTACTCGCAGCAAGATCTCATGGTTTCTAATTCTACTTATTGAGCCTGAGATCAAACAATGATCTTGTATCGTTCTCCTTGATGAGTTCAAACAACGATCTTGTGTCATTACCCTCATTGGGATCAAAAAACGATCTTGTGTCCTTCTACTTAATGAGATCAAACAGTCATATTGTGTTAGTCTCCTTGTCGAGATCAAACAGTCTTCGTGTGTCCTTCTCCTTATTGAGATCAAACAGTTATCTAGTGTCATCTCTCCTTGTTGAGATCAAAGAACGATCTTATGTCATTCCCTTTGTTGGGGTCACACTATTTGCCAAAGAAGATCCGAGGCTGATATAATTGCTTTACAGAATTCCCCTAAAATGGCTGCCGAGGAGCTCTCAGGCTCGATGCCGGTCGATGCTAGCGGTAGTCCGAACACACCGGCGAGTGCTCACACTCCTGAAAGTGGGCCTATTAGTCCTCAACTGGCACCTCCGAGACCTCGTCTCCTTCTTAATCCACGAATGCCAGCAAGCCCTCGGCCGATAACCCGGAACCCTCAGGTTCCTCTCATACCGCATACATACCAAAGCTTGGAAGCCTTTCGGAACCAAATCTTATCAAGTCACCATAGCCTGGAGAATTGCTCAAACTCTCCATTCTTTAACACATCGGCAGCTTCAACGGGATCAGAGAACTTTACACGATCAGGACTCGGAGCTATTGGCTACCAGGCCGTGGATATCTTTGACCCGACTGTGACTTTTGAGGACGCAGTCAATGCTAGCCGCCAAAATACTCAATTAAGTTATCTCACTAATGGTGGTCGCATGGTAAACCCAAAGGTGTTTATGGGTCCTCCACCACTACCCACCCGCTTAAATACTCCTTTCGCAAATTCAAGCACGGGTCACGGTGGATATTTCCAAAACGCTCTGCCTTTGCACCATGACTTCAATAGCGCATTCTACGTGTCAAACAGGAGGTCAAACGATAGTGAGCATTGCAGGATTAATAGCATCAGCGACACTGTTCCAAACACCCCGGTTAACAGCCCCAGTGGTAGACGCAGTCGCGTGAGCTTCAACGATGAAAGCAGCAAAGCTGGTGCATATGGTGGGCCTCCCATCGTCCGAACCCCTCCACCTCCGCCTCCATTTCCGTATCGTCCTTCAAGCACTTTACCACTAAGCGGACCCTGGCACAATCCCGAGACCGAGAAGCATACTGAGTTCACGCAAGTCGTTGTTCACACTGCTAAGTGTGACATTTGCGGTAGCAGAAACAGCAGTGTCGTACAACGCTGCACCGTATGCAATCGCCAGTTTGACTTCAAGTGTCGCGATGAGGTCGCAAAGGACGGGAAGCACCAGCCTGACCTGGAAAATCTTGATTGGACTGCTCACATTAAGGCCAACGCAAAGACTCGGCCGAGCTTCGATGGGAACATGACGGTTTCTAGGCGTAAGGATGTGCAGGAACATAAATCCAAGCTATCACCAGCGGAGCGAATCGAGCGTGCCATGGCCACCCCAATTTCTTTCACTGGTCGTGTAGATTGGGACAACGACTCCGACTCTCCAGAGTCGCCACCACCCAGTGAACCAGCTCCAAGCACTCCTGCGAAGAGCGTTCGAGGTGTTCGAGGTGTTCGAGGTGCCCGAGGTGAACGTGTTGCTCGTGCCGCTCGTGGGGAACGTGGTGCCCGAGGTGAAAGTGGTGCTCGTGCTGCTCGTGGAGGACGTGGTACTCGTGGGGAAAGTGGTGCCCGTGGTGGACGTGGCTCTCGAGGTGGTCGCGGAGCCCGAGGCGTCAACGTTGGCGTCAAGAGAAGAGGTGCCGGTCGCGGTGCGAGCATGCGGGTAGAAGAGGAGGATGAAATAAGCCCTACACCACAGCAAGAGATAGACGCCTTCCATGCTCACACAGAAGCGCTGCGAAGACAGGCCCGACAGAATCGTGAGAGTGAGATGATGCAAGAACCTCCCCGCAGACCCGTTCGTCCTCAAAGGTTGCCATTGCAACAACAACCACAAGAACAACCTCCGCAAGGCATGCAACCTGGACAAGAAGGCGGATCGCCGGCACCTTTCGCCCAGCAGGGTGCAGGTGTCGAACGCTCTGCCGGCAGTGTCGCAGGTGATGCATTCGACCTTTACTCAGACACCATCCCCAGCGACCTCCAGGATCTCCTATTACGCATGCCATTATCCACTTCATCTAGCCGAGAAGTCCCTAATGCTCCGTCTAATACTACAGACAACCAGGAGGCAATTGTTACGACTGTAGAACCTCAAACAACCCCAGTAACCCCCAGCCGCCAGAGTAGACGGGAACAAGCTCGGCTGCAAATGCGTGCTGCCAGTGAGCAATTAGAGGAAATGAGATTCCAGGGTTTGATCGAGCAAGCCGATGCTGCGCACGCTGCACTGGTGTTTGAACAACAACAACAAGAAGCTGAGGACGGTGAAGATAGTGAGACTGATATCATTACCAATTATGATTCAGAAAGTCTCGACTATGGCAGTAACGGCGAGGACAGCGATGAGCAAGCCTCCGTCAATGAGCAAGAGCCTGTCGACGAGCAAGACGACCTGAGCGATGCCGACGCGGAGGCCGATATGAGCGAGTAGTTGTCAGCTCAAACAATTTACCAGCAAGCTTGCATAGATTACTTCGCTCCCTCTTCGCGCATCAAACATAACAACTTCACAGGGCTCAACCACTTCTACCGTTTACATCTTCCCCTCAAACCCCTGAGCGCGTCATTACACTATAATCCTCAGATTACGATTAACGACTAACGACTCTTCTACCCGCCTTTCACACGATACCCCAAAAAGCATTATCAGTCCTTGTTTTCACATTCGTGCACTTAGCATGAAAGTTTTGCCACGAGCCTGCTGCCTTCTTACACCTTGTATTAGGGAGATTTTTGCGTTTGCCTTCTTTACCCGTTGTACCAACATAATACCTTCACATCATGATGGATGGGATGACACTTGTCGTACATTTACATCTAATTACATTATCAGGAGATCTGCAAGGGATGCGGGAGTTCTAGGTGCTTTTTCAGAAGTACAATCAGTAACTGCTGTTGACTGCGCATGGTGTATACCTCCTTATTTTAATTTCTACAGTAATTTGTTTTCTTTTCTCTTGGTTTCTTTTGCCTTTACATGTAGAGTAATTAGCTTTGTATTTAGGGAAAATTTACAGATCTTCGGACACCGAAAAGATGATGGCCTCTTTCTGTGATGTGTGTGTGTGTGGTTGTGTGATTCCCCCACCTCCTCCCCTCCTCCCCGCCCTACCTTCCCCCTTACCTCGATAATCCTCACCCTACTCCATCCAACTCTCCATCTCCACCGCTACCAGAAGGACCACTAAGTCTCCCAATGTGAGCACCTTGTGCTATCCTCCTCCTGCATCACACCCACCACACTCTCAGCCTCTTTCAACGCGCTCCCAACCTCATCCACCACCCTTCTTCTCACACCCAGCACCTCATTCATCCCACTCTTTCTAACGTATAAGTAAAAAAGTAAGTAAAGGAACAAGTAATTCTCAACTCAGCAGGTCTTAGAGCCTAGTACTTATAGATCATCTATCGGTCCGTTTAATTGCTGCAGTGGGCGCAGCACATCTAATTACAGCCCTTCGGGCCTTCGTTCATTATGAAACACTCCGCCGGACAAGTGGAAATGAGAGTGTTTGTGTAGGTGAATGTCTCCTGTAGTATTTTAATGTAGATCACTCTTGTATCTCCTTATGTTCACTGCTTATGCTTCGGTGAGGCCTTCGGTGACGAATCAGCGTCTTCCTCTTTCCATTCCTCTATTTCTCCACCACTCCTCCTTCAGTAATGAATCAGCATCCTCCTACTCTTCCGTCCTTCTACTCTTCCATCCTTTTACTCTTCCAACCTCCTACTCTTCCACCCACCTTCTTCTCCACCGCTCCTACTCTCCAAAACATCCCCCTCTATCCATCCATCTATCCTCCTCCATCCTCCCCTACGCACCCTCCCCCATCCATCCTCCTCCTCTATCTACTCTCCTTCTTCTCCCCCACTACTACTCCCAAAAAGACTACAAACATCCCAACCTCCAACCAAACAAAACGAGCATCTTACAGCCACACAAGAAACCAAAGCAACTCTCTCTCCCTTCAACTACACCGCCCTCTTCAGAAACCACCTACAATTCCTATATTCCCCGACCACACAACGAGAGCGATTTCGCGGACGTTAAATATATAATAGCATGTAAGATGGTGACGGTAGGAGGAAGGACTTAGAGTAGTAGCCAAGCTAGCTCTAAATACCGGACACTTAAGCTTCTCTTCTTCTCTGCTTATACTTCTCTTCTTTATATCATTTCTTCCTACTGTTTGGCTTCCACACTTTTGACACCTCCTATTCTCCCGGAACTCCCCCTCCACAATCCTCTACCCGTAGCCCTCCTCCTTCCTCTCCACTTCATCTACTCTCCTCCCATCCCCCTCCTGCCCTACCAATACTACTATATCTATACACAACCCTCTTCCATTCCCCTCTTCCATTCCCCTCTTCCTTCATCTATACTTCTCCTCTTCAGAAATCACCTTACTATTCCTGTACACTTCCTGAATATTCCTCGTACTTCTCACCACGCCGTTGAACCTACTAAAGATAGATATATAACACAATGCAAAACAATAGCAATAAACAACTCCCCACCACGACGACTATAAAACCCCACCAACTTAACCACCCCCCCTCCAGCCACCTTCCCCCTCCCTTTTATTCTTCCATCTTCACCCCTCAAGAAACCAACATCATCACTACGATTACCAATATTAATATCCAGACACTCCAGCACCTAATGCTTACCCCTCACCATAGCAGTATCCATACAAAGTAAAATAGAAAGCCATACTTCCAAACTAGCAACGATCGGAATTATATACTGCAATCTCTTGTCTCGTCGTCCGTATACTGGCTAAGTACAACTAAGTCTAGAGATATTCTTGGTCGGACTCGGAGGAAACCATAAGAGAACACTGGTAAGAAGGGGGATGTCTGCGCGGAGAAGCTGGTGGTGGTGGGTTTTATATGTTCTTATGGAGAGAGCAGGGGGAGATGGGATGGGAGAGGAGGGAATGGGAGGATGAGAGATTGTTGTTGTAGTGAGTGAGTTAGTGAGCATGCTGCAGGATATCTGGGACAAGGAATGAAAACGTGTGTCAGGTGTTAGATTGAGGTGTAAGAAGTTCAACTGGTCTGAAGAGTGCAGTGAGGAGTACGAAAAGGGGTATTATAGATAGTAAGTCCGGAGATAGATAGGATTTATTAACTCTTTCTTTACTAACATGAGTTAGAATCACTAATCTCGAGGAGACAGTAACCAAGGTAGCTGCCGCTAGCATCGAATTAACTATCTAGAAGCAATAGCTGTTACTAGCACGAGAAGTACGAAGCTAGATAGTTAGTAAGATATACAAACTAGTTTCCCGCCAAAAATAAGGGGTTGAACCCGACCCTTCTTCAGACTAGAAAGAACAGATTGATATTGAGGTTGTTTACTACTATCGAATAGATGTTCCGAAAGCTTTGAAGAGTGAGAGATATTTTTGGAGATTGTTATTGGATGAATGGTGGAAAAAGCTTGAGAGATAGAGATAGCTTCATTGTGATTTTTGTACTGCGAGATCGGGATGTATTGAGGGGTTGAGATGGACTGAGAGATTGGGATGCACTGGACCGAGAGATTCTAATGATTCCATTGTCCTTTTCGAACTGAGAGAAGGACACCCCGGTTCGGGTTTCTGGTCCAGGGGGATTAAGATATACGTTACAACATGGGATGGCGGTGGATGATTTGGGATATGGATGGTGATCGTGTACGATGGAGATTAAGATAGGGAGGATGGGTGGAGAGGGAAGGGTAAAGGAGGGTTGAGTGTGGTTGTTTAGTGCCAGTGTGCTCTGGGAACGGAGAGGGGAAGTAGCAGGAATTTGCACGCAATCGTTTGTCTTTTCTTGATCTAAGATTGCTATGATACTTCTAACTGTCACTAGTCTCATCCTCAAAGCCATCAGGAAGCTGGAAATATTTGCGTGGTATATGCATGGGTTTCCCGTCCAGCGGCTGTGTGTGCAAGGCCCGTTCCGCCAAGAAGTGTGGACTTCCATGACTCCAGGTCCATATATATAACCAAGTATGCGCTTTGTTGCTTGTCTGTTCGATTTGGTGTACTGCACTATATAGCCAGCCATAGGGATGTGGGATGGAAACGAGCAAATCGAATTCACGAGACGAACCGAGGAATATACAGTCTCTGTTCACAGAAAACATACAATGAGAACTCCACCATTCGACGCCCTCTCAAAGTCTTCGTGCGCGAGGGAAGATTGAAGGAGGTATCACGCGGGAAGAGTAGCATAATGGAAACATGTGGTAGGACAGACAGCAAGATGAAGATCGAGGCGTGTTATGGTTGTGAAGCCTCGACTCGTGGACTTGGAATAGAGTAGTATCATGTGTTGCCGTGTCAACCAACCGTGTTTGAGAGCAGCGCTTGCGCAGAGGAATACCGAGTAATGAATGATATACGAGTCAGAAACGGACCGTCCCGAGTGAACTACTGGATGACAAGCTGCGCACTTGCGCGAGAATGATTATGCTTGGGCTCTGGTTGGAGGCCGAGGATATGTCTTGAACGGGTCGGGTCAACTCCGTAGAAGTCGTTCGCGGGTAGGAAATTATCCTTGATGTTCATTTGAGACCATTTCGGATAACTCATATGGATTAAGTTATCATTGGCAACCATCACCAGTATCCTCCACCCAGACCACTTCCCCCATCGTGCCCAAACGCAGTTTGTTCCATTCCACAAACCAGCGCGGTTAGAATGGAAAACTATTCCATCCCGTCCCATCCCGTCCCATCCAAGTAACGGACACCAGACATGAATCATGATCACCACCTCACATGCACATCATTTCTTCGCGGCACGTCAATCCCATCGCAATCTTCGCAACCCGGCACACTTCCCTCCACTGGAGATTAAGTTGGGGGCTCCCTCGGCAGTGCAAGTACCAGAGCAGGGAGTAGCGCAGACCCTTCCTGCAGAAAATAGCAACATTCGCGAACGATTGGCCCCCGCGCCCCTGCACATCACTACCGGGTTAGCATCTGGTAAGTACTGTATCTCGCTCCGTTCCGCAGTGGCAGGCAGATACGATACTGGAGGATAAAGTACGTGATTGGAAACAGTCCTTTAGATTTGAAGTGGCTGGAGCGAAGAAGAGTGGGGGCCAAGATGGGATGGGCTGGTTGGTTGTTGAAGGTAGGACAAAGTCCAGCGAGACGCTACTGCAGGATTGAACGCGGGCGGCAAGGACTAAATTAGGGAGGTCAAGGGATTGTGAATTTGTGATGAGATTAAAGTAAAGTTGCGAAGTACCGACCGAGGATTCCGAAGGAGAGAGAGAATATGTAAGGATTGGGAAATGAAAGCTTCTTGTAGGTGGTTTGGTAGAGACAGAATATTTGGCTGACTGTAAGATTACTGTATTAAGTGAGCAAGACAATGAATGATTCAGTCCGAAGAGGAGTAAGCTGATGGGAGGGAATAGGGAATCATGAGATGAAGATGAAGGTCATCATAATTGTGCCAGGATTTGCACAAAAATTTCATAAACGACTGACGGTACGCGTAAAGTGCAACGCGTGAGACGCGTCGAAGCGCGATTGAGTTTCTTAGTGTGCCCCGCAAGATCGCAAAGGGACGGACGACAAGGGCACGGATGGACGAATGAGAGGGAATGGCACACACACGATTCGAGGGCGTACTCGGTACTGAGGGACAAAGTACTTGTAGATGTGCAGAGAAAACGGTGAAAGATTGATGAAAGCTGCCCAATGGCTGCATGAGATAAGGGGAAGAAGATTCGGTGAAGGGTTTGGGTGGCTTGGCGAGTGACGAGGGGAGTTTCCAATGGAGTTCCAATGGAGAGATGGAAGGTTTATGAGGTCAGGGTGAGAGTGGAATGACGACAGTGAGTTACGAGTGCTACAGATTTGACTTTGTACTTGAGAAAAGTATACTGTATGTCCTTCCTACTTAGGACCTGTCAATGCCATACGTAGATGGCAAATCCCAATGAAAACACCCTCTACTCAACATCTACTTTCCATGCCTACCTCACAGACCACGACGTATAAAGGGATCGAGGTTCCAGCAGAAAGGTTGCATCCAGAGACATTCGAGTATCGACTAACCACGTCGTGATCGAGAAGGGAAAAGAAGGGAACAGCTGGTCATAGGACCAGAACTCGACTACTCGACTACTCGACTACTCGCCTAGCATGCTTTTAGCCCTCCTTACTGACTGATTCTCTGGTAGCTCAACAGCTCGCGAAAGGGGGATGGTGGTTGTATTGTAACGGTGACTGCATGAAAGCGAGGAGGAACTACTCGCTCCAAGGTTAAGAGGTTGTCCACCCTTCACCGAATGTCTAGATGGGGTTGGCGATGGAGAGGAGAGGGAGAGTACGAAGTGATTCTTTCGATCGATGTGCACCGCGTTTGGTAGAATTCTCCAGGGAGCAAATTATATATGCCGTGATTGAGAATTGAGGTCTGCTGATTCCATTCTATCGACGGACCACGAGCGGAACGCAGTGAAGAGCGAAATAGTCGAGCTTGGTGCGGTTAAGGTTACTCAATGGGAAAAAGAGTGCAAGGTTGACTGGTTGATACTCTGAATCCCTGCTGTAAAGGCTGCACTAAATTTCACTAACCATCTAGCGTCCCCATAAATTTTATCCAGTACTTATCACTCTGCCTCAGCCAATCACCGTCATGTTCTCTCCCCTGCCATAATCGTCGTGCATTATTAACTCCCGTTATCCCGCCCGTTTGAGATTTCGACCCTCTCGTTCGTCTCTTTCTACCACACGAAACCCAGCTCCAGAGCCATTGCGATCGCTTTTCATTCTGGGAATACCCTCAACCATCGACCATCGCATCCCATCTCATAACTCTCATCGTTAGAAGAGAAGACGGCGATTCTTTTGATATACTTTTGAGAAGAATAAGAAACAATTGTCACGCTCCGACGCTTTCCGGCGCAATCGTTTTCGGCGCGCATTGTCGCATCCTTCGCATTGCTTTTTCCCTTCCGTTGCGAGAATAAACAACAACACTTGCGATTGCTGCCTACAGCTGCCTTCAATTATATACCATTTCATCCCATCATCTCCTATACAAAAATATAAATCCCATAAAAACGATGTTACTACCATCCGCCTTCACCTGCGACTCGTCGCAACCACCCTCCCAGCAACCGCGCGCTCGCGGTCTTCTATTCGCGTCACCTCCACTATCTCCCACCCCCTCTCCATCCACCTCAACCAGCATCAACAACCTCTTCACCACCTGCCGCGCCCTCCAATCCATGCTCACCACACCCACCCAACTCCCCTCCCCACCCATCCTCCACAACGAAATTCCCTCTTCGCCCGCACCCGCCAGTACCAAACCCAGCCACCCAAAACTACGACTGCGCGTTCCATCCTCCTCCGCTTCCACCTCATCCAAGAAACCCGCCCCCGACTCATCCACCGACCGAAAACGCATCACCAAGCGCGCGCAAAAAGAACCTCCCCGCGGACTGAACAAGCGCAGGAGAGCACTCGACGATGAGCGCGCGTGCGAAATCGCAGATATGGAGAAGGAGAATACATTATCGCAATGTCCCAGCACACCTAAACGCATGCGCCGCATCGCGCCTGAAGTGCTTCCGCTAGGTCTCGAGCGCAGCGACTTCCACGGTCTGCATCTTACTTCCACGGACACGGAGGAGCCGTTTGTGTTTTCCGCCGGCAGGACGCAAGATTCCAAGAATAAAGAAGGAGAAGAGGAGCAAGAAGAACAAGAAGGCGGCGAGTGGTCAACGGAAGAAGATCGCATGCTGGTGGAACTGGTGCTGGAGAAACTGAAGCTGAGTAAAAGCGAGTGGCAGGATTGCGCAAGGAGTTTGGGGAAGGATAAGGCGAGTGTGGGACGGAGGTGGAGGAGTTTGATGGGCGCGGGAGAGGTGGGGTTGAAGGGGAGGATGAGGACGACGAGGATGAGGTCGGGGTTGTGTGAGACTTGGAGGTGATTTTTTCGTTTGTCTGTCTTGTCTGTCTTGGGTGTTTATGGGGGTGGGAGGAATGGGATGGGACCAATCAATCAATGAACTTGGATTGGACGGGATTAGGGCACAAGTTCCGGGTTAGTTAAACTACAGCAAAGAAACATCCTGGGGAGGATGGCATAACGGAATGGCAAATATACTTGTATTGTATTGTATATTCACTGGAATATGGTTGGGGTAGGGGGAATTCCGTCCGGTTAATGGATTTCTTTGGGGGGGGGGGACTGCGAATCGAATGGATAGGTGCTGGCTGGCTGGCGGGGATGTTTGTTTATTGTGCTTGCACATCGATATCATATCTATGTATGTCTGTATGTATGTATGAGTGTAGTTAGTTAGCGTTAGAGATATCCCCTCCGAATTCAGCATTCGACGCCTGAACACAGCAAGGACCTTCATATTCCAAAACGAGCGAGCGAGCTTTTGCTTTGGTTCTGGGACTATCTCCCTAGATAGATATTTGTTGTTTATATAATACCACACCATACCATACCACGCTTAATATATATTCTTTCTAGATGCAGTGCACAGTATGAAGTTCAGTGCTGTCTTTGATATAGGTTATTTTGTTTTTTCAAAATTACATTGCACTAAATCCTACACGATCCATCTCCCATCTCCCTCCCCTTTTCCCTCCTACCTAAATAGCAACCCCACTATCCCACCACCCCCTCCCCCTAAACCACCCCACCCCCACATGCTCCCAACACCACCACCCGTCCCCCTCATACCCATACCCCAATCCTCTCAACACCGACACCGGAATCGGCTCATACAACCAAATCCCCCCCCTCGCGAAATCATCCGCCAGCACCCATCCAGTCAACAATCCCCACCCCAACGCATACGCCGCATTCGTCGCCTGCCTTACCCCCTTAGGCATCCCCTTGATCACGCTCTTAAACACTGTCGCCAGCGTCATCTGTATAACAATCCCCAGCGCCTGCAGCATAAAGAACCAGAACGGATGCCAAGGGCGCGTGTGCGCGATCTGGGAGAGACTTCCGCCGGAGTGCAGAACCCCCGAAATTCCGAACGCGAGGAGCGAGGCGATGAGTTTGGTTGTAGCGGATTTAGGATTCAGATACCCCTTTGATATGAGATAAGTAGTAGGCGAGGAAAACACCAGCCGGAAAATCTGATGCCACCAACTACCCCAGAGCCCCGCGAGCCCTTTATTCAAGATCACAGAGAACGAACCCCACGTCGTAGGGTAATACCAAGATTCGCCGCGGAGGCCGAGAACGGAGGGGCCGAGCAGGAGACACATGGTGAGGGGGGCGATGAGGAAGGTCATTTCGAGGGAGGTGAGGATTGCGGCCATGGAGAGGAGTTGCCGGTATATAGAGCGGAAGACGGGGGACATGGTAGCGACGTACGAGGGCACGGGGTAGGGGTTGGGCCCGAGGTAGAAGTACGGGTCGTTCATCATGAGGGTTTTAGTTAGGTCGAGGAGGAAGTAGCCGGTGATGAAGCGGGGGATTTGCGCGCGGAAGAGCTCGGTTCGGGTGTTGAAGCGGCGGATTCCCGAGGAGGAGGTATCCCGGCGTGAGGCGGCGGTGATGGGTTCTCCGAGTTTGGATTTGACGAAGGGCGGGAGTTCGGGGAGGTTGGGAACTTGCCAGTTCCAGGCTGGTCCACGGAAGTTGGTTACTAGGTCGATTACCCAGCTTATTCTTTCCCAGATATTGTCGGGGTAGGATTGCCAGTAGTATTCGGTTTCCTCGCTGGACCCCTTCTGGGCTACTTGGCCACCTTCGGTTTCATCCTTGGAGGCACTCCTACTCGCATTTCCATTCGTCTGACCACGTTGTCTGAGTTCCGAGTCTTCTCCATCCACTCTGTAATTCTCACTCTGATGTGCCTCCTCCTCGTTGTCCTTCGCCCCCTTCCAGCCCTTCCTCCTCTCCACCCTCTTCGCCTCAAACTGCGGCCTCATAAACACCAGCCAATTCAGACTCAAAACAATACTAAACGTACAGAACAACCCCGCCGCAAAACTAACCGCCATATTCTCGCTACTGGTATTAAACAGCGTTTTCAGCTCAAACCATATAATCCCCGCCAACACAATCCATCTCGCTTTATACAACAACGGTCGATTGGTGTGCGGTATGCAGAGATATATTTCTAACGCGATGATGCCGTAGAGATGGTAGGGGAGAACCAATGGTCGTATTGTGCCTTCGGCCACGCGGGCTGCGAATGTGCGGCGATGGCTTTCGAGGACGTCGTGTGGGGTGGGGGCGACGGCCACCTTGGAGGGGAAGAAGTTCACCATGATGTGATGGAGATGCTGCGAGAGGAAGAAGGGAGGTATGATATGCGCCAGCCAAGTAGGTTGTGTCGCAGATGAACTGTAAGACTACCTAGATATGGAATGATAGAGACAGAAAAAAAAAAATACTTCGCTCAAACGCACTGTGGCTGGCGTGAGACACAGCTAATGAATGACGTCTTCTTGTATTGCCGAAATCTTCCAGCTGCAGAATGAAGAATTGCTACAAAAGAGAGCTTCTTTCTGCTTCTTTCCTCGGCAGTATGGCAATGAAGAGTGGAATATATGGGTCACACGAAGATATAAAGGCCGTAACAGTGGATGGTTTCGAGCACGATACCGTGGATTTTTCGAGCATGTGAAAGACGATGAGAGGAAAGATGGTGGATCTGGTAAAAAATTGTGGGACGACTGTCTCGAGTCAGAAACTCACATTGGCAGGACTGCATCTTTGCGATGGAGAAGAAAGTGGATGGCAACGAAGAAAGTTTGCGCAAACAGTTTCGCAGCTGGAAAATGCTACAAGATTCTTGCACTGGTTGATAATTCGAGTTTGCCGGAATGTTTCGAGCTCTTTTACCTGATGCCAATAATCCTGCAGAGGAGGGCACCGGCCAATGAACGGCAAGGATCCACCTTCACGTGTGTTTGTAGATCCGTCCCCCGCAGCTTATCTCCTGGAAATCCAGATCTTAGCCGAAGAAGCTTCTTCTCCCCAGCATACCATTTCAACATCAGTGAAGCGCGCAGAATACCAATTACTACGATGTCTTTGGATACGACTGCGATATCACATTATGGACAATACTCGTTCGATACATCAGCCTTGAAGCACACTTCCTAAAACAAAAACAATACTCTGAGCACCCATTCAAATGTATTATATGGTAAGGACTGTGCTAACTAACATATTCCTCTCTCCTCCTCCGTTAGAGATCCGCGACATCCAAGGAAAGAAATGACGATTGCATCAATGAGCGAAAAATGGAAATAAAACATTCTTCCCCACGTCAATCCTCCAGTTCATAGTCAATCCTCCAGCCCACAATTCCACTCCTTCTATTCCAAGTTGCTGGCCAAGATCTCATGCCTGATCTTCTTAGGCGTTCGATGCAAACTTGGAGAAGCTAAGATATGAAGTCTTTAGGCTAGGAGCTCGGGTTCGGCCTCGCGCTTGTCAGCCCATGCTTCGGGCGAGGCGGAGGCTTCGCGTTTGTCTGCCCAAGCTTCGGGCCAAGCAGCTGCCTCGCGTTTGTCAGCCCATGCTTCAGGCCAAGCGGCGGCTTCACGTTTGTCGGCCCATCTCTTATCAGCCCAAGCTTCGCGCTTATCAGCCCAGGCTTCAGGCCAAGCAGCAGCATCTCTCTTGTCTGCCCATCTCTTGTCTGCCCATGGCCATGCGGCGGCCTCACGCTTCTCATCCCATCTCTTGTCGGCCCAGGGAGCCGCATCTCGTTTGTCAGCCCATCTCTTGTCCGCCCAAGCTTCAGGCCAAGCGGCGGCATCTCGTTTGTCGGCCCATCTCTTATCAGCCCAGGGAGCTGCATCACGCTTCTCGTCCCATCTCTTGTCTGCCCAAGCCTCTGCTTCGCGCTTGTCCGCCCAAGGAGCACTTTGGTAATGTAAGGTTAGCATGAACATGTGAGAGACCACAACATCAAACTTACGCTTTGGCTTCAGCTTCTGCGGAACTATTCACCACCGTTAGCATATTGTGTATAGCATAGCGACCACGGACTGGACCCTTACGCAATGGGTGCTGCAACAGTGAAGCTGGCCATAGCCATAGTTGCTAGGACGAATGTGGCCTTCATGGTGCTGGAGTGTGGATGGAGTTTGGGAGATTGAGGAATTGAAAGGTTGTTTGGTAAGAATGTGTTCAGTATGCTGCGAAGAGGAGCTGATGAGGATATCTTCAGGAGCGAAATAGCTGTCTTTATATAACTCTTCTTATGAAGAGAAACGAGCTCGAGCGGGGAACCCTGACGGTGAGCTGAAGACTGTCGGCTCGTCTCAGAGTTGATTCTGTCGAATCAATACATGCCAGCAGGTATCTTCTTGATCACATCTTCAATCACGCTCATAACACCATGCAATATAACGATCAATCATCACGCTGCCTGCGTCTGCATGGCACAAGTGTGCCCGTGTGCAAGGTGATTGTGATGTTGATAACATGGGCTATACCCATCCAGGAGAGGAAACCCGTCTTATCGCCTCATTATCCTGCATCACAACGAAGCCCATACCTAGTTAATGAGTTAACAAACTTCTGCAAAGTGCTGAGGTGAGATGCGGTACTACGGCCAAGTGGAAATGATGCCTGCTTCTCCAGTAGCTTCCTGAGCCATGTTATGTGATATGAAACCACAGATCGGCGATTGCCTGAGTCCCGGAGATGTCAATCAACGGCCAACAACACATTGCCCCCTAAGAGTCCCAGTCTTCCTTTCAAATGTGACACTTTGGCTAAAGCTTATCAAGCTAGTCGGCATGAACTGAGGGCGAAGGTGTTACCCGTTCATTCGTGGTAATGTATTCGGTTGCATTCATTAGCCTTCACTTTCCAGCTATCGAGCAAGGGAGCACTCCATTCTGCAACATGCAGTGACGCGAACCAGACCTTTTCGGTCTTCCCCCAGTTAACTCTTGCCCATTCGTCGACTGCCCGTTCTAATTGCCGGATACACCTCCGTCGGTGGGCGGTTTCCAAAGGGGCAAGAACTCTATCTGGGCTAATCCAAAGTTCCCAGGACTGAACTCACCATATACTCCATATTCACTTTAAATTTCTATCCTAATTGTCATTTGGTATTGCATTACCCATGAAGGTCGTTGTTGTTGACGTTGTTCTATTTGCTTATGTTTCTTCTACGATTTGCCATACCGAGTGCAGTGGCATCATTATTTCACTGCCCCGGAGCTTAAAACCCGATCGCCACCACTTGCTCAACAACTATAACGGCGAAGTTGATTTTCTGGGGTAAAGTTAAGCCACGGGTTATGATACTGTCTTGGCATCTTATTTGTCGCGGTGAGAAAATAGTAGTCCACCGTCAAATGTCATCCCTGACGGCATGATAGGCTATTCAAGCATGTATACCACCCCATTTACCAATTTGACTCTAGATTCGAATGGCTTCATAGATAGCCCGCGTGGACGTGTTTTCTACTGGGATGATTCACGGCGGCGAAATATTGCATGACAGCTTTTCACACTACCAACCCTTTCACTTCAGCCTCCTCGAAGAACTCCCCCTTTCCGTTTCACTTTTCCTTATGCCACTCGATTGATATTTTCTTCTCACTCAATCATCCATCTACAACCAAAATGGCAGACGACGCTGCTTACCACCTCGTTCAAGACGCCAACGATGAAGAGAAGTCATGGAGCAAGAAGCGGACCAAAGGACGAAGGATCTCCTATTACCTTCATATCATATTTCTCGCATGTCTCTACGCTACTGCTGTTCTCGCTGGAGCACTCACCGTAGTGATAGTCGAGCAAAGTTCTAGGTCTGCTACCGGCAGTCTTCAGATGTACAGTCAGTATCAAATTTTCAAACGAATCACTCACCTCTTCTGGTTCCTCGCAATTGACTTCACGTTCAAACAGCGCCGGTACAGGAAATCATACAATATCTTCCTGTTGAACAATCCAACTCGCTCCATTACCACAATCCTTTCATGGCGAATCCAGCAACTGGTCTCCCCGACCATACCACGGATGATAGATGGCAGATGCTCTACAATGGTATTTGGAACCACATTCTTTCCTCTCATTCCCAAGATCTTTCTTGCTAAGAACCTATTCAGAGAGCATGCACACCTCCATACCTCCTTCGCTTGCCGACCGTCTCCCTCTAAAAACTCTACCCGTCCCATCGGACCCGTCAAAGTACCTTATCCAGTTAGAAATCTACCACCAGCTCCATTGCCTCAATTCAATTCGACAAGCACTCTGGCTCGATGGAGTTGAACACTATCGCTTGCCGCATTTCAAGGACTTTTATTTACCTGGTGGGAGGAGAAATTACACAGGTCACGGGGCGAAACATCTTGGTTTGTTTACTTCCTCTATTCTTCTTCTCCCTCTAAACTGGACTAACGAAAACGCGACTTCACAGATCACTGTTTAGACTGGATCCGCCAGTCCTTGCTCTGCAATGGCGATACGACGCCTGTGTCTTGGCAGTGGGATTCAATGGCTAAGATACCGTTGCCGCAACTACCGGAGACGAAGATCTGTAAGAATATGCATGTTATTGATGAGTGGACGAGGATGAATGCGGTGGAGGAGCCGGTGGATTTTGGGTTTGGTCCTGATATTGATCTGTAAGGTCAAGATTGTGAGGAAGGAAGGGTAGATGTAGCGAGGGAGGAGGAGGGGAGCGAGAAAGAACAGGTGAAAACCCTCGTCGGAAGGCAAAAACACTCTGGGAAATATCTACAGTATGAATAATAGCCTCTAAACAAATACCACGTTCCACGAAGAAAAAATCATAAAAATTCTCTCCAATAATTCCCATGCCGATGCCGACGAACCGAGTAACTAATCATCGGCCATCTCCATGCCCTCGGTACGGTATACTTAACATCCGACGCCCTGTATGTAATCTTACAGTACGTACCTAAACTCCCGACTGTTAAGCTCCCGAGTCTCAAACTCCGATACTCATCACTGTAACTCTAACTCTAGGTTTAAGTCTAATTCTTACTCCCCTGTATCCATCCCCACCCCACATAATCTCCGCCGGCTCTCACCTCCCCACCCGTCAGCACCTTGCATAAACCTATCTCTCCACCTCTCTCATCGAAAAGCCACACGTGATTGATTGCACCTCGGCGTTTAAGCTGGCCGGATGAGTCAGTGGGGAGATGGATTTGTAATTGCTATTCTTGGCTGTATTTTGACGTCTCTTCTGAACTGGTTCGGGTACGATGCTGATACGGGAAGGGAAGGAGTAAGAAGGTAATGTAGGTGAGATTGAGTGATGTGGCATCCTTGCTGCGAGCGAACGAGCTGCATAGCCGTTTGCACTACGAATCTCTTACCGTGTTCAGCCTCCCTTTCTCTCTCCCCCTGTTCCTCTTCTTAACATACCATACATACATACATACGATACGAACTTAAACCTTTCCTTGCACCAGATAGATCTTAGAGGGAAAAGGGATACGTTATGAGCCAGTTAGCCAGCCAGCTATTCATTCTACCAACGTTCGTGAACGGAGACACGCATATCATACATGCCATCCCAAACCCCAGCATTCGCCACGAGAGCGAGGGGGAGGTATGTAGACATGCTGACTGCCGAATGCCTCTGCTGACGACAACTATATCCACATGCACATGCACATCTACACCATGATCAAAGCCCTTCGCCGCGCCCTTTGGGTGACACGACATCTCCACGTAGACAAAGAGAGATATCCGAAAAATCGGACTTATGTATGTGTATATATGCATGTCGAGATATCTTTCGGCCAATATTAAGAAGCGCCGAAAGTCGAGTCACCTGGGGGACTAGAGATGTGAAAATCGAGATATACAGTGCGGAGTTAAGTTCTCCTCGACAGACATGTATACACCATATCACTCACTATGGCTAACTTTCCTTACTGTGGTTGGTATACCAGAAAGAAAGAAAGAAAGAAAGAAAGAAAGAAAGAGGGAAGAATCTTCATCCCGAAGGCATTTGCTTGTTCTTTCCACCAAACCGAATCAAACACACAAGGCCATCAAATCACAGCACTCACCACATCATCCCCTCACAACCCCCAACCATTTCATTCTCTTCCCATTTTTTAATCATCACAATCATTCAATTCAATTCAATTCCTAGTCTCCATACATCAAAAACCACATACATCGAAGCGTTTGTTTGTAAAATTTATTTCCGCCCCCCTTCCCCCCCCCTTACCCCCGCCATCCTATTCCGTTCCATCCGTCGCCTCTGCCCTCCTTGCAAATGATATGTGGGTGCGTGTATGTATGCTATGCTAGCTGTGGATGCCATTATTCAAATGAATGACCACGCCTTCCTTCCTTTCCTTCTTTCCATCGCATTCATTCGTCCATCCGCTCCCGAACCGAGCGTTCGACCATCCACCCCCATCACAAGCTTTCCTCCCCTCCCCTCGCCTTTGAGATCCGAAACCGAAGACAACGGAACTTATCCTCAAGACCGAACCAGACAAAAGTAACAGTAGCAAACACCATGCCTCCCAACCGGAGCGAGTGTTATGAAGCGAAGTAAGCAAAGCAGTGCCGAAACAAGGCAAACAATCCATGCAGCCAAAAAAATTGTTTATCCGTCTTCCATATATTTGACGAAAGTAGCATTTATAAACCCCCTCCAAATCCCATAGAACGCCTCCCGCCGTTCGAAATAACATCGAATGAGATTGAGGAAAAAAAGTAGAAAACTTTGTACTCGCAGGTGGTGGTATCTACGAAAAAGAAAAGAAAAAAGGGTGGAGCAGATAAAACCAGCTTCCCAGTCCAGTGTCATTCCATATATCATATCTCAAATTTTTCAGTGAGTTAAACCTCATTAGCTGCTATGCGCACGCATAAGAAGCTACGCAATTGCTTAGTAAGGGGTTTGGAAGGAAGGTGGAATGTAAACTAGCAACTGCTTACCCTTGAAAGCGGATCCTCAACCTCTGATGTCGCAACTGACGGGCTCTCCAAACTTCCATGGGATATTGGTCCTGTGGTTGTGTATGCGCGAGGTTCGATGGGCGGTCTCAAATGGGTCTGAGTTGGACTTGATCCAGCATGCTGAGTCTGAGTGCCGTTTGTGGAATTGGGACTCTCCTCGTGATTTTGTCGTTCTCTGCCTTTCTCCAATAATGCTCCACCAAGTGTTGCACATTTCAGGATGGTTTGAATCAAATGATTCTGCTTGAGAGGTTTAGAGAGATACTCGTCCATCTGAGCTTGTATGCACTTTTCTCGATCGCCAAGCATAGCATGTGCCGTAAGAGCGATAATGGGCGTCCTTTGGGTTCCAAGGCTGCGTTCGTATTCTCGGATTTTGGCGGTTGCTTCGAATCCTCCCTAATACAGAGTTAGCTTTTGTTTAGATATTAGTTTACTCCAGTCCTACCATGATGGGCATTTGCACGTCCATAAGAATGACATCGTATTTCTTCTCCTTGACCGCATCCAGGGCTTCTTGACCGTTTCCAACAACAGTGACAACGTGATGGTATTTCTCCAAGATCTTAACAGCAAAGCGCTGGTTGACGATGTTGTCTTCAGCCAGCAAGATATCAAATGACTTGGTGTTATCAGCCAAAGAGGGTGCAGCGCGGTTTTCGAGAGCAGGAATCATGCCGTTACCGAGATCGATGGTCAAGCATGGCGTTGTCATGTATGAGGTGATACCAAGATCCAAAGCTGACTTCAAGCTGACGTGGACGACAGGGGCCAGAAGGACAATAGGAATGTACTTGAATTCGTCAATGGATCTTAGGCTCCTAGCAGTCTCGATAGAATCCAGGACAATTACATCATATGTAGATGCAATTCTCTCCTTGGTTCTCCCGTTGCCAAGCAAGTTGGTATGTTGTTCAGAATCGACAACTACAGGAACGAGGCCAAGTTGGGTGAGCATGTTGATGATCTCCTTGCCATGGCCAGTGTGTCCTTTGTCGATGAAGAGGACATTGTGACCTTGGTACGGCTTAAGCTGCTTCTGGATAAAGCTGATGTCCGAGGTCGCAAGACGAACTGTACAAGTGAAGTAGAAGGAACTACCCTTTCCATATTGACTCTTAACCCACACATCTCCGCGCATGAGGTTTACAAGTCTCTTGGAAATGGAAAGACCAAGACCGGTACCACCGAACTTCCTTGTCATAGATCCATCGGCTTGTTGGAAAGTATCGAAGATCAGGTTGAGTTTGTCGGCTTGAATACCAATACCAGTGTCCGAAACGCAGAATTCGATCGCGTACTCGTTGGGTTCACAATCGTCTTGCTCGGCCTTCCGAATCGTCAAAGAAACTTCACCATGCTCTGTGAATTTGATAGCATTTCCGACCAAGTTGAGGATAATTTGCCTGAGACGGAATGAATCACCAACGACGTGGTCAGGAACCGAGCTATCGACACGATAGGTGAGATCCAGGAATCGCTCATTAGCTTTCACAGCAAGGGTCTTCAGGGCGTTGAAGACTGTTCCTCGAAGTGTGTACGGAATCTCCTCCATCACCATACGGTTGGCTTCAATCTTCGACAAATCCAAAATATCGTCTATGATGGTCAATAGACTGTTAGCCAAACTGTGGACAATGTTGAGCATTTCGCGCTGGTATTGGGTGAGTTCGGTATCTAGAGTTAATTGAGTCATGCCTAATTAGGTCAGTTTGAATTCGAGATAGATGAACGAGTTAAAGGAGTGGAAAGCTCAATACCTATAATTCCGTTCATAGGGGTACGTATTTCGTGAGACATGTTGGCCAAGAACTCGGACTTTGTTCTGTTGGCAAACTCGGCAGCTTCCCTGGCCAATGTGTTTCTCTGAATACTATCCCTTAAGTTGTAAACCATCTGGTTGATCTTTCGTTTCAGTTCATCCATTTCACCAGATGCTTCAACTGTGATCAACTTTGTGAAATCGCCATCAGTTGCGGCGTTTGTGATATCACCGAAAGCTCGCACTTGGGTCGTCAAGTTGTTTGCCATAGTGTTGACATCTGCAATGGTTAGCTTAGACTCGTAGAAAAACGTCATGTTGGTAGATCTATAAAGGTCGCATACCAGTTGTAATCTCCTTCCAACGTCCCCCAATACCAGCAACGTCAGCTTGTCCTCCCATCTTACCATCCACACCCACATCTCTGGCGACTCTTTGCACCTCGTTTGAGAAGATACTCAATCTGTCGACCATGTTATTTATTGTCTCCTTCAATACGAGTATTTCACCCGCAGCTGCAACTTCGATCTTTTGACTCATGTCACCGTTGGCAATGGCTTGCGTAACCGTTGAGATTCCGCGCACTTGAGTGGTCAAGTTCCTAGCCATAGTGTTCACGTTCTCGGTTAAATCCTTCCATTTTCCTTCCACATTGTCGACTTGCGCTTGCCCGCCAAGGGTTCCATCGGTTCCGACCTCTCTAGCGACTTTGCTGACCTCAAAGGCAAATGTACCGAGCCTGTCAACCATGGTATTGATGGTGTCTTTCAAGGATGCAATCTCTCCCCTGACTTCCACTTCGATCTTCTTCGTCAAGTCTCCTCTTGCCACAGCAGTGGTAACTTTGGCAATTTCTCGCACTTGTGTCGTAAGATTCATGGCCATACCATTCACATTTTCGGTTAGGTCTCTCCATGTGCCTTCAACGTCATGTACCGTAGCCTGACCTCCGAGTCTTCCCTCGGTGCCGACCTCTCTGGCAATCTTTGTGACTTCTCGCGCGAACTGTTGCAATTGGTCCACCATGGAGTTGATGGTCTCCTTCAGCTGCTTGATTTCTCCCTTGCACTCTGCCTGAACCTTTTGGGTAAGATCTCCCTTGGCCACAGCTGTCGTAACAATTGCTATGTCGCGCACTTGTGTAGTAAGGTTGTTGGCCATAGCGTTGACGTTGACAATCAAAGTGTTCCACATGCCCTGGACGCCTTCAATCTCCGCTTGTCCCCCAAGAATACCCTCTGTTCCGACATCTCTTGCTACTCTGGTAACTTCCGCGGCGAACGATCGTAGTTGGTCCACCATGGTATTGATCGTCTGCTGCAGTTGGAGTATTTCACCTTGAGCAGGTCTCTCGATTTTCTGTGTGAGGTCTCCGTGCGCTACTGCTGTGGTAACGGATGCGATTTCTCGCACTTGGTCGGTGAGATTCTGTGCCATGATATTGACTATACATTGTAAGCAGGTATATTTATACTGGTAGAAGCATTGTCAGCATACCATTATCGGTCAACTCCTTCCATGTACCATCAACACCTGAAATTCTTGCTTGCCCGCCAAGGATACCTTCTGTGCCGACCTCTCGGGCCACACGGGACACTTCGCTGGAGAATATTTGAAGTTGATCCATCATAGTATTAATTACCTAAACACAAATCAGACAATTGTTGAAAGCGTTTCGATGTGCAATTCTTACCCGCTTGAAAGTTGTAATTTCAGGGTCCATCTCCACGGAGTGGATTTGCACCTTTTTGCTGAGGTCACCTCTGGCGACAGCAGTAACGATTTCTCCAATTTCTCGCAACGCCTTCTGGAAAGCCTCGTTGGCTTGCTGATGCTTTTTCAGTTCTCGTTCGAGTGCTGCTACACGCTCGACCTCCAGAAGGTTGAGTGCTTGTTCTTGTCTTTGTTTCTGCTCAAACAGCTGGGCATGGACACCAGCCAACTCGGAGGCCTGGCTATCAAGCTGTTTGGACTGATGGTCGACATGTTCTCGGAGTGCCTCGAGTTCTTCATCGCTCAGTTTGGTGAATTTGGGCGGCCTGTCACCTCCTGTGGGCGTTTCCCTAGCTGCGAGTAACGAATTTACGAGTTGCTGCCTTGACGATGTAGTTGTCTTGGAGGATCTCGATGGAGCACCAGTGAGAACATCTGCAAAAGCAGACGGCGCTCCTATTTCGTTTGGCGTATCCGGTAGTGTGTGATTGTTGGCTGTGATCGCTTTTGTTTCCAATCGTTGAACCCTCAACACCAACGCTGATATCTCTCGCTCAAGTGCGAGCTTCTCTGCCGTATCCGCCCCCGGAAGTTTGAGGCCTTTGCTGCCATGATTATGCGACTGTGAGAGGTTGAGATTGGTCGTCGCGATGCCTTGCAAAATCGCAGTGGTAGCGGCTAACGTTTCCTCACACATCTTCGACCGTGGGATTGCAGCCAGGCTGCTTCGTTGTTGTTTGAAATTCTCCGTTTATCTTATTCTTTGGATGCCTCTGCCACGATGATCGGAATTCGGTCGGAAGTTGAGATGCGAGTCCGATTAATGAGCGAACTGCAGGGCTTGTTAGGATAAGATGAAGAGCAAATAAATTCAACCCCGTCACAAAATCATGTTCCTTTGTCGAAGCGGGAAGACGGGTGATTAAAGGTAAAGAGAATTATTGAGAGAATTACCTTGGGGGAATTTTCTGTTGTAGTTGTGAATGTCTTGTCTTCTTTTCAGAAGTTCCAACGGGTCTTTCTACTCCCTTGTCAACGCGACACCTGAACTCCACCACGAAGCGACAGTGCCGATTCCCGATTGGAAGGGTATATCAAAAAACGCAGCAAGTCCCAGATAAAGGGTGGAGGGATTGCCGTAATACTTGTACTTGTAGTACGATGAGTGCGGTAAAAAAAACTATAAGACAACTCGTGTGTGCGGAAATAAAAACGCAAATCGAAAGGAGTGTGGTTTTCTCTACTTGCACGGCGCAGAGATGGGGGAGGCTCTGGCTATAGTGGTGGTGGTGGTGGTGGATGTCGTTGTGTTATTGTGATGGTACAAGTTTAGATAAAATTGAGGGACGGCATAAAGAATATTGAAGCTTTTTTCCCGTAGTGAGAGACAGTCCGACCAACCTCGAAATTGGAGTGGTTCTTTCGGTTTTTAGGTTCTTTTTTAGTTTTTGGTCTGATATTGTACTTGTATCAAGGTAGAAATCTAATCAATCATCGCACGGATATAAAATACGAAGAGGGACGGACGTAAGTATCCTCTCCTCTCTGCCAGCGCCAGCTTACTTCGTACTTCGCAAGCTCGTAGAACTTGCTGTACCTAACAGGTACAGCCTCCCCAGCAAGCCGGTCAACCTGGTTGTAGCACCGTCGCACAGAAATGCTAAATGCTTCTAGTGCTGGCACTTTCGCCTTTGGAGTTTAGTGAGATTCGAATTTTGACTTTCCGAAGTGGGACTTTGAGGTGTCAGTGAAGTCTCTCAAAGCATCTACGAAGTATATCTACTGAGCATCAGGGGACAACATTGGTGAAGAGCGGAAGGGGTGAAGGTTGGGCAAAAGACGGTAGACGGTAGACGGTGGTGATGGGCAAATGGGCAGCTTGGTGAAGAGGCACAGAGGCAAAATTCAAGGCGGCTGTGATCTCTGATGAGTTGGATGGGGTTTGGTGTGGTGTGGTGTGCACAGTGCAAGGACATTCCCAAGAGCCGAGTTCGAAATAATCCTTGAGAGCTCGTGGACAACGAATGTTCGACTATTACCCGATTTGATCTTTCGGACGGCCCAATCATCCATTCCGTCGGCCATCAAGGGGGAGAATCAGGTCCGCTCAATATCATTGGCTACTTACTCAAGACTCCCGGAGATACCGATATGTGATTGGTTAGTCTGCCGTACGAGTAATTCGCAGAATCTAACAAAATTATCAGCCTTCCTGGGCAATCATGCTAAATGTCCCAAAGAAGCTTAACGTGCTTCGGGACAATGTTCTCCTTCTCCGTCAAGCGGTTCAACGGTGCAATTTTCTCGCAAGGATTAGGATGAGAAGAGGGAATGGAAGGAATAGAAGGAACTTAGGAACGAAATGCAACAGGAAGGGACTGCTCAGGCCCAAGCTCAGGCTGCCAAGTTTGAAAGAAATGGGTTCGTGAGACAAGACAGAACAGGACAGGACAAATACATGACACAAAACACAATATGCACCCCACCGACATATCCCACCATACATTCCGTACTCGCGATCACGATTGTATATTCCATCCCTATCTAATTGGAGCAAACGAATGGCAGCTCTCGTTTGGTTTGCTTCGGCCAATTAAACTCCTTATTCGCATGCAGCGTGCAGTATGCAGCTTGCGGCATGCGTGCCCAGCTGCTAGGTTGTGAACCAAACATCGAAATCAGGCGGTCTCCCATGGCCAACGATGGAGTTCGACATATTTTACTGACGACTAAGGCTTTTGTTCGTTACTCAGTATTGCTCTTCCACTCCCTCCGCCAGCCTTGCTTGCATTGCGTCTGCTGCATGGTACTACATATTTCGATAGTTGGGGTCGCCTTGCCCTCCTCATACTGTAGTCATCTTCCTATGGATGCCGGTACAGCAAAGCACAGCACAGCACAGCACAGCAAAGTCAAATCTTATTCGAACTTCAAGTATGGGGATGAACCTAGTGACGGCTGTCCGGAGCAGAGTCTACCGTACAGAACCGCCTTCGACGAAGGACGAGAAGAAGTATCTATGCTTCTGTGCATAACAAATGAATTCTGGTGGGAACATTCAAGCACTGACAAGCAGAGACACTTTTCATGCCACTTTCCCAGCGAAACATCACTAACGAACCCGACAAAATACCTAAGGTTACCCGTACGGGAGGTATTCAGGGTCGTGCAGGTACTCCCAGTCTCCCACCACCACTACAGAAAATTGCAGCCGATTATCAAGCACAATCCTGGGTCGTTTCAGATTATCGATCATCAAGAAGATCTTTGCCTAACCCACTTACCCCTCCCCTCCCCCTTTTCCCTTCTCAATCCGCCTTACTTCGCAGATACGGTAGAATGTGCTGATTCCCCGGTGACAAGAATTTTCGGGCGTCAAATTGGGGTGAATAATCAACTTATCGGTCAGAGTGAGTTTTGCGAGTTTTCATGGCATTTCGTCTCAACTTCTTTCTACCCGAGGTATGGTTTTACAACAAAAGCCATGCTAAATTCTCAGACTTGACCTTCCTGGTCCATCTAAAAGCCTTGGCAACGTCCCAGGGTTTTCACCCTCCACTCAAAATGTCTAACATCAGCTGTCGATGTCTCGCTGCTTCAGCATCCGTGGGCAGCCTTCTCATCAAATAACTGACTCGCGATGATGGAGAATTGGACGCTCGGTCCAAAAGCGGCTTTCGAAAATGAGGAAGCTACAGCCAGCTAACTTCTTACTTTCGCTATCGCATGCATAACGAAGTGTCAGCATCTCTAATGCGGAGGCTGTACGAATTAGTTGCATTACTAGCCATCAATTCGCTCGCTTCAATAACCTCTACAGTATTTTCGCCAGATTCGAAGGAGAACAACACAAAGGAACGAGAAACACATGGCATGATGGCATGTGAAGAAATACTTCGTATGGTCCTTGGAGTAAATTGTCATTGACCCCTTTTCCAGAATATTTCTATCTATGACGACATACTCCGTCGTGTTCCTCTGATCCTTTCTGCAAACCCATCAACATCCATCTCATCAAGCAGACAATGGAGGGGTCCGTCCCAATCATATCGCCTACCGCCGAGTACAATTCCGCTGTCCTGTGTTCCGCAACGACATCTCACTCACATCTCAGGGTCCTAAGAACTTAGAATTGTGGGGCTTCAAAGCATTGTTCTCCACAATTGAAATTCCGGCGTGTCTGTTGTATGGCCGATATCTACTCCCGGATTTATTCTTTGCATTACTCAGCTACTATATACCGCTGTGCTAAAGGGTTGACAAGCTACAGAATAGAGTTCAAATTTGTCATTCCATGAACCGCAGATCTTGTTGACATGCCATGTCATACAGCCCAAGGAATGACAAGGCATAGACCAGCCAGCATTGCGATGGACCAAGCTTTCATATATTCACCGACCAAGCGCTTGAGCATCCGAAATTACTTCGGACTTTCTTTTTTGCTCCAGCTATTCTCTAGGAGATGGACATGAGTCAACATGAGCAAGAGCGCGATGGTGAGTACCATCATATTGCCATCACCATCGGCGGGGGGTTTCAGCTACGCACACAGCACGGTCGCGACAGGAAGCCCCAAATTGCGGCTTAGGGATTATTCCTCCATTCACCGCTTCTCTACACAGGACTCCCGTGCTTCCAATTTAGGAAGAGTTGAAGTTATAAATTTCCCAGAACAAAGATCGGCAAGCACATACAGCCAACCCCTAGCAGTATTTTGCTCAATAGTGCCTGGTGGTTCCGTTCCTGCGTCGTTGCTTTTTCTGTTTCTCAGCTGCGATCATGAATACCCCGGCAACGCATGGCAGAAAAGAGAGACACGCGCGTGGACAGAGTGTATGAGGGGTGCGTGGGGTGGCTCGGGCGGAAAGTAAAGCTATACAGTGTGTATAGTTAGTCTTTCCTGTCCTATTTCGCACGGAATTGTTTCATTCCACTCTCATTGTTGTGAGACTGCCACAACGCCAGGTGCTACGTTTGCTGTCCTTCATATGTGTCAATATACTATGCCTGTGCCAAGCACTACGGCCCCTGTGAACGGAAGCAAACGAGCCTGCAAGCGCAGAATAGAGACATACGCAACAGCGCGATAACCCTACGGGAAATACGCAGATAATGTAATATCTGTGCAATAATCACATAAAATTGCTTGAGGCGTATAAATGGCCATGCACCATCATCAATACAATCATTACTCAGCAGCTTCCAGAATGATAGTTCAAATGCTTCCGTGGCAGTCGAACCCCATACTTATTTATTGTGGAAGAAGGAGGGAGTTTATTGCGAAATCTTTGCCCGTCTGAACTGAATCCTGCCAGATGTCGTTGGCGGCGAAGGCTCGGAGAAAGATGAATTGCCATCCAATTTTTGAGTCATTGTGTCGCATTAGCTTCGACACTTCCACGCTTCAGTATCCTTCTCCTTCTCCTTCTCGGTTTCCCTCGCTCCCCTTACTCCTACTCCGTTTCCTAGCCACCTTTCTTTTATGAAAATGAAGCCACCACCACGAAGTCGTGCGGCTTACTTTCCGAACACATCTGTCCATGGAGGATTTGTAGTTTCTGAAGAGTCATAGACAAGGCCGTACCACAGAGGTGTTGTAACGAGATTGACACAGAAGAACACAAGCCCTATGATACCTTCGATCGATGGTTCTACACGAGGTTGAGCTGGGTGTCTTTGATCATTATCTGTTGACTTGATGGTTGGATCGTGCTTGTTTAAAATTAAGAGGAAGCTCCCGAGGCCTGGAAACATTCTGATAGCAGCAAGCAGGGAATAGTAAAGGATCACGAGCACCGATGCTAACGGGTACAGTATCTCGATACTGGCTATGAGGCTTGCTGATCGCAATCTACTCCAACTCTTCTCGTTTCGTACCACTAGGGAAGGAGCTAGCTCGATGTTCATAGCAAGGAGCCATAACTTCCACAGCCAGCGGGACGGCAAGGAACGACGAAAGGATTTTCCAGCGCAAAAGGAGCTAAATAGACCCACATCAAAGAGCCAAAAGAGAGTTACAAGTAACATCGACATGAAGCTCACTAGCGAAATCCATAAAAGGATCTCGTTGCCAGTCGCAGACATCAATCTCAAAGCTAGGGCAGGCTTTGAATGCTGCCAGATAGACAGTATAGTGAAGATGGTCAGAAAACACTGACCAATCGCCGTTCCCATCACGAGCACAATATGGAAGTCCCTCTGCCTAGAAAAGTGGTCGTCCATCTTGCGCCGTAGAGGCTCCTGTTCAGCGCCTCTCCAATGCATCACATCCATCTCCATCACTTCGATTATCGCAACAGGACTATGAGCAGCCGCCAACTTGGCTAGCCAGTCCAGCCCCTCAAAGACAATACTCGAACAGACAAACGTCAGACCCCAAGTCTGTGTCCATGGTACGCCGCTAAATGCACACAGTTTAATCGTCGCAGGCAAAACCCCAATAACAAATAGCACGCTCCGCGGCAATCCGCGCTGTTCGGCATATTCGACGTGCTCGATTTCACTGATAGGCTGAAAAGAATCCACGGCATGTCGCTTCAACACGTGCAGTCGCGCGGCCTTGCTCCACGGTACTCGCAGTTCGTAATGTGTCCACGGCACGCTGATTAGCATGGACAAGGCATCGGAGAAACAGATTAGAGGAGAGCTGCACATGTATATTCGTAGTCTTTCCGGCAGCGCAATTTGGAGGATCGTGCCGGCGGGTTGCACCATGGAATTCAGGGCGAGCGTGAATAGAATCCAGATTAGGACGTGCCATGTGACTGGTGATGGTTCTGGTGAGGCTGCTGCGGGTACTGACGTGGCGTTCAGAATTGGGGTTTTTTGGACGGGGGTGGGATGATTTACCTGGGGAAGTTGCTTCCATATTTCTTTCCTTTTTTTCCTCCTTGCCGCTCGAACGACGATTGATAAAGAGAAGAAGGAAAACTGCGAAGATATGCCACAACATCTCGAAGTTCATCGAGAGATTTAAAGGCTGAAATGCACAGTGCCTACGGCATCGCCCCTGCGAAAGTACGCAGTCGCAGCCACAATACAGGGTTCAAAGCAGGTTTTGCCCACTTTCAGATGTAATGCGGGCGTGAGGCTCTGTCACCATCACTTTTTTCTCTCGCGCTAATGTTGAAGGTTTTGAGTGTTGATTCTTTTGTTCTGGTTACTAGATATGAGATTGATTAATTGAGTGAGGTGACGTCTCTTCACTTGATACGATATGTTAGATGGATTTTGATCTGGGATTTCTCGGATGGGGAGAAGAGATCATGGTGCTTCTTTGCTCACTCGTTTGTTTTGCAATTTGCTTTTGCTTGACGTTGTGCGGAATAGATTTGGGTTGTGCGGGTGTGTTTGAGGTCTCTAGAAGATATGATGTATATGTACCTTCTAAGTTGTCTCAAGTGGAAGGACATCACGGGGATGTGTACGATGGTGGGTGAAGGACGAACTGCATTGGGTATCAAAATCTCTGTAATCCCTTTACAGCTGTGCTATTCACCACCCGGTTCATCCAAATGAATTGAGTGTTATCAACACTTTGCAGCTGTACTTTCTTGCCAGATTGTTTGCGTTGCTTGGTTCTAAAGCTATGTATACCGTTCGCAATTCTTCCTTGGTAGAGGCAGTTCCTTGATAGCAGAGGCTCATGAACAGATATCCATGCTTTCAAATGGTGCCATCTTGTCAACTTGGACGGAGATTGTTCCGCGCCTACTCAGAATACGAGGGTTGAACGATGTGGATCTTATGGAGTTGGTGAGTCTTTCTTCGTTCCAAGCAAATGGATTTGAGTCGAAACGGTCATTTGGCCTGAGGATGAAGATCAAGTGAACAATCCAGGAAAGTTTATCCTTGGTGAGATGAGCAGCCGGTGTATCGTGCGCACTTTTCATCTAAAGGAGAAATTACTTCTTGCTGGAGGGGAAGTTTGCCTCCTGTATGTGGAAGATACATCTAGACTAGTAAGATCAAAACTCTCATAAGGGGTGAGGTGGACCCCGGGACCGAACTTTGCAAGTGGACGGCGTCCCGTGAGGATGCTAAACATTCTCTAGAGCAGAACTTAGAGCCGTTTAGAGCCGATTATGCGGATTTCGGGGAAAATGTGGGGTGAACCTAGGTAAATGCTCCTAGGTAAGATTACTTGCGTCCGTGAAAATATGTGGACTTTCGCTCCAACAATAAGGGCCGGCAGCTCACATCCAGCAGAACACCTTCAAATCAGCAACTGCAGAGAGATCCGCATATTCGCTGTGTTTTGGTGTATAAAATTGTTTCTTACGTATTTGCAGTTCTTGATTTCCAACTGAGACAGTCCTGAACAAGGCATTCGCGTACCCAGCTATGCGGCTACACTGCAGGTACCTGCTTTGGGCTTCGGAACAGTGGGAGTTGGAATTGAGGTCGGAGAATTTGACTAGGCTAGGAAATGCGCGGAAATATCTCAAAGGAAATTACAATGTTCGGGCGAAAACGTCGACGGTTCGACACGAACCTGTCTTGCCGTTTAGCCTTGCATGGATGATACTGGCTACTCTGGACTGCTCAAGACCTTGGCCCTAGCACAAGACAGACTGAAGAAGGGGATACAACTGCAGGATATCTTAGAGGAGGTCAAACTGCTTTGGCATGATCTAGCAAGCAGCATTCGCGTGGCGAACATGGCTGTTGCCGTTGTGCAAGCCGGATATTCCCAAAGGTTGCATGGTTCCGGCTTTACCCAGATGCCACCCAGAAGAGACTTCTCGGGGGACTACTTGTCTATATTAGGATGCAAACTTTTTCAATAATCACATTTAGAGTTCCGGGTCATTTGGCTAGCGGTGGTGGTGATGTATTCTCGCTAAGGATTGCGACCTGTTCGCCATAGTCGTTGTGTTAGCGTGGATGACAAACTTTATATACTCCTTTTCTTCAGCTTCAGCAATCCAGATTCCAAGACGTCCCGTTGCGTGGCACGTTCTTCTACTTTAGCATCGGAATTCTGTGTCTGGTTTCCTTTAAGTCGAACTTTCATAAATGGTATGCAAAACTTTGATGTTCAATGATAGAATACGCAGGTCAAGTTCATGAAAGGATTCCAGAGGAAGGCAAGGAAGAATATTTGTCGGTGGAGCTCTTCTTATCTGTCATGCTCTCAAGTGCATACAAACATACAAAGGCGGGGTTCAACCACCGTTCCTGTCAAAATAAGACGTACTTCTCCAAGAAACAGAATTCGCAAACTTACGTCCACTGCCAAAGGCAAACGAAACATCGCTAGCTCTTCACAAACTTCAAACTTGGCAAGCCAGCTCCCAACAAGGATCGCATCTATATCATTACCCCACCAGAGCACTGATGGTCTCCACGAATGATCCACCGGACCGCTCAATTAAAGTTTCGACCAGTTCCGACCTGCATCGGGCCCAGGCCAAGCTAGTCATCGTTCTCAAATCACAGTCCAGGGCGTTGAGGTCCGGACATAAGGTTACATTCAACAAAGTTCTTTTTTTACCTTAACTAGGAGAATATCTTTACGGATATGGCAATTACGAAATGGCACAACGTTCATGCATGCAGATGTGCAATGCATATCTACTGATGCAGGATAGTTTCTGATGCATGCTTCCCGTTTGTTAGCACGGGGTGTGGGTGTGTTAAATGGGGGGTTGCCCGTGGATATTCTGGTATCTCGATGCTCGTTTCAATAAGAGGGTTACACTTCTTCCAGCACTCTCGTCTCTCGCTTTTCAATTGCTTTTACTGCGGAGTTTAGAAGAAAGCAAGATGCAAGATCGAGGTCCTCAAATTGGTGAGTCGTTCTCCGTGAAATGATAGGCATTTCCATAACAAAGCCGTCTAGCTGCGGTGATGGGGGTGTTCGTTGGACTTTCGTGGATATTCGTTTCTTTGAGAATTGGGGTTCGAGCAACGATCACGAAATCTTGGAAGCTAGATGACTCTTTGCTTGTTCTTGCATTGGTAGGTAATGTCTTTTTCATCTCTACCTTTGACAATTTTTTGACATGTCTAGCTTTTATATACGGTGTATGGTGCCTTGGGGATTCAAGGCGTTAGATGGGGAACCGGCCGGCATCTCGACGAAATCAATCCGGAGGATGTAACAAAGGCTCTCGAAGTTTGGTGGTATGATGAGTGCGTTTGCCTATTCAACCAATATGCTTGATGGACCCCCTTGTTGGTTGATCAAATATTTCTCAAGTTACCGTCTAACATATTCCAGAATTTTATATTCAGCAACAACACTTTTCATCCGGCTTTCAATCTCAATCTTCCTCCTTCGATTGGCAACTCGACCTGTTCACAAATACGTGATTTATGCTACTCAAATCACCATGATCGTTCTCACCACAGGATTTATCATCATTGCCGCCCGTCAATGTGCCCCATATGACTACTTCTGGAAGCAATATGAAGACGGAAAAGGCTCCTGTGTTGATATCAACGTAGTGCCAAACGCGAGCATTACGCAGTCAGTAGTCGGGTTCGTTGTGGACTGGACACTTGGCCTCTTACCTATCTGGATCATGTCGACTGCCAAGCTCAGTAGTAAGGTCAAATTACCAATTACTGGTGTGCTTGCTTTGGGACTACTGTAAGCTTTCCTCCAGTATATATCTGAACTCTGAGAAGCTGACACAATGGCTAGTGCTGGAATCGCTACACTGATACGCATACCTTTCATTAAGAAACTCCCCATCACTGATAACTTTCTATACGCAACTACTGATGTTGCAATTGTAAGTTTCTCCAATCATATTACTCAATATGCAAAAATTAACAATTGTGTCAGTGGTCAACCATCGAGCCAGGTCTCGGTATAATCGCATTCAGCATCGCAACACTTCGTCCACTTCTAAGTTCATTCTTCCCAAATACCTTCGACTCCATTTCAGCAGCTGATCGACTTTCCTTCGGCGAAGATCAACCTCATGATGACTTCGTTAGTGAGCTACCAACTTACATGTACAACTACAACTACGTAATGAACACCAGACATACCAGAGATTCGAGAGCATCGACCTTCACTTCTTACACATCAACTACTTACGACAGCATAAGAATGATGAAAGACCGAAAGATCCGAAGCACTGTAACATCCATCGCCTTCAACCCACCTCAAGAATACGAAGAGTTCACCAACCCTCGAAACCCCCACAGTGACACCATCTCCATCCCAAGCACCACCATCCGACCCCTCGACGAAATCGACTACGACGACGTCATGGAAATCCTAGAAAGCCCAAGAAGTCGACCCCTCACACCCCGCCCCTCATCCCCACGAATCCCACCAAGCACACACTCCATGCTCGCACGCAACGAAAGCCCTACATTTCCAGGTAGTCTGGCTTCCTCGAGACGTCCGTCGTATGCTTCGAGTTTTCCGAGAAGTCCTACTGTGACGGAGAGTCCGCTGTTTTTCAGGAGTCCGGCTGCTTCGCCGAGGAGTTCGGCGTTTAGTGCGGGGGTTACGGGTACGCCGCCGTTTATACCGGAGTATGAGTGGGTGGGGGTGGATGGGGAGAGGAATATGTTTTAGGGTATTTTTTCTTCGGGTTCGTATAGCTTGTTGGGAGGGTTGGGTAATGGGTAGGGAGTTTGGGGGAATACAAAATAATGGGAATTTGGGGATTTGGGGATTGATTGGATTTGCGTCGTGTATATGATGATGTGTGAAGACGGTCACGTATAATAAGTGGATGGCCGTAGGAGACATTCTTCTCACTCGCTAGTATTCTCAACATCGACGAAACTAATATCGTCATCTGTGCTTCTCAACATATCTCCCGCCGTATCTACCATAGTTTACCGGAAAGCCCCAAGCCGGACCCGAATTTATCCCAATCGCACAGACATGCAATATGGAACTATCGTCGAAAAGCGGAAGACCTGAAACAGCTATTCTTCGGCCCTTAGATAGGTCAATGCCAGGATGGAGTTCTTCCCGTATGAGCTTGTTTACTATCGTTTGTATAGTTGGGTTGGGTTGGGTTTGGAAAGGAAGGGATATGTTGGTTGTAGTGGGGTTGCTTAGCATAGGATCGACAATCCAACACAACATACACGAGAAAACGATCCTTAAGAAGCAATATACGACAAAATTGTGGTCCACAATCCTGAATTCAACAATCGTCTGTGTATCATATCAAAAGCCATCCCCAATTCCAACTAACGAATTTTATCTCCTTACTCCCCTCGATTAATAGGCGACATCAACATGTCAACTCGACCGGGTATGGGTATGAAGCGCCTCAAACTCCCCTAAAGAAAAGAATAACCATCCATCCATCTTCATGTACTGTACACGTATCTACATCCATCCATCACCCAGCTCTCACAAAACAAACACCCCCACCAATCCCATCACCACCAATACCATCATCCCCCTCTCAACACCCACACTCCCCGCTCCCCCAAGCCCAGTATACTGCACCGGTGTACCCGTCGCCGTAGCATTCATTTGCGTAGCATTAGTCGCAGCAGCCAGCATGAAATTGGCGCATGTAATACGCGTCTTGTTGCCGAAATGCACGACGATGGAGCGGTTCCCGAAGAAGGAGCCGAGACCCGGGGTGGTGGATGCGAAGTCGTCGGCGTAGGTCGCGGTGAAGGGGTCCGAGGTGATTTTGCCGTGTTTGCCGGAGAGGTCGCCCACTTGGCAGGTTTGTGGGAGGGAGCTGTTGCAGGCGGGGGTCTGGAGAGAGGGGGGTTAGTTATTTATTGGGGGGATTTGGGGAGGGGAAAGGCTTACCTCGCCGCGGATGAAGGGATCGAGATGGCCGAGGGTGCTGGTGCAGTTACCGTCTGCGGGGACGGGTTGATCGTGGAGATGGTAGACTAGTGCGTGTTAGTAATGAAAGTATGGAGTTGTAGCAGAGAAAACTTACGGAATGGTCCACCAGATGTGGGAAGGTTGGAGAATTTCACATCAATGGTGATGCCGATACCGTTTGCGTTTGCCTGTGCAGTAACGCTGCCCTTGACGTTTCCACGCGGGTCCTTGGGATTGAAGAATTCGGTGGTGGGAAGAGTAGCAACATAGACAACCTTAGGTGGGTTGTTCTCAACGACTGATGCATTGCCCAACGTGCCGGTTACTGGATCGGTGGTGGTTTGTCCATTAACGAGGCTGAGGAGTGTGGTCGCGAAGACTGTGAGGATTGCGGTTGAATGCATTTTGATAGTATATGATCAACTTGTTTGTGTGTGTGTGTGTGTGGTATTAAAATATTAGAGAGATTTGGATGATCTATGAAGGATGCGTTAGTACTGATGTTGAGGATAAAAACATTAGATAAATACTCACCGAAGAGGAAACTGCGAATGGTATCTCACGTAACAACTTCTCGGCACGAAATTAAGTTATTCACAACGAAGTATTATAAAGAAACGAGAGTGGTGGTCACGATATCTCTTCGAAGGGAAAAAGAGGAGAGGAGAGGAGGTAGCTTTATGAATCATAGATTGTGGATCCGTTCAACCCTAGGATTCACGTACCTTTAGATGCACTATATCTTACCTGCGCTTGCGTTGTACAATATTCATGTACTGCGCCATTCACTTTCCAACGAATCGTATCTGCCCGTTCCGCAATGGCCGTCCGGGTAGGCTCAAGCGTTGAAAAGGTGTGCGCTAAGGTTGTAGAACGTAGTACATGCTCAAACCACTAGGGCATATGGTAATCGGCCAGGGACGAAGCCTTTCTGTCCATGTTCTGCCGCTGCTGGGCAAGGGTATCGATGAACCGATGCTCAGTTCGTCATTTCTCAAGCCCTGTTTCGCACTGATCTCATATCTTTTACTCAAATGTTTCATCGCTACAACCTCTCTGTCCATCCCACTTAGGCGGACGCTCCCATGGGTGAGGTTCAATTCATCTTGGTTAATTCATCTAGATGAGAATGTGCAGGAGGAATCTCTTCAAAAAATGTTGGTGATGTAAGTACGGGCCAGAAATAACAGTACCTAACCTATGTAGGCACTCGGAAGATGTGAAAGGGTTGGTGTTGTTATCGACCTTGTCCAATGAGAGGCTCAAAATAAGGATGTGATTTTTGTTTATTGGTCTCGGGAATTTTCTGGGGATGCACTAACTTCCGGCTACAGTGCTAAGCTTTTCGTTTTGCTTAACCCCCTGAACTCCGAGCGTTTACAGTGTACTATCCTGGTGCTAATCATTATGTTGGGGGTTCTTTTGGATCTTGGAACACCCGAGGAACACGAACGCTTTGATGATCCAAGAGAGTTTTCAAATACGCCCGGAAGTTCATAAATCTTCTTCAGATCCTTCTTCTGGGTCCGTACGAAATACGAGAGTTTGGATTTTTGTCCGACCGAAAATACCGCGCGCCAGCGAAAGCCTCCAAATGTGTTTCGTTACACACGATGCTCTAGAATATGTAGATTCTTAGGCTGTCGATACAAAAGAACTCAGTAAGCGAATATGCGAGATGAGTTTTTTGAGGCGCAGTAACGTATAACCTTAGCACGGCGGATAAACGCATACACCACTGCAGGATGTCACCGAATAGATTGATTCTTGATCCTACCCCTCAAACCCATGGTTTCTAAAGATAATTCGTCGGGGTCGCTACCGAGGTCACTTAGCTCTACCTAGCTCTCCGACAGAAAAAGCAGCTTTTGGGTCGGTAGTCCAAACTCGAAACATGCAAACACATGGGCCTTGGCATCTGTTGATTCGAACAAAACATTTACGAGACAAGCTTTCGCACAGTCTGTGTACACTGTCCACCTCTCTTTTGGCCCTTTGACAGAAGCTTGGCGACAGGTGGTACCCGTGGCTGCCAAGACAAATCAAGGTCGTTCATCCAGTTCTCTTGTACTTAGTTGTCAATCATATAGCACCGACCTATATCAAGTCGAGCTATTGATTCGTTCTCTCTCTTCAGCCATCGAAGCACAAAGGCAGATGAAATGCTTGTGCAACCCAACACTGCGGTTGCATCCGTCCGCTCCATATTACTCGCAAAGGCCACAAGGAAGATACCCTCCAATTGAGTCGTGCGGATTGAAAGCTGCATGGATCACTAAAGCAGTATACAATTTAAACAGCAGATGGAGTCGTCATGACTCTGCTCCTACTGTCATCCCAGGGACTCGGTAGTAGTAGTGTGACGGTGTTCAACTTGTCAAGGCAGGAGAACGCAGGTGTAGGCAGCAACGAAACAAAGTTCCTAAGATACTTCAAAGGACCCTTTAGGTAACAGACTCAAGTAACAAACGAAGCTTTGATTTAAATGCTCTTCCATGCATCGATGTAGATGAAGAACGGAGCCAAACAGTAGCAACCGTGCCGTTTGTGGAAAACACGGATGGATGAATTCCGAATGAATGAAGCGTCAAGATAATGATCTTCGAAGTATAGTGACGAGTAGATAAAATCAAAGGTAAGTAGATGCAGCTCTGCGCGATTTAACCAAATGCTGCCCAAATTATACAACATCATACTCTTCAGGGTGCATAGGCAAAATCTTACGGCTAAGTAAGGTTGCAGATGGCCGTAAAGGAACGATCACCAGGGGGTGTACTCACTATCCGACCAACTTCAAACTTCGATATTCTCAATATCCAAATTTCATTGAGACAATCAGATACATACTTATACTTAAGTATATATTAGCTCATAATATTCAAATATTACTTAAACAATGAAAAGTTGGTCGGGTAGTGGGTGAGTGCACCCCCTGGTGCGCTGATACTCTGAAGTAACGAAAAGTGTAACTATAGCAGCCAAGGTTAAAGACAGACTTGGTCGATCGAGGTCCGGATATCGGGTTACTTTCAACTAAAAGTCGTTGAGATTTTGATGTTTTCTGTATATCACCGACAAGACGAAAGAAGTTGAAGAAAGGTTGAATCATGAATTTTCCGCTCGCGGAAGGTCTTGCCAAGACTTTCCGTGCCACCAAGCTCCGACAACCGATCAAGCTTCAATTCTGACGACCGCCTTCCAACTACCTACTTGAACACAAACCACAATCTTCATCGATAAGTCAACAAACCTCGAATAATCTCCTCAGCACAAGGCCCGCATATCGAAAGTCGCCAAGATGAAGCCAGTCGTAGGAGTAATGCAAGCATGGTCTTGGTTCGTAGCCTTGCGCCATCCATCCAACCTCCATTAATTGCTAACCATCGTACAGCGTCGTCATCTCCGTCTTCGCCATCGTCATTCTTTCCGTCATCGGATCGCTCTTCAAAAGCAACAACCATGAATTCACAGGCGGGGTGGACGACCCAGAAGATGGAGCTGCAGTGGCCGCTACTGTCTTCGGTGCTGTGATCGTCTACGCCGTACGTAATGATTCTGCTGTTTCTTCATCCATCGGCGGGCTGCTCTCAGCGCTGTCAAGGACTATGCTAACATACGGTCGACTTCGCAGGTTTTCCTCGTTGGCTGCGGTTTCCAAGCTTTCCTGCATTACCGCGACACCCGAAGAGGAGCTATTACTCTCTCATGATCGTGAGCTAGGCCACCGGTGGAGGTACATAGGATGGACGAATAGATGTGCAAGACGGTTGGATGGCGTACGGTGTTTATATATCTGAGGACTCGATTTGAGAGACGTGTATTAAAGACAGAATGAAGAATTATGGGAAATATCGGCGGTCATGAAGATATGCGACGTTCACCGTATCTGTTGGAGATGGAACCTAATATTGTTAAATGGATTTTGGGATGGTACTTGCAGGCTCTACAAATTGCATGTTCTGGTTCTGTATAACCTGGGTCTGAAAGCGCACCGATGCATTATTGCTTCGGGCTGTGGCGAGATTTGTCGCGTCTCTTTGAGCTGTTCTCTTACATTTGTTGCATCTACCCATCTTCATGTTGGTGCAACAGGCAACTCTGCTTCCATTGCGGTTTTGTTTCCTATCGATCTAGTGCTACCGCAAATGGGGTTGAGCTCTTCATAGTTCCTGGAGCCCTCCTAGACTGCCGTGAAAGATGTCTATGCTCAGCACTTTCCTTGCATTCCATGGTTGCTTTGGAAGACTTTATCTTACGATGCTGCACCATTGAGGCGTGGGAATCTGCTTCTCTTGCGATACGTTTCAAGTTGTGTTGGATAGTTTATTCTGCTCGCGCTCTGGTAGCCCCTCTGTATTCATGACCTGTCTCCAGTGCAGAAAGATAAGGCCCAATTTGGGACAGTATATTATAGCTGATTACTGGGATCCAACGCATATCCTGAAGAACCCAAGGGTTTGTAATGTCTTTATCTTCCCACTGTCTGTTCGGTGTCGTCGTTGGCTCGCTATTTCTGCACCGTAGAGCCAGCTTCGAACATCGTTCATTGCAGTAGTAGGCCGATGCCACTGTATCATAGCATCAGTTCAATAAGGATCTTTAAGCCTTTTTACATGAAATTGCCGGGCACTTGCGGCAGTAACGTGGTATGGTTCATAACTCGAGTGACTTTTAAGGGCAGATTGTGCGAACCTGACGCATACATCTCTATTCATCTAGGCCTGAATATCTGAAAACGATTGAGCTGCCAATCGAGATGGGCAATGGCAGCATAGCTCCTCTGCTAGCTAACTCTTCCGATGATGGCCTTAATACCTCATATCTCTCCATGAAGTCATATTGCCGTCGTAAGTGAATATGATACTCTATTTCCCCGTTGCGATGTCGGCGATGCGATCGATCTCTGCTCCTTCCCTCTCTGAATGCCATAGTGAATTGACCTGGCGCATTGAGCCGTCAACCTGTCTATAAAGCTGGCGATGCCTTCAACTTCTTTCTTCCATCATCACAACCATTACAACCACAAAAGCTCACACAAACCAAGCCTATCTTCAGTCAACTCAGATCAAATCAATCAACACTCAGCACAACACTCCAAACCATCTTCATCTCACCAGAACTCCTTCAAAATCACAAAAATTTCAGCTTCTCATCATCAAAATGCACAGTCAAAAGCTCACCTTCACCTTCTTCCTCCTCGCCCTCGTCTCTCTCTGCTTCGGCGCACCAACTCCCACTCTCATCTCGACCAATGTTCTCTCCGCGGTCCCCAAAGCTGAAGCTCATCCTCGCACCTTCACCAACGGCTTCGGTCTACTTTCCGCCATTGATGCTCGTACCGCCTATTCCACTCCCATTGAAATCAAGACTCGCAACGACAACGAGGAAGGTGAAGTCCTTGCAGAAAGACAGGACTGCGGTGCGCCGTTCTGCAATGCTGGTACGGGCTTGAGCGCTCCGGGTTTCTCGGCTATGGTCATGGCGATGGCGGTTGTGGCAGTCGGTGGCGTTGTGATGGGATAGGCCACGTGGAGGGCGTGCGGGGTGGGTGCTGGACGGGTGGGATATAAATTTGTTTGTTAATGCGCTGCTTTGGGATGAGTGATAAATAGTGGTCTGAGATTTAACCTCGAATCCGATTCATTGCGCTGCTTTGGGAGGATGGTAGATGGATTGGGCATCAATGATGGGCGTTTACGGAAAGGAAGGTTGTAGCGGGTCTACTGCATGGATGAGTTTTTCCCATCACTTTGTTTTTCAGCGTGGCATGGTTTCTTTTCATCGTGGCATGGTTTCTTTTCATCGTGGCATGGTTTCTTTTCATCGTGGCATGGTTTCTTTTCATCGTGGCATGGTATCTTTTCATCGAGGATGAACAGCCGTCATGGCACCTGCGAGCAGATCATCTGTCAAGCTTGCAGGTGATCATGGCGATCATTCGGAAAGATGTCACCAAGTTACCAGATGCGGCAGCGTTGGATTTTCACATCACATATATCACAGATACCGGGAGCGAATAATAATCGCAGGGCTGCTAGTTAGAAATTCCAAATCAATGGATCATACGTTTCCCTCTCATTGATCCCACTAAAATGCCGTGCCGTCCAGAGTGCGGGGTTGACTATCTCCCAATTTTTCCTTCATCAAGAAATAAATGATAAGAAGAAGCCCCATTCTGTATCTCAAAGCAGATTATTGAGACAAACGAGCCCCTCCCCAAAAGTGGCATATGGCCAGAGCCCCGAGTGATTGGGCGACGGTGGAGAAATAGACATCCGTGCCATGGACAGTTTTTGGGTAAGCTTACAGTTGCATTTCCAATAAACGCACCCACCCAAGCCAGGGTAATACACCCGTGCGCCACCGAAAAGGAAAAGAACACGTCCCTAGGGTCCAAAGTCCCGAAAGGAAACGTAGTCCCGAAACTAGGAAGAGCCAAACACGCGTGTCGAAGAGGAACCGTTGTCTCACCCGGCCGTGCGTGCGCACACGGCACGGGAATCTCGGGGGCTTAAAGAGGGCGAGATTGTCGGTTTGTGATTTGTGAGCAAATCCGTTTTTCGTGTCTTTTTAGGAAGACGATTTCTGAATCGAGGCAATTAGGTCAGAACTAGGAATGTATCATTGTCTCCCCGTAGGTAAGCTTATACTGCGTAAAGTCAGAACTTGACGTTATGGTCTGATTGTTTTGTATCATACTGCGTAAAAAAATTAGATCCCGGTATGTGGCTATGGATGTGCCTGTGAAGTCAGACAGATTCAGGTTCGGCGTAATGAGGTGGAGTCTGGAGCTTTGAAATGTAACCTTCATAGGGTGTAACATGATTCAGATGATGTTTTGTCGTGAGAGACACATGTAATTTGCGTTACTTCAGTGACAGGTTGTGCGAATCTTCAACATTAGGCTAGAGGGATAACACAACATGGCATTAACATCGACAACTCCTATGACGAAAAGCCACCACCGTTTTGGGAGGATTCTGAAAACACATTAATTTGGGTACTATGTAAGCTATATGTAGGAAAGTACGTATACGGTTTGACGAGGTAAGAAACAAGGTTGAAGAAGTAAGAAAAACGGCTGTGACAAAAGAAATTCCTACACGCAGCTTCCTGAACTGCACTGCATATACACCCCGCTACGTAACACAAAAGCAGTATAATACGACACTGTAACAAAAAACCCCACCAATAGTGTGAAAATAACCGATCTAAAGCTCCTCTCCATCGCATCGAACCAATCAGTCGGAACCGACACCAACATGCAATGCAATGCAAGGCATGTTTAAACCCTGCTTTTAACTCTGCCAACCTTATTCAATCCCCAAAAACTGATCGCCTTCGTCAACGTCCTCGCTCTCTCTGCCGGTCTCCTTCCCTGTTTATCCGTCGGCGAACCTTCCGAATTCTGCTCAAGTTCCCGTTTTTCGGCCCAGGCTTCGACCGCCCCTCTTCTGCTCATGCCTAGATCCTCCAGAAACCGCAAATCGGCGGGGGAGATTACTATCGCGCTATCGGTTGACCCGGTCGAGATGTGCTGAGCTAGCGAATGACATGTTGTAGAATGGCTTGTTCGCGGTCGTTCGGCTTCCATCACATTCTGCCGTTGAAGTTGCCTGTGCCGAGGTTTAGGCTTGTTCAGCTGGGTGTCGATAAGTGGTAGTGGACTTCTGATAGGCCAATCTGCTCGTGGTTTTGCAACTACTACAGAGCCGTTGTTCGACTTCTGGTTTCTTGTATGCGTCAGGACTGGCTTGGAAACAAGTTTCGGTGTGCCGACTTCTTCGACAAACGTCTCCAAAATGAACGCAAGAAACGCATCGACGTCGGAGATAATCGACATTGCCCCTAAACTTGCCCTCACTACGCCTGTGGGCTTACCATTGATTATTTCCGTATTGTCAGACTCGCTGCAGCGGTGCCCTGCTGACCAGGCTCGCTTAAAGTGCCAAGGTGCCACTTTTAGATAACTTGCTATTCCACCAGGATTGCAGAGCCCTCCAGCTCTCACGTAGATGTCTTTCTGGTTGGCCAATTGTTCCACTCTCGTATAGGAGACGTAGCTGCCGTCTGGGCGCAGAATATTGAATGCGATTGTAGCTCCTTGCGTGGTGGAGTCGGTGTATGGACTGGTATCCGTTGCATCATAGTATATCTCGCAGACTGGCTGGTCATTGAAGTGGCGAAGTTTAGAGAGCCCCGCGTAAAGACGCTGCGTAAGATATAACGTATGCTTGGAGATCCTAGACATCGACCCATATAGATCGTAATGTACATCAATGGCGCAACCAAGCGCGAGGATGCTGTGGAACGGCAGGGTCCCATCTTCCAATCCGTCATGAATCGTAGCATCTTTTCGGCGGTATGATGCCTCATGTAAAACCGTAAGAGATGACACTGTGCCCCCTCCAAAATATTTGCGCCATGTAAGAATGTGGGCGGATTTCCTGCGGACGATCAAAGCCCCAAGATCGGGGAAGCCAAAGATTTTGTAGAAAGAGAGGACAGTAAAGTCGGGTGCTGCATCCGCGTCCGTAAAGTCAAGCTGAGTGGTTGTTGCCAGAGCAGCAGCATCTAGCAGTGAATATGTATTCTGGTGCGAAGTAAGATTAGACTTTCGAAGTTTCCGTATCCAAGATAATGGCAACCGGCGACCTGTCATATTTGATTGACCGGGGAATGCAAAGATGCCAGGAGTATCGTCTTGATCTGGTCTTCCGGGAAGCTGTATCTGACCGTCCAACCAGTCTTCAACTTCTTGGTCGCTGGTGAAGCAGTGATGTTGTCCATTGGTGTGTTCGCGAACGCCCACGAGACTTGTATGGGCATCCTTATGGTAGCCATACCAGAAAGATTGTGATGTCGAACTCTCAATGGCTAGGTCTCGAAAACTTTCTGCTACCAGCTTCACTGCCGCAGTAGCATTAGCAGTAAAGACCAAATCAAAGTGTTCTGGATCGGCGCCGAGAAAGCGTAAAGTTTTCTCACGTATGGAGTCCACAGCGTTCCCAGAAAGTTTGGCTGGAGCAGAGGCTGAGTGAGGGTTTCCGTATAGATTGGCCATCATCGTAGTTGAGAACTTCTCAATCAACGACTTTGCATATATCGCTACACATTCTCGTTAGCAACCATAATCATGCGTGGCAGAAAACAATATAAACTTGGCAGCTCCGTGGATCGAGCCACGAAGTCATGTTCTAGACTTCGGAACGGGAGGTGAGATGGTAACGTCTTACTTGTGCCAGCATGATCAAGATATGCTTTTCCTGCTGATTATTAGCAAGTGAAATATCTAGAGGCTCTTGTGAACCAACCTTTCATCATAGGGTATTCATCTTCCCGGAATGTTTCCACCAGATGATTGTAAGCCATATTGACTGAATTGCTCTACTGGATCCTGCCCGTGTAATGAAGTTCGAATGTGGGACCTAATGAGGTAAACTTTGGCGGTCTTTCATGTTTATAATATAAGAACAATCTGCCTTATGAGACGGGCTGGGTAGAAAAGGCGCTTAGGCTAATGAGACCACCTGAGGATTCCAGGCGAATGTCCCCTTAGCGGCTCATCATCCATGAGGTACAGCCTGGATATCTGAGTATACTAGATGGATCACAGGATATTGGCCGTGTTTGCTCGGGTGATGACAAACGTTAGGTCGATGGATATTAGTCAGTCAATATCCTATTCAAACAGTAGCCTCAAAACATGTAAGCTGGAGTATTTCAGCAAGATACTAATGCTTACTGTGCCTTTTTGATAAGCCAAATGTTAGTGATTCTAACGAGCCGTGCAAAATATAACTCAATAGTGAAGTTGGAACTGCCTGAAAAAGGAAATCTACCCATGGGGCAAAACTGCGCCCCAGTTTGTATGATGTCTATCACGAAGAATTCCCAGGCGCGGATATACCCGTTACCACAAAGGTCTAGGCGGCGTTTCCTGGGATTCGCTACCGACCAATTGAAACGCAATCCATGGCCTGGAAGTGTGCAGCTTGACCAATGTACTTGGTACTGTGCCGAGTCCGATCTCGTACTACTGCATAGAGTCAACGACGCATATTCCCAACGGGCCAAATCCAACTCTAGGTTATTATTTGAAAGTAACTTCTGACGAGATAAGCGCAAACTGAATCTTGCAGCTGAATTAGTTGTGATAACAGTTGGGACGATCGGTCACTGACCACACTGCACCTGACAGCCTAAATCGCATAGTTATCGAAATGGTATTGTGAAGTTTGAGGTTGATCATAATACCCATGAATAGACTATTGATCCCAAGGATCGAGATAGATATTAGGTCGCACAATTCTAAAACTTCAATATTACACGCAAAAAAGCATTTTGATGAAGATCAAAGTACCCATTTCGAGTGAGTGTTCCACAATGCTGAGGAACCATCATCAGGCCGTGTGGATCACGAAGGTGATTCATGACGTTTCAAGCTGCCCCTCAGCTGTGTTGGCGGCGCAAATATTGTTCTGGGCATGGTCTTGCAAAGCCAGGTTCCTGATGATAGATTCTCAGCCTTGCTGGGCCCGATCACCTAGGATGTGGTACAAGGGAGTACGAAGTGTAGGATAAGGTAAGCGAATCCGAGGCTCACGAGAGCCTACATCAGACATGGTATTGATGTACTATCATCGCCACATTCGAGTTGTTGTTCCTGACCAACGAGTAGCAGTGGAGCAAACCTCGCGGTGAAGTTGTCGTCTCGATTTGATAAGAAGCGATCTGGTAATCCGGGCGCGGGCGCTTGCGACAGGCGGCAACTTTTAAGCTGAACCAACGCTAATTGGCTGGTTGCGGAAACATTTTGTCTGCAGAGGTCGCCGACCAATATTTAGGTCCCCGGCTGACATCTCAATCTCGTACTTTGCACAGAAATATGCGGGGCTGCAAGGAAAAAGAATGTACTGTAACAGATTCGAAATGTGCCGAAGGTTGTTTGCATTCTAGATTCGTGCTACCCTGCCCCTACTCATGCGTCGATGATTTTTGCCCTAGCGATGTAGCGTGAACAGCATCACGTGTTGGGGGAAGAGGGGGTCTAGGTGGGGTGTGCATATGTCTCACAAGTGCTGCCAGGAACCAAAGTGCTACAGGAGAATTAACCTCTAGGGTACGAATTCAATGACTTGAAGGATTTTCGTCGCTCAAACATCTCCACTTAAAAGTAAATGTCCTTGACAAATTCATTTTTGAGTTGTTCCTGCATTAGAGCCTAAGACCCCACCAGATCAACCGGTAGAACAGTAGTTATATGGATAAGTATCAGCCAAGAAAGAACGATTGGGTAAGCTAGTGAGATCACCTTCTCATGAAGGAAAGCGGAAGTATGTCTGTATCTCCTACGGCGTTGGTTTTTCCGAAGACCACACTACTGTGTTGGGACACCAAAGCATGACATTGTATGTCATTAGACGGCAACCTCTTGAATGCAAAGAAGCCTGCGTCGCCTCTTACTGGATGACTGCACACGAGCAATAGGCAACACTCTCTGCTTGTGGCTTTCACTCCGGAGTTGGCGAACTTGTTCAGATGGCGCTAGGTTCGTAACGATCTGGATGGACCAAGTTTGGCTCTACTTTCCATGGTCAGCCAGTAGTAAATCTGGACGACATACACAAGACTGCACTTCCGAGAAGCACAGGGTCAACGCTCGGACGTTGGTGGCCCTCAGACCTAGTTTATATGTAGCTGCATCGTAAAGCTCGCCCAAAGGCTCGACGTTGCCTACGGGACAACGGTAAGACTTTGCATGGTTCCTATCGTCGGCTGAACCGAGATCATAGCTAACTGTTGCTAGTTATCCCGCGGTTCTTCAATGGCTGTGGTGACTATCCCGTGGTTCTCCAATACCTGTGGTGCTTCCTCTGGCTGTCTTTTTATTGGCTTCGTCTCGTAAGCTCAATTACTTGTGTGGCAACGTCACTACGGAACAGAGTCGTCGCTTAGCTCCTTACTTTTCTGTACATCTCTACATTAGCGTACCAAGTATCTGCCAAAGAGAACAAGATTTGCGGTTTCAACCCAATTCGTTCTTTCTTGTTGGGCACCCTCCATCTGCAATTAGCGTTGTTAGTTACACACCAACTGTAATGGAGTTTCTAGGGTGATAGTTGACCCCCCATAGTCGTATATGAGAGATGGTCGTCAGTCCTCATTCCAAATACAACCTTGCGAATACCTGGTTTTCATCTGCTAGTAGAACAGTTGGATTTCCATATTCGACACTGAACCGACAGTATGACCATGATGCAGGGCAACCACCTGATGAAAGTCCGGAACCACCTAAGCCGATGCAGAGCCCTACGATCGTCCAGACCCAGAGCTCGGCACATGAAAGCGATAGCATATGTTGTTCCGTGTGTACGTCAACACTAATTCAGCAGACATAACCGTTAGCACCGTTGTTCATACACTTTCTAGTGAGAATAATGATAAGCATTTCCTGCTTGTTGCCTCATCCAGCATCACATCTTACATCTCGGCATGAGCATCGGCTTGTCAAGAAAAGTTATCCTTGTACACAGATAAGTGACTCATGGATCTCTGGAGGAATCCCGTCCATCTGTCCGATCGATCTACTCTGCTGACTCGATATTGTTCAGAGCAATCTAGATCTTCGACCCCGCACCTTCGTATAAGGAATTCCAGTCAGAGCACACAGCTCCACCATCCCCCAGGTAGGAGGAGCCTCATATACTGCAGCAGTGGGCATATACCTCCGTGGACTATATCTGGGGAGCGTGATGAGTGTAGACTCTCCCAGTGGACAGAGTACCATACTTTGGGTCTATTAGGCGTAGAAGAGCACGGTTATGACTACCGTCTCATCGGGAATTGGGATATGCACCCTCTGCAGCTTCTGGGCGAAGTTGTTTTCTCCATCCAGTGCTTCTTCCCTGGACTTCGAAGCAGATGAGTCTACTGGATCCCGAGTCTCCACTGACACTTTACTCCATCTTACCAAGGCACTAGATGGTATTCGCACCATAAGTGCTTCCAAATGGCAGCAGAGTGTCCTTGATCAGGACCTCGAACTCTTCTCCCTTTCTCAACACTCATTCTACCTACTATTATGTTGAAAATGGGCCAACTTTCATCTCGAACATTAATATGGCATGCTTGATTGTGATTCTGGTGACATTGAGTGTAGTGCTGCGCCATTCGATGAATGTCAGTCAGACTCAGTCTAATAAGCGTTGTAATGGTTGGTATTAAGAACCTCAATCAGACCTCATCCGCGGTCGAAAATCATTGAGCTACAACCGAAACATCATTAGGGGCGACCACAATGCATCAGAGACGCACGAGCGGAGCTATTCGGCGCTTTGGAGCAGACTTTCCCTCGGATATGCTGAGTTCAATGATGTCTACATCGAGGGTATTCATCAATCAAACATTCTACTAACAGCAGTCGAAGGGCAGTAAGTCGCCCTGGCCTAGAAAATCCATACTCGTACCAATGCCGATAGTCTTGCCTAGCTGTACATGTATAGTTAGTAAAGAAATTGAGGTGGATAGACCTTCAGTAGCGTCGCTGATAGTTGCATATACAATCCACTAGCATCAAATTTGAAGGTGAGGCTATTCGTATATCAGCCAGTATTTGGGATTTCCACCCACCTACATACTGGGTTCGGAAAAGACCCTACCCAAATCTGCAGCAGAGACAAATGAATACCATAGAGACCCTATACACGCCATTTAGCAGGAAAAATCACAGGAGTTACACTCTCCTGACCTCACCGTAGCTTTCATAATCTCATAGTGAAGTGCACTAGCTCAGTCAGAGTCGTCGTATATACCTCTCCCCCCTCTCAGTCACAAAACCCCAAACCCCTTAATCCAGAAACCTCGTAATGATAAACTCCCCTCATTGATTCCTCAGATTTTCATAAAGCACCAAGAATAAGTCAGTCAGTCGCCAGATCACCGAAATCAAATCTGGATATCCAGCCAAGAAGACTTTCGTTCCAATCCCAAGATAGGAAAACCCTGAAATGTGGCAGTCGCTGTGTTCTGTCCGCTGCTGCTTCACCGCCATCACTGTCCGGGAACCACTTCAGCTTTCCATGGCACACGCAAGATTTCATGATATTAATCCAAGTTACCGAGGATAACTACAAGTAGGAGATAAGCTCTTTTATATATAGCATTGAATCCCCTCATCCGTGCGCATCTAACCATAACACGAGCTATACAGAACTCTCCCGAGTCCCCCCTCCTGACCCACTATATATACAACCCCCCAAATTGGATCTGCACCCAGATATGAGTTCCCGTATCCCCGCGGGGAAATATGTAGCCAGAGCTAGGTACTAGTCTTCGTTGATGCACTAAGACCATTGCTACTGAGGGGACGAATATATATAGAAGGAAGGAAAACGAAAACACACATGGTTTGGAGGAAGAAGGAGAAGAAGAAGGAGATGATAATTTTGCATGTACTGTAATATAGTAAGTTAGATATAGCAATCAATATCTTGCGTCGAGCAGATAGCTAGCTAGATAGATAGATAGATACTCTACGCTGCATCAGCTCTTCCTCCTCTCTCACCCAGTACGATCGTTCCCGCGAATGCACTCCTCCGAAAAGAACATATATAGCATCTTTGGCAGCGGTCTACGTGCCTACGTGCCTACGTGCCTTCTATACATCCGATTTTTCTTCGGCTAACCCCAACTGAACCAAACACCAAATTATGCACCTGAATATCTGTCATTAAACGATATGGGGGAGGGAGTAGTTAGATATCTGAGTTAGTGTATAATCATAAATGGTTTCTTCCTGATATAGCAAGGCGATATATGTATGTGAAATGGAAGAATGACTGGGATGTATGTGAGTGGATGGAGGGAGAGACGGAGGGATGGAGGAGTAGATGGATAAGTATTTAGAATAACCTAACGACTCACTCACTCACTCACTACAGCTATACAAAAATCCGCAAGATATTCAGCAGGAAGGATAGAGGGAGCATCTTCATCACATACTCGGCAGCAACTAGATTAGACTGGAGATTTCCCAATCCTTTACGTGGATACAATAAATTACATCAGAATAATAGAATAATACATCACCCCGCCTTCCCTCCTCTCCCCTCCTGGACGAAACTCCCAGCTCACAACAACTACAAATACTAGAAGTCCCTTCATCCACCCATCCCACCTCCCCAACCTCACACCACGCCTACTCCACCTCCTCCCCTCTCCACAAACCAACCTCGATCTCATCGTCTCCCCCTCGCCAAAATTCGACATTGCGCTAACTTATCTTATACACAACAGCACAGTATTCCCACCCCTCACTCACCCCCAGATATTTACACCCGTACACGCACATCTGTAAACAGCCCACACCAACCGACGAGATGCACTCCGATATCCACATCCCACGCACCCCTAATATTCCCCTCCCCTTCACTCAATCGATTAATCGAGTAGCCTACACACCTAGGCCATGGAGAACCTTCCCGCGTCGAAGCAGAAGCATATAATATCTTACCTACACCAGCAGCGTCAGCCAATCTATATGTGTACATACACCCCAGCCCATCCACGACATGCAGGCGCGTACAGGAACAGGAATAGAAAAAGCTCTGCACCTTGAAGATCAATAGACTGCACTGCACCGACGCAGTGCGTAGACCCATCCCATCCATCTAATGCTTCACCGTACGTACGTATGCATCCATATCCCAGAAGAAACGATCCCGACCCCACGAAGCGCTCATTTTCCGATGCAATTCACATCTCAACTCCCCAACGCGTTTCCTTCCACGCAGAATATCGCCAGCAGGTCCATCGACAGATTGCTTTAAACTATCGAGACGAGCCAGCCAGAGGAGATTCGCAACATGTATAGTCCAGGGACAAGACTGCACTGTTGCATAAATCTCCCAAGAGAATTACAGCCCCAATCCGATCCATCACGGCGTTGAGATGGAAGTTGCTTTGCGCGGTCTGGAGTATGCTGGAATCCTGCATTGGCGTCGACGATGAATAGGAATAGTGTGGGGGAGATAATCCTACATCTTTCATATCCACGTAGCAGTGCCGGAGCTTGAGTGTAATGGACTTCTTCCCTTGGCGTGGAGGCAGGCATAGATATTTATTGACCGGCGGGCTGCGCTTGGAAGGGATAGGATGGGATAGGATGGAATGTGTTGAGGATAGATATGGCGATGACGATTCGCGGAATCGGGGGTTGGTGTCGTCAACGTCTCTGCTAGGTTTTGTTGTTAGTTAGTTAGTCTGAAGGATGGATGGGCGAGTTTGATGGTTTGCCGGAGTCAACAATAGCATAATAAAGAAGAATATAGAAACACTTTTCATTCAGTAATACAAGCGGAGAATCAGTAAAGTTAGCTGTCGATCTAAAGCCAAAGCCAAAATGACTGCGAGTATTCAAGAGGAAAAGAAAAGTCCTTAACTTGGTATAGAGATAGCGAGCATGAGATCTACATCTGATCGTCAAAGATCGACTTGGACACGAAAGATGAAGCCAGACCAGACCATCTTGCCTCGATACTAGGAACTAACCAACCATTCATAGTGCAACCGACTACCTACCAAAAAGTTTGCCAACCAGACCTGGCATTCGCAAATGAGGTTCCTTAGAAAAGCACAGGAGAAACTAGTCCGTCTGCCTGCCTGTTGCGGGTTCCTCAATATCTAAAGCCACAATACACAGCCTTTGTCTTTCCGACGTGTTGCAGAACCAGGATAGGATGTATGTGCCATCTCAATGAAGAAACCAGCCGTCCGTGGAACGTTTTAGGGTCCTCCCCCCGAAATCCTCGCCGTTCTCTCTCCCCTTGCATCCAAGATCCGTCCGTGGTCTTCACGTTGCGACACATGAAGATGTGCGACCAGAACAGATGTGACGGAAATGTTCCGGAGAAAGAAAACCGGAAGGAGATAAAATTCCTATCGAAGCCATCACGCGCACAGTCCGTCGACAGTGTATGTATGTATGTATGTATGTATTTAAAGCCATTGTCTCACAGCACAGCACCAGGATGAAATGACTATCTTCAGGTCGATGGATGGCTAGAGGATGGATGACAAACCCATTTTGGCGCTCGTGCTCTGTCTGCTCCTTGAGCCTCTGAAGCAGGGTTCGAGCGCACGCAGCAGCGTATTACAAAAAAGGAGCAGATTTCCTTACCGTGAAACTGCATGGGGAGGGATGGTGAAGAGGCTTGAGACATCACCAACAGCGGCGTTCTTCGACGATCAGCGACGTTTGCGGACGTGCTGAACGATTTTCTCGAAAAAAAGTTTCTCTTCCTTCAATTGCAAAAGCCATCCTGCTGCTTGCAGGTAAGGCGTGCTCTGAGAATGGAGAGCTTCGGCTGAAGCTGATCCTTCGTCGATACTTCCCCACCACAAGTGACATCCACAATGAACTGAACGTGGAATGGAGCGAGCCGCGATATGCAGTCAAAATGTAGTAGGAAAGCCCATGGGGTGTGAAGTCCATCGTTGCATGCAGAGATGGTCCCGCAGCTGGCTGAACAACCGTCGGTCGTCCAAGGTTGATCTAAAGATAGAGCAGAGCACGCGGTGGATTTGGCAATTGTAACCGTAGGTCCTGTGATATGGAGGAACCTACTCATTGAGACTTGGAGACTGGTCAATATACGTGGGATAGCACCACCACCGCATGTTAAGTAGCCAGGTGAAGGGGTTTGGTGAGAGCTGGGCGTTACTTGCACGTTGGGAACCCCTGGCCCCGACTTCAGGCAGCAGTTTAAAACGTTTAGTTCAGGACCTGCGTTTGCGAAAAAACTTTCGTCTGATGCCAAAACGCCAATAGCATGCCCCGATTCCTTCCAAGACATCCAGCTCGAAGGTGGACTTGGTGATGTGCCGATGAGGGATTGAGGAAGGTATTTTTGGGGGGGAGTTTTTTAAGAATACGGACGATGACTTTCCATTATTGAAGGCAATCCTTGTATTGCGACGATACAGACACTTTTATGCATGGATATAAGCTTCTAACACTGAAAATGGCACTTTTCGGGCTACTGTGTAAGCCGGTAAGGTCGGTCCGAGGCGAACTTATGAAGCGCGGCGACAGAACAGGCAATTGACGTGAGATAAGAGAAGTACCGGAACGGAGACGAGACGGCCAGCAACCGCCATGAGATTCCCGTTTCTGTCCCTCCGCGGACGTCGAAAGATGCAATGATCTTCGTCTTTTGTTCCAGTTCTTCTTCTCTTGTTCTTCTCTTCCACGATGGAGGCGAGGGTCGGGACCAGGGATCTTGTAGAGCGAATCCTTACGCACACTTCTGGCTTGCGGGAGGATGCCGGAATGGTCTAAAGATCGACGATTAGCCAACCTTTTTTCCCAGATTTCGCTCAATCTCATGGCAGTCAAGGATATCGTTGCAACTCTGGGAGAAAAAATAACTTCAATACAGATTGTTAGTTTGTTAGCTGTTGAGTGTTGGAAGGAAGTTCATCTGGACCTTCTGCAAGCAGCTATGATCGGCGACGCCTCATGTTTCAAGGCAGCTGAGTCCCAATGAGGAGCGAGAGGCCATGGGTTTCCATGCGTTCCACTGCAGATTCATCTACGTCGGGCTTTTACCACATGGGGGTTAGCGCATTGCCTGGGACTTAGCCTAATTCGTATATCCAGGGCGAAAATGCGAAAATTTTGGAGGCTGAATTGGAATAAGAGGAATCGGGGGAGAGCATTGAGAGGAATTAATTTAGGTTTGTTTTTTGAATTTGAGTAATACTTTGAGTGCTCGGAGATTTTCTCGCTGCCCCATGGCTCATAGCCATAGCCATAGCCATAACCATAGCCCATGAGCCCGTCACCGCTCCATGAGGTTATCGGAAGAGGTCAACCTGGTCAAGACTCAAGCGTGGCTGCCATCGCTTGAAACTTCCCACGTTCTGTATATTAGATTCTCAGACTAACAGTAGATTACCAGATTCCCAGCAAAAGCCGACGTCCACTCCCTCTAGGCTCTAGGTGCATGGCCTAGGCTAGTAGGCAGTCGTGGTTCAGTGGAGCGCCTGAGTAGTGCTCGACTCTGTAAGTCCTGTTCCAGTCGCAGTCGTGATCGTAAGCCCATCGCGGTGGTGTCACTACTGGCGTGGTTGGTAGTTGATGGTTGGTGGTTGGTGGTTGGTGCTTGGTGCTTGTTGCTGCGGTGCTGTTGGTTCATCTAACCTACCCGGTTATTTGTCGTCACAAGCACCAGCACCAGCACCAGCACCAGCGTCCGTTGGATGATGGATCTAAGAGGCAAGACCCCGACTGTAGCTACCGAGATATAAGTTCGCAGATACAGATGGTGTTGCATAGACACGGAATTGCTTAGGGGGCTGCCGGTACCGAAATGAATCATCTGCATCTGTGCATCAAATGACAGCCCGGAGTAAGGTTATTGCACGATATGTGTAGTGTATAGGATGTAGGATGGAGGATGGAGGATAGAGTATGATTGCTGATGAGTGATGGGATGGGTATGGATCAATGAATGATGTCCCTGACAGATGATGGGCTGGCTCATCTGGATGATAGACAGTTGGGCAAATGGGCAGATGGGCAGATGGGCAATTGGGTGAATAGCAGGATTGGGGTGTTGAGGGAAAAGGCCCATGGATGAGGTTGCATTCCTTTCTCGTTTGAGCGTCTGATCTGACACCAATTCATGTTGATCAATAAAAGATCACAGATGCGTCTCCCCACAAATCCTTCTTGGAGAGGATTAGTTTCTAGAGCGTGCCCAGATCCGGGCGAGATGGATGCAATTTGTGTGGATGACGCACAAGAAAAAGAGGTTCCACAGTCCACTCGTTTTCCAAATTCCACTCCTGAAGCATCCACCCAATCTCCATTCCGTACCCCACCCGCACGAATGGGTGACGATCCGGTCGCTCATCGCTTCCCACTGTTCATATGGAGAAAAGTCGTTCGGAATTCTTGCTAGACTCTGGAGACGGGGACTGGGAATTAGGGAGTTTCAAGGTACAATGTAGCTAAAACAACTATTGCCTAAATGCTGAGCTGAAAATCTACCCACCTCCTCGAGATTGCTGATGGAGAAAATGTGCAGGTGAGTGGAGCATGGAGAAAAGGAAGAGAGAGTAGGACCGCGGTAGTAAAAAAATGTCTCTGAGGTTACCTAGTTAATATCTCCTAATGCGATCCTCACGTTCGGTATTGGGGAGGAGGAGGAGGAGAGCCTGCACATACGTCGCTTCGTGCAGTTATGGATAATGGATGTAAGATGGACTACGTCGGTGGGTTGGTACCTCTTCCTCTGGAACGACTTGCCTGGTTCGTCCTTGGTCTGACAGAGTTTTGGACTGGAGTATGATAGTATGGTAAGTGGTTTACTGGTTAGTGGTTAAGCCCAACGGTTTTAAGTGCCATTTCAAGACATATGCCCGAACCCATTGTCACCGACGACATTTGGACCACGAGCAGAGCATGCTCTTTCATGCTTCATGACCCTGTAGTATGGCACGGAGGCCCCAAATGATGACCGAGGTGTCGCGAGAGGCCGGTCGTGGTGCGGTGGCTTTCGGCGAGAAGCCATCGAGACAGTCCCTAGAATGATACCCTCCTATTAATAGGCCATGTTTTATTTATGAATTGGTTGAGTATACGTCGTATAAGGTAATATTATCATGCATTCGTTGATTGAACAGGTCTCCAGGCATCGGCGATCAAACGGAAGTCATATATCCAGCGGATTATTGATTGATTCGTAACGATGTCTGATGTCTGGGGAGTCTGATATGATATGATTGATGATTGAGCGGATGGTGATTAGAAGAGGGCCGGTACCCTTACTGTTTCAAGGCTGAAGAGGTAATTGGAATACAAAGCAATGCCCAGGACCCAGAAGCTGTTCTTACACTCGACTCGCTCACCCGCGCCCTCGCTCACTCATGATCGCTCGGTGGTAACATGAACACGGTAGCGTCCGGGTGAAATTCCGAGAGCTTGGATGCAGGATCATGAATGATCAAGGAAGTGTAGTTTCGCTTGCGATATCTGCATTTAGATTGGCGGAGGATGGTAAGAAGCCAAAATTACAGAGTTCGATAAATCCCAATTAGGAGCATGTCCTACTACTAGATAAGGATAATCTGCGCTGTGCAGTGTGCAGTGTGCAGTGTGCAGAAGTGGTGGAGCAATGGAGCGATGGAGCATTCCGTGCGATGAAAGGTTCTGCGCTTCTAGTTCTAGTTCTGTACGAGGTGGGCGTGGTAGGCACGTAGGTAAGGTACGGTGGGCAAACATCTGCTGTATGGTGTACAGATGTGATTGATGGCTGGAAGATGTGAGGATGCGTTGCATTTTGCATCAAAAATACATTAAAAATTGTAAATTCCCACGTGTATCGTGGGTGGTGGGTGGATTTGCCATACATACATCAAAATGATGTACTGAGGAAAATCATGGCGGCTGTGTCACCACACCACTCCCAACACAAACCAACTTCACACCTCGCCTCTCACCTCACCGCGCCATTGCCATTGCCATTGCCCTCGCCATCGCATCGCAGCGCAGCGCAGCGCATCGCCATTCCTCGCCTCCTGCTGCAACCCTGCTGCGTCTGGCTGTCCTATCCGGTCCTGTCCTGTGCTGCTCTATGTCGCGAAAGACTCAAAGCTTACGGTTGCTTAATATTGATCGACAATATAATGTAATGGTCAGGGCTTCGGCCTTTATGGAGAATATTGAAGATCGGTTGGTGGGTCAGGCCCTGGCCAGATCCATGCATGTCTTTTATTTCTTCTCAAAGCCGCTGACACATTTACTCGGAAAGCTCAGCCCGGGTTACTTTTATCGCTTTCTGCTCTCAAAAGGGAAGCATAAGTAAAGGACCGACGAGAACTCGCGACTCACGACCGAGCAAGTGAACTTTCAGAGTAAGGTAAGAAGAACGAGAATCCTTGCTGGACCGGTCACTGATGCAGTTCAAGCTTTCCGTACTTCCCAATCAGGACGGCTGTTTGACATTTACTCCGGCGTGCGATATTGCGATACTGCGATACTGCGATACTGCGATGCGTATCTATACTTCCCAACAACAAAATAAACACGAGTGCTAAGTTATACCAAGCGGACTAGTTGCAGATGAGACGCCATTTCCCCTCTCTACATAAATGTTGACATGTTCTGCAGTTGGTTGAAAGTCAAATCCATGGTTATGGTTGCACAACGAGACCTGAGAGGAACATGGAGATGGAGATGGGATGCGCGACTAGTACAAAAGACTAGGGAGCGACTCCATGCTGGTTCCAAGGTTGGTGCGCTGTGTGCATCTCGGCGCGCATCCTAGACCCCTCGATCTGGTTGTTTAATTGGAAGTACAAGGAGGATCGCTGGAGCTTTGTGCAAATCATCGTCACTTGGCGTTATGAAGCACAGTTAGTTAGAAATGAATAAGATCAACCGCTGTCAAATGCATTCCCCCTTGACTAAGACCGCCCATCGCTACAGCAATTACAAGTACTGCAGAGGAAATAATCGTTGGGGCTACAAGCCTACAACTCGTTACTCGTCACGCTGCTTCCAAGGTCCAAGGTCCACGGTCCAAGTTTCCAGCCAATTTTAATTCTCTGCTCTCTTCTCCTCTTCCAAGTTCCTGTGTGGCTGCAAGCTAGCTGGTGATAATGCTACTATCGAAAAGCGAAACGAGTCGAATCGAATGAGAAGACGAGACTGCACGCTCGCCGACATGCGCGAGTCGTCAGCACCAAATGTGGACACTCGGGCGCAATTGATTGACATGTTCTATTAGGCGGCGCTACCCGCCAACAGTTTGCTTTGTACCTCGTACTGCGAGGTACTCTCTCGTACGGTAGGTGGTCTGCCTCCGACAACCTCTGGCCTTTTACCTCTTTCTACCTCTGGCGATGGCCCCAACTCTCATGACAAGATGACAAGATCGTACCCTGCTCAATATACGAACTCCCAACTGCACCATCGACTTGGCCCGAAAGCCCAGTCCAATCTATCCCCAATATATAGCCAATTCATGTAGAGTAGATCCCCAAACATAATTACCGATTAGTTGGGTCGGTTCGTGAATCTTACCTGCCTCGCCTGCTCTTCATTCCGCCTTGTAATGTAAATCGGTAAATCATGGTACTGCACTTCCGCATTCTCGACTCCATATCCGGATATGATTCTGAGGACTGGTTTATTATTTCTCTCACCTCTATGAAGTATGAAGTACGGTCTGCCCAGTTTAGCTTCAACGGGAATGACCCCCCGCTCTGTGATGACCCCAACTTCGGATCTTTTTCGTTAAACTTATCGAACCACCGAGAGCATTGTCCCTCAACTCTCTGCTGCTAGTCTCTTTAGCATTGCACCTTTGGTTGCAGTGTTTTAAAATATCCTACTGTTCCATCTCCATCCGTCCCAGTTGCCCCATCTGTCCCCGTTCCCTCGTTAGTGTGCCCGTAGCCCATTCCATCCATACCCATAGCCATATCATTGCGTGGATTAAGATAAACACCAGTGCACATTGCACATTGCACACTGCACCCTACTACCTACTAGGTGGTGGGATGTGAGCTAGGTGCGACATCAGAGAACGAAGGAGCAAGGATTCTGCTATACCAGGTACAGTACAGTATGCTAGGGCTGTAAATGGAGACTTTAGCTGACAGGCATCAAATAAATCCGGGTTGGTAACTGTCCAGGGGTTAGATGGCCTGGCGTCGTCGCTCGTCGCAGGTCTTATATGCTTTTTTCAGAAGTTTCCCCATCTTCCTTGCCACGCATCTAGAAATCCAGAAAATCATTGCCTACGTAAAGACTGCTTTGGTTCAGTGGACCTGAATCATAACATATATTTCGTTTATTTTTCATTATACGTTTCAAAAAAACAGCCTCCATTGAATTGAACCATCTTTCCTTATTCTAATTCCCTTAACTACGTCCATCCATACCCTTCTCTACCGACACCTGCTCCATTCCCAGTTCCAACCCGCTCACTCATCCGGATCCTAAAATATAGGATTTCTATACTGTCCTGCTTGGCGCGGAGACCTTACCTTTCATTCGCCCTGAGGCTGTTGAACACTTGCACGGCTGCTTATCCCATCAGAGAAAGCACTGTTCCTCTGTCCTCCGCGTAGAATTACCTAGCCCAGGCTTGGGTCTTCCATACAGCACTTCCGAAGCCACAGCTTCCATTCGTTTATTAACCTCCCTCCTGCATCTTACCTACATACATATACATACAACCTACCTGAAGTCAATAATCATGGGCTCATAAGTCCCTGTGTTTCCTGCGCAATTAGGATTCAATGCATAGCTTGCCGCTCGACTGTCATTCAACCGCTCTTCGACGCCAATAAAAACTGCCGTAGCCTGCTCTTTAATTCGACTACACCAGACATCACCGTCAGCTCGCTTCCTTCATGCATCGGAACCATTTCGCCCTCCGGAATCCACTCACTTTTCATTCAATTTTCAGAAGTATCAAGGAGTGAATATTTGACTACTTATCATCTGATCTTTCCAGCGACACCATTTCGGAACAGTTGCCGGGTTCATCGAGAAAAACTCGTGGGATTTTCTGCTGTAAATATTTAAAGACGTTGCCCATTCACTCGAAGCCGCAAGCGAGAGATAGCCTCAATTGATGGCCGTCTCTGTTCAAGGTTCATTCTACCCCAAGTCTACTCACTGGGATATGGCCGATCAACGACATCAAAGCTTTTCGGCAGTTCCAACATATTCTTCATCCTCCATGGCGTATCCATATCAGATGCCGGCCTCTGGTCTTGAGTCGCCGGGCATGATGTCCAGTTACAATAATCACCTCGCAGAACCCATTCGCTCCACCTCACCTTCAGCATATGGCCAAGGTCAGCTATCATCGAATAGAAACCTTGAAGCCTCTTCTTTATCGAAGAATTCTAAAGATCCAAAGACCAAACGTTCGATGTCTACTCCGAATATTAGAGGTACAGCCACTACTGATGCGGCAGCCTTGGCTTTGGTCAATGATAAGAGAAGGAACAAACTTGGCTACCATAGGACTTCCGTAGCATGTGGTGAGCGACGATTTGATCCCTTCTAAAAGCGGTGCAAAATTCCGCCCCAGGGCTCTACTAACTCGTCACCTACAGGACACTGTCGCCGTCGCAAAATCAGATGCATTCCGGCTGCAGGAGATCCCCAGAATCGTTGCTCAAATTGCATCAGATTGAAGAAGGAATGCAACTTCTACCCGGTTGACCAGCAGCCGCAACCAGAACCCAAGCGTCGAGGCTCCAAGGCCCAGAGCGGAACTGGGAGAGCCTCGGAATCCTCTTCCCCAACGATGCCACCTGGACAACTACCAGATATGCAGTCAGGACATCCTTATCAGCACCTCAATATGCCACCGATCCAAGACCTTGCAGGTGCTCAGATGAAGAGTCTGAGAACTGATAGCTTCTCACCGGAGAATAAAGGTGAGTTAAGGCGACTTCAACAAGCTAACAATTTTACTGACCCTGGCGCAGTTGTAACATCATCAAGAAACTTTGACTATAACCATGGGCCCACCAACTGGGTGGCTTCTGAAGTCTCTCCAAATACCAAAACTTCAGCAGAGTACTGGCGAGTTAACTCGCAAGAGTCGCCAATAACACCCGCCTTTTCGCCCTACGGTGCTCCAAATATGCACGTTCCAAACTCCCAAGGCTGGTCTGGTCAAGGCCAACAAAGCCATGAAGCCAGGGAGTCAGAGTGGTCAGCGCCTCAACGATCGATTTCGTATAGCAACTTGGAAGGGTTGCAGAGTGGCGGCCAGTACAGTACTTATGGACTTCCTCCGTCAACCGCAGACCAGTATGCCGCTTCAAGACCCCGACAACAACATCCAGGCATGTACCCACCTCCTATAACCACCTCAGCGAACGCAATCTCGCCTCCTGAAATTTCATCGGCATCCAGCATCTCCACACCACACGCACAATCTGCAGGCGCCATGTCCTCAGGATCTTTCCCGAGTTGGAGTAATCAGTCATATTCTTATGCCAAAGTTGCCCCTGTCGGCTCAAATGTCGACACGTATGGTGCTTGGAATGCCAGCCACACAGCTCATCAACAGATACCCGAAGAAGTGCAGGCAGGAACAGCGGCTGGATATGCTGGATATGGTGATGCTGGGAATGCGGTTTATTATGCGGGACAACCTCAGTCCGGGCGTTAGAGGAGGGCTCAGCAGATACAAAATACCTAACGATTTGGGTAATGCCTCATCACGAATAATACTCACGTTTCTGGACGGAGGCTGAATAGCTCTTGGATGCACCTACACGGCTCCAGGGGGAGAAAGAGGTATCGCAAAAGGGAGCATATGAGAGCAACAGGCGCCACCAGGCCGAATCTAGACGCAACTTCGACATACAAACACTTACAAGCTCGAATTGCGGTTGTACATACCCAGCGAACACAGACTTTGGGGATATTTATTTCTTTGGTACGACAGGATCGACACGATTGTTATGATACAGTAGGATCGGCTTGATGGTTGGATGGCTGCATATATAGGAAGGAAAAGAAGTTTGTTATTTTTTTGGGAGATTTTATTGAGCGAGTCCCATGACGGGTTTTCATGGGCAAAACGGACAGATACCAAGTAAGGAGGCGGAGAATCAAAAGGGGCGGGACTCGCACAGGCGTCTTGCTTTCTTCTATATTATGCACTCGCCGAAGAGACGCACTGGTAGGGTCAGACGAACGTTATTGAAATATAAACAGAGAATAAGCCAGTCGTCCATGAAGTTATCAAGCTGTGAATACGAAGTCTCTAAAATTTCCTGTGGAACACAAAATCCGCGATATTAGGTAATCGCAACAGTTGTCTTTCAAGTCCATAATTAATACCTCAGGCTGTAAGGCACCAAGTCTTTCCACAATTATGTCGTGCTCCAACCCCCTTCTCATTCGTCCTCGAAACCATCCCAACCAAATCCGAGCAAATAAATCTACGTAACACAGAAAGACGTCCATCTCCCCCAACCTCGATCCTTGCAATAATATATTACAGATGCCTTCTCAGGGACTAGGCCGGTTTACCGGCATGTTTGAGGTACTTCGTCCGCTCACTTCCACGATATCTGCAGATATAGAAACTTCCCACGCAACAGCAACAACATGAACTCATTACTAAACGTTCTGGAGCCTCATCCAGAAGACAGGCTCCATCTGCGATTGCATCGCGCGCGATCGGTTATTCTCACGGCGCAAGAGTTGGTTTCCTTCCCAATTGACATCCTGGAAGTGCGGGGTTGAGCGTCTTGACTGACATGGCCTGGGGAACCCAAACAGACTCGTAGAAATCCGCGCCGCGCAACGCACGTTCGAGGGCGCATACATCCGCACTGCATTGGGGCAATTCAGTTTCGCGCTGGTGGTATTGAAGATCTTCACCGCCGAATTCTATAGCATCGGGGCATTATTTGCAACATATGGAGCGGGGGTACTGATGGTGAGCATGTACAGACGATACGAAGGCAATCGACAATTCTTTAGCGAGGTGGATGGGGATGGGATGGGCAGGAAGAAATTTAGGACCAGTGGAAATGCGGTGGTGGTGTTGACGACTTTGAGTCTGGTGGCATATATGCTGTTGATTGGGTTAACAATAAGGCTAGAGACGTGAACCCCTGGGTGAGCTGACGGTGTAAATGGGACGGTCAATGAAACGCATCCTTAATTGGGGCACGAAGACTACTTTCGGTGTGGGGGGATGCAGGCGAGGGGAGGTAGAAGAAAGGCCCGGTTGCGGTCGAGGTATCGCAGACGAGGAGGCAAAGAACTTGAGGGGTCCGACAGACGATTGAATACACACGACGACAGCTCACGAAGCACAACAGGCTCTCCATCGACTTCTCGAGTTGAGGACATTACTAGGAGGAAGAGAAATCGGCTATACTTGTTCATTGTAATCACCAGTACTAGTGTCAACAAGCTTATCATAATGCATTGGGAGACAACCCCGTTGCGTGTCTGAACATCACGACAAAGGCAACGTGAAATTTCACAAGCCAAGTGGTACGCATAATGCCAGGAAATTGTGTTGTTGCTTAGCACCACCTCCATCTTCCATTGAAGACATTCATCCCCTTGGTGGATTTGCCGAGTGTCTTACCGGCAACACACGGCAGACTATCGATAGTTCTCTCTCACTTTTAGTGTAAAAAGCCTGTTTTCCGGAAGACATTTTAATAGTTCCCTAGCGACTGTCTCAATCTGATAATCAGAACCTTCAGCAGGCTTATTTGGAGCCCCGGGGAACATGTCAGAAATGATATTTGGCACAATCATGGTTAAGGCTGCAGGCTAGCTAGTATTTCAAAAGTTCTACGTAATCTTGGTGCATGAGAACGCTGGTGGAGGATGGGGGGCTGCAATCCCAATACCATTCGGATTGCTCCCTGAACAGGTCTGTCGCTCACTCACTAGTGGCGAACGAGAGCACCACCCTCCCCTAGGCTGACTGCTGCTGCTGCTGCTGCTGTCAAATGCCCGGTCGGTGGAATTATTCCTCCAGGTGCTCGCGTCAGCTTTTCCTGAATAGACGGACGGAATGAAACGAAATGATACGATAACCATTCGCGCGGTCTCACAACGCTGGATCCGCACACGAGATAGGAAAGACCTCCTGGACTTCGAGCTCGCATGGCGGCGGCCTTCTCGTACCGGCCCTATCTGAGCGTTGGGGGTAGAGTAGACTAAGCTCAATCTCACCACGCAAATCACCTTCTGTGGTGATGGGATGCTTCTGGCTGGCTCGGGTCCTGATTAAAGTATAGGTATCGGGCATTATTATATAACTCATGCAAATCATCAATAGATCCGCGTCTGCGTTCTTGGGTAAGGATTATGTAGTGTAGTAGGGGTTTGCAATCTACTCTCCTCTACTTCAACTACACAACAAACTTCAGTTGCATTGCCCCCCCCCCAGGACACTGCTATGCTATGCTATGCGAGTCAGACTTGCTTTTGCTGTATGTATGTATTCATGGGTTGTTTCATCCTGATTAGGACCTGCAGTCATCCACGCTTTGGGACACCATACCCCGATCCGACGCCGTTGGTTAACATGTGCCTGGGATCGACGCTGGACGGGTGCGTGGTGTCTCTGAGTTAAAGTATTATCTGAGAAGCCTATGGGCTTCTCGTCTGTGGTACTTGTACTTGTACTTGTCCTTGTACTTTTCTTTCTCAACGCCGGAGTTCCCGCTCCATAGGTTGGGCTGGGCGAAGCGCCTGCTTAGGTAAGGAATCGAATGATGTACTTTTTTTTTTTTTTTGCATATGTGTGAAAACCATCTCGGGGCTGGAGGGTGGTGTGCATTCGGAGAGGTTTCTGGGGATTGGGAAATACAATACTGCGCATTTGTGTGGGGTGCATGATATGATATATATGATCTTACTGGGTTGGGAGCTCGAGATTTGATGCCCGTTTTGTCTCCGTCTTGGATATGGATGTGGCTTACAAATGTGCATATGCTAGCTACAACATGTTTTCTTATTGGAGGTCATCTATCGATTATTATTTATGCCCTTACTTTAAAATTCTCGTATTGTGCGAAACATCGAGCGCAATTTGATAGCAGTCGTCACTCGCAGTTATTCACGGACGAAAATGATCTCTCAGCGAGTCGGACTCGGCTCCAGCGAGCTCCTTTGCAAGATAATACGCCTCGGTGTTATGCCTCCTTTGTTAAAGGTGCTTGGCATGTTACTGTATTGACAGCACTGAGCGCGGGGATCTGCTAACTGCGCTGTGGGAAACCAATACAACTTGTGCTGTGCTGTCACTCACGTATTCGACATCAGCAACACTAGATACAGCGCGAGAAGAATGGTGGTGCAATGGAGCTGCGACTAGTAATCTATGCTTCTTCGACGAGTATTGGAAAGCCACTGAACCTCCCTGGGTTTTCTGCATTCCAACATCGAGTATAGATCGGAGAGAGACATTGCATATTCCGATTAATTTCATCATTCCCAGTAACTCTGCGTCGACACCTATGGTAGAAGTACTAATGCAAGCTGGCCCCGGTCAAGATGCCAGTGGCTCATCGGTATACAGGGAATCAAACCTTGTTATAGATCTTGCTAGACAAGGGAGGCAGAGTTGGGGATTATATATAATGGGTTAGGACTTGGAGCTTGGGAGTTTCTTGAAGGGGCAATGGCGAGTAGTGTAGTTATCTTAGATATATGGGGAATAAAGGCGGTGTTGTGTATAAGAGGGATGGTTTGCTATGGTGTTGCTAGCTAGCTGGGAGAATGTTCTCTGGGGAATATCATGCCGTTGAAGAAGAGGAGGAAGAGGAAGAAGAGCTTGAGGGATTCTTGAGTGGTGGGGTGGGGTGTGTGTGTTTATTGGTCTATCTATCTGCTCGGCGCAGTAGATGGATTTTTATATCTACTATATTATATGTGGGTTCTGCTTCGTCTCTTTGATTTTGTGCTCCTACCATATATATATGTGTGTGTGTGAGAGAGAGAGTGTGTGTGTGTGTATGTCTATTCCGGCTAGTTGATCCGTAGCAATCTCCCCTACTCCTAGCCCATTCCTCTTCTCCCCCATTCCCCGACCAACTGCCCTCTCCTGATTATCCGGAGGAGAAGGGTGTATTTCTTGCCCTATATCTCGTGGGTTGATAGTATGGAAGGTCAGATTAGATACTGATGTATGAGGATAGAGTATGGGATGGCATTTGTTCCTGCGAGGGGATGAACTGGCTGGATCAGATCAATGAAGAAAGGTTCAGTTGAGTTAGATTTGTTATTGAGGGAGAGCGGGATATTGGATAATTGGCTGGGAGCAAAGTAGAATCTATGTATATTTCCGTCCCCGAATACCGATATATCTACAGTAGGTGCTGAAATCATGAATGGATACAATATAGGAAATAGGCTGCGCAATGGATACCCATGGGTGGGTTTTCAACTCTCTCATCTACCCAATCAGGGGTAGCATATACCTGAAAGGGGCCCGTGACAGCGAATGGGTAGGAAAAACAGACACCAAACCACCCAATGGGTGCCCATCAGTTATGATAACCCACCCATGGGTGACCCAACCCGGTGGGTAGGTTCGCAGCCAGCCTCATAGGACAACAATGGATGGATGGATATAAATGATAGGGAAGGGAGGGAGAGAGTGAGGGGGGTATAGAAGTCTACGTACTGTATTGGAAATGGTTCGTATATAGCATGTGGAGGTTGGGGGGATAGACAGCTAGAGGTGAGTGGAGGTGTGAGTGTGAGTAGGAGTGAGAGTGGGAGTGAGAATAGGAGTGGAAGTGGAAGTGGAACTAGGAGTGTTGAGAGAAAGTAAATGACGGAAAAAGAGCTACGGTTCTGTACTATCTGTCGTTCACCACCGCATAGAGAATATACCAAACACTCCAAGCTAGTTAAATCAAAATACCATATTTGATTTCTGCCTATGAAAGATGGAATAATTCGTGAAAAGTCAGGGAAACTTTCACACTTATCCCAGCTCCAGCTTTAGTTCTGGGGGGAATGTGAATGTATAGATCTAGATTTAGAGGGCAAGTTTTACTACTACTGCTGCTGATTTTTGGGTTGGGGTAGATATAAGGAGGAGTTTGTGTGTATATGTATGTGTTATTGCTTATGAGCAAGACGAGGGCACCAGGCAGACAGAGATTTAGCTTGGAGAGGTAGATTAGAATGAGAGAAGTTTAGGCGGGTTGAAGTAGTGGAGAGAGGACTGCGGGATATGAATTGTGAACGAGGCTCTAGCACTACATTAGGATTTGGACAGGGTGAATGTGAATTTTTAGAAATCTCCTTGCAGAATACGTGGGTAGATCTTGTAGCTACGGATAGAATGGAAAGGAAAAGCACCTGTCCGGGATAAAGGAGAGGAGTAGGACACTGCTCGACTGTCGCCGCTATTTTGGTTTAACTGTATACATCTACCTACCCATACATAGATCTCTGGAAGGTGTCCTCCCACAGCGCGTGCAGCGAGCAAGATGAGGAGACAGACTAAAATGCCATATTTCAGGCAGGGCGTACTGCTTGCTATTCTGGTGCATGGAGGAAGCTTGGAGGTTGTGGAAAGGGAAGGTTGTGTGGAGAGGTAAACGGACAGTCATATTGATTGGATGGAGATATTTCCAATTGGAACCAAAAAGTATAGCTGGAATGAGTCATGAAGATTATTCATATCTAACCCGGACACACTGGTATCGGTGAGCCCGTCCGGTCAATAGGTATTCGTCATCAATATTACGAGGACAACTGCAGTGGTGAGTGTGGTTGTGCTTCACGACAAGTTGCTCGCTCGACTCAGACGAGAAAGATTGCCGGTGTTCTCCAAAGAAGAAGCTCGGTGAGTGAGCAGCCCATGATAATGCACCTTGCATAGACCGAAGGATTCAGACCACTGGATCATGAGCATGAGCATGAACGAGTGAATTGAAAGGGATTTGCTGAGCGAGAATAGAGACGATACTCGTTCGTCGCCGTTTTGGCCACGGATCGTGTTCTAGACCTGGCCTAGACCAGACGAGAGCAACCACACATTGCGTACTCTCTTCGAGTTCCGATTGCCTCACTTGAGGCCTAGAAGAATGACTGGTGTATATGGCACCGGCGTGCTTGTTATCCGGGAAGGCGCTCTAAAAACTGTCATGAAAATGGCTTTCGGGCCAACCTTAGCCCATATTCCCCTCCCTGGTCGCCAACTTCAGACTGAAAAATAAGGAGAAATATATCTTCAAACCATTCATCGCTGCCTGATTCCAAACCGGTAGCTCGTTGTGTGAGTCTGCTGTCAAACGCAAGTGTCATTGTCTTCGTAGATAACGTCTATTACATCAAATTCTTCGGGTTTTGATATCTTCGAGGCTGCCAACGTTTGACAAAGTGAAAAGAATCAAATCGCGCACCAGGATTAATAATTCCATCCGGAATATCATTGGTCGTCTTCAACATCTTCGAACGGCCATCAACCAACCATAGGTCTTGAAATGGCCGGAGCAGTCTCATCACCGTTTCTCCCCGTCTCGGCTTGCCCGTCCGTGTGAAACCCTAACACCCATCGCTAGGCCCCGTCTCCGGTAGGATTCCATTGTTCATGCACGGGAATTATCGGCTGCGGTATTGCATGTGCAGAGAGTGGACGCGGTAAACGAGCGACAAGAGAGAGACATTTTGGAGGCGTGGGGTCGGCAGTTGAAACCTTACTTGACACAATTTCTTGACCGAGTACGGAACATATCGATCAGTTTTTAACCCCGCATCGTGACGGTTGTGTGGGAGGTGGGAGGATGGGATGGTGGTACACGCAGAACCTGGATGAGCTGAAGGATAAAAGATTCGAGGAAATGTACGAGTAACACAAAGGGAGAAATCAATTGTAACAGTAATCGTATTGCTTGGCATACATAACTTTTCTCTTTTCCACCACTTAGGGAAAAATAGGACGAGGTGGTTTCATGATTTCCAAGCAGAATATCGCACGAGGACCGGATTAGCATATGACGTTAGACCTAGAATTGTTGAGCGGCCACAACTTTTAGAATTGCGGACGCGATTCCTTCTTGACGTGAAATTTGATCAAACATTCAGGTCCCGTCATGCACAGCTCGAATCCCATCCTATTCTTCCCTCTCTGCATGGTTTGCTTGGATTTGCTCATCCAGTCCCGATTACTTGTCAGGCCAGAATGTGAGCTTTTAAGCTTTGGGGTCCAATCCTGGGCCACCACCGTCAGCACACCTCCTAGAAATGTGGACAGAGAAAGAGGAATTTTTCTTCGATGCGGAGAGTGCATAGCCCTGGGCGGAGCTCCATGTACTCTGTCCGCAGCACAAAAACGCCAGTTTTGTGAAACCGGCGGCGATTGGATAGACAATGTGTGTGGTGGTAGCTGGGTGATTTGGGACGAGGCTGATGATAGATTGTTGTCAGATGGACGAGCTACGGTAGACAGATGTCATTCTAGCGGGGGTGGAATCGAGGCTATGCAATGGTGAACATTTGACTCCCTTCACCGGTTGGTTTCTGCAGAGGTCTGTTTGTATTGTGTCGGTCTGTGTGTGTCTGGTTGTTTGTCTTTCCGTATAGAGATGCATACGCTTCGTGCGACCGAAGCGAGGAACAAAGAGGACGGATAGTTGTAGGCGGGTATGCAATTTGCTATCTGCAATAATGTACGCAAGTATACCTTCCTACCCAGTAATGTTATATACAAGTACCTTGTAGATAAATCTTGGTACAGACAGGTACTGGACGCTTTGAACTTGTAGCGGCAACTTAACCGTTCTAAGCTTTGAATTAGCACTCACTCCCCGGAACTTAGCACCTAGAACCTAAAAGCTCCAGCACTTCAGCACTTCAGCACTTCAGCACTTAAGCACTTAAAGGCTAAATTTTAAACTTAGAACACCACCACCACCACCACCACCACCACCACTGTTGGGATATTAGGATTGGGATATACACTCCGGCTTCTCCCCTTTCATAAGCGCCCTCCGCCATCAAATCCCATGGAATCCCATGTTACCATGTTTACCATTCATGACGGGGCGGACGGATAGAAGGACCCTCTTTTTCGTTTGGGAAGCCAATTACTGTGTACTCTGCAGGAATTGCTTCTGAGGGTGATGAAACATGAATCCAACATCCCCAGTCTAGGTCAGTTTGGTCCTAGGTCTGTTGGCTCTAGCTGTAGCTGTAGATCTTCATCATCATGAAAGTACGAGCGACACCGTCCGGACGAACATATCTTTGACGCGAAGGAACCGGGAGGAAGAATAACGTTAAGAAGATGTCTGGCTGTGCAGCGCACGAGAAGGAAAAGCTTTGCCGGCGGAAGAAACCCCCATACGAATGGCGAGCGACTCAAAGGTCGAGGTCGTGGTCGAGCCAGCATTATCAGCGCAGCACAGCCATATTACCAAAGAAGCTTGGGCTGATTTACCTACAAATCCTAGCAACACACAACGGTACTTCACGGAGATGATGTTATTCGATCGAGATGATCAGCCAACCTAGAGTAAAAACGCCTATGCCTGGTATTAGCTCATCTATGTGCAGATTTCTTGCAGAACAGCAGACACGGGAGCATGGATTTTGGCCTGTCTACGTAGTTTTAATGGAGTCGGAATTCATCTGGTATCGACGGACACCAGCAACAGCCAGGGTCTAGAAGACTAGAAGAGCAACAATCGAACAAGTGACAGCATTGCCTCGCAATCGCCTGTTTGCTCTTCTCCCAACCAGTAGATTTCTGATCTCACCTATCCCCTTGAACTTGTGCTTCTCCACCCGCCACTTCCCTACCTGCTTCTCCTCTTCCGCCATCGCGCCGGCGTCAAATTCTCCATTTGGCTGCGTTCTTGCGTGCGTTCTGAACACGGCTCTGAATTTAATCGCCAAACCCTCGTCCATTTTGTCTGGGTTGTTCTGGGTTCATCTGGGTCCCTTGCAGCAAGCGAAGGTTAGCAAAACAGCTAGTCGAGGCATGGGCATACGGGCAGACAGGCATAGGATAGGACCAGTTCGTTCTGCATTGGAGGAGAGGATAGTAGTGCATGGAAGAGCATGGTAACAAGGCTTTCCTCCCTCTTCTCTGCACCCAACCTACCCACCAGTTTGGAAACACCAACACCCTTCTTGCTGCGATTTCGCCCTTCCGCCTATTTGGCTACAGGACGGAAGCAGAGAGTCGTCATTTTTGAAAATATACATCGCCTTCAGCCATGTATAAATAAATGGTACTAATGGTACAAATGGAACAGACCGTGTTCATCCCACGCATTCACAATTTAAAAATCCCATGCCCTTCCTATTATTATTTTCGACCCCTTCCCTTCCCTCCCCTTCCCTCCTCTTCCCAGCTCATCCCATTTATTCAAACAAGTTCCAAGTTCCTGCAGCTGCTTATCTTAGCCTTAGCGCCTAAAAGTTAATCGCTTGCTGGACCGCTGGTGCTTGCGCGCCCTGCGCCCTAAGCCCAAAGAGCAGCAGAAGTTGAGAAAACTAGGCCTGTTAAGCCTATTAACCTACGCTACGCTCTCAATTCTGTCCTCCTCTCTTTCCCCTCTCTCCTCGCGAGTTACTACGAAGGACAGACTGCGGAGAACTACTTCGTACAGTACCTCGACTACTTCCTACTACCTGCTACGTCCAAATACTTCCTGGAAACGGTCCCATCCGTTGTCCCCGGCCCTCGCTACTTATTATTATTCAGCCGTGCGGACTTTCACCCAATCGCCTGACGATCCCAAATTTGTTCCCATCCCACCCCACCCCATCCCCATCCCCATCCTTACACATCCCATACCCATACCTTACTACCCATCGCACGACCGAACCAAGGCGGCTGCGCTGCGTCTCTTTCCTTCGTTCTTTCCTGTCTTCTGTCTTCCTGTCAGCTCGCCCTCTCATATCTCACCACCTTCTTACAACCTTCTCGTTCTTCCTCCTCCGTAAGGTTAGAGTTGTCACTATTTTTTATCCTTTTCTTCCTTCCGGTTACTTAAGCCTACCACCTCATCTCTTGCTGCGCATCGACCAAAACCTATACCTTTTCATTCGCGACCCTCACCAAACTTTCGGAAACGGCAACTGGCTTCTTGCTCTATCGCTTTTATTCTATTTGTCGTTTCAATTCTACACCTACACCTACCTGCGACAGAACGCTTGTATCAATTAACGAACTCGTTCGTCTGAATTCAAACCACACCTTGCATATCAGAATCTGCAACACCAAATCCCGAGGCTGCAACATGATCAAGACCTTGCTTCTTACCCATTGACCACACCCGCAGCTGAGGAGAACTGGGCCGACATTCGAGAGACCGTCCCATTTTATACAAATCTTCCTCTACCCCCAACCAGACTACATAGCCTCCCTCCTCCGTCTTGCGCGTTATGTCTTCATACACTTCGACCTCACCACACTCAGTCGACGCCCAAGCTCAACCATCGCGAGACTTCATCGACTCGCTGGCCCTGAAGACGCAGCACTTACCAAACACACAATTCGATTCCACCCTCCTGTCTCCATATAACCAATCACGCACCATCAGCTCTTCCACGAGTCCATACAACCTTGGTAGTACTCCTGTCGACAGCATCTCCGAGTACAGTAATATCGGCAGCGACTTTAGCGAGTTCGACGACCCATTCTTCGGAGTCGACTTTGACGCCGACATCTCCAGAATAGATTCCCTCCCAGCAACATTGACCTTTCCATCAGCAACATCTAACACTCCTCCCACTGCGCATGAGAAGTTCCCCCGTGTTGAACGTCAGAAATCATCCGGAGCTGCCACTACGACAACATTTCCTCTCAGCCCTAAGAACACGAGCATTCCCAATACACCATCTCCTAGGAGCGAAATATATGAGAACAAGAGCAAAACTATAATTACCCAGCACGAAGTTGACAACGATTTATACCCTTCCGAATATCCATTCCCTGCATTGACATCAACTCTCAGTACGTTGCAGTTGACGCCATACAACAGTGGAAGCAGTCACACTAGTGCCGAGAGCCTCGAGCCAGGCAGCATGGCTTTCAGTGCACAGAGTCCGCATGTAATGGTGTCGCATTGGGCCGACGAGCAATCGCATACACTCGCGCTTGCTGGAGGTCATTATGCAGAACCCATCACTACCGATTTCAGAGATTATCAATTCCCCTCCCAACGAGTGGGGCAGAATTCCCAAGCGGCCGCACTTCGCGATAACGATGGAGCGTGGAGAGCAAACAATGCGACAGGCCTTGCTGGATTGGGTCCCGAGGAGCGGAGACTGATGTCAAATGTCGAAGTTCCAAGTCTCAAACAACAAGAATCACAGCGACATATCGATGACAAAAATACACAAGTACAACAATGGTGCGCGAGAGGTAATGGGATCAGTGATCCAAACGAGCCGAGATCTAGAGAATCAATATACCAGGCTCAGGCTGAAAATGGTGCCATCCCATTAGTTGATGACGCTGCAAGTATTCGCGACAACAGACTTCTCGATGGACAAGTTTATTTCGACATCAAAGGTACACCGCCAACAGAGGTCGACCAGGAGTTGATGAGCCAACCTCGCACCTTCAATGATCCTCCCGTGCTACCTTATATGACTGTCACCACTTTCCAACCACCAACTGCCAACGATGCGATACAGAAGTGGAATGGACACGCGGATACTTTCTCAGTAATATCACGTGCAGCAACGTGGGGTACCCGCCGGCGGAGCGAGCCAAGTTTGATGGATTATGAAGCTGTTGCTGATGGCAGTTTCCTGAAGAAGCTATCCATCAAGCAAGAGCGGAAAGGACCGAATAGCAACTTTGCCGGTCGCTTGGCTGATATGGTTCGCAAAAGAAGTACCAGTAATCTCAAGCGAGGGCGTAGTTCTTCAAACCTGGCTAAAGAAGCATCAAATGAATCCTCTCCCAAACCAAATCCTCTCGGTGGACTCGCACCACCTCCAAGAACTTCTAGCTTTGGCAAAAGCAAAAAGCCGACTCCAAGTCTAAACACCGCAATTGCTGCCATGGCCGGGCCACTTGCCGCTGTTGGAACTGGTCAACATACTCGCAGTGGCTCCATAAGCGCAACATCTCCCAAAAGTCCACTTCATCTGGGACTCCCTTCATTCGTGAAACGTGGCAGGAGCAAGAGCGAGCTTACAGCATCATCTCAAACGTCGCTAGTGGGCTTGTGGAGGGGACATGGTGGCCCTCCTGTGCCTAATCTATCCTCGAAATCAGCCGTTGAACCAGATACTAAGCACCTACCACTAACTGCGGAGCCATTAGACCAGGATGACGATGAAGACGAAGAAGATGAGCAAGCTGATGACGGCGATATGCGAGTCGAAGCTGGATCATCAGAACCAATCATACCGAACTACGAGGGATTCAAGGATCACGTCCGAAGGCTTAACCCCAACATGGACCCCAAATATAACTGGCTGGTTAGTCGCATTGCTCACCAACAAGAGATTCGATACAAGCATCTGCTCGAACTTCGCGTCAAGCATATGCAAGCTACAAGGAACCATACTTGTACAGCTAGACCACACTGTATAGCACTTGGCGGTAGTGCGACTTTGTACGACACAAAGGGCAAACCTCGGGAAACACCAGATCGCAGCGCTGGTGGACTGCAACTCGTAACAGATTTCTCCGATGACTCCAATCCTGGTGAAGGCGCTATATCAAATGACACTTTCCCTAAAGGTGTGCCGATGCCACCTACACGCAACCTTCCTGCCGAGTTCGAGTGCCAATTGTGCTTCAAAGCTAAGAGATTCCAAAAGCCATCAGACTGGACGAAGCATGTCCACGAAGATGTACAACCCTTCACTTGTACCTATGACAAATGCAGAGAGCCCAAGTCTTTCAAGCGGAAGGCTGACTGGGTCCGCCACGAGAACGAGCGCCACAGGCACCTGGAATGGTGGATATGCCAAATGGATGATTGCAGACACCCATGTTACCGCAAAGACAATTTCCTACAGCATCTTGTACGTGAGCACAAGCTACCCGAGCCAAAGCAGAAAACCAAGGCCGCGATAAAGAAGGCTCGAAATACAGAACCAGCTTGGATTATGCTGGAAAGATGCCACCACGAAACAACGAACCAGCCACAAGATGAGCCTTGCAAGTTCTGTCGCAGAACCTTCACCAGTTGGAAAAAGCTCACGGTTCATCTCGCCAAACACATGGAGCAGATCAGTCTTCCTGTTCTGCGCTTGGTGGAACAAAAGAACGTCGACGCTGATACGATTATCAGCCCTGTGGAGCAGAACTTGCCACCAGATACACCAGTTGGTAGAACCAAAATGGAAGACTCAAGTCCATATAGCATGATGGATACGGTCTCCCCCAACATGCCCATCATGCCTCAATTCACAGCCGGCTTCCACCCTCCAACGGGTTATCCTACCTCTGGATCATCTCCACCATACGGTATGATGCCGCAAAATGTCCCAAGTAATCAATACCCAGTATTCCCAAGCACATTCAACGTCCAACCCATGAACCAACCCCGTCAATTCAACCCCATCAACGCCATGGACGTCTCACCCCTCGGCAATATGCAATCCACCCGCGCCTTCGGTCCCGACACAGCATTTACCTCCAACCCCGTTGCCCAATCGCGTGCATACAGCTCAATGGATTCCGCCTTCTCCATGCACCCAAACCCATCCTTCAACCAACCCACCGACTTCTCCATCTCGCAGCCCTTTGTCACAACAACTTCTCCCGCGGTGACTACGTATCAAACTCCTAATCTGCTGGGTATCACTGATACTGGTAATTTCGGCTTCGATACACTTTCTGTCGCACCTATGCAGAATTTCCAGCAGGTGCCGATGAGTAGAGCGCAAGGGAGTGCGTCGTCGTATGGGCATTCGCCGCAGAATATGCAACATTCGCCGCAGAATATGGGGTATTATGGGCAGTAGTGATGATCTTGATGTTAAGCGTTCCTTGTTCTTGATGATGTACTCCTGCGGGATTGTTCTGGAACGACGGGGCATATCTTTTCCCTTTTTCTTTTCATGTACTGTTAGATATACCTCTTTTCTTTTTGGGATGTTTTTTATTTCTTTCTATTTTTATCTTTTTTTGTTCGCATAGATACCATGATCCAGATGTCTTTTTCTTTTTCTTTTTTGGTTTAATGTAGATTCATTCGTGTTTGGGTGTTTTGCGAATCATATCAGGAGGGAGGGAGGGAGGGAATTGGAATTGGTTATGAAATGGATGGATGGATGGATGGATGGTATGGGATGGGCGTATTTGAAAGTCATATGAAAGTACCTATCTATAACGAACGAATCTTTTCAAAGCTAAAGTATAACGAACTGACGTCTTGATGATGATGGTGATGGTGATTTCTCATGCTGGTGCAAGGTACTGACTAGTTGTTTTCCGCCCATGATGTCAGGAAAAGGTCAGAGTTAGAGTTGGAGTGGGATAGTGTAGTGCATTCACAAATCTTGTAACTTGGCTTTAGTTTGGATTAAGTCTGGGTTGGGTGGTGGGTTAGTTGGGAATGTTTCAATGGGTATTGGATTGTCAATGTCATCTGATCTGATAGTATAGTGCTACTTCATCATATCCCATCCTATACTTTCCCAATGGTTGGTTCAGTCAGTTCACTCAGCTTATCTCTAGTGCAGGAAGGGAAAAGGAGACAAAGTTTGCGGAGTAAGGTGTTTGTTCTAGCTGATTAGAATTCGATTGCTGTCGTTGGTGATGGTGGTGTTGCTGTTGTTGAAGGTCGGAGCAGGATTGATGGATAGATAGAGCGAGAGATTGAGAGAGTTACGAATTCCATATAGAACCCGGCTGAGCAGGCAGGGAACTCAAAGTCGGGGGGTGGGAGTGACTGGCTGGACATTATGGTGTATATTGGATTGGATAGTTCACTGGTTGAGATAGGGTGGGCAACTAACGTAGTGGGAGTGGCTGGTAAATATTGGATCACATATGCGGTTTGTGGTTTTTGTATGATGTGGTGTGTGATTTAGGTATTTTGTCGGACCTCGACTCCCACTAGTCAGCCTTATAGCCCTATTGCCCTACCGGATATTGGTGTCCGTTGGTAGTGCTAGCACTAGCACCAGCACTAGTGATGTTTAGATGAAGATCTAGATCTTTTAGGCCTGGGAAAGTCAGCTCTACGATGGTATTGTGGGGATGGGGAAGTGCTTGTGGATTGCGTGATCGAGGTAGTGGTAGGTGTAGAGGGTGGTTGAACCTCTTACAATGTTCCTGGGCTGAGGAGTTGGGGTTGGCTTTGGATGCTTGGGGTTGGAAGGATTGTTTGAATGGACTTCATCGGATGGGAAATGATGATATTCTGGAGGTTTCAATATGTAGAAAGGCGTTCTGGAAGTCGTGTGATTGGGGTAGTGTCAAGTATAGGGCACGCAGGTGACTTATGCCCTCTTCCTCGACTCTTACACATGGGAAATGACGATATTCCTAGGGCTTCAATGATCCGCGAAGATACCTGCACACCACATGATATAACTAGCGCCAAATATATAGTATGGTCGAAACTCTTAGTGCAAGGACGCTGATTTGGGCTTGACCTCGAATTTCATCGTGAACTTCCTCCCAGAAAGACTATAAAGAGAGCCCCCGCCCACCTTCTCCCTTTCCCTTCCGTTGATTTCCTGCTTTTCCCCACAAACATTTACTGATCTCTTTTTCCCACTGTCTCCTTCCTACTGGCGTCATCATGGCTCCTCAAACACAAAGACAAATGCAGAACGTAGCTCCTGCTCAGCAACAACCACAGCTCGAGACTCAAGTCGAGGACCCTCCGTTGACATGGACTGAGGTTATCAAGTGCGGGTTCCCCGCGTTCGGCGGTATTTTGTTCGGTTATGATGCTGGATATATTAATGGAGTCCTGGGAAGTGAGTCTTGCTCTTCTTATTTGGCTGTTGCATCACATATCCACCACCCACAAACCAAATCCCAAGCTAACCCTCCCTGCCAGTGGACTACTTCAAGCTCACCTACGGCGAGCCTTCGACCGACCCTCTCGCTTTCCAAGGCCATATGTACCCGACATGGGCTAAATCGATGATCGTCTCTATGCTCAGCGTCGGCACGTTCCTTGGGGCCCTCCTCTCTGGATACTCATCCGACTACTGGGGTCGTCGAAATACCATCGTTATCGGGTGCGCTATTTACTGCGCTGGTGTTATTTGTATGTTTTTCTGATCCTTCTCCTACCTCTCCTCCTACCTTCTTTCTTTCCCATTCTTTAGTTTTGTTTTAATTCCATTTCACCCCAAACATATCCTCCCTATCAGTCCTTCCCCTCAACTCCCCAAGACTAACGCAATCCCTCCCCCCAATAGTCCAAATCGCCGGCCCCACCATCCCCCTCCTCACCGCCGGCCGCGCCATCGCCGGCTTCGGCATCGGCTTCGTATCCGCCAACACCGTCGCCTTCCAATCCGAGATCTGCCCCAAAAAGATCCGCGGGCCTTGTATCAGCGTGTACCAATTCGGAATCACTGTCGGACTACTCATCGCATCGGGCATCAACCAAGGCACGCGAGACATCCGCTCGAACGCCTCGTACCAGATCCCCATCGGACTGCAATTTGTATTCGCGGTGCTGCTTATGGTCGGCTTGATGTGCATGTTGCCGGAGAGTCCGCGCTGGTTTTTGTCGAAGTTCAATGATGCCGGAGCGAGAAAAGCGTTGGCGAGTGTGAGAGGGAGAGATGAGAATGATGAGGTGTTGTTGAGGGAGTTGGAGATTATGAGAAGGGATACGGATAGGGAGATGAGAGAGGGGGCTGGAGGGTGGAAGGATTGCTTTACTGGGGGTTGGAAGGAGGGAAGTAATTTGAAGAGAACGTTTATTGGAACGACGGTGCAGATGATGCAGCAGTTGAGTGAGTTTGCTTTCCCTTCCTTCTTCTTTTTCCTTGGGTGTTGATGATTCGGTTGTGGATGTCTGCTAACGTGTTGCTATAGCCGGTGTTGTGAGTGAACGTTTTTGTCCTTGCTGGCTTGGATATCGATATATAATATCCGGGGGAAAAAATACTGACATGGATTAACAGAACTTCATCTTCTATTACGGTAACACCTACTTTGCGCAAGTCGGTCTCAGCAGCGTGTTCCTCCTCGCAACCATCACCAACGTCGGTAAGTTTCCATACTTCCCTTTGTCTTCCTCCCCTCATCTTCCATCTTTCACTCCAAAATACTAATCGCCCTCTCCAGTCAACGTTGTCTCCACCCCTGTCTCTTTCTGGACCATCGAACGCTTCGGCCGCCGCCCCCTTCTCATCTACGGTGGCATCTGCATGTCCATCTGCGAATTCATCATCGCCATCGTCGGCACCCTGCTCTCCTCCTCATCCACCGCCCAAATCGTCCTCTTCGTCTTCGTCTGTATCCACATCGCCTTCTTCGCCAGCACATGGGGCCCCGTCGGCTGGGCCGTATCGGGCGAGATCTTCCCGCTGTCGATCCGCGGCCGGGGAATTGCTCTCTCGACCGCAAGCAACTGGCTATGGAATTTCGTCATTGCTTTCGTCACGCCGTATCTGGTGGATGAGGATAAGGCGAATTTGAAGGCGAAGGTGTTTTATATCTTTGGCGCGACCTGTCTGATTAGTGCGGCTTTTGCGTGGTTGTGGGTTTATGAGACGAAGGGCTTGAGTTTGGAGGCTGTGGATAGGATGTGTAAGGAGACGGCGCCGAGGAAGAGTAAGGGCTGGGCGGCGAGAAATGCGTCGGCGAACGACGAGGAGGAGATGATGGCGGTTGATCGGATGGAAAGTCCGATTGAAAAAGGAAGAGGGAGGAGAAGGAATAAGATCGAGGTTTCGGAGGAGTAGGATGCAGATGTAAGTGGATAGGAGAGGCTTTGATGTGGGAGACTGAAAACAGGCTTTCCTTTCTCCCAGCCTCACCCTCCATTTTTCTACCTTTCTTTTTCTGCCCACTCTCCAGATGCGAGAGGGCAAAAGTAAATCAGACTTATGGTTCAAACCACTTTTGGGTGTTCAAAGTTCGCATGTGAAGGGAAAAGGATATATGGTTGTTACTCATCAAATATTGTGTTTCAATGTGTACGATACTTGCGTATATGTATGTTTCATGACATCAAGCATGTCTAGTTCGATTAATAAATTCAAGATGTTTTTGTACCTGGACATGAGATGACCACCACACCACTAGATGTTGTGCTATCCCTATCAGATCGCAGCCAGCGGCTATAGGCACGTCTATCATGCCGACATAGGCTCGAAGCATCAAATTTTTATGGATAAGTAGAGATACAGTGCGATGATGATAGAGAGCTGTTCACCAGTGATGCCTTGCAATACTGGGACGTTCTCAAGCGACCTAGAAGCTCGAGAGGTCCATATCCTGAGGAGAAACTATCTCTTGCGTGCTGTGAAGAACCGAGTTAGGAGACGAACAATTGGACAGCAAGAAATAAGGAAACCGACGAGAGATAGGATTTGCGTGTTCTTGCAGATAGACCTCACTTGGAAAGCCTCTTTGCATCCAGGACGTAGCAACAACGTTCCTCTAAGCAATCCCAGCATCACCTGCAAAAAGCATCAACATCAGAGCCGTAAAATACCAAAACGGGCCGAAATCCAATGACTTCAAGATCCCGTAATTTGTTGCGGTCAATTTCCAGTGCAGCCAAGACACCAAACCCGCCAACACGTGCCGACACATCGCAAATCCCTGCCCGACACGTCTCTCGTCGCGTCTCCCCAATTTTTCAATGTTTTATTTCACACGCTTCCGCCGACTTCCAAATTTCTCATTCCTCTCTCCCAAATTTGCAACTTTTTCTCCCCGTAAACTCAACTTAAACTCCGCTCGCCTAATTTCCCAAAAACTTCACCTTACCATGTCCGATCTCCCTCCCAATTCACCCACCTCACCACTCCCCAAACGTCAAAAGATATCTCCGTCCAAAGAAGAAGAAACCGAAGTCGAATCCGCACCCAAACCATCAAGCACAACCACAACCACAACCGCACCCCCCACCACCATGTCCTCCTCCACCACCCCTTCCTCCGGCAGCAGCAAAACCCCCGCTGTAACCTCCCTCAAATCCACCAGCCCCCCACCCCTCCTCATCAAGAAGCTATCCGAGAAAGCGCGTCTACCTACGCGCGGCAGCGCCTTCGCCGCCGGATACGACATCTACGCTGCGCGGGACACGATTGTGCCGAAGCGGGGGAAGGTGCTTGTTGATACGGACATCAGCATGGCCGTACCTGAAGGAACCTGTGAGTATTTTTAATTTTTATTTACCTTTCTCTATCCTATCCTATCCCCCTTCTTTTCCCATTCTCAGCTCTCAAGATTAAAAGAACACTACACCTGCCAATTCCTGAAACTAAACTAACAACCAACCCCTCCCAGACGGCCGCATAGCTCCTCGCTCTGGGCTAGCATCCAAACATATGATCGACACGGGCGCGGGAGTGATCGATGCGGATTACCGGGGGCAAGTGAAGGTACTACTGTTTAACCACGGCGACAATGATTTTGAGGTGAAGGAGGGGGATCGTGTTGCGCAGTTGGTGTTGGAGAGGATTTACACGCCAGAGGTGATGGAGGTGCAGGTTTTGGAGGAGAGCATTAGGGGAGAGGGGGGCTTTGGAAGTACTGGCTGAGGGGTTGAGATCTTAAGATAGATGGTTGGTTGGTTGCGGGGAAGAGATCAAGACTTTCGGCATAAAGAGCTATGCATAGATATAGAACAATGGATCGGAATTAAAGAAGGTCATGCCATGTTCGCTAGCTTGCTGTGACGAAGTGTTGAAGGTTCAATCGCGAGGCGCCCATCTATATTCCTTATAAAACAAAACGCCGTAGCAAAATCTACAATGTCTCCGCCTTAAACTTCACCACCGGATTTTTCAAAAACTCTACATTCCTCACCAATCTTACTTCCGCCGCTTTCGACTTCACCAACCCCTCTCTCTTCTCATCTTCTTCCTTTCCTCTTCCCTTGGGAATACTCTTCCACTTCTGAATCTCCTCATCCCTCGCAATCTTCGTCCTAGTAAGAACCTCATGCATACTAGCCAAAACCTTCTCCGCCGCCCGCGCGAGCGGCAACTCGGTAGCTTCTACATCATCATCGCTGACCCATGCATCCTTCTCCAAAAGCCCTTTTACATTACACGCCGCCTCCTTTAATCTCACTAGCATGAGCGCGGCGAACATATCTCCCGTTCCGCTGAAGAAGCAATCGATAGCGGGTATCCTGATACTGAAAATCCTGGGCGTTGCAGTGGATGTCATTGTCGAGCCTACGACGGAAAGACTGGGCTCGGCTCCTGGTGTGGGCAGCGATATCGACGTTACCATTATATGCGGTATCCTGTATACTTCATGCAGTGTCGTAATCGCCAATTTCAACGTCTCCATATCCTGGATTCTCACCCCCGACAACGTCCTATAGCATTCACATCAGCCTCCTCACTTCCCCTCTCTCCCCTTGGAATACCTACTCAACCTCAAACTGATTCGGCAGAATCAAATCCGCGTCTTTGATCAACGCCTTGTACGCCGGCACTACATCCTCCGCCACATACAACCGCCCATTATCGCCCATCACCGGATCCAGCACCCAGAAGAAACTCCCCGGCTTCATCGTAGCTTTGAGTTTCAGGTCGCGCGCGATCGATCCCACGGCTTCGACGGAGGCCGCGCCCGGCAGGTAGCCCGAAAGCATCATGTTAAAATCATCGAGATACGAGTTCTTGAGGCCTTGGTAGAGATCTGTGATTTCGGCCGCCGTCGCGCGTGTGCCTTTGGCTTGCCCATAGCCTAGATGATTGCCTTTTGCGCATCAGTGCCTGCACTTGTTGTCTTCCTTCCTCTTCCTATGAAGGGAAGCTCCCGCCGAGGAAAACATACTGAAATTAACCGTATTCAGCGCAGCGACCTCGCACCCTAGAGACTGCATGACAAACGTAGCCATTGTATTCCCGACATATCTTTATAACCGCGAGGAGAGCTTAGCTAGAATGCGCGAGAATGGGGGAAAGAGGTAGAGACTCTGTGACTCATAGGACTCACCCGTAGACAACCTTGAGAAGCACATTATGTCAGTTCTGAGAAGCGGCAGGGGCTGGAAGAAAAAAAAGAGCTCTCAATGCTGGTGATGTTCATACATGACTAGCTACAGCGAGAACGCGTGTATCTGGGACCGGAAAGTCGTCTGCGGACATTTTTTGGCTACTTTCTCTGTGAGGTGGCTCGGCGTGGAGGATAGACGTTGGCAAGAAGAGTAGAGATGTGTAACAACACCACTGGTTATCACAAGTAGAAGCTTAAATGGGAGAACTGGGTATCATGAAGTAACTGGAATTGAAGGGAACGGTGACGTTGAGCTTTATAAGACGAGAATTCGTTGTATAACGTATCCGGCTCTCAGGGCAATTAAATCTTATCGTTTTGCAGGGTATGGTGGGTGGTGGGGGAACTGCCCCGCGCTAGGCGATATCTAATGAACTATGAATCGGAGTTAAGAGTCTGGACTGATATCCTTCCACCAAGAGGTCTACTAACTATCCGACCAGCTTCAAACTTCGATATCCTAGCATCTAAACTTCATTTAAACAATCAGATATATAATTATACTTAAGTATATATCAGTTCATAATACTCACCTATTACTCAAACAATCAGAAGTTGGCCGGGTAGTTAGTCCACCACCTGGTGCTTCTAGCGTTCGCCTTTCCCAAGTACCCGTGTGTTAGTACGACGACTAGGTGATGAGTTTCCAGAAATCCATTCCCATGGTTGCGGTAAGTAGAAATATGTATCTGAACTGAACTGAGCTGCATATAAATATACACGATGTTTTCCTCACCCTTCCTCCCGCCCATTCACCCAACTCGTAATCCTCAACTCAAGTCAGAGCAAGTCACAACTTACCTCCTACATCCATCCTCAAATATCCACCGAGAACCCTACGCGCCAACAGCTCCCAGTAGTCTCCAGAAGCCTCCGGTACGATATCCTTCAAGATGGGCATAAAAGAAATGGGCTCTTTCTTGAAGAAAGCTTGTAAAGGAAGCCGCACGAAATACACGCAGATCCCAGACATCACGAACACTCCAGCCCCAAAAGACACCGGGGCCACACACTCCATTGACCAGCAGCGCAAGAATGCTGAACAAAGGTGGAAAGAAAACCAAAGGATCTATAACATATATGCACCTGAACACCTTCAAGACAATTGGGACGAAAGGGCTCCTCTCATAGAGGGGAAGATGCGAGTACGTTTCAGAACTTGTTACAGAGCTTGTTGTTCAGCATCGGTCTGGGGGTAGAAATGCGACCTAGAACGGTTGTTTTGGAGATGTCATGAATCGTGTATGGGGATATGGTTTGGTTTTAGGCATGGCTATGGAGGTGAAACTGACAATTCAGATGGGTGGGAATCAACTGCAGGTTCATGTAGTTAGATGTATTCTGATCTTACTTGCTAATAGACTCAACATTAGAATCTACCCACTCCCTTTCTTCCATATCTGATCCTGAAGGCATCTTCACGGCATAATGTACCACATTTCTACCTCCCTTCCATATCCATGAAATCAACCCGCACGCCGTAATGAATATGCTGCAAACATCCATATCATTGTTCATTAAACTTATACGCGATAATAGTATCTACTCGTCATCACCAATCTAGAATATAATGTTAGTTTAGAGCTCCAGAAACGAGGTGAATTAGGTGCGCATACCTTAGGAGCTAAATAGAATCTCAGGTAACTGCTTCCAGCAAGCTGGTACTCAACCAAGAGCGGCACCTCATTTGACAAGCAAAGCTTCACTGATTTGGACAATCCCGCAGCCTTGCAGAAGTTGACCAAATACTTGAGAGAGAAAGTCAAGGAGACTGGCTCGGTGAGCTCAATATCGACGTTGAGTTCAGGTTTCTCGACGTTGTTGTGACTTCGGAGAGTGACTGCACCGTTACCAATGTCACCCGCACAGTGGAATTTGACACCATCCTTGGAAGCTTCGATTGAGACTGTAGAGATACCTTATCAGCTAATGGCTCCCACAGACACGATATTGTAACGTACCAGACTCAGACAAAGCCATCAGATCCAGACAGATCCTCTTGAACTCCGAACTTGGCATGGTAATGACCGCCGCGTATTCTGTATCAGGGATTCCCAGATGTTCTTGGTCGATATCCATTAACTTCAAATCATATTCGCTCAATCGATCACTCTCGCTGCTCTCAAACACCAAGTTCAAGACATCCGGAGCATCCTCAGCCTTGATGGTAAGAATATCCTCGCCTTGCGCAGCGCGGAGAACTTTTGTGAGAGAAGTTAGATTGACACCCAGTGCGACATTGCGATCGCATCGGTAAGGTGAGAACCCTTCTGCCTTTAACATCATCGAGACGAGCGCGACGTGCGAGTTGTCCATAGCTTGGAGCGCGATACCGGAGTCATTGCAGTCGAAGTTGCAGTCTTGTACGAGATCTTTAATCGCGTCAACGACCTAGAGTTGGATTATTAGCAGAATAACACTTTTGGAACCGCGTTAATTTACCTTCTTTAGAAGGTCGGCTTGCTCGAGACGTGCTTCTAACACTGGGAATTTGTTAATTGCGTCTCCTCCCAATTAAACACTGGGCTCGAGCCAACTCACTCTTGACAGTTTATTGATCTTTATGGCTGAAATAGAAAGTTTAGTGTAAAGCGGAAGAAGACTGGAAGATGTTGCACGAAAATTGTATTTTAGTGGTAGATGTAAAGTTGAGATGTTGAGGGGAAGACGCGGTTACGAACGCGTAGAGTGGTTTTTCCGATCCACTGTTCAGTCAAAAATGAGCAGCCAATTAAACTCGCGTAAAACAGGAAGTGGAGATTTTCTTGGGGCACGTGATGTGTACTCAAATATTCACCACCTCGATCTCATCATCATCCTTCGTTTTACATGTGCTTCATGCTTCTCCTCAGTAGGCTGGATCGATTCAACCACCAGGTCATTCCAATGCATCAAAAATATCAATACATCAAGTCATCCCAAACCATCAACCATTTCAAGCTATCATCGGATCTCTCCAGCCCCTCAATCATTTCAAGTCATCAAATATCTTCAGGCGCATCTTTAAAGATTTCATCCATATCTTCTAGCCTGGCTCCTTTAGTCTCAGGTACATAAAAATATGTCCAAATCCCAGACAATGCACAAAAAGCAGCGAAGAACACGTAGGCCCCGAATCCGGTATTCTGAACCAGCGGCGGCGTGATCAACCCAATAATGAAGTTGTTCTGGAAATTCTGGTCAGCTTGATTATCAAAACGGATTCGGACATCGAAAAGAGTGAACGTGACTTGCCAGCCAGTTCGAGCAAGTGCTCAATGCAACCCCTTTCGCCCTAAGCGAACTGCGGGATATCTCAGACGGCATAGCCCACGGTACAGGTCCCCACGACGCGCCAAAGGCAAGCATATAGAACAATAGAAATGCGACGCTAACCCATGCAGCTGATTGGTGGGATGCCCAGTCTGTGGAATAGAGCCCAACCATGATTGCGATGATTATGTGACTCAACAGCATTAACGCTGAACCAAGCATAAGTAACGGCCTACGACCATACCTATCCATGGTAAACAGGCTTGAAGATACACCGACAAGTCTGGACGAATTAGTGATATGGCTCTAGAGCAAATCCGATACATAAGATCATGAATGTCCAAAGATTGCGGGGCATTCAGAATCGAAAGTGGAAAAACTTACTGGCAAATATTCAGAATCCCAGACATGATGAGTTGCATTTCCAACTCCAGTCCCATTCCAGCGAAAAGCGTAGGTGAGTAGTAAATGAGAGCATTGATGCCAATAAACTGTTGGAAGAACATGATCATGATGCCGACATGCGTACGTTTGATACAATCGGGTCTGAAGCAGTCCATCCAGTAGGCACATTCGAGTTTGATTTTGTCTGAGATGTTTGCGGAGTTGATGAGTTTCCCATGTTTGACCAAGTTGCTCTCACGAGTCTGTGATACTTCTGCTTTTATCTCCTCGGCCTCTTGCCTGACTCTTCTATCGGTGGCGGGTAGTTGTCTTAGTTTCGTTAAAGCATTCAGAGCTTCGTCGTCGCGGCTTTGGGCACTGAGCCATCGTGGCGAAAAGGGGAGGAAGTAAACGCCAATACCTAGAAAGAGGGCAGGTATGATCTAAGATGTATGTCAGAGTTGGACGAATACTTTTTCGAATGGTACGATAGAAGTGAGACAATCCGAGGTGAGCTGCCTGAGTGGCCGAAGCGAATCATGTCATTCAAAGAGAAAAATGTCTGCTTGGATGTGTTGTGTGAAGTGGTCTTGGGTTGTTGAACCTACCTGAATAAGAAAAGGCAATCTCCACCCCCATTCTCCGTCAATATATCTAGTAGCAAAAGAAATCCAGAATGCTACAATTATACCGACAACGATAGAGAACTCTTCTGTGGTTATATGAGTGAATTCCTAGGGTAAAATACATAGTAAAACTTACCCAAAACAAGCAGAACCCCGCGTATTTCCGGTGGAGAAATCTCTGAGATGTAGACAGGGCACACCATAGAGAGCATGCCTATGCCAACCCCGCCAATCAGCCGAGCAACGAGGAGCATATCGAAGCTGGACGCAGAGGTCTGCAAAATACTTCCTATGAGGAAGATGCCAACAGCAATGATGATCGAGTATTTCCTCGAGTATTTATCCGCGATCCATCCCTGGTTCAGGGCACCCAGTAGCGCTCCTAGTTCAATCATTGCAGTCAGAAGCCCCTTCCAGAATCCGCTCGAGTGTGGACCGATGCGTGGGAAATCTGCGAGGAAGCTATCCATAACTAAGACTACCGAAACGACGCCCTGATCATATCCTAGATGTTCCAAACAGATCAGTACGTTGAGCTCCCTTCAAGTCTCGTTAATGAAGAAGGTAGCGGGGAGAGGGTAGCGGGAAGGGGGAATAATGAGGTGAAGAAATAGAAGTCTCTACCGAAGAGCAGGCCACCAACAGTACTAAGAACAGCCGCTCCAGCGACATATGGCGATTCAAGGAAGCCTTGGAACCCACTGACGCTAGACACTTCATTAGATCCAACGATTGGCAGAGCATGAATGGGGCGAGCTCACACGTATGGCTGCAAAGATTCTTCCGAATCCGTGTTTTGTCGCTGCAGAGCACTTCCAACATCAAGTCGGTCCTCTGTAGACCGCGAGCCCTTCATTACCTCGTCAGCTCCGTTACGCCCGAATTCCATTGTATGTACTCAGAGTCAATTAGAACAATCGATTCTAAGTTGTCTGAGGTTGAATTCGATATTAAAATTTCGGAATTCATAAGTCAACTTTATCACCTGCCAGCACCTGCCAACAATTGAGTTACTCCGCATCAACACCTTCCTTTCCCGACAACATCGTGGAACTGTTGAAAAATTGACTTCTACTAGCAGAACGTAAGGGAAGGTGCGACCAAGGCATTACATCATGTGTACGATGTTTGCCCTTTGATTGTCCGCAGCAAAGTTTGTCAATGGAATTGGCACCACAACTGTTTGAATATTTCAAAGTCCACTACAGACAAGAGCATCGAGTTATCGTTTCCCGCAATATCCTTCACAGACAAGAACATTGACTGATCCTTATCCAAAACATAATGCGACATATGTGCAAAGCTATTGCATAGACATCATCAATATGATATGAAAACCCTGATGCTGGCCATGAATTTGAACTTTGGTAGCTCGGGTGACCCGCTGCCAGCTTGGCTCATCATTCGACTGTCTACCAGAGGTATACACTGTTATTATCACGTGTCGACACTCACGTTCTGCCTTAGTGAAGGGTGAAGAAGATCATTTTTTGTCTTGTGGTTGTAAAGTGAAGACATTGCGATGATTTGGTTACTTCCAAGCCAAAAATGCAGTTCGTTCTAAGTTTGTGCGGAGTAAGTCCGGTGATCCTTTTCAAGTAGTGGTTCTAACAGGGTACTTCCGCAGAAGCTAGAAGCTACCTAGGAAGATGGGCCGATGCATGAAGTTTCTAGGCTACTACTTCGTAGAGGTAAGTAGCTCTAGCTCTAACGGTGGGTAGCTGTCACCTTGCTGCATCTATTTTCACATTGCCTAGCTCTTTTGACGGGACACACATACCGAACACCCCCTCCCACTAGACGTCTTTAGTCGAAAAGAGGGGCAAACGTGTGCTTATCGAGGCCAAAGGATCACATTAATAACTCAAGCCTACTGAAGCTAGTTAGATAACGGGAGAAATGAGATCTATCAGATATACGAACTGATAGCACCAACCAACTATGGCGTAAGTATCCATAGTAGATCCCAAGTCCAAATTAGGCTCACCGCACTCTATGGCCATACAAGCAATCTACCAACCTCACCAGGGTTCCAATGTAGTATTCCAAAAATATCTCCAGACCTAACTGGAAAGACACAGCTGTAGTACAGCACATCATTGCTTACTTAAAATGCCTAGGCACGGGGTACGGAATTGATACGATGGCATTCAGCTCATCAACCTATTATTCGCCTCGGTAACATCAGTTACTCTAGCTTAGAAAGATTCGATCTACAAAGTGGCTTCATGGTGTTTATCCTGACCATTTTCTCGAACAACTCCTCATTGAGAACGTGCATGATACTCGTACTTACGATGCAACCAACCAAATAATTAATACCCTGCCGAAACCTCCGACCGAGTATGGCCCAGCAGCGTATTGCGGTGATGAGAATAACACAACATTGCAATGTCAACGCCACCTTGCCTCGTACATTCGAGCACAACTTGAAACAGCTTCACCGAAGCAAGGCAGCTTACGGCGTTCATCGAACTATCCAGTATGCATCAAAATACGCATTACCCTTATGCAATGGGCATGCGTCTGCCCCGGCGGATAACCAGAGCATAAGACTTTTATTCATCCTTACCGAACAGCATAACTTTTCTTTCCTCTCCGACCACGTTGTGCACCCTACCCTACCAGCTCAATCTGCACCTCAATCACATATCAACCAACCACCGCGATTAGCCGCAACCCCAGATCAGCACACCAGTTCCGTTCTTCAGAAGGTGTGGCTCCCTTCGCATGGCAACCAGGATATCATCACTGAGAGTAGTTTCTTACCCTTGCCAGGTCCAAAATCTGACTGTAACCACACCAAAGTCTGCACCCTTGCAGTCACACCACAAAAAGAAGCACATGCCAGGCCTGTATCTGTAGACTAGGATACCATCCGATTGCGGCCTAGATCAACAACAGACTACGCCGCCAGCTGTTTCAAAAGTATGTAAAACGTGCCTGTACCTGAAGTGAAGCCTATGGTATCTGTACCTGCCTAAGTAGATGGCGTTAGAAATGATGGGGTGGTTTGTTGCTATTTGCGACGAGGCTGTGTATGGGGAAAATGGGATGCTACGGAAACATTTCATGAGATGAAACAATCGAGGGAAGGAACCGTAAGTTAGTAACAATAACAACAGTTAATCGTAAATTATCGAGTCAAAATGGTTGCTGGTGGATGTCCGTCCGAAAGTTCAGATGTTCGTCCCATTTGCAAACGTTCTGTAGGTACAGACAGCACTGGTGCAGTACATCCCCATCTGAGTAATCTTCGCGCGCCCAGCTCAACCCCTGAATAATCACAAACAACTTGCATTTCTCTTCGCATAGTTAATATACTTAGAATACAGTAGACTGACTGTCAACATCTACCGTAAGTCTACTCATAATGCATTCGGAAGCCTGGGCATGTAAGAATTAAGTAATTATGCATTTATTTCCGTCGCCCTAACTATCTACCGTATTATGGACTCGACCACCTACTACGCCTCCACGCGCCCTTTCAGGCGAAAGTAAGAGCCCCCAAAGCACCTCAGCTCAACCTCACATCCACACCGCAAACAGAACGCCATCATGACACCAAGATTATGCCTGAGCGAAATGCCACACCGCAGCCAAAAGAGTTCTTGATTTGTGCATGAGGAAACCGGAGAAAAAAGCAGCCATCACTTACCGCATCGTACCCGTACGTAAGCCTTCCACTCTCACATATGAAAAACATAAGTCGTACGTCCACTTCGACAACTTGGTGTTTAAAATCTCACCGAAACCTGCAGCATCGTGGAACCTATCCACGCATCTAGCCCCAATATAAATACCAATATATCATACATAACAATGCACTATAGGTTCGGGTAATAGAATATCAGCCCAGCCTGGGGCTGACCTCAACGAGGAAAGCAAAATACCCGAAGAGATGGATAAGCACACAAGAAGGACAAAAGGACATGTAGATCAATCTGCACAGAGAATAGCACCGAAGAATTGAGGGATGTCTGCATGTTTGATGTGAATGTTGTCCATTTTTCATATTTCCTAAACCTAGCCAAACCAGACCCATAATACCGTAAATCCATGCTCTTCTTTTCTTGCTCTCTGTCTTCTTGTACTCTTGAATTCTTGATACATTTCGAAACGATCGATCGCTGCCATACACATAGTATGTTACAGTAACTAAAAGGAAAAGTTTTGGGGTATAACATAACCAAAATTTCAAAACGAGAGATATCAGAAGCTTTCGCCAAAGAAAAAGGATGAGCAAAAAAGCAATACAAACTCGCTGGTAAAAACAAAAATGATGTAGATAAAAAAATGGTTCGCAAATGAATGTAGAGAAAAGAAGTAAACAGTCATGTACAAAAAATCCCCCTCTTCCCCTTTCTCTTCCACAACGCTCCGAAAGCAAGTAAAGATAAAAAAACAATAAAAACAACGAGCGAATGACGATCTAATTTTAACTCCTGCCCTTTTTCTTTGGAATGACGAACCGCCCCCCATTTCCGGTGTGAAACCCAATACTCTTACAATGGAAAAGGTCATTCAGTCTTTCTTCGTCTCTGCATGCGTTCCGATCGATCGAATGAACCCCAAAAGAAAAGCCCCATCCCCTCGCAATCAAATGATATGACAAAGACAGTAAGAAAATAGAACTTCCACACAATATTGCACAGCCCCTGAAGATAGATGGCGTGGCTTGATGTGTAAAGAACGCCCCCTTGTCTCAGGCCTAGGAGTTTCTCCTCTGCTTACACTTCTCGTGCGCCATGTGGCCATTTCTCGCTGTGGTGCGAGTGAACTCAGCGCCGCAATTGGGGCAAGTAGATTTCGATGCAACACCCGATTTCTCGCGCTGATGGCGGAGGAGATTGCTGAAAGTGCTGAACTGACGACCGTTGCAGCCATGGTCCCAGCATTGTGGCTTGGGTCGCGATTGAACGACTCGGACGTGATCGCGGGGCTCGAGAGGTGGCAGCGTAGATACGGTAAGTGGTGCGTGTGGGTGCTGTTGGTAGATGCTGCTGAGGTTTGGTTGGTCCGAGGCGGAGGAGAGAGAATGTGGTCGGGGACTGGGGATGTTGTTAGTTGGTGATTGAGAGTAGCTTATGAGTTGAGGTGATGCATACGCATATGATGGTAGTGTTGATTCCGGCCCGCCCATCGAGTATGGCGCTGAATATGCTGAGATTGGTGCGAAATCGTTCGGGCTCATCGTAAAAACTGGTCCATACATATCCTGGGGCGTGGTGTCGGTTACTGATACTTGTGGTGAATAAGGTGCTAGGTAAGATGGACTTGGAAGAGTTGATGGGTTTTGTGATAAGAGAGGTGTTGGGGCGAGAGAGTTCGAGTTTGAATAATCGGGAAGTGTTCTTGGGAGCATGTCTGGTGTGTTTCGCTGAGACGAGGCGTATGGGTTGCTCAACGATCTCTCTCTCCTTTGCCTTGCCTTCGTATCCCTTCTCGCAACATCCCGTTGACGCTTCAACTCTCTCTGTTCAGGCGTGAGGCTTGCTCTGGGGGGACTGTCTGAAAGGGCTCGTGCGTATACTGGTGATGGTTTAAGCTCGTCATATGGAGAAAGCTGTCCAGGGCTCATGTGGGGACTAATGTGAGGGCTCATATCATGATGTTGAATAAATTGTTCGTTCATTTCGAATTCTGCTACAGTTAGTTTCGTTCATATACCAAGAGAATCCAGAAGAACATACGAGGCCAGGTATATGATGGTCGTGTACCGGCATCGAACCTTGGGTCATATTGCTGAATACCTAGAGTAGACATGTTTACTGGTAGTGAGTTCGAGTGGATAGGTGGTTTGTATTCAAAAGACTCGACACCAGGAAAGCTTTGGTCTGGATGTATTCGTAGTTGAAGAGTTGTTCCGGACTGTTCTTCTGAAGAAGTAATACAGGACCAGTCTGTGTTTAAGTCACTCTTGGTGAGCAATGGAAACGTTGTATATTGTTGAGGAGCTGGTGATGATAGACCAGTGGCAGTCGATGACTCGGATGACGAATGAAAGAACGTGGGTGGTGATGAACTAAGGAGTGTGGTAGCTATAGGTGCTGATGCTGATTGTGAATTCGATGATGATGATCCAACTTGACGATCTGAAGTGGTGGGGCAAGTCTCAATAAGAAGGCCTTGAAATTGCGTTGTGGTTGATGACAGGTGACTGTCTGCTCTGGACCTAGACTGACGTGAGTCTCTCTGGTCTACATACGAGGATTCCATCTTGCAGGGAATGAGAGGGCTGTGACTGGTGATGGCGGCACATACAGATAGTTTTAAACAGATGAGACACTGGAAATAGACTGACGTTACTTCGGATCTGGGGAGATTATAAACTCGGCGTTCAAAAGGAGCAATAGACGTTGAAGATGTAGCTATTTTCGTTCTATTCGAGGGATTCCAGGAGGCATAGAATTCATGGGACCTTCGCCTCGATTTATCAAGGAAGGGTAAGGCTCTAAAGTACCTAAATCATGTAGGTGGAAGGCGCTGTAGCTTTGGTTCCCGTCATCATATGATTGGTCGAGTTGGGGGTGAGCTCGAAGGATCACGAACCCTGTCGTACAAGGTTGGGCCCTCGACCCTCAAAAGCTGCTCGCGTCGTGATGGAGAGAATAAAACAGGCGCCAGAGCGACACACCCGCAAGTCTGGGTACCTGGCCGTCAACGCTCGTTTAGCGCGACCGTAGGGCTTTCTGAAAAGGCGAGGCATACCGTCAAAAAGGAGAATTTCCCCTCCGATCACTTAAAATCATGCTGTAAAATGGCAAAAATGGGACCACGCCGCTTACCACGGCCCCAAATCAGACCTATTAGACTCATTTCATGGTAACGAGAGCAATTAATTAATACCCATTTTGATAGAGCGTCATTATCCGCCAATATCTGGAGAGGTTTTTGCTGCTGTTTCCTTGCTAGAATCTGATAGCTGGGAAATTGAGGCTATACCCAGCAATGAAAGTAGGCAACGTTTTTCGTCCCGAGCTATGAGTGAAATGATCACATACTGACGAAAGCGAGAGAGACATTCTCAAACATGCGGTTATTTCCAACAAACATCCCAGGTTGTTTGTAGATGTCTGACATGTCTTACGAGGTACGAAGTGTATATCGCATCGTGTGAAGGCCGACTCGAGTAGCGGCTGCGGTTAATGTAATTCGAACTAAACCTAAGAAAGAAAGATTATTATCCATTGCGCTGCGCAGCATAGCTTTAGACTTCTAGACAGTTTTCTAAGATTCGGTGAAAAGTCTGCGCGCGCTTACACGAATTAAAGCCATATGTCATGCTATCACTCACTTAGGGTCTGTGGTACCGGTACGCAGGAAGGCTTGTGCCCATCTGCCCAGCCCAGCCAAAAGGTTGTTAGTTGTTAGGCAGGAAATAGAAGAACAACTCGCTGGCGCCAAACAATTAGTCTAGGTGTACAGACACATGCTGTACTTCGTACAATCCACCAAACCGAAGCTAGAACTGGAGATCGACGGCCCTCGTGTGTTCGAGCGGTATGAAATTCCGACACATGGAAACAGCGCTCTAAGCCCTGTATCTTCTCCCCTTACTTCAGCAGACCCCTACAGCTCTCCAGCAAGGTCCACGTTTTTCCCTCTGAACCCAACCGGGGTTCGGTACCATGGCTGCATGGGTCTCCGAGAAAATGCAGCTGCAGCAGAGAGAAACTGGTAACTCCACAAGCTTTTCTGCGTGCAGTAGAATCTGGACAACGAGGAAATAAGAAAGTGGGCTACGCCAAGAATGGCATTTGATTGACCTACTTTCACTTAGCTCAGAACGCGCCAAAATGATCTCCACCTCATTTTTCAATCCCACCTTGCATCTCTCAACGGGAATCCCGCATGCCCTCATTTCGATTTCCGAGTCCCGAGGCGGCAAATCTCTGTTCTATTTGGAGGTACTGTCAGTCTGTCACTAGACTCGAATGCAGCATCGCAGAGTTTGATGAGGTACTCCGTACACGAGCACACAAAAACACGCCATATCCACCTGAGTAGCAGATACAGTCAGTTGGCCGGTCAGTCAGTGACCTTCTTACTTTGACGTAGTAATCAACGAAGCGACTAATCTGCTAGTGTGATTCTCCTGTTATAAAAATGGCATATGTAATCTTACTTGCTTCTAAGTTTGTGTGTAAGGTGCAGTAGGTAGAAAGTGGAGGTGACGGTGCTGCAGCAGTGCGCACGTGTGGTGGTGATGTTGGTTTGCCTTGAATGCTCCAGCGGCATAGCGGGCCATCGCATCGCAGCCTCGCTAAGAATATCTCATGCAATTTAGATTTTACGGTGACAATGTCGAACGATTCGTGGATTTGGCGAAAAAAAAGAGTATCACGGCCTTATGAGCTCGACGCTAACTAGCTTTGGTAGAGCTAGATTAGCTAGATCGGTACGCCCACTTACATAATACGCCTAGCACACTAGCAAACTCAGGGGTCAAAATCGTTGAAACAAATCTTAAGTAGCATTGGGGACTGGGAGCTATTACCGCAATGGTCGACGTGCGGGTACAAGTAAAAATACTGCTGCCTTGAGGGTAGCTCAAACGTTTTGGTCTTGCTTTTTCATGCTACTGTGTCAATGGATCATCGCGATGCTATCCAAGATATGGAGATGATGTACGAAGTATGGAGATGATTCCATCTTATCCGGCTTACTGGCTGGCTTACTACTTTGCTAACCACATTCTACTACCGTAGGTATTTCCTTCGCCAATCAGCACCTGCAGTAGCAGTGGGGTCCATTGAGGCTGGAAAGCCTCGGGTAGAATGAGATGAAAAGTGTAGGCCTACTACAGACATGGGATAATAATAAGATCTTACTTATCCGTACCGGCAATAATGTTCCAACAAATAATCGTCAAATAGCTGGTCAGGTTTATTGTGGGCATAAGATGCGGTCTAGTATGTAGTCATCACATTCTACGTGAACCGTGGTGGAACTTGAAACGTATGGGGCGGTGTCATTGACTGAAAGTGAAAGTGCGAATGCGAATTGCAAATGATTTTCACCCCATTCTCACTCTTTAGCTGCCGCCGTAGTACCTTAGTAACCAGCAAGTTACATAGACAGAATTAGCTACAGGCATACTACATGTACGACCTAAGATCGCAACTAACAATGAAAGAGGCTCACAGGATCAAGAAGAATCTGACCCGATGATTTCACAATACGTTCAAGATTCCATTTTTGGACGTTTCAAGTGCCTCATTCGGAAGGTACAACTCCAATGTAATCTTCTTGTCAACTTTGTAGGAAAGGTACCATATGCAATAGTCAATGCTACCCTTTTGTGCCGTCCCGCCCATTCCCACAGGCCTCAAGAAACAAGAGGCTCACAATGCGCCACTTTCGTCGTTTGAGGTGTCTTCAAGCATTGGCACTGGAAAACTGGATACGGCCTGGTATCATCTAGCTGCCCAGATTGATCACCACCGTTGCACTACCACATCAAATTTCATCATGATTCCAAAATAAGCTCAAAACAACCAACAGACCCTGGCTAGCAGGAGAACACTTGCAGAACTGCAACCCACCATGATTACCTCATTTTTCTAGATCATTTCCAAGACCTGTTATTGCTCGAATCCGCACAGATCGCATTATTCTGAGAGATTCTAAGTGCTGACACTTCTTACAGCATACCTGCCATCTCATGTGGAGCGAGCCTGTCAAGTACCTGGATACTTTGCACATGGCCGGCCGCGTATACTATCCTCCAAATGTAAATCAAGTACCAGGTACATATCTTGCTGATTGTAGAGGTATCCCAAAGAGGCAACACCATCCTCAATTCGAGATTTGATGCTGCTCTGGCTTATGTGACATCGCCTCTTTTTCTTGTAGAACCCTTGTTGGATATGATGATGTCTCAAAAACCTCACAAGAAAAGCATCAATTCATTTACTGAGCATTTAGTAATCATCAGAAAGTAAATTATCGTCGTTCTTACACCCCCAAAAATATCACGATAGCTTCATAAAGGATCACGAAATGAGCGAAGATAACCTCAGCAAATTTACAGAGCAATACGATTGCGGAAGCGAGATATTGCTGCGCGAGACGGAAAATGCGGCTGTATTAGAAATCAAATCTGGAATACAGTACCAACCATTAAGTAACGTTTCCATGACGAAGCTCGTTGGTATCAGTCTTGAGAAAAGTCATACAGGTAACCTTGCCGTCAAACAAAATTTCCTTCCTATTGTAGATATCAACGAGGTCAATTGTTACAAGAATCTCCTTGAAATCTACCATCACATCATTACCCTTTCCATACCAGCCTTTCATCGTAACTCGCCCATGCAGGAAAAAGTTATCCATGCTGGCATGTGGCGCCTACATGGCCTCCAGAACTTGACCTCACATGAGCAGCGTACAGAGAACAGAGCTGCAAGAGTGCGGCGGGCACAACTTGAAACGTCAAGGAACCCCTGAAAGAGTTGTGGATGTTTGCAGGGCCAAAACCCAGGCCTAGCAATCTGCATCTCTACTGCATTTGCCTCAGCAAAACTACCCTTGGATGACTTACCTGCTTGCTTGCAACGGTTTGGCCTCTCATGTCGCCATCGCAATCGTATCCTGCCTCTCTTATCCGGAACGACTGAAGTTGCGGAGAATCCCATCCCATGCATACTCGATGCGCTGCAGCAACAAGGTGTGCGGTATGGACCGTATGGTGGCTTATCTGTTTTACTGCTCTTTGAAACACTTCCTCTCCAGGAACGCCCATCATCTCATATACCCTACGATCTGATTTACTGTTATTTCCATATCCTTCGAGAAAGCTACCTAGTAAGTCGATACCGAGGTATTCCGAGATGGCATTACAGGACGATCTCTGTCCAGATCCCTACTTCTCTGATATTCCCCCGAGTGCGGTATTAACATAAAACAGGGCTGTGTTATAGGTTGGTGGTCTATCTAGACATCATTCTAGCACGCAAACTCATGCACTCCACTCCCATTCTTTCCGCGCCAGGTCACAGTCGGCCGGACCGGCCGACCGACCATGTGCTGAACGTGGTTGATGGAGAGGCTTGTCCAGGTACGGTAGGTGTTGGTTGTTTGATCGACGGTTGGGCGGGGCGCGGGGGATATTCGAAAAGGCTGAGCCATGGATAAAAATAACCACACGCTACGCAATACCATCACCGAGAGCGACAAGGTTCGAGATTATGAAGAAGTCGAGCGCATAATCGGTTTGCAAAAGCGGTCGCGCCAATGAAAGCTGGGCGATAAAGTCGATCACCGAAGAGAGGCTAACTTTTTGCCTCATCCTAAGTCCGTCTTGTCGCCGGGTCCCCGATGCGGCACGCTGTGATTTCTCATCTGGCGATTCAAGGCGCTTTCAGTCGAGTGTGTAGGCGTATGTCCACGTAGTGTGCAGTGTAAAAATACGACGTATACCGGTGAGCCAGGCAATCTGGCTTATGGTCCTGGTTGGCCTGGCCGCAGTTGTGCCTCAATTAATGCGCATACAACAGATTCATATTCGTCTTTCCGCAATCTACTCATTCATGCTTACCAGAACTTGCGAATGATTCATCGATGCAGATCGAGCTCGTAGTTTGCGCTATGAAACGAGCGAGAGCAAACAAATCAGCAGGTCTAATCACTGAGTCTAGGCCAGATTCCTGCTTCATCGTGTAGACTTACTGTCTATCATCTGCATGCAATGCAATGCAGCCAACCCTCGCGTAGACAAAACCCGTTTTCTATTAGTCTTCACCAAAATATGTACACCCTGCATTGCAGATAGCTGCACCGGAGCCCATCCCATTTGCTCAACATAGTCACTTTCCATTCTACAGCAAACAGTGCAGCAACGAGCTCTACGTTCATCCGCAGAAGTTCCGTCTCCTTGTAAACTACCTATCTATCTACCTAACTATCCATGCACGCCTTCCATGTGATTCCTAACCCACATCAGACAGTCTAGCCTGCCGTGTCCCGCGTCGAAATCGATTTGCCACTTCCTAGAGCAAATCTATGCCCAAACCAAACATGAGCAGACACGGCTATCTCCCACCTTACTATCTATGCAGCATATACCCCTTCATACTAATGCAGATTACAGCATGGCAAGCCCGACAGACACGAAGCTAATGCACCGGTGCAACACCCTTCTGCCCGATAGCTCAAACTCCCACCCCCTACTTCGGAACTGCGACCTCCTAACTCCTGCCCCTTTCTTTCTGTTGAGAACCCTCGCTCTGCAAACCACTGGAGTCTCAAACCGGAACAAAATCTCCGTGCTCGATGCTTGATTTCTAATGTTCGATGTCTATGGAAGCGAAGTGAAGCTCGACGGCATAACCGAAAGCACCTCGATGCTCATTCTCCTCGATACACGTTCTCCCAGAAAGAGAACTCGATGATATACAAATTGCACATCATACATCTGAATCTGTGTTGGGAGTGGAGCACGGGAGAAACTGGCTGCAGGAATGCCAGCGGATGATTCTGCAAGAACAGCCAGCGAGTTCAGCTCTGTTCGCACTTCGTTCACGCACTTGCGGATAGCCGTCTCCATTGTTTTGAGCTCGATCGAATAGACCTGGGTAGACCTGTCTCATCTGGCAATGATTATTCATATGGAATCTTCAAGCAGGATGATTCTGTTGCCGTACTTCTCGATTTCATGCGAAGTTGTTCTTCATGCTCGCTCTTCAACTACCTCCTATCCTTATCCCAAGGGCAATGCATTCTAGTCCAGTGAAAGTCTTAAATCCCGCGAACAAGTGCCCACAACCACAGAGCGTCAGAAGGAATGTAGTAACTATACATGTAACACCAGAAAACATTGCACGTCAATCTAACTGCGGATTTTCATTCGGCTTCAACTTCGACTTCCCCATTCCACCACAGCCCTATCCATTCTTCCCCCACCCCTTTCCCAGTAAATCTCTCTTATCCCTCCATCAGTATCTATCTTTCACACCTTGGCCCAATGTTCTTGAAAAAACGTGAGACTAAAAATATATCTTTTTGTTAAATTCGCTATATGTCTTTTTGCCTTCCATCCATTCAATCATCCGTCATCGCCATCCCAAGAGCCCCATTCCCTCTGGCTGGCCACATCATTATTCAGACCAAATCAAAAAGAAGAAGAAAAGAGCGCCAAAGAAACAACTGGTATGTTCCCTATCCTTATCCATATCCCATATCAGTCCTGAGTTCCTAAGCCCTATCCCTAAACCTACAACCTCCCATGCCTCGCCTTAAAAATCGCAATCTTATCATCGTAAAACAGAATCTCCCTGAGCCTCAACCTAACCTTATCCTTTCCATCCCCGTCCGAGTCACCATCCCAAGAATCATCATCAGAGTCCACCCCATCATCATCCAAGCCCATATCTGAGTCCGACTCGGTTTCATCGGGATCGATTCCCGCAATCGCAGTTCCATTGTCGTCATCCACGTCGTCATCATCGTCATCTTCTTCCTCATCTTCACTGCCTTCCTCATCTTCGTCGTCCGTAATAGGTGCTGGTGTTGACGTTGGGATATGAGTCTCCTCGTGAGGTCGGTTTTCGAGGATCTCAAAACACTTGTGTGATACACCCATGTAGCACAGTTCGACTTCAGGTCGGAGAACAATCACGTCGACGATTTGCAAGGCGAGCTCGCGTGGGTCAAAGTTGGAGGTTACATGGTCGGCTATATAGGGTACGTTCAGGGAGCGGAGATGGGGGATTTGAGGGAGGCGTTGTAAGAAGTGATGCTGTAAATTAGTTAGCAATGTATCCTAACACGTCCAAATCCCTTGAACCATGGTTTCGTGGGTTGCACGAGATGATCCAAGGACAGATCTAACTCACCCAATCTTTGTAATCGATAGCAATGCTCAATTCTCGAAGACTGCTCATCCGGCCACTCGTAATGAAGTTCAATACATCTCGGTTTGGCATCCAAGCTTTCCATTTTGTGGAATCGACTGAGCTGGTAGGTCCTCGTGGTATCCTGTCTGAGCTATCTAATAGTAACTTCTTGAGACTGGAGCGATGTCGCTTCAGGGGACCTCGATAAATGGCATCCTACGTTGTTGTTAGAATAGAAACCAAAAAACAATAGTACAACTTACGATTGTAACAGTCGAGTTAGGGCCACGTTTGCGGTCTTGCAAAAACAAGGTTTCTAACGTATTCGGCGCCAGCGTTTCCTTCAAAAAGGAGATAAGTGCAGGCGACGCAGCATCAGTATGAACTTTCCTCAGGTTGAGATGATACTGCACTTGACCGTTGTGTTTCGAAGAAAGATGATTGCCAATAGGTGTTGGCGCGAAGTGTCTCCGAAGCATCGACCAAAATTTCTCGTGCTGAGGACAATCGAGAATTGTCAAGTTTGTTAACACGGACCAGTCGAATGCTCTCTGAAGTACCGCCACGGAAAGAGGTACGCGTTCAAGCTCCAGTGTTTGCAAACGCAGTTTGCCGTCAAGTCTTTCTCTGATACTGGAAGACATTTCAGTGAAGTGCGCCTGTCGTCCACTGGATGATTGAGAGCGCCGCAGTGGAGGCTCTGCTGGGATGTCTGAAGGTATCTCTGTCTGTGCAACGTTTTGAGCCGCTGCCTCATTATCTGAGGTGAATTGGTGTGCAGCAATAAGTGCTGTGAGTGAATCCATATCGGAATGAGGGGCATGCAGGGTACTCGACACGAGTTGTTCATGATTGGCCCCATTGCCAAGTGTGGACCCCGCTTCAACGTTAAAGGCTACCCCAGGCACAATTGCGTCGGCAGACTCCTTGTAGTCCCAGTTATACAGTCCATTCTCGGCTATTTCAGAAGCTGGATTTTGAATCGTACTGCTGGCGTTAGGAGTACTCGTACTAGGAGGGAGGGACATGCTAGGTGTCGAGCTCCGCGCCTTTCTCTCGGTCTTGCCCCTTGGTTTCTTCCGAATGTCGAAAATACGCCCTAGAATAATACCTAGAACTCCACCTAACCTCTTCTCGCCGATTCTGCTTGCACCAGGCCACTTCGCCTCATGATCAACCTGCTGAAGTTCAGCTCCGTCCCATGGAAGGGCGAAATCGCGATGAATAGCCTTTGCTGCAATGCCAATCCTGAGTTCCCGAAGCTTGTCTTTTGACCTCTCGATCAGGACGCTCATTTCATCCAAATATTCCACTTCGTCGATGTCGAGCACGGACAAGCTCTTCAATGGAGGTAAAACACTAAGTGTAGGGTATTCTACACGACTTTGTGAATATACTAAGGGTTGAGAGAGGTTGGGTGAACGGCTTCCCAGGTCAGGCGTCAATATCCATCCTATAGAGCTCATTGATGTCCCTGCTAGCATCTGCTGCGTGGTGGTCCCTGGTACAGTTGAGCTCTGCGAGGAAGACAGGTGAATGGCCTCAGAGTTATCATGCCACCGCACCCAAACACGCTCTAAACGACATTCTTGATTCGGGCTCTTATCTTGTAAAGATGATAAAGCTAGCCATACGTCCCTCAAGACTCCGGTAGGCATGTCCCAACTAAAACTTTCGAGATTGATCATTTTAGCTACAGCCAAGGCCACCAGCGTCCCTAACATCTTTCCACTTTCTTTAGTTATGAGATATTCCTGTACCCAATCTGTGGGTCCATTGCCGAGTGAGAATTTCCTTGTGAACTGTGGATATGAATTCCCTAGACGCCTCGTAGTGCTTCTGGCATCTGCGCTTGCCGGATGGTCACAATCAACTTCATTTGGGGTCCCGCAGTGCTTGCAGGTAAACGACTGAGATTGGCCCGCACTCGACAAAGCGTCGCCCATACAGAGCGTCGCAAGCCCATAGGTGAGCGCATCGACTCCCGTCCTTGGATCCGACGTGGCATGAGCATCGGGCCAAACGATATCGAACCGCGAGTAGATGTGAGGTATCGCGAGGTTGTGTAGAGCCGAATGAGTCAGAGCGAGCGATGTTAAGTCGTTTGTGTGCGTGACCTATGAGTAGATGCATTAGCAAACATGATATGTCGTGGCAGGTAATAAAAATGAAGCTCTAATTCACGGGCTACTGAGACAGCCTTGCCAGAAAGCCTCTGGCGAAGCTGAACCTTCGCACACCTGATATACTAGCTAGCGATTTCGCTTCTCAAGTGTCCCGTGAAATAAAGTGCCCCATGGTGAAGTGGGTGGAGTGGGTGGAGCTGAGAGAACCTACCTCCTTGACAATCTCCTTGAGAACATCCATTGGCAGATCCAAGAGTCGTAATGGGCCATTTCTCTTCTCTACCACAGCAGTCCACTCGCGTGCCTTATCTTTTAATAGATTTGATATCTTCGTCCTTGCGTCAATCCCAGCCTTGTCGGCCTTTCCTGAACTTGATGTTGGTGTAGCCATTCCGCACGCGGCACCAGACTCCGCTATCGTTTGGCAGTCGGACGGTTGTGTAGCGGCAGAGGTCCTTGGATACGTACTAGACTGGTCGTCGAACTGCGAAGTATTGTCGTCTAGATGCGGATCCGAAAGTGAAGATTGGGATGTCATGATGTGGCTGTGAAGCAGGAATAGTAGTCCGAGGAAGGATTATTGCGTATCGAATTGGTGGTAGCACTTTCCCTCTGCACAGTTCGCAAGTGCGCAAGAAGCATTCTTGATAATGGGACGACCATGAAAGAGTGGTTGTTGGGTGGTGTGGCTTTACTGTTGCTGTGTTGATGTATTGAATAGGTTGTTGATGAGCTATTGTGACCGTGATCTTTAATGCGGATTGATTGGAGGTGATTGGTGGTCACAATATTTTGAGGTTTGAGGTTTGAGGTTGAAGGTTGAGCTGCAAGGTTGCATACGGAGTCGAACCGTAGAATCAGCTAGCTAGTCCAGGATTGCCGGACTACGGTACTGTGCAATGTGACGGACAGCGGACATCATGTACGGGAACACCCTACATTCACCAACCAGCAGCTACCACTTATTTATACAGTACATCGATGTTTTGTTCTGTTTCGTTTCATATTCCATCGCACGTACGGCCGCACTCACACCTATGAAACAATAGTCTTTGCCTAACTTTTCCTACGAGTGCAATGAAGCAAATGGCTTACAGTTGGCGACTTGGACACGGACGTGTTATCCACCGGATTGAAAGCACTGGGCACAATCACCCCTGCTCAAGAATATATACGGGTACTGTGAAGTTAGTGGCATGAGGTTGTCAATGTTCACGACAACATTATATACAAGTACAGATCTAGTAAGTAAAGAACAGTCAATGTGGAAGTATTAAATTCAAAGCTATTTAGAAGAATCTCAGACGATTGTTTTAACGGTGCCGTCCGGGTTTATCGAGATAGTATAGCACTCTGTCGACACCATCTCTGGTTTCTATTCCACCTCGTGGTTCGTCGAAAACGGAACCTTGGAGAGGCAGTGGCAAGCTTGATGCGACAGAGCTTTCGTGGTAGATGGACCCTTGGAATGGCAGAGGCAAACTTGGTCCGGCGGCGCTTTGTCGTCGTCTCAACATGCTTTCCCGTCGACTTAAAATGCTTTCTCGTCGTCTCAACGCCATCATCTTCGCCTCTTCATCTTCGAAAATACTGGTAGAAGCTTGACTCGCAGCTTTCTCTTCTCTCTCCGCCTCTTTTTCTGCGACCAGGTCTGCTTTTGCGTGTCGGTTTCTGTAAGAGGATCCTAAAATTGCTAATGCGGTTCCTACCACTTCCCACGAGAAGAGAATGGGAAGAGCTATGTGCAACACATTCCCACACCCACTCTCGATTTGAGCAGCCAGCGTATAAAATTCGTGACCAGGGATAGCATAACCCCAGCGGAAGAAGCCCGCACTCAGCTCAAATGGATAGACGCTGGACGCTATGTTTAATATTGCCCATGGAAGGACAAAAAAGGTAAGAAATGAAACGGGAATGAAAGCAGTAGCCGTATCAAGTACGAGAAAGTTGATATGCATATATATCCAGTACGACATCCACATGAGGGCAAATTGACCCCCATCAACATCCCACCCCTCTCGGAATGCCCATATATAACCAGTCGTTGCAAGGGAGGCGACGAACGTGTAAACAATTGATATAAACATCCTCATCAGACCAATTCGCGTGGAGTTCAGGCGACCGTAAATGCCGAATTGATTGTTGATCCCGTTTAACGCCATGAGGAAGAAGAACTGTTGTATGACGGGTAAGACCACGCTCACAGTGTTGTAAAATACGCGGGCGCCTTGTTCTGTTTGTTTGATATTGATGTTGGATGATCGAATTGGGTTTAAGAATGCAAGAACGGCATTTTTATCAGTTGCGTTAAGTGAAGAGAGAGCTTGTGATCCATTGAGCACATGGTAAGCTGAAGACGCAGCACCAATGAGAGTTTCCAGATTTCCGGAAATCACGCCCACTTGTACGGCTGGATATCGAGCAGTATTCCAGACGTAAGTCAAGACGTCACTCGGGTCGTAAGTCTTCGCAGCAGACCCTCCTGCTAAAGCTTGAGACAAACGGTTCGAAGCATCCGGTTGAGCGACGACAGCTCCCCAATAGTCACCACGGCATACGGCATTTCGAACCTCAACAATAGAAGGATACTGGGTGGCTGGGTGGAATTGAAGCTCTGGGAACTCGTCGCCTTGAAGCTGTTTATATGCCGCTGATAATGCTTCGCCAATGACCCCTCCATCATAGTCCACGGCCAGTATATTCAGATTGTGTGCCCGGAGCCCGCTTTTGAAGACGACACCATATAGGTAGCACATGATAATGAGGAATAGGAGGATAACCATAATCCCGGCCATAATCAGACTCTTGATAAACGGCTTCCTCTTGCCGTTCCAGAAGGGATCTCGCCATAACAATCGGGACTCCATACTGACAAGAGGTGCCCTCGGTCCTAGATAGAATGTAATGAGGGAAGTGAAGTTCGGAGATTTTATGACCAGAGGACTCCAAGTCAATGAATCGTAATACTTCACAACAAGATAATTGATTGCTCACACCTGATACTTATTCGGTGGAGCGTTGATATATACAATGTCCGGATTACGGACATTCTTCCTGCAGCCCGAAGTAGCAACCTACATAAGATCGACGAGGCCAAGGTCTTTGACGTGATGGAATGCTGGCGATTGGGTTACTCGGCTCTACTACCTTCTGCAAATTCACCATATACAGTATGAATGATGTTTCTCATGGAGTGCGTGGTACTTCACTCCTCTTCATTTTGCAGCCCTTGAGAAATGGTGATGAATATAGAGAGTTTCCTGAGTAATCCATGGAGAGTCGAATTCAGATTCCTTACTCGTATCAAATCTGGTTGTTACCTCACGGTTGTGTCCGGAGGATGAGAGATGAGATACTGTAGCCGTTGCCGCCTGCAGTCGGCAATGCAAGTCCAAAGCCCCGACATCCGGATTGCGGACTTCAGATTGTCGCCGTCTGACGTTAGTATTAGCTTACAACGTTGTACAAGAGACGTAAAACGATAGACGAAAGTGAACTTGATAGGGCTGCTTGACATGCGGCATTTGTTTTCTACCAGCCGCGGGCATAAGATGAAGCCACCAGTACCACGTCGGCCAAAAAGACAAACGTCCGAATGACAAGGTTCTTGAAAGAGGCTTTCGGAGAACTGGAGCATATCATTACGATGGTTCACAGCTTAAACCTGTTTTCATTTCAAATTGCTTGCTCTTGATCTTTTCTTACGTAAAGTCATTGGTACGACTGGGAGTTGCGGAATTTCGTCTTCTGGGTAGGAACCACATCTCAGGCGACGTCCGCGCAACGCTCTTACCTATGAAGGCTATTCGATCCTGCAAGTAGCACACGGAGACTCGTTCCAACGATTCGAATCCAGAGAACCTTCGGAAGTCTTCCGACAATGCTTGCTTGTCTTGTATCGCAGTAGCCGCAAGCCAACTTCATCTGACGGCCCTCCAAGCATCAGGATTCTCTTCTGCACCTCCGTTACCTCGATCAGCCCCATCTCTGCAGTCGACCATTGCTCATAGCTTGTCCGCCACTTTGCACCGACTCTTCTCGTCAGGACACAGAACTCATCTTCTTCGGCGGCATGATGTGGCACTGTTTCCTGAAAGGTGATGATCGACCTAAACTGCATCCGCTACGATTCGTATGCGGATCTCGTGAGTATGGATACATACCAGAGGTATACCGTCTCTTTGTGATATCCTCCTCGACACTTCGAGCTACCGCCACCAGGGTTTGGTCATTTAATACGGAATTCTCTTTAGCCAACCGACTACGATCAGTTTCGATTATGCGAGTCATATCTAAGCAGTCGAGTGAACCATTGCATGGATCTAAGACGATAGTTCAAGATCCATCTCGAACATTATTCAGAGTCGGGGACGCTGGTCAAGAATTGGTCAAGCCCGTGTTACTACCATCAATCACGATGAAGTTGTTTTCGGCCACCACAGCAATCTTCGCAAAAGATATAAATTATGCTGACAAGGAAGTCAAATAACATCATCCCTACAGATCCTCCTCAATGTTCCAGTTAGGAGCCTGCTTGTCAAGTGACTCCTACTGGCACCAACACATCCCCTGGAGTAGGCCCGATGGTGTTGAATTTAATTGGACCGAGGGTTTAAGACCCCCCAAAGGCTGCCGGAAGAGCTTTGCGGACGGCGCCAAGCGCAAGGTTGACGACATTTATGACGATGAACCGGCGGTCTCTATTACTAGCCTAGGGCCTTCGATGGAGCCCTCTTAACCGCCCATAAAAAGTAAGTAGCCCACTCACCAGGTCGCATCCATCAAGACATCTAGAGCCACGCCGGAAAGTGCTGCCCTAGCTCAGAGCTTGTATACCAACCCCTCAGTCGCACCCACGCTTCCCTTACAAAGTCTTTCCCACCCACCTTCCACGCCATCACTCCCCTTGATTCCCGCCCCCATCTTAATCTGCATATCAGGCATAAATTCTCTACTCTCGCCAATCCATTTCTCCCAGGCCGCCTTCTCTGCCTGAACAAGTACTTCCCGGCCACCACGGGCGATAACTGCGTCTCTAACACCTGAGGTGTTGTATAGGACCTTGCCAAGCCTAGATGCTTTCTCGCGGCCAGCAAGGATCTCTTCCTTTGTGTAGATCTGATTGCTGTTAGGATACGAGGAAGTAGAAATGAACAAGGGGAGTAAGGGAGTACCTTTTGCTCGCTGCCGATTTGAAGGATGGTAACTTCCAATGATTTTAGCACTGCATCGCTATTCAACGAGGCAAGCAAGTCATCTAGCGAATTGCCTCTGCCGCCAAAATCTAGAATAACTATTCTCAAGGGTTTGAGCCCAGTGACCCATTCTAACGTTTCGACGCTAGGGATATCGCTGTAGGTAACCGTTCGCGTTGCCATAGGAAGCCTATCTTTAGATCCGATATTAGGGGACGATGATATTTGCAGGATGCCGAGAGGACCTGAAGCCTTTGGCCGTTGAGCGAGATGCCATGCACAAGATCTCGCTGTCTTTCCGGACGCCGATAAGCTGATGACGATCGCATGGGAGAGATCTGCATCTTCTGCAGTCCAATTCGCGTCGATTCCCAAAGGATGAATTGGAGGTTGCGTTTCCGGCGCGAAAACATATTGAGCGATTAAGTAGCCAGTTCCCCATGTAGGGCGGAAAAGAATTTCCCAGGCTGCTTGGTGAAGTCTGTCGCCCTGGAGAGATGATACACTTGGAATATCGGGAACAACGCGATATTGATTGTAGATAGTCATGAGTTGTGATCGATGCTCGCTGACCTCGATCCAGTGACCTTCAATCGAGGATTGCTGAACCTTGAGATCAGTATGACCGCTGGAGGTTGGCCAAAAGCCCCATATCACTGTGCCCGGAGTGATAGGAGATGTGGTTTCAAGGACGGTTGCATAGCCCCATGCTGGAACAATACCCCATAATTTGGTGTCGTTGTACGGCGCTGGAGCAGTGCTGGGTACTGGGTACGTATCCCACCTGAAACCTAAGATTAGCAGCTATGAAAGCCGGACTAGTTCGTTGAATAAACTCACCAATGAAGGAAGTCTCCTCCACGAGCGTAGCTAAGGTTATTAGAAGAGAGACTGATGAGGGAGGTGGCGACTCGGATAGACGAAGAAGCGAGAGGCCGGTCCGTAGGCTCTAGCTCGACGGTAGCAGTTACAGCGTTGTTGGCCTTGGATACAACGTGCATAATTTGTACTTGATCCATCGTGAAGTTGAAGAGCCAGTATCGTTGTGGTAGGCTGCCCGGTATTTTGCAAACGGGAAATATTGAGAATATCGCAATTCACAACCACACCTCTCAGATATCCTTTATACACGGGCCAGACTGTCGTCGTGGACTTGTGACTCAGACCGGACGACCAACGCGAAGATTAGGTACAACGAACTTTTGCTTGGCGTTCGAGAAGACGAATGGGGGATCAGTTATTATGAGCTGTGTGCTGTGCTCTTCGCCTAATACCTCCAACTGATGCCTCTATCGATCTACCCCGCTACTATTACGGATCATGCAATGCTGACCATAATGTACGTACAAATGAAGCCGTGCCACGGTAGGGAATGAAAGTTTGGACCCCTAAACGTGGAATAAAAAATTTCTTTCATAATGAAGTTGTCCATGTAATGTGAAATACTTTAGAGGCTGAATGATTTCTCCATTGAATGACCTCCCACTACTATCACCTGTTCCAGTTTGCATCGTTCGCAGAGCAGCTTTTCCAACAGACAAACGGGTCATCTGGCTTTAGAAGTGACAGCGAGATCATGCCCATCGGCCGAACGCGTTTTGCAAACAACTCACTTCAGCTATATGTTCATTGAGGTTGCAGGCGAGTTGCGTGATATCTCTTCCATTCGGACTTCGCAGGTGGGCTCGTGTCTCGACAATCATATTTTGGCCATTCACCTCCGTTGTGTTTTTACCACTGAGGATGGTAGCGCGACAATATTTTGAAGGGTCGAAGGTCTCGATTGCCCTTCATACTCCGAATCGGTAACACCACATTGATTTCGGATCCTCGAAGAGCAGTCCAGTCCAGTCCACTGGTCATTGCACCCTTCTGGAAGCACACGCTGTCTATGCTCCTGTCAAGAAGTCAGATGATAGGTTGACGTCCCCGCACCACTCGGTTTGTTATCGTTCCTAGTTTGGCTTTCATGTCGCAGAATTGCAAAGCAGTCTCAACTCCACTTGAACGAGAAGCCGGAAACGGCCATGCTAAACTGTTAGCACTACCTGAGTATAACTAGCAGGTAATTGAGTCGGGAGATCAGCGCTGGCAGCAGAGATGGAGGTGATAAGGAGCCCTGCCATGAACACTTTCAACAACCAAAACAATTGAAACAAGCTCTAGTATAGGACTCTATAGGCAGGTGTAAACACAAAAGAAGTCTACTCTGGACTAGATGTACTTCATGGTCGTTCGATGGCCTGTGCTAATGGGTGCTGCCAGAAAGGAGAAGACCTCTAAACCGCACAAGTCAAGATAGCACTGTCTGACCGATGTGACTTATCTGAGACGCTGATACGACAGGTTTTTGTGTGGGTAAAGTGGAGATCAGCATATTTACCCATGTGAACCATATCTATCTTACCCCTACTCTCCGTCCATGCAGGTTTTAACAAGAGTTCGCATCTGGGTAGGCTCTCCGAAGTATATGCTGTCTTGTTTCGACGATCTACCCAGAGAGCATGCCATCTTGCACATTTGTTTGCAAAAAAAATAATATTAAGGTTACGCGAACTCGAATGTGTTTTCTCTTTGTGCAATCTCTAGCTCTCTGATTCAGGTCGCATCAATCCACGGCCACGGTCATAGCCACGGTACCCTGAGCACCGGCAGCTAATAATAAAACGCGCCGCCCTTACTTAGTGACTTTACCAGAGCAACATTAGCTTGGTAGTGGCTCTTATCCCTAGAACTAGCGGGTAATTTCTCGTCACCACTCGCTTTGCTTGGGTCATTTCGTTATTTACACGCCTCCCTGCTAAACAACTCAATTAAAGTTACCTCATCCTTCTGATTTGTCCTTGGATTCCTTGGATTCCTTTTCGCATTGAAACTTCCTGATATACTGCAACTTCTTCACACCATTCTCCGGTGAAGTGCATTGCATCCCACGTCGGTCGCATTTATGAGAACCAAATCCTCTGATCTCCCGCAACATTTATCAACACTTGGCGGCTCTGCCCCCTCACTTCTCCCAGATCTGTGGCATACGTGCTAGATTTCTTGCAACATGTCGTCCGGCTCTCGAACTCGCCCAAACCGGCGAGTAAACAGTCTTGCGAATGCCGACCGATTATCGCGAAACAGCTCTCGTTCTCGACCGAAGGCTGTTGGGTATACAGATGCATACACGTTTGCTCTTCGAGTCGCATACTTACACCATCTCCTGCAACCTCGACCAAAGAAGAAGCAATATATCCCTGCCGCTGAGCGAAAGATGATATCGAGGAAGAGTGTCATGATAGGGGAGCTGATGCAGGAGTTTTCTCTTATGAAAGATACAAAGAGTGCGAAATTCCCACATGGCTTCATGTCGCCGTTGGAGAAGCGTTTGCAGGGTGTGTTAATGGGGAGTGAGAGACTTCCTGGATATAATGATCCGGCTGTCAAGCGCACGTTCGCCGAGGCATATACAGCTTTCACCGAAACAGGATTTCGAAGACGCATGGACAAGGAGAGACGCGTGGAGGATCTAGTACTTATATTCTATTCTAATGCGACGAAGGCGCTGCAGAAGGGCAAGGCGCCGGATGACGATTCCTGGAAAGCCCTCGTGGATCGCCATGTTGCTCTTTTTGTGAGGTTGATCAGCACCACTTTAAAAGACCATGGAAACGACAAAGATCGCCCTGAGCTCATGAGTCGTTTGGCAACTCTAGAAAATAAGTTGTTAACGAACGACCAAGATTTATACAACAGTACTTCAAGTGGGCCTGGAGGCACTTCCATCGAAGTTACCCAGCCTATGAGTTACGATGTGAAAGATATGGCTATGGTACAGGTCGTGGGCAAAATATTTGGGCTCACAAACTCGGAACTACAAAATGAGATCGACCTGAACAAGAATATTTGGACCGAAGCAGCAGCGTTGTCTGATCTCAAGTCATATCAACACTGTCTCAACGCGAACACAAAACGAACCTTGCGGAGTGAGGATTTTGACACGGAGGAAGGATACCAGGCATGGAAAAGAGCCGAAGCTCCAGATCTGTCGCAAATGATATCTGAGATTCTCCATGCAAGGCCAGATCTCGTGAAAGGGGGTTCGGGGAAGAATAGAACTCTACCGCCACTGCCTCCTCTTTCTCCATCGTCAGGTGAAGGCCAAGCTTACGCTGATCTAGCGCGAACACTTGCAAGTCCAACAGATGGAAGCCCAGGGTACAGCTTCGATCAGCCTGCAGATATGACTGCGTTGAGCCTAGAAGACGACGAGCCTGCTAAACTGTTCTTAGAAGAAGCTACGTACACTTTTATTCCGCCAGATCCACGAGCATTTTATCGGTCTATCTTAACATATGCTATGACCTATGATCAAATACATGCTTCGGCTTCTGAAGGCTCCTCTGCACCACTTTCTAAACAATCTCTTAATCTCTTGACGGAGTTATGCGTCCGCTGGAGGATTCCTCAATACTCCAGACACGTACTTTTCTTAGATGTTGCGAGCCAGAAATTCCTCGATCAAGAAATCGGGCTCGAGGAATTGGATTCATGCTTCGAGTTTATCAAGAACCCACCTTCGGAGCATAAGCGTGCAAATACGCATTCCCATTCTGCAAGTTTGTCCTCCATTGACCAGAATCACTGGACTATACAAGATTTTGCATTGTATCGTCAAACTCTGACAAGCTTACATGATGCTCTCCTCCGTGATCTGTATGATCTTTTGCAGCATTGCTATGAGCCCAAACCCCCCTCTCCCGGAGAGGTCTTAACCATTCTAGAGAGTCATATATACTCCGACCCTTTGTTCTCGAGGAGTCCCGGAGGGTTCGATACCTATGTTGAGCAATTGGCAGAAGGCCTAAAATCTAAAGCTGCGGAAGTCTACCGAAACTACCTCGAGACCGCAGTACCTCAGAACCAAGAAGAATGGGAGTTCTTCCATGTCATTGAGTTGGGCAAATCTGTTGTAAAACTATGTGAACGAATCAGGAAACGATACCGGAAGAATCCCGAAATCATGGGCGTAAATCCACTAACAATTCTTGTCGAAACCATGTTTCCTAGCTTTGAGGATGATGCACACGACCTAATTCAACGAATACTCCACGTTGCGGAGGCAAACGGTACCGAAATCCCCTTGGATGACGGTTTCGCTCTATACGCAGAGCTTGTTTCAATTCGCCATATTCATCATGATTCTCTACCCGACAGGCCTTTTGCGTTCAGCATTGAAGACTTGCTTGCCGATTTCGTGTGGCGGTGGGTTCGTACCGCGGAGTCAAAGGTGGTAGATCTTGTTGACCAGGCTATCAAGCAAGATCAGTTCCAAGTCCGCTCTGATCATCCCGAGAATATTCCAACGGATGACGAACGCCACAGTGTCTCAATCATTGACGTATTCCGTCTTTTCAACCAAATGGCTGACCAAATCTTCCAGCTGGACTGGGCCGACAAGGTGCAGCATGCAAAATTCATGACAGCTTTATCTAAGTCGTTTGGAGTTGGCCTAGCGAGGTACTGCGAAGTCGTTGAGGGTAAGTTCTCGAAAGAGATGGATAGATTGTCGCCTGCCCAGGAAGCTGCTCTTACGCAATCCAAACAAGAAAAGTGGATGCAACTGGCCAAGGAGGCGTGGAATAACAAGGAGAAGATAGAGCCGTTCCAATTCTATCCTGAGGTAAGTCTCCCCGTTTATAAAATCATAAAATCAAAGCAGATCACTAACAGAACAATAGTCATTTGTTAAGCTCAACAACATCGAGTACGCAATACAACAGCTTGACGCGCTCGAGAAAACACTGAATGTTGATGCATGCGCCGATCTCATCACCAAGAACTCGCCACCAGTAGACAAGAAGAGGCGACCCACAAAATATGTTTTCACGATCAAGATTGTGGAAGGTGAAGACCTTAAAGCGTGCGACCCGAACGGCACTAGTGACCCTTACGTGGTTCTTGGAGATGAGTATCAGAAGCGTCTGGCGAAGACCCGTGTTGTTATGAGGAACCTCAACCCTCGGTGGGATGAATCAGTAGATATCACTGTTCAAGGTCCGCTTAACATAATTGCGACTATCTGGGATTGGGACACATTCGGTGATCACGATTATGTGGGAAGAACTTCTTTGAAGCTGGACCCTGCTCACTTCAGCGACTATATGCCCCGAGAATACTGGCTTAACCTCGATACCCAAGGACGACTATTGTTACGTGTCAGTATGGAAGGAGAAAGGGACGATATCCAATTCTACTTTGGCAAGGCATTCCGCCTGCTGAAGAGAACGGAGCGAGACATGACTCGAAAGATCACAGATAAGGTATGTTTAACGCCGTAGAATCTATGGTCCGGAACTGAGCTAACTTGATCAGCTTTCGCAATATATCAACAACACCCTATCTCAGGAATCTTTGAGAAGTCTACTTTCTCGAGGAATATCTGTGGCTTCGGTCACCAGTTTGTGGAAAAATCGGCAATCGATTGCACCTACAATAACACCACAAGACGTCGAAAATGTGCTAAAGCCACTTTTCAACTACTTCGACGAGAACTTTGCTATCATGAAACAAACACTAACAGACGCATCCATGATCATGGTCATGACCAGACTATGGAAAGAAGTTCTCCTCGCCATCGAAAGTCTCCTCGTCCCTCCCCTCTCCGACAAACCTTCCTCCCAAAGACCCCTCACCCAACAAGAACTCGACATCGTCTTCAAATGGCTCGAACTCCTCTTCGACTTCTTCCACGCGCGCGACGACCAAACGGGCGAAGTCCTCGGCGTCCCCGCCGACGTGCTCAAATCCCCTAAATACCACGAGCTCGCCTCCCTGAACTTCTTCTACTTCGACACCACCGACAACCTGATCCGCACGTCGGAGCGCATGGCCACGGCCACGGCGCAGCGCGCCCAGCAGCAGCGGAATCGCCTATCTGCGCCTGCTACGCTGGGGGCCTCCTTCGGCGGTTTGATGGGCTCGACCTCCATGCGTAGATCGAAGAGTATTATGCTGTCCCGCAATTTGGGGACCATGAAGAAGGCGAAGGAGGAGAAGAGAAAGCAGGCTCAGGCCGATCCGAGTGATGATATGATTTTGAGGATTCTGCGCATGAGGCCCGAGGCGGCGGTGTATTTGAGGGATCGCAGTAGGCAGAAGGAGAGGTTGGCGGCGAGTGCGGCGGCGGAGATGATTGTGAGGCAGAGTTTGGCGAGTGGTGGAGGGCCGAGGTTTGGGGCGAATAATTTGCCGAGGAGGTAGGGTGGTTGGTGAAGGGGGCAGGGGAGAAAAGAGAAAGAGGAAGGAAGAAATCTTTATGAGTTTAATGAGGTGATTGATGGAAGAGAAAGAGATACTTGCTTGGCGTTTGTTTGCCTTATTTTATCATTGAAAGATACCATATGTTATGTTTGTTTGGTTTTGGCAGGTGAAGGTGTGGACGGATTGGAGCAATTCTTCTATGGTTTTATCGATTCGATGAGGTTTTTGTCTCGAGCTTCGTTTTGTGGGTTTGACGGGTGCGTCGGTGGACGGATTGAGGGGAGGGTGAATATATAATGTTGGATGGATGAGTGAGGGAGTGGCTGGCTTGGTGTGTTAATGATGATGAGGTATGGGTTGGGGAAGAGGCGTGTAGGAAGGAAGTGTAGGATGAAAGGGAGGAGAGAGGGTAATGCGTGTGCAGATATATGTGAAGAGAGAGCGAACGGCAAGGATGGAGCCGGGGGAATGAAGCTCGCGAGCGGTATCGTATGTGTGTAAGAATATATAAGTAGATTTAAATGAAATGGGATGGGAGGGGATTGAAATGATATGATATCAAATACAGCCAGCTAACTAAGCTGCGTAGAAACTTTTGCGTGCGTTAGGAAGTGATTGATGTATTGATGGATTGAGAGACCGACTCCTACATACTAACTGCTATCTATTCATCAAAAAGAAGGCGTACACATCACATCACACTCAATCACTCTCTCATCCACGCATCTCCAAACCAAAACACCACTCAACTGCCCAGCAAATAAAAATCATAATAATTCGTAAACTCATCGCTACCCGCGAGCGTGGTTGTGGTATAATGTATCTAAGTCTCCATCTCTACTTTATATCTTGTCTTGTCTTGTCTTGTCTTTCGCACCAGCTACCCAAACCAATGCCAACCCAATAGTCCTACCAAATACTCAAGTCAACGCCGCCAGTTCTAGGTCCGAAAAAAATAAAAAAAGGAGTCCGTGTCCACGCACACCTCTATGGTGATGGTAGCGATACCAGACAGGTATGGATATATGTGTGTATATATGTATGTGTGAAAAAGGAGGTATAGATTGTAAGTACATCAATAATAGATATATAGGTAACGCGCAGCCAACAACAATAAGGATATCATCCAACAGGCTTGCCGCACGTCAAAATCACATGCCAAGCATGCTCATCTGGCGTCTCAACGGACTAGCACTCAGACTATTGTCCTCGCTGCCATAACAAGCCGAATCAGTATCGATATCCCAATCCGCCTCTTCCTCTTTATTTTCCTCGGCGCCGTCCCAAGCCTTCTGCATTGCGCCGCGGGTATTCCAGCGCAGAGTGCGGGACACGCTGTCGAACCACTCAGAGGGCGAGCTGACGACTGTGGGGAAGGGATATTGAGATGCGGCGATGGTGACGTGGTCGCCTTGGCGGAGTTCAACGCGGCCTTTGCCGTCGAAGGAACAGTAGGCTGTGGCGCGGGAGTTTCTGGGTACGGAGACGCGGAGGAGGAGAGTGTCTGAGAGGATCATTGGGCGGAAGGAAAGGGTGTGAGGGCAGATGGGGGTGAGGAGGATGGCAGGAATATCTGGGTGAACCAGTGATCCGCCTGCTGAGAGGGAGTAGGCGGTTGATCCTGTGGGTGTAGAGAAGATACAACCATCTGCCTGCACGACGGTCATAAGCTCGTTATCACCATACAACTCGAGGTTAGAGACGTATGGAGATGGTCCGCGATCAATGACGAGCTCGTTCAAAACCTCGAATTGCTCGCCTTCAATCATATCGTGACCTTTGTCCCCCGCATTGCGGTAAATTGTGCAAGTGAAGCGCATACGAAGGTTAACTCGCATGCCCTCCTCACCCATGACCTTGTTCAAGTGTTCCTTGAATCGGTCAAATTCGAATCCAGTCAAGAATCCCAAACTACCCAAACTGAAGGATAAAATCGGTGGGACAACACGTTGGAAGAGCCAGGAAGTAAACAGTACAGTCCCGTCCCCGCCTAATGTAAGCACCAGATCGAATTTCTCCGGTTGACTCCAGCAAAGATCTGGTGACCAATACTTCAGTAAATGCTGGAATCGAGGTTGCGCTTCGATAATGGCGGCTGCTCCGAATCGCTTTGAGTTGCGCAACTTCGCATCGACGTAAACGTTTACTCCAAGGTCGGAACCGTAACGTGGGGTACTCATCAACCAGAGTGCCAAATCTTTGGTTAGGGTAACAAGTTGGTTATCCCTAGCTTTTGTGACGATCATCACATTTCGCACAGCTCTCTTGATCGGGCGCCTTTGTAATTGCTTCGACACCTCGCGCACACCTGTAGCCGTTGCCATTAATCGCGAATGCGACATCCATTCATCTCCCTTGATCTCTTCAAGTACTTTATCGATATCCACCGCATCATCGAATCTCTGGTGGTAGAAACATGGTGATTGTAACGACGGGAATCGAGCTGTAGAAGGAGTATTGCCGTTGCGATAGGCTAAATCAGATAGCGCCGCAGTGAGCTTTTGCGACGAGGCAGTACCCGGCCTATTATCATTTGGTATTGACTTCATATTTCCTAAGGACAAATTCTGCGGGTTGTGATCTCTTTTCGAAGAAGCCAAGGCTTTCAGGATAGTCTGTCGAGGTATGGATTCGACGGATAAAGCGTTCTTGCTATGGCTACGGAAATTTCGAGTTGCTCGACTTGAAAATATTGGAGACGATGGTACAGAAACCGAGTCACTTCCTAAAGTTGTAGCTGATGCTGAGGATAATTCTGGTAGATCATCCTCGGAGGGATTGGTATCGAGAGAATTCAAGGAGCCGAACTGTTCAGCATACCCACGCAGGAGATTGTTCCCGATGTTGGATTTGGTGGTCAAGCCATTGGACATTGAAAATGACTGTGCCGTAGCTGAGGGAGTAGCAGCTTCATCAGATGTGTTTTCAAAGGTCGTGGTCGTGGGAGGAAGGTTATGTGGATGAGTAAGAGCAGGATGAATCGAGGTGGGTGAGCGAATATCTGACATGATGGGCGTTGATACTTCCGTACTTCAAATAGAAAAAAACGCAGCGCAGGGTTGTATGACGCGAAGGGGAAGGTTAGTTGTTCTCGATTAGGTGGGGTTGGTCGCGGTCGCGGTCGGGGTCGGAGTTACGGGCTTCGCGGATCTCCACAAAGGGCAGAGGCCGATGAAGCAGGAAGACTGATTGGACAAGACGAGGACTATTAATATCGATAAGTTAATCGATTACAAGTGCTCTCCGAGGCTGCACCTTTTTGGAAGTCGACTAAGGTGGTGTAAGCAGATCAACCGAACAGATAATTGATAAGTCGAATGCGCCGTCGCAGAATGCAACGTCTGGAAGAACCTCGTGGAAACCAACGAAGTGGACACGCACAGCAGTGGATGCGGAACAAACAGCGCGAGAAGAATGGTTGGTTCGTTGTTGCTTTCGCTTCCGGAGTTGGGTGTGGAGATGGAGATGAAGATCGATGATTCAACGTTCGTTCGTCAGAGATCTCAGGGGTGGTGTCGGATACGGCGGAGGAATATGGGGAAATTGAGTAATCACGTCGACGTGCTGGGCTGATATGGTCTGGGCTGATATGGTCTCGGAGATAAAGCCTTTAAGGACGATGCAACGATGGAGATGCAGTATGCAACTGTCAATTCGCATCACAAAATGTCAGCCTTCTTCATTTCCGTAGATTGTACCCAAGACCTTCCAAGTTCCACCTTCCATGTGCCAAGTTCCATATGCCATATATCGAGTCTTTCCACGAATTGGGCTGGATAGGAGAGGCCGAGAGTGGGGAAAAGGAAACGTTGGTTTAAACTCACCTTAGGAGCGGAATTAGACTTCCCCTGCTGTACAGTAAGACCGGTAGAACTAGAACGGTAGAATGGCAGAGAAACTCTCGATGTTGGGCTTATCGAATGTGCGCCGTTCTTTTCCTGATAAGTCGAATTGGCAGAGAAACGGATATTATGAAGCGACGACAACAACCGCAAATGAGGGGTAAAACAATAACTCGACGGAATGCAACGGCTCTAAGAACAGAACAAGAAAGCAAAGAAGGTACCAAGAAAATTCAACAAAAAAAGGCACAACAAAGAGCGAAAGCTACCGGAGCTTTGCTTGAGAAACCGAAAAGAAGGGAGAGATGTTGGTCTGTGGTCTAAAGATCGAGACTAAAGAAAAGAAGAGAGAAGATTGAAGTCCCTTCCCTTCGCATTCTATATACGACAACTCAGCAACAACCATCTTACTCCAGATTTCTCCTCTCCCTTCTGCAATTACTCGTATCTCCCAGCTTTCGCCGTCAGTCAGTCGAACCGGTTACAGCTGCCACCTCGGTCCCCACTCTGCCCCGTCAAATGTGCAGGCGAGTTTTGGAATTCCCCCCCAAAGGATCATGGATTAGTCACACTAGTGTTTGCGATTGTGCAATTGTGCCTGACTGGGTAGTATTCGTCCACAACCATCCATCGCAACGGCGTATTCTTTCTGTGCAGTGTCGTTTCACAGTACGCGATGGCTGGACCGCCGCTGACAGACGCTGTTCCTCCTTGGATGTGTCTGTTTTATGTACGGCATGATCACCATCATGGTATTGTATGGATAGTTCACGCACCCGGCAATATTAGCCTACGATGAAGAGTATGATAGTCACGGACTGGTAATGCTCCTGGTTAGCTGGAGGTCCGACGGCAACGGGGATACATGTCACAGCGAGTAATGCCCACTGCTCGTCGATTTGCTCAGCGGCTTTTGCGTCGAAGCCACTTCCCGTTACAAGCAATATCCTTCGTCCCTTCTTTAAGAAAAGAGAGAATACGAGGAAGAGAGTTTTGAATCGTACACGCCAGATCTACTCGGTCCGCATCTGGATGTCTTCCATGACGGATACCAGGTTGTTGGTAAACTTAGATATGATTCAAATCCTACTGTTTTGCTCTGTCGTGATATTTCCCTTTATTTGTGTGGTTTCGTTGCACACTTCACCTCTGATCGATTAGATGCTTCTCTCCAGAGCGGACGCAAATACATTTCAATCAAATTTCGCAAGTGCAAGTCGGCTCCCGAGAGAGCGAGAGGATTTGAACACTCGAGCTTGATTGATTTTAAGGAGGCTGGGGTTCGATATGTTCAGACATTGCTCAATACATGGGACCGAAACAAAAGCAAGTAGTCATATCTGCTTGATACATAAACTATAAGGATTATCACAGTAGGACTTCCAAATATTGACAACCTCCGGACAAGCTTCTCCAGAAGGTTCTAAAGCTTACGAGGACCCATTTACACCTCGCTCTCGACTACCTACATATTGATTACCGCCTGATACGCACCAGTACAGGCACCTCAATTCAACTCCACCACAAAACTTCGCCCTCCTTCTCAACTACCATCCGTCCACCCATCGTCGATCTCCAAGCCAAGAATAGTTCCTCATAGAAACCAGTTCTCACCGACTTCAAAGGCAGAACTCCATACTCCAAGCCCCTGTAAACAAACGGCGATCACATCGTCCACGTCTCGCGCTCATTACGCGTCAGGGGTAGCATGTTATGCGACTTGGAGAGCTCGAAAGCTCGATGAGGATATCCAGCCATCTTTGGAGGTTGTCTTGTGTGTTCCATGGAATATCAAACAAGATGGATATGTTATGTAAAGTTTGGGCGCGTTGGAAGTTAACATTGCTCGCAGTGCAGTTAGGTATGAAATTACAACTACCCTTCTATACAGATCTAAGATTTTACATGCACGCACCCCTCACATCCTTAATATTTCAGGTTCTCAAGATATACACTCAAATGCTGGCCAGCTCGCTAGATGATTTTTATGCTGCGGCTTCCGTGGAACTGGATAGGTGGTGCTACAATCACCATTCCCTTATACACGTTCGAAGAGCTTAAAGACCTTCTTTGATGCGATGAAAAACCCCCTGTTCTTCTAATTCATTCACCGGACATGCCAGAAGCGAGCTTCTGCTGCCGAGTATGGTAGCAGAAGCACTAGAAATGTCCACTCGGAACGACCGAAGGCCATCGATATCTGAATAGAAAGGGCGCTTGTCGGTTCTGCATATATCGACTGCTCTATCCATCTTGTTTGTCATTGTACCAATATTCATGAGATTCCTACCTCTCTAGGAGCATTTCAATCCGCGTCACATAATTCAGGTGAATCTTGGTCTTAAGCTTCCAATCTGATACGTCCGTCTGCAACATCTGCTAGGCGCCGGTGCATATCTTTAGCTGTTAATTGTGCATATAGCGGATGTTAATACATGTCAAATACACGCTAGCAGCTGTTAATGGAGTTAGTCGGTCCAGTAGATGTTGACGCACGTTGGTAGATATTGGCAGTAGGTGATCGAGGGCTACTGTAGAGAAGAGTGATGTTCAAGGATTGATACTGATGGTTTGGTAACCTCAAGTGCTACAACCAAACTACAGAGCATGCTACAATCTTTTTGTTTTTGATATGGATCTTCTTGCTGGGGTCATTTCGCCGGAAACCAGGATGGTTGACTGAATAGACAGATTGAGATGCGCATAGCTCAGCATTGAGTATGCAAGAAGTAGAAGTTTACCCCGCTGAGGATAGATGGTTCTTCTGAGCCGAACAAACGGCAGTTGTAAGATACGATCGATACGACTCCTCACAGTCATTCACATGGCTCTTTTAGACCTTCCTTTTGTCGGAACTGGGTGATGATATATATTCAAGCCAAGACTGTACATACCAACATCTGACCTTCCCACGGCTGCCATCCACTGTAGACCTAGTCTCCACAAACACCATGGCACCCATCATCAAAGAAGTAATCACCCTCTCCGAACTCAGCGCCGCCATGACTTTACCTGTCTCTGGAACTCCGCCTACAACACCTACTCCTCCATGATGAGCATTCTCTTCCCCGTCCAGGAAGCCACCGGAGATCGCCGAGTCTGGGGATTCCATCAACACGATGCGTCAGTCACTGCATCTATGTCACTGATGATAGATAGTTCAAAAACAACATTACAACAACATACTCTCGCGTATGATAACGATACCAAAAGGGGGTTTCAAAACGTGAGAAATTTGGTCAATGATAATATTCCATGCGCTAGTCTGCATAATGCGGAGTTGTAGAACAAATTGATTCCTCCAATGACTCCACAACTCTTAAAGCTTGTATGATCCCCTCTGAAGCCTTGTTCTCTATCGGTATTGGCTCCCGCGAACATTTCCTGAGACGCACTTGCGGGTGGTACAGCCAATCACTATCTTTTTCGAGATGGCCCATTAAGGATGAAACGTCAGATTCATTAGGAGCCCAGACGAACAGCCATGGTAGCTGTCAGATACGCGATGGAAATGCCTTCGAACAAACTGTTTGCTTTCAACCTTTCTCAAGCTGACAATCCGAAGGAAGACCAAGCAAGGTCTCTCCCCAGATCCCCTCGAAGTGAGTGTATCTTTCGATACCCAGTCGCAACTGAGGAATTCTTTGCATCTACGCGCCTCCCCTATCAAGACGAAATAGTCCTGACCCCTACGTGGATGACGGCGGCAAGAAGTGATGAGTATTCTTTCAACCTTTCCAATGTAGATCATTGGCGACTTTTTCTTGCACCGCTGATTTTACGAACATCATAAGGTCGGATTCCTTGTCCTCCTCCATCACATCGTCAGCACCTGATTTGCCGTCACAACATAAGCGCTTTGCATAATCGAAGACTTCCTCCCAGTCATCCAACTCAAACGGCCCTTCACTCTCGGCAACCAATAGATCCCCATGCGATGTGAATGCAAAGACGTGAATGGATGTCGCATCCTGGCATTGCACTGGCGTAGGGTTTTCAATTATAGATCGTCCAGCTTCAGTATCGTTCAACGCAAGTAGAACTGAGGTCATGGTCATCGACAGAGGTATAGAGGCGGATAGTAATGTCAGAACCGATGTTTGAAGGAGCGCTGGAAGCAGGGGGAGGTTCTAGATGACTATTGTTAGCCTTGCTTGCATACGACCAGGGTTAATACATACGGAGCTTGCTTGAACAAGCTTCGACCAAGCATTATAGTTCTCCGGCGTGTTGGTAATCTGGAGAGTGATCTGGATCAGGGTACGTGGGAAGTTGTGGATGTGTATGATTTGGCGTAAGGTAGACTGAAGAATTGCTTCAAGATGTCGTTCGCGGGTACCTAATACATAATCAGTGCCCAATCCAGAGAACAGATAAGTTCCTAGCAGAAAGACATACCTCCAACACCTGCAGCCGGTCTGACAATGACATCAATAGCTGCTTCTTCAGGTAGTTCGTCGCGTCTTTGAACCTCAATAGGGCCGTTCACAGCGCCAAGAACTGTGTAACCATTGTGTGAGAATTCTGCAGAGCCATCTGCCCGAGGAAGAGGCGCAAGTAATGCCGTAGGTTCACTTAAAACGCCCATGTCGATTGAAGATATCTCGATGTTTGGTATGAAAGGAAGGACTGGGTATCTGCGGGTGAAATACTTTGAATGCTTGGCTTGGAGTTGAGCTTCAGCAATGCCGTAGCAATTTTTCGTTATCGTTATCGTGCAGCATACGCTAAACCTAAAGCCTACAACCACTAATCGTGGGGACCCTTACAATATCGCATCCCATGCCACTTTCTCCCTCTACAACATCTACCAACCAACAATCAAAATGCCTTCAGTAACAGAGAATCCTCAGCCTACAGAAACGAAATCATCTCCAAGTATACCCAATCTACGCGATCGTCTTCCAAAACTAGAGCCACGAAAACGAAGAAATCCTCCCGCAAACCCGCTTCCTGTACCAGAAACCCCGAACCTCCCACCTCCTCCAGAGCTATCAAGCTTGAAGTTCTCGAAACCCTCAAGACGAATCCTTTCACCCAGAGACCATGATCTCTTCCTCCAATCCCCTACATACGATCTCCTCCTAGCTTTCGTCTTTGGGCTCACCGATTCTGTTGCCGACACACCGGTCTCTGCGATCAAGGACAACGAACTCAGCGCGACCGTTACCACAATCCTAGACATACTTACCCAAGTCGAAGACGTTGTGCGAAGAAGTCCACCAGAGGAGCAGGGTGATTCAAGATTTGGTAATAAAGGGTTTCGGGATTTCCTCGATTTAGCTACAAAAGAGCATATTACCTGGCACAAGCAACTCGGAGTTCCATCACCAGAAGCCATCACCGAGATCTCGACATACTTCTTACAAGCTTTTGGAAACCGGACGAGAATTGATTATGGATCCGGACACGAGTTGAACTTTATGATATGGTTATTATGCCTCTACCAACTTGGCATTGTCAACAAACAGGACTTCAGACCGTTGGTCCTGAAAGTCTTCACTCGATATCTCGATCTCATGAGACTTATACAAAAAACATATTACCTAGAACCCGCAGGATCGCACGGCGTCTGGGGTCTGGATGATTATCAATTTCTGCCCTTCCTATTCGGCGCCTCGCAACTTCTACACCATCCATACATCCGACCTCTTTCCATCCACCAAAATCTCATTCTAGAAGAGTACGGAAAAGATTACTTATACCTAGGTCAAGTCAACTTCGTCAACAGCGTGAAAAACGTCGAAGGCTTAAGATGGCACAGTCCGATGTTAGACGACATATCATCCGCGAAGAACTGGGGCAAAGTCGAAGACGGAATGCGGCGAATGTTCGTTGCGGAAGTTCTGAAGAAACTCCCCGTTATGCAGCATTTCCTATTCGGGTCTTTGATCCCAGCGGTGGATGGAATGAGCACGGAAGAAGAATTCGGTGTTCCGAATGAAGAAGATGATGCTGAGGGAGGAGAAGTGGTGGTTATGAGGGATGGCATGAAACATGTTCATCAGATGAATAGCTGGGGTGATTGTTGTGGGATTAAGGTTCCTAGTAGTGTGGCAGCTGCGCAGGAAATGAAGAAGAGGATGGGGAATGAGGGGTTGAGGAGGATACCGTTTGATTAGGTTGGTTATTTTTTGATGTGTAAAATGATGATAACCGCTCTCTGGGTAGAACAACTTTGAAGTACCCATCAATGAATCTGTATGCATACTTCATTCCAGTTGATCTCCGCCCTGCTCCCATAACCTTTATACATAATACCTGGTCAGCATGATACACGAACCACAAAGACAACTACTCATTCTGCGAAGTTTGGCCTCTGCCCACCAAAATCTGACTTGTGACTCTTTTCACCTCTTTCGACAAACGAGCCTAAATACTTCTTAATATATCCCAAAGTAATTTCGACCTCGAGCAACGGACTAAGCTCATTGAATCTGCTTATTCTGAGGAACTGAAGAGTACTAGAGCAGGAACCTATGCATGCAGAGACTAAAGTCCATCAAGTGCCATTCACCCCCTTTTAACACGAAAATCTCGCTAAGCAAGGGGTTTCTACTGCAGTTGTGGGTGATGATTCACTGTGCTGATTGATATACACAGTTCCTACTTCCAAGAGGTCATTATCATCCTAGTAGAGCAGACGCCAGGGACCTTTTTCTTTGCGCCTTGTGCCGTTAGAGCGACAATCTCTGAGTTCTGACGCAGCTGTCGAAGTGAAGTCGTGGTGAGGCATACACAATACGGCATTTTTCTATCTATCTGCTCCAGGAAGGAATAGTAACATTCAATACATTCCATAACACTACATACTTCTCATCATCATCGTATACAGCACCCAACCACAGCCCAGCCCCAGCCCAATCCAACGCACCGTTTTCTTCTCCTCAAGCCAAACTAAATTACTTGAGAACCCAATCAGTTCCAGCTATTTAGCAACAGACGACTACACTTCGGACATACCTTTGCATTCAAATTGTTTCTATATCGCTCTTCCTACTCTGGCGGGTGATTTGAATGCTTAATGGAAAAAAACGAGAAACATATTTGACTAAATAGAGGAAACTATTAAAACTTAATGGGCACGCTGTTAGTATAGATTAGAATAGCATACTCTCCTATTCCCTTCCTATCCCCCTCCCGTCTTATCCCACCACCCCTCTCCCCATGCCCTCCCCCTCTCCCCTCTCCCTCTTACCCCCTTGACCCCCATCCTCCCATCCACCTATACCACCCATCACAAACCCGTCGGATCCCCACACCCCAAATCAAACCACACATTCGGCACCTGCGGCACAATACTATCCAGACTCTGCGCCACGCTCCCACCATACAAGTCGCATCTGGGGGCGCCGGTGCCTGGTTCCGGGTAGAAGGAGTAGGACTCGCAGCCGGCGTCTATGCCGTAGACGCCCTGTTGGGGGGTTAGCTGCTGATGGGGTGGAGCAAAAAGCGGGAAATGGTAAATAGAGGAGATGGTGGAAGGACAAAAGATGTAGGAAAGGAGAGGGGGGAGAGACATACCCTACAAAACTCCCAACATCCCTTCAACGTAACGTCCACCCCAGCTTTATTCTCGACAAACTCGGCAAGGAAGTAATCGCCGACGGGGAGACCATGCAGACCGCAGTGTACGGCGGCGGGGTTGGGCGTGCCGGAGGTGATGGTTGTGGTTATGGTTGTGGTGAAGGGGATTGTGGTTGTGGGGTGTACTGGGGGGAGAGGAGGGGGGTGTTAGTTTTGGGGTGTTGGGTTGGGGGGTATAGGAGGGGGGGTATGAAAGGGGATAGGGTGGGAGATGGGAGAGAGGTAGAGAATAGGTGGGAGGATGGGATGGATGGTCTGGAGCGGGGATAGGAGTAGGTCATTCAACAGCGAGTAGAACAGTAGAAAGTCATTCTAGAAAAGAACTCACAATCCGAAACCCCCGTCGTAACCGGCGTAGCCGAAACCACCAACGTACTCGAGCTCACACTCGTAGGATAAGGAACCGTAGTCGTAGAAAGCAACGTCACAGTTGATTTCTCCTTCGAAGACGAGGAAGAAGATTCCAAACTCGAACTCTTACTTTCACTCTCAGTTGATACCACTGCCGAGCTCGAACTTGGACTTGAAGTCCAAGCTTGCAAAGGCGAAGTAGATGTCGAAACAGCCGATGAGGAAATATTAGAAATGGACGTCGAAACAGCAATTCCCACCGACGAAGAAGTATTACAACCCGACGTCGAAACCGCAATCCCCACCGACGAAGAACTATTAAAAACCAACATCGAACTCGTCACCACAGAACTCGTCACCCCAACCCCCGTAGTAGAACTCATATTACCCCCTCTCGAACTAACCGCATGATCCGACGCACACGGTGTGCTCATCGTACTCACACTCACGCCCGCACTCGTAGTCGAATTCACCCACGCACTTCTTACCGTACTGAACCCTGCCGAGGGCCTGCTAGACCACGAATACGACCAAATACTCGTTGTCTTCGCCTGTGCTGAAGAATACCCAGTGCCGGTTGACAGAACTGTTGAGAGAGGAGGAAGACTTTGCGGGATCGTGATCCAAAGGGTGCTGATGCAGCTTTCGGTGATGGTGATGAGGGAGATGGAAGAGCTGGGACAGAGAGTCGGGGGGGAGGATGGTGCTGAGGAGAAGAATGCGGATGAGGAAGAGAAAGAGAAGGAAGAGGAAGTATTCAAGTACCCCGAACTCGGCGTACTGAAAACAGATGCAGGCACAGGAGTGGGAGAAGGATCCACGACCGGAGTGACAAAAGTGTAGCTCTCAGATCCCGTCCTAGTTTTCGAGCTCCACGAGTGCGAGATCCCGGTTTTAATGATATGATAAGATCGCGTGTAAGATTTCGACGGATCGGCCGACGCAGGATCATCATCTTCTTCTTCGTCGTCGTCCTCGTGGTGATGATGGTGTCCAGAGCCGGAGCCGGAACTCCATGGCCAGCTGAAGCGTTTGCGTAGGAGTTTGGTGGCGGGCTGTGGAGGGAGAGAGAGATTAGGATAGGGGGGTTGGGTGTTGAGAAGGGGTGGCGATTGGGGAAAGGAGAGGGTGGACTTACTACACCGGGTTGGGGAACGGCTTGCACGAGGTTCGAAAGAACTGCAAGGGCGCTGACGACTGTGAGGAACTTCATAGTGGGAAGATGAGAAGTCTTTTCCTGTCGTTAAAAGAGAGAGAGAGACAGAGCTTTGGAGAAAGAGAGAGAGAAAAGCGGAACAAGATCCAACCCACGCAGAATAGAAAGGACTTGAAAAGAATGACTGAAGAAAAGACTGTGAGTTCGAAAAAAGCACCACTACAAGTTCCGACGGCTCTCCTCGTCATCTTATAAAGACTCCATGGGATACTTTTCAATATAATAATCCTACTCCTTGGTAGTCCCCACGAGGCGAGGAGAGAAAAAGAGGGATGCAAACAAAGTGAAAGGGAGAACACCCACAAACGAAGCAAGGCAATCAGTAGCACTCCCCATCAATACATCTCCCTCCTACCCAAACCTCATAAGTATCATAATCAATTTATATCCATACTCATTTCTTTCATTCCTATGTACAATTTGGGACAAGAAAGTTCAAAAACAATACCATCCATTGCAATAAAAAATTCCAGCCTCCATAACCTTCCCCTTCCTCAATGATACTCCTAATATACTCCTTTGGTAAACCAATTTTTACCATTAAAAAAAGACTGCTGCAGGGGTATCGTACAATAATAGTATGAGCAAGGGAATATAACTGAGAGTAAGAAGTATTCCAATGTTCTCCAGACGTGCAGATCAAGACATCTGACAGTTTGTTGAGCACAACAGCGAATCGGAGTTTTTCCTTCTTACTGAAGCCGTGTAATCGACCAGCGCATCCCCTCAACGTCCAGTGTCCACCTGATATAGAATTGTCATTGGTATTTAAAATCTTTGTAGGCCGTTCATAACTCTGCACGTCAGAGTTTGCTAGTCCTCCCAAATAGTGTCCAGATTCAGGTCCCCTCTTCTCTCTGCACCACATACACTCCATCGTTTTCTCTTGTCGCGTGAACCGAATCCTCCTAGAACTCTCCCACGACCTCCAGAAGCATCAAGTCCTCCCCTTGCCTTAGCATCGTCCCCTCCATCTGCCGCATCTGCCGCGGCCTTGAGCTGTGCGATCCGTTCTGCTTCGAGCGCGGCTTCTTCTGCATCCGGTGTGTCAGGGATCGTTTCCAAGCTTGAAATACTTGGGCTTCGAGATCTGGCGGACGTAGGTGTGGACGGTACGGAAGATGATGTGTATGAGCCGGAATAGTTGAACGATCCAACAGAGCTACTCGTAGTAAGGTAAGAATCGTTGAATCTTGTTGTATGATATGAAGGTGAAGAGGTAGATGAGGATGGCGTGGTAGGAGTTGCTCCGCCAGTCAGTGGACTAGCCGGAGCCAAGTGTCGTAATGGAGAGGCTGGTCTTCGAATTCGAGCGAGGCTGCCGTTAGGAGGCACACCAACTAGAATTGGTGAGGCACTTCGGTCTGTATGGTTCGAGTTATCCTCGTCCGACTGGATGTGATCGGTTTCGCTGATATCTATCAAAGCACGATTCGGCATGCCTGGGAAGACTTCGTCGGCGGGTTTTCTTGGTATGCGAACGCGGGCGGGAGAACCCAGAGGGCTGGAAGATCGTTGAGGAGACATGAGTAAATGGCCGGCACCATTAACGCCAGGCAGTGATTGCGCTCGAGACATTGGAGGTGCTAAAGCGCTTGCAGTCGATTTGGATCTGAAATGGCCACGAGCAAAGGGCGATGTGTTACGAGGTCGAAAGGGTATTGAGGGGGTGGCAGGGGAAGAAGATAACCATGCTGGAGAGAGGGGTGATTGGAAGGTTGGCTCTGTAGAGCGTCGGATATTTGGAGGTTTAACCGGTGCGTCGCGGGCCTTGATTTGAGGATCGTACAGCGCAGATTCTTGCAGGCGTAGTCGTGGTACTGGTGAAGCTCGAAACTCCTCGAGGGAGTGGAGTTCAGGAACTGGTTCCATGATGACGGCAGCCGTTTCGATGGCCCAATAACGACATGGAACGGTTGGCGAATGATGCGAGTCTTGTTAAGCAAAAGCAATGCAACAAGGTAAAATAAAATAAATCCGGGTGGCTTGAATATTTTGCTGCAGTCACGGACTGCGAGAAAAGATTTCGTTCGACTTTGGGTACGTTCCTGCGTTCCTTCTCCTTTTCCTCTGGTTGTTCTCGTTCTTGTTCTTCTTCTTCCAGACGAATGATCGGAGTTTTTGTAGTTTGTGCAGTTTCGTTTGGTTTCGATTCGTTTTGGAGAATGGGGGATTTTCCTCTTTTGGCGTCTACACCATAGACGGGCTGTTCATGTAGCTAGCAAGGTAGCAAGGAAGCAAGGCATCAGGGAAGATTCACGAAGGCAGCGCAAAGAAATAAAAAGTACAGTAACTATTCGTGAAAAGGATGATGATGTGGTAATGACAATGCGGATTGTTTGATCGAGGAAGAAGTGAATAATACTTTTTCTTCTCCAAAGAAAAGAGCAAAACAAAGACGTCAAATCAAATGAAGTAATGGATTGAAAGCAGCGAAGAGTGGAGGAATCAGATGGTGGTGGTTCATGCTCCAGTTCATACAATGAGGTTCATGCTCTCATGCTCGTGGTGCCTGGACCTGCTCATGGTCTGCTCATGCTCATGCTCATTGTTCATGCGGATGTAATCATCAAGATTATGTTATGTTATGTTGGGTGGTGTTGGTGGAGATTTCGCAAGGGGAGAGGGATCGAAGGAATTTGATAATAAGACAAGGAGCTAATACTCGGTACTGCAGCAGTTATCCAGCCTTTCCTGTCCTATCGCCTCAGCGCATTTTTATTACAACCAGGCAGGAGGCCTAACCACTATACAAAGTAATACAGATCTACCCAAGCAACGAGCAACGGCCGTCGGTGAAGGGGCCAACCTTGAAAGTTATCTGCATCTACTGTGCATCTGCATCTGCGCTGTCCTACTTACTTACGCTACTTGTATGGAGCCGACTGCGCTACTGTGGCGGGCAATACTCCTCCTCTCCTCTTCTCTAACCAGACAAAGTGTAGGTCATCCAATTCAACACAGTAGCAAGAGCTAACCAAAGGTGCCAGACACAACACAGAATACCGCACCGAATCGCAGCCCCCCCAAGAATGCGCCACACCCCCCAACCACAACCCTATCCTCCCATTTTTCCTACATACATGTGCCCGCATTGCATGCATTCGACGCAGCGCGCGCCGACTCCGGGATCCTAAAAAATCACGAATGCAGCGTCAAGATGCGCGGTCGAATCCAACAAATCAAAGGCGACGTTTGCAAATTAGATTGAGAAAATCCATCAGCTTAACCTTACCGCTATCGCTCCCGCCATCTCCTTTTCTCGTGGGGGGGGAGTCAAAAGTTAATCAAATCAGATTATGCTGTCTTCCCTGCGGGAGAACGTTGACTATACTTGACTGGAAGAACTTCGAGGATGGGGTACCTTACTCGTAGAACGACTAAGTTACGGAACGGCAACTGCTTGTTTGCTTACTACCTACAGAGTACATCGTAAGATTTATTTCACTGACCTCGGCACTTTCTTTCTACCAGTGCTTTGGAACTACTTACTCAGTAGCACCGTGTATGCCGTCCCCTCCCAATAGATAGATCAGCATCTGCAGTGTTATCTCTGGTGAGATATATAAGTTAGCTGACCCAGCCACTACTATCTTTTCAGCTCAGCGCGATCGGTTCCAGCAGCAAAAGGAAAAAGTACGAAATATTGTATCTGTGTGTCACCCGACATGATTCGTTCCAAATTCCAATCCAACGGTTGGCCATTGCAGACTTGCAGTGCATTGCACCAGACAAGACAAGTCTCAATGCTCGTCATGTTTCAATTTGGGGGTCCTTGCGGTAAGTACAAAAGCAGAAGGTGTATCCCAAGTCATGTCGCTGCACGCGGCATCGTGCAGCATGATCTACTGGTACAGTACATGACACCCGGATTAAAGATGTTCAGCCGTAGAGCCAAGACGAACCTGAGGGTGTACAGAGAGCGTTCAGTACCTTTGCGATTTACTTGTGTTCGGATTAATTGTTGTTTCTGCCCTCTATGAGGCATTGCCAACCGCTTGTTCGTACGAATTATTTGTGCTACAGCACTCATTGAGCTGTAGCGGTAGATGTTTTGAAGTTTTCGAGTTTTAGTATCCTATATCCTGTCGCTGCCGAGTTTGGTTATCTGCGATGAATAATCATCTACCTGTCTCCAGCGCATGTCTGTGGTGCATCTTCCGCAGCTGCGATTGACGTTGAATTAGTCTCCATTCCCAGTCAAGGTCTAAACAACATCCTTCGAACCGGGAAAGGCTGCTACTGCTTGTTGGAGCAACTCAGTCATTGAATCGAGTCCATCTTGTAATGCCAGCTCCAATATTTCCCCGTCATTTTCCGTCACATCGACTCCCGATTGCAGAAGAAGTTTCACCAGACCCGTATGCTCGAGACGAACCGCTTCCCGTAGTGCATGGAAACCCACAGTACGTTCCTCGTACAGAAGACATATATTTGCACCGTAATCAAGAAGCTTCCGAACAATTGCCAGACTTCCTCCTTTTGCAGCCGCAATGAGCGGGAACACGTCACGGTAACCAAACGAACGCATATATCTCCAAGCGTCAAAGTTTGGATCGGCACCTAGTTTCAACAGTAGAGTGACGATATCCTCTTTGCCGTGACGGCAGGCACCAATTATGGGAATCCTGCAATCATCGTCTGTTCCATGAATATCTGCACCTAGATCGGCGACATATCTTACTATTTCAATGTTGCCTCGGTGAGCATGTTCTGACAGCGTATGCGATATTTTGTCCGGCTCTGCAAAGAACCCTTCGAGGTATTTGTAAATCTCAAGGTTGCTGGTATTACCTTGACCTCTCCTGAGTCGGACTCCTATATCCGACTCGACATCTATACTTCCATACTGCTGACCCATGAATTCTGTGCTTTCTGGTTTTGCGCGTGATGGGGGGTATATGGCAAGGCGGAGTATGTTAATGTCTCCGGATCTCGCTGCCTGCTCTACCGCATCTGTTCCCGTTTTCCCTGCCAACCACGCCATCCAAGTGTCATTGTCGGCATCAATGCCAGGATAATCTATCTCGGGCAAATATTCCTGAAAGAGTTGGAGGATACTTGCATTCTCTCCTTCTACAGCGAGTTCAATAGGCGATGCGTGGGAAAAGTAATAACAACGGCCGATGAGAGAGTGACCTTCTCGAAGTAACCGTTGCGCCAAAGGGATGAGACCAAGATAGGCTGCAGCGCCTAGAAGGTGGAGTCCCAAATATAACGGCTCGTTCGGCGATATAGTGCTTCTCCAAATACGGTCGCTTCCTTCCATAAGTGCTGGCCAACACAGTTTCTCGATTGTCTCATCCATATCTGCATTAGTTTCTTTGCACACATATTCGGCGATTTGGTGAAGGTTAAAATCGTGACGGTCAGAGGAACTGCATTTTTCTGCCATCCGAACCTTGTAGGCAAGATAGGCATGCCAGAAGTTGCTGGGCCCGTGATAGTTGTCCAAGTCCCAACAAATGAGACATGAATGTGTGCGTACGGAGTCCAGTAGACCCGACTCATAAACGACCTGTAGAGTCACTTGCGAGAAAAGTTCTGCAACAATAGGTTAGCTGAAGGAAATCTGAAGACGTGATATGACACCTACTGGATACAAGTCTCAACCTGAGAGCCCTCTTAACCACGCGATTACGTACGGCGTAGAAAAGAATATTAAACAAGAGCTCAGTAGGCAAATCTTGCAGTTCCATTTTTCGAGGGTTGACTGGCGCAACTGGTGCTTGCCTGCCCAAACAAGTGGTAAGATAAAATGGCGCGCTTGAGGAGCGAGCAGGAGGTGATGTAGAACGGTTCGTAACGCTCTCCCCTCGTGGCCAGGATATAAGCTCTCACTTGGTGATCAAGGAAATCGCTCAAAGTCTTGGTTTGTAGTTGCTATGAAGTTAAGAGATGCACAAGACTTAGATATGTGAGGGAGGAGTCATAGGAGGCTAGCCCGGAAAAAGCATCGGGAACAACCACTAACTAGGCGTCGATGCTTCATTGTGGCACAGCAACATAGGTCTCTACCAAAAATCCGAATACTGAAGTCATTTTCATAACATTGATGTTATTATGAGCTAAAAGTAAACCCCCTGTTTTGAAGATTAGAAATATTTAATTATTGAATTTAAGTTACATATTCAATTTCAGTTTTGCAACAACCAAGCGTCAGCGCGGGAATAGAGGTAGACAGGGGACCGTCCTCGCAACATTCATGTTCGACCTGCAAGTAACAAGATAGAGATATAAAACCAAATGTGGCGTGCGATGGTGGCTGAGTGTCAAGGCTGAGGGTGAAGAGCAATAAACCGCTGTCGATCCATGATCGTGTGAACGTCGACTTCTGGAGTGAATCTGAAAAACAGTCACACCAACAGTCGGAGGGCGCAGGTGGCGGAGGGGATGTACGCTCTATTTATACCAATGTACAATTCTTCACTCTGCAGAATTAAGCCTTTCTTTCGATTCCACTTCGACACCGATCAGAACACTGTTCCAGAGTATCCATATCCATACCCATACCATACCATTCATATTCATACCCACATTCAGCAAGCAATGGCAGGGGCGGCTTCAAATCCTTGGGCTCGATTTGCCTTCCGTGTCTCCATCATACTTCTCTTCATCCTCTCACTCACTGGTGTTGCCTTGTATGGCTCCATTTTAACCTTTATCTCCCATCCGAAATCAAAATTTCCTCCTGATGACACCCACTACTCTTTCCATCCGGTGTTTCAAGGGGATATATCTATTCTTCCACTGCATCTCAACGTCGCAAGCTCCAGGTTAGCGCTCGCGACCAACGTGATCTCGCTATTCATATCCATTTGCTGTGTCATCTTCGCGATTTTCTTTTGGCCTAATGGTAAAAGAGTGAGTAACTTATCTATCATCTGATTTCTTTTTCTCTTGAAGGAAGAAGATCCTAATGGTTCGCCTAATGCAGACATACCCGATATCTCCAATTCCGATTCTCAGTTATACTCTCTTGTTCAATGCCCTATTTTCATTCATCGCTATGATTTACCTCCAAGTTTCATATTCGCAGTCAGCAACATATGATCCAAATATGGATCATACGTATGGGATCTACGATGTTGGAGTTTTCGACTTCGAATCCTGGGCGTGTTCATTAACCAAATGGACGGACGATTTTCCACGCGAGAAATGCTATGAAGCAAGAGCAGGAAATGCTGTGGACACAATCTGGTTTTTCGTAGCGCTTGCTGCGGTAATCTCTGGAACTTTGGCCCTACGAGGAGAAAGAGATAATATTCTTCGAGCGCGAAAGGAGAAAGGGGCCCAGAATGAGTATCGGCTTGGGGATGATGTAGAAGCAAACCCAGTGTAAACTTATCAATGGCAGATGAACAATGGTTGAGTAGGCAACCTCGATTGGAGACGTTATAGTGCTAGAGCATAGAAAGCTAGCTTCGAGATGACAATGAAGCACGAGTTCCTAGAACTAAATTCCTTGGTTGAGCCTATGTTGCAAATATATTGGATGATGCCTGGTTAGCACAGCTTAACTGGCTCGGCCTGGTCCAGTGTCCACGCTTGTCATACAACTTTGAATGTGGTGAGCGTTCTCGAACCGAGGTAACGAACCGTTTGGGGTGGTTCAACGATCCACGACAGAAAATACTGAGTCAATCGTGCATCCTCTCCAAGTATACACGTACCAAGTTGCTCACTTTGGCGACACCGTCTTTACCACCACCACAATCGTGCCCGGACGTCGGAAGACTGTGGTACGGACGACGGCGGGTACAGCAGTACGGTCACACCCGTCGACGATCCCAATACTCTTCTCGGTAGCAGACGTTCTAGACCAGGAATATACTTACTCTTTTCAATGAGAAGTCTCGGGGGAACTTGACTCGTTTCCGCCCCCTTGGAACGTCCGATCTCAGGATGGCAACCAGTGGGCTAAGTAGTGGAGGCAAAGCATGATTCTGCCAGAGATCCAAGGTCGTATATGGGAGCAGCTTTATCTTGGATGGCGGTATCGATCAATGCTCACCAATAGTCCTCTCGATTATCCTGCATTGTAATCTTCCGATGATGTTCGTATAGCGATGGTGTCCAGAACGATTGCAAGTGGCATGGTCATTTTGCCAACTGACAAGAGAGTTGAATGAAGCTTTCGCAAGCAATTGACTCGCATCTTGCCCACGGAGACTGCACATATGAACCTCTTCAGCAGCTCCCAGGCGGCATCCTCTCCAGATGCGCAACTACACCTCGTGGAGCGACTGACCACCAACTCTGTATGTTGCGATAAGAATAGACATTGAAGTTAACTCGACTAGTAGCAAATTGTGGCATAGTTTATTAGTCATCATCAGCCACACCAACCTTAATGCTTCAGTGGCAGTGGCCAGATCATTGTGTGTGAAGTGCCCCAGGTGTGAGGGAAACGCTCTAACTTCATTCGGTAATACAACCTTTGGATCACCGGTGGATAGAGCACTTTGCGTGAAATGAACTCAAACCAACACGAAGAGAGAAAGCTCCCAGTGAACTCAATCCGTGCTTCACTCTCATTTTCCCCTTTACCACCGTTGGCACCAGAGAAATATCTTCACCACCCAGCTACCGCCGTTCAATAAACCCCAACATTTCCTCATTTGGGGTAGAATTGATTCTCGGGGGTTAAGGTTAACGTTATCCAAAGGAGACACCTTTAAATCTGCGACACGAACCTCGACAAAATATTTGACCCTCTTTTCGAACTTCCCCCCTCCCCGTAACTCAAAATCGACAAATGCGCTCTCTCGATATCCAGAAACATTGATTGAGGACAATCTCACCAGTACAACAACGGCGCCATGGGCTCAGTCCGGTCGTTACGGCGTACGAACCCACTCACGGTGCTTGTGGGTGCGGTACTATGTATCATAATATTCGTCTTCTTACTCTCACCATCCAGTAGCGATTCCGCAGCCGCACAATTACGACGAGCAAGCGCAGCATCCAATCCTCTGTCACCACCTACATCTGCATTCCGAAAACAAAATGAGAAGTCGAGCAGTGGGAAACGGATACCGCCGCCGGTGGTTCATTACCACATGAACAATGTTACCAGCACTGCTGATCCGGAGGGCAACAGAGAGATGATTCTCATCTTGACACCTTTGGCACGGTTTTACCAGGAATATTGGGATAATTTGATGAAGCTTACATATCCGCATGAACTGATCACTCTTGGCTTCATCATCCCCAAGAACAAGGAAGGCCACGCTGCTACAGCCGCCTTGCAAGAGCAAGTTACCAAAACGCAGAAACTCGGACCTGAGAAGAATCGATTCGCAAGCATCATCATTGAACGACAAGACTTCGATCCTCCTCTGCAGTCTCAGAACGAAGCCGAAAGACATAAGATGGAGAACCAGAAGGCACGAAGAGCAGCAATGTCAAGAGCAAGAAACTCGCTCTTATTTACCACTCTCGGGCCTTCTGTCTCCTGGGTTCTATGGTTAGATTCGGATATTATCGAGACGCCTCCCACACTGATTCAAGACCTCGCCTCTCACGACAAGGCGATTATTGTACCCAATTGTTTCCAAAGATACTACGATGCAAAGGACAAGCGAATGGCAGAACGACCCTACGACTTCAACAGCTGGCAAGACAGTGATGCCGCACGCAAGCTAGGAGAAGCAATGGGACCCGATGATATTCTCCTAGAAGGATATGCGGAAATGGCTACCTATCGAACATTAATGGCATACCTCGCCAACGACAGCGGCGATGCAAAGCAGGAGATTCCTCTCGACGGCGTTGGAGGAACCGCATTGATGGTCAAGGCAGAAGTGCATCGGGATGGAGCTATGTTCCCACCATTCCCCTTCTACCACTTGATTGAGACCGAAGGATTCGCAAAAATGGCGAAGAGATTAGGATGGGGTGCTACTGGTCTACCTAATTATAAAGTGAGTTTCTGTCTCCATCCCGTTCCATGAAATCTCGTATCGAACAAACAACTAACTTATTTCCCCTTTCCAGGTCTACCACTATAACGAGTGAGCAAAACCTGAGAAATGTCCGGCACATTAATTCTCGGTTTTCACTCAAGCACATACCGTTCTCTCTACCAACCCTACCTTCACCATAGATATTTTTTGATCACACACTAGAACCAACCACATAATACTTGTTTTGGATGGATATGTTGTTTTGTCAGTCAGTCAGTCAGCGAGCGGGGAAACGCGAGGCGGGGTTCAAAAAGGGGAAATACGGGCGGGTTGTGGGTTTGGAGTAGAAGAGGACGGAATTCGGCGGACGGATAGGTTGGGGATATCATATATTTGTGTAAAAATCAAAATACAAATTCTTTATGATACACAAGGAAGGGAGATGAGAGCAATGGTATGGGATGGGAACTACTTATCTCTTGTACTCTAGTTCTGATCTGATCTAATCCATTCGTATGAGCTGTGGTTGTGGTTCTCATCATGTATGTGTTTCCTTTTTGTATTTATACCATAGAAAGGAGTTATCATGTTTCTTTCTGGTTGTTGAATTGTACTATGAGATTCTATGAGCTTTACACTTGTCTCGCCGTCACGTTCTAGTCAGTTGAGTAAAGGGGCAGGCAGGCAGAATAGACTTGCTCTTTCACATATTGACCTATGTAATATCCACATGAACGAAGTAGAAAGCACAAGATTTCATCTCATGGCAAAGCCAACCCAGTGACCAGATAGGTAGGTAAGTCTACACATATATACGTCCCAAAGAAGAAATCCATATCTATCAATCATTAACTGTACCTAGCTTATACTATATGTAAACACTCGTCGAGCATACATTAGCTATATCCAAAGAGACCCAGAATGTGTAAATAAAATATGAGCAAAAAAGACACCACCCCGATCCCCTTTCCTATCCTAACTCCAATCCCGATGTCTCCTTCCTAGCTGCTCCTGTATTTGGCTCCTCTTGGCTTTATCTGGTTGGGTATGGGCCTGGGCCTGTCTGGCGCAATATGTAAAAGAACAAACTCCAGATCCCAGAGTGTCGGGCGGGGCATAGATGGCGTGAGATACAGTCCATTGATTCCGCGGTGAGGATCGTTTATGGCTCATAGGGCGCTGTTTGAAAGCATGTCCTTAGAGTGGTCCCGTTTCCGTGATATATATTGCGAGGTCATACTTCTCATCTACCATCCTTCTTGCTGCCCATTCCTGTAATCGTGCGTTCATTATATCCAGCCAGTCGTCTACTCATTAGTCACCCCTGCGGTGTTTCGCCCTTATTCAACCCGCTCTATGCCTCTCTCCCAGATCTAAAGTCCTCATATCCTCATCCTTCCCCCACTTGACCCCCCTATCTTCTCCCCTCCCCTCCATTCCCCTCGATTTCCAACTCCCTCACAACTCCTCCAAACCCCCCTCCCACCTCTCCTCCCCACACCACCACCCCACCAACCCCCTCGCCCCCACCTCATCCCCCAACCCCTTCAACCTCGCAATCTCCACATTCAACGGACTGGTCTCATCGCCCCCCTCCCCCACCAGTCGTCCTACACACTCCAACGCCCCTACAACCCCCAACACCGGCGTCCATTTATCCCCCAGCACATCCAGACAGATCTCCCCCGTCTCCCATTTGACATTCGGATGGCAGATCTTGGTCACAAATTTGATGACTGGCGGCGCAAGCGGGTAGTTAGGCGGGAGGGTGATGGAGAGGAGCCAGCGCCCGTGGGTGTACCCTAAGGAGTGTGGAGACGAGGCCGGACAGCAGAGGATGGCGTGGAGGGAGAGGAGGGAGGAGGGAGAGGGGGCGAGCGCGACCAGGCCGGAGTCCGTGGGGGATGGAGGGTTGTTGTTGTAGGCGGAGAGTTCGGTGAGGATGCGCTTGGTTGGAGAGGGGGGCATGATTGCGGTGGGTGTGCGCTGTGCTGGTTTGTGTTGTGTTTATATATGTATGCGGAATCGAAAGACTGAGGGAGCTTTTCTTTTCTTGTCGTAAGAATTGTAGAGCCCGTGAGCGCGGGAACTCAGAATCGCAAGTCGTGGGAATGAACTGCTGCTGTTGATATGATCGCAGAGAGTGAGGAGTTATTTTCGTAAGTTGTTCGAACTATCGAAGGATCGGCAGCACAGTATTTATTGTTTGTTTCTTGTGTTGCGTGTTGTGCGGTGACAATCTGAGTTGTCAGGAATAAAACAAAGGCTGGAGGTGGAGGTCAAGCTTGGAGCTTTGGGGGAAAGTATCTGGGGCCTTTTACCGAGGTCGAGACCCATCAATCACAGGCTGGCTGGCAATAACCTCTACCTACGTATCTTGTGAAGTGTGATGTATAATGAAATATTTTAATGCTGAGGATAGGGGATATTAACTGTGAGATGCACTCCTGACTCATTTGATATATATTATATATTGGACCGATCTGGCTAGAATAAAAATAGAATCAGTAAATCTGCAGTCAATAGACTGAGAGACATTCATCGTTAACATGATCTACAAGTACAAGGCACTACCGAAACACTTCCAGAATTCAAGTTACGGAAGGAAAGACTAGACGCAGTTCTGACACGTCGAATCAGTGCCAAATAGATATGCATTTGCACAAAGGAATGTATTTCTTCTAGTTTCAGTATATTCATTATGATAATCACATCAACCTTCATAATAGGTATGAGTGCTCTCGCAGTCTACTCGCTATAGAAAGACATGCCACCACCCACTTTCCATCCCGTTCATCCTCTCTATCACTCCAATGAAGATGAGAGACCTGTTTCCTTTATCTGAGATAGATAGATATTGCGCCACCAGCAAGCAGTTTGTAACCACTCCTCCCTTTAAAAGCCCCTTAATTGTAAAAGCCCCGTGAAATCGAAAAAAAGGTTCTGCTCTTCCTTCCAGTGTTCCTGGGAATTCGAAGCAAAAATGCAAGCAAAATCCAAACCAACACACAAGTATTCATGCCACCCCATGCCAGCTTTATCATTAATATATTTTTGAGAACCGTTTCAAGACCCAATCACCAGTACATCTTCCCATGAATGCAACAGGTTTTCCGAGCTCGGAAGGATATGGTAAAGATGTATCTGCGAATAGTGAAGGGAAAGATATTGTTCTTTGTCGCACCTTCTTGTAAAAAACTCAGAACGCCATAATCTCGCTCAAAGTGCTCTGCCAGAGATAAACCAATGGAGCTCGAAAAAACAGGATACTAATCTGAAATCGATTGAGATCCTAAAATAGGAAAAGATGCACATGAATTTCGTTCGTCTCTAACCATAGATTTGGTGAAAGAAACACGATCCTATCATTCCAGTCATATGTACCAAGTTCGCGTCGTAGAGAATCCAATATTATCATGCATTTTGTGAGAACATGAGGAAAATTCGAGGGTGTTCGAGGGCCAAGAGAGTATTAAAGTGCGAATATTATGCATTGTTCAAGTAGATTCCTTCAAGTCCTTTGGCTTCCAAAATTGAATCATGCGGCTGATTCGTTTGGATTTGCTTTGCCGTTCTTTACTCTGGCTTTCAGCATTGCTGGGTGCACGGGACTCGATTGACAATTTGCTTCTCTCGCCATGAGAACTGCTAATCAACCTTGACAGGCTGACCATACTTGAGCGTTTGCGATTGGGGCCGACCGCCGAAGAAACTGATGCTGAGCGCTGACCATCTCGGAAGATGTAACCTAGGTTTGGACCGCTTTCCCGGGTCATGGTTGAGTTGCTGCTTGTCAAAGACGGGACGTCGTCGACAGACATCCTGAGTTCTGGGCCTGGTTCACCAAGTAATAAGGAGTGAAATGCGTTCTCATCGGCGATGGACGATTGAGCGGTTGAGATTCGTTGCGTGTCGTAAGAGAAGGGAGAACGAGGAGATGGGAATGAAGACTGGATGGTTGAGTGTGGGCTGTTAGGAGTGAACTGGTAGGGAGGTTGCAATGCGAATGGGTTGATTTCTACCGGCGCTAATTCTTTAGCAGGTCGTGGTCGGAAGGGTGGTGTGGCAGTAGAGTCGGAAGATTGTGCGCCGGAATCAGGTCTAGGAGGAATAGAATCATCTGCAATTTCGATTGGGCTGATGGATTCTTCCTCTAAGACGGGCTCATCCTTCACTGAGATATTGGAATGCTCAGATTTCGCACTAGAACTTGCATTCTTGGGTTCACCATCGCTCAATCCACTGCTTTTTCGGCTCAAGCCTTGTGGGTCCGTTTCGTCAGGTGTCAAGTCCAATGTGGGTTCGGTAGTAGTGGGTTCTGCATCAATAATTGTGATATCAATACCCAGAGCATTCTGGTCCTCATCATCTGTCCTATTCAGAGATTCCTTATCAGATGAAGCTTTGGTATCTTCCCACTCGTCGTCTTCCTCATCCTCTTCAAACACATCAGCCATTGTCGAGCTGCTTCCAAGACGATGAATTCCGAAGCGGTTCTCAAATGGGACCATCTCTGGTGCACTCTCAGCTCGACGGTGGTAATGCATACCAGGCCCAATGAACCCACCCATGCCGGCTGCGCTGTGCATCCGTCTCTTGGAGGATGTCTTTTGGGATGCATCCCAGGCGGCATCGTAAGTAGATGGTGTATTGAACGGTCCAAGAGCTGCATCCAAATCAATGATCGGGCTCATAGCCTCATCATCTTGAGGTGTAAATTGTCGTGGCTTCCATGATGCGAAGTTATTATCTTGAACTGGAGAAGGAGAGGGGTGCTCCTCATGAGTTGTTAATGAGGGAAGATCGTGTGCGGCGGAATCGCTCATTGCTGTGTAGGGACGTATGGGCGGGGTGGCTGAGCGGCGACCGGCCTTCTTCTTTTGACTTCGAGTGCGAGATTTCCTGGACAAGATTGACCCCGCCCATGACTTGACTTTCTTCTGCTTCTTCCCCGACTTCCTCGAAATGGATGACCGCCGAGAGCTTGAGGGCTCGATAGATGGCATGTGAACATCTATAATGTTAATCTTCGGGCTTGGAGGTCCCGAGGTGTGAGGAGCAATTTCAGGAGATCTCTCTACTGAAGTCGAACTAACAGGACGAGAACGGCTGGGAGAAGAGTTGCCTGATGCTGTCTCGTGGCCGAAGAAACTCCATTTCTTCTTTGGACTAGATGCCGCAGCAAAGGCTATATCATCTAGCAATGGCATGGAGCCACGTCTCCTTTGCGATGGGCAAGTTTCTATGGGTTGTGGTATGTTCTTGATTGGCTCTGGAATTGCACCTGCGGTCTTTGGTCTCGAATCAGCTGCACGAAGGTTAGGTGACGGGAGTGCAAGAAGATCCTTGTTCGGAGGAGTAGAATTCCCTCCAGATACAATTGAGCTCAAGGATCCGGATAGTGAATGAGATGGTCGCATCGTCACTGTGCTTGATGTATCGCTAGAAACAACACTGACGGGCCTGGGAATGAACTCTACATTATCCGAGAAGCCGACACGAGTACGATTCAGAGTCTTTATTGGGGAAGCATCATCAGAGCTGGTCGGTTTGTCAAGCCCAAGAAGACCCTGTTGATGGTCGTGCGCAGAAGGAGAATTTGGTGCAGATCCCCCTCGCGGTATTGGCGGTGAGCTCGAGGGCGTAGGATTCAAAATCATGCGAATATCATGTGCGGACACAGCTGCTGAACGTCGATGGGCATGTCCACGTCTCCCAGGATTTGGCGGAGGTAGAACGTTGTCGCCTTGGGTGGGACTTGTGCTCATTAGACCCGAGCCTTTCTTTCCATCTCCCCCAATGAATTCGCTTGTACCTCTGCGATGACCGGCACCTCTCGAAGCATTGGTGATGTCGAAATTCGCAAGACTCGGCGACACTGGAGGGCTTGCGGGTGGCGGAGTAACAGGTGTGGTTGAGGGATTGAACGTAAAGCTCGGTAGCTCGGAAGGTGTCGAGAGTGGGCGTCGACCGGTCGCTCTCGGGAAAGTCGCCGGAGGCGATGACGGAGAGCCTCTTGCTGGGAAGACGAAGGTTGGGAGTTGAGATGGGGTGAGGAGTTCATTTTGTGCGGTTGTCGACATGGTTGCCATGTTTACCTAAATCCGCCTCGACAAACCAACTATCAGACGAAACCCCCGTGGGAAAAAAGTACCATATGTATCGAAAGAGAAAGGCGCAAAATATCGAAAAGGAATCGCTCGCGAGTACCAATCCAAGGTATGGTGCACGAACGATGAGAAAGAGGTTTTCGAGCCGTGAGTGAGATGGGCGTACGGGCGGCACAGCAACGACGACAATCTAATCTGCGGTTTTAATTAGCACGTACACCCTCAAACGACGACATTGAGTATGCGAAAGCAGGTCTAGTGAAAGGGTTTGTTCGCATTATCCTTCGCACATACAATTTCAGAAGCCTCCAGATATGTGTCTTACGAAGGCTGAGGAGGACAGTTAAAAGCGACCAATTTTAAATGATGAATAACTCGTGATTTTGCAGAGAAAGGAGTGATAAAAGTGTTTAAAGGTTAGTAGTTAAAGGAATGGACGGTAGAGATCAGAAGCATGAGTCCTTCAGCAAGAACATGCAACTGAATCTACTACCAAAAAAGAGAAGAAGGCGAAGAGGGTTGTTGGTGTTGTTGGGGTCGTTCAAGATCGAAGGACCGACAGATTCTCTTCTCGAAGGAAGTTGAGTTGAAATCGTCCAGTGTACTACTACTACTCTGCCTGGGGCTGGCAGGGACGCTAGACGCAAATGGGCAGAGAGCGACTAGGCTATTTTTGGCTAGATCGACAAGGGTTCCTCCTTGGTGACTGGTCCATGCAGGCGGACAGCGGTGGTGCGTTCTCCCCTCCCAAGAGCAAGCCGGTGAGCCAAGGTCGAGGATGACAAAGTTCCAAGGTTTCTCCAGCAAAGTGTTTTATTGTGCTTAATACTCCCGTATTCTGCGCTCCTACTTTCCGTAATCCGAATTCTTCAGGTAATTCTCCCAAAGTATTTCCGTGCCCGTAAGGTTACCGAGTAGATCGTGACGGTCATCGAGCAATCGAAATGAGCTGAAAGGCTTTTCTTGTTTTTGCGCGCCCTTTTTATTCACTGTCTCCATATTCAATTTTATCCTCGGCTCCCAACGTCCCGCTCGCTCGCATCTCTACTCTCTTGCGTCTTCCACCGTCCCATTCTGATATCATCCAACTTGATCCAAGACGACTACCTACCGTGTGCGCACGAAGTAAGGTTACTTACTTCCCAGTTTCCCAAAAAGAAATCTACTAGTAGTCTAGTACAGGAACCTACATACATAAAATGTCGCTAGTGAAAAAGGACCTGGCAGCATGTCCATTTACGATTGTGAGATCCTGGGTCACCCGGGCCAGTACCAGTCAAAAAAGAAAAAGTCCGGAGCAGGAGCCTTTCTGCGCCGGGAACACAGACAAACTGCGACCTCTGTACGATACGAGTACCCAGGCAGGACCGACCTCTCTGCTGAAATCACTGATAGTGTGTGCCGAAACGGAAAAAGAGCCAACCTGGGCCTGGACCAGAGATTACACCCATACTCCTCCATGCTCGACTTGGTTACAGCGTTGCATCCAGAAAGAACCGGCCCTAGCAACACCTCTCCCAGAGGCCAAAAGGGAAATTGTATTAACTGAGTAGGGATTGCTAGTAAGGTTGGCGAGCTACCAGCCGATCAAATGATCAAGTATCAAGTACCGTACGAGCGTATATACTCTATCCTACCGGCCGCCCCCCTCATCCCCCTACCATCATCAAGCCATCCATCCTACGGAGCACTCGTTCATCTGATGAAAAGAGGCTGCTTGTCCGGGCCAGAGATAAGATGCCTTTACCTGTCCTCTCTGCTTTCCCAGGAAGAGTGGCTGCTTTGACATTTATTTGCGGGGAGGCTTGCGTTCAACTGTCTCTAAACTGCTCTATGGGTTGACCCGGTTGTATGATTTGGTTGGGTACTATTTTTATCCCACAAGTATCTACCCGGTTCTTCTTTGAAAGGTACTTGGTCAGGTCTCCCCCTCAAATCATCTTGTCAATCTGCGGAAGTACTTTGGGTGTCACTTTATAACACAATAATAAAGGTCAAGCAATTTATTAGGGATGGAATTGCAGAAACCGCTTCGAAATTCCCTTTTCCATATCCAGAAATGCATCATCCATTTTCGCCATCCCAAACCATTCAATTGTTTCTATTGTATTGGTTTTCGTCAAGTAAATTCGGAATGGCCGAGGATGGCGCCGCGAACCCCAATGCATATCAGATATGTGCATGTAAGGGAGCACTTTTCACTCGCACCACCACTAGCAAAAGGGAAAAAAGGAAAGAAAAGTCTTCAACATGCGAGTAGAAGCATATCGTGCATATCGTGCATATCTCGCACATATCACCCAGGCAGGTGCTGCCGTGAAAATGCGGGCACGCGCAGATCGAATATGCTCAATGATCCACTCTTGTCAAGGAACCGTGAAGGCCAAGTCATCATCCTGAAATTGTAATTCTACGAACTTACGAAGTACTGTATTTGGATTTGGTACCCTCCTCGTTTTCATCTTAAGTGCCTAACATTACGATATTTCAAACCACCGCTCTCACAAGCCGGACCTTGCAAGAAGCGAGAGAGAGAGAAAGAGATGTTTCAAGGGTCCAAAAGTCCATGACATGTCAAATTTCAGAAATAACAGGCCTAATTCCTTCAGCCGCGTATTAGATACGAGAACACATCATTCATTCGATTGTGAGGGAAATATGCCCCAAGGGTCTCTGCACAGTGCATACCTTCTAAGCTTCTAAGTTCGAATCTTTCAGGGCAGTGCAGCGCAGTGAGTTCTAAAAGTACCGACCGTAATGTTCTTTTTAGATTCGGGATAAGCGATTCAGGCGAGACGAGACGAGGCGACATACGTCTAGTTTAGCAAAAGGAAGCTGTCCTGTAAAAAGTCGCTCGCTCATTTATTTCGCTGCAGGTACTCTGACTAAAACATACCCAGAAATCCTGCTCCCCTCATGGGTAATTTACCGGTTACCGTCAACCAACCAACTGCTGCTCAAAACTCAAGATCGTTGGATCTCGCTCGGATACCGGTACGCTGTTGATGTGATTGAGGTGATTTGATTGATTAAAGTGATTTGCCTTCATCCTCTTTTTGATTGACGTGATGCTGTGCTGCCCCTCTTTCCTCCCTCTTGGTACAGATTATCCTAGATTATCCCACCTGTGTGCACGTCTACTGGTAGATGGATAGATGAAGAGTTCGCTTCATACTATAAGGCAGTTCGGGAAGCGAAGTGCTCGTACCCCGTATCGCTTCCTTTTTCTGATTATTGCTCCATCAACGGAGCCGACTCCCCTGAATAGCGAGCGTCCAACGACCAGTGAGAATCGACCGTCGGGGTTCTCTGCTCTATGCAATGCACGAGATGCTTGCAGCGACCTGCGTCGTGATCTTGTTAGCGTAACCTTCTGCAGCTTTTCGTACCACCGGCTAGACTGCTTCAAGGAAAGTACGTTTTAGATCTCCAGGAGGGAAATCGTGAAGTTGCTCGTCATTGGTTGGGCGCATCTTGCGGTCGAGCCTTTTTGTTCGTTATTTATCTCCTCCACATCAGCAAGCCCTCGAGCAGCCATCACGCCTCTTTCTTCCTGACTCAACGCCTCTGTTTGGCTGTTATGGTCGGTGGTGGATAAAGCGGTCTGGTGCTGCATTCTACATTCTGAGAGGAAGCGCATGAGCAATTTGATGGAGGTAGCTGATTGCCTGAGATTCAAGTTTTGATATCATTATTCTGAAAGGATGTTTGCTATTAGTGCAACCCATCCGGACATTATCTCCAGTAACCGAAGTTATTCCTCTCTTCATTAATTTTATTCAGGAGACATAGCTATCTTATCCGAGCCATTATAACCATGAACCTCATGTTTGTCCTGTGAACCCAATTTCCTTCGACCAAGTCATCATGTCATTGTTACTTGTTACTTCGAACAATAGCTCCAGGCCCTGCCATTAACGGGATTGAAACAAACAGCCATGCTCCTCTCTCTCGAGTCAATGCGGCTGATCTCCCGCGGCCGTTTTTCTCCGCTATATCACGTGATATATACATGACTAATCCAAAATATCAAACCCGCTGAGCTCTGGCATATCACCTCACCTTTAGGTCTGCAAGCTTTCGGTCATCGAGGCCAGAAAGCGGAGCGCTTATGCTATTCCTAGCGTGATGTATCAGATATTACATCTCCCGTACCGGAGACTCACCACATTACGCAGCGCTCACGCCGTGTCGAGGCACCTGCAGTCGCCTTACAGAATACTTAGAGGATTGTCATCTCAAAGTTCTAACGACGGCAATGAGCAAGAAGGAGAAGACATCAATGACCGAATCGAGGAATCAGAATCTACAGATAAGATTCATCCTGAAAGCACTGAACATGCTGCTGATCATAATGATCCCGACGTTCAACGCAGCCCCGATTTCTCAGAAACAGCTGCCCTGTTTACTGGACCTAAGATCCATCGCGAAAGACGCCGAAAACTAAGGCCATCAAAAGAAAAATGGCTTCTCCGTCAAGTAGTGGCGGAACGCTTGAAGGGTTTAAGAGACGGTGTTGAACAGCCATTGTCAGACGGTCCAAATAAAAACGATAGGCAGCGTTTTCAAAGTCCCCGACAATTTAGTATCATATGTCCTAACCCCAAGCTCACTGTAAGTGTCAAAGAGAGCTTTGCGAACTCCCCACAGTAGCTTACATCTTGTAGGAGAAGGGGGATGTCATTGACGCAGTCCAAGCCAATCGCATGCCGGAGGAGCTTTGGCATTCGGACTGGCGAGGCCCTGAACAAGCACTGGTTATCTTGGCTACACCTTCATTTGCCCAGTGGTTGGAAGATGATACATTTTTCATACCTAGGGTGTTGAAGGCATTAACATATCGTGATACTGGGAAGAAAACCAGCATTATAGTCGTTGCCGCTGTGGTTGATGGCCTTGCACCAACGCCTGGTGAAGTTCCGGTGGCTGAGCACCTGGGTTGCCTTGAGGGTTTGTCTTTCCTATATGGCCAACGCGCTGATCTACTCAGTCCTAGAAACGTATTCGATCCTCCATCACTTAAGACAACTACGGCAAGTCCAGGCAAACTTTCACACCTCATAATATGCGGAACAGATAAACTTGATCGTGCTGCTATAACTGTACCATTAGCCAACACCCTTTTTGTGAACGGAACACATTCCACCCTCACTGCGACACTTTGGCAACGAGGCCAAAGCCAAGTTTTATACGAGAAGCTCAGAAGTGAGAACAAGCAGTATCAGCAGATAAATGTCTTCAGATCAGGAAATTATATGGTCCCTCCGATGTTTATACCTTCAGTCCCTCTCACGCCAGCTCGACGCATCACCAGCGGTCTGGGTAATATTGTTCGACAGATAAATTTCGGAGCCGGAGTCGGAGATGATAGCTCTGGGCCAGCCTCTCAAGAGCTAGAGTCTCAGGTTGTAAAATACATAAATTACAGCAAAGCCAACACAAATATTGGAGTATGGGCTCTTATTTACAGAAAAGAACTGGTCGGTCTAAATTTCCGTGGAGGTTTCGTACCACCACCATCAATAGAACGATTATGGGACAGAGAAAGAGAAAATTCGAGATTGGTTGGGCTACGATTGGCTTCAGGTGCTATCCTTTGTCGAGTTCGTAAGTAACTTCCTATCTACCACAATGCAGGAGCTAACAGTTTTTCAGTGAGTGGAGGTGGCGGATGGGGTATCAAGCAGGGACTTCTATCCCTGGACCCTCAGGTGAATTACGAGAAGATTGAAGAGGCAAGATTCGATATGTCGCCTGGGACTTCAGAACAAGAACAACAAGATACTGCGTTAGGTGATCTCGCTCGGCGGGGAGACTGGATACAATTCTTCACCGTCAACCCGACCAAAGCCAAAGAACATGCGATTAAGGGCTCTGAAGCACTAGATCTGCACTATTGGCAGGACTCTATAATCAGTGAGCGCCTTGCTATACCTTACACGGCAGATGCTATCAGTTGGATGAAATCCGCTGTGTTTGGAGCGGTGCCGAGTACGATCGACAAAATGCCGGACGACCATGGTGGCATAAGCCCTAAGAAAGGACTGGTTTTTCAGCAAGGACATTTCGGTGCAGTGTCAGAGTCTGGCCTCTTTCTTCGGTCGGAGCAGAGATTGAGGAAGGGATTTCAGGGAAAGGTAGTAATGACTTCCGACTTCCGGAATTACGATACCAAGATTGATATCCCTCACTCATACGTGTACCGAAATCTATCCCTAAACTCTCAGGCTGCTTTCAGGTTTCGAAGAACGGCAACGCGGCGAGCCCGTTTCATCGCGGAGGATCCCAACATACCTCGGCCAATAAGATAGCAATGTAAATTAGAATATACAGTATGTAGAATCCAAATGGAAAGTCTCTCTTGCGCAAGAAATGCGAACTGCATATGATGTAGACGACGTGATCAATGCTGAAGCCTGATTGGTCAATTATCAAGCATTCTAGCACGGACCATGCCAGCAAGACCATCCGTCGCGGGCGCCAGGAGTGCTAGGCTAGGGACTTCTTTGACGTACCGACCGGTAAATCTCGAACCCAAAATACTATACCCTCATACTCGTCGATTCAACTTGTGCCCAGCCAACAACGCCTTATTATATAAACCTGCTCTTAGGCTTATTCTGTTATTCAGACCCGCAACAATGGACCGCAGTCTTGATGAAATCGCATCCGATCGCCAGGTAAGTCCCGTCAAACATTGAAAACTTCTTGCCTCAGCCTTGCAACACGACATGAAGCTGACGCTCCCTTTAGAGAACTGGTGGGCCTCGAGGTCGTGGTGGACGCAGATACAACGGAAATCGCAATGACTTCTCCCGTGACGGCGTAAGAAAGGTAAGGAAGCCTTTCCTCATCTGCGATATGCTATCTTCGTTCTGACGGGCAATTTCACCGCTCTAGGTGCAGACACCTCCTCAATCCTCATGCACCTGATATCCCTCCTCTCTCCGAATGTTCTCAGATCGCATCGCTGGCTATATCAGCGCATGGCGCCTTCGATGGTTCATGGAAAGCACGTCAATTGAAAATATAGCTAACGCAGGCCTTATTCTCGTTTTGTGCAGCCAAACCGAGATGATTCTAGAAACATAGACTCGTAAGTTTTCTGCTGTCCATTTGTGTTTGGAAGACTCCTATTCTAACACCTGCCAGGGAATGGGTTCATGACAAATTCAATGATCGAAGTATGCGACGACGGCTTTTTACCTACTTGCCGTCTTGGCTCACACATTTGCAGACGATAGCTCATCGAACCGCTACGATAATTACGATAGACGTGATACTAGGGATGCTCCCGACAGAGTTTCGTATGCTATACATCTACACCCGTTTGTCTGCAATAGCTGCTGACTGCCTACCCACAGCAATAGTGCGAAGATTTTGGTGGAGAATATACACTACGACTTGACCGAAGATGATTTATGGGTATGGCATAATATTTAAGCATCATTGCATGGTCACACTGGCTAAATGGGTATTAGGATCTCTTTGAACGAATGGGTCGCGTGGTTACTTTGAAGCTCGTGTATGATCGCGCAGGGCGCTCGGAAGGGCTGGCATATGTCACTTATGAGAGCCCGAGGGACGCTCAGAAAGCGGTCGATGAGTTCCACGGCGCGAACGCCAATGGTATGAACTACAGCTCTTCTGGTGGAAGACACAAATATGCTAATGATCCCTAGGTCAACCAATTCGTTTGAAGGTTGTTCCTGAAGGCCCAAGGGGACGTGGAGGTCGATTCGAAGGAGGAGGAGCAGGAGCGGGTCGTTCTCTTGCCGATCGCATAAGTCGAGCCCCTCGAGCTCGTTCACTTTCACCAGGCCGGTCTCGTTCGTTATCACCAGTTCGTCACTCGGATGTTAGCAAGCCACCCCCCGACAACGTTGATCGTTACGTTCCAGGAAACAGAGGCAGACGTTCTCGTAGCCCGCTGCCCCGCAGAAGGGATGGCCGCAGACCAGGTCCGAGAAGGGAGAGGGGAGACCGCGCACCTGCTGCTGGACGTGGAGAGAAGGTGGCCCGAGACGGTAGACCGAAGAAGACACAAGAAGAACTCGATGCCGAAATGGAGGATTACTTTGGAAATGGGTCCAAGGAGAATGACAATGGTGCTAGCAATGAGGCTCCGGCTCAAACTGCCCAGCCTGCCCAGCCTGAGGGAGATGTTGAAATGGTTGAGTAGATGCGCTTTGTACACTGGTGTCGGAAAGGTTGAAGGAGACGGTTGTTTGATATGGTAGATGGGTAAGGAGACAAATTGCAGTTCTTCATAGACTAGTGGCTGTCAAAGTATAATGGCAGGACTTTTGCTCAAATACCAGCATTCAAGGTTTAAGTTATTCTATTGGCCTACAAATACCCATTGCCTGTGTTATAGTCTAGCTATACATTGGTGTAAATGGATGTACGAAAATATTTACATACTCTTTGTGATCGTGGTTCATGATTCTTGCGAGTATCAATAACTTAAAGCCCCTCAAACATCTTCTGGCGCGAAGCTTTTCAAGTTTCGTAGGGGGCATGCGTGTAGTAGATCAACCAGACACGCGGCCCGACCCCCAGTTTTGGAGATCTATTGCGTGATCTAGTTGTGTCAGGAAATGCTTATGTAATACCGTAGTATTTATGGATCGTTCGGCCAGCTGGCCACTTGTAGTAATATCATCATTAATAATTACTACTGTTAACCACCAAAATAATCATTGAAATTATACACCAAAACCGCTTCCACTCCAGGCTGTTAAGTCATAATCTCAACAAGTTGGGGCTATTGGACGGCCGCATATCCCATCTTATCTCAGAAATCCCATTCAAAAACAGCTATACCCTTCCAGTCCGATCTTTCAAACATACCAACCGGCATCAAATATGGCACCGCTCGCTACAGTGGGCATCTTATCGATCGGGGAGATGGGCATGGGTGTTGCAAAGTTGCTTATCGCTCATGGGTATCGGGTGGTGACGAATATTGAGGGACGAAGGTTGGTTTTGCTTTTCTTTGGGATGTAAGGTGGGAGGGGATAGACTGTATGATGTTTATCGTGTTCAAATGGTTGGAGAAATGGGGAGATCAGGGCACGAATGCAGCGGATCTTATCTCGTTGGTTCATCGAAGTCGATGAACATGGGATGAAAATCTTACTCAAGCACACCAACATCCCCTTCTCACAGCAAGAACAACATCACTACCAAACCAAAACTTACCACCCCCCTTTCAGCGAAGACACCCATCAACGAGCCCTCAAATCCTCCATCGAATGTCTCCCCACAGACGAATCCCTCGTCTCCGAGTCAGACTACATTTTCTCCATCGTCCCACCCCGTGATGCCTTCACCATCGCTACACGCATCACCACCGCGCTGAAGAATCTCTCCTCAAAGAAATCATCCGATCTTTACTACCTCGATCTCAACGCCATCGCTCCCAGCACCGCGCGCTCTATCTACGCACACTTCCAAGCCGAGGCTCCAGAAGTGAAATTCATCGACGGGGGCATCATCGGGGGCGCACCCGCGCTGAAATCTTCTTCCGCAGCAAGCACAACTGTATCGATCCCCTCCTCATCCACCTCCAGCTCATGGACCCTCCCCTCCATCCCCCTCTCCGGTCCGCATCCACTCTCCGATACTCATCTCGCCACTCTCCTCAACACGAACTATCTCGGGAAAGCAGTAGGCCAGGCCTCCGGGCTGAAATGCTGTTTCGCGAGTATGACGAAGGGCTTCACGGCGCTGTGTATTCAGGCGTTTACGACGGCGGAGAAGATGGGGGTGAGGGGGGAGTTGGAGAAGGTGATGGGGGAGAGGGTGCCCGGGTTGTGGGGGATGGCGGGGAAGGGGGTAAGCGGGATGGCGCCGAAGGCGTATAGGTGGGTGGGGGAGATGAGGGAGATTGGGGGGTGTTTTGGGGAGGAGGGGGGGTGGGAGGGGAGGGGTGAGGAGGGGGAAGATGGCGGGGAGGAGCAAGAGATGGAGAAGGGGAAGGGGGTACAGGGGATTTTCGCGGAGGTCGCGGAGGTGTATAGAATTGTAGCGGATGAAACTGTCTTAGGGGAGGAGCAAACAGAAAAGAGGAAGAGAGGCTTGACGATTGAGGATGTGGCTATTTGCGTAGGCGAGGGTCTTGACGGAATGAAAGAGAAGAAGACGAAGAGAGCAAAGACGGAATAAATCCCAATCGCATGTTTTGTTTCATCCTGTCTCGATTAGACAGCAATTACGAACTCTCTCTTTCCGACATGACAAATATTTTAGAATGTGAATAAGATGGAAATGGTATGCGAAGGTTACATGGAAGGAATAAACGACTGGTTTGGTGTGGTTTGGTGTGGTATGTACGATCCTGCTGGTATTATATCAATCTTACATAGAGAAAGCGAATGTAACCTTCTCATCCCGTCTCACTCCTTCTTCAGTGCTCCACCTCATCCGCACCAGATGGATAATTTCCTTTCCATTTTCATCGCATACCATGTATTCCAGTGCTCAAAAGAGCCTGCTACAGTAGTTACTCTGTAAGGTCTTGATATTTCGCAGAACCTGTAGAGAAGAGGAAACAAAAAGGTGATCCAGCTTTTTCCTGAAAGACTTTGAAAAGTTCGATTTATCATGAAGAGAAAGGAGCACCCATACATGAGAATAGCTTGAAACATGTTAACTGTAGAGGATATACAAGTCACGAAATCTGCCTCGTACATGCATATGTAGTCCGATCCAGTTCGTACGAGATCCCCAGATCCGTAACTTCCTTGCTAGACCGCGTGCGGTACGGTACGTAGCTGTTCATCCGGATAACCATTTTTGACATAAGGTCTGGATCCGAGTGGTGAGAGGAAGAGAGACATGAGTGGATGGATGGAGGAATAGAATGTTTTATGTTGAAACGAGATGTTCGAGAGATTCAGATGATATGGATTTCGGTTTGATTTCCCTGGTATGTTCCTGCCCGTGTTCATCCTCAAGTGCTCCTGAGTTCCTTTCTCGCTCTTTTCCTTTTGTGTATTCCGAAATGACAAATTTACTTCCTATATGCCGTTCATGCTTTCTATATCTTCATCCTCATGAGTAGGAATTAGAGATTGTTCATGATTTCACAACTCATGTTCAATGTACACGTAGGTAGAGAGAAGCACCATTTGAATATGGACAATTGAAATTAGAAATTAGGATCTCCTATCTGTCTATTCTTTGAAGCTTTTGAGTTCTTGTCCACAAAAAACCTGACTTTCTTTCTCTTGAGTGCTCTGTATGCACCAAATCGCTCTAATTCTGAATACCCCAAACCATTGATCTTGTCCTCCAAACCTGCCTGTTTTTCCTGCCCATCGTTCATTCATACAAGGGCTCTTGCGTAGACATAGATAGTATATGTAATTATACAGAAAACAAAAGAAAAATTATAAAAATGTGAAAAAGGCCGCTCCAAGTCTTTCCCCCTTCCATCAATCCATACACTAGACACTACAACCACCAAGCCCCCAAAACAAATGAAACCTGCAACAAAACCATCATCCACATCCCCGCACCCAATTCCGCCCTCCTCCCCACCCCCGCACTCTTCTTCTTCGGACTAGCCGTCGCCCCACCAGCCACAGTCCTCGTCCCAATAACCACAATCCCGGTGCCCCCCGCTGCTAAACTGAGAATATCACCTCCCTCAGTGACGATCCCACCCACACTCAAAGTCTGGCCGCCGATAACCACTGTGCTTAAAGCAGATACTGACGCAATCGACGCCGTGGATGTGACGAACCCGGAGTTGCCGACGCCGTTCACCACCACCGCGTTACCGGTAGGGGATAGAGAGACTGTGGAACCGCCCGCGGTGATGACTCCTCCGGGTGAGAGCGTTTGTCCTTCAATAACGATAGCGCTGGCGGAATTGCGCGTGAATGTAGATTGACCTACGACGAGAACGCCAGATGGGAGAGTTGGTTGCGGACCAGTCGGGAGCGTGATGATGGTATTTCCAGTTGTAACAGCACCACCGGGCGTGAGTGTCGCAGAACCGATTGTGAAAGCGGAATTGCTGAAATCGGCTGTTACGCTGGATGTGCCGACGACGATGATGCCGGGGAGGGGTTCGGTCGTGGTGAGTACTGCTCTTGCGCCCGTGAGCGATGCGCTGCTGGAGGAGGTGGTGGAGGTGGAGGTAGATGTCGTGCTCGGTTCGGCGCCGTTGATTACTACGGCGGCGCCGGAAGGGGCGACGGAGATGCGGTCCCCAGAGATGGTGGTTTCGGAACCGGGTTGGATGGTGTGTGAGCCGATGACGAAGTTGGATGTGGCTTGGCTGAGGGTCATGGAGTTGACTACCACGGGGGCGATGGTCGTTTGGCCTGGAGAGGGCTTGATGGTTGTGGGGGTGGCTATGGGGCTGGCTGGAGGAACGGAGCTAGCTGATGAAGTGTCTGATGCTTTTGGGCCGCCGGTCGCGAGGCCGGAATTGCTGGCGGTCGCGGGTTGTATGCTTAGGGCGCCTGCGGTTCCGCTCGTGACTGGGTTTTTGTCGGTAGCGGCTGAGGATATGCCGACCGGTATGACTGCAGTTGACGTAGGTTGCTTGCTTCCTTGGCCATTGCTTTCTGTGGATACTTGAGACGCTGGGAGAGTATTTCCGGGTGCGGAGTTGGGTATGCTGCTCCCTTGGCTCGTGGTTACTTGAGAGCTTTGTATAGGTATTACAGTTTGACTGGAAGTAATAACTGTGTTAGTGTTTCCTTGAGCTGTTGTCTGAGCGGTGTTCTGAGTAGTCTGAGTTGTTGTGGCCGGGGGATTCGTGTTTCCTTGATTTCCTTGAGCACTAGTCGTTGTGGTTTCCTTTGCAGGCGGATTGGTATTCCCTTGACTTCCTTGCACAGTAGTAGCAGTACTTTCTTTTGCTGGTGGGTTCGAGGTTCCCTGCCCGCCGGTTGCTATTGAACTTTGGGTTGGCTGGCCATTCTGGCTAGTTCCAGACGGTTGATTCGTAGTGACTTGTCCTCCACTCACTGTGCTCGTTGGTGGCGGCGAGAATTTCTCCGTTGCGGTCACTTGGCTCTGAACTGATGTACCTTGGTTCGAAGTGACCGTGTTCTGGTTACCTCCTGTCTGGGGCGCAGCCGATGTTGATCCATCACTTTCTTTCGACACGATTGAGGTACCTTGTACACTGGAGACTGAAGGTGTTGGAACTTGGTTTCCACCACCAAGTGACGTTGTAGCAGGTTGATTGGACTGCACAGTACTCGTTCCTCCATTCGCACCAGCCGTGGTTGTTGGGATATGAGTTTGTGTAGTGCTCGTCACCCCATTTCCACCACCAACTGACGTTAAAGAAGTGTGAGGTTGGTCGGTGCTCGTACCTCCTAGTCCAATGGATACGTTAATGCCAGCTAATGAAGTGGAGGACTTCGCGTCAACAGCGCTTGTTGAGGTGCTGGGTCCAGGGACCATGTTTGTGCTCGCTTTACTAGTCGGTACAACAGTGCTTAGAAGTGAACTAGTCGACAGCGATGTTTCGACTACTTTAGTTGGAGAAGTAGGCGCTTGAATCGATGCCGACGACTTTGATAATGTTGAAATTGGCTCAGCAGTACTGGTAGGCTGTTGAGATGATGGCTTGTTGCTTTCAATCGTCGTTGGATTGTTTTGTGATGTACTACTAATCCTCGACGTCGTTGGAATAGTAACGATTGTAGTTGGCGCCGAGATTATGATAGGATTGGATGTAGAGAGCGCTAACCCTATGGTGACCGTATGCGGGCATGCGGGCAGGACCTGGCCAACAACAGAGAGGGTTGCCGTGCAACCCGAAATTACACTAGAATTCATAGTTTGCGTTGGTGATGTTTTGGAAGTCGAAGTGGCCGTGGTTGGGCCTTTGCCCGTGGACGACTTCTCAAGAACAGAAGTAGATGACTGTTGGTGATGTGACGATTCTGATGTGAGGGTTTCTGAAGGAACTGGCGACTTAGGCGCCGAGGTCGTCCTCCCAATCTCCGTAGACGTCTGTTTTGCCGATGCGCTAGCCTCAGAATGCGGAATCCTTGAAGTTTCTGAAGCGAGAGTGGTATCACTTGAATGATCAGATGATTTGGGAATTATGGTAGACGCTCCGTTGGCAGAAGTTGAGACTCTCGTTGTCTTTTGCTCAGAAGTGAGTACAGCGGTATCTGTGGTCTTGGATGACATGGAATTGGAAGCTTTAGTCTTTTCAGGCTCACTAGATGCCGTAACGGAGACCGAGGTAGTGCTTGTAGGTTTAGGAGCTGGTAAGTGCTGAGAGGAGCTGCTAGAGTTTGGTTCCGATATCCTTGAAGTAGAGCTGGCGGGCACAATTTCAGTTGTCCCAGCAGACGTAAGAGGCTCCTTACTTGTGACTGACGATTTCGATGAACCAGAAAAGTGCTCAGAAGTGCTACTAGCTTCTGACTTGGAGATTGTGGATGACACAGATGGTCCTGATGAGTGTTCAGGGGCGCTACTGATCTCTGACTTGGAGATTGTTGACGACTCCGAAGGTGTAGGTACAACCTCTGTAGTTTTAGCAGAACTAGACGACTCGTGCGTAGTGCTGGAGGGCTTAGCCGGTGCAGGTACGTTTTCTGAAGAGCTGGTAGAATCTGATTTGGAAACTTTCGATGATGCGACGCTAGTGGTCTTAGTTTCGGTGGCTCGAACAGACGTCGACAACACTTGCGTAGTGCCTGATGATTTACCTGGTACAGGTACTGCTTCGGACGAGCTACTAGACTGCGATGTGGAAGCCGTTGACGCGGCAGAGCTACTAGACTGCGATGTGGAAGCTGTTGATGCGGCAGAGCTACTAAACTTGGATTTGGGTTGAGTTGATGCCGGCTCACTCAAAGTTGTGGATATACTGTGATCTGAGTGGGGAAGACTTGCAGATGCTGATGAGTGTACCCCAGTAGATGAAGCGATGTGAGTGTCGCTAGTCGAAGTCCTTACTAAGGCTGATGGAACTTCACTCGTATTTGGCCCCGAGGACTTTGTGTTGGATGATGGCTGGACAGAAGTATCAAAAGTTATGGACGTTAATGATTGAGCTGACGACGATGATTGAGATGATGAAATTGATGGGGGCGCTGACACAGAATGAGTTGATGTTTCTTTGGAGGAAGAGTCCGAGAATGCCACAGACTGAGATAGCGAACTCTTTGACTCAGGAACTGCGGTAACCTTCGCTGTGGCAGTGAAAGAAGTCTTAGACAGATCTGATGTAATTGAAGACGCTGTACTCGAGCCTTCTGTAAGTATAGTTGAACTCGACTCGGATTGCCGAGACGAGGTCAATGATACCAGAGAAGCACTATGTGAAGTACCTATAACGGCGGATGAGGCAGACTCGATGACTCCTGATGACCCCTTGCTGTTTGAGGACGCCTCAACCCTTGTAGTTTGGGATGGTTGCGAAGTAGCAAAACTTGCGGGAGGCGATTGTGTGAAACTAAATGCCTGTGTCGTGGTGGTGCCGCCGGGTAAGGTTGTCGATGACAGTGATTGAGAAAATTGATCGGATTTCAGCAATGAAGATTGCGATAAAAAGGACACGCTGCTCTGCAAAGTAGCAGTCGAAATTAAAGAGGTAGAGCTTGAAGAACTTTTAAACTCAGAGGACCTCGAAGTTGTCAAGATGGCAGATCCCGTCGACTTCGTAGAGGCGCTCTCCAGGGAAGAGGTTTTAGAGCCAACTGGAACCTCAGTTGAGGTTTTTGAACCTATGGGTGTGGCTGATTCTGGGATTGGGAGACTCTGGGAGCTCGTTAGACTCGACTTAGTCTCTACTGTAATAGCAGAAGTAGGTAGGGAGCTCTTGGGTATTGACTGTTGGGCCGAGGAAGAGACTGTAGCCTTAGGAACATTCGTCGGCTCTTCAGCGACTAGATTATTATATGCTGCTGGTGCAGATGTTTGAACGATAGTGACAGTGGTAACACAAGCTTCTCTAGCAGCTACGATAGGCTGGCCTACTATTGAGGTAACAGTAGCAATGCAAGAGAGGGGCAATGTGCTGGATGAAATGAATGTGATGGTCGAAGACTCTTTGGATAATGTGATTGATGTTGCATGGGACGGTGAAGTCCCGTTAGTATACCTAAGACTCAGTACCTGACCTGAAGAGAAGAGACGTATCAGTATGTGTAACGCTTAGCGCCACAAGATTTGTAACAGAGCAATAGTTAGGTCTCACCTTGGTCTAGATCCGGACTGGCAGTTACTGAATGTAGAAGAGACAGGGTGCCTAAAAGGAGAAGATGCAAAACATTCATGATGAAAACGAACTGAAATCCTGGGTATCAACCCATCAACGAAGTCTTACAGAAGCATAAGATCAAAGATACAAACGACGAGAAAAGAGGAAAAACATTAGAAAAGTGAAAGGTAAGAGGTTCCTATTATTCCTCTGCGAGGGAAATGAAACCCTAGGGCGCAGTGAGATTGCTCATCCGCAAATCTGCGTCACGAAACGAACTGTTGCTGGAGTATATTAAACGGCTGGATTTGTATGTAAGTCACATGAACCCAAAAGCGAAATCCCAATCCATCCAGCAAAGGTGTGTACCAGGGCCAGTCGACTCACAGCATGAAGAGGGAAGGCTAAGAGGGGAAATTCCCAGTAGATTATTGCTGATGCATGCATGGTGCTGTGCCTGACACTAATCTTTCAGGAACGGAAATAGAGAGGGACTTGCTCTATTTGGCAGTTCAATCCACAGTAAGCCTCACTTCTAACAGCCAAATATAGAGCCTCAAAGCTCGTAAACAAATAGCGAGAGCGTTGAAGGATCAAGCAACAATGTAAGGGAGGGGAAGTTGTGTGTGATCGCGGCTGTGCCCTGTTTGCGACGGATGAAAAATACAAGTAATCGGATGACGGATGAATAGACGTCGAAGTAATCCTGGTGGGTGTTCATCCCTTCCAAGAGCAAAAGTCAGCAGCGTGCCCCCCCTGCATGAAAGGTCCAGTGCATGCAGAGCACGGGCTAAGCACTTGCGAGTCGATTTTCTCGACTTTTTGCTGTACCTAAGGATGCTGCGCAATTTTCATGGGGTTATTTTGGGGATTCTGGTGGAGGTTGGGGTAACATCGCTTGATTATTACTGCAACATGAGATGATTTCCTTCTGGAAGTATATGAGAAAGACGAGAAAGAAGTAGGAGTCTCTTGGAGACGTTCAATTGCAGAACGCGTACGGTGAAGTCGGATCAATTGCCGATGCTTCAGAAGAGACCCAGCTCCTTCTGGCTTGACCACGAGGATGACACCTTTGAGCGACCTTCTGTGAGTAATGACAGTCGAGACAATCCAGCATCTGTTGTAACTTATATCACAAGAACAAACAGCATGCAGTCGTTGGATACAGCTCCGGGTTGTAACATATGTTCCGGGCAATAGTATGAAGAGTCTGCGCGTGGAGGGCGCGGAGAATACAAAGACGCCATCTTACTCGGGGACTTCGACGATTCGGATGGTGAAAGATATGATATGGTGGGCACGTCGCCTGCGTTTGAGAGATGTGAAGTCGAAGAACAATGGCGATGATTAGGCAGTTGAATGAGGAAAAAGACTAGTTTACACAGCCTGACACCGGTGACTAGTTTTGCTTTAGGATTGCCGGTAAATGGCAGCTACTGGCAGCTACTGTACTGACAAGTTACAGCTACTGGTCTGGTCTGCCTGTGCAACCCCAAATTGTAAAGCCATTTCCAGCCACGTACGGCCGTGCTTAAGCCATACTTTCCCTACTGCGAAGTTCGAACCCCCAAAGCCCAAAAAGGCACCCATAATTACACATATTACGCGGCGTTTTGCCGATTGGGCAGGCGTTGTCTAAGCGGGATTATGAAATTCATCTCATCTTTTCCTCCCTCTTACAAGATGCTAAGAAATCGACCGTCTTACTTCACAGTCATCCTCATGTCGCTCTCATAACCTATTCCACGTTTTGGTAAGGATCGCACCCCGATCAGGTCGATCCTTCGATCTAGGGTGAGGAACGACAGTACGGGTGTATGCATGGTTTAATGTGGAAATCAATTGCCAAATTCGAAGGATGAGAACCACTGTCCACAGGAAAGCTATCGTTACATCGTCGCGGATTCAGAGCTGCCCCTGATTTCAATCCCGTACCCAAGTTTCGAAGGAGGAACTGTGAAGCTTTGCACAGTAAATTCACGGTTGGAGCAGTTCGACGTGAGATTGAGATTTATATTCATCGCATTCGTGGATGGAAGACGGAGGCGGCGTTCTAGAGAAAGCCTTGCTCCATCACTGGGTACCCCAGGTTTGTGTTTCAACTACAATCAAGTATCGAGTTCATTTCTGCAAGGTAGAATGTTCTCCAGCACGTTTCTGATTTCGTCGAGAGCTTCAACAAAGTTTATGAAAGCTCCACAAAGCTACCACTGCAGCTTCGTGGCCCCTGGATTATCTTGTCATCTTGTCATCTCTAAGAGTACCACCTGCCAAGCGAATAGCTTTTTGGCCCCAAGCTATGAGTTATGCGGACCCAATATCTTCACAACGTTCCGCTGCAAAGAAATCGCAACCGGGGATTGGCTGCCACAAATCCACATATAGGGCATGACAAAGCCAGATGAATCCTTCTCGCCCGATATCATGAAGAGCAAATCTCGCCCCTCTCCGTGTTATCCATACTAAGCTTTAGGCGAATTCGAAGAGGAAACTGGTATTTTTGCTACAAGCCATCCGCAGATCCTAGCTATCAAGGCCTCTGACACACAAGTTAATGAGTATCATGTGGAATATCAATCCAAGCTGCACGCTTCTTGATCCTTCTGTTCATTGTATTCCTACGTACATCTCTTTCTCGCTCAGTCCCAGATGTAGATCTTGCCGGTCTGGTTCTGCAATCACACGTTTCGTCCGCTCTAGACTTTTGTTTCCACCTTCTGGTTTCCGTTCGTTTCTGCTCGTCGACTTTCGTCGCCAGCATGTACAGTTCTTCCCTCGATATATAACTCATGAAACTCTCCTTAATCGTAGTTTGCAATGTCTTCTTGGAGGCGTCTTGTCTCTGTCCTATTGCCTACCCTCGGCCTTCTCGACCAAACATTGGCCGCAACGCCTTCAACCACCCCTGTTCCTCCTCTCAATATCCTCCCGAGTGAAAGCTGGTGAGTGACTGCCGATCTTCAACATTTGTGTCAGTTCGATGCTTACAGTGCTGAAAGGAATGGTAACGATGGAAACTGGTCAAGCTTCTTCATTACCGTCGGGACACCTCCCCGACCTCTTCAAGTCTTCATATCCACAGCGAGCAATCAGCCGTGGGTAGTTTCGCCAGAGGGATGTCCGTCGACGGACGCGGCTTGTATGGCTGCACGCGGATTCACTTTTACGTCGAACTCTTCAAGCACTTGGTATGTTGGAACGTCGAACGTCAAATATATCTTCTTGGCACTAACCACATCATAGGGTTGAAAACACCATTGGTGTAGGAGGTGTCTTTGCGCTTCAGCTTGAATCTAATCTTGGCTTCACGGGCAACGGCAACTATGGCACTGATACCATTGTCATGGGACTTCCCAACGGTGGAGCTCCGGCTCTATCTTCACAGGTTCTCGCAGCCATCACTACCGATAGTTTTTGGCTCGGGATGTTTGGTCTAAATCCTGCACCGACCAATTTCTCTAGTAAGAGCGCACCTGTACCAAGTTATATGTCCAACCTCAAATCGCAGGGCCATATTCCATCACTTTCGTATGGCTACACCGCAGGTGCTCCATATCGCTTTGATGGTGTCTTCGGAAACTTGACCCTGGGAGGCTATGACGAATCTCTCTTCGTGCCGAACAATCTTACAATTGACTTTTCTACCACCGGCTCTGACCTGACAGTCGACGTTGAAGCCATTACAGTCACGTCTGGAGGTGGAAAATCCCAGGTCCTCTCCTCAGCATCTTCATCTTTCCCAGCTTTCATTGATTCTTCTATGCCATATCTATATCTACCGACTAGTATCTGTCAGAAATTCGAAGAAGCTTTCGGTCTGACTTTCGATTCTGCGACACAGCTATATCTTGTCAATGACGCTCTCCACACACAACTTGTCGCCAAAAACGCCTCAGTAATTTTTACTCTCACCAACTCCACGTCCCAAGCTCTGGTGAACATCACCTTCCCCTACGCTGCCTTTGATTTGATGGCTAGCTCTCCTCTCGTCGACAAAACTACACGATATTTCCCGCTCAAGCGAGCAAAAGACAAGACACAAATTATACTTGGACGAACCTTTCTACAAGAAACCTACTTGATTGCTGATTATGAACGTTCTCAATTCTCGATCCACCAACGAAATTGGAGCGCAGCTTACCCCGCCTCGTCACCCATCACTATCCTCCCTGTTTCTACTCCAAAAGCTTCCACTACTGCCGCCAAGAAGAGTTCCAGCCCCTCTCCAGGCGCAATCGCAGGTATCGTCCTTGGAGTACTACTATCTATTGCTCTAACACTCGGCCTCACCATCTTCTTCCTTCGTCGACACCACAAAGAAGTCTCCTCATCCTCGTCAGCAAATCCAACCCGGTCTCTCTCACACAAGAAATCCTTCCAATCCAACACCTCATCCTCAATACTTCCTCTGCACAAAACCAACCACAACAAATCCGTCAAAAACTCCAAGGACAAAGAAAAGCACGTGTCTTCCGCCCCTTCAGAATTGTCATTTTTCGACACAGCCACCAACTCTGTGCTCCTGACTCCTTCCAACCAGTCCCTCATCTCTCTTGGGATTGGAAAAGCTATCGGCTCTCCCAATTTAACCGTTAACCCTAACATCAACACTACCAATGCCCCCAATACATCATCCAATCTTCGCAAACAAACGAATTTAATACCCACTGAACCCAAACATACCTTCCTCTACGCAAGTCTCAGCACCCGCCGCAAAGAGCGTAAAAAGAAAAAGGAGAAAGAAAAAGAAATCTACGAGCTCTGCGGCAGCGAAGTAGTATGGGCCGATCCAGACCACCTTCCCGATCACGACAGCGACCGCTATAGTCTTAGCTCGACCGCAAGTCGGTATACTTTCGAAACAGGCTCCTCAAGCGGCCTCATTGCGCCGCTGACGCCCGCCGTCTTCCGTGAACGGGAAATGCGGGGTAGCGAAAGTATTATACATATGGGGATGCAGCGGGAGAGCACGGCAACAGGGAATGGAGAGTGGAGAGGGATGCGCCCGGACGGGATGGAAACGGATAGAGGGAGGGAGAGTACGAGGTATACGATGACGACGGTAGGTGGGGTAGATAGTCCTGCGGATGGGACGGGCACGGCGGGAACGTGGGAGTGGGAACGCTATATGGATGTTCTGGCGAAGGAAAGGAAGAGTGTGGTTGCTGGAGCAGGGGCAGGAGCTGGGACAGGAGTAGGGACAGGAGCTGGGGTAGAGAAGAAGGTGGAGGTGAAAGTCGTAGCGGATGAGGAACTGGGGAAGAGAGGTAGTGAAAGGGTTGTCATAGGTGGTGGAAGTAGATTTATTTAGGTTGAATGTGGATGTGGTCCGTTTATTTCCTTTGTCAATTGGAGGCAATGAGTGCAGAGATTTTCCTCATCATGCTATGGACAGGCCATTGTTCGCATGGATATGATATGCATGGGATAGGATTTGGGATAGACTTATATATGGTATGGATAATACCTGGAACGGCATAGGCAAAAAATAACTTCTAGTTTCACTGTACATTATTTATCAACAATTCAATATCAAACAGCCTTGCGATGTTCACGCACAACAATATATGAGTCTCAACAGAGATGAGACCACAGTTACGTATTGACTGCTATGATAGACTCAAAGAGCGAGGAGGTGGTATTCAAACACCTTTATTTGACCTATACTTTGAGCTTGCTTTTGTGAACCAAACACCTAAAGAATGGCATAACTCCCATGAAAATGAGCCATGACCGAACAATAACGAGTCCCTGTTCTGACCATGTAAAGACTGAGATCCGGGTATCGTGCAATCCGCTGCCCAGTCAGCCCACCAACCAAAACACCAACTCCACAAATTTTAACTACTTATCAGACTAATCACCTAATATACACATCAATCGTGTCCATATCGCTCAACTCCGCCTCCACGACTGTCATCGCCGGGTCGAGATGCTCGCCATCAAAATCTAGTATGACTCTCTTATCTGCGGGGATGTTCTTCTGATTGCGATACAGATCAGTTAGCTTTTGAATCGTCGTCGTCGGCTTCACAGCAATCTTGTAATCCTTAAGATCCTTCACATTTGCCTTAAGCGTCAACTTAATCCTGACCGGCTCCGTCTCCACTTCCTCGACCTCCTCAACTTCGCTAGCTTCTCCCTCGATCTCCGCTAAAGCTAAACAGTCATCCCAGAGTCCTTGAGTCCATGCCTCCATATGGATACCCCCATCGTCGGTGAAGCCTTCGCCGGTGCCGTGAAGATCACCTTCTGGACCGACTTTGATCCCAAGTGAGCTGCAGGTGGTGACGTCGAATAGCTTCTTGCCTTTCCAACTGAGGAAAATAGAATCCTTGACGTCTTCAGGCCATGGCTCGCCGTCAACGCTTTGCCGTGCGCACCAGGCTAGCCGGACTTCTCGTAGGCGGCCACTAAGCTTTCGCTTGATCATTAGGGGTTTGCTGTCTTGGAGTCGAGATGTGATGAATATGTTAACAACTGGGTCTGCTGGTGCGGCTGGGCCGAGCTGGAACACATCGTCTCCGGCGGATCGTCCTGGTTCGTGGTTCTTGTTGGCAAATGCGGCTGCTGCTCGCTCCTTTTCTAGTTCAGCGAGCCTTTTCCGCTCCCGCGCTTTTGCTAATAACTCGGGGAATTCTTCGTCAGAGAAATGCTCTTCTTCGTCATCTGGTGCGACTATAGTACTGGTGACAGGTGCAGGTATAGGGATAGGCAAGCTGGAGGATCTCCTTCTCGCACGTTGTTTGACTGGAGATGTAGTATTATGATCGCTATCGCTTTCGGTGTCACTGACGGATATGTAACCTTTCTGCTCTGGTTCTTGGAGCGTAGTGTCTTTAGCTTTCTCATGCACATCTTTGTTGTATCGTCCTATAAGGGATGTAGGGGATCGTCGCGCATCACGTAGAGGCTTTGTCGGCGATTTTCGACTTTTTGGTGTAGATATTGTAGATGTCCTAGAAGCTCTAATTAGTACATACTTCTATTATAGACCACGGGTATTGCATACTTCCGACCATGTTGTTCTTTCACTTCATCACTAGAATTGCTATCTGAGGAATATAATTCAACATTATCAGGCTGGACATCCTTCTTAGACTTCTTCTCCGGCCTTGGACTCGACTCTGATTTCTCTCTACTTTGCGACGTTCGTTTCCTCTCCCGTTTCTCTGCCTTTTTGGCCCTCTCTAGCCCCTCTTCTCTCAATCGCGCTGCAAATAATTGTTTCCCTCTGCTAAAAGCATCGATGTGATCAACCGGTTCTGCGACTGGGGCTTGTGGAGCGACGGCCTTCTTCTTGAAGATTGAGAAGCCTTTCTTCTTCGCAGGCTCGGGAAGCGCTGATGCGCCGTCAACGACATCACCCATATTGCTCAATCCGTAGTTCTGTTTTGCGAATATATTTGTAGTATGCGACGCGACTCGACTGATAGCCTTATTTATGTTTGGGGTTGCTTGCGCTCAAAATGAGGAGTTTGGCGGGTCGCATACGCTAGCGATGCAGCTCTTGAACTATGTTCTGTACCACGATTGTTTGCAAGCACCAGCAACAACAACGAACCTTTAGCTTGACCTACGCAAACAAAGCAAGTTCTTTCGCAGTCATCTAGAGCCCCATTGCGAGTATGGAGAACGGAGCAACTCAAGGTGAAGGGAAAGATCCTTCTTCGTTCCTTTCAGAAATTATCGGCTCCAGAGTCATTGTGAAGCTCAATAATTCTCTCGTCTTCAAAGGTTTGGTTACTCCTCCAAAATGCTACCGTTCAGGAGCTAATCCACTTCGCAGGCGAGTTACAGTCAGTCGATGGATACATGAACATTGCGCTGGAGAAATGCGAAGAATGGGTTAACGGGAAGAAGAAAACGCATCATGGTGATGCTTTTGTGCGGGGCAACAATGGTAAGGATTTCCTCCCATGTAGCTTTTAGCAGAACCAGGACCGCTAATGTTTGCTATACAGTCATGTATATCTCTGCAGATGATTCGGCTTGAACGAAGGTAGAAAAGGAACATCATTGGGGTGGAGTTACGGATTGCTATCGAGGAAGTATTTACGAAATCCATGATATCCAAAAAGCTGTCAGCGGGAATATGGTAGAGGTCTTAGAAATGAGGTCACTGTGATTGAGGAGGGGGGTTAACAGACGACGGAAGAAGATGCGACTGAAGCCTCTATTGTGCAACTCTCCAATGAGATATGTTGCTCTAGGGGTTCTAAATTCTAGATGTCCATGCGAAATAAGTTTTGCCATGCATCTCAATCTCACCCTTCTCGTTCCTCTTTACATCGTCTCCCTTGAATGCGTCGAAGGCCGTCTTCTTGATCTGCTCCTTTCGCTCGCCCTCAATCACGGCAATGTGACTCAAGGTGTTGAATCTATTCCAGATTGCTTCCTCATCCAACCAAACAGTCCATCGAACGACCTCTTCGCCGAGCGGTAGCGAGAAGCTTGGGAAATCCTGCGTGAAGGTGTCTTTCAATGTTTGCAGTGGTGTTGTGTCAAGCTGATCTTCAAACACCTTCTTCCATTTCATGTGACGAAACCTAGCGGATCCGTCTTCGTTCTGCTCAATGATATCTTTGAGTGTTTGCTCCCATTTTGTAGCAGTGGGACGGCCGTCTCGCTCTGAGTTATCTGTATCATATAGTCAGTAAAGCTTCGCCAGTGTGGCAGGAGACCATACAGTCTTCAATATTCCACTATAGATAAACATTGTCAGTCTTCTGCCTACGTAGCTAGGGGTTTGGGAGCCTGTACTATAACACCAAATGCTCCTCCGGGCCTCGTTACTCTATGGATTTCTTTCAAAGCCTCCTTCGTAGCAAACCTTATGCAGTTAGCTTGTGACTGATCACTCCCACCGCATCTCATGCCCCTCACTCACCAATGCCAAGACTACAAGAAACGAAATCGTCAGCATTCAGTCGTCGCTCCCAGCCCTTATAAGCAAGCATTCATACCTGCGAAGCAATCACCGCATCTGCCCACTCATCTTCGACCGTCATATTCGCCGCATTACCCTCTACAATCTGCACACTCCCTTTCCACTTCCCTTCATTGCCCTCTCCGAATTTTTTGGCTAGAACTTCCTTCATCTCATCATGCGGCTCAATACATTTTATTTCGAACTTCTCCTCCCTGTCAGCTAGCAGGCTCGTGAACTTTCCCGTGCCTGCGCCAACATCTATAATTCGTGCACCAGGCACGCCTTCGACACCGAGTCTGGCAAGCAGCTTGGAGACGGCTTCATTGGGGTACGTGGGACGGTACTTGTCGTAATTTGAGGCATTAGAGAAGCCCTGCAAGGCCTCGGGTGCCAACACGGATGACATCTTCTTGGCGGTTTGATATTTTTAAAGTACTACAAACGTCCACGAGAATCGACTCAATTTGAACAACACATGCAGTGGGTGCGATGCGTGATCGGACCGGACTCGGCATTGCGCGATCGACAGCGGACGCCTTTTAGCGTGGCTCCAACAGTTGGCTCCTTACAGATATTGTGGAGGTCGTTGTATGTGAATGGAAAACGCTTCTTCAATTACAAGATTCTAAGATATTGTTACGGCTAACCTATGTCCTCCAAATGCATCCGTATGACCATTCTAGTTCTAAATCAACCCAGTACCCATTACATAAGAAAACCTCCACCAAAGTCTTCCAATCTGGCATAACCACAAGCTCATCCAATTCTAGTATGGAATTCCGTTGGTCCAAAGCTGGAACTGGTCATATACACCAGTCGAATAGCTGGAATAACTCTTTCTGATCAAGTCCCTCATGAAGTCTGCTGCTCCGGCTTCGGTTCTCTCTAACACAAATCTTTCTTTGAAATGCTGAATAGACTCTGGCTTGAAGCAAGGAAGACCCGAGTCCATCATGAGTAGTACAAGTTGTGATAGCTTCTCTGCGTATGGACGAGAAGCCAAATAAGCCTTAACACATAACTCTTCAAACCATTTGAAGGCTTGATGATCCATGCTCCCACCCATCACAGCTACCATTTCAGTTGTAAGCTTAAATGGTGCTCTCTCGAATTTGACACCACCGGGAGCGATATCGAAACAGAAGCCGAAATCAATGTGAAGAATGTGACCAGCATCATCAATCATGATATTACCGTTGTGTCGGTCCTTGAACTGCAGCAAGAAAGAGATGATCGAGTAAGCTGCCATACTTTTAACAAAATTGGCTCTTGCTTCCTGGAATCTGAGAGAATCTTCGTTGCCATACTTGGAAATGAAGTAGTCATAAAGACCGTTGACAGCTTCTCTTCCAAGCATATCGCGAGAGATGGAGTTTGGCAAAACATCAATCACACCACAGCCAGGTGCTGTAGCTGTGACACGATATGGGAAAACGTAGACGTCAAGTCCGACATCGTTGAATATTCCACGGAATGCCGCAATCATCTGAAGAGCAAGAACATCCTGGCGACAGTCATCACCAACCTTGAAGATAGCGGATTGCCAGATCTCAATGGTATTTTCCGTGACTTGATCCTCGGTGTTTGATTCAGAAAGCAAGTTATCCGTACTGTCCGTTTCAGCAAGGTTCTTTCTGATGCGGAAGGTTGCCATGTAAGGTGCTTTAGCATGACTTTGAAGAGGTTTTCCGGATTTTCGATCAATGCCAATTACAACTCCATCAGGATTACTGGGAAGATATACTCCCACCTCTACTTGGATTTTTCGCAATTCCTCTTCGATCTTTTGTTTCTTCTCCGGCTTTGGTCTCTTGATGAACGGCTTGAGCTTGCCGGAAATACTTGTAACTTCATCGAAGAACGTGAACTCGCGCTCGTAGAATGCTTTATCAATACCAGAGAATGACTCGATCATGCGGTTCATAACTTTATCTAGTGTAGGTTTGACAACATCGGGCTACTTGCATTAGCATAATCTCTAGATTAAAACAACAGCAAACTCACAATCTGGGAGTCTTCATCTTTGTAAGCATTTGCTTTCATGTTCCAAATAATCTGATGTGCGAAAAGTTGCGAGAACTTGGCCGTTTCAACAATGTATCTCTCCACATATCCTAAGGCATCGTATCGCAATGTCTGGACAATTTGCGGAACGTAGAAGAACGTAACATCAACCGAATGGCTTTCTAGAGCCCGCATGGCATATTGCAGGATGAAAGGGTGGTTACGATATGCCGGTAGGAAGTATACGACCGCGGACATAGGATTTACAGGAGCCCAGTAGAGTAGATACTATGATCGTCAGTAAGTCACTACACGGCTCCTTCGAGATTCTACATACCTTCAATTGGAAAGACACATCCGTTGGCAGTGAATCGCCAAGCAGTATGTGGAGCGCTTCGGGTTCCGAGATAGCCTTGTCAGGGAAGTTCAACAGCAGCCAGCGTATGTCCTTATGTAGCCTGGGTGAAGGAAATCTCGACACAAGTTGAATGGCTAGAGATGGACTCTCATTCCATGCCGTTCTTACCAATGGAAGTAGTGCGGCCTTCAGCAGTTAGCATTAAATCAAGCTATATATAGCAAAAAACTTACTTCATTCGGCCCCTTATTAAGTGTAACTGGAACCTGTATATCCCGACCTTCATGAAGCGGATCGAGCCATACATTGAGTCTGGCCTGCTCGCTTTCGATAAGAATATGTAGAAGATCTTCTTTTGCCTGCAAAGACTTAAGGAGAGCTGAAGGCTTGGTGCCGGCTAGAGTAACACCCCTGAAGGCAAGAACAACTTCAGCCAGTAGACGAGTCTCAGCCTTTAACTGTAGTCGGTTACCGCCGAATGTCCATCGAGGAGCAAAAGTAAACCAAGTGAGAGCGGCAGAGATAATCTTATCCTTCAGTCTACATTTTGCGGAGAAGTCGAGAGCAGTTGTATGTCTCAGAACTTTCAAGCCATACAATACAATCTGAAACCTGAGCTCCCGAGAAAGTGGATGGCCTGTTGCGTGCTTAATGCCATCCAAAGTGACATTCAAGAGCTTCAAGAAAGTTCTTTCTGTATACGGATTGCCCAGGCGAGTTGCATTATAGTGACTGCTAAGGAACTGTAACAAACGCGTGTGGGGCGCCAGCATATTAGCGGCCAGCTGTTGCTTCTTTGCTAGAACAGTCCTGTCACTAGGTGCGAATTCCTCCTTTATGTAGAAGGGGTCTGGGTGACTAATAGCAAGTTAGCATGGCCCGGGTAAGTTGAGTTGATAACATTACATGAACATTGCGTTGAAGATGCCCACTCCACGGTGTGAAGTCAATTCCCATTGCTGAGCGACCTCCATTAATATTCTAGGTTCCATCCTAGGATTTTCATTAATAACTCCGAGCCATAGCGACATTCCTAGTTTGATTGCCTGTTTGGTGAAGATCGCGAATGGTATGGAGACGAGGTAATGCAAGATGGCACATTCATCCTTCTTGCTTCGGCAGAGTAACGCTGCAGCACGTCTTAGGATATCTCGAACGTCGCCAACTGCAATATGCTTCTTCCTGTGGATTTGGGCCTCGATATTGGCAAGAAGCGTTACTGCATCATCACGGTCTTTCTTTGGGTCGGACAAAATTGAGCTTCGGTGATCGTTGAGATGCGCAAAGCGTAATAATCCAGCATCAGGGTTCGGAAGAGCCTCAGCATACCTATACTCCTGTCGCGTAGAGTATTGAGCGACGAAGTCTGATGCAGTATTGATATTGCAATCTCCATGGCGATCGATTGCATCCAGTCTTTGATCCAGACTTGGGATAATCGATCCCATCTCCAATGCAAACGATCTGCCAAGTGATATGTGACCATAGGCACCTTCGTCATCGTACTCGGACAAGTAGGTTTGCAGCAAGCCCTTGACGTCTGCAGGAGCAATGTTGATGACCGTTGTGACCCACACCTTAGCCTTCCTATAGAGAGAATTGAGGGTGCGTCGGCGGAGTCCGTAGTCATCAGAGAGCTCAACACTAATTTCACCTCGAGTAGAGCTGAACGATGATCGGAGTCCATATTCGTCTGTTTCAGCCTCTAGACAACTGGTCCACATAAGTGATAAGAGCTCCAGAAGTGCGAATAGGGAGGATTTTTGACAAAGTGCAGATGGAACATCACGTATTATGCGGTCTGCACAATTCATGGCAGCTTGTTGCACTCTTTCGATGCGGTAACAACATCCTTTAAATATCGATGCCAACTGCTTCGCAACGTAAGGAGCAGAGAAAGTAGGATCTAAACCAGCCATGGTTTTGCGGAGATAAGAATCCATAACAGCTCCAGTTACTGCCTCCATTGTGCTGCTCATCTCGCCGCGTCGCATGCTGGGTTCGAGGAAATAGGTCAAGGCTCGGCTACAATCACCAGAATCCGCTCGCAGTGTCTCCACAAGATACGCAGCCTGCAGGAAGATAACTTTACGGTAACTCAAGGTCCTTATCTCGGCGGACCGAGTTGGGAGAAGTGCAGTAAGTCGCTTCTTTTGCGTCGCTTCATGATCGGCGCTCATGCCACGACGTAGAACAGTGTTGAGCTCGATGTCGCTCTCCACTTGCTCACCACGTTGCTCTGCCACAAGAGGCTTTGAATGAATTGCCAGGAAGCGTAATTCATTCAGATGTGCTTGGCCGCGCTCGGTATTAGTCGTGAAACCGTGAACGATGATGTTAAACCAGGCATCTCGAATAAGAGAGTGTGTCTCCTCGCCCAAACTGTCATCGGATACCAAATTGTTGGTGGAGAAGAAAAGAGCGAGAGGCTGCAAGAGCTGGGCAATCTCCCTGGCTGCGAGTTCGACATCCGAACTTTGGGTATTCTGCCCTTGGTGTACGTCCCCTTTGCTGATGATATCTTCAAGCAAGGTTTCCAAATAGACGTCGTACAATGGCGATTCCTTCTGCAAATGCGTAGAAAGGAAGTTTCGACCTTTGATTACCTAAACATAGTCAGCTCTGGTGGAAATGTACAAAATTAACACGAGCTTACCGCTTGCAGAATAACGTCGTTGTTATTAACTACTCCTAGAGATGTAATTTTGCCGTAAAGCTTGAGCAAAGAACGAAATTCGGGGGGTTCTCCGCTTAGAGCCAATTCTGCAGCCGCCACGATGATACGGGCATCTATAAGTTGATTAATCTTATCAATCTTTTGCAAGAGCATAGACTGGGCCAAGGCAATAATTTTCGTGTCTGTGCAGCTGCTAGCAATGGCGCATATCGCCTGGACAACATTTCCATAGACTGCCGAGGTCTCTTCCTCGGTGAAGGCTTCCAATGATATAGCACTGCCGTTAGATTGCTTTGCATTGTACATGTTAGAAGATGCGGCCCCGTCCACAGCAAGGTCTCCGTTAAGAGGCCCGGAAGCACTCCTGTCCGTGTTGGTACCAGAACTAAGGACGTTTCCCAGACTGTACAGCGTAGTTATGACAGCATCTTGAGAAAGAACTTGCAAAACATATGCCAGGCATTCTGAAGCCACGACGATTGTTTGTCCCTGCGGATTCCCCTGAACGATAAATCTTGAAAGAAGTCGGCTGATTTCTGGTGCCATCGCCGATACAAGTTGCGAAAGTAGGGCCATAGCTCGGAGAACAACGTTTGCCAGAGTTTCATCCGCCATTTGCACAGGATCTGCCAGAGTATCTTCAAGCCAAGTCATCAATGCTTCAGGATCAACCGGCTCCTCTATTGGACTCAGTAGCGCACAGTTCAAATAGGTCGTCAATGCACTTGCTTTCACTGAGAAAGCAAGTTTCTGCTGCCAGGCAGACCCAAGACGGAGGTAATCGGCACCATCCTCAAGTAGATTCATCTCCTCCAAGGCTATCACTACCATGGGTTCAAGGGTATTGTTTTCGCCGTGCTGGCCTTTCGAGAAAACCATTCCATGTTCTTTGACGTGTGGCATAAGTACGCGTAAGACATCATTACCTCGGAGTATGCCAACGTCAGTTAAGAGCAGTGAAGATGCTGCAACAAGAAGCCACATAAAGCTACGCTGCAAGAGCATGGCACCAAGTGGTCGACCGATGGCTGCATAGTGACGGACATATCTCTTCCACTCCTTGACATGGCTGCTTTGAAGGTGGGAATTACGAATCGTTGAGAATGCTGTTTCAACAGCCACCAAATACCCTTCGGACAATATCACCTTCACACGTTCAATGAGATTCAACCTTTCTGTTGGTGTCCAAAACTCTGCCTGGGAAGCCACCGCGTCTAGAAACCCTAGCAAGGAGATGGTAACGGATGCAACGTGTATAGCTTCTTCAATTTCAGCGGCATATTCTGAGCTCACACCCCGATTTCCTGTGGCCGTTTCGCTAGCATGAGCACAACTGTCCAAATATACCCACAACTTCTCACAGACAGTCTCATGTAGATGCTTATGTTTGATGCCAAGCGTAAGAAGAGCGGTAGTTAAATTGTAAGTTAATGCTTCAACGGGAGACGGTTCGATCGCACGGAAAAAGGGGGACTGCACGAAAAGTTGTGTATGTGCCTCGAGAATGTAAGGGCTCAGTTGGTTAGAGAGCTTTTCTGCGCTGTATTCGCTCTCGATTAAAGGCGCTGCTTTGCACAGTGCTAGAAGGACTTCAAACTCTCTTATGTTCTATTCGAGGTATCAATTTAATGCCCAATGGATGAATGACTTCGTTTTATATACCATCGGAGAACCGGCCAATGACACTGGACCATCTTTGCCTATTCCATTCGAATACCCGTTTACTTTGCTGTTGCCTGGGCTCGATTTGCACAGTCGTTCGAGATCAGAACCTTCGAATTCGGTCGTCGATGACGTTGCGGAGAGCTCAGCGATCTTTTGCAGCGCATTGCGCCGTATACTCCTGGAAAGACTGTGAACAGTATCTTAGCATATGGAACTGTGCCATAAACTACATTACACACCTCGGCATCATTTGATTTGTGCTGAATCTTCGTCAAATTTTCATTTCGAACTCGTCGAGTTCTCAAAATTGTTATTCTGGCTTGACAAATTGACATGTGCGACAACGACCCCGTACTGAGCTACCCTTGTCATAAATTTGGCGCTAGTGTTGACTGCCAGGCTGAAGGTAGACGCGACATCTAGCAAGAAGACATCTCTAAACCTCAAAGCCCTTCAACACACAACCAAATTTCCACCTGCACCAACTCCGAATTAACGAGAAATATACCCAATTACGATAGCAAAGATGGCGGCAATGTTCAGTCAAAACCCCCTCATGAATGGCCCGAATTACTCCTTCAACCAAGCTCCAACAACCGCATCCGCTGGCACAAAGCAACATGGTTTCTACCCGTATGGGCCCTCTATCCATCTTACCTATTGATCCGCTATATTAACCGTTGTGTTCTACAGATATACCGATAACGGCGGGTCTACACTAGCGATCTCTGGTAACGATTTCACAATTATCGCCGGCGACACCCGTTCCACATCTGGCTACAATATCAACACCCGCTACGAACCAAAGGTTTTCAAGATTGGCGGAACAACTGCATCTCAAGACGATGCCACCATTGTTCTCTCAGTTGTTGGGTTCGCTGCAGATGGCCATGCGCTAAAAGAACGTCTTGATGCAATTGTTAAGATGTACCGATACCAGCATGGAAAGCCTATGAGCGTAAAGGCATGTGCTCAGCGATTATCTACCATCCTCTACGGCAAGCGCTTTTTCCCATATTACGTCACAGCAATTCTTGGTGGTTTGGATGAGGAGGGCAAAGGAGCTATTTACAGCTACGACCCTGTTGGAAGTTATGAGCGAGAGCAATGCAGAGCTGCTGGTGCTGCTGCAAGCTTGATTATGCCCTTCCTGGACAACCAAGTCAACTTCAAGAACCAATATATGCCAGGAAGTGGAGAGGGACATGCGTTAGCTGAAAGAGAGAAGACACCTTTACCTAGAAGTGAGGTAGAAGACTTGGTCAAGGACGCTTTTGACAGTGCGGTGGAGAGACATATTGAGGTTGGTGACGGTCTACAGATGTTGATCATCACAAAGAACGGGATTGAGGAGATCTACAAGCCACTGAAGAGAGATTAAGAAACACATATCATGGGCAGAGATGTTTATTTGTATTACTAGCAAGGCATGTAGCATCTTCGAGCGGCTGCCATTACGAGACCCACTCCGGAATTTATGAATTTGCTATGAATTTATATTCATCGACAGCAAGAAGGTGCTGCGAAGATTTAGTGTAGCGGTGGCATCTGGTTCCTTTACAGTGTGAGAACTGCTATTGGAAAGTCTGAAGTGACTACCGATTCGTCTTGCCATGCTCTTCTTCGGACAGAGAGAGGATCTATCGAAGCACAAGTGGCTGCCCAACTTCCTCTACAAAGCTGTAGTGACGGAGCATCGGTTCGTCCGCTTTTCTTAGCTACTTTCCTGGTACCTTCCCTAGGGAAGCCCTCCGCCTTTAGAACTAAGTTCTGTTGTTTCATAATTCGTTCGGCATAGCATGCTCCGCTCACAATATGTTGGGCCATATGTTCTTGAATTCCTCAAAGTCCCGTGCCCAGTATATTGCCTCTCTCTCATCACTTTCTTCTGCATGCATTTTGTTAATGGACCCAGGTCGCCGCTCAATTTTGCTGAAGGTCCTCATGAGACTGCTATCGCCGTCCTCTGAAATAACAACGCTCGTCGTATCATTGCGTGTTAGACACTCGATATCGGTTCCCGAATCACCAAAGTAGAATACAATCCGAGACGGCGGAAGCTTCAGTCGGTTGAGCAGATACTCCAAGGCATTTAGCTTTTCATCTGAAGTTGCCATAACAGCACGATCAGATGTGCTATCTACATCCATGAAACTGGGCCCTTTCAGAATTCCATCGATATCCGGGGAATTTGCCAGTATCGGCACATCTAGACTCTCACGTTCCAAGGCTTGCTGCAGCACTCCCATAATAAACGATCTCGAGAAATTGACGGAGACAACTGCCCACTTGAACTTCGAAGCCTCAATCAACTCCACGAACGCTTTGAAGCCGTTCTGGATAGACACGTTCCCTGCTCGAACGGCGTTTCTACCAGCTTCTTCCCATTCCGCCTCACTGATCCCTCTGAAAATTCCCGATCTGCTGACACGATCGAAGCTTCTGTGTTCTACGTCCTTGAGACTTCTCTGATATGCAACCTCTTGTTCCAGTATCTTCCTTTCCTCTTTTCTAGGCTGGTATCTCCCAATGTGTGACGAATAGTCTTTCGTATACTTCTCTACAATATCTTCAACCGTAGTAGTGTAATCTTGCCCATTCGCTTTCTGATAGGCTATTCCGATATTCATAACAACATCTATGGTATCTTTCGTAGTAATGGTGCCATCGAAATCTAAAATGAAGCACGAATACTCTGGTCTTGTAGGGATGGATGTCATGGTATTTGTGTCCGTGCTCTCAACGTCTGGCAGGGAAGAGAGCGCAATTACTTGGGTCAGATTATGGAATTCGCATTTCGCCAAAAACGTCCGTCGAGTCAAGTCACCAAATAGACAGAACTGCTCATGAATGAAGTGTGATTTGCTCGATTTTGAATCCATCAGATAAGATGGAAGCTAGCTTCATGCGGCCAAATTTGAGTTATACTATATTGGGAATAGTGCTATTATACTAGGTTATGTAAGCAGAACCTCAAAATATCTGACCACAACCTCCTCTCAACTGTTTATTGCGATGACGAAGTTTCGAGAATCCATCGTGTGAAGATGGAACCTGTGAGAATGAGAATCTGGCGCAACAAGTGGCATGATTTCAATTGCAGCTGAAAGTTTTGATGTAATTGTGTTCCCATAACCCCTCAATTAGAAATTAGAAAGTAAGGTGTGCCGTTATGGAAGATTCTAGTGGCCTCTGGCATCCACGAGCATTCGCCAGCAACATGTAGTTGATGCAGCATACCTCATATGACTTCACGTTCTTTTCTTTCGATGGCGACGGAATGGGATCCAGTGGTTTCATGACGGTTCTTGAATATTCCCTCCTATCACGCGATGCTGTTCCATGAGCTGCTAGAATCTGGTCCATTGAATATTTAAAGACAGCTTTCTGGCTTTCCTATCCTCCCTTCTTTCATCATCAGAACAGCAATCAGCAAAACAATTCATGCAATCATTCAGAGTAGCAACAAGAACACTTCCAATCTCGACCTCACTAAAGCGAGTTATCAAACCACAAACAACACGCAAAATGGCTTTCTTCCCACGATACCACCTTTCCGACGACTCCTCCAACTCCTCCTTCCACCCACTCTTCCGTCTGCTCGATGACTTTGATCAATACAGCAGCGGCCGCAGCAATGGTAGTCGAAGCAACAACCGCAACTCCTTGAAGTCATTTACTCCTCGCTTCGATGTCAAGGAACTCGGCGAAACCTACGAACTCCACGGTGAACTTCCAGGCATCGAACAAAAGGATGTCGAAATCGAATTCATCGACGACCAAACCCTCAACATCCGCGGCCGCACCGAGCGCTCCTACACCTCCGGCACTCCTCCATCCATCGAGGGTGCCAAATCCAGCGGGGCCATAACCGAGAACGGTGAAGGCGAACACAAGGACAAGGCTCACCAACCAACCGTTGAAGACGCCGGTGAAGACGGAGCCGAGAACAAGGAGCAACGAGTCACCAAAGCCCAACCTCAAAAGAAGCACGAGGAGCCCCAAGCCAAGTTCTGGGTCTCTGAGCGCAGTGTCGGCGAATTCTCTCGATCATTCAGCTTCCCTGTTCGCGTCGACCAAGACAGCGTCAAAGCTTCCATGAAGAACGGTATTCTTAGCATCATTGTCCCTAAGGCTAAGAAGCAGGAGAGCCGCAAGATCACCATCCAGTAAATCACCTTTGATCAACCTACCTATCTCTCATGAGCGATTTCACGATTACGAAATGATGGAAAACGGAGTCTTTGGTGTTCATTAGCATTGGTGTTCTCAGGCGATGAGTTAGTGCTTTGTTTACAATAGTTAATTGCAGTGGAGGAATAATATGAGGGCAGAGTGGTGGAGGATATTCTTCGAGGAGGAATCAATTCAGATTGCTTTTTCTAGTGGCTCAATTGTTACTATCAATGCAGTTCATGTAACTTAGCTTAAATTCAATCAAAAGTAGTTACAAATTACAACCACCTTCCCCTTTCCTATGCAAATGTGAAGTTCAATTACCATCACTGCCAAGTCTATGCATCTACCGAGCTTGTGCTTCTAATCATCATGCGAACTATTCCTGGACATGTCAACTCCACAAAATCATGCAATTGCCTACCATTGTTCCTGCACTGTGCTGTACTCTCTCTGTATGCAGAGACAAGCGCGCCAAGGCATATCACATCAAGACCGAATACTCCCCTGGTACTGTGCTGTACCTGTGCCACCCCATACCGTAGATCATCTCTAAAATCCGAGAGTCCATGACTTCTTTTTTCGTCTGGTCTGCTTCTTTTGGCGCAGCGCAGCTGAATCCCAACACAGCGATCACCCACATCTACATATACATCACCACCAAAATCCAACCCCAAAACAGTAAATCCCAACGCCAATCCCCAGTTCAGTTTCAATCACCTCACCTCACAGCCTTCCCCAACCAAAACCAGTAACATACGCAACTCAACCCAAAGAAGTAATTCCCATGCCTGTCCTGCAACGCAATCTATTTCCAAGAGATCTTCGCTGCAGAAAGCATCTATCAGCCACAGTAAATTGCACAGCCACACATGGTACATTCGCCACAAGCATACATCTCCGCGCACCGTATGATTCGCTGGATTCTCCACTGTAATCCGTGGTTTGTGATTCGCTGCCTTGTCTGTATCTCATGAGTTTCAACGGATACAGTGCTGTTGATTTTTGCCTAAACAAATCGCCATGTTCATGATTACTTATCACCTAGTTATCGGCAGCTGGCTAAGTTCCTGTTCCATAAACAGAAATAGAAGTAGAACAGCGATGCTATCACATCTAACGCAATCCTTCAGCATCATTCCCAAGAGCTGTAATTGGTTGTTTTGAATTCTCTTACTCATGACTTCAGAAACAGTCAAGCCACAATCCGTGGCACGAGATCTTCCCCTCTCCCAAACATACATACAGTTTCACTGATAACATACACACACAACACCCGCCAAGCAGCGGGGACCCCCTCCGTCCCACAATCGAACGACAAAATAAGCGAGCGTAGGGGTAGGACGCCGCTTACATCATTGAAGTATTTTTTAGGAGTTTTAGGGTAAAGCTAAGGGACATGATTGCTGTCAACCGTATGTTGATCGCCAAAGTCGAAATTTTGTGCGCGTGTTTTAGACGGGGTTTCCCATGAAGCCCCCGCTCCGCGCGGCAGTTGTATATTTAGATTTATAATGGAGATTTAACTTTTTACTGGCATATTCTTGTTTCCGGCGGCGATGAGAGCCGGTACTTCAGATGTTGGGCAGTTGAAAAGACGGCCTGAAAATGTCGGCATAAAATCGGATAGATAACACAAGCTCTGCACGTAGCCAGGAGGGAGCGGGACAGTAATGAGGATGTAATCGATTCCAATATGCATTATCGTAGATTTTGAAGGCTTCTAAATGACACTATGAGAGAGGCATGTCCCAGCATACCAGTGCGAATATATGAATCCCTCCAAGACACGCTCGCTCAACGACCAATGCCTTCAAATGCCCGATCCATACACTATATCATCATCAGTCGTGAATCGTCACCGGATTTTTTCATGCTTGTTTGCGCGAAAGGCATCTCGAAGCTCGTGAAAGAAGACGAGACATATCGCGCGGGGTCGGTAGGTAACAAGTGATAAGAGATATGTAATGGCCATAACTTCATCAAGCATAGGGACGCAATTGCGGATAGCCACCCATCATTGGCACAGGCATTCCTTGCATTTGGGGTATAGACGGCGCAACAGGACTTGGTAGTCGATGGAAAAGTCCGATTAATCTCTTTCCAATTGACGTTTCCAGCTCTGTACCATCTCTTGCAATCTTTACTTCGCGGTTCGAATTCCATGGGTTCCGTAATCCACGTGTTCGGTAAAACGGCAGCCGTGTTGTGGAAACCCACTCGACTTTGAAAGGTTTGCCCCAAGCTTTCGATGGAGTCTCGGAATCCTGTTCGCTTTTACTACTCCGTGCTTCATCTTCATCCTCTGCTCCATCAACATCATCTCTTTCGACCTCCCAAAATATGGTTCCTCGTGCTGAATCATCAATGATTCGACCTTTAGGTGTGAATTCAGTTGCGGGTGTAGGGATTGCCTTCGGGAGGTCGGGATCTTCGACGGTTTGCGCTTTTGGTGCAAACTCAATTGCTGCTGCGGGATCCTCGTTGATAGGAGAGATCATGCGAGCATATCCAAAATATTCACCGGATTTGTTAGCAGAAAATATCAAATACACATTATCTGCAGTCTGGCCTTTTTGTTAGTCTCTATGTCTAAAGTCGTAATTAGTGGTACTGACTTGGTAGGCTTTGTTCAGCGCTTCCTCATTATGCGTCTGTGTCGCCCATATTCCATTTCGTACACTTAGTTCAAGATCCTCCACTGTAAGACTTTTTACCACAAAAAATTTGTCTTTAGAAATTGAGGCCGGGCTCGCATCATCTTGGGCCTTGCCGTCTGATGCCTCTGTTACTTTTCCGGCGTCTGAGGTTGTTGGAGAAGGTATCTGTGCTGGCTGTGGTGGCGTCAAAGCTGCCGGACCCGTTGGAACAGCTACACCTCCAACACTCCCTACAGAGGCCTTTCGAAGGCGACTGACCAAACGAACGGTCTGGAATCTCGAATCATGTATCTTTGCTTGAGCGGCAACACAAGCAGCCTCGTCTTTGAAATTGGCGAAAGCGCAGTTACTTTTAGAGATCAAAAAGAGAGACTCGAGGCCGGATGTTTCTTTGCAAACATGAAGGACAAGACTCATCAAATCAGTTTGGGGCGGTAGGTTTCCGATCCAAATAGCATGCCCTATGACATTGCCAGATTTAGTAAAACTGATTGTAAAGATTCATCTGGGCTTCAGAGCAGACAACACATACCACTTTGACGAGGCTTTCGCGGAGGCCCTCTGACCACGGATGACTGCGTCGGGCTCGAGGCTGTAAGGGATTAGTTGTGATACTTCGAGAACTCTGCACATCGTAAGGGAAAGCTAAAGCTTACCTATGTTGCTATTAGTTCTTGTGCCCTGGCCTGCCATACTCCCATCCGCAATATCATTACGCTGCTGTGACAGTGCAAAGCGGCCATCACCAGAGAAGCTACTACGGGGCTGGTATTGCCCTGCCATTTGATTTCCAATATACATCTGACTCTGCTGATTGAACGTTCCAGGCTGCACAAAGTATTGAGAACCTACTGATTGCGATTGCTGCTGGCCCATGTAACTCTGATTGGCGTAAAATTGGTTGTTATTCGCGGGAATATGCATGTTCTGTGCTTGCATTGGTTGATTGGTAGTATACATGTGCGCGTATTGGTTTTGGTACGGCGCGGGGTACGAGGAAGCGGTGGGCGGTGGGCTCATCATGCCGTGATTCATATACTGCGATGCATTCGGCATCTGGTACATGAAAGCCGGAGCGCCTGGGTTCTGAGAAAATCTTTGCCCGTAGTTCTGGTAAGACATATCTGGTAAATTTGCTCCGAGGTTCGTCATGTTGAAAGCCTCCGGCGTTCCGTGAGATGAAGATTGATTCGGCGCTTGAGTTGGGGTATAGTTCGACGACGAGCTGATCAGATTGGGGGGCCTATTCGACGCCCTTCTCGAATTGTCTCCTTGAATGTCAGTTGCTAGACTTTGCGAAACATTCTGCGCCGGAACTTGTGAGGCACTCAAAGGACCGCCATCATGGGACCCAGGTACGACAACTGCAGAGTCGCCCATGAGTTCTTTTTAGCTGATAGGGTCTCTTGAATGACTAAGAGGAAATTGAAATCAGTGGGAGAGTGAAAAACGATTCGGATGGCAGCACTCCTGAAAGACTAGACGAGCAGAAAGAAGGTGAGGATTGAATCAAAAACAAATTATATCCACAAAGATAGCTAAAAAGCCAGAAGACATGATCTGAGTGGTTAACTTACAAATTCTAAAACCCGGGCCGATGCGTAACTGGTTGGGAGCGTGCTGTGGCTTGTGTCGAATCCAATTCCCAGTGGCAAAGGATTATGGAAGACTGACAATGGGATTTTGGTCAATTATGTGAATCGCGTCGTGTGGAGGAGGCGAAAACAGGATCCAATCGTGGCTGGTTCGGTAGGGTTCGACACTGTGTGGAAATGTGAAAGCAAGTGCTGGGTCCCGGCAGAAAGGAAAAGGTAATTCGGAGGATTGGCCAACCACAAACTGTAAGCTAGGATGGCACGAATGAAGGCCCCGGAATTTTTGGTATGGCTGTGTCCCAACAACCTTTTCTATAGACAGGACGAGTCCTTGTCTGACAGTTGCTTCCCCGGACTTTGTTGCTGGCCAGACTCGCGGCGGCCTAAAGGGGGGGAAAAAGAAATTGTGATGTCTTGTTTTGGCAACGAGGAAAAAGCCCGGATCCAAGCTGTGTATTTTAAGCTATGGGCAACAAGGGATGGAACATTTATAAGTGATATCGACTTTTTCTCATCGACAAGAAGCTGGATTTCGGGAAGATAAGGCAACGATCGACAGGAACGGCTGGGGAGGCGATAGAATAGAATGACGCCGTGTGCTAAGAAAGAGAGGTTCTCCCTCGGCAACACTGCTTGCTTATTGAGGAAGAAGGTCAGATAGTGAAGAGACATACACTTATGAGAGTGTATGGGCAGAGTGGGTTCCTTGAACAAGGAGCGGATAATGAGCGAAGAAGGATTGAGATTTGGAAGGGAAGACGTCGAACCAATTAAGAATTGAGCCGGGGGAAGAGCATAAAATAGTTAAAAGCTTTCTTCTCAAGTTATGGAGGTCGCCAGTTTTGACTTCTCTTCCTTCTTTCGAATGAATGGAACATTGTACTAGAACCAAACGGAGTCAAGTGGGCGAAGCCACGGAGCTAGACAGAGGAAGTGGAGGGGTGAGAAGGCGAAATGTGGTAGTGGGTTGTTTGATGTTCATGTTCGTAGATGGTGGATGGGGGTGGATGGTTGATGGGAATTATGGAAACATCGATAGTAACGCTGCTTTAAGCGACAAAAGCCGTAATACAGTAAAATGGTAAAAAAGTTAATGTTTTATGGGATTTTCAGAATTCCATGAGTCGGGCATAATCCGTGTTAGCCAAGGATCAACCTTAAAGCGTGTTCTTCGGCAGGGTTCTCGGCAAGGTTCCACCAGTATAAAATCGGTTGCGTCACAGAAACTTGGCCGAGGAAAAGCGTGTTTCTATTGTACGACTCTGAAGGCCTCGAGAAAAGTAAGGAACGCGAGAGCTATTCAATGAGCAAAACTCCGTGATGATTCTGCAATTGGATTGCATGCTGCATGAAGAATCTCTAAAATCTTAAAACAGGCGAGACAGCCTGTTGGAACTTGGAATCGTGAAGACAGGTACCCTTACCGTACGGCACATAGCCGGGGTGTGAGATGCAGGTGGGTACGTTCCCTTGTGATTGTGGCGAATCTGTCGGGTCGCAGATGCCATGGAGTTGCTGGGCAGAGTGCTACCAGTAGCCAGGTCCATCAGAACTCTATCAGGAGAGTTTGGGGAAAGCGGCTACTACAGTAGAAGGGGCCACACCATGGAGTTTGTATGACAAGTAAGAATGCTTACTCCCGTAATGATGGAGTTAGGCTGCTTGGTAGGTGGACGTTGAAATGCTCCGTGAGGCTGCTGCTGCTGTCATGACTATCAAACTCAATTGTAGATCTCGCCCTGGGTAGGCTGGGCTCGAGACCGCAGCTCCTCGAATCAATACTTTGCTGCTTGTCCATCCAAGAACAGAAGGAGCTTGGATTTGATAATGATTATGGCATGCATTCGGCCTGCTGTAGTACAACCGAACGAACACCTGAATCCCAGCAATCCACTCGAGCCACTCCTCAACCAAGTGTTCCCTTATTCTCACTTGCATTCCCGCTTGTTATGCCAATCAATGACCAGGCTTTCAGGGACCTGAATGGTCATTGTGGAGTTCTGCTTGACTCCGCAATCCAGCCGGTTTGCGATGCTTCTTAAATTGTTCACTGCCCAGTATCTAAGAATATATCAAACAACCTTGAAAGCTCTACCAAACAGTGGGAGCACGGAGAGAGCGCGACAAAAACTTTTTTCCGTGGGTGGTCCGGCTGGTGGCGATTACTGAATATCTATACTCTATGTAGCAACTTCGGAGGTGATCATTAGCACGGGAATGCCTAGCGTAACGAGGTGAGCTCCTTCACGATGCTGACCACATTGCATTTCCTGCGGATTACAGTGCGAGATACAAGTATGATCCAGGTGACGCAGCGATAGCAATTCATAAGACCAACTTCCCATGTGTACTATATCCGTATCTGTCGTATAGTGCACTTCCGGGGGGTGTCCAGAAAAAAGGAAGATAACGCCACAATGGGGCTGATGCAAGCCGTTGGTGTTTCGAGGCATGATCGACATTGAAAAAACACGAAAGTTTGAGCTTGCAAAAATCATCTGCCACCGCTTACACTCAGACGACGGTGATTTTTGCCACTCAATGCTGCTTTTTGATATAGCAATTTGGTAGCAGATGTTTGCATACAGTACATGTCAGGGAATACTCTTCCGCTCGGCATGTGATCCGATACATCTGTTGTTTGGGCTCAATGCTCATCAAGCTCAACGTTAGCTCTCCATCAACGAAGAGTCTGGCCAGTGATTATTCTATCAATGCATTGGGGTCTAATAACTTATAAGTAAAGCCTTGTTTCCCCTAATTTGTCTATGAGCTGCACATACCCCATCAAGTGATGGTACGGGTATGATGCCAAAGCTACAACCAAGTTCTATCGTTACCGAATTTACTTGTAAGTCGCTGCTGTCTTTCTGCTCATACAATCTACATGGTTTACACTCGCATAGTCTTTTTGCTGCACCCATTATAGGCGCCTATCACCCCCGAATGACACCTGTAGCCAGGTCCTCAACCAATGGTGTTGCAGCTTCTTACTAGCCAATGGACTTATCTTGAGGGATATATCCTCAATGCGGCTTCTGCCATGTCCTGATGCTTGCGCAACTCCACTTGAACAACGTTTTTGAAGGCTATGCAATATTTCCTGTCTCCGTGTGAATCTCAGTGCGTCCCTGCACTCAGCTCGTTCACCGGGTCTCTAGACCACTCGTTGACAATCTGGCAAGGTAACTGTCTGTCGACGATGCAATTTATCATGCAGTCACCCGCATCAGGAAGGAAGGAAACTGGAGTATCTGTCCAAGAAAGGCTATTGGTTATTGCGTGCCTTCTAAGGGGGTCCGGTAACGCCCCCATTCCACGCTTACAAGATATCCCCTTGTATGGTCTGGGCCTTGCGGAATAGCCCTTTGCCAGAAACTGACCATGGGCTTTAGGTCATCCCGCTGAATGGCCTCTCAGATCGTATGACTCTCACTCAGGCTGTTGTCTAAACCTAGCAGGCGCCCACAGCGCGGGTGGAAGATTTGGTACAATAGACACAGTACCCCCCTTTGCCATTTGTGGTGAGAAAAAATTCTGAAGACTTTTGCAGAAGCCACTTGATCATTGAATGCAGTTTAAGCTCCACATTTGTGATTCCAATTCACGTCATCTCTCTAAGACTCTAACGGACCTACCTCCGCGCACATTGCGGTGTCGGCGGCGCAAAAATCGAAAATACCTTCAAATGATATCCTTTGCTATCACTAATGCTATCTGTAAGGAGTGGCATATCAGGTCTCTTTGTGGATCAACAAAAGGTCAAAAGCCTGACTAACTCTCTTGAGCGGTAAGTCTGCTTACGGAACTAGTCGAGATCCGGGGCATGCAAAAGAAATGCCAGTGGCACGTCCTATCTATTATCCGATAGGTGTCCAATCCGGGGTTCACTCATGGAAAACTTAACATCATGGGTAAGAATATTGGGGGAAATATTTACTTATTCTTACCACCAATAGTTATTATTGTAAAGGTCAAGTCGCAGTGCTGCTCTCGAGCTATTCCGGTCGTAGATTGACTGACTTCTGCTTTAGGTGAGCGTGTGCAAGCACATCGTGAATGTTAGTTCGATTCCTCATTTAACCCGACTAGGCACAAATTTCCGCAACGGGTGCAACACATCGAACAGTATGATCTCTCGAGGAATGTCCAACAACGCTACATTAACTATCCGGCCTCTGATCCCCTCTCAATTCAATCAACATGAGACACCGTGTGTGCTACAAATCGTTCTCCTTCTTTGACTAGAGTTACTTTCTTGAGGGTTCCCCGGGCCCTCGAAGCGTTTCAATGTATGGTTGAACAAAGACCAGCAAACAATCCTCGACGATTCCTCGTAACGTGCATTGGCAATTGCATAACGACTCCTCCAAATGAATCAGCAGCTTCTAATGGGTGAGCTTCGGGCAACAACTTATCTTGGTCTGCTATGATTCCGAGAATAATACAGTTCTCGCTGAACGCTCTTTGATCCGAGAACGAACTAGTCGATCCCCCGTTTGCACGAGCCCATGAAGTCCTCTGTGGACTTAATAGATTGGCCACAATATATCTCCATGAATAGTTCGCGGTATACAGATGGAGGGGCTATACAGACAACTAGCTTGGTTATAATGGTGACGTGCGATCTCGAAGCTCAGATCCGCAACGATGTCTTCACCTTGGGACTGCAATACTTGCCGGTGACTTGCAACTGAATCATTAATCACCACAGATATAAAATCAAGCCCGAGATTGTGCTTAAGCTTCAAGAAGCAATGTGCCCATCTCTATGCGCGGGATTGAAGCTTATTTTAATGGCAGAGAAACTTTCAAATTTCTCCACTATGACCACTCGACCACACTCAGATATCCAGCGGACGACATGTTCAACGATGCAGCAAGCCCTCTGCGACTTACGATCCTTTTCATAATCATTAGTTCTTCACATGGGATGGTATTTCATCAAGCTAATGGACCTAAGGTACCTAGGGGCCCGCACGGAAAGGGATGCTGACGCGAGAGTTACTAAGGAGACTTGTCCAGCTTCTATGAGGGTCTGCTGGCGAAGCTGTGTTTCAAGCAGTCGCATATTCCTCCACATCATTCTTTCAGCATTGGGCTATGGCCCGGCGTCCATCACTATTCCAAACTCCCACACGCCATCCTCGTCGCATATAAGCATTCAAGTTCCCAGCAGCAACTTCGATGGCGCAAGCAAAAACGTCTCATACAGACCATCCTATTCTAGCTTTTACTCTTACAGAATTTACTGTCGACACAACTCTATACACTTGTGCCATATAACGGTCAGCACTGCTCCGTCTGAGCTACTGTTGGCGGAGAAGGAAGAAGGAAGAAGGAAGACTATAAGGGCCTGGTGATATGCTATAAGTACAGATAAGGCAGTGGGGCGAGATAATGAGCAGCCAGGCTGGGTCACAGGACTGAGAAGCCAACATGGAAAGGTTACGAGCGGTGCGACCCAGAAATTACACTGTAATGATCACAGGACGGTAAGGAGAAGGTGAGTGAGTCTGATGCATTACACTTGAATGGTAAATACAAGAGCAATTTCAAGAGAAGGAAGGCGATGATGATCGGTTGAAGATAGAGAGAACGCGTGCCAGAGACTCCGTAGTCGCCGTTGGTACCTTTCGGGCTAAATGGGTATGTGATGCCGGATTTCTGGCAAGAAACACCACGTAAGGAGGGAAATCTATCGGCCTGCGGGACCAGATTCCAAGGTCGATCATTGCCAGAGCATTGCAACAACAAACCTTGCTAAAGTCTACTCACCATAGGCAGAACGACGGAGAGTGCTCAGCAAGGGCATTCTCGTTTGCTAGGGAGTCTTGTTACTCCATTGCTTTATGCATCCACGGTTCATGCTTATGAAGTAGAAATGCAGAGACCGAGGAAACGAGAGAACTGCCAATTCTCCCGACTTCACTAATACCAAGTTACTACTCATGCAACCATAGTATTGATCATCTGGCGTGAATTCGGAATTTTTCCCATTCTTGACGTCTCTAAAAATTCCTGCGTTCCTAATGCCTTGTGGGGACCGGAGCATGCAGGTTCCGCAGATGTGCGAGTCAACGTCCATCGGACTTGTGTATATTCCAGTTTCATTTATTTAAGTTAGTAGACAGTGGAATTCTTGTCAAAATTTGGTAACATTGTTCTCCAAAATCTTTGTTTGTTGAAAGGAATATTCGTGTAGAAAGCAAGTTGCATCGTATCGCTCAGCCTGAGACAGCGACCCCAGCACTAGCCCCTCGGTTAGCGTCACCCACAAGAACATTTTGATATCTACAACTTCAAGAATCGCAATTTTTGCCCATCGACGAACCCCAGCTTCCCCGCCCCGTCCACCTCTCGATCACTACAAAAAAATATGGCGCCCGCGACGCAGCAAGTCTTCATTGAGGGTAGCTTCCCCGACCTGGCTCAAGAATTGGCCGATTACCTCAATATTGGCTCGGAAGTTCAACCCCTCCTTGAAGAAAACCAGAAGGATGAAGCTCTCAAGAAACTCGTCACAGCCTCCACGGCACTGAACTCTTCGCCGGAGAAGGAGTTCACTGCTGCATACAATTTATTGGTGTACCTCTGCGTCCAGTCTCCAAATGTCAACATGTATCTCCCCAGGATTTGCGACAACCTCTCCAGACCAATTACCTCCTCACCCATGAACGGACCTGGCCTTGCGTTGAACATCCTGACTACGATTTTCAACCTTCTTCAGCCAGATAGCGATACCAGATTTCATGTCTTCCAAGCAGTTCTGCGACTCGTCAAGAACAGCGGAAGTTATGAGATGTTGCGACCACAGTTGAAGAAATTGGACAGCTGGATTGAGGAATGGGACATCGACGAGGAGGAGCAGAGGAAGATCTTCGAGATGATCTCAGATGTTGCAGATGATGCAGGTGAAGAGGAGTAGGTTTTCAGCCATCATTCATGTGGTCGTAGCTTTACTAATATTACAATTTTAGACAATCATACCAATATACCCTTAAAGCACTTCGCACATTCGAAGGCAAAGACGGCGAAGCAGCCTCTTCCGAAGCCGCCCAAAAAATCGCAATCAAAGCCCTTCGAACCGCTCTCCTCTCTCCTACACACTACGATTTCCACGACCTGACCTCCCTCTCTGCAATCCAGGCCCTCAGTGACTCCCACCCCATCTACTCCGAACTCCTCGAAATCTTCGCGGAGAAGGAACTTGAGGACTATAACGATTTCCAAGACGAGCACGATGGCTTTGTTGAGAAAGAGAATCTCGACAACAGCAAACTGCATCGTAAGATGAGACTCCTCACACTCGCCAGCCTGGCCGCTAGCACGCATACCCGTGAACTCGAGTACAAGCGCATCTCGAAGGCCTTACAAGTACCCGCCGAAGACGTCGAGATGTGGGTTATCGATGTGATCCGTGCTGGCCTAGTTGAGGGGAAATTGTCACAACAGAAGCAAGTTTTCCTCGTCCACAGAACCACATACAGAGTTTTCGGCGAGAAGCAATGGCGTGAGGTAGCTACCCGATTGGATCAGTGGAAGGAGAGCCTGAGGGGCATAAAGGAGGTTATTAGCAGAGAGAGACAGGCGGCGGAGTCGCAGAAGGAGAGAGAGATAATGGAGGCTGATAGAAAGGTTCAGGGAGTTTCGGGTATGAATGCTGGACGAAGAAAGGATAACATGGTTGAGATGGGTACTGATTAGGTCTTAAAAAAATGATATCTGAATGAATGGATATTTTACCTGTTCATGTTCATATCAGCCCTCAAAACTTCCTTTATCTCCTGTCCTTTGGCGGCGTTTATTAGATGTTGGTAGAAATGGCTAGCTATACTTAGCATCTGGTAATAGTGTATGTAGGTAGGACGACATGCGCTTCTATGAGGACTATGACTTCGTATATATGCTAGTGTAGACGTCTATCTATCTACCGTATGAATAAAAATGCGTCTGATCATGCCTGATGATGATAATTTACAAATAAATAGCAGAGTAACGAAAGGTGCTGGGTGCTTATGTTTAGATGTATATGTATGGCTCTACCAAACCGAGTATATTTCCCTCCATGATAAACCTCTTTTTATTTTACATTTCCACATCTATATTCTATATCCTCCCCTCTATTCCTACGCTATTACCCTCTCCTCCATTCGACACCTCTTAATACCATACCATCTCACCCCTAAGTCTTCAACGTCTCCCCCAACTTCTCCTCCAATTTCTTCCTCGTCTCCCGATACACATCCTCCGGTGTCTTCTGCGCCAAAACCTTCACTACCCGCCCCTGCTCCTCAAAGTAATCCACCACGGGCATACTGGTCTCCACAAAAGTCTTAAACCTCTTCTTAATACTCTCCGCATTATCATCCGTCCGCCCACTCGTCTTCCCCCTCTCCAACAACCGTCTCTGCATCTCCTCCTCCGAGCAGTCATAAAACAGCACAAACTTCGACGGACACACCGAGTCTTCGAATTTATGCGCCTGGTCCAGTTTGCGCGGGAATCCATCGATCAGGAACTTGCCCGTGCCCGAGGGCGATTTGGAAACTACGTCCTGCATGGCGTTTTCCAATAGCTGCACGGTCACTTCCATCGGCACGATTTGCCCGTTCTTGATGTAGTCTTTGATCAGGTCGCCGAATTCGGAGCCGGGTCGCTCTTGCTCGGCGCGGAGGAGGTCGCCCGCGGAGAGATGCGTGAAGTGGTAGTCCCGGACGAGGTTCGCGCACTGGGTGCCTTTGCCGGCGCCGGGCCCGCCGAGGACGAAGATTACGGTTACTTTGTCGGGGGAGAAGGTAGGGGTGGTTTTGGAGGGGGACGCAATTTGGGGAGTAGTGGGCGCCATCGGATCTGGTGGGTGAGGAAGTTAGAATTTTTGGATTTTTGCAGTTGTGGTCGTCTTGTAAAGGAGGACGTGGTGGATGGGAGGTGGTTTCGGGGTGGAGTGACGAAATGGAGGTGGGAAATCTTGGACGGGTAGATAGCTAGCTAGAGCTCCAAGGGCTGTACGAGGGGCACTAAAAGCGGCTCTCGAACTTGGCGAACTTGCTTGCTCTGGAATGAAAAAAACAGCTCTCTACATACCTGGAGGAGCAGTACCAACGCGACTCCGCACCATCAAAGCATAAGCACCCGAACCTGCAAGTGTGATCGCAACAAAAGGCCAGACTTTGAAAGGACTCTGGCTTGGATTGCCCGTGGCGTAGCCTCTGCGAGCACTACCGGCAAAACGAGATTTTGGGAGGGTTTGGAAGGGGCGCGCAGAGGTTCGGAATATGTGGCGGGCGAAGGATCGAGGCAGTGGGTGCGCCATCTTGTACAGGTGATTGGAGAAGACGAAAATGAATTGTATTGCTGCTATTGCAACTGCAATTGCGATTGCTGTGTTGTTAAAGGAGTGACTGTTAATTGCTGGCTTTGCATCTGCATGTGAAGAAGTGCCGGTGGATAGCTTTCTCGCGTAGGGAGGTGGCAGACCCTGGTCGAGCTAGGATTGGGCGGATATTATCGCGATCTTTTGCGGTTTGTATCGACCTCCTTCATTTACCTTACTCCTTTTCAACGCCCTGAGATACAACGCAAGAATACTAGGTCGTCGCCGCCGTGATGTGTTATGTACATACTCTGCGTAGAAGTCTACTAGAGTTTTGATCAATTACATACTTCGGGATGTTTGACGATTCTTGGAAAGAAAGATCGCATTGAAATGGTGACGCGTTCGTCAATCGACTTAAGACCTGACTGACGTGTGGAGACGACAAGCAAGATCATGTATGATGCAGCAGTTCATCTTCAAGTCCATACGGTGAAGGTAATCCCACAACTGGGGCATCTTGATAGGGACCCAAGAGATCACAATGCACGAATCGAAGTATATTTTATATTAATTTAATAGTATTTCACAGCACATTCAAATCGACTGAACTCGGCAGATTTGATATGCTTGCGATGAAGATTTATCATATGTACAAGAGAGAAGTCGATGTCAAAGCCTCATCCACATTCTCTCCAAAATCCAGCTTCGTTGTTTCCTTCAATCAGCCATCCAACTTGCTCGCAAGTGCAGATCACACATTAGGGTATCCCGTCGCTGTAACCACGAAATGAAAGGAGATGTCGTTAGGCCCAAAATTACTTTTTCCAGAAAGTGATGAAGAAAGTGCGCCATCGTTAAAGATCCGGACGCCAATCGAAGCTTGAAGGGGTAATCACTTAGATGAACTGGGGGGATTGTTAGCTAGATGTCATCTGGCTCGTGGTGACTTAGTGAAAGCTTACAAGAGCAACGGCACCGGCAACGATCATGCCGAAGGCAGAGACCTGAACGTTGGAGGCAGCACCAGTGGCGTAGGCAATTGGGCTGGTGGTACCAGTGGCAGAAGAGACGGTGCCAGTGGCGGCGGCAGTACCGCTTGGGGCAGCGTATCCGGAGGAGCCAGCGGCACCTGGGACAGTGAGACCGGAGGAGGCACCAGTGGAAGAGGCAGCGAGGCCACTTGAGGTTGGGCAAGCGTAGACGGTCACGGTGGTGGTGCTATTGCAGAAGTCAGTACTTGGATTGGTATGGAGTTTTTCGATCGAGCGAGAAGAACGTACACATCAGCGACTGCGACGGAGGCCATGGCGGCAACGGCAAGAGCGAGAACTTTGAATTGCATTTTGACGGTTGGTTGGTTTTGAGGTTACTTGAAAAGTTGAAGTTGGATTTGGAGGTTGAGTTTTTGTATGTGGAAGTGAAAGTAGGCTGAAAGAGCGAATTAACTATTGTTTGTGTTAAATGAGTGTAACTGATCGATGGATGAAGAAGAAAAGAAAAAGATTAATCCAAGACGACTGGCAGCGTCATATATACACGCGTCTGAATGAGCAGATAGAATAGATATTCCGGGTTGTTCCCCCCTTTGATAACCAGTATCCTGTCAATCCAGGGTGAATCTTGTAGACCCACCGAGCGGAGATTGGAGTGCTCTCCAGTTCATCTCCCCGAACAATTTACCACCACAGTACTACTACCACACGGCAGATACAAGTGGTTACAGAAACTTACAGTACCAAAGCTATCTCTTGTGGCGTCGCCCAATCTCAGTGTGGTTGGATTGTTTGGTTGATCCATGTCTTGTTGTTTATTTCCTTGTCTGTCCCAGAGTGGAACATGGATACCTCGCCTGTCAATCGTTTGATATCGTCTCTCCTCCTGTTTACGTTCCCCACAAGCCAGACCACAAAATGAAAGATTGTGAATTTCATCCAAGAAAACTCAATCAGGACAATCAAAATTAAACTCCATTGAGGACGTCATATTGATGTAGCATCATCACATTCAATTCGCAGATACAGAGCGTGATTCGTAGGCCGTTTCTATTTGTAGTACTTGCTCCAATAATTCGAGCAATGCCATAGATGAGGAATAGCTCTCCTCAACTGCAAATGGACAGTATTGTTGATAGTAACCGATAGCTGACGAATTTGACAGCCTCACAATCGAGAACGATTCTAGCTCTCCACGAAATGGCAAGGAAGACGGGAATTTGCATCGCTATCTGCGGGTCCCATGCGTACCCCTGGCACGGCTCGAAATTGGAACCCCCATGTTGCTCGCCCGGCCGCCCTCACTGGTGAATGTACTGGTGGTTCCTGGATGCTACTAAGAAAATTCTGGTCCCCTGGTAAAGAGATCGTTATACATTGATTACTTTGCAGATAGGTGGAAGGGTACATGGCTCGAAAATGGAAGCTTTTGATTAAAGCAATATCAACCGCTGCTTTCATAGTAAATTCATACAGTAACTCAAAATTGAAGCTTCCTTGTCTACCTTGCCGATTATACACCGCTATGTATTTTAATAGACACGGACCACCACCAGATAACCCTCCGCAAGGACTCAAAAGGAGCTTGGAGTAAGCAAGCCGTTCATATCGTTTCTCGGCATCGATCTCTAATCTTCTTGGAAGGGCGCACTGTCTCCTGTAAGATTAGGGCTTTCGCGTTATAATCGACTTGTAGTTAGGCGCGGTTCCTAGGGGAGCGTCTAGACTCCTGGATGTATCGAGGCGAGATTCCATCATCACCATAGCAAATGGTCGGATTGCGAAGCGTCTCATTTGTCCATTTCTGCAAGAGTCCCACAGGCGACAGTCCATATTTCGGCGATCTCGGTGCCGATCGCAGAGGTTGTGTGTGCCTGCGTTGGTGGGCACTGGTCACCCAGATCCTCGACGCCGTCGATTGACTCAGAAAACGTGAGTCCAAGACAACCACAAATCGTCAGCACCTGGGTACGCAGTCTGTGGATCTCGGTTTGGAACCAAGACAGTGTGTCCTGAAAACAAATCATCATTTCGGTTCGCTGAACACAATGACGACTGGCATATCTCTTGATCGCGCAATGGACTGCGCATTACAATGCAGACATTGGTAGAGTTCTTGTACCTCTGTACAAACATGTCAGTATCTCGGGGAGTTTCCTTAACAGGTTGACACACCAGGAAGGACAAGCAGTAAGAACGACACATACGAACGAAGTACGACTTGCAACAAGAACACTATTACCCATTACTCACGCGCAGCACAAACAGAATCGCCCCGTTATACAATGATATACCACGTCTTGCGTGCCACGTTTCGAGAAGCACGAGACGGGTGTTACGGGTGTTCACCTATCTGAGGTTGACCAGCTAGAGCAATGGCTCGGGTGAAGCGAAAGACATGGTGACCAAAACAAGTCGTACACCAACAGACTATGATTCTTTGCCCAGAAAGGAGCGAATGCTTATTGCAACATCGACTGACTGAACCAACAAACATTTCACAGAAGCACGTATACTAGAGATTGGAATGTATAACGCCAATCATTGCGACCCTCCCTATAGAGAAAAAGAAAGCGCCGCACCCAAGATCGACCAATTCTTCTCCATTCAACTGACGATTCTCAAGGTCATGGAACCATCGCATCGCCACGAGGGCGACGGGTTTCTCACCGAAAATGCTTTATAGCGAATGTGATATAAGCGTTGATCTTCCGTAGAAGATTGTATGAAGAGGAAAGGAAAAAGATTTCATGGGAGACTCGAAGAGTTTTGTGTAGTAAAATTTTCTCGCTTAACAGTTTGGTTTAGCCGTTCCGGAATTAGCGTATGATTGCACGATTTTCACCCCACCATCCATGCTCACTCAGAAAAACTTGTGCCCCGCGATTGAATTTATGACAAACTTCGGTGTTTGCTCCAAACTGGAACCCCAACCTTGCGAATAAATTAACTTAAGATCAGAGTACGTCTTACATCTGGGGATCTGATTGAACTACTTTTCCATTTCTCAATTGGTCTAACACAATTACATCGCAGGCAAGCACAATGTCTACCCAAAAGACTGGTTAGTTTTGCGCAAATCTGATACGGTAGAGCCTGGCTGACATCATACCACAGCCATCATCTCTGTCTATGACAAGAAGGGACTCTTAGATTTGGCCAAAGGTCTGGTGAAGCACAATGTCCGTCTTCTGGCTTCTGGAGGAACTGCTCGCATGATCAGAGAATCTGGCTTCCCTGTCGAGTAAGTAAATCTCGCTCAGCTCGTACAGTTTCTGCGTTTCTGCTCCAGTTTCATGGCAACTGGTCAATTTATCTGATGCGCCTGCCAGAGATGTCTCTGCTATCACTCATGCTCCGGAAATGCTGGCTGGCAGAGTGAAGACCCTCCATCCAGCCGTTCACGCTGGTATCCTAGCTCGCGATCTTGCCTCGGACGAGAAGGACCTTGCCGAACAGAACATCAACAAGGTGGACTATGTCATTTGCAACCTCTACCCCTTCAAGGACACAATCAACAAGATCAACGTCACAATTCCCGAAGCCGTGGAGGAGATTGACATTGGCGGAGTTACCTTGATAAGGGCTGCTGCGAAGAACCACACCCGTGTCACCATTTTGAGTGATCCAGGAGACTATCCCGAATTTTTGGAAGAGCTTGAGAAGGGCGAGGTGACTGAGCGTAGCAGGAAGCTTTATGCTTTGAAGGCTTTTGAGCACACTGCGGACTACGACACCTCTATCTCGGACTTCTTCCGCAAGCAATATGCTGGAAATGGAATTCAGCAGATTGCTCTCAGATATGGAGCAAACCCACATCAAAAGCCTGCTCAAGCTTATGTGAGCGGAGGCCCCATGCCATTCAAGGTTCTTTGCGGTGCCCCTGGATATGTCAACTTGTTGGATGCGCTCAATGCTTGGCCACTCGTGAAAGAGTTGAAGGCCGCCCTTGGCCTTCCAGCAGCGGCCAGTTTCAAGCATGTCTCGCCTGCAGGTGCTGCTATTGGAGTACCACTCTCGCCTGATGAGCGCAAAGTATATATGGTAGATGACATTGCTGGTCTGGAAAACTCCCCATTGGCTCAAGCATATGCTCGTGCCCGTGGTGCCGACCGCATGAGCAGTTTCGGAGACATGATCGCTTTGAGCGACACTGTAGATGTTCCAACCGCTAAGATCATTTCCCGTGAAGTCTCAGATGGAGTAATCGCCCCAGGATTTGAAGATGCTGCCCTCGAGATCTTGAAGAAGAAGAAGGGCGGTAAGTACTTGGTTCTCCAGATGGATCCCGATTTCACTCCACCATCGCAAGAGTCGAGAACCGTTTACGGCATTACTCTAAACCAACAACGCAACGACATCAACATCTCTCCTAAAACCTTCACCTCCATCATCACACCCAAAGACTCCGCACCTCTGGCAGAGTCGGCCCTACGTGACTTGACAGTCGCTACGATTGCACTAAAATACACGCAGAGTAACTCTGTCTGCTACGCACTCAATGGTCAAATCATTGGTTTGGGAGCTGGTCAACAGTCTCGTATTCACTGCACACGACTGGCTGGAGATAAGGCCGACAACTGGTGGTTGAGGTTTCACCCTCGTGTTTTGGGTATCAAGTGGAAGACTGGTACTAAGCGCCCAGACAAGAGCAACGCAATTGATCTTCTTGTCAGTGGCGAATTGCCCAAGTCTGGCCCCGAACGTGAGGGATATGAAGGATTCTTCGATGAGGTTCCCGCCGAGTTCACTGAGAAGGAGAGGGAAGAATGGCTTTCGAAGCTTACCGAAGTCGCAGTTTCAAGTGATGCATTTGTAGGTTTTCGTAATTCGGGCTCAGTATCTTGTACTAACGTAAGCAGTTCCCATTCATCGACAACGTCTACCGTGCTGGAAGATCAGGTGCCAAGTACATTGCTGCACCAAGCGGTAGCCAAAACGATTCTTATGTATTCGAGACTGCGGAGAAGCTGGGTATTACTTTTGTCGAGCAAAGTACTCGTCTGTTCCATCATTAATAGGTTTTGTGTTACAAGAAAAATTTCAGGGGGTTTACTTGTTGGAAAAGTCTGCGTCAACAATGTGACAAAAAAACACATGAGATACCCCAACCATAGATTTGAGCCCATTTGGGGATATAAAGAATATTCAAAAATTTGCATGCATTTATTCGTCCTCTCTCGCTGACTGCACCGAGGGGACGGCGTGTCTACCTAACTACAGGTAAGTAAGTATGCTGTGCGACCCCATACATTGAGGTCTGGGTTCACGAAAAAGAAAACTTGAAACGTAGGATTAGGATTGGGCAATGACAAAGACCGTTTCTAGTGCAGCCACCAACTGAGAGCAAAAAAGAAAAAGAAGTTTCTTCTGTGCTGTGGAAGCTTTAAATAGAACCATAATGCAGTGCATCACCTGCTGTCGGCAGTAGGAACTCATCGTTCGGTTCGTGCGTGTGCCAAGTGCTTATCGTTTCCATACTTTTGGGACATCAATGCCCTGGTTGTTGCGGTGCAGAGAACGGGTCAGCGCTAGGTGGTTCTAAGTCGGGGTCTCGTGCTTGCTCGGGTGTTGTGGCTGCGGATGGCGGAGGGAATGGATAGTAAGATTTTGGATCGGCTCTGGAAAGGCTATGAGTGATACTTGGGATTACGGTTGGGGCGTGCGATGGTGAGGGGAAGGAATGGGTAGATGGAAGATGTCTGTATGGATGTACTGTTGGGTACTGGTACGTGCTACTACTTGTTGAGGAATTGTATACTTTGGTAATGTTTCTTTGGGCTTGGAGATGTGAATCAGTTGATGCTGGGCAACTCTAGAAGTCCTCGAATCCAAAGGTGCTGGCTGTATCAGTGATGTTTTGGTAGGTAGATATGGTTCTCAAATAGTTGCTATGTAAGATTCGATTACCTTTTCCTTATGTTTGCCAACTTTTGCATCTCACAATTGACATAATCGGGAACGAGAGCGATAGTTGCCTTTCTTTCAACCGAAGGCCTCTTCCTTCCGGAATTATAGCACCTCGGATATAGCACCTGTAGTAAATATACTTTTGCAAAGTCAACCGTCGGCGTTGCCAGCATTGTATGGCCCGAAAGCGTTGTCGCTTGGATATTTGCCCCTCCGGATATATCTCCTTGTTCCCATCTGCCGATATCGTGTATGTTTTTTGGGTTCGTGATGGAGAAAAAAATTGGTACTCGAATGCTTAAAATAGACCTCGAGTGCAATTGGTGAGTTTGAAAAAGCAATATTTCTTCGACGCAGCAGGTACAGTAAGTTTTGATACTTGGCGGTACCTACTTCCTTAGGGCCGTGCTAACTAGTCCCGTCGAGCAATACCCCTCCAATATTTGCTGTCATGCCATGCAAGACTTTTTGTTCACACGCTTAGCGGCTAAGTACCTTCGAGCTTCGAGCTTCGTATACTTCTGTAAATATAGAAGTTTTTCAATGTTCTACTTCTGGTTCTGGTTCCGATTCCGGTTCTGGTTCTTGCGACTCCGAGTCGCGACCTTGACTTGAAATGCTTCGGATTTCAATGTCTGAATCTAGATTTCCTTGAAGATCCTCGGAGGAATAGGGTTTAGCACGATCCTATTGGATTAGGCGGGGGATTGCTTCACGGATTTCGTACGAGACGAGACGAGAGTAATCTTGGATGACTTTTTGTACCAAACGGTAAGGGTTCAAGGTCTGCGCGATGACTTCGGAATGATTGGATGGGAGCTGCCCATTGTGTCTGGCCAGGTTATGCTTACCCAATGCCGCCAGTCTGTGCTGATAAGTTTGCCGCTCAGACTAACAATCGCTAATGCGGGAAGGCTGGTAGTTGGTGGCTGTTTTAACCATTTTCCTGCCAATTGTCGGGTCCCTCACTACACCACCCAGCAGAATTACTCCTTGAAGTGGTTTCTGCCACCCATGGACAAAACTGCATCGTCGCAAAAGCGGCATGTTTGTCACCACAGCAAACTCGCGAATCACATCCCAAAGCAGCAATTCTCGGACCACCACCACCTCGCATGTCTTTTCTCCAGCATCCAATACATGCTCACGGCCAATCAGATCCCGGCTTCACGGTCAGAAGTCGTTCACTCCACAAGCAATCGATATGCAGGTGCGCATTCATCCGGCAGCATTGGGCGGAAAGTTGGAAATCACATCCCCCGCTCTGCGAATCATCAGCTCGACCATGAGCGCAACGTCCTGAGTGGTGTGGGAGCTCGGCGCCAAACACAAAACGGGTCCCAGAACAATGGCCATCCATTCTGTGCCCTGACATGCTACCTCGCCATTTGCTTGCTTGCCCGCTTGCTTGCTGTGCCTGTGCATTTTTGGGGCAATTTCTTTCTTGTTATCTTGCTGCGCTGCGATTCTTGCTCACTGTTTGTCATTCTTCTCTCTACAGAGTATCTTTGTACTTCTTGTTGCCTCCAAAGTGGCTGAAGGCAAACACAGCATACACCAAAGTTTCGTATCAGAGTCTCAGTCAGCCTCGCATTGAAACCCGCAGTCTGCTCCCAAAATCCAGAATATTGGGAATATTTCAAGAAGCACATTTCCCCTCTTTGTCTAGTACATGCGCAAGCTCGAAAAACACCTATCATCGCTGCACAACAGCGGGCGTCTATTTTGGTCGCTGTATCTGTAAGGTTAGTACCCCACGTTCCTCCTATCATATTCGTCCATTGCCGTGCGAGTCCGGTTTTTTGAGCACAAGGTGCCCACTATCCCGGCCTGCATATTGGCTTCAAAGTCATATCTTTGTTCCATCTCGCATCACCTAGCGATTTTGAGGTCGTAGCCTCGAAATTGACCCTCCATTCTACCCGTTGTCAATGTTGCGCGCGCCTACACAAAACCCTTCGACCTTCCACCTCTTGAAGACTTCTTCTTGGTCTGGTTTCTCTTGGTAGCTGGTCTCTAATTATCAAACCGTTCTCCTCTTTTATCCTTTCCACTTGCGTGCAAACCTCTTTGATAGTGGTCTTGGTCAAGTCTTCTCTGGCCTGACGATATATCCTTCGAGCAACTTTTCATTCCTTTCTTTTCAGTTAACCAATATGTCATGTCAGTAGTGCATGTTCTTTTGATGTCGTCGAACGAAGAGCTCACTGTTTTATGTAGCACCACCAACAGAGAAAAGGCGTCCTACGCCCCTCACACGAGAACGAACGCCGAGTACATCATCTACCGACTCCTCATCTACAGCCTCACTCAAAGTCCCACGAACACCACGATTCGCCGAAGCAACTACGGTATACTCGCCAATTGACGACAAGAAATCACCCTTTGCCGATCCACCTCGAACACAAGCATACATGGCTCAACCACAACCTTCCGATATTGGCTTCGGCTACATATCACAGAACGATGCTAATAGACACTCGCAAGGCGTTCCGATCGAAATGCCGCTCACTCCATCGTCGCCATTAAAGAGTGCTATGAAGGTGCCAGGAACCCCAGGAAGGGGTTTGAACCCACTGAGTCCGACGTTCCGGGAAGAGCAAGTCCTCGAGAAGCATGAGGAGATGACGGAGAAGGAGCAGGCCAAGGATTTGGTACGAGAAACTTGAACGAAGTCGATTCTAATATGGACTAACAAAATGGACAGAAAGTGAAGACAAGAGTCCGTGTAGCGAAATTGCTGTTAAGATGTGTGAACTTCAGCTGCAGTCTTATCGTCCTTGCCATGGTTTCGACAACTTTCAGTATCTTCAATGCGACTAAAGCTTTACCTCCTCGAAACAATCTTCCAGCTTGGGCGGATGGAACGAAAACTTGGCCGCAAAAGGTGGTTCTCTCCGTATCATGTGTATCGCTCGCACTTTGCCTGGTCGTCTTTTACAACTACTGGAAAGGTGGACACAGGAGAGCAGAGAAGGTAGCCGTTTATTACACGCTCTTCGCGGTCGCCTACTTCATCTTCAGCACTATCATGTGGGCACTAGCAGCCGGTATTCTTCAGGGAGCTAGGAACACTGGTAACAACAAGGATATGTGGGGTTGGGCTTGCGTTGATAACAAGAGACGACAATTGTTCCAAGAAAAGGTGGACTATGCGCTGGTGTGCAGGCTACAAGTAAGTATTTTCTTCGGTATTCCTCAGACGACTCATTCTAACGGGACATAGTCTTGGTCTTTGATCTGCTGCATAATCGAGATCGTTCTCGAGCTAATCACCATTGTCATCTACGGCATTGTCTTCTACCGCTATTACTCTAAGCAACGACTCCGCAAGTCTATGGCTGTTCGTGACCGCGCTCGCTCCGATCTCTACCTCGCTCAACTCCGCACCCAATCCGCACCCAACACTCCTGGTTTCGGTCCAATGTCGCCATCCTTCTCCAAATACGCAGCAGCCACTTCTCCTCGTTTCCCACCATCCGTCTACAACAACTCCCCCGATGCCGAAGAAGGCACTAGTACCCGTTTCGTCGAAGCCAAGACAACGACTCAAATCACCGCGAAGCCGTTTACCCTCCAAGCACCCCCGATCAAAGTCCACTCCGCCACACCCAAAACTGCGCAAAATGGTTTCGAGCAAATGACTCCACCACCTCAATCCCAATCTCCGCCTCCTGCGAAGAAGGAACGCGTCCTTGAACATGTGGATGCGGCGCCGGGTGAACAGACATATGCCGCGGTGCCGATTCCGGGTGCATATGCTGGTCAACCTTCGGGGAGATAGCGGGTTTGATTTTGGGTTCGGTTTGGAGAGGGGTTCTTGTGCTATTCTTTGATTTTTTTTTGGCTTTGTTGATATTACTACTACTCTACTATTACCCTTTTCTTTTTTCTTTCCTTGTGGTCCTTTTATTATTGTGGAGTTGGGGAAAGGATGAATTCGATGGATGACTCGGGGAAAAGAGAACAATTACTCTGCAATCGCTTGATATCTTTACTTTTTATTTTATTTTTACTTATTGGATAGGATAGGATGGGATGGGACTGGACTGGGCTGGAAGACGATTCCAAATGGATGGAAGTATGATACCATTTATCTGGCTGTACATGGATGGATGAATATGGGGGCTAGGATCAGGATGAAGTTGTTGAAGGGGATAAATAAATCAATGATACCAGATGAAGTTGGGGGCGGATGAACGAAGGAAGGAAGATAGAAAATCACTCGTTGATATCATCATCATCAAAAAAGAGCTGGACTTGCACATTAGGGACATTTTACTTACTTGCTCGCTCAAACTGCCTGGGCTAGCCTGGCTGGTTGGAGGGTGGGTGTATGTATGCAGATGTTCTATTAATATGAATTGAATGGAATGGATATATCTATTCTTTAACTACTTTCTTGTTCTCTTTTCTATCGTGCTGCATTGTTTAATTGAACAAGATTTGTTAGTCGTCAAGTAACGAACGAATGTCGTGAAGCCACAAATGATCCTTTCAGTGTTTCATATATCATTCTTGCACGGCACTGCACTGCACTGCATAGCCTACATCTTGGAAGGAACGAACATATATATATATATACATACAAATACACAGCCAGAAAGATACGAGGGTGAGGGAAAAATAAGAAAGAAAGAAAGCCGGACCCCATGCTCCATGCTCCATGCTCCATGCTCCATCGATCATCTTGTTTTGTTCTCGCGGCGCGGCGGGCAGATGTATGGATGTATGTACAGTTCCGACTAAGTAGGTAAGTACCTTCCCGTGTTGGGATGAGATTTTTTGAATCCTTCTGATGGAATATGTATATGTGTTTATGTGTGTGCGCGTGTGTGTTTGTTAGATAGACGGATAGGTAGGTATGTGCTGTGCTGTGCTGTAAGGAGCCGTTGCTGTGCCGCTGATCCTTTGCTGTATGGACAGACAGTAGATAGGTAGATGCTGGGTCGCTTGGTTCGGAAGGAGATGCAGCCGGGGGCGCAGGAGTGAGGAGGGAGACGTATGGTAGGTACTTCGCTTGATGGCATCTAGCTGATTAGATTAGATGCATCGTCTGATGCTCTCGGAACTCGAGTCACTAAGCACAGCCAGCTCCGGACTCTGTTTGAGGCTGTGTATACAAACTGTCTCTCGCACCACGCTGCGAAAACATCGCTAAGGTTGTATCACTTGATATACATCTCACGGGATGTATGGATGTAGAGACTGCTGTGTTGGTTTGGTTTCATAATTGCATTTATGCCCTTTGTCTGTGTCCTCGTGCACCTCGCACCTCTTTCTATCTTGCTCATGTACCCTAGCATACGAACTCGCAAGCTGTCAAAACCATGCCCGATCTTCTCCCCTCCTGCCCTGAACCTTTGTCAAAAGCACATTGCCCAGCAAATCCCCGCCCGTTCGCCAGCACCCATCATTATCAAAATCCCCTCACACACCAAGCAATCCCGTCCCATCCGCACACTTCCTCCCCACAACCAGTTCTCCCTCCACCACTTTATTTCCCCACAGCCTTCTCCGCCTTCTTCACCGCATCCTGCACACTTTCCTTCACACTCTCCAACGCCCCATTCTTCATCATCTCCTCTTTCCCTCCCCATTTATTATACTGCATCCATCTGTACCCCTGCGTTAACTGCGCGCCCTCGTTGACGAAATGGCAGAGGAACAGAAGCGGGTTCATGGGTGTGACGGCCAGAGCGTAGCGCATGAAGGTTGCGGAGTAGATGCACAGCGCGGCGGTCATTTTGCCGGAGATTCTGTGGTTTGGGGGGTTAGTTCGTTGGTTTTGGGGTTGAAAGAGAGGAAGGCAATGGAGCTTGAGGGGATAAGGACACAACGTACAATTCGGGACTCTTCTGTGTGTCCATAACAGCTGCGACGGGAATTCCAAAGTTGGATACTGGACCCCAGAAATCTGCGATGTGCGTCTGTCAGCAATTGCTCGTCCTCAACTCATCTCATCTCAACATTTCCGTCCCGCCAGGCTTGTTCTCTCCTCCTAGCATATACCCAAAAGACAATCCCTCTCCCCACCCTCTTACCAAACCCGCAAGCTGCAGCCTTGCTGAAACTCTCATTTCACTTTCCACAACCCACCCAGTAAACAGAACAGCAAATGCTGTCATGAAAGAAAAACCTACGGGTAGAGCAGACATAGCTGACGGCAGGGTTACTGCGAATCTTCGCATTAATAGCTTTCACGAATGCGGCCATTTTGAATTCGCGTATATGGATGTAGGAAATAGGGTTGAGGTGATTCGGAGTTGCTGAGTTCGCAGCTTTGGGGGATTGGATTTTGATGAGAATGGGCGGCCGGGATCGGATTTACCCTGCTTAGTCCGAGATTGGGTCACGTGGTGATGTATACTCAAGGGGTGCCTTCGATTTTTGAGCTTCTGAGGTTTATATTCAACGAACAAATAGATGCCAATGTTGTTGTGCAGTGATATACTAGAAATGAGAGGGCGGATGGGCAAAATTATAGGGGATCAATTAGCGTTTTCGCCTTTGCCCCGTTTATTGCTACAAATTTGTAAATTTTGGTATGTGAAGTCAAACCCCCCATCAACGCCTTTACTGTGATTGAAATTTAGGTCTTCCTCCGCAACCCTCACGGCCAGCATCCCCAATCTTAGCGGCCTTCGTAATCACTGGTTTTCAGCGGCGTTAAACCGTGGTGCCAATCTCCCCGTCATCGTAAACACCATCTCCTGCACGCGACTATCTTCGAGGAGGGACAAAGCCTGGTGGTGGGGGTCCTCCTGGTGGTGGTGCGAATCCTCCTGGAACTCCTGGGAACCCTGGTGGAGGGAATCCGCCGCCGAAACCTGGGGGTGGTGCTATAAAATAGTTAGGTATGTGTGGTTTGGTATAATGCTGGGCTCGTAGCTTACCTCCTCGTCCGAACGGTGCCATTGGTGGCACACCTGGGAAGCCGCCTACACCTGCAGCAGGTCCCTAGTTCTCGTTAGCATAAACCCTTCCATTCCCCGAATACGTAAACTTACAGCCAAGCCACCTCTTCCAGCGGCAGGTCTTGCGATACCGGTTCCAGCAGCCATCGCGGTAGCAAGTCCGCCGCCTGGAGCGCTTGTACCTAGACGAGCGCTTGGGTCTGCTGGTGGCGGGGATTCGACTGATAATGAGATAACATGTGTTCCTCGAACGATGGTAAGGCCCAATGTACGCTTCTCTTCAGTTTCGACGGTAGGTTGAGCAGGTGCACTAGCTCCAGGCGCAGTTGAAGTCTTTGGTCCCTTTCGTTTCACGCGTCGAAATTCTTCAGTATCGGCGAGAACGAGGTTCATGTGCTGTCGCAAGTCAGTATCCAGTTGTGAAGCTATATGACAGAAACGCGGACCTTGTCGAATGCTAGCATCTGTCCAACCATTTGACGTCCATCATCCATGGTCACTCTCATCCGGTAATTGATCTATAGCCCAATTAGCCATGCCCCAAGCCGAACCAAAGGTCGCGCAAAGCTCGAAGCTTCATCGATGGGAAACACGTACGAGACCGGCCTGCAAGAAGAGTGGAAGTCAGCCTATAATGTCAACAAGAGCTTGCAATGCTTCAAGAAAGGATGTCAAACTCACCATCTTTCCTTGCTTGTTCGCCATGTTGATTGTGGAAAGCGCGTTATCACGGCTTTCTTGTTTTTCAAAGAATGTGTTTTGAAGTTCAAATGACTTCTTTAGACTCCGCAGCTCTGTTACAAGCGTGCAGGTTCTTGATTTGATGTTCTTCACGTCTTGAGGCAGCTGGTTCGAGCTCCTCAGGAAAAAATAATTTATGCCTTATTATTGAGGCTACAATATTTTTAGCCTCGTCGCCCACCCTTTAGGGCTGTGAAAACCTAGGCGAATTTAATTCTAGCAACAATTTCGAATTGCGCATTCAATTTACCAGCAACGACAATTACGACAATCCACCAGCACGACCAGTCCTCACGACATCAATCAAAATGGCTGAATCCGGAGAAAAGACCGCCAACCCCATGAGGGAGCTTCGCATCCAGAAGCTCGTTCTCAACATCTCTGTCGGAGAGTCTGGTGACAGACTTACCCGTGCTGCTAAGGTGCTGGAACAATTGAGTGGTCAAACTCCTGTCTACAGTAAGCAGTCTCCAGGATTTGTGCCATTGAATGCATTTCCTCTAACATCGACTTCACAGGCAAGGCCAGATACACCGTCCGTACCTTCGGTATCCGTCGTAACGAAAAGATCGCTGTCCACGTTACCGTTCGTGGACCAAAAGCTGAGGAAATCTTGGAGCGTGGATTGAAGGTCAAGGAATACGAACTCCGCAAGCGTAACTTCTCCGAGACTGGCAACTTCGGTTTCGGTATCAGCGAACACATCGATCTCGGTATCAAGTACGACCCTGCGATTGGTATTTACGGAATGGACTTCTACTGCTGCATGACCCGCCCTGGTGAGCGTGTTGCCAAGCGTCGCCGATGCAAGAGCAAGGTCGGCGCCAGCCACAAGATCAACCAAGCCGAGACCGTCAAGTATGTTTAAAGAACCGGTCACCTCTGAAGTTTTGATCTGTGCTGACATTTTTGTTCTAGGTGGTTCAAGAACCGTTTCGAGGGTATCGTCAGATAAATTCGTTAAACCCACGGTGTGTGCTTGGAGTATATCGATTCGGCGATTCCATCATAATCTGTCGATTTATGGGCTTATGGAGTTTATGATAGTACATTAAGGGGGCATCATCAGCTGTACTTTACTACTGCATCCATGGATCAGATTACAATGAAGCAGTTCATCCAACTGTTCAGCTTGATTCCATATTGGGGTCAAGTCTGCGGCCTCAGAGACCGACCGGCTTGCCGGCTTTTTGCGAGTGCTCAAGTACAAATCAATGTGAATTACAACAATGAGCATTAGACTCGCAGTTCCAAGTGTTCCAGATCTTTTGGTGAATTGAATTTGATTCGCTTTTGCGTCTTTTAAACAAGGTTATATCCATATAGAGCTGATAGTAACAGAGCACATCTCTCTTCATACTTGGTCTGCACTTTGTCCCTCGATGACGAGCAGCAACAACAGTGATGGTATCATTAAATGTCATTCTTCTCTTCTTCCGCTACTATTTACTACTTCGAATCCGAACCATTTAACAAACTGCTAACCATCGATCCGATCATTGACGGCTATATTCGTCTCCATTAGCACAGGAAATATATAATTGAACGGAAAGGGCAATATAGAACTCACCTCCTGAGGTCTCCCATCAGCACCATTCTTAGGATTGCTCATGCCCTTCCCCTCATTGACTCCCTGCTGATTCTGAGTCCCCAACTTGCTTGCAGCGCCTGGCGTGTGATGGGCTGAAGCGCCTGCTCGAGAGTATGCTGCTTCGATGTTTTGCACGCCAATTGTGCTGCCGGAGATTTTGTCACCAAGGCTACCTTTATCGCCTTTGTGCTCTGTGTCAGCGGGGTGGGCAGACATGTTGTATGCGTGAGAAGGTAGTTAAGCTGGTTTGTTGCTTAGATAGGTTTGAGACTTCGAGTGTCAATATGTCGTTCTTTGATATATAAACGTTTGGTAGATGAAATGAAGATATGAGAAAGAGTAAGTAGGTTAAATAAAAAATACTTTATACCCGTTTACATCATAGCAATAACCCCTATGGAATCATCCGTCTGCTTTTATTCGCCTCTGCCTACCGTACTGAAGAGTTATGGATGAAGTCGTCATGATCCAGAACCGCAAGATCGTCGTGGGGATCGGTTTACCTCATTGCTGACTCGGCTGGATGTACTACTGGACTACTCACGATGGTGAAAGAACGCTATGCTGAGGTGGGATTTGACTACAGAGTATTGACACTGACATGACTGGGTGGATTAAGCCAGGGGGAATGAAGGGTTACGGTAACTGATTGGGGAATGCCGGATCTACTGGTGATGATCTACACATATTTTTCTACGAAGTTCTGGAGGGGGACTTGGCTTTGAGGATCAAATTGTCACAATAAGTTAAGCAATCGAAAACACATCTCAATAAAACATCATTTCAATACAGTTTGATATTTCCAATCATCCATAAACTCCATAATTTGATAAAACAAATTTCGTTCGAAGAGTATTTCCCTTTCCCAGCGCCCAAAAAATCTGGATCCGTGCGCACATGCCCCCCCGCTTTGGTGAGTGATATCACCTCGTCATTGATTGATCCTTCCCCGCAAATTGCACTTTCGACTGTCTCCACTCTCGTACGCAACCTCACTTGCACTCGTTCCCCTTCTTGACATGAACTTGGTATCATCGCAATTTTCTCGACATTTTTATGGAATAGGTGGGTGATCTAAGCGCCTTTGATGAAGCTGAGGTGGGAATGGGGTTAGTATATTTTTGTGCATGAGAGTATCGACAAGTATGTAAAGGGGATGAAAGGAGCTGCTCGAGAGAGTGTGCTATGAAGGGGATGGATATGTAACTCACTTATTCCACATCTGCCCAACAAATCCAGCCTTTGGGGCCTGCTCAGTGAAACTCTGTCGACGAGCAGCGGCGGCTGCGTCAATGCTGTTACGCTTTTGATTCATGAGACCAGCGAAGAGCGTGCCTTCTTGAGAGCCCTGTAGATTGATATGTCAGTCGGGTGGTGTTTGATGTGAAGTGGAAGAGTCGTGGTCGTGATTTGGCTCAGAAAACAGAGAGATGGGGATATTGTGTATTGTGATATAAAGGGTTGAAGGATGAGAGCTGGTAACGTACCCGTCGGTTTGTTGGTGAGGAGTTCTCGACGTTGTTAGCGGGTGTGGAAAGAGTGCCTGTTCCTCCCTTGACGGCGGTTGTTCTGATTGAGTTCATTTTGACGTTTGATTGAGAGATGGATGGATAGGTGTGAGTATTTGGTTTATCTTAAAAGTACTTGGAATTGGAAGAACTGGTTGTTATATGTTATTTGAGAATGAAGATAGATAGACAAGTATCACGCGAGGGGATTCCCTTAATATATCTATCCCTTCAGCAGCAAGCTTCAAAAATTCATGCAACTCCTTCCAACCCCTCAAACTTGCACCCATTCACTCGCAGCTTATCTCTGTTACCAATCAAGGCCTCATTCGATAGCTTTCTAAACAAAGAAACATACTTTCCGTGCCGCATCGCCATGATCTCATAGGCAAAGCTTCGATCCCACGCATGAAAGACAAATCATACCACTCTGTCTGGCGAACGCGGGGTCGGCAGGTAGCATGCTGTGCTCTGCTTGGTCTGCTAGTTGTCGAGTTGGTGATACACAGTTGCCAAAGTAAGCTGCGGATCAACCTATCACATACGAAAAATGGGGAAATAAAGTTTAGATCAGTTGTTCGATTGATTGCTACTGGTTTCTAACGGGGAAGAATGCTAGGAAGACAGATGTAAGCAATAGGACGGGGATCGGGGACGCTCATTGGGGTCGGTATGTACCGAGCGTACACAGCAGAGTTAAAGGGTGAAGACGATCCGGGGCTGGTGGAGACGAGACTTTCCAGATTTGGTACAGATGGACAGTCGGTGTTGAGATTGTGGGGTCTGAATCATGATGACATGATTTGTGATTTGTGCATCAAGGCAGAGAAAAAGGGTCGGTTTTCCGAAACATAGTTTGTCCCCGATCAAGGGGTAATCCATGGCCGATGTCCCGACCTGATGGACTAGTTGGATATCGGTCGGGGGATTAACGGCTTTACTGGACAAAGAGTGAGGTGACAATGGAATGTTTATCTAGTGATCACCATTGTTGGACCTGAATGCAGATAGCCTTCGATCGGGGCTCGGATGTATTATGATATTAGATCTCACTAATCCTGCTTTACTGCAAAGTGGATCTCCCTGCGTCCTTCAAACTGGACCCTTCCAACATCGTCTCCTTTTACAGGTCCAAACTTCATGCTTGGTCAGAAAGCAGCATATTCACCTCTCATTTAGCTACGGTATCGATCTGGTATGGAATGATAGACACCGGCGAAACAAGCCCATAATCCATTGCGGGTCGAACAACTGGAACACTTGCCGTGGCTGGTTTTCCACTCGTCATAATTTCGTCCCATATTGGTCGTAATGCATTCCCAAGAGGAGTGCTAACAACCACTTCAATGATATTCGTTCCCGGTATCAAGGCCGACCCTATGTCAGCCTTCGCCCATGTCAAATCAAGAGGTGGTAAGCGCTTTCCATTGACTTGGACGCGCACGGTGTGGAGTATGGCACCGAGATCTATGTATGCGCCTGAAAGATCTGTTGCATCGACACCAATCGGTGGCCATTGGAAAGAGGTCGAATAGTAACCCAGTCCGGATACATTCGCCAGAGACGGTAAAAGTTCCTTCCATGGAAGAAGGGTAGAGATGTTGAAGGTCAGATTCGTCTTGGTCACCGGTGCTTCAACATCGTAGATGTCGCTTGGAGCCGTCCAGGATTCAACAACCAACGTCCAGTTCGCCAATTGGAACGATGATGCTGTCATTGGGTTTATATTGACGGAATTTCTGCTCGATACTTCCACACCACGGTGTTGCTTGTCGAAATCACGCATTGAACGAAGTGATCCTCCAGAGGTCTTCGATGTCGATGTACTACTGCGCCTCGAATGCGCATCTGCCGTTAGATTCTGTTGACCTCTAAAGCCAATTATTGTAGACTGGTTTCCTGCTAGTTGGAGTTCAATTGTAGTGTGCGTAGCATTCTGCTGGTAGGAGGATACTAGTGTCTCATTCCCCGTCCATGCATCATAGATATATGGTGTTCCTGTCGTCTCAAATGAAACGTTGCCTTTAGTTAGCCCTTGACCAAATGGGACCCCAGTTGCGTCGTTGTAGACCCAGACATAGTCGGTCGAAGTCCTGTTGTCTTCTCTCCAATAGGTGTACCAGCTGCCATTTGTGGTAACCGAAGTGCGCGGTAAAATACCTATGGATTGGAGCGTTGCCGCAAGAGTAGCATTCGGTGAGGTGACGTGAACGTTCTCAAGGGATAACAGCTCCTGCCTTGTCTTGTTGGCGATACCAATCGGCACTCCACCCAGAAAGACGACTGGTACACCATCCTGGGCATACTCCACAAGCTTGGTGATGCCTAGTTGGGTTGTGGTTTCATTGTATCTTAAGATCATGGCCTTGAAAGCTTGCCTGTTCGGCGCAAATACCCCATCCTTCACGTATGCTTCAGGAAGCGCGAAATTGTCGGGACTGAGGTATTCATATGAGTAACCTATAACAAAGTTAAAACCTTCCACACACCATCAATTTGGATGCCTTACCAGCAGCAAGTAGGTCGTTCGGTGTATATCCAGTTAGGAACTGCAAGTATGTGGTGGATTTTGACCAAAATGCGATATCCCTTTTCGGCACTCCAGTCTGCGCAAGGAACTGCTGCCTTGATAGCCAGTTTAACCAGTCGGAATAAAAGTCCCATGCAGGTTGATGAGGTCCATGCATCTCGGAAAACACATATGGAAATGTGGTAAAGCCAGGCCATGTAGTGTTTCCGTAGTTACCTGAATACGGATATCCATGGATGATGAACTGATTCACGGAGCCAACAATAGAACGACTAATATCCCACAGAATTTCAGGAATCGTTTGTTGATAGACCTCTCCCATCACTGCGCCAGCCTCGCTAGAGATGATGCGCTTCCCGGCGAGGTTAGCTGGTCCCGAGAACTGTCTGTAGTTATCAATGCTATGTGCAAGACCCAGCGTCTCGCACTCGGGGGCATTAACATAAGGAATGTTTGCCTGCATGTCCATCGGTAGGTTGTACCCTACTTGCGCTGAAAACTGGATGCCCAGGCTTTCACTCCAGTCTGTCAGCGTCTTTAGATATACGCGGTTCAGCTCGGTAAGCTGTAGTCGATCATATAAGTCAGTGCAGATCTCTTTATAAAGCGAATAAAGGGTGACGGACAGTCTGTTGGTAATCAGTTATATATCTGGTACCTGCATCTACTCCATTGGTCATGTATGTGGTGGTTGATGTAAGTCCTGGAAACCCCCCGAAGAGTGGATTTGTGCTAATCACGATGGGAATATATTTATTGATGTTGTAGCCTCGATCCGAGAGAAAGACTTCTTGCAATCTGGGAGTCCAGAAAATTCTCACACCCTGTCCGAACTCCTGGCTGTCTTCCCACATGTAATTACCCACTGCTCTTACAAGGTTTCTGGTATCGCCATGAAGCAGCTGCTTCTCCCAAAAATCAATTGTGACCTGGGCTCCTTTCGCAGAGAAGTGGTCGACTACCCACGACCCATTCTGAATATAATTTGTTATGGGGGATTGAGGTACGGCGACTTGTACGTCAGCAGGACTCACTACCTCGCGATATCCAGAACGCCTGAGATAATATGCAAACACGAGATAATTAGACCCCTTTGAGGTATAGGGGAATTGAACTTTGAGATGACCGCTCGAGTTGACCGAGGCCGTCACATCGGTAAGAGACTCATCATCGAGTACAACCACTCGTCCTGTGGTTGTATTGGTGGCACTGACTTGCAGAGCCGTTGATGCGGATATCAACGAACCAGAACCCCAACCGGGAAGTATCGCATCAAACTTCCCTCCGACCGGCACACTCATATTGAATGGTGCAAGGTCCCAAAGAAGACCGTCCGAATCATATGGTGCTGGTACACCAGCTCCTTGGTTTGGTCCCAACGACAAGTCTACTAGAAGATTCTCCTTATATGCTGCAGTCAACACCGAATCAAGTAGATCTTCTGCATGACCGTTAGCCATTGCCATTGATTTTCATCTTTCAGGTATTTACTCCATGCAACACTGCCAAAGCCATATGTCGTCCAATCAGTTTGAAGGGGCGAGGATAAAAAGCCACCAAAGGCTCCTCCATCACCATAAAGATAGTAACCTAACAACTCTACACCACCAGCGCCGACCTTGCCTGTCTGCTTCACATCATATGCGACTCGACTGAGATTCAGTGAGGCATCATTAGGCCAGTAACGAAACCGAGGACGCACGTTTTTTGAGGGCGTCTGAAAGGTTCCATAATCTATGTTCGAGTAAACTTGGTCATCCGTACCAACAGCCCAGCAGCAATGAAGGCTGAAGACAGCGGCAGCCAGAAATAACAAAATGAATGAGCCCATGATTCAAAAGCATTGGGTGATTTTGGAGAATGTGACACTGTCAATCTCTTGAGACACTTTCGAATTAAGTAGGAACACTTTTCATACCGAAACCCCCAGAAGATGTTCGGCCAAAGCATACCCGAGTATACCGCAGACGTAGCGTCAGAGAGAATTTCAGGGCCGTCATTGAGCACAGCTCATCGATTCAAGATGACAGAGGCCGGCAGAATGTCTATCTAGCCAGATATGCCATGTCTGCCAAGGAGGTGAACGCAGACACTAGTCAACATGATGCAGTGTAATAGGTTCTCCGTCAAGGCGAGCTCGGTCTCGCCCGCCATAATTTTTGCAGGCAAGGGGCTGTGAGGGGAACTTGCATGCAATATAGGACTGATATCTAGCAACGAAGCAAGCTGAGCGATTTCTAGTCTTCATCTCCGCAGTATTAGTGAGACGCCACTCACGGGTTCCATGACTTGTAAGGAAAGAGATAGCACCCCCTATTCGTCCCGAACATAGTATGTTCTCCAGACTTACCCCACAAACCACACTGCGGGGAACAAGCGGAGCATTAATAGAAAATAGCAACTTCGGTCTGTATGGACTTGTTTCCGGCCTTCTCGGTGCATCAATTACCGAAAGATGTTTCGGCCGAAACATCAGGTTTAACTCTTACAGTGCTGCGACCAGCAAGAAATACAACTGCCGTGGAGACAATGTCATCTGCCGCTTCTCGTCTTTGAGATTTTCTCCTCATACCTCACTCAAGTGTTGGGGCAACACACGGATGAGCCTCAGTGGAAGTCCAGCTGAAGTTCAAGGGTCGGAATGTAGAACACACACTGCGGTTTCCCATGACAAGACAGAAGGCTATCCATACAGGCAAGAAGCAACATGAGCTATCGAAGTTATGGGTGCTAAGGTCAAACTTGGAGATAGCATTGGAAACCTATGGAGGAAATTTGAGCGGCCAAGCTTATCTATACAAGGTCAGTCACCTGTCTGATATTCACAGTAATCGTACATAAATGCCGGAGCATTTGATGGGATTCGGCTTTCCCTTGAGCGCCACTTTTCTTTTCATAATACCATATAGTGGGCGTTATCAGACGAGATGAACCCGAGTTTTCGAGGCTTTCTGCCACAACGTCTTGCTTCCGGGCAAGCGAGTGCGGTCGCTAAACCTACGAGACCAGGGTACAGTAACTAACTGTAGATTGTACCTGCATAGCTTACCAAAAGGCGGGTTGTCAGTCGTCTAGAAGAGAATGCGGTAAACTGTCAGTCGAACTAAAGAAAAAGCCAGGCTCGAAGATAACTATACCAGCAAGAGCTTCCATCTTTCCTACGCAGCTGGCCCGTCTCCGAGTGCTCCTCGTCATGTTGCCGAAGTAGCCAGAAATCAACACTACGTCGTCGATTCGCGCGGACGAATTCAGCAGCCACGTTCTGACGACGCCGTTCCTTGGCTTAATTGTAATCCGCGAGAAGTTTGTCCTTCGAGCAGCACAGTTGGAGAGAAAGCGTGAGCGCTAACGATGTAACCCCCACCAGGCCCTGGCAATTGATCGTGCTGAGCTCATGGCAAGCTATGTTTTGATATTCACACTCGAACCATAGAACCTGGCGAAGGAGGATCGTGAGTCGAGTTTTGTCTCCGTGATAGAGCCTCTTCTCGGGAATCGGCATGATTCTTCAGAGACCAGGCAGAAGTAGGATGTCGCACCGTCGTACGTTCTAGTGTAAACACGATGCCTCGTCTCCAAGGTAGATTATGGGAAATCGCACTGTCACCCTCGTTGCAAGTGCCATACACCAGAATATATCCATGTTTAGATGAGCGTCAGATGAGCTATGTACACCAGTTGTTTTTCAAAAAGTTAATTTATGCATGGTGCAAGCTTACACTATTTTTATGCAAGAGCCGCTAGTTTAAGGTTTGCATTGCGGAACTATATAGGACTTCCGTCGAGGAAAATCGATGAGACAACCGCAAGCTCAATTTGAAAATACAGCAGTCCAGCTATAATATTTAATGGGTTCTGCCTCTCACAGTCCCCTCAATACCCTCCAAATCGCTGTACAATCGCCATTCATAGTCCAAGCTGGGATCGTTAAAGCGTGCTTTCGCGTCCAGCTTCTCAATCTTTTCCATATCTTCAGGTTCCAGCTCAAAATCCGCCTCCAAATTCTGCTCAATCTGCCAGTCGATGACACTTTTAGGAATTACAGAGTTGCCGCTGTTGATTCCCCACGCAAGGGCAATCTGTATTGGAGTCTTTCCATACTTGCGGCCCAACTCCTGTAGCAGTGGTTGGTCGCTCACCCGCGTCATGCTGGCGATGTCTTTGCTCCAGCCTGTTGATCGGTAGAAATCGTTCATATTCCCCAGTGGGCTGAACTGAATTACGTGGATTCCTTTGCTGCGCAGCCACTCACTGAATGACTTCTGGTGCAAGTAAGGGTGGCGTTCCATTTGGTGGACCGCTGGAACCTGGGACACAGTGAGCTTCTTTCATACGTCGATCAAATACATTCATGAGGATTTACTTACAACAGATCCTTCTCTGAGCAACGTCTCGATTTCCCCTTTACTAAAGTTAGACACTCCAATGGCCTTCACCTTCCCGGTCGTCACCAACTTCTCCATGGCTTTCCAGGTATCGGTGTACGTAGTCTCTCCGCGTATCATTCTCCCTTCTGAGTCCCGGGGAAACCGTTCTGGCCCTCTGGCAAACGAGCATGGATAATGCATCATCAATAGATCAACATAGGGTGTATCAAGGTCCCGAAGGGAATCGTCCAGTGTACGTTCCACATCGTCTGGATGGAAATCATTGCACCATAGCTTCGTTCCCAAGAAGATCTCCTCTCGGGGGATGCCACTTTTCTTAATCCCTTTCCCAACCTGCTGTTCAACGTCATAAACACGAGCAGTGTCAATCAGACGAAAGCCTTTCTTCAATGCTAGAGCCACACCATCCACCTGAGCATTAGCATCCTGGAACGTGCCAAAGCCAAGAGCTGGTATTTTGGCCCCGGTGTTGAGAGTGTACTGTGTTGCTCGAGTTGTAATCGTACGAGCAGCAGTTTGATAGTATTTGGATGCTTGAGCGACCTGCTGGATCCTCATTCTCAAGGCCGGCGTTGTTTTCCCTATGGTGAAGATCATTGTGTGTGTAGTACAAGAAAGTATGATGACAGTTTTTATCGCCCTCTTTGATCTGTCGATTTATTCTGAGGGATCTCTGGGAATAAGGAATTAGGAAGGTATAAGTAACATTTTACCGCCATCCTCGCAAGGCAGTCTTTGGATTAGATGTCCAAGCTCCTTTCACATCACTGTCACCCACAACACAGCCGAGACTAACCTGGTAACAACATCCTTTGGACAGGGAAACAGTAATTTTACGTCAAGTCGATGCTTCTCTCTCTCCAACGACTCAATCAACTTTGGCTATTTTATGGAATGCTGAGCTGGACAGAAGAATTGTCGTCATAGCTGCGACTTTCTGAGCTTCACAGGGCGGCTCTTCAGACGAGCAAACCTATGAACGAATGCGACTTCTTATCAAAGGCCCCAGGTGATAGGCTGCCCATCTTTGAGGTTGATAAAGTTGCATGCACGATCTACTAATTATTGCCATGTTTACGCGGGCGGGACCCCGCATTTGATTTTTCCGGGGTAAGAAGTTCCCCTCAAGTATCCAGAGAAGACATCGCGTCCACTTATTGTTTCCGCCGCAAAGTTCAAACTTCGATTAGTTCATATCATTATATGGTTATTCTTCACAATTACATTCCGGTATTCTTCTCCTAGAACTTTTTGCCATGAGCTGGATAGTCCTGGAACCTCGTCGTTGACTCTGCAAAGCTGACAGGGATGAGAAGGCACTCTTTTTCCATCAGAGACTTCGGGGAATAGATGGCAAGGGCACATGAAGAGTCGACCTTGACTCCATCAGAGCCTGAGCATCGCTGTGCTTGAAGGGCATGAATCCAAATAATTCCACATATTCTTTTGGTTTTGGATCCGGAAACTTGTGTCTATGAAGGAGCACCATCTATGAAACCGAATTCAAATTATGTGAAGCTGGGCAGGCGAGTTTAACGTGGAGGTACTTTATGAGAGGTATTGGCGGATCTTGGGTTAAGTATATGAAGCATGCGGTTCCGTTCTCTTATTTACTATCGCTTTCTGTGTGCTGCAGGCTGGTCTACAAGCTTTCTTACGATCAGAGATCCACAAATTGATAAGAAATATACAAAAGGTATAAAGACTAAAATTCAAGCACTGTTGCTGTTTTATCTAATATAAAAATACATCCCATAGCAGAATGATATTGCTTAACAGCCGGAACATAAGAAACTGGGCAGCTGCCCATCTCCTCGTAGTGCACGTGACGCAAATGTCTCGTGAGATTGATCTCGGGCTCGATTACTAGCAACGGACGTTTCGGACGCACCCGATTTCCGGATTTGTCATTCGACATACTCCCATCTGTAAGCAAGAGAGGAGGATGAAGTAAATATAAGATACAAAACCTGAGCATCTTTTACCTCAGAAACACATCGCTCTCTACAATCCTATTCTCAATCCATCATTATGGCCGCGAGCACACGAAAACCAATCCTTATCTCAGGCGCCGGCCTTGCTTCTCTTTTACTCGCTCAATCGCTCCGTAGGGCTTCAATCCCATGTCTAATATTTGAGCGTGATGCCTCGATATCATTCCGCGCGCAAGGATACAGGCTCCGTCTCTCTGTAGAAGGCTTGGATGCTATCGAGTCCGCCCTTGGGCCGGAACAATTTAAGACATTCTGGGACAAATGTGGCAAGACTGGAGGCGGTGGATTCGCAGCTATCGATGCGAACACTGGCTTGAAAATTCCTGAGAAGGCCGGAGATGAAAAGGCAGGTGGTCCAAAGCCTGCTAGTCAGAAGCCCAGCGAGGATCCTCCACGAGAAATCTTGGCATCGCGCGATGGAAGAGTCGTGGGCATCTCAAGGGGTGATATGCGTAAAATCTTCATGGCTGGGTGTGAATCTCTCGTCCACTGGTCTCATCACGTCACAGGATATGAATTAACATCTTCCGGTGTCCGTGCGGTGTTTGCAGACGGCTCCAAATCAGTCGAAGGTGATATGCTGATCGGTGGTGAGGGCATCTACTCCAAAGTCGCCAAGCAAGTTTCCCAAGGAAAGCTGAAAGTCTACGAGACCGGGTCGATAGGGATCCATGGCCAAGCACCCACCACAGCATTCAAAGGCCTTGGAGAGGGTGTTTGGCGGCTAGTAGATGACTCAAATCCTAAAGGCAGGATCTTCACTATCACGAACGTTCGATCAGGTGACATGGATGATCCAAACCTACAGTTCGGATGGACAATGGGAGCTCAGCCAGGCGTCATAGTGCCCCCGAACAATGACTTCTCCATGATCGGCAAACCAGCAGCAGATATAGCGAAATCGCTTACTGCAAACTGGCATCCTCGGATAAGGCCTCTTTTCGATGAAATGGATGAGTCTGAAGCAGCATTCTGGAAGATCACTTGTTCGACTCCAACTGGTGTTCCAGAATGGAAAAATGAACCCCGTGTGACTGTGATTGGAGATGCCGCGCATTCGATGACACCAGCTGGTGGCCTGGGTGCGAATACGGCTGTGAGGGATTCGGAGCTGCTTGGTAGACTAATTGCTGAGGCGGGTGGCTACGCAGATGGTGTGACAGCAGCGTATGAAAAGGAGATGCGGGTGTATGCCAGTGAGACGGTCAAATTGAGTTACGGTATGGCAACGGTAGGGTTTGGAATTCATATCGACGAAAACTCGAAAATAGTCTAGAGCAAAGGAGAGTAGGATTGGGGTTCCTTCATTCGCAAAGGAGGAATGATCTTCTGCAGTAATTTTCATCCGCTGGACTTCTACGATACGTAAGATAGCGCAAAACTAGTGGTTATAATAGACTTCAATGCCTTCTTACAATAATCTGCCTTTGGTTGCGATTCACTACGGCAACAGACTGAGACAAATTGGCCTCGTCTCGAGGCGGGGTGCTAATTTGGTGTGGGGCGACCCCTAATATTTCAGCAATACAATCCGAAAAAGATGACTTCACGGCAACGGACCCATTTTCGCACATGACATACATTTGTGGCACTCAGAGTATGATTGATCGAGTAGTCCATGAATAGTGTTATGAAACCAACTATAAAGTTTGAGGGAGTAGTGGATGGCGCAGGTCTCTGCCGGTGAGTTTCTCTGATCCTAGCGAGCGAAAAGGGACGAGAGCCTGGTCTCGAGCCGCGAGCACAACATCCAAGAACATACCAATGAGGTTTCCAATAGGTATATATATTTGTGGCGAGCGACACGAGCGGACAAGTGGCCGGTGCAAGCAATTAATCTCTGAAAATACTCGCTGGAAGACTAGATGAAGACCTGGAAGTTGAAAAAAGCATATTACGTTAAAGTTGCAGCCCCAAGAAGTTTTAACATAATTCTCCTTATACTTTGTATATCTAACTTTTATTAAATCGAATTGAATCGAGTCCGTCAACCATAAAATCTTCAGCGGCACCCGTGCTATCTGTTCACACAAGCAGATTATCGGAAACGCAGATTCCATGATTATCCCTTATTTCACGCTGAGCTCCTGAGCAGATATTGATGGGAGGTAGATATCGCTAGACTTTTGCTGCGTCAATCTCACTCCAAGCTCGAATGACTCAGGATCAATGGACCTTCGAGCATTTTCAAAGTCGGCCTCGTTGAAACTGCTCGCAGATAGGTATAGCTAAAGGAAATTAAACCAATCCCTCTCGTGAAAAATACGAACTGGTACGCTCGAAGAACTTCGAGCCTGTTAGAGCTGATGATTTCAAGGACTGAGGATAGGATAGGAGACTTACTCGGTCGAGAAGTAGCACCATCTTTTTCCATGTAAGTGATGACCACCCAGAACCTTTTCTCAGATGGATCTTCCGCGATCGTAAGGGTGAGGAGTTCGGCAATAGACTTGGCTGTCATCTCCAGTCTTATTGCTACGTGACCTGGGTATGTGAAGGTAGTGAGGGTCTGATGGATCTTTTCTTGATAAACTGCTTTGTCTGCGTAGGTATTGGTGGTGTACAGATCGACAGGGGATTGAGTTGATTAAACTTCCAACTTCAACCTAGAAATGCCTGTGAGTTTTTATTTGCCTCTGTTTAAACCATACAAACTTACCACGGGAGATACTGAAGCGATAACTCAAAGAGTCTTACTCGATAAGAACTGCGAATGAAGCTAGACCTCAACGAAGAACTGCTGGGCAACACACCCCCTTTGACCATATCGTACAGGGCTCTCTCCACTTTGGGGAAGGTGCAGTAGTTACTGGCATTGAGATTCGATAAAGTTTTCTCATTCTGATCCTTAGATATCTGGTTGACAAAGAACACCGACTGAACATCGTTGTCACTCAATGCTTGCTTGACAGCATCCTCGGTTGCTTTGTCCGCCTTTGTCCTGAAATCAGAGAGTGCGTTGGACGGGATTTGAAGGATTTCTGGTTGTGCTTGAATGCTCATGTCGGATAGTACTTATTCAAGATGACGACTGGCAAAGGTGAATGGAGGTGGTTGTTGAAGGCTAGTTGATATTCCGAGAATCCTAATTTCTTATTCCTCATGGATTTTGGTCTTTTTATGCTGAAGCTCCTGTACTTGTTGGCAACGTCGATGCTGACAACTAAGTTGCGCAAACGCAAACCAATCTCATCTCTAAGTAGTGAACTTAGCTGTACTATACTTTATGTCACTGTGCTTTCATATCTTATACGACACGGCGACACCATACCCCAATCATAGGTCTTCTAGAGAAGGGTCGTCCTCCATGTCGTACTACCAAGACAACACTGATCCAATGAATAGCCAAGTCCGACATCTGATGGTTTTAAGAGTTCTACGTGGTTTAACAATACAGCTTGCCCCTTCTTTCGAGGAGAGCGTGTGTGTCCATGTCAGACCATAACATAAGTGCAGGTCGAATGAATAACCACATCCGAAAAATGATGATGTGACTGAGTTATACAATGAAGCCCAACCCGTTCTTCGGAAAGAGTGGTTCCTGTATGTCATACCATAACATAAATGAAGGTCGAACGGATAACTGCTTTCGATAAATGATGGTTTTACAGAGTCCTACAACAAAGCCTAACTCCTCTCTTATTGAGGGGTTTAAGCCTATATTATACAGTGACGTCGACAGAGACCAGACGGTTCGACTCATTTATCGACAAGATGCTACACAGCACTCATGAGGTGGGAACTTCCCCTCTTCGTAAAACTTTTCTCATGTCGTACGGCGTGTATGAAGTTCCGGCTGAGTGGCATCAGATACAGTCCGTTTCACCCGTTATGTCGAATCTACATGTCAACTCCGAATTGTGTGATCTTGTAGCTACTAGTACTTCCTGGTTCTTGAGATGTGGTGGTTAGACTGCCAACGATTTTCCGATCATTGGATGAGGCATTTAACATAGAATATAAACGAGAGAATTTCAGGCTTGAAAATCGATATTTACAGAACGGTAACTCTCCCATTGCATTTCTTTCCATATCTCCATTTCGCATACATACTAAAGATAATCACCATGGCTTCAATCTGTACCAGCGAGTACCCTATCACCCTTCCTGTTCCCCCCTCGGGAATCTGCCCTATGCCGGGTAAGGGGACCCAGATGAGACCCTCCAGAAGGCTGAGAAAGATCGGGGAACTGCTTGTGCCGTTCAATACATCAATTTTCCCGTCGACATCCCGGAGAATGTTCGTCCGCTCTTGGTCCAGTATGAGCGGGCTGTTCGGGATTATCGCAGCTGGGCTGCTCTCAGATCCTGGAACACCACCTATGCAAGCGAATCTATACCTCAGGATGATTCAGTGGAATCAGCCGCGAAGCGGGTTGGATACTGCGCTCGAGTTACTGACTATGATATGAGGAACACTCCTTGGTAAGCACACCCCGTTCCCATAATGAGCGTGACGGCGTCAGACTAATTTCGTCAACCAGGTTACCAATGACCAAAAGCAAGACCAAGGAGAAGACTTTCAAAGTCGAGACTCGCTCATTTCACGCCGCCCTTGTGGATGCCGTCACGGACGGGTTTGTCAATGTGCCAACCGCTGCATATGGTACCTTGGAGAAAGTCTTCCATGTCATTAACACTGCCATTATGACACAGTATCGAATCACCGAAAACATTCAGCAACTCATAATCTTGCAGCGCTATGAATACTCGCCTTCTACGAGAACCATTCGGTCATGTGAGTTGCATTGCAGTCTCGGTACTTTACACTAGCTAACATTGACATCTATGGATAGCCATTCGTACTGCCTTGTTGAAATAACGCAAGAAATGGCCGATGTTCAACGACAGAAAGGAGCTTCCACGCATCTCGATGTGGCTATCTCGTACAACGAATACGAAGCTCAGTTCGATATGAATGAATGGGAACGGGTTTCTGACGTGATCGACGAGTGGAAGAAGAAGCAGATGACGGAATATGTTGAGAAAGACACCACTGAAGTTGCAGTGTGATATTTTGGACGGGAAGATCTGCTCTCAAGGATCGAAAGCCGTTATGAATCATGATTTTCGGTATGTTAGTTCCAAAGTAAACCACGATTAGGGCGTGGATTGGGTTACCGATTGAAAACATTCATTTCTGACTATTTCATCCATGACACTCAGCTTTGATACAATGATTGTGGATAATCATTCGTAACTGCCAAAATCGCTCAAATTTGACCATGTTGTGGCAACGGTGACGTTGGTGTTATCGTGTATACTTTCCCATATATGTGTGAGACCAAGCCTCAACCACCTATGCTTCGATTTATCGAAGTCCAGGGTTTTGCATTGACTATGCACTGTTCATAGAAGCTGTTGTGTAATATCCACGTGTCATAATCCACACAGTTTGTAAAGATAATGATCGACCGCTGTCGCGCCGTTGTGTGACTTGTAGAATAACTCAAGTTACAAGGCTTCCGTTCTACCCAGAAATGTGTACTCTCATCTTCAACCTTGCATCCCTACTTGTAGTGGGGAGGAAGAGGGATCTTGTGTCTCTTGAAACGTCTCTCCTACCACTCTCTTCACAGATCTGCTAGTACGATAATGTCTTTCTTTGAGAGAACGATGAGAGAACTTCTGTCCACCTACACTATGTAGAACACCGACTTCCCTGATTAGACTTGTATTACTCGAGGCATGGCTCCCCAAACGATTCTGCATGCATTGCACATCACTCATGGACTGAAACACTCGAAGCTTGCCCTCAGAACAAGCGATAGACTAGAATGGACATGCCAACCAAGTAAGCTCTGACTTGTGTTGCCCCATTCTCGACGTCACCTGTCCACCGGCCGATAGAAACGCTCTGTTTTCCAACAAGACTATCAAAATCGCGAAGAGAGCCCCTAGATATTCACAAAATTTAGCGTCAGGGCAAAGGCTTGGAAGGATATATTACCTTCTCCCCCTACTTAATCTACAGATGAAGAACTGAGGGATGAAATAGTCCAAGCTAGCGGGAAGTAGGCCGAGACTGTCCTAGATGCTACGATATCATTGAACGAGGCGATTAGTTCATCGTACAATATCACATTGAGAGAGACGGTAATGGTTGTACTATGCATCTTAATCTCAATGTTAGCATCGAGAAAGACAGCACTGGCAACGTGTAACTGACTTTTCCACCAACAACAAATAACTTCCCACTCCACCAACCCTTTCCCATCTTGCACCAGTTCCCCACCAGAATAGTCAATCGATCCTCCCTTCAGCGCACCAAGATGTAGCAGCACCCCATTGCCATCCATCCCAACTACCAGAATAGTTCCATCACCAGAGCTAACTCCACATCAACCAATCCCAAAGCAGCAAATATCTTCCACCAACAAGTCCCTATCAACCCAGTATTAATCTCACCAAGAATAACAAACACACCGCAGTCACTCCACAGCCCACTCATCAACCATACAGTACCCCGCCCTGCCACCCCACGTTGATATCCCCCACTAGCTACCCCCCTAAAATTAACCGACCAACTAACGACTAGCTTTACAAGCACCCAGCAGCTCGCACGTGCCAAGGCGCTGCTTCAGGTGAAGGATACTTCCTGAAGTAAAGACTTCATGATGAGGCTTGAGAGAGTTCAGAAGAGAAGAAGACGAATAATGCCCAATCAATGGAGTACTGAAAGACCGGCAGTTTTCACATTGCCTCCGCTCGATTTGAAGAACTACTTCCCCATACCATAACCAGCACTGTAACATTCACAAATAAATCGAAACCATAGGAATGTACCCACCAAACACCATATCATATTGACGCGATCTATCGCTCCATCTATCTATCTATCTATCCGTAGCAGATCTCCTATCCCTATCCCTATCCGTATCCATAAATCTATTCGATCGTCATCATCCACCAAATGCCCTCTCTCCCTTCATATGCGTATGCGTATGCGTAATGTACAAAAAATATCCCGTCAATGCATCCAGCATCCATACACATTACGTAAAATGCCAAAATGTCCCAGTCGAACCTCAACCGAGAGCGGTCCTCCGATCAAGATATGCTAGATTCCGTGGCTCAAAATGAAGGCTCGTCTCATCTCCTCGGCCTATAATCTTCATCATGCATCTGTGAGGTCCTCTAAAACTCCATTGAAATCATGTATGTGTATGCTGCCGCTTCAATGCACCATATATGCGACGCTATGCCGATCAACCGCTATATGCCTGTCCATTCCCAGAGTGCACCACATAGCGCGCACAACGCTTGAGTCTAATCTCAAACAAGCATCTCCTCTCCATCCTCGGTCGTTAAGTCTAAAAGCGTAGACTTTCTCCTTTCCGGCAGACCCGCCTTCTTATCCTTCGCCTTATTCTTAGCAGTCTCCTCTTCAGGCTTGCCCTCCACCACAGCAGCTGCTTCCTCGTCGGTCATTGTGACACCTTCAAGCAACATCTTTTCAACCGCCTTCTCCCCTGCCTCTTCCTCTTCACCCGCCACTCTCCCATCCAGCATGAGTTTGCTTCTGCCCATCTTCCAGATAGCCTCTTCGATCGTACCTCGAGTGACCAGCCTAACAACCTCAACATCGCGAGTTTGCCCGACTCGATGAGCGCGATTCTCGGCTTGTACGTCGTCTTGCGGGTTGAAGCCTCCGTCGAAGATAATGACTTTGTTGGCATACATTAAGTTGATTCCTGTTCCACCAGCCTTGGTTGTGAGGAGGAAAGCAGTGATATCAGTATCGTCGCGGAATCTTTCGATGTAGGCTTGACGCTCGTCAATCTTCGTAGACCCATCGATCCTAGTATAGGTAATGGAAGAGCTATTGAGTACGGCCTCAAGAATGTCTAGTACAAGCGAGAATTGGGAGAATATAAGAACTCTATCCCCGTTCTCCTTGTACTTTTTAACAAGCTCAACCAATGCAGCAACTTTTCCAGAATCCATCCATGCGTTCTTCTTGACATCAAACGATTTAATGCACGGGTAGAGCATACACCAGGTATGTAACCAAAAGTCTGAAGCTTTACGCATCTCATCTATTAGATGGTGTCGTTTTTCACTAGGGTTGAAGTTGGTCGGTTCTTTCTTGCGTAATATATCCGCCATCTTCTCAATCTTGTCATCGGTGAAGTGACGGCGGAATAGAAGCGGATGAATAGCTGCCTTACGAAGTTGCATGATAGGATTGTTTTCATCAGACTTCGGGGCAGTGAGCTTTACACCTTCGAGGCGCTTTCGAGCTCGTTCGCGGGCAGCATCAGCATGCTCATTGTAAATCTCACTTTGCGATGCAGTTAGACTACAGCGTTCAACTCGGCAAGTCTTTGTAGGAAGGTGCTTCAAGACTTGGTGCTTCTTTCGACGTAGAACAAACGGTGTGAGCATAGACCTTGCTCTGGCGATACGCTCGGCGGAAAGTAGTGCTCCATGGTCGGTATCTCGAGTTGTAGCCTTCGCTTTGAAAATGAAATTCAAGTCTTCCTCTCGTTCTTCGAAGACCTCAGGAAGAATGAAAGCAAGCAGAGTGACTAATTCGACCAAGTTGTTCTGCAAAGGTGTACCAGTCAACAAAAGTCGGAACTTGGCGGGAATTTTGTTTAACGCCTGGTTTTTCTGTGTCGCGCCGTTCTTCAAAATGTGACCTTCGTCGCAAACGAGCACCTACAATTGATTAGCTTTCACAATTCTCACTTGTTTCTATGTTTCAAACTCACATCTGCATGTAGCCGTCTGAAGAACTTGTTGTCATCTTTCTTCACGGCCATATCGTACGTAGAGACAACGACATTTATGTTATCCTTGTTCTCCAGAATTTCTTCTGCTAAGGCAACACGTTCACTTGCCTGGCCTGTTGTCTAATTAGTGACCTGTGATCCATATTAGGGGCGCTAAGCTTACCATGATACGGCTGGATGGCCAAATTAGGGGCGAATTTAACGAATTCCTGACACCAATTCTCGAAAACGGCGGCAGGGCCAAAGACTACGTGAGGGCCAGGGTGACCAGTCGCAACAAGATGGGACAAGAACGAAATGACCTGACACGTCTTACCAAGACCCATATCATCTGCCAAGATACAACTCAGATTATGGTTGTACATCAGATTGAGCCAGTTTAGACCAACAATTTGGTAGTCTTTCAGCACAACACTTTCTGCCATAAGCTCAGGTTTCTTTAGAAAGTTGACGGTTGCTTTCCTGCGCTTGGCAGAAACAATCTTGTCATCGTCAACACCCTCTCCATTCACAGACGGGGTACTACTCGGGGAACCGATGCCGGAGTCGCGTTGAGATTCAGCATCATCTTCGAAAGACACAAGCTCAAGACCCTCTCCTTCCTTGCGGCCGCCAAAAGTGTTGAATCCCCATTTGGCCATCTCTGCTTCTAATGGTTTCGAGAGCTCTTCACATTTCGCAACTAGAGCATCAACGGCCTCATAACCTGAGAACATGCTTAGGGCAGTATCCACCAGACGATCACCCATCGCGGCTTTAGTGCTTTTCTTTCCGTTCTTGAGTGTTTTGGCTGTAGACACGTTTCTTGCAGCGTCCAGCGTCCTGAAAGGCCGAGCAGCTAACATCGCCTCAGCATTGGCCTTTGTAGTACTGGTGAGTTCAATAAGCTCGTCCAAAGTGCATTTGTTCAGATATTTCCGTAGTCGTTCTTCGAGTACTGGGTCATCCTCTGACTCTTCGGGCTCTTCCATACCCGAGTCGGAATCATAAGAGTCATTCGCCTTGGGTGGGGATGAAGGTAACTTGACAGGCGAAGGAGAAGCAACTAAAGGTGAAGTAGGCTCCTTGCGTCCCTTCATGAGCTTTCTTTTTGGTTTTTGCGGTGTGACTACGGGAGGGGCTCTCTGGGTAGGTTGAGCTTGCGTGGAAGAGTATCGGTCTTTGATCGACTTTATGGGTGCTGCAAGACCTCTTCTCATCTGAGGTTCCACCTTTGGGGGAGCAGGTATTTCCACAACATCGTCATCTGAACCTTCGTTTTGTACGAGCAATGCAGCGGCAGCGTTGATATCTCCTCGGGTCGTCAATAAAGCATCTTTCGCCTCGAGTACTGAAACTTTGGGGAGAATGTTGCGCAGTCGTATAACATTTGCCCTGAGCTTTTCATCACTTATATCCGTAATCGCAAGATCATCTATTGGCAGAGCTCTCGAGGAATTCCTTTGGAGGTCTTTTCGAGCCGCTGGATTCGTTCCCTTCTCGGATGGGTTGTAGGCAGCATTGGCAATAATACTTTGGAACCTCGTCTGGCTAGGAACAACTTTGGGTTGCTCTTGAGAACCAAAAGATCGTGATGTAGTTTGAGAAAGTTTTGGCGCGAATGTCGTAGGCTTGATGTTTGCGCTGCTGAGGGTATCTTCGTCGGAACTATCTCCTACGTAGGATGGACCTTCATCATCGCTATCAAGGTTGATGATCTTTTTCTTTGTAACAGCCGGTTTCTTGGATATTCCTACCGGCGCTCGGTAAGCTGTACCTGCTGGTGCCATTGCCGATGCTATATTTCGAAGTGGGGAAGCAGTCCTGAGAGGTGTTGGTGATCTCAATCTATCCTCATGTCTGCCAGTGTTTGCGTTGAAGGGTGAGGACGCAGGTACTTGTATAAGCTTGTTTGCAGGTATTGGGGAGCTCAATAGAGGGGTAGGAGCTGGCGCAGATCTGTCGATGATTTGAGTCGGTTGGGTCTCGAACCTGCCAGCAGCAGGCGTATCTGGCACATAGCCAGCGAAGAGATCATCCCCACTATCCACATCAGAATTGTAGGTGTTCGTATTATTCGCTGAATTGCTAGTAGACGTGTAACCAGACGCGGTTTTTTGTCGTTTGACTGCAGGCGAGTCGGGTACAAGGGCTGTATTGTTGCCAAAGTAAGAAGACATACTGGGGGATTTCCAGACGCAGATAGAGAGACTTCGAGGTAGAAGGAAGACCAAGCAGGCGATGCAGTATTACTTTTCTGGAATCCTAAAATTATTGACCTTCTGTCTTGGTGGTTTGTCTCGATACAAAGGAGGAACAGCGAGTACTTCTCCAACCAAACGTCCCAATGGCTCTTGCAAACCAGACTAGGTAAAAAGACTGTATAGAGAAGAGTTGCGACAGTAGTTCTTGGAAGATCGAAAGATCAGACGTCAAGCACAGAAATCAGCGAAAGTTGAAAGTAGCACTGAAATGTTCTGCCATCAAATACCGGTACTGACGTTGACGATATGAGGTTGCTTTCTAAGGCTGAGAAACTTTGGTACTGAGAACAAGTCAAATACCGTCAAGAAAGAAGTTGGGCGGGCACACTAAAAAAGTTAATAATAATTTACGCGTTGTTCAACCCCCATGTTCAGTCGCGAAGTCATCTGTCAACCGATTTAACCTTACTCTTTTGTATCGAAGTAGAGGGGCTTTGTACAAGGTTCCACAAAGGCATTCACTCAAACCACAAACCGCTGCCTCATCTACCTTCTCAATATCTTCCTCTATCAGACCCTACAATCATCATGGCGACCCGAAGAAACGTCTCCAGCAACCTTACAAGTGGGGAGGAAAAGGAAAAAGAGTTCAAGCCTGTCAAAGGCGAGAAGAGCAACATCGCTCCAGCTGTCCCTGCGTTCGTTTTCCCTTTTCCCTTTTCCATCATCTTATGACCCACATGCACCATGTGTTCCTCACCTCAGGCCTTTTTCGTGTATTGACATAATACTAGACATGTGATCTACAAGCTCTTGGGGTTTACCTTTGCCATGATTGTGGTCCCCATTGGATCCTATTTCGTAACTCTGGACACTCTCTTTAAGGGTGCGTATCTGAGAAAGACCACGAGAAGCGTGGTCTGATTCTTAGAGCAATCGTGTACTAACAGGTCTCAAGGCAATTCAACATATGCGGGTGCGTTGGCCGCGGTTATGGCGAACGTCGTCTTGATTGGTTATGTGGTTGTTGCTATGAATGAAGATCAAAGTGAGGCCATAGAGGCTGCAGAGAAGGACTCCAAGAAGGATCTGTGAAGGAGCCCATGCGTCAAGATCTGTATGAAGAAAGAATGAATCAAAGCTGTTGAGGAATAGCGGTCTAAAAATATCGGTCATGAAAGGTATGGCTTGTGGTCAATCTCATATTTAGGCCTATACAAAGGAGTAAGATTAATCTTTCTTATTAGAAACAAGTCAATGATTGGGATACATTCAATGAATGTTTCAAGATATACAATGACATTGTGTGCTGTCCTCCAAACCAATTGCTAACAGACAAACGTCCGCTCTTCGCATTCGTCCACAAATCGTCATATCCTGTGGTATTGAAATGCGAAGAAACACAACCCTATACGCCACTCAATGCAATAATCCGACCTCAATCATAAACATCCATTATATCCTTAGCCTTGGTATCTGACCTTTCATGAATATATCATTAGAATTTCGAGCAAAAAATCCTGTCTTCTTTCACCGTCCCCAAATATCCTCCATATTAGATTTGTATTAGTTCCACCACGCACAACTACTTTTTGCTCAATCGTCTTCCAAACCAACTCTTCCGCTTTTCTTGCGGTGCTGGGCGAGTAGATTCAACTGCCGGAGGAGATGTAGCGTTGCCATTTGACTGATCTAGCCTGATTGGCACACGTCCATCTTTTTGTGGTGGAGGCGGTCCTTGATTTTGGTATCCAGGTTGAGGTCGTTGCTGGTCATTTAGACCACTTCCTGGTGGTAAGTATTGAGGGTTGTTTCCAAATCCATTAAATCCATACGTCTCAACTGGCTCCTTTTGTACTGGTGCGTGGATTCGATCCACAGAGCTGTTCTCGCTACTTGGGTCCGTTGAGTATCCCGTTGGATCTGCCGAGCTACCACTGCCTGAAGCTGTTGTTACCGTTTCATAGGAGTGCTGAACCCCTGGGTTAGGGTAGACACTGTTACCGCCGCTGTTGAATTGAGGTTCCGATGCCGTTCTTGGGTATCGAGCTCGGTTAGGATGGTATCCATTACCCGGTCCAGCTGAATTGTCTATGCCATTATTTCCGTTATAGTAACTGTCCGGTCGCGCCATTCCGTTACGCCCATCGTAACCATTCCCGTTTTGGCTGTTCCGATAACCTTGAGGCGATCCAGAATAGCTTTGTTGAGAGTATCTTGGTCGTTCATCAGTGGTTATTTGGGTTCCTGCACGGCGGTGTGTTAGCGTATGCTGAATGATATCAATTCAATGCGCCTATATAGCTGTCTCGCCAAGGATGATAGGGGCGGCTGCACTGCACTAGACAAGGTACACCGGCAAGCGAATTCCTGTCAGTTCGATGGGAGTTGTGCCCAGTTGAATCATAGGCATTGGCCAAATGGCCTGAGCGTCGTACGTAAAGGCGGGAAAATTGGTCGATCTTTGGATGACTTTGCGGAAGTCTCTGGAAAGGAAATGAAGGCAGTTTTGAAATGAGCTCACCTCCAAAATAACTGCTTCGACGGTTGTATGTTGAACCGACATCTGATTCTGTAGGAGAGTAAAGTTAGCACCAATTCCAATCAGGACACTCATAATATGGGGATGCTAACCAGTGCGAATGTATGACTTTCGCGAGTTATAGTTGCCGTCGATGGCTGCCTCAAAAGCTCGAATAGTGTCCAATGGTCTTTCCCATCTACTTCTCGTCGGGTTTGATCGATCAGGGTCAGCTACAGAGAAGCAGTCTGTTAGCGCATATAACATCTAGCATTAGAATGGGGTGACGAACCTATGGGGTTTCCTTGGCTATCTTTGTGTTGAAGTGCTCGAATGGATGCCAGAGTAGACGCTTCTTTTGCGACGGCAGCTATGAAAATGTCAGTATTCAGACCGCGTAGATCTATGGTTGCACCTGTACTTACAAGGTTCTGCTTCCATTATAGCCATCGATGGATCGGCTTTCCCGTGAAGTCTTAACGATTCCTTTTCGCGATGAGTTTCGACGAGCTCGATTTTTGGGCCACTTCCACTGCTTTTATGAGAATGAAGACTGAGGGCAGTTGATTTCGTCCTTTGACGGCCATGCCCTGGTCTTTGCTCGCCTGGAGCCGAAGGTAACGGATGGTTCTGCATGTTTTAGATATTATTCAAAAGTGGACTTTTGATTGTCGTTCAGTGGGTCGTATAATTGTTATTAAAAGATCGTGAGCCTTATCGTCGTTACAGCAGCTGGATGCAGAGTAGTATTGAGAGGTTGGTATGGGTAATTGTGGAACTTTTTAAAATGAGAGAAAGTAGGTGGTTGGGGGTTGCTTTATATCAGGAATCGACTCCCGTCTGGTATGAGGAAAGCGATTTCCGAATTGAGTATAATGGAATTCTCGTCGCCTGAAATCTTGATCGAGCGCTCGTGTGTGCGTGCGTATTAAGTGGTATGAGAGGTCCAGAAATGTTGAGATCCAGTGCTTTCGCGGTTCTCTAGCTGTGCCAGATAGGTAACGAGCGATGGGTCGTGCTGCCGTGATTCACAAAAGCGCGAACTTCTGTGCAAGCGAAAGTATTGACGTCAGTGCTAGTTATGAGATGGGATAAATGGTTTGTATGCGGAGGAAGTAAGTAGCCTGATCAATGTACATGTATTTGTATACTTATGAAAGATGTTGATAGTTGATGTTGATAGTTGATGTTGATAGTTGATGTTGATAGTAAAGAAAGGAAGAAATGTAGTTCCAGGGGAAGAAACGAGAAGAGTTTTAGATATGATAATAATGTGTGGGTGCGGGGGACTTAAAGTTCAGAAAACACGAAGTAAGAATAGTAGCAGTGCAGTACTGTTCGACACTGATAGGCAGGCAGTACTTGGTAGTAGGTAGCTAGCATGTAAGGATAGAGCTATGTAACTGCAAAGCATCCCAGCTTGATGACGAGGAAGATCGGTGTTATAGCTCTGCTCTGCTGTACGGAATACGTCTCCTTACAACCGCAGCAGAGGCAAACCACATATTTGTACGACATACGAACAGTTCGTATTGGGACTTTGGTGCTTCAGTCCTTCTTCCAAGTTCCAACACACCTACTTCCCACATTCCTATTCGCCATATGGCTGTGTTGGAAACGAGCGGCCGGTCTTTCGAGGCTTCAATTGAATATTGAAAATATTTGCTGTCCTACTCGAGCAGTCTGAAAAGAAAACCTGGCAGACATTGCAATAGCCATCCAATTGCATGCGAATTCCTGATCGGAAACTCGAGCTACAAAGGTAACATTGCGACGGCAATTCGTATGGTCCGTACAAGGATGACAGGAAAAAGGGACGATAAGTGGTGCTCTGCGTATTCTGCGTGATTCAGTGACGAAGAGCGAACTAATACGGAGTCCATAGAGCCACTTGATCTACAGCTAATCCCGATGCGGTTTTTACAGGCCGGTTAAAACACGTTTGTGGGCCTCTTTGCAGCTTAGACGTGCAAATTCGCGAAGCTTAAGCCAGGACCAAGAGAAAGAACGGAAGTTTTGAGAATGGCATTCCTGGCATGTCCGGACCGTAGCCAGCTTTTTTTGCTTCCAGAGAAAGATGTATTTTTGGCTCACATTCTCGCTATCCGACCTTGCCTCATCTTACCTAGAGGAATCAAGATTTTCAGGTCGCTGAGCAGGAGTAGCGCCGCATGCGGAAGAATCTCGCACATCAACTCATCCTACCACGCAACTATTAAGGTGTGCATGCAAGGTGGTGTGGGATACTGCTTATTGAGTCCATAGTATCGTATTTCATCGTCTTCCAGAATACTACCTTATATATGTGTGATAGGGCATCTTTGCATCGGAATCATTGGATGAAACCACTATCAGATCAACCTCGGGAAGACCCGATGTACTGTTTGAACTGAGCATTTTGGCGGTTAAATGAAGCAAGTGAACCAAGAGTTGTTTGGGCTCTAATATATCTACCTCCACAGCCAAGTTATTCATCTATTCACGAAGTTAGATTACGCTTTTCCTCTCCACTGTTGCATATCGATTCTGCAAAAACTCGTGGTGGCTGAAGGCCCGGCCTGTCCTACACCAATGAGTTCCGAGCACTACTTCGACGGAAGTCTCGGTTTCTTTTGGATGAAACCTAAGCTGCAAGCCCGCCTATAAAACGCCTTCGAAAAAACCTTAGTCTCTTACCATGCTCGACCTACTGTATGACTAGATTTTGGGCACGTTTCTCTGCTACCAGGAGTGGTCAATTCTTCCATCCAAGTTGGCTCTACGTCCGGCGAATCCGCCGATATGGTATTACGCGTGTTCATGCTTTAAATACTCCTCATCCTCTCGGACAAACTGTATCGAAGATACCCCTCAGCATGTTGTCATGGACGCAAGACTGTTGGATCTTCTTGGCTTGGTCTGTGCCGCCCTTCCGCGCGTTTTGCTTCAAACGTAATACATTACCGCACAATTGTGGCTGGTATGCTCCATTTTCTGGGTTATCTTATCACTCATATGTAGGCAGGTAAGCAGCCGCATGTTTCGAGACAGACCCAGCTGGGGAACTGGTCAATGGGATTGTTTCACGCATGGAAGCCCCTAGTTCTTGGGGTAAGAAACCAAATGTAAACGATTCTGGGCCCTGACAGCTGCGAACAGCTCACACCTTAAACCCATTGTTCTCAAGTCAAACCCAGCTGAACAAATATGCATCCCGCCTTTATGAACATCCAGGAAGTGGTGCACACGTTTGGTAAATAGATCATAATTATCCCATAAGCACATTTTGATGACGTACGCCTTCCAGTAACTGGTTGTTATTTGCTTAATTGGTATGCTATCGGCGCGGCATGCTCTTTGTCACTGCCACCACCGAGTGCCCAAATTGTGGCATCTCATCAACCATTCCCCCATTCTCCATGCTAACAACTCCTAACCAACTTTCTATACCGAAGAAGGATACAGCATGACTCGAACGGATGCGCCAAAGGACTTAGGTGGGAGGTTTTGTCTGAATCGTGCACGTACAACACCGGAGTTTCCTATCAAATACTGTCAGCAAAGCGAATCCCCAGTCGTGCATTTTTTCATCATACCGTGTGGTCTAGCGATCTTGCCCCAGATGACTCTAATCTTTGATCCTCGGACTTCCTTTTGCGCACGGTAAACGAAAGCGACCTTCTTTCCGCAGTAGAAGCTATAGTATGTTAGAATCCAATGCCATCCACGAAACGACGTCGCTGTGTTACGTACTTGGCAGCCTCGGTGGAATCAACACCCTCGATCTTGATCAAGCTGGTGCCCGGTGTGGTGTTCCTCTTGCCACGTTGGTAACTGAGGTGACGACCCCTAAAGTGATCACAATCAGTGACATGTCCAAATTCCCATCTCTGTTATGCGAACGCATATCACTGGAGACCCGACGTAACATTCTCTCGCTACCGCAGACATCCTCCTCCTTCCTTCTTCTTTTTTCGATGCATTCGTTCCCCAGCACTTTGCTTCAGCGAAATTGGATGTGAACTTACTTAACATAGACTAGAACACACAGAAGTCAGCAATTATATCGAAACCATAAAACCACAAAATGGCATTGTCTGCAACACGAAATTCCCACAAGCATCTCCGCATCTTGCGATTGCCAGTACCTAGCAACTTCGTGTATGCGAGACCAATGCGTGCAATCTTGGATTAAGATAAAACTCACGTCTGTGACCGGCTTCGGATGGCATTTTGGCGAAGTTCTCTCGAATATATGATGATGTCGAGAGGTTTGTGATGAATAAATCAACGACAAGTCCTAATTAAAAGACTTCGTTCGGTGGGCGGTGAGGTTGTCGGCGTCGAGATTGTCGTTGGTCGTTAACTTCTTTTTCCCCAAATTGAAATTCGTTGCAGGGTCGCTAAAATTCTAGGGCTCGTCTGCCCCGCTGACTAAGAATTACTTTCCACAAGCCCTTCTGGCCTTATATATCGGGCTTCTATGTATGACATTTTTCCGCGCTCCCTTCGCGCGGAATAACTATTTATCCTTGTGGCCCTCTCTCCTCTTCAAGTCGCATCACGCATCAACGTTCGCATCAAATTGCATGATGTAGAAACCTCAGTCACGCATCCAGCCGGGTCTAACTAGGGGCTTGCGAGGAGTCGCGGAGTCATCAATGTACAACTGTCACCAACATTTATACGATAATCCTTGCTGCCGCACCGATGCCACAACTTCAGCGTATGCTTTGTTCTGTTACTCATTGATCTCGAGGTTATTGAAGTTTCCGAGCCAGGCGAAACATGCATACATATCACTTTCTCCGTTCGATCGAAGACCATCGGTCGACAGACTCCAATGGTATCGCGATATCATTGGCGGTGGTTGCGCGTATAGCATCAATTACTTTTACTTGATAATTGTTGGTATTTGTGAGAGATGGGATGGGATACAGTTGTGTTGCTGTGCAAATCGCTGGTCACATTGATATTTAGATCATGACTTTGTAACACGTACTGTACAGAGTGAAGACTCGATGCAGTCGGCTTTATAATCTGCATTGTTAGGTAAGGATCGTAAATTTGGCTGCACCTACTGTATGGGCCTAGGCAGCTCCTGTACCAAACTTTTTCATCAATAGAGGGGCGGGGCTATTTCGCAAAGCTACAGCGTCAATTCAATATATCATCGGCTTTAAGAGCAGCTATGGCGATAGTGGCAGTGGCAGTGGCAGTTGTAGGAGTAATGTCTACGTAAATATCGTCATTGAAGACGACCTAATTACCAGATGTGTGATAAGACAAAGAACAGATCCTCGGGACACGGACTTGGTTTGAGGATCGCAATTGTTGCGAGCTGAAGCTGGAGGAAGGGCGATTACTATTATTCGTCCGCCAGAACCCCCCCTCCAGTGTTGACATATTGCAGCCGGCTGCTCGGGGTCTATCCGGAGATAGAAACTGCCCAACTAATACTTTTTCATCCGTCATCTTAGCGGGGTTCCTCCATCAAAACCGACAGACCCAACACTTTCTTGTCCCGCCCGCATACAATTATCAGTCCTTCGTCCTCGAAATACCCGTCGATTTTCACTGTTTCTTATACTTCTATTTTATTCAAACCAAAGTTATTCACAATGGCCGACACTGTTATCAAGCCAGAAGATCCTGGCAATGCTGGGTATGTTTGCTCGTTGGTCTAATACTCCGGCGCTTCTACGTCACTAAAGAGGCACATCAACATACCTCTTCAGAGCCCCAACCACTATGCTAGAGCAGTCGGAACGCATCTCTGAAGCTGTAGCATGGTGATAGAATTCTCCGGGAGATGTTTTCGCCCGCAATGGCACCGTTTAACTGCTTTTGCGGAGAGTGATAGCTAACTGTTTTCTCCCCCACTTCAGAACGATCGAATTGAAGGATAACACCATTATCATCGTTTTGGGAGCATCCGGTGATTTGGCAAAGAAGAAGACGGTTAGGATCTCTTCCATCTTCGAGTTAGAACTCTACTGATTTGTACTACCCGCAGTTTCCGGCTCTTTTCGGTCTCGTAAGTAGAGAAAGCGGATCTTAAGCAACCGGCCCGAATTAACCATTACCACAGTATCGCAACCAATTTTTGCCCAAAGACACCAGGATCATCGGATATGCACGAACGAAGATGGACCATGAGGAATACATCAAGAGGGTCAAGTCGCATATCAAGACCCCAACGAAGGACATGGAGCAGCAGCTCCAGGAGTTCTGTGACATTTGCACATATGTTTCAGGACAGTATGATAAGCCTGAGGGGTTCACCGAGCTCCGAAAACACTGCGAAGAGTTCGAGAAGGGCCGATCCGAGGCAAACCGAATCTTCTACATGGCTTTACCCCCCAGCGTCTTCACTACTGTGTCCCAACAGCTGAAAGCCAACACATACCCAAAGAATGGCATTGCAAGGATCATTGTAGGATCTACCTCTTCCTAGCTTTTCGCCTGGCGCATGCTAACTTTATCTCCTAGGTCGAGAAACCATTTGGAAAGGATTTGGGAAGTTCTCGAGAGTTGCAAAAGTCTTTGGAGCCGAACTGGAAGGAGGAGGAGATCTTCCGTATTGATCACTACCTCGGAAAGGAGATGGTCAAGAACATTTTGATTTTGAGATTTGGAAATGAATTCTTTGGTGCCACCTGGAATCGCAACCACATCGACAACGTGCAGATTACCTTCAAGGAACCTTTCGGAACAGAGGGACGGGGAGGATACTTCGACGAATTCGGCATCATCAGAGATGTCATGCAAAACCATCTTCTACAAGTTCTTACCCTACTCGCTATGGAACGACCAATTTCATTCTCTGCAGAGGACATTAGAGACGAGAAGGTCCGCGTTCTCCGCGGTATTCCAGCAATCGAGCCAAAGAATGTCATCATTGGACAATATGGCAAGTCTCTGGATGGCACCAAGCCTTCCTACAAGGAGGACGACACTGTTCCAAAGGACTCTAGATGTCCAACCTTCTGCGCAATGGTCGCCTACATCAAGAACGAGCGCTGGGACGGTGTACCATTCATCCTGAAGGCGGGTAAGGCTTTGAACGAGCAGAAAACCGAGATCAGAATTCAATTCAAGGATGTGACCTCAGGTATCTTCAAGGATATCCCAAGAAACGAGCTTGTCATGCGTATTCAGCCCAACGAGAGTGTTTACATCAAGATGAACTCAAAGCTTCCCGGGTTGAGCATGCAAACTGTCGTTACCGAGCTTGACTTGACCTACCGCCGAAGATTCTCGGATCTCAAGATCCCAGAAGCCTACGAATCTCTCATTCTCGACGCCCTAAAGGGCGACCACTCCAACTTCGTGCGTGATGATGAGCTCGATGCAAGTTGGAGAATCTTCACACCACTCCTCCACTACCTCGATGACAACAAGGAGATCATCCCCATGGAATACCCATACGGTAAGCTTCATGAACAAAAATAATGTAAATTCATCGACATTAAAGCTAACATACTTCATAGGCTCGCGCGGTCCCGCCGTCCTCGATGACTTCACCTCTTCTTATGGCTACAAATTCAGCGACGCAGCCGGTTACCAATGGCCAACCACACAGACAGCACCAAACAAGCTGTAAATTCTGTCTCTGCAACCTAGAAACTAGATATCCTGAAATGAATGTGATTAGATAGGAACAAACGAGGGAAGTTTTTCACGTTGGGAGCGGATAGTTTATCTCCTTTTCGTCTTGTTAGCAGAATGAAAAAGCCTTTTTTCCAAATAATTTCGATTTTGAGATTTAACTTCTATTATGAGCATCTTGTGTGTGTGTATGACATTTATGTTAGCTTTTTGCTGCTTGTAGGTTTGGGTTCGTTTTGATGGTATACATCAAGTTACGTGCTGATATGACTGTTCTTTATCTGAATAGTGCTTTGAAAGTTTATGCATTATCAGCACGGCTCCTATGGTCTTGTGCGTAAGACTTACTATCTATCCATCGCTCCAAAAGTTAACACAGCCCTATTTTCTAATTGTCATCCGCTACATGTGATCCCAGCTTACGTTACGTGCGGAAGATGTGAGTGAGTGAGTGAATCTCGCAATCCCATGTGTGTCTAGCCGGGAGTTATTTGTCAATGAGGAAGAAGTAGATATAAGTCTGTGGTGAGGGGATGACGGCGTCTAAGCTAGTTGTCGTCTAGCACGGCATGGTAGGAGCTACAGCTCTGATGGTGCTACTAGGCTTTAGTCTTTCAACCGGTCAGGGCGAATCGGAAGGGTCGGGTGGGTATGAATAATCATGCATGCTTTTGCGTATAATTGGCTTTGTAGTAAAGTTGAATTTTGTGGTATCGGTGTTGAATATCTAATGCTTGTGTTGAAGGCCTTTTTCCCACTTCCTTCGCTCAATGCTGCGTATAATCATCCCAATGCCCAATAGAAGACCATTCCCTTAGACCACCCTCTGTATCTTCAAAACCCGCGCTATGCATCAAAGCATGTAATCTCCCCACCTTAAACCTCATCCCACTCCAATCCATCCCTCCCTCCCCCCCCCCCCCCCCCCCCCCCCCCCCCCCTAAGCCGGCCTCCTCTTCGCAAACTCCTCCAAATCCGTCCTGGTCGCCACCCCCAACACAAACCTCCTCCGCTCATCCGTCACCACCGCAAACTCCTGCTTCCCCCTCCCCTCCGCCTCCTCGCCCACCCCATTGAAAAAGCTCTCCAGCTCTTCCAGCGGGGTATCCATGGTAATGACTTTGTAGACCTTGCCCTTCCTTCGGAACTTGACCATTGCTTTTGCGACTTCGTCCGTTTCTTTCACGGTGCCTTGCTCGAGGAGTGTGCGTAGGTGTGGAATAGACAGATACCCTAGCAGCGCGCGTGTGTCGGGGGTTACAACTGTGAGGTGCGTGTAGTCGCGCTCGAAGGCTGTGAGGAGCGCGTAGGAGATGGGGTCAGTGGGGTTGCAGGAGAGGGCGGAGGGGGGATCCAGGTCTTCGACTGTGGCCTGGGAGGGGAGGGGTTAGTTTATTGAGATGTTCAATGGAGGAGGAGGTAACTTACCCCTCTATAGCGATTTGCTAGCTTTGATAGAGGCGGATTGGAGGATGAGGATGCATCTAGGGTGCTGGATACCGTGCTGGTAGGTTCTGCGGATATCGAGGTCGCCATGGCTGTTGTTGACTTTCTGTGGTTGTGAGGTGAAAAAGAATTGTAGAGGTACCGGGTAGGAGTGAGTCTTCCTTTTCCGTTGGGCACCGAACTGTGCTGTCAATTGTGACACAAAGGTTCTAGGCAATGAAGCAACTGTCTTGGGTTGGTCCGCTATTTGTTTTCCCGTAGTTGACGTTTCAGTTGTTCGTCAAACGTTCACCAAATTATTTGGATAGTCTAAGTTAACAGAAGCTAAATGTCATATGCTCAGGTTACGTTTTTCCGCAGTATAATTTTCATGCCGCTAAGCCCTGGCTGGTCGGAAGGTGCCGGAGCTTACTCACGATGAGGGGTAATTCTTTGTGCTGCAGTGCAGTTACCAAACTGTGACGACAGAGTAGGAAGCTCTTTCTTGCCCGGTTAATTGTATCGGTTTGCAACGGCTGGTTTCCTGTAACAGTGTACAAGTAGCCCAGATTCAAACTCCCATAAAACACCTTTCTTCATGTTGTTCGCATCTGAAGTTGCATTACCTACTTGTGAGATTAAAAGTGGTCGTCTTGAAATCTTAGAACATTCAGAAACTGCTACCCCTGTCGTCCGTATACATTCGTCTCTCATTGGTTGATTGAGAGCTTCCCTTAGGACCAACTTAGGTCAGAACATTGACCCGGTCTCGTACTTCTCAGATATATAACTCACGAAACTCCCAATAATTCTCCAGTTCCCATCATCAGGTTGCAATCCAATTAAATTTCCTCACCATGCCTTCCATATTTCCATCCAGGGAGACTCTAAACACTCTCTTCCCACCTACTGTTCTTCACGATCGTCGGCCCGAGCCCGAGACTCGACAAAGCTCCACTTCCGCTTCCACACCCAAACCCCTGCCTAAGCGCACCCCACTTCAAGGTCGCCCGGAACTCTACACTGCGTGGTCCGTCGTCGATGATGCGAAGAATAAGGCAAATGCGTTGAGCGCGGAGGCTAGAAAGGAATTGGAGAAGGGGACGGCGAAGGCGATGGGGAAGCAGAGTACGATCGAGTTGTATTCGCCTACTTATTACGCTGCCTGTGTTGCTGGTGGTTTACTTGCTTGCGTAAGTTATTTTGGGTCTCTGTGAAATTTGTGAAGCTGCGATATTGCCAGGAAATGTATGCCTGGAGAGGTTATGAGGTGTGGAAGTGGACTTCGAGGCTATCTGCGAGAGAATCCTACTTTCCTTTCCCGAAATTCCTCAGGTTTTGACCGGACACCCTCATCTCCTCAATGGACCCCCTTTCTTTCGGCTAATTTCAAGGCTCATTCATATTTTCATACTTTAACTCAGGAAATGATACTTGGAAAGTGTAAGAGGAAGTGTCCTTGTCGGAGATAATAATGCGCTACTTGTTGTATATGCAATACACACACCAGAGGTATACTGACGACAGCCATTCTTAGGGCCTCACCCATACCGCTGTCACACCACTTGATTTGGTAAAATGTCGTCGTCAGGTGGATTCGAAGATGTACACCGGAAACTTCCAAGCCTGGGGCAAGATCGGTCGAGCTGAAGGATTCCGAGGTATCTACACCGGTTGGGGACCAACATTCTTTGGTTACTCTGCTCAAGGTGCATTCAAATATGGAGGATACGAGTACTTCAAGAAGCTCTACGCCGACATTGCCGGACCAGAGAACGCATACAGATATAAGACCGCTCTCTATCTAGCAGCAAGTGCCTCTGCTGAAGTCATCGCCGACGTCGCGCTCTGTCCCTTTGAAGCTGTGAAGGTCAGAATGCAGACGACCATTCCACCATTCGCGAAAGGGACAGCAGATGGTCTTCGTCAAATCATCGGAAAGGAAGGTGTAGGTGGACTTTACAAGGGATTGTATCCTCTTTGGGGTCGTCAAATCCCATATACTATGATGAAGTTCGCATCTTTCGAGACTATTGTCGAGATGATCTATGATCGTCTTCCAGGCCAAAAGAGTGACTACAGCAAACTGGCTCAGACGGGTGTTTCGTTCACTGGTGGTTATCTTGCTGGTATTCTTTGTGCTGTCGTTTCTCATCCTGCTGATGTTATGGTACGTAACTGTGCGCTCGTTTGAACGACTCTTCTAACCAAGCGTAGGTCTCGAAATTGAACGCCAACCGAGCTCCTGGTGAGGCTTTTGGTGCTGCAATGGGACGTATCTATAAAGACATTGGATTCGCTGGTTTGTGGAACGGACTTCCTGTTCGTATTGTAAGTCGATTCTTATATCCCAGTTATGAACCTGTTACTGATGAGTTATGCAGGTCATGATCGGAACTCTTACTGGTTTACAATGGATGATCTATGTATGTGTTCCCCTTCGGCTAATTCAATTTCTACTGACAAGATTCGTAGGATTACTTCAAGATCTTCATGGGTTTCCCAACTACTGGTGGAGGTTCCCCACCAAAGCAACAGGTCAAGATCACCACCCAATAAGCCGAGTCTCTCTCTTCATGTATATTTTGTAGTTTTTCAGCGTGGTTCTGCACGTTTGTGCTATTTGTGATTTCCACTCCCATCAGCAATGTTGAAATATTTAGTGTTAATTAAGAAGCTCTGTTCCGAAACCGACAATGGAGATCGCTTCATGCTACTCATCCTATGTGGAATAATTGTTGGCTCTCTCTGTATCCCATTTCTGTAGTCAGCTGTATATGGACACTAAATTCTGAACCTTATCCTCCGCCATATAGATAACAGCCGCGCGCCTATAGTCAACACATAAAAATATACGCAAACCGCCGCAGAAAATCCAAATTTCTTATACATATTGTCAATTTCGGCAGAAAATGGAACACATCCCCAATCTACCAGACTCCAGCTCCTCCACTCTCATCCTCAGCCACCCCACACCCGAAGAGTGCACCACAATCTGGACCTCCACCTCCAGCTCCTGGAAAGACTCCCTCCCCACCTCCACCTACCTCCGAGAATCCCAGTACCTGACCACCGTTCCCTTGGCCAAAAACGGCGGACTTACACTCTGGATCTTAGTAGACCGAAGCCAGTCCCCTAGAACAATCCTCTGCTCCTGTGAAACTTTCCGCAAACGCTCGCTTGTAAGCAATGCTAGTGGACGTGTGCGAGATGTGTTCGTTCACGGGGTAGCAAGTGTGTTTTGTGAGGAAAAGTATCGTGGGAGAGGATACGCTGGGAGAATGATGAGGGAGTTGAAGTCGGCGCTGAGCAATTGGCAGGAGGATATTTGTGGAGTGGGGAAGTGTGTGGGGAGTGTGCTGTATTCGGATATTGGGAAGGAATATTATGCGAAGTTTGGATGGAGACCGACGCCTACTAATACGCATGTTATGTTTAAGCCTGTTGAGAGCGTGGATAGATGGTGGCAAGGACCGGAAACATGTATTTCGAAAGAAGATCTCCCGGCCCTGTGTGGGAAAGATGAGGTGATGATTAGGAAGGCGATGAGTGTACCGGTGGATGGGGATGCGGCTCAGGAGCGCTTTTCAATCGTGCCGGATGTGGATCATATGCTTTGGCATATGGGTAAGGAGGAGTTTACCTGCAATATACTTTTTGGGAAGGTTCCAGAGGTTAAGGGTGCGATTGCCGGACCGGAGGGTAGGAGGGTTTGGGTGATTTGGACGCATAGATATTACTCAGATCCGGCGGACAGGAAGGGTGATAATACATTATATATTCTACGGATTGTAGTTGAGAGGGATTACGAGGAAAGCAATGAGTCTACGAATGCCCTGGAACCCTGTGGCACGGATTGGCTTCAGCGTCAGTTTATCGGGCGGAGTCAGCTTGCGTATTTGGAAACGGTGCTGAGAGCTGCTCAAAACGAAGCTGAGGAGTGGAAGCTAGATCAAGTGAAGTTGTGGCATCCGACACCAGAGATCACCAGAATGCTAAGCAGGCTTGATATCGGACATGTGGTGGAGGAGAGAGAAGAATATAGCATTGCAAGTGTTCTTTGGTTTGATAGGAATGGCGGAGAGGGTCCACCGCCGCTTTGGATCAACAATGAGCATTATGCTTGGTGCTAGGAAAGCTGCGGTAACTTCTGGGTGCAGTTCTTGTATTTAACTCTTGATTTCTTACATCTCATCGTATTGTATGCAGTTATCGAAGCAGTCTGTAGATATTCGGCATCGCAACCTGGAGAGCAGAGAATGAAGCAATGCAGCTAGAGCAGTAAATAGAAGTCCATACTTTTCTTCCAAGAAACCGAAGGTTACAAGCCTGGATTGCATAAACCATTGCTCACACCCTAAATCAAAAGGATAAGTAGAAGCACTTCCAACTTTCTGATACACCTTCAAAAACACGACTCTCAGGCTCTAGTACGGTGTCAAGTGCCAAAAATGAAGATATACATCCATCCGTATCCCTATCTCCACGCCCAAAAAGCACAGGTACGTACCTGATTCACCTGCACCTGCACGAGCACGAATCAGTAACCAAAAGATAAGAAAGTCCAAACCTCAACATTTCAATAACATAACATCTACAAATACGACATGCAACAAAAGCGCCCTCGCAACCGCATTATTGGCTCCCTCTGAGCTCAAGCTTCTGTATGCTCCATATACTCTCCTTTTCAGGAATAAAGCACCTCCTTAGAAATAGGCGAAGGAGTTAGACCGCACAGGCTTAATAATAAGCCTTATCAAATCTCTCTTTGTTTATCCTTATCTTGCGCTGCGAGAGATAAGGAGACGGAGATGACGGATGGGCAATTATTGGCTGTTGCATTTGTCCGCAGAGGGAAATTACATCATTCAGTGCCAGGCCGGAAACACAGCTGGGCTGCGAGATGAATGTATGAATGAATGCAATTTGGAAGACAAGGCACGGAGAAAATAAATCTGGTGGCCTAATACTAGAAGCATGTGTAAGAAGGTGTAGGGTAGAAGGGGGCGTTCGTTCGTTTGTCTGCCTACATCGCAAGGAAGGCTGCATGTTTACTTTTTTTTCATCATCACACCAAATCATCACTGTAAGTATGCAATCACACCATTTCTCAATTCCTTGGTTTTTATGGCTTGGGAGTTCTCGTGAGGAAAGAATTTTTTCCCTTTCATTGCTCGGTGGGATGAATGATGACGGATGCGATCGCGGGGTTGGCTCGGTTTGCGTGTGGGCTGATGCGATTGCGGTGGTGGGAGCTGAGCCAAGGATATCTGCGCTTGAGAGAACTACTACATATTACGCAGGATCTTCTGTTCCTGCATACTTGCTCCAGTTGCTTACTTTTATATCATATACAGACGCGCATCTCAGCAAATCGTCAGACAGACATATATATCTGAACTAAGAACAAAGAGCGACAATGAGTGAAGAAGTTAGTCATGGCCGTGGAGGTAGGTTCTGTTCACTGCCAATGTTTGAGGGATATACTGACACATAATCATAGGCGCTGGTAACATTGGCGTCGACACCACACCGTATGCGCACCTCGTTCCCATCCATCCCATCTCCCCCTACGTCTAATCAAGCAAACGAGCTAATTCCCTAACAGCTACGCCGACGGCGAAATCGTACGCGAGGGTCCAGCTGGTGACCATGGCGACGGCGCATTCAGCACTGGTCGTGGCGGCGCTGCCAACATTGGTTCCCCAGGCCTCCCAGCCACCAAGCGCAATGACGCAGACAGCATTCCCGAAACCGCATTGAGACCTAGTATGGACGGCGAGCGCGTGCATTTTGGGCGCGGTGGTGAGGGAAATGTCGTTGATGCGACGCCTAAGGGTCAGCCGCATCCGGTTGGGTTGGCGGATAAGTTGAAGAATAAGTTGTTCAAGAAGAAGGCGCAGGGTGCGGAGAAGTGAGGAGTGCTTCCACCGTATATGGACGGTCAAACTGTTGAATTGCTGGGGGGGGGATAGGCTTTGGTAGTCTGCTGAGATAGTAATGCGTGGTTATGGATATGGGGAGTTTCTCATTTGGGGAGGATGGATTGAATGATACCCGAGGTTTATGTGTGGTGGTATGGAGGGATGGTTTGGAGATATATATCTTTGATTCTGAGTATTATCAATGAGCTTTGACACGGTTGGCTCATGGGGTCAATGATTTGTAGGGTGATGCTATAGTGAGCGCTTGCTTGTTAGTGACGTGTGTGAAATCTTCTATGATCCCGATCCTAGTTTTGGTTCATAACCTAAAGTGTTGTAGGTTAAGGAAGATGGTAAAAGCTTGCCATGAGTCCGCACGACTCTTCTAAGAAGTTGACGTTCAAGGTTTGCCAGGACAGCGCATCTGTGAACTGTCGAAGCTACGACTTCCCCAATATTGCCGTCTAGCACTCCTTTGCTACACCAGAATCACTTGGAAAAGGGATAGCTATCAGAGTGAAGCTGTTGGATTCCCGGACGCTGTTTGATGTCCAATCCTATGTCTAAAGGCAGCATGTATATCGAGGACTATGAGACGAATCTCGAGGTCAATTGAGAGAAAACTTATTGACTGTTGGTTAAACAAGATTAAATGGGTTTAGACTGCAGAAGAGCATTACAAGGGCTAATTAGATATACAGCATAGGGACGAAATAAGGGCATTCAGAGAATTAGCTAGAACTGTAATTGTACGGAAGAGCTGGTATTTAAGTCCCCAACTCGTTCCCATCTTAAGAGAAACAGACTTTTATCAACCACTACATTGGATCACTTATTTGAGGTTATCTCATACCACGGCTGAGTAGTCAAACCATATGTACCATACTCATAGTCATGTTTGAGTTAAGGTCCGCGTAGGCCATTGGTGGTGATGATAGGTTATTTTGCAGTTATTTGTTTCTGGCTGTGATGACCATCTAAGAAGTTTCATGTTGCCGCGTCTGGCTTGTCGTGGTCATGTGCGAAGGTCAGGTCCAGCTCAACAATGACATCACGATCGCTCTTTTGAGGACAGAAAGCTGAGCTGCCCATTGATATTCAACGAAGGGCTCTTCACGATTAAGATGGAACGCATCTCGAGTCCTAGAAGCTTAGGTCAGAAGTTCTATCCTCAGGCGGAGAGGAATGGCCTAACTAGTAAATAGCGTAAAATCTTACGGCTAAGTTAGCCAAGGAGTAAGTTCACGCTTTTGGCCGATGGACTGCACAAAATCAACAACTTTACTACAATCATTGACGATTTACATTGAAGCGTTATTTCATGCGGAAAAATACAGGCCCATTCTTTAATTGGACGAATTCTGACCGCGACTACAATTGCAATCTGCGAATCTGTGAATCCTCGACACTGTCGGCTCTGGTGTCACTTAATACCCGCGCCGTCTGTTTCCGCGTAATCAGACCAACATTGGCATCGCCAGGAACCACTTACAGTTTTCGTTGCGTTCCTGGTAGTTGCACCATAGGCTTTCACGGATTGAGTGCGCGACGCAAAACTCGTGCGAAATTGAACTGATTGCGATAATTACACGCTTGTGAACACGTTCCTCGCGCGCGCTACCCCGCGATCCAACATGGCTCCCAAGCACGGCTCAAGCTCGACAAGCTCGCAGAGCAGCAAGCGCACAAAGACCGGGTCGGCGAGTTCGAACTCGACAACTCCGCCTGCTACGACGGCAGATCCGGTATCTTTCACTGTCGAATATCCGGATATGAATAATGAGCGGCCCTCGGCCGCAGAGAGGGTGTTGCAGCAAAATGCAGAATTTCAGGCGTCGCCATTCCAAGGGCGCGATTCCCCGCCCGGCGAGCTGGATCTATATTACACAGTTACACCCAATGATGCGTGGGCAAATATGCGGAAATATAGTAACTTTATTAGTGAGTTGGGGTGAATCAATTGGGTGCCGCTGGAGAGTTAGCTAATCATGAACTCAGTTCAGGACAATACATTCAAAAATAACGACGTGGTATATGTAAAGGGCAGAACGGAGGCAGGCACTGAAGCGCAGGACTTTTGGGTTGCCAGAATATTACAGGTTAGAGCTAAAAGCTCCCAACAGGTTTATGCTTTGGTAAGTGCGACGACTCGGCGTCTTTGAGAGATACGATCACTGATGAAGGATAGGTTGCTTGGATGTATTGGCCGTTCGAACTCCCTCGCCCGGCCGTCAAAGACTCGCATCTTATATCGGCGACATCGGGTCACCGGAAATATCATGGTAGGTCGGAACTTATCGCGAGCAACTTTCTGGAGGTTCTCGACGTGTTGTCATTTGCCGGCAAGGTAGACATACAACATTACAACGAAGACATCGTTGATGGTTTAGTTCCTGAGGTGCCGAAAGGCTTCTACTGGCGTCAAACCTTCTGCCGGGGTACTCTCAGACTCTCAGTGAGTTAAAATTTTCCTTGTGTGAGAGAACGCTCACTAACCTCTGTTCCCCAGGCATTGCCAAAGCACTGCACATGCGATGGCCACTACAACCCCGACAAACCAATGTATATATGCGATAGTGAATCCTGCAAGACCATGTTCCATCCAGAATGTTTAATCGACGAGATGCTTACGAAGAAATATAAGGAGGAATATCCGGAAACTGCAACTGAACCAACTACGAACGGCACAACTAAGAAAAAGGCACCCAAGGCGAAACGAAAAATCTATGCAGGAAAATTGAAAGGCGAATTGCATGATGAGGGATCGTCATTGATGATCAAAATCTCGAATGTGAAGGAAGGCACAGAGTTATTCCAACGGATACCCTGTCCCAAATGCCACACACTTTTTGACTGAGGGAAGCATGCTGCGAATCTCAGCTTTGGGGACATCAAACAGTGGCTCGGCTCCAGCTGTACGGAAAGATGCCCCTAAACTTGAACTGCAAACCACACTATATACTCACTAATTATTTACGAACTCTGCGTGCTCGGCACCACTCTTTTTTACCTACGCTTGTCTCCCCGATTTCAAACGTCATACATGTGTTGCACATCAAGAGCTTCGTCAAGACCCTCTAGATCATTCTCCCCAGCAGCTGCGCAACAATGCCAGGGCTCGGCGCAACTTTCTCGATACAATCCATTGAAACGCATCTCGTACATCTCCCACAGTAGGAGCGCTCTATTTCCTCCTGCTTTCATCAAGCCATCCACCTCACCCCACCTCTGTCCAACTATGCTCATAAGGTTTTCCAATTCATGTTTGTTTTCATCAGCGGGGCGAGCGGGCTGGCGTCAAGGGTTATTTTTTACTTTATTCATCTATCTGTTTGATTTTGGTTTGGGTTTTCAGTTTCGAAATTTTTCTTCTTCTGCTTCGTTTCTTCGAAACTTTTTTTTTAACTCTTTCAAGGGGACGCGCGATTTCCCTTTTGGCTTTATACCCCTTTTCACCTTTTTAAAGTGCGATTGGGGACATTGGGGGGGTGGTTTGGGGAAGGACGGAGGGGGAAGGGTTGATGTGATTCATGTAGGGGAGAGGGGAGAGGGGAGAGATTGGAGTGGTTTGGTTTGGTTTGCGGGAGGGAGAATGGGATGGCGTGGGACGGGTTGGGGTGGTTTGGAGTAGGATGGGACATGAGAAAGAGAGAGAGAGGCGAGAGATTCGATTTCGATTCGCTCTTGTGTATAAATAGGACGATATTTAGTTGGCATATGAGTTAGCCTGTTAGGGCTGTTAGGGCTGTTAGGGCTGTTAGGGCTGTTAGGGCTGTTAGGGCTGTGAGATTCGAGGCTTGAGATGGTTAGGAAGGGGGTGGGGATGGAAGATGGCTATTGAAGTGTATGCTGGAATGGGACGGGATGGGATGGGATGGGATGGGACAGAACAGGACATTACATGACATGGGCTTTTTGAAATTCAGATGTCGATATTGATATCAGTGTGTATTTCCGGATATATTGAGGTAGGGCTAGCGTCGATTAAGGGTTGGAGTTGTTATTGTCGATTAAGGGTTTAGGTTGTTGTTGCTAGAGATGCATTGAATAGGATGCTGTATGTTTGTGTGCTATGGAAGGATGGATGGAAGGAATTAGATAAATGGATGGAGTAAGGATTGGGGGAGAGAATGGAATACGTTACGTATCTTTGGGCTTTTGTTCCGATGTGAAATGTGATGGTAAGGGCGATTCTTGGATGAATGGTTGTGGGCTTGGTGGCCGTGTTAATAAGATGTCTAATCTGCACTAGAGGAATCTCGTGCTATGGAAATACGAAGGAAAGTGCTTGCGAGGTAGATATTGTTGGAAGTTGTGAGTAACAAGTTGAATTGAATTGCAAATCTATCTATATACGGAACAGAAACAGTCCTTGGAAAAGTGCCCAAGAAGATATCTATTGAAGGAGGAGAGATCGCTTGAATCTTGCTGATAGCATTGACGCAACACACTTGGTGCGAGGTTGTTATCACGTTAGATGTGCCGCTTTCGTGAAGCGGAGCAGAGCTTGCTAACCTACCATCACCCGGTGAGACCACTGCACCCTTCTGATATATCTGACCGAGCGAGCAAAGACAAACATACTATCCGGATGTTATTCCTAACATGTCCCCGCAAGAAAGGTCGGAATGACCACATATTGATAGCATCACTCAACCATACCACCAGGACATTCACCAGGACATCTCAGTAGTGATATAAGTGTCGTCCTACCAGACCATCTCCACCCCCAATATAAATATCCTCCCATCCCCTCAACCCCATTCGGAATCGCAATCCTATCCTATCCCCCAGAAAAAATTAGCCCACTGCACCCAAAAACAAGCACCCCCACCAGCACCAGCACAGCGCACACAACCAATTTTTCTAAACTTCAGAACCCCGCACTGAAAGCACCGTCAACGCCCGCACACCAAGCTTCCCCAACCCGCTGCATATGACGATGCCAGCACGGATCGGGTCCACTTCGTGCTTTTTTGTATTTGCGGACGTCGACCTCATACGGCTCTTCCTATAAGATTATTTTTTGAGGGTTTGGGATCTCATCATTGTAGACTTTCTGGGTTTGTGCTGTGCGTAGATGGTGAGGGGGAACGGGAAGGGAAGGGGAAGGGGGAACTTACGGAGTGGGGGTTGAGATGAGATGAATGTCGGCTGGTTGGAATCGTATGGGTATGGTTAGGAGTGTGCAGATTACTGCGCAGACGCGACAGAGCTCTAAACTTGCAGTCCCCTCTCTGAACAGCCGGATGTGCAAGTAAAGCTGCTGTCCACCCAACAGTGAAATGCTAGCTAAGGAAAAAAGCTTCTCCCATCGCGACCATCACCTGCGAGGTCGAGCTCCTCTCACTTCAAAGCTGCTATGGCATCGATCATCTCCGACAGCAGCTAGCAAGCCAACTCATCGTTGTCCAGACACCAATTGAGAACTCTTCACAACATGGTGGTTGTTATGGCGATCAGATATGATGTGCTGGTTTTTCCAAGTTCAAAAAGCCCTGAAGCTCGAAAAATAAAATTTAGTTCGTTCCTCTGCCTTAGCTTAGCTCATTTTTCCGATCCGATAACGCTAGTCAATTATATATCACGTGATCATTTTCCTACTCCACTCTCTCACGTGTCTCTCCATCCCATCGCCTCCCTTCTCCCCCTCGGCAGGCTCCCCACTCTGAAACACCCATCGCAACAGCGCGCCGCATCCGGCTAAGTTGTCCACCCATCTCATCTCCATCTCATTCCCCATCCGAACCCCTCTCTATACTGCACCGCACAGTCGCTGGTCCGCACAACCAGAACCACAGTAAGAAACAGAGACAGATCGTTTCGAGCATCAAACCAGGAATATCTCCGAGCCGTGTGATCTCAATCAAATTATTTCATCATCATGCCGAGTCGAGTTTCCTTCATTCTTTTGACCAAACCTTGATCCATGCGTGGGAAATGAGAGGGACGGACTCGAATTACCATAAGTATTATTCTCCGCTGGCCATTTTCAATGGTCTGTTATTGTAAGGGTTCATAGCACCGTGTATGAGGTAGACAAGATACTGCCGGCAATTGATTTTATGGTTACGTTACTTTTTGATTCTTGTTGCATATTTCATTTGTGCGAAACATATCAGAGCAAGTTATCAAAGCTTAGGAAAAAGAAAGCACGGGACATAATAACTGAAGATCATACAATGATGAATAGATTCTGGTTTAGAACTTCTTGCTAACATCATGGCTTGCTGTATGTTCTGTAATAATAAAGATTAAGCAGTTACACCTTATCTTCATCCACCCCCTTTCGATCCAAATACACGGTAGTCTCCATCCCCTGACTACCCAAAAATACAATGGAAATAATATCCAGATTCGTAAAGAGTGTGGGTGATGATAGTAAAAAGGAAATATTCACAAAAGAGAGTGTGTAGGAGTGTCCAGAAATGCTCCTTGGTATAGCCCATCCTATCAACCAAGATCTTTCCATCCAATCAATAGATCCCAGGCCGTTAATAACTCCTCCAATTTTTTCCCGTAAAAGCCAAGCAGCATAGATTATATGCAATAATCGTTAAGAGAGCGTAAAGAAAGTTCGCCAAGTGGCGAGGGTTTAAAAGTTATGTACATCAGAAGTGTAAAGGTTGATATGCAGCATCGAGCTGTGTAGAATGAGAGAACCTGTCTCAGATCATATCTTAGATCCATACGGGTGCCATGGATGGTTTGACGTCGCTAAAGGCACTCATGAACAGTCCTTGGATTTCGCTCATGTAGTCTTCGGCTCGGAACTTGAACAGTCCCTTCGATAGTAGCTCTTGCTCCTCCTCATCGACAACAGTTAAGGTCTCTTGACTGATGCCATACTCCTCAGCTATCTCGGTGACCTGAGCAAGCTCGTTACCGAAAGGATGTGGTTCTGCATCAATAGTAGTGACGATATTTGCAGAGAACATGTTGATTGAAGAGCGGGCGGTTGCTCTCGGGCTCTTTGGAGACGACATCCGGGTTTCTGAGCGTTTGCGGGATAAGATTTCGTGACTCTTCTTGGTGTGAGAAGGGGCTCGCTTTGGGATGCCGGGTGCGTCGTCACTAGAAATACTTTGCATCGACGGCCTTCTAAAGAATCCCGAGAGATGATTCGGTTCCGGTGTTGAGGGAGATGATGACTCGATCGACGAATTGTCGGGAGTAGTTAGCGGGGTAGTCATTCTTGAGTTGTCTGACTCTTCTCCGGAATGGGTCGAGATGCTGCTAGGGAAGTTGCGTTTCCCATTTTTAGGATAGATATCTGGAGCATTGTAGGAGAGCATATTGGTGGTAGAGAGCAGTTCGACAGGTGCCGAGATCTGGTTCCTTTTAATCGTTCCATGTGCGAGCTTTGGAGTTGCCGATCGTTGGGGTAATGGTGCAGGAGCGGACCCATCAAGCTTCTTTGCCCTCTTGGAGGTGGTGAAAGCACGAGCAAGAGACATATTTGCTGAATGGGATGTCTGGCCGGACAGGAACAATTACTTCTTCCAAAGGGATTGGTGGGGTCTTCGTGGATCCCGATAAGATATACCGGACTAGATCTCCCGACGGATAAAAAGTAGGTGCAGAAGCTTCGATGCTTTCTATTGGCAGATGGTCATACGTGTACTGCAGGTGAGCCTCTGGTGATCGTCTGGTTGGACAACCGGCCCTTTTTCAAAAACTCTGCAAAAGTCTGGATCTGTGCAGGTGGGTGGAGTGCGTCGCGAATGACTTGCGCACTGGAGTAAAAATCGGGAAGGCGATTAAGATCGAGTGCTGAAGTCCTTTATATATGAGTTCTCTCTCACACAACTTTTGATGCAATGAAGTGGATAGTGGTTCGGTTTTGGTTTTGGTGTGAAATGATTCAATGTTGTGAATGACTCTGTGTTGGGCGAGACAGTGAATGTCGAGTAAGACACGCACGTCAATGGTGCGCGTTAAAGAATGAGTGAGGGTAAGATATTGGTGTTCTTCGTCTTGGTCGAAGGAAGGGATTGTGGGTGGATTGTGTGTCGATAATGAATGTTCGAACAGCCGGTATCCAAGCAAGCAGCAAGCAAGTAATGTAGAAGGAATGAATAGTGTATAGGTATCTATCGACCCTGCGATGATTGAATTCTGAAGGAATAGGGCGTTGGGCGAAGATATTGAAAGAAGAAAAGTAGTCGAGCGGAGGGAAGCGCGCGAAAGTGGAAAGTGGAAAGAGCAAAGTGGGAAGTGTGGATAGAACTACCTAAAATTCTTTGCGTGCGACTAAGTTAGAACTTAGAAGTTGGGGCTAGAGGGAGAGAGGGAGGGACGGGACTGTAGCGGCGAATGGGCGAGGGGGTGAGTGGGCGAATGAAGAGAATGCTGCTACGAGAGAACTAAAAGAAAAACAAAGGCGAATAGCACAGCTTAGCGACCACGAGTCCTGGGCTCCTTTGGACCTTTCTCTTTCTTCTTTTACGCGAATCCAAAAGGGTCGACGTTTGGGCTGCTGACCCTTGTCCGCGCTGTTTCTTTGGGTGGGAAAGGTGGAAAGTATCTCAAGGGATCTCAAGGATCTTCAACCAACATGCCGCTATTTTAGGGGGAAAGGTGGGCAGTATTAATGGGGAAGCTTGGGAAAAGAGTGAAGTTTTGCGCACGAAGCTTGAGCCAAATCTCACAATGAATCACATCTACGTCGTGCTTCGTACCCTTCAAAGTTCATACAGGTAACAAGTGAGTGTCCGTCTACTGCGAATCTGCGACCGTCTCCCTCAGCATCCACGTACTCATGGATGCCATCCCTGGAAATATGTTGGTTGTATTGGCAGCTGGGGGCACAAAAAGAAACGCCGAGCAGAGTCTTTCAAGGGACGAAGGTTCGACGGTTTGAGCATAAGTTACCTTTTTTTTGACTCGGTGTCTAGATGCGTAGATCCAATGAGGTCTCTCTTCAACTTTACTAAACCAACCAAATAGGCTTGTGATCGCAAGTCCAATGCAGTAACAGCAGCCGTCTGCTCTAATTGCTCTAAGATTTCGCAATGCTTTTTTGCGGGAGTATCTCCCAATTGAGTTGAAGAGTTTCCGCAGCTAAATCATCCGGTCGCAAACTAAACTAAATCGCAGCTGCAGGCGGAATGCTAGACGCCCTGGTTAAAGTGGCGTGTGGGTCACCAAAAAACCGGAGCAGGGTATTCGACGCTCATGATTTGTCCATCTGATGTTTCAACGTTTCAGGTACAGGATCCTCGCTCGTGGAGTTCATGAGCTTTCTTAGACAAGCAGTGACAAGGTGCTCGCCGCTCGGACGATTCAAAGCTTCAGAACGTGGGTGAATGTGCGATCACACTGCCCACGCCTATTCCTGTATTCGGAAGGATGTGCTTGCACAAAAAAACCGTAACGTTCAAAATGTGCACGATGCAAGGTAGCATTTGCGCACCGAGGGCACTCCGGGGCGCTGGTGTTGTCGCTCGCTCAGCGGTACACTCGCTGCAACTGCATGTCATCGCGCACACCATGGATCCAGCTGGTGACACCCGACAGCTTCACTTCGGGGAAGGTGGCACGTCGCTAGCAACTCGACAGGACTCAGGACTCAGGAGGAAGTACTTCAGGATGGGGGATTCGGAGAATGGTACCACGGCCACGATAAGAACTGCCTGCCGCTTCCGCTTGCTCATGTCAGATTGCATCCTCCAGCTCATCCAAGACACAGTAAGACGAGCCAAGCGCATCGGTAAACTTCGTCATTGTACGATTGTTGGGGGTCCTCTGGGCGTGTAGCTCACAGCCATCGTGCGGTTGTACCGGAGTTGCAAATTTTGTTTGTACTGGAGGTCTCAAAATATCTTCGGGCTTCAACAATACTACACCATATTGACACCAAGTCCATTCCCGTTCTGGCCACATCAATTGGCGGAGCAAGACTATTCGAACCTAATACAATGACCTCGAACTTTCCAACATTTGGATTGTTCTGGATTCGATTCTGGTACTTGGAGGATCACTGTAGTTCGTAAGTTCACACAGGTATCAGTTCTGCGGGGATTTTCGTGTTTACAGTTGCGAGTGTGACTACAAACTGGCTCTGGTGAGGGAGGCGCGGATAGTTACATTGAAGCGAAGCAGTCACGGGCGGTGCAAGTTTCATTGTTGAACATTCCTTTCTTGTTGGATCCGCTTTGCTTCACGATGTTCTCTAGCTATTGCGATGAGCATAATTATATCTGTCGTCATTTTACTTGCATGAATCTATGGTTCCAAATCGGTGGGTAGAAAGCTTTTTATTTGCCTTGCTATAGAATGTTGAGGTTCCGAAATTAGCTACATATCCCAAAACCCCGGGTCCGAATGTAGTCGAAACACGACCTCGTCATTAGCGGTTCATCTATATTTGATCGCGACTTCGGCCCCATCTTTCCAATATCTATCCGACGTCAAAGTTGTTAATGCCGCTGTCAGAATATATGGAAAACCTCCGAAAGTTCGGATGCACCAAAGTGTAATATCGCCCTACAGTGTGTTGTCTCTACGAAAACCATAGCCAAGGTAGTCTCGACACACATACACTCAGCAGACCACTACCTAGTGGATTAAAGGTTTATCCAGGACGATTTTCAATCCTCTTCGTCCATTGACTCGACTTCTACACCATCCTCGCCTTCCTCTTCGCCTTCATCGTCATCCTCAGACTCGCTGTCATCTTGTATACCCACCAACCTTTCCTTGACCTCTCCCTCAACTGGTGCTACTCTGTCGGCGAATGCGCGGCGTACACCAGGGTTTGTGCTGCAATCCCACACTTGTACAACACCTCTACTTCCAGCAACAGCAAGTCTGAAGCTGACTTCTTCATCTGGAGCAAATGTGGTTGAGAACACCTTTCCAACGTCTAAATCTCGAGAGACCACCATAGTAGGTCCAGTAGGTTGGATATTCCACAGCTTAACCTGCTTATCTCCAGAGCCGGTTGCCAAGAATCCGGGGATCGTGGGGTTGATATCAAATGATGACACAGACTCGTCATGTGCTTGTAGCATCCAAACTGGCTTACTGGAACTTGGATTGGCTGGAGCTTTTCGTAAGTCATGGAAATGAATGACACCGCTTTCAGTTGAGACATAGAAATAATTTGGATCATGTGGATCCCAGCGAACGTTCTCAACGTCGCTCTCTACACCCCATCGAGGTGCTTTCGCATCTGGTGCTCTCATATCTGCTGCTACCACTGTTCGATCATAACTGCCACTCAATAGAACAGTGGATTCCTTGGGATGCCACGCTAGTGAGCATACTTTATCTGTGTGATGCGTGTAGGACTTCGCGCATGTGGTGGTATGGAGATCCCAAAGCTTGACGGTCTTGTCTGCTGATGAAGAAGCTAGAAGGTTCCGGTGATGCCTGTTGGCAGCTAGCGATAGGACTGCATCAACGTGATAGTTGTCATTGGCCTTCTTTGACTTCTTCTTTTTCTTCTTTTTCTTGAGCTCTCCATCTCCATTCTTCTCCTGTCCGGTCTGACCAAGAATGGCATTGGGATACATGCAATCGACAGTATCCAGATCCCATATCTCGATATCTGGATCGAATGTTCCGACCGCGACGAAGTTTGCTCTCGAGTCTTTGTCGACGTTTGATTTGCCCACAGGCAAGTCGAGCCACTCAAGGCAAAGTGGTATCGCCGGTAACATGATGTCGTGATGTACATAAAGATTGTCTTCCTCGTCTTCATAGACGTAAACTTCTAGATGGGCGACCTCGTCTTCTATCTTTGCGGCTAGAAGCATATTGTCCGTTGCCAATATTTGAAGTTCCTCTCGATCCTCATCCTCGTCTTCGTTTTCTTGTAAAGTGATATATGGATCTTCCGCATTCGATTCGTGATATGCCAGGGATTTGACATTGCCAAACATACCCATTCCCTCGCCCTCTTTATCCTCCGCAACATCGTCGTCGTAGTGGTCCAGATCGTATTCTTTTAGATCATCGTCTTCCTCGCTATATCAAGATTAGTTAAGATTATGAAGAAATTCCCACGCAAACTAACGTTTTCGACTTTACTGCCTTGGATGCGTTCTCATCATCCGATCCGTCATCCTCGACCATCGCATCTGGATCTGCGCCAGTCTCCTCTGCTTTGCGCGCATCCTCCAATTCCTCGTTGGCATCATCCAGCTGTAACTTTGCCAGGTCGGCAATTCTTTGGAATTCGTCCTCGTCAAAGGTATATTTTGTAGGGAAAGGAGCAGCGAACCCCCTCGGCACCCAAGCTGTTGCTGTAATCATAGACATGGTGACGAGAAATTGTGCCGAACCTGAATGAAGTCTTGAAAAATTCAATTAAGCCTGCACACAAAAATAAAATGCTGAACTTTTCGTTATCTAATCGGTGGTGGCGGCCGCTAGTCCCGCCTTTAGCTTCAGCCCAATCATGAATCTCGACCCCCTGGAAACATTTTCAAGAACGGTAAACAACAAACTACATCATACTCGCGCCGCGCAACGTTGAAGATGGGTAGAGAAGATGGAGAAGCCAGTCCCAAGCGACGCAAGTTGGATTTCAATCCTCTGAAATCTGATGATCGATTTGCAGTGCCGGCGCGACCTGCCACGGCTCGGAGTAGCAATAATGGAGGCCAAACTCCAAGGTTCCAAAGCAGGATGAACAATGGCTCTGCAACGCCACGGTATACTCCATCGTCGCGCTCGACCCCAAAGCAGAAGGAGTTTGACGGACCGGAGCCGTTTGTGAACGAGGAAGATTCTAATGCATTGGACCGAGATTGGTATGCTGGAGATGAAATGGGACACACTTTTGGCGACGACTCGCACAACCCGTTCGGATCATACGACAATTCTTGGGCCGACCAGCAACGAGAAGCAGCATTAGTCGAAAAGAAGACTGGCAAACGCATGAGCGCTCGAGCTACGCAGAAACAAAAGGATGTTGACGCATGGGAAACAAATCGGATGCTTACATCTGGTGTTGCGCAGCGACGAGACTTTGGTGATGATTTTGAGGATGACGAGGAAGCGACCAGAGTACATCTGCTTGTCCATGACCTCAAACCTCCATTTCTAGATGGGAGAACCGTCTTCTCGAAACAACTTGAACCGGTGCCGGCAGTGCGTGACTACCAGAGTGACATGGCAGTCTTCAGTCGGAAAGGAAGTAAGGTGGTTAAAGAAAGACGGCAACAAAAAGAGAGACAGAAGCAGGCTCAAGAAGCGACAAACATGGCTGGCACTGCGCTCGGGAATCTGATGGGAGTGAAAGAAGACGAAGGGGATAGTGCCGCGCCAATGATCGGAGAGGAGGAAAATCAAGGAAGTAGCAAGTTCGGACAACATATGAAGAAGAGTGAGGGGGCAAGCGATTTTAGTCAAAGTAAATCGCTCAAGGAGCAACGAGAGTTTCTTCCTGCTTTTGCCGTGCGAGAGGATCTTCTTAGAGTCATACGAGACAATCAGGTGGTTATTGTCGTCGGTGAGACCGGGTCTGGGAAAACTACTCAACTTACACAGTTCCTTTATGAAGACGGGTATGGTAAAATAGGTTTGATAGGTTGCACCCAGCCTCGAAGAGTAGCAGCTATGTCGGTAGCAAAGCGTGTCAGTGAGGAAATGGAGTGTCGATTGGGTGATACCGTCGGTTACGCCATTCGTTTTGAAGACTGCACGAGCAAGGAGACCGTAATAAAGTACATGACGGACGGTGTTCTACTGAGAGAGTCGCTAAACGAGCCTGATCTGGATCGTTATTCGTGCGTTATAATGGACGAAGCCCACGAAAGAGCTCTCAATACAGATGTCCTTATGGGTCTCTTCAAGAAGGTACTTGCACGACGTAGAGATCTCAAGCTCATTGTTACCTCTGCGACGATGAATTCGAAGCGCTTCTCTGACTTCTATGGCGGCGCACCTGAATTTTTCATCCCTGGACGAACATTTCCGGTCGACATCATGTTCCACCGTTCACCAGTCGAAGATTATGTTGATCAGGCGGTTCAACAAGTATTGGCTATCCACGTTTCCATGGGTGCAGGTGATATTTTGGTTTTCATGACAGGGCAGGAGGATATTGAATGTACCTGCGAGCTTATTCAGGAACGTCTTAACGCCCTTAATGACCCACCAAAACTTAGCATTCTACCGATTTACAGTCAAATGCCCGCGGATTTACAGGCGAAGATCTTCGACAGAGCAGCCCCCGGAGTTAGAAAAGTCATTGTCGCAACAAACATTGCAGAGACTAGTTTGACTGTGGACGGTATCATGTACGTCGTGGATGCTGGGTATTCAAAACTGAAGGTATATAACCCACGCATGGGAATGGACACTCTACAAATCACGCCAATTTCACAAGCAAATGCTTCGCAGCGTGCTGGTCGTGCTGGTCGTACTGGTCCGGGAAAAGCCTTCCACCTTTTCACTGAAGCCGCGTTCAAGGATGAACTCTACATTCAGACAATCCCTGAAATCCAAAGAACAAATCTTAGCAACACTGTTCTTCTACTTAAATCCTTAGGTGTCAAAGATCTACTCGACTTTGACTTTATGGATCCGCCCCCTCAGGATACCATAACAACTTCCTTGTTCGACCTTTGGGCTCTTGGGGCGCTTGACAATATCGGCGAGTTGACAAGCATAGGCAAAAAGATGACAGCATTCCCGATGGATCCATCACTTGCCAAACTTCTCATCACATCAGAAGAATACGGGTGCAGCGAGGAAATGCTAACTATTGTTTCAATGCTCTCCGTTCCTAGCGTTTTCTACCGACCCAAAGAGCGGCAAGACGAATCGGACGCCGCACGTGAGAAATTCTTCGTTCCAGAATCAGATCATCTCACTTACCTACATGTCTACTCGCAATGGAAATCCAACGGCTATTCTGATGGCTGGTGTACGCGTCACTTTCTGCATCCCAAATCTCTTCGTCGCGCCAAGGAGATCAGAGAACAACTCCTCGATATCATGAAAATGCAACGCATGAACATGGTCAGCTGTGGCACTGACTGGGATGTCATCCGCAAATGTATTTGCTCAGGTTACTACCATCAGGCCGCTAAGGTCAAGGGAATTGGCGAGTATCTCAATCTCCGCACAAGCGTAACGGTTCAACTACACCCTACTTCCGCACTCTACGGACTCGGCTATCTTCCGGATTATGTCGTTTACCATGAACTTATCCTCACATCAAAGGAATACATGTCGACGGTTACAGCGGTTGATCCTCACTGGTTGGCGGAACTGGGAGGGGTGTTTTATAGTATAAAGGAAAAGGGCTATAGTGCGAGGGAGAAGAGGGTTACGGAGACGGAGTTCAATCGGAAAATGGAGATAGAGGCGAAGATGGCGGAGGATAAATTGAGAGAGGAACAGAGATTGGAGATGGAGAAGAATAAATCGGCGAAGAAACCAAGCATGGGAACGACGTCTGCTGTGAAGAAAGTATCGAGCCATGGAGCGGTTAGGAAACCCGTGGCTAGGAGGCCGGGAAGAGGCTTTTAGAGTGGATATATATGGATCATTTGCGGGTTTGAGTCAACATTATCAGGCTCAAGGGCAGTATATATCAAACTTATGCACACAAGAATAAACAAAGCTATTAGCCGTCACAAAGTAATCAATACCGCCTCCCCCGCCCCAACAAGCACCGTATTGCCATCGCCAATCTTCTCCACCACCTCCGTCCCAGTCAGAAACCCCTCCGCATCAACCGATCTCCCCGCCCACGTAACATTCCCCGCAATCTCCACCCCCGGCGCCGTCAATCTCCTCACCGTCGCATTCCCCAACTTCCCTCCCGGCACCTTCACCTCTACCGCCGTATACGGCCTCTCCCCCGTCTCCTGCGTCGAATTCCACATGCGCAGATTCACAACCGCGAGCGCACTCAACCTTCCATCTGCATCCCCTGCATCATAGATCCCGTACGCCGTAAACGCCGTCTCGTTGATCAGCACCGCGACCTGTTTTTCCCCGCCCGCGAGCGCGGTCGCGATAAATAAGTTCCCGTAGTAGAGCGGACGGACCCCGGCATCTGCGGTGGGGGTGGTGATGGGTTGCCAGGCGGAGTATCGGTAGTTGGTGCCTTGGTGGAAGTACAGCCGGGAGATGTGTAGGGTGGAGACGTAGAGGACGTAGTCGATGGACCAGAGGGCGGAGGCGAAGACGTTGGAGATGAGGGGGGCGCCTTGGCACTTGATCGGGGGAGGGGAGAGGGTTAGATTCGGGAGGGATGGGGAGGGGGGGCGATAGGGGGTGGACTTACAGAAATCGAATTCGTCTCCCCAAGTACATACGGTACGCCATGCGCAACGCTGTAATTCGACAGGTAATCATGATACCACATCAACGAAGTCATATGGCTATGATCCAGCAGATTCTTCTGCAGCGTAACGGGGGCCGCTCCTGCGCATGCAGAACCCATATACTTTGTCCCCCTCAAACATTAGCAAAATCCCATCAATTCCAGAATCCAATACAAAAACAAAGAAATACATACATCATGCTCCGCAATCGTCTTCACCATCCCCGTCCGCGCAATCCCATCATACAAAATCGACTCCGCGTTCCAAAGCGTGTGATTGGGATTGCTCAGCGCGCGCGGGGCTTCGAAGGCGCCGGCTTGGTAGAGGGAATGGTTGGGCACGGAGCTGTCGATTGCGGTGGCGTATTGGAGGAATTGCGTAACGTAGGCTTGGACGGTCCAGTTGGCGGGGCGGCGACTGCCGCCGGGCCAGCCTGTTTGTGTGAGGGCGAGGTTCTGGTTGGGAAAGGGCGAGGTTTTCTAAAAGAGGGGAAGAAACTTACCATCTACCTCATTCCCAATCTCAAACGCATACAAACTATCACCCAGACTCCCCACCGGTCCCGCAGCCTCCAGTACCGTCTGATCCAACCCCGCATCCCCGTCCCCGAAGTTCAGACCAAAGATATACTTTGTTCCGGAGGGGAAAGTATGGAACGACTCCATGAATTTAGGACCAATGGTCAGCGCACTCGGTTGATCGGGTGAGGAAGGCGAAAACGTAGCGATGATCGCCGCAGTTTGGTTTTGTACCCAGATGGCGCGGTTGGCGGTTGTGCCGCCGGCGCGGATGAGAGGGTGCGCGCCGGACAAGGAGAAGAGGTTTTGGAGGAGGCGGTGGGAGAGAGTGTTGGGGTGGCTAGGGGGGGAGGGAGGATGTTAGCGAGGGGGGTTTAAAAGGTGGTTGGGAATGAGGGAAAGGGATAAGGACTGACGAGAGGTTGCCTGCGAAGTCGACCATTGAGGAGAGTTCGATGGAATAGGATTGGAATGCTGCGTCGATGATTTGACGGCCTAGGGGAGCACTGGAGGGCACGGAAAGAGTGCGGTTCTGTGCTATGATAGGGGTAGATGCACGTGCGAGCGAGGCTGCTGCCCATGCCGATGGAACTAGGAGCGTTGACCAGAGAAGTGCGTTCATTGTGATTGAAGATGGAGTATGTAGATAGATGATGGATGAAGATCACAAATCTCCAGACCGTTCCCTTGATTTTAAAAGCAAAGAATACTCGGTCAAAACACTATGAGTGACCTCTGACGTAGCACTTCGTAACAACATCTCACCGAATCCATTTCTCCATGCTGTCTTCAAAGTAATATAGTTCGGCATACAAGCCGGCGAGCATGGTAAACATTGCAGTTCGAATTATCCTCACTTTTCGGGCCAAGCTGTGCCGAAATACATAGAGGGGGTTATTGTATGGGAATTCGAATTGTCTGAACACTGGTGCAACTCGGTTCCGAAGGTTTTCGAATTCTTCCGCATACCACCACTTGGTGACAATAGAGGAAGATCATCATCAAAGATATCCATTGCTTAGCAGCATTAAGAAGCAACATGCAGAAGATGAAGTAAAAGTGCCTTCCCATGAACAATATACACCCCGCCAACCTTTTTCCCTACCATTCCTGCCCCACTCAGAAACGACATGAACCGCTAAAATCTTTGCTCCATAGACTCTTATGATGTAGATGAATCTTCCAGCCCCTTAGTCCGGCCCACTCACACAGTATGGTGCTCTCGAACCGGATATACGACGTTGCATCATAAACCCGACAAGGTTCCCCGCGCCCCGCAAAGTCCCAACTACAAATTAATATCGCACCCGGCACGACCATTGCCCGTTGAACCTTCAAAGACCGTCGGCTTTAGAACATGCAAGTGAGCAAAGGGAGGAGAGTCAGATAATTTTACTCAGCTCAGCTCACAGTCAGCGACGAGAAAGGGTGAGATTTTGTGCTTTTGTTGTGCCGTTTTGTTGAGGACAGCATAGCATGTTCGTCGACTACACCCATATACTCGCGTCCAGAACAAAACTACTGCTCTCGATGCCCCCACACTTTAAAATTCAGTGTGAGTAATTCTAGCTACATCACCAAAAGATGGGAAGAAATATCCAGAGCAAAAGTGTAAAACATCGAACTGCAACCACATACTCCAACAAGAAGGGAAAGACTTGAAGTTATGACGAAACAGAAAACATGGTATCTTATTTTAGTCTATCAAAGAACCCGCAAAGCTAAGTAAGTCCTTCTAGGGATATATCTATTATCCGCAAATAAAACGCCAGCAGTGCCTATACGTAGCAGAGTAGAGAATTTCCCTCTCCCCATCTATCCAAACCCACCCCATTCATTTTCCAACCCCCAAAACGCCATGCCAAAAGCACAAAATAATCCCAAATCTCCAGAACGAATCCTCAAATCGCAATTTAAATAACCTCATCACGTTCCCAACCCAACGGTCTCAGCGTCTCAATCCCCTTCGACGGCTTCTCCTTCACCCCATCACCATACTCACTCACAAACGGATTCGGATCCTCATCCTGTTTAAGATTCCCCAACGTATGGTTAACCTCCCTATGTTTCGCCTCATCCGCTCGAATATAATACAGCAAATCTCTCATGGTGCGATGACCCTCCGGCATCTGCCAGTACTCGACGGCCAGATCTGGAGCGCGGAAATTCGGATCCGACCATTTGGGGAGCTTGCCGTTTTCGAGATCTTGGATCGATAGTGTGTATGTGAGCACGGCTTCTTCTTCGAGGTAGCCGACGAAGCGGTGGCAGGTGCGTGGGGAGAAGATGTAGGAGAGGAAGAAGGCGTTGAAGAAGACGCCTTGGGCGCCGAGGATCATGGTGCGCATGAAGATGCCGGGTTCGTACATCTTGAGGAAGGTGAGGAGGTGCATGCGTTCGTTGTATGCTTCCTCTATCATGATATTAGCCATGCATCCAACAAAAAATATACAAGACAAGAAAGAACCCACCAAGCAAAGTTTCAATCCAACCATTATCTCTCTTCAATCCTCTCAGCGACCTCAAATGCCGCAACATGCCCGCCACCATGCCCGGCACACCGGCCACAGACTCCAGGAATACATATCGGATCAACCACTTCCGCTCGCTCATCTGGTATGGTTTCGTAGCCACAACCGCATTACTATCAGATGCCTTCTTGGCCACCTCGACGTCGTGTTTATACCCCGTGGCGAAATCCGTGCCCCAGCGCAGGAAACGCACCATCCAGAGTGCTACACGATCAGACCAGTCTCTGGGTTTGCGGTGGGCGAAGTAGACTTTGCTTCGCATTTGTTCGGCAGTGTAACTATATTAAACTTGGTAAGTATATAGATGTATGAAGGAAGGGGAAGGGTAAAAACGTACGGTGGATGTGGCCAAGCGGGCTCGGTCTTCTTGATTTGTCCATGTTCAGGCTCTGGGAAGAGATCCCTACCGCGGACTTGGATCTTCGCCGCTGAGGTGAAAGGTTTTCGGGATGGTGCATGCGCAGTGCATGTTGACGACAGACCGTAGGACTGGGAGAAGCTAGCTACAGCTTTTGATAGCTGAGCTACTGTGTGTTTCGAGATAGGCTTTGTGGATGCCCTAGATACATACATTGGAATGCGTTGATAGTATGTATAAGTGTGTGTTGATTGTTGGTGTCACCTGAAGATAGGATGGTTGTAAGTAGTGTAGGTGTAGTATAGTAAGTATGAGTAGAACTTAAATCAGTTGAATTTGATATTGGTTTAGTGAAAGACAGTAAGAAGCAAGAAGGCACGGTGACTTTTTATTTGACTTCGGAAAGAATGTAACGCATAGTAAGATACCATAAGCGCACAGAGGGGCTGAGAGCAGCTAATGTCTGGGCCTTCGAAGAATACTCGGAATGGCTACACAAGTCTCACTCCGCTTCAACGAAATTACTTTCACTTCGAGAAGATACGGAATGTCTTTGTGATATAAAATAATATACCGTATTTTCGGGTTATTCCCGGTAGATATTTATAACATTTGAGAGCAAAGGAGCTATTTTTGTCATCTAGACGACCAAGAACTAGAAATTCGATGTTCAATCGGATCCCTTTGAGTGGTTGTTCGCTCAGCCTTACGGCTTACATCATCATGTGACCCTTATTTTCCGGGTATTATCGTAGCGATTTCTTCCGACTCATACAAATCCAGCTCACAGGAAAGTCGGCGAGGAAGAGTTTTACAGTCAACGGGTCATCGAAAAGGAGACCCGCCGAGCGCACAGACTAGCATAGATCGAGTCGCCGGTAGGTGTCACAGAATCACATACTAAGCAGCCAATATCTGTCAATCAAATAGGAAGATTTAATTTTGCTTGACTTCTCAATGCTGTGTATCAATCATACATGGCATACCTAACTATCGTGGAGATTGGAGAGGAGGCTAGAACCCAGCTGATATCAAAATGATAAACACATCAATCTCTCTGAAACGGCCTCCAAAATCTCTGCTCCAGGAACGGGCTTTGTTCAAATCCCGTAAACGCGAAATCGCCCGTAGGGTCAACTTGGTAATGGCCCGTGGTATATTCCAGATCCCGTAGTGGATCTTGCACTAATTCATCCCAGGACGCACAAAGGCCTAGCTGCTCCTCGGGCAATTGAGTATATAGATCTGGTTGGAAAAATTGTGATTGCTGGCCATTCATGTAGTCTAGAGTATTGGGCCACAGCTCTGGAACATGGTATTCGCCCATTTGTTCGAATGCTAAACCATCTACAAAATCAGGGGCGATGGCTCCAATATCCGCCGTATTGGCTAAGACTTCCTGATATAATGTCTCAGGATCTGCAATATCTTGCTCGAAAGTACCGCCAATGGCTGCCTGATGCTCTTGGTCGACATAGGACTGTGTGTGGTGGAAAAAGTTGTCTGGATGTTGTCCTTGTTCTTCATGCTCTACTTGTTGAGCATACAAGGATGGAAACCTCATTAGTGGCGATCGTTGAAGATGTGGAGTGGTATGCACTGCTTCATCATGCCGGAGTTGGCGATTATATTCGAAGTGATTGGCTTGCATCGTCGAGTACATCTCTGCAGCAGGTATCTCCTCCATAGGGTGTTCTTGTTCTGCATTACGATACTCATCTGCCATTGATTGATTAGGCCTTGTGAGATGACCTTCCGATGTGGAGTCTTGAATACAGGTCTGAGGGGCGGCCTCCAACCTCTGTGACTCGAGCACCGTTGTTCCTGCTTGATTGCTAGTACCCGCGTCGTCTTGTGTGGTCACCTCACCTATCCGCCCCTCTGCCCCTGATGGAATGTTGGCGGGAGCAGATTCCGTTCGCTCAATGAGGTCTCCATGATTGTCACTGGCCACGACGCCACTTACACCTGAACTAATAGGTACGGTTGTCGATGGGCGTCTAATACGAGCGTTTTGCGCCAACTGCTGCCGCGTGAGGGATTGTTGAGCCGTATCGGCTCTAGAAGTAACCTGTTGCCGAATACAGTCGTCTTCCTCTTCTCGATACCATCCACGACCAGGATCATAATATTCAACGATGACTCGACGGCCATTGTCGGTAGGATCTTCGTCATGTCTCCGAGTCAGAGTGTTTTGCTGCAGACGTTGCATAGTATCGTCCTCTGGAGGTCTACGATTGGGGTGATTCGGCAATGGCATGCGAAGACGCTGTAGAGGTGTGGAATCAATGTGATTCGCGTCCGTATGTATAGCCATTGAGGGGCCGTATTGCCCGTGCTTCGAAGTCGGTACGATGTTCTTTGGCTGGCTTGCAACGTTTGGCATGGCATCTTCTGGCTTATTGCAGCTGAATTCAGATTCAGATTCTCCAGAATCTCCACACAATTTCTTTCCCCGCCGGCCAGTCTTAGGATCTATACCTGTATTTCTGAAAACTCCAGTACGCTCGAGAGATTCTCGCACTGATTCGGGAGTAGAGCTTTGCAGGCGTTTGCCCTTGTCCTCTTCTCTTCTGGCATTCACTACAGCACCAGGAGAAATGTTGGATTCGGACCAAGACACAGCTGTGGTTGCTTGTTCGGAGCTCGACCCTGTAGTGTCACATGCGGTTTCATGCGCCTTCTGCTTAGATTGGGACCGAAGTATCGACTCTGGCGGAAGGTGGTAGATGACTTGTTGAGTGCTGTTGCTACGAGGATCTTCAAGTCGCTCTTCAATACAGGCGGAACGAGGGACATCGTTGTGCGGATGGTGGCGATGTGAATCAAGGTCCATCTTCAGTTGTCTCTCGTAGATGGATGCGGCATGCACAGATGTAGGTGATGTTGGGGCAGCAGACGTGGACAAACCTTCACGAACCGGCGTTTTCGGAGGCATAAAAAAGGTTACGATCTCGTCTTGCTCTCTAGAGGCCTTTCTATTCTCTTTCATACGACTCTTCGAGAGGCCAATGTTATCATTAGCAGAGACATGCTTGCCAGAGCGCCGCAGAAAATCCATCTCTGAGAATGCAAGGTCGGGTACTGATGAACGAATGAGTTTGGGGTTATCCAAATGGAAAATTTCTTGATACTTACATCCCTTCCGCTTCGTTGGCGATGAAGCTCTTCCATTCTTGAAAATCCCCAGTCCAGTAGTAGAGCGCACCTATCTGAACTTAGTTTTCGCAGGCAGCACAGCTGGTAGATTTAGCTTACCGTCAGACGTTCTTGGCCTATCTTATTCGAGTTGAAATTGTCTTTGAGGCTCTCGCTAGCTTTTCTTGCAGCTTGTTTTTGATCACCTTTCTTCCCACGCCGCTTTCTTGTTGGTTTCTCAGGATTTGGTTTTTTCGATTGCTTCTTCTTCGGCTCGTATTTGTCTTCTCGGGTTCTATGTCGCGCCCTTTTCTCAAATGCTTTGCTATCTACCTGGACCTGCGAAGGACCAGAGATGCTAGAATGCAGGTCTTGGGAGGTTTCGTCTTTGCGGCGCTTGGAGGCTCTCGGGGCTTCGCTAATCTGAGCTGCATGGTTCGCATCATATATAACCGGACTCTCGTGTTCTGTGGCCGGCTTGGGAAGAGCATATAAGAGAGAGCTGTCCGTAGAGTGATTTCGCTTGAGTTTAGGCCGAGTATAAGAGCCGAGTAGCTGTTCGTCGTTCTTTTGCGCGGAAAGGGGAAAATCATGCCGTTCGTTCGTAACCTCCACCATATCTAAGCCTGGTGGGTGTTAGTGTTGATATTTTGTTCCTTATGGTCGGATATTATACCCGTCTTGAAACTCGCCTCCATCTTCTCTTCACTCTCTCTTTCGTCCTTCATCTGCGCCAGCCACATACGAACATACTCATTGTCTCCAGAAAGCTCTCTGTGATCCCTATCAATTAACGCTTGCGGCTTATTAGTGTTTCCGGTGGAACGATCTCGAGCATGCGCTTGATATGCATTTTCATGTCGACCATGTCTGGAAGGCTGGTCCGGTCCACTGTCTTGAACTGAAGGCTCAAGCTTGTGGGAGCGACGTGATCTTTCCATTGGAGCTAAGCATGAATATGCATATATTTGCAAAGAAGAGAAGTTCCTGATTGTGAACTGACAGTGAAATTGATGAAAGATAGGGTTGGTTTAAAGAGAAATGCATTATGAAAGGTCTTGCCAATTGCTAGTTACCTACCCAACTTAAGACAAAGTACACAGTTGGCAGAGATGGAAGGTGCGAGGCACGGAGCATGAATTCGACCAATTAATCCCTCAACAAACGGATTTGGAACAGAGACTACACGGTGATAATCATCATTTCCGATATGAAGATCTCAACTTAAGATCGCCTGTTACTATTTTCCTCTCGATGTTAGAATGGTTCCTCGAAAGCTGACCATGAAAGTTATAACACGTTGCCGTATCAAGCGGCTTCCCGACACGGTGAAAGACATGCTTCCAGAGCTCCTATGCGGCTTTCGCTCTACCTCCATCTACTCTTTCATATAAGGTGGCAGTGACTTCTATCCCACCAAAATCGACCGTCATCGGTGGTATTAGATAGTGAAAGGAAAAGAATGAACAGCGGTGTGGTTAAACACAGCCCTACCTATGAAACAACCCGTCAATGCAAATGCAAATGTTCCTTTTCCTTCAATAATTGGGTAAGCCAGGAACCCAATGACATTTCCAGGTCCCAGTTTCTAGGTAAACCTAATGCCATTTGCGATCAATCACATTACAGAATCCAATGTAGGTTCCCCTCTTCTGGTCGGTGAATAGATCACCTGATTGAGAAGAAATGCGAGTGATTCTGTGCGATGCGAGACATCACGATAACCAGCATGAATTTCCATGGATTGAAGCAGTTACACCAGGCTAGGCAAAGCTGCAGATGGCGAGCATTTCCGTCGCATCCGCGAACCCCTCAAGATAAGATGTGCTGTGCTGTGCTGCTACCCCACAGTATCGTACAAATAATCTGATTATCTGGCATTAACTTTTGGCTGTAACTTGTGTGAGTCGTAATCGTAGCTTCGTAAGACATGTGAAAGGAGCGAGAATGCAATGATAACCCGTCCTGTCGCCGCCCGTTTGAGGGCGTCTATGTCGGAGCTAGACCAGGCCTCCGAAAGTCACAAACAGAAAGCTCGCTTGACTGTCCACTCGCTGTCTCGGGTTGAGCGAGCAGAAGAGAGATATCATATTTTTGATATATTTCGATAATCATATGGGGAGTCGTAATATCCGGCGGATGTACGTAACGCATCCCGGCGATGGACGAGAGGTGGTTCGATGGGCACGTGGGGTGGCATACCAATTTGTATGTGCGTGTGTGCCGCAGACAAACAACCACAGTCGCTGCTTTTGCCCGATGCAGCTATTAGTGAGCAATTGTCATGCCGTGTGGGTGTGCGAACCAGATATCTTTTAAGGGAGGAGGGTGAGGGGAGGTACGGAGTACAAGAGACGAGCGAGAGTCCAAAGCTCAAGCTCTTATCGAACATGCGATAAGCAGGCCGAAGATCGTGCCGCGGCCAGTGCACATAGCAGAATTAAGGCAGAACTAAAAGTCCCCTCTGCTGATTGGTGGGCGGTGGGCGCATCGCACCTCGGAGCTCTTTAAGACCCAAGCTGCAACTTAAAAAAGTGGTCTTGGTCGTTTTGTGTGTTTTTGGGCGGTCTTGGTGGCGGTATTTAATGTATTCAATGCATCCAGATCTGTTGACTTTACTTTTCGGCCCTTGAAACGGGTTCACACTGCACACTGCTGCTTTCCACTACTGTATATCAATCCCTGTATATCTTGCAAACTTGCAGTCTGTGGCAGCAAAAGACGAGGTAGGCACGGTAGGGAAAAGCTAGCTAAGGAGTACACGATATTTGGATATTGGGATCAGGTCAACAGGGTAGATCTGCAGCCTTTGCCACAACCTTGATTGAACCCTTGGTGGGAAGACATACCTGTATTTCGTACGGCCGTCGGCAGTACGCCTTCGTGGGGCAGATCACAAGAAGAACGAAGGTTGGTGATTGGATGTCCAAAAAGCAAACCTCGCCCTGTGATCTGACGATCCAAATCCAGACGGCGGTCCCGATAAGCTGTAATGGCATCATTGCACCATCTCTTGCAACCCGATGCTGGCCAACCCACCTTTTCCTCTCTTCAATAAAGACTTTTCCGCAAGCTCTGGACTGTCATTGGGCCGAAGGGGCAGCTTATTGGTCTGTACCACAGCATTGAAAAAGGTACTTGCGAGCTTGGGGGTACTGTGAAACCAGGATTTTACCGTTGGAACACTGCAGGCCAACGGTCCTATCAAGAGCAGCGAAAGGGAAAAGAGAGAAGAAAAGAGCAGCTTCACTTCAACCGGCATCCGCAATCTTTCTTGCCGAAAAGTCAGACCGAATGAGTACGATGGTAGATGTCTCTGGATTGGTGGATAGATTGAATCTGAGGGTTTGGAGCTAGGAGGCTCAAATTTGGACAGAAACTTCATCGATGATTGAATTGCGCTTTAACAAAGAGCAAACTAGACAGCTATTTGCTGATGTCAATCGTGAGGTCAAGTAAATATGAATACGAATATGAAGTACCGAAGTAAATATCAATATGAAATATATACTCGAGTGCTACGATGTAATTGAAGCAATCAGCAGCCTAGTCTAGCCAGCCAGCCCAGCCAGCCATGCCCCTCGCCGAACTAGTGAATTTTTATGAGAGGGGAGGGGCAGCCTCTTGCAAATTCCCCCGCTTTGTCTTGCTTCCTTACCTACTGTGGTCCTACACCATACCATATTTTCTCATTCACTTATTACCCTTACAACCCTGAACTTCTTCCAGATTCCCTTTTACCCCGTCACATCACATCATATCACATCGCATCCATCCATCCATCCTTTCTTCTTCCTTACAACCTCTTCTCAATCCCTTCAATCCCTTCATCCTCTCCCTTCGTTCTCCCTTCTCCGCGAATTTACTCTTTGCGATCTTATTCTAACAACAATCTATATCGTTCGCACTGTCCTTTCAGTCGGCCGACCGATAATTGTCAATTCTCGATCTGATTGCAGGTTATCGAAAGAGAATCAGTCAACAAACTCACATCAACACTCTCTCTAATCCTTTCCAAGAAGTTCGTCCGTTCTCCTGCTCTTGCGCGCTGGCTTTATTGTCAACACGATTGTTTCCAAAATTTTCACCTTTCCATTCCTTTTCCGCTTCGCGGATGTCCTGTCTTGCCTCGATGTATCTTTCTTTGTGTGATCCGTTCCTATTTTGTATCTAGAATTACGACCACTATGGCGCGATTCTTTTTTGTGTGAGTGCGCGCGGAAATTGAGACATTCAGCCAGGTTTTCGAGAAATATTCATCATGTCTAAGCTCTTCATTGGGTAAGTACAGCTCTAACCTCCCTATTCCTACAACTATCAATTACTTTCAGATATACTAATATCTCTTTGCTAGCGGCCTTGCATGGCACACTGATGAGAATGCTCTCCGAGCGAAGTTCTCCGAATTCGGCACCGTCGAAGAAGCAGTATGTTAACTTCCTTATGCGACACCCTCGACTTCGAGAGAAGAAGCTGATACAATTTATCAAGGTTGTCGTGAAAGACCGCGACACTGGTCGCAGCCGTGGCTTTGGCTTTGTCCGTTACGGTCAAGGCACAGACCCAGATTCTACTCCAGAGATGGACGCCGAAAAGGCCATCCAGGAGATGAACTCGGTTGAGTACGTCATCTCTCTACTGATCATGTAGACTCCCAACTGACTTTCACATAGGTTTGATGGTCGCACTATCCGTGTTGACAAAGCTTCGGAGCGCTCCAACGACCGCAGTGGTGGCGGTGGAGGATTCGGTGGCGGCCGCGGCGGTGGTGGCGGAGGATATGGGGGCGGACGAGGCAACTACAATGGCGGAGGCGGCGGATATGGTGGCAACCGCGGATATGAAAACTCGGGAGGTTATAGTGGCGGCGGCGGCGGAGGGTACAACGGAGGTAAGATCCCATTGCCTTTATCCACAATCGCAAAATATACTGACATGCACATAGGTGGTGGTGGAGGTTACTCCGGCGGAGGTAAGACTCTTCGTTGACCACGTTGTGGTAGAACTATATTTCAGAAAAAGACATTTGCTAACAAACATCCTAAAGGTGGCTACCAAGGCGGCGGAGGCGGAGGCAGTGGTAAGTTTAGCATCCAATTTCCTCTCAGTCGGTCAAAGACTAACAAACACTAGGATACTCCGGTGGTGGAGGATACTCTGGTGGAGGAGGCTATGACCGCCAAGGAGGTGGTGGAAGTGCTGGCCAATGGGGCAGCCAGTAGATCGATAATCGAGTGGATGGTGTGTTCTTCTCTCCGGCTTCACAATTTGTGAAGACAAGAAAAGTTTGCCTGAGTTTCGCAACGAACGGGTTATTGTGTGGTCGACCCCGGGAGTCTTGTCATCTTCGACAACCGGTGGTCAGCTTCGTGGTTTCTGGAAGCAGTGGACCTTGGGCGAGCTCGTGCTTGCATGGAGTTTGGGGGTGGTCTTCTTACCTTTGCTCGGTTACGATATTGGTGGACGGGTTTCGTCACACAATGCTTCTCATTTTCTCAATTTACCAAATTTCGACTTGATGATCGGTTTGATCTATGTCTGTTTATGAAGAATACTGCATCTTTGCAGCTCTTAATGGTGGTCTATGGCATCGATGTCCCGATGGGGAATAAAAGGCTCTTTTCAAGCACTACTTCTCAGTCTCCTCTTGCTCATCCGTGCTTGTGACTTTCTTGAGCTCATGACTTATGGGCTCTGCTGAAGCTGTCCCAACATTTCCCCGCTCTCCGATCTCTCGTACCCTATTTGCTAGATCCTTGACATGCTCATCACCACTATCTGGACTCAACTCATCCACTAAAGACATGGGAATCTTTCAGCAAATAGTCCGAGGTTTAAAAAAAGATGTAGCATAAAGAAGAGACCACCTACATGATTTTTCCAAACTAAGTAGATAATCCCTATTCAGCCCACTGGGGCCCTCACTTCTGTAGATGTGTTCCGCCAATCCTTGAGGATCTTGCGGGCCCATGAATTGCGCATTGTCCGGCGTGCCTATGTATACTAAGGTCCTGATGGTCTTCCCGCTCCGCTCATCCTCTCCTGCAGGATAGAAGGGTGTGTAGTGGATCGTATACCCGTTGATCTCGCGAATATCGAGGTAGGACCGCACTTCATCGACCTTCGAGGGGATGATTCGATATGCCGTGCCCCATACCCTAGGGGTAACATCCGAAGGGATAGGATGCGGATCGTCGAGGGTCTGCCAGTGCGAGTATGTTATTAGAGTCACAACGCGGCCGGGGGCTTCGGGTGTGCCGCGATGGTCTTCACTATATATTTACACAGCTTTCGTCAGACTATTTCTAGGGCGTCGTGGGCACAGCCGCAAGATAGTACGCGGCAGGTTATTGCATTGTACTGAGTTGCATGGTCGCTTACCTGGCCTGGATACTTCATAAGCTTCGCTGTGCCTTTCAACTCATTCACATCCAGGGCTAACACAAACCTGCCAGAATCGGCGAACATATCCGGTGACATAGCCAGGTATACGTCGATCTATTTGAGTGCAAAGATTGAGTTCGAAGCTCCACAGGTACATGTACATAGTAGATAGAGTCATAGGAGAAAGAGAGACATTACGGACCGAAATGTGGAGGGGGTTTCCAAATCAGACTTCTGTGATATCGGGAGAGAATCAGTTCTAAAAGCTAGGTCTGGTGGTGGTGCTCGAAAGTCATTTTGTCCCATACCCGTATCCGAATAACCAGAATTCATTCTCCGAGTTGCGGTAGTCGGTCTCGTTCTCGTTGTCCCCCATGATGATGTGATGTGGTGATGATGTGGGATGTTGGGGTTTCAGTTGTGACTGAGATTTCTGGATGACCGGGAGGGGCTAAAAAGTTACAGGTACAGTTACAAGTACGTACGGATGTACTGCCAGACTATGATGGAATTGGGAAAGAGTCTTGGCATCGAGGAATTCCACTTTTACTCCAGATGAACGTAAATACGCGTATTGATTGACTGAACATCTATATATTACAAAGAACTTTGCTACGAGAAATAAAATTGCGAATTATGAACGATATCCGAAAGCTGTCGAGGAGAATCCCTACCCAGGACCATACCAAGGAAAGGTTTGATATGAGGTGGATACAAAGTATTGTGACAAAGTCTAAGTACCTTGTCTTCAACATTGGCATTCATCCCTCTTCGGATATCATGCCGCAGCTGCGCAAGGTGAATCACTAAAGTGCCCCTCGACCATCAGCCCCAATCATGAGAACTACATAAGTGATTTCATTTCTCTCAACGTCTCACCCCAGACAAGACCTCCTCTTGTCTATCAATATATAACTCACAGGAATACCCATAATCCTTCATTTTGAAAAAGCTTGACAATCCAACAAACGGAAAGGGCCCGAGAATAATCCCCACGGCCGCATTTGCACCGCTGTGACTTTCAACAGACGCAACCCTCCATCTCCACCAGTTCTCAAGGGGATCCTGATTGCGAAAAGAAAAACACAACACATTCCTCAACAACTTATTTGAAAATATTATTCTACCCGACAAGTTCGCCGGAATCGCATCAAACAGATTCACAACATGGCTTACAATAGAACATACAATCCCGATGCGCTACCTGCGTAAGTTCTGAAACCCCTCCCACCCTGAGCAGAACCGTCGCTGAACAATTGCAGATTCGCAGAGCCAGAGAGAGTATAACTGCCCTTTCCCGAATTCCACATCGCAAGACTGATCAACCAGAAACAGAAACACAGCTCACCAGCGCCGCCCCCCACCTCGAATCCTATCCACAGCCAAGCCCAACAGGCCATGCACTCTCAATATGAAGGCAGACATACCCCAGCCCAAGATCCCTATGGCGGTCGACGACTCTCCCCTCAGAACCCTCCATCCGGCAATTACGGCTATGGATCATCCCCTCCAGGTCGCGCGCATGCTTCTCCACCCCCAGGTCAATATGGAAGTGGTCGGCCCGCCCAAGGCCGCCCTCCACCATCTTCGCGACCTCCGCCCTCTCCAGCACCACCCGGCGCAGATCCCCAGCTCTGGCCTCTCTTCAAAGCAGTCGATAAGAATAGTGCGCCTCCTTCTCTCCCCCCTCCTTGTCAACTAACTAACCCCCCACCACCAGACAGCGGAAACCTCACCGAACGCGAACTCGGCGCCGCCCTCGTAAACGGCGACTGGACCGCCTTCGACCCACACACCGTCAAAATGATGATCCGAATGTTCGACACCGACCGCAGCGGTACAATTGGGTTCGACGAGTTCTGCGGACTGTGGGGGTTCCTGGCCGCTTGGCGCGGGCTCTTCGATCGCTTTGATGCGGATCGCAGTGGGAATATTAGTCTGGATGAATATACGAATGCGCTGGTGGCGTTTGGGTATCGTCTAAGTCCGCAGTTTGTGGCGACGCTGTTTAGGACTTATGATAAGAGGGGGGATGGGGCGATTAGTTTTGATATGTTTGTGCAGAGTTGTATTAGTTTGAAGAGGATGACGGATGTGTAAGTTTTTCTCTTCTGTTTAGAAAGTTTGAGTCGATTGGATTCCGGAGAAAATTGGAGAAGGCTTGAAGTTGAGGTTTACGAGCTATGAGGATGTTGGTTTCTCTCGGGGAGCATAGCTACGGACATCTCTTTGTTACGTTCTCATTGAGATACAAGCTAACATTCACTCTGATACAGCTTCAAACGCTACGATGATGATCGCGATGGTAAGTCTATCTTCATCTCCCTTTTGCTTGAAAGCCCTTCTCGCTAACGTCTTTCCAGGCTACATAACTCTCTCCTTGTATGTTTGACCCCCTGAAGTCCACCGACCTTTCCCTTGAAGGCAACCTATAAACCCCAGAACTAACCGAGAATTCTCCTATAGCGAGGACTTCCTCACAGAGATCATTCGTCAGAAATAATCAGCGAGTCGATGACCGGTGAAAGCAGTGTGAGATGGACGGAAAAAGAGGGGGCTCTTCTCTTGTGACAGTGGGTCGGAAAGGCAGGAGGACGTTATTTGGTAATCGGAATGCGGGATTCGTCAGCGTCGGAGAAAGGGGAGGTCAAGTGAGGTGAGAAGAACGTCTATGGATATAGATCGTTTGTAGGAGTAGTAAATGTGATACCCAAATCTTGTTATGTTTTTGTGCTGTTTGGTGTGTAACGTTACGTCTTGTTTGTGTGGATTAAGGGGTAAGAGAGGTGTATTTTGTTCATCAGATGGGCTTGGTTACTTGGGTGTGAATGTGGGTCTGGGTGGGTATTAGATGACGAAGGGAGGGAAATGGAGCGAATGTCTGGTCGTTGGTTCCAGTTGGTGGAGGGTGGATGATGGCTCGAGAAGGGGTAAGTAAGCAAGTGGTTGCACTGACGGTCAATGAGAGAGTACGCAATGTGGAAGCTATATATGCCATTATCCTTATGGTATGTGTATTATCTAAACTCTGACCGTACAGACGAAGAGCATCTACTCTGCTCTAGTAGGACTGACTCGAGTAGCCTTGCAATAAACAACTTTGTATGCAGTTACTTCGGGGCGATTAAATTTCCATTTGAACTACTCTGGCCTCACTTTTCCCCTAAGCAAATAGGAATGCTGGATACATTGAGATAGAAAGAAATGTTTTAAGGGTAAGCATATACGATTGATTGATGACCACCGTATGCGTAGTTCTATCTTTATTGCTACTACTAATACATTCATTCAACAGTATCCAGCCGCGGGAACGACGAAAATAGAACCAATGAAAGAACAACCCAATAATTTCCCACCTCTATTCCCCCTCACTCCCCTTCTTCCGCAACGCCTCCAAGGTAAAAACCCCATCTACACCCCCTCAAAAACCATATAATCCCACAACTCATTCGAAAACCTGCTCTTCAAATCCCCCAACCCCCACCCCTGCCCCTTCCCAATCTCCCCCAACACCCCCCTAAACTCCTCAATCCTCTCCTTATACGCCACCTCCCTCAAATACTCCTTTGCCTCCCTCCCTCTAATTCTCACCTGATCCCATTCCTTCGCCCAATGCGGTCTCACATTTAACAACTCCTCTTTCCCTCCAATCTCCATGACTCCTTTATAGGAAGCCCAGAGATCGACTACGTCTTGGAGGAAAGGCACCCATTCCTCGTCCTTGACTGCGTCCGGGATGCTCAGCACTTCGATACTCGCTGTGCCCCAGGTGTTGCCGTGTTGCGGGGCCATGAGGAGGTTGGAGGAGCCCATGATGCGGAGTTCGAGGGTCAGGCGCATGGGCGTGGAGGTGCTGCGGTAGCAGAGGGAGATGATGTCCCACCAGGCGCGGCGGACGATGGTGTAGTCGGGACGGGGGCCGGTGGGGGAATTGGCGGAGGAGGGGAGCACGGGGATGGGGATTTGGAATTCGAGGTCGCGGACGCGCATGTTTTGGATCTGAGGAGGGGTTAGTGGTGGGTGGGGTTTGGAAGGGGGAAGAGGGAGAAAGACTTACGCCGCGGCGAAAATGCAGAGCGTTGGGGAGTTTGGTTTTGATTTCGACGATTTTGTCTTGCCCGAAATTGGAGAATTCGAAGGGAGGGAGTGCGACCACTAGGGTGGAGAAAGTTGGTCAGTAATCTTTCCTCTCATGTACACCAAACCACAGCATTCAAAGGACTCGGATAACCACCTATGTTGGGCTAAGAGAACAGGAAAAAGAAAAAAAAGAACTCACTTCCAAAAGTACTCAAAATACAAGCCTGCCACCTCCCCGGCAAAAGTTGAAAAATCTCATTCCCTGTCAACACACTCCCCACCCAACCCTGCACCCACTGCACAAACGTATCAAACGCACTCGGATACTCGACCACACCCTTCTCATCCGGCGTATTATTCCAGGTATTCACCCACGCCTGCTGACTCCGCGTAAACCAGAACCATTCGCTGTAATAGTCGTCTGTAGCCGCGCGCTCGAACTCCGCCAACGCATCGGCATACTGCTTGGGAGTCCACGTCTTGCGCAATGCGACGGGGATGTCGCTGGGGGAGAGCGGTGGGATGGCAAGCCCGATGTCGGGTTTGCGGGGGCGAAGAACGGCGTAGGACATCTTGTCGAGCGCGAAGGTTACGTGTGTGACGATGCCGAGGAGCCCGAAGCAGCCGGCGGCGGCGAGGAGCTGCGCGGGGTCAGAGATGGTCCGGTGCACGCCGTTGCAGTCGATGTATTCGATGGCGCGGACGTAGTCGTTGACGGTTTTGTGGCGGCGGCCGGCACCGTGGCAGATGGGGCCGTTGACGCCGCCGCAGGTTACTCTGGAGTGGGGTTAGTATTGGATGGATGATGGAGGGAAGGGAAATGAAATGGGGAGAAAATAGGGAGACATACTCGACGAGAATGACATCCACAGGCATGGTCCACTGATTGTGAGTCACAGCCCATCTCCTAAACTGTTCATTCGTAACCGCCACGCCGACTCTACACAACGTCTTTTCATCCGCCGTATTACCATTTGTCCCATTGGTACCGTTCGCAGCTCCATTAACATGCACGCTCACATTGTCCAAGCCTGGAATCTTCGGCGCCAGTTGAATAGTTTTCAGCTCGTTGTTTGGATCAATATGTTCCTCTTCAATACTCATAGCATCGGGGATCTTGGTGACTTCTTCCAGGTTCAACAACGAGACGAGAATCTGTTTGTCTTGGGAGAAGGTGTTGCTCCATGAGTGACGGTAGCCGCTGCAGCGGACGCGGAACCCTTCTTTCTTGGCCCATTTGACGAGGTTGGAGAGACCGAGGATGGTGGTGGGCACGAAGGTCCATTGGGGGGTGTTCTTCACAGATTGGCCCCAGTTTTGGAAGGTTTTGCGTTTGTGAACCTGGGTTGGGTTAGCTGGGAATGAGGAAGGTTGAACATGTGTCCGAGAAATATGCTAATCGAAACTAGACTCTTAAAAAGAAATGATCGCACAAACCTCCATAGTCTTCGTCTGCTTCTCATCCTCATAAATCTTCGGATACCCCTCCTTATCCTCCTTCACATGCCCATCACTGCCCTCCATCGTCGCGGAAAGTCCATCATGATGGTGTTTCCCCAACACATGCTCGAGTTTACCCTCGATAAACTCCTTCCCCTCTTCCAGCTTGTGCTTCACCATTTCCGTGAAATGGTGTTTCACAGCAGGACTGGGCGGGATGTGGAAATCACCTCCATGACCACTGGCAGCTAGAACCGTAGCTTCAGTTGCGTCGTCCTTCATGAACGTCTTGATTTGCACTTGCATGCTAGGATCGAGCTCATCGAAGGCTTTCTTGAAGGTATGTGTGTGTTCGAAGACTTGGAGGAGTCCTCGGAGATGCTTTTGTGGTTCAACATCTGTGGTTGTCAGTACAGAGATTTGCAATGCCATCGTACGAGACAATGTAGTAGAGGGAAGCAGAAGTGGGAGAAGAACTCACCTCGATTTCTAATCTCCCAAAGGTGACGACGAAGTAGCTCTAGCTTCACGTGGGGAAAGTCTTCTTGCAAAGCAGAGATATGATCAATGATTTCTTGCAAAACGAACTCAGTCGTCAAGTTCTCCTTATCCGGAGCCGGAAGGTCCTTGAAGTATTTGGACACCATATCGTCTACTTAGAACAAGGGGTGTATGCAAGGCTGACAGGACCTGAAGGCGATGATATACAGCAAGAAATTCCAGCAAGAACTTCTAGCAAAATTAAAACAAACTTCTTCAATTCTTAAGGTTATCAACACAGCAAGGCAAGAAATTAAGTTATGAAGAAAGAGCAAGTAGAAATAAATATGACAGATCACACAATTCCCATACACTTATATATATCCTCGTTGGTTCTACGCCGCGAACCGGTCACCCAAAAAGTAAAGTCACGCCGCTCACGCATTCTTCAGGTTGTCAGGTCGTCCCGGATGCTCCTCACGTCAGCAACGAATCACGTTCAATATCACCATAGCGAACAAGTGTGTCGTGCATGCGTGGAACGTAGTTGGTGACATCTGATTGGCACCGGGAGCAATTTCAGCTGGCCGTAGCGGAAAAAGGCTATCTTGTTGATCTTCAGCCCATCCTAGGCGTCATGTTTGGGGTCTGAGAGAGTTGGAAATGCATGTAAGGCTAAATCCGTGTCTTTACCGAGTAGTGCCATCAGCAGCCCCCTGAGACAGTCCTTGTATTTGCGGTATTTGCGTCTTGACAGCTCAGAAACGATTAGTGCTTTCATCTAACATTTGCAGGTGAGCTATTGAATTTTTGAGAAGTGACCCCACCGGATCCGCCAATGCTCACCAATGGGGATAAAGATCCGGGGTAATTAAAAACATGTGAGTTCGTGTATCTACGATGTATCTGTCCTGAAATTTTCTTTGCATTCGACTATAAACATCAGCCCAAGATACGTTTCATACAGCAAGTATCAAAACTGGGTGGGTTCCCAATGCCAACCAACCTGTATCCAAAAGACATCGACAACGACCTGAAACCCTGGGAATAAAACAAAACGCCGCGCCCTTTTGCAAAATTTCAATCTATGCTGTTCCAAGCTAGCCAAAGAACTCCTTCCCAAATACCAATGTCCAGTGATGGAGATCTACTAACGAATATCTAATTGAAATGGTTTAAACCGGCCTCCAATCGTGGCACATCGTGGACACTTTCTGCGCGCGCCTTGTTCACCCATGAGAACCTCGACACATGCTTGGCATATACCGCAGATGCACTCCGTGCAAGCATATGATTCTTTGAGCAGAGATACTTTCTGACAAGCGGCGCAGTATATTTGAATGTTTGTGGAAGAAAAGCTGGGGGAGGAATCAGAGAGTCCTTGGGATTCAATATGGAAATTATCGCCACTCTCACCACTCTCCACAGAGGGAAAGGGTTCTGGTGCTTCAGGCATATATGATGGTGGGGTGAGTGCCTGTTGTAAAGGTGAGGCTTGGTATCCTTGAAAGTGCGAGACAGAAAATGGAGGCATCGATGCACGATTCACCGAAACAGGGGATGGAGGTACCTATTAGTCTATCAGCAGGGCAAGACGGTTTTCTATGATTTAGACTAACCGGCGTTCTATCGTCGTCTACGTCCTCTGTTGCTGAGGTTGCCGCGTCAATCAGATCTTCCCATCTCTTCCCGTATGCTCCGTATGCTGCAGAAAATGCAGTTGACGGCTCGGCAGATTGAGCTTTGCGATCATGGCTCATACGTCGCAGATGAGCTTGATCTCCCCGAGACTTTTGCCTTCTGTGTTGTGGTTCTCGAGCACGTTTCGAAACAGATTGTTTTCGGGGACGACCGGTACTCGGATGTCTTTGTATGGGTGGCAAGGTCGAGGATCTTCCAGGAGGCGACGCAGATAATATCGAAGGGAGGAGATCTCTGCGCCGATGTGCACTGTGATGGGAGAACGGATCGCTTGTAGGTTCGATGTGATTTGAGTGGATCGGAGGAAGCTCTATGGAAGCTCGCATTGCTTGTTTGTGAGCTTCGGTGTCGGACATCCAGTCCTAAAAAATTAGCAATGAACTTTTACTCATGCGAGAGAAACCACAGCAGTACTCACCAATTCAGATTCCCAATCGCTGTCCAACTTGTGGTTGTGTAGCTGTGCCAAAGCTGCAGCGGCGCTAGCGGCTGGCAGCATGGAGCTATCGTCCACAATCCTAGGAGTGTTCGGAGTACTGGAGTCGTCGCCATAATAATTCGGTCGCTCATGTGTGAAACCTTAAGACATAGTTAGCAGGCCTGCAGAGAGAACGAAGTTGTAAAACCATTGTACGCACTATGCGAAGTTTGGGCTGAGCTTGTTGGAGGCGGCGGTCGCTCTGAAGGCGGGGTATTGATCATAAGTTGGAAGCTCTCTTCGGTCGCAGGAAGCTTCGAAATGTAATGTTCTGGATGAGCTCTTCTAATGTGCTCTTGCATTGATCGATATCGTTTTTCCTGTCCATCTCACTCGCTTGTTACCACGGATTGAACCATACAATTAAGGAAAGTAGCTTCCAAAGGGGTACAGCAGATACAGCAGAGCAGAGGCAGAGGCACTCACGCCGAGGCAACGTTTGCGACAACTTGAGCCATCCTGATTTCTCAATGGGCAAACAACTTCATTATTGGCATCCGAAACAGAAAAGGACGATGTCAACGAAGAACGAGGAGGCATCGTCAAGGTTGGCTCCACCATTCCCAGTCCTAGGAGGGCGAGAGATTCTTCTAAGAAGAGGTGGTTTTGGAGACTAGATAGGTCGCACTGCTCGCTCGCTCGCTCGACGCTTCGGTATCAAGGAGTGTTTCAATTCAATGGATAAGTATAGTATAATAATAGTGCTGATAGCAAATTCTAGCAAAAGTCCTGCATAATCTTCCTCGAAGATAACGAACGATATGCAAGAGTAAATAATCCTTTCGAGGTACACAACAAAGGTACGGTACAGGCGATACGATTGGAAAGGTAAGGTTATGTAGGATTTTGGGTCAAAGGGATAAGAAGGAATATGCTTTGAAGCTTCTGGAGCTCTTTTAGCTCTGTTTTCCGCTCTAGCTAATTCGAAATTTCAATACAATTGGTGTTTGAAAGAATATGTATAGTATAGTGTGGCTCTGTACGCCGTAAAAGGTTCTGGTTTAAGAGGGAGACGCAGGTAGATGCGCCCAGCAGAGGTGTTGATTGAGGGGTCTTTTCGTCCTTACAGTAGAACTAGCTGATTAGAAAAAAGAAGCTCTTTACTCTTTTCTATCGACCCAAGCACCCAAGCCAAGGTGAGCGAGGTCTTTTCCAGAGGTTCCATCTACTCCCCCATCTAGGTGGGGGAAATATGTACGGTAACTGGGGCTAGTACTGGGCCTGGGAGTGGCTGCAGCCATTCATGCTCTTGCTCCCCATCCAAAGATCTTACAAGCAAGTACAGCTGCCTCGTAAAAGCTCTCAGCTCTTTCCAAGGTTCCATTCCCAGATTTCCTTGTGTTGGGGCAGAGGGAACAGAGTTTTGTTGCCTCTAAAACGCAAGCCTATTTCTAGCATCTACCTGGGCGCATGCCCAATTCGATAATGCGAAAGGATGGAAGGAGAATGGAGGCCGTCTGGGTCACCGGAAAGAGGGGAGGGATGGAGGCAGAGGGTACTGCACATGCGCGGTATGTAAGGCCCCTCCCCACAGTTGGAAATACCGGATAAACGATTAGATGTTGACCTCTTCCTCAAACACTGCCTAACACGATTCTTGAATCGCTACTTTTCGTATCTGCGACAACATCGGTGATACTTACTCGTAAATTCACAAGGCAAAAGAGAAGCAACACGCCACTGCCCATAGCTTGAAATAGCGAACAAAAGGACTCAGGGTTGGACAAGGTGGGACTGAATCAGTTCTACCCATACAGTCATCCTAGCTAGGCATTGTGTCAGCGATGAAAATCCAGATTCCTCCTGGATAAGGGAGGGCGGCAAAAGAATGGCCAAATACCGGCCGGGTCTACATTCTGCCCCCATTCAACCTCTAAGCTGTTGCTAGTCAGTCCGCACCTCTAACGGATACTTTACCTGTCCTGGCGAGGAAAAAAGGTAGATTTGGCACAATATATTGCGGCCGATTAATGTCGTCAAACGAATGTCTTAAAGAATCTAAGACATTCCTAAAAATTCACTGTCCAGTTGTCTTCTGAACATTGTCGCCGGCCTATGACTTCTGCTCCGGAGAGTTTACCAAGGTAGGCGAGGTAGGTAGTCATAGCTTTCTCCATTATTGGGCACGGAGGCACGATACTTGTATTCATGCAGCCAATCCCAAGCTTTGAGTAATAAATTCTTTTGCCAGTGGAGAGAGAAATTTTGCGAAGAGATTTCTTCAGCACAACCAATCAAGCAGCAGCCTCTCGTTATGGAGCATGAATCTCGATAGTAAGTAGGAATTGGCAAGTGATGAGCGTGGAGTTACAAAGCTCCCTGGTCTTCTGATCTTCATGGTGATGAGAATTATCCAAGCACTCCGTTCCGAATCCAGTGTGAATTGCAACACGGCACTACCGGTTGTGCGGAGCGCCCCAATAGGGAAAAACTGATAAGAGCTCTGGTCCTTATCAATAGTGGCACGAGCAAACGAGGGGCGGAACTTCTGTTGGAAGCTGGAGAATCCTGGCAGCTGTAGCGAGCTGTAGCTGTAGCTGTACAGTACAGTAGCTGTAGCTTGCTTTTGCAGATTATGCCTTTTCTACCTTTGAGCTGTATCGAACATGAGCTGCAAAGTACTGTACTGTACAAGCTGTTTCCAGCAAACTTGAAAAGCATGGACTTCGCTGAGAGGAGTACTGTACCAGAAGTACAGAGTGACGGTAGATTGGACACGGACGAATGAGCGATAACGACCTTTCACATGGGAGCTTTGGAGCTGCACGAAACGCATGGGACGCGCATTTGAGGGCAAGAGAAAAGTATGCTAAACTGCTTCAAGATGGGAGTTTTGAGCACACCAAATGCACGACCAGCACTGGTTGGGTCTTGTCGTCGGACGTATAAGTACCCGGAAGTCTTGTGCTTGGTGCAAATGAGTTTGCTTGGTTTCGTACGCTCGACTCGTGTAGCCTGCCGCGTGTTTGGGACATCGTTGGTACTTGCAAAGGCGTATCATGATGTTACTCGGGCTGTTGGGTAGAGCAGGTACTGTACAGTACATAACGTTACCACCGACTCCCCTATCTTTCCCTCGAACAGAGGGACCGAACAAAATGAGGGCAGCACAGAAAGGAACCTTTCTATCGGGATTTGTGCACAGTCATGGTCATGGTCATGGCCATGGATGTAGTAACATTAGATCGTCTACCACCATTCTCCTCCCAGAAACTCAAATTGGTACGGAAGTACATATCGCATAATGCTAACTGTAGGAAAGGAAGTCTCTCATTTCATCCCGTCTCATCCCTCCTCATCTCCTTTCATGCCATCATCCCATCTCCCCCCCCTCTCATAAGTATGAGGCTGATGTCAAGATACTGGTACCTGAGCCGCAGTCCAATCGCTTCCCGATTATGCAATTCATGGCTGCTTTTCTTGTTTTTTTGTTCATGCTCACGGCCATTCCAACACTCGCTTATCATTGGTCCTATGTTTAATCATAGATCGGACAAGCTGAATCGTCATCGCTAAGACTTGCTCATATCTGGTCAATGTTTACAATTTGGGTGCATCATTGCCGACAACTCTCGCTTCGGGTCCGGTCCATATGCTTAATATCAATATTTTTCAACTGTAACCGACGCCTCACTCCTTATTCTCAGATCCACCAAATCTGACCTTCCCACAGTTTCAACCGGAAAAGAAACAATTAATCAACCGATATGAGGAGAATGATGCAAAGGAATTAGAGTTACATCTGAGCCACCTATCAGCGAAGCTTGGTACACGTATTTCTCCTATTTTGTACGTGCACTGAACTGCGCGCCGGGGTATTATCAATCTGATCTTCGATAGATGGATTCATAAACCGCGTAACCTTTCCCTTTTTCCGCTCCTCGTAAACGGGAACGGCTACAAAGCTCACCTATTGAGCCGTTAGCCCTCCTACTCGATCCCATTCTATTCTTGTTTTCCTCATAATAATAACAGCTACCCGCTCATCCATCAAGACACATGGAAAACCTCATTAATCTCAACCTGCATCTATATCTCTTCTAATGTCAGAGAAGTCTATCCTTCCTCTCCATAGCCTTACTGAACCTGCTCCACGGCTTGTTCGTTGGCCACAGCTTTTGAATAGTATGAGCTTTGGAAACCTTCTCGACCATCTCATACAACGATTCGAAGATGTCCTTGACGGTTAAGCATCTCAACTCGGATGCTTCGTTCCTCCTTACCTTCGAGCCTATTGCTCCCTTCCCACCTACGCCAGGACAGAGCTCGAATGCTTTCACTATCCTTCTCGACCCTTGGTTATCGGGTCCTTCAAAGATATTCCACCCAAAATTCTCCATCTCAACTCTCAAGACACCCTCGTGTGTCTCCTCACTTCAAGATCTACCCGAGCCTGATCTGGTGGTTATAAGTCAAGACAAAACCGATCATTGCCATGAAGCCACACTCAAACAACTACCATCCAATAGTGGAAAGACGCTCATACTCGCGGAGCCGGGAGCAGCAAAGACCATAAAGAGATGGAAGTACTTTGATACATCGAAAGTGATACCACTCAAACGGTGGGAAGATCCACGCCTACGCCAAAAAGAAACGGTCCAAAGAATTCCCGTTCCAGCCACAACACCAAATGGCTCCCCAGGCGAAGTTACCGTAGCATTTCTCCCGCAAAAGAACGACTTAACCGGCCTACACAACGCTATCGGCATAACCTACCGACCACCCTCCACCAACCACCAGTACCCAAACTCTCAACTCACACCCCCTTCATCCCCCCACTCCTTCCAATCCACCTTCTCCAGCATCTCCGACCGCGCCCTCTCCGTCATCTTCTCTCCCCACGGCTGCACCTACCGCACCATCGCCCCCTACGCAACCTCCCACCTCATCTCGGAAGCCGCCCTCCCACTAACCTCCCTCCTGCACGCCTTTGACCGCATCTCCAACCCGTGGTACCTCGGCGGCAACATCATCTCGGGCTTCCCGGGCGGTCTCGAGATCGCGCAGAACCTGTGCGCCAAGTCGTGGATCTCGGCCCATGACGGCGATAAAGTGACAACCGGCTTCGCCAGCTGGAGCATCAAGAGCCGGAAGTGGGAGCGTGAGGAGGTCGAGAGCGTGGTTAGTCCAAGGAGTGACAAGTTTCCTGAGCGGAGGATGGGCCCTGAGGTGCTGGTGCTGGGGACCGGGGAGGAGGTCAGGCTGGTGCAGGGTTTGGAGCTGTTTGGGATGGGGAGGGCGGTTAGTGTGGGGGGGAGTGAGGATGGAGAGGGGGTGGGAGGAGTGAGGAATATTGGGGAGGTGTGTTGAGTTTGTTGGGTGGGGTAATTGATGGATACATGGACGACTGGGTTACGGATATCTTGGGATATGTAATGGAATGGATGGAGGTAACGGAATGAATGGGTGGACGGACGGTTAGGCAACGGAAAAGGAGAAGCTACGCAACGCAATGTCTGCATACGAATTGGCGAACAGGACGGCGTTGATGATATTTTCTTCTTCTCAAAACTTCTCTATTATGGTTGGCTTTACTCAACTTTTATTCTTGTATTTTACTTTTGAAGAATAGGTGGTTGGATGATGCGAAGGATGGATACCCAAGGCTATATGTTGTTGACGTGGGTGTAATGCACCAGCAGTTGGTTGAATAAGACATCTCCATGTAGATGAATGAATTGCAATCATAATGAGCAGATTACGCTTTATAACCGCTCTGCTTCTCTCTCTGCATCATGTGCCCCTTTTCCAGAGTGAAAAATTTATAACCCTCCAAAAAGCATCTATACACCAATCTAAACATGCAGATCCTCATTGCCTCTCTCTCCTCTCTTCCCCTTCCCCTCTCCCATCTCTTCCCCTTCCCCCCTGCCAACACAACCCCTCTAAAACTTCTTCTTCTTCGCCAACATCATCTCCCGCATCGCCGCTCTCGCGCTCCTACTACCCCCTAATTTCGGCCCCTTCATATACATCTCCTCCTCCGTCTTCGCCTTATCGGCCGCGCTGCCACCGCTCTTGTTCTTCTTCGCCGCGGCCGCAGCTTGCTGCTGTTGCCGTTGCGCTGCCGTGAACGACGCCGCGTCTTCCCAGTCTTTGCGGAAGAGATCTGCTAGGGTGTCGTCGTTGTTGGTGGGGTTGCTGTTGGCGGGGAGGGGGTTGCTGGGGAGGGGCTCGTAGAGTTCGACTATAGTATATGGGGTTAGTTTTTGCTAGGGGATTGGGGGGAGGGGATGGGATGGGAAGAGAAAATGAAACTCACGTCTATTCTCCCTTAATATCTCCTCCACAAGCATATCCCTCTGCACATCATCACTGCCCCTCCTCTTGCGCCACCGGCGCGGCTTCCCATCTTTCCCCAGCCGGGCTTTCTTCTCCTCATCCACATCCTCGAGTACTTCTCCTTGCGCCCGGCGGCGCGCCATCTCCGTGCGCTCCATGTTGCGACGACGGGCTTCTTCCCCGAGGTCGATTTCTAGAAGCTGCCCATTGGTAGTCGGGGCGCGGACGATTTCTTTGGGTTTGCTGGTATTGGTTGTGGACTGGGTAGGGGGGTTGGGATTGCCATCCTGGGAGCCAGAAAGAGACTTAAGGCCAGGATTTTGTCGCGCCAGTTTCCCTTCTATATACGCCATCCTTTCGTCGTTAGCCACACATCCCCGAATTCAAACAAGGCAAGTAGAAAGTAGATGTAGAAAAACTCACATATGTTTATCCACCGCCGCATTCCCCAAGATCCCCATCTGCGGCGCAAACCTGCGCATCCCTCCCTCAGTCTCTACTTCTTTCCCGGCGCCCTCGCCATCCTCAATTCTCACTAATGCTCCTTCTTCCCCAGCTTCCTCAGCGCTATGCGCGCCTGCTCGCTCGGCTGTAAATCCCACGCCCCCGATCTTCTTGCGCTGTTTGCGCAGGCGCAGAACGCTATTGATGTCGATTTCTTCGGCTTCGGCTTCGGCGGCGGGGTGAGCGGATTCGATTAGTTCGTCGAGACTTTGTTGCGGGGGTAAGGCGGTGCTGGATGGTTCTGGGTGTGTTTCGGGGTCGGAACCGGCGTCGGTGCGTTGCCGGTAGATTTTGCGCTTTTTGGAGGGGCGGAAGAGAGGGATTGGGTCGGGGTTGGATGGGGGTGTGGGAGATGTCATTTTCGCAGTTGGGGATTTGACTCTGGTTTTGTGAATAGTAATCTTTTCTGGATGGGAGGAAGGTTGATTGCTTGATTGTTTGGAGATCCACTGAAGCTATGGGTACCTGCTAGCTCCCTCATCGGAAAGATTATTATTAGAACAAAGTTTCCCATTTGATGTCCGTGCGCTACGGAGCTTTTAGATGCCGACCTTATCAAAATCTCAGTATAGCTTTTGATGTCAACGAGTGTGGCCGGCATACTACCTTCAATGCATACAGCTTATACATACCGGCGCCATGAAGATATCTTTCTCTTTTCTCCTCCCTTTTATGATTATTTACGTATATTTAGATAAGAAACCCCGCTCGCCGGCTGATTAGCCTCCGCTTCTTCGAACCTTCGGGTGATCTATCCGTGGACCAGAAATCCTCCTCCTCTACTCCCTTAGACCCTCTATATATTTCATATCTCCGTTCAACAATGTCTTTACTCTTTACCTATCTTCCTTTAATACAAAAAGCATACATCCACCTATACAAACAAACCCATCAGCTATATATACAACAACTTCACAATGGCTCCATCAGCAATTGAAGTTTATCCAACCGTCTCTCTTCATGACTTGAAGGCCAAGGCTCAGGAGATTGTCTCTCAACAGACTGCTCCTGCCAAGCTCATCAAGACTCCTATGAAACTCACTGGTGCTCTTGATAAGTTCGAGTCCTTTGACTTGACCCCTGTCATTGGCAAGGAGTTCCCCAAGGCCAACCTCGCTGAATGGCTGCAGGCTCCCAACTCTGAGGAGCTCATTCGTGATCTTGCTGTTACTGGTAGGTTCTTACATTTGCTTGTGGTTCTGGACTCAGTTCATACAGCCGCTCCTCCCAAATCCACTTCTCTTTTCCCACACATCTACTCTTAAGACAACTACTGACTTGAGTCAGTTTCCCAACGTGGTGTTGTGTTCTTCCGCGCCCAGGATGACCTCACCAATGACCTTCAGAAAGAGCTTTGCCAGTAAGCATTCATGAAGCAAATATCTCCTTTCCAGGGCTGATAAGGGAATTGTGAGATAAATTATGAATAATCCTTTACTTTTTATTTAATATTTCGGGAGGCGATGCCCCAACTCTTCCTCTTTAGAAATTACTTACTCCTGTTTACTAAAGAAAGCTCGGTGAATTGACTGGAAAGCCAGTCGATTCTACTATGCACATCCACCCAATTTCGAACAAATCCTTCCAATGCAACAAGGATGACGAGATCAGTGTTATCAGTAACGATCTTGCTACCAAGATCTTTACTGATCTCCAGACTGAGCATCATAAGAAGACGCAGTCCCTCAAGAAAGGCTGGCACTCTGATATCACCTTTGAGCCTGTTCCATCCGATTATGCTATCTTGAAGCTTACTGATCTCCCGGCCCTTGGTGGTGGTAAGTTCTCTTGATTTACTTTCTCAGCTATGATCATACATCCCAAAGCCGTCCCAGATTGCGCATGCAGGTGGAGTAAACCTGACCAGCATTCATATGTTTCGATCTCTAGCTTGTTTCCGCACTCAAAGCTATGATTACCGGTTTGGCTGGAAGTTATCTTTTCTAAGTATTTCATTATTTGGCTGCTTCACAGCTCCTGATCAAGCAAGCTTCAAAATGTCCGCACAGTTCAGTTCGACGGGTGCTAACAGATCATACAGATACACTCTGGGCCTCCGGTTATGAGGTCTATGACCGCTTCTCCCCAGCCTACCAGAAGTTCCTTGACGGACTTACTGCAACTTATGCCCAACCACTCTTCACCCAAGCCGCCAAGGACCACAAATTTAAACTCTATGATTCTCCACGTGGATCTCCATTGAATGTTGGCACCGAGCTCACCGCCGAGCACCCAGTCATTCGCACCAACCCAGTCACTGGCTGGAAGACCGTCTTTGCCTTCGGCCATCACGTCCAACACATTAACGGCCTCACTGAGCGTGAGAGCTCTCACCTCCTTACTGAATTCCTCCGCATGGTCACTGAGAGCCACGATCTCCAAGTCCGCTTCAAGTGGAACAACAAGAATGACCTTGGTAAGCCGTTCCAGATTCCTATCCGCCGAGCTAACACGGAATAAAGCAATCTGGGACAACCGTTCCACCTACCATGCCGCTACCTACGACTATGATGGAAACGGACTGCGCACTGGCCAGCGCTGTGTCGGTATTGGCGAGCGCCCTTACTTTGACCCTGCTTCCAAATCTAAACGTGAGGCTGAAGGAGAGGAGTACATGGAGCCCGGCCCCGGTTTCACCGTCTTCTAATTGCACAATCCTACACAGTCTTGGATCATTGCTTCTCATTCGTTCTTCTCATTAAGCTTGTTGAAACAGTGCAGTAGGTATATCATGGATTGATGGCTCACTGGTACTGGGAGTGTACAATCGCCACTTTCGTTTCAGGATAGGATTATCTATGGCCTTATGACTGACGACTTTGCGTTCCTTTTATGGTTGCGATGGGAGCCAGATGGGCTCTTCGTTCCACAGCTCATGATATTGTAGTGAACGGCGTCTCATGATATGTAGAACTTAGATATGAATGCATAAATTCATACTACACTCTTAATTCAAAAAATGGGATTTTCCTTTTGGGTAAGAAATCAAATCCCTCCCACCCACCATCTCAATGTTCCTCTCCACATCCTGCACCATGATGACTCTGCATGCGAAACGTACGTAAAGACATATTACAAGATAAATGAGCTGCATGCGGAAGAGGTTGAGTGAGCGTCTACATTTAGCCGGGGAAAGGATGGGCCGTACTTCTGGCGAGTTAAGATGCTATAGGTCACCTCGGCCACTTCACATCATACAGCAACCCTGCTTAAAGAACGGCCCTTATCGTACCTCACCCCGCACCCCGCGGCACAGAGAATACACGTCGGTCCCTCTTTACATGAGTCTATCTTAACGAGTGACACTGTCCCGCACGTCTGCTTCTATATACCTCCTAGGTTCGTGTAGGTGAATGGGATGCACACTTCGAGGCTTGATTTTACCATCTAACCATAGGTTCGCCTTACAAATCGAGACTTTGGTTATGAATTGCATCAGTAGCATATGAGACACCAGACTATGAGCTCGAGCAATATTTGCATGATCAACGAGTGGAAGCACCCACCCTTTCGTGACACGCTTAGAGCTAGATCTCTCAGTCTCAGACATATACTTACGTAGGAAACGCATCACTCCGGCTCCTGCTCTTTCCACTTCTCCTTCAACCCCTCAATATCAAACCCACACAATTCCGCCCTCTTAACCACTTCCTTCGCCTTCCCAACCACCGGCATATCAATCATCTTCCCATCCAACGTCCACGCGCCCCTCCCTCCCCTATCCGCCTTCTCATCCGCTATCACCACTCTCACACTCCACTCTACCTCCTGTTCCCCTGGCGCAAACGCTTTCTGCACGATCTCAACTTGAGACGGATGAATGCACTGTTTCCCATTAAACCCCAACCCCTTCCCCTGTAAACTTTCCTCCTGCAACCGTTTCTGCCCCTCCTCCCCACGATACGACGTGCACACTAGATCAATAGTAGACGCAAGATTAAACGCACGTGCACACGTCGCGATATGACTTCTGGCGTAGAGAAACTCGTCCAGGCTGGGTGTGCGCGTGATATTGAGATCGAGGGAGAAGTCCTCGGCTGCGAAGATCAGACCGTGGAGGTAAGGAGAGGCAGCACATATTTGAGAGAGGTTGAGGATCGATTGAGCGGATTCGATCAGGGCTAGGATTTTGACTGGGTTAGAGTCTGGGGATGGGGTGGAGGGATGACGAGTCGGGAGACTGTGACGGAGAATGTCATTTATGAAGTGCAGGTCGGATGCGGAGTTTACTTTGGGGACTACGAGAGTGTCGAGGTGCCGGCTTTGGAGGACTTGGGTGAGGTCTTGGAGGGCGAGGCCGGATGATACTGAGTTTATACGTACGGCTAGTCTATGGTGGTATTACGATTAGTATATGTATGAAGCTCGGAAACACCTCTTCTATCAGATGAAACAACAACCACAAGAGCGGAATGGAGGCCCTCCATAAAAGGCAGGGGATGTGAAGTATACATACTCCCCAACATCTTTCGGCCTCTTCCCGCCCAAAAAGTCAACAATATTCTTCCTCGCCATCTCCTTATTCCCCAAAGTCACAGAATCCTCAAGATCATACGCAACAGTATCGACCTTTAGTCCCCGAGACTTCTCCAGGAACTTAGGTGACGAAGAAGGTACTACATGATAGTCAGGACTGGCTCGGTTTGGATTGAGCAGAGTAAGCTTACCATAAAGAAGAGCTCGTCTAAGGACAGAAGCCGCTGAATTCAAAGACATGTTTTCGAGCCCACAAGGCTGACAAGTAGTAAAGCCGTGAAGTTTCAAGGCCTCGGCGGAAGCAAGTCCAGATGATGTCTCCTTCGGAATTCGATCCGGTACCCCACCGAAATTCGGGGCAATCAACCGATTGGCAGCAGGGATCAGAACACCAAGTCCGTCGTTCAAACCCAATTTCAATACTTCTAACTTAGCTCAAACCATCTCAAAGTTTATACTGTCTGATAAAGACTCATTTGGCGTGACCTCGTAATCTCCATTGCCCGACGAACTATGATAACATAGTGAACCAATATCAATATATAAAGGTCTACAACGGAACAACCTACCTGATGATAGACGTAGTAAATACATAGGATTACACGACCTCTTTTTTACGTCAATTAAGTCCGTGTCCCTTCAAGGAACTGTATATCCCCCGAAGGCCGAATCTGCGCAGCGCCCTTCCCCATTTCACAACGTTCAATCCATTTCCGTTTCAGGATCCCTGGGTTTTATTTGTCAGCTTGAGGGGTATAAAGAGGAGAGGCTCGAAAATACAGAGGCTAAAGTCTTCAGACCTATCTAAATCGATCTTCTCTAAGCACGTATCAACTGTATCAACTAGACAAGATGGCCGCCAAGACTGTCACCACTACCTATCAACCGCTCGACGTTAAGATCCTCCTATATGTCGAAGAGACTTCACCCGAAGAGCGGACAACTCACGAGGCGTCTTGTCACTGTGGTGCTGTGACTGTGAGTATAAACATCTATCTTCACCATATCAGTCATTCCAATCACCCATGGCCTTGTTCCTGAACGATTGGGAGTTTCACTACTACTTTGTGACATCATACATCTCACTTAGTAGCTAATGAAATCAAGTCTTCTATTTGAAATAGCTAACTAACCTTCTCCTAGTTCTCGGTAACCCTCAAATTCCCCTTTCCCAAATATCCGGTCAACTCCTGCAGTTGTTCCATCTGCTCGCGGAACGGCTATCTTTTAGTCTATCCCATGCGTTCAGATATCAAGTTCTCTCCTGGTATGGGCACGAGTTTTATTTTTCCTGTCCCAATGCATACTCTCACTTCTTCCTCGTTTTCTCCCCCTCCAGCATCGACTACCTCCATTCACCCCTTCTCCCTATCAATGACCCTATCCTTCCCCCTCCTCCTCAGCTCCACCCAACCCATCTGACCTCACCTAGACTCCGCCTCCAACCTCTCCTCCTACCGCTTCGGTTCCAAAGCGCACGCACACAAGTTCTGCAAAAACTGCGGCAGCAGCATGATGATTGACCTCCGCACTGAGCACAAGGAGCCCGATCCCAGGAAGGATATTGTGGCTGTTAATGTATGTTTCCCTTCTTTTGCTCCCTTAACACAAGATGGGGGTTTTGGTAGAATGAAAGAATTACTGATCACATGAATCTCCACACACAGATCCGTCATTTCAAAGACATCGACCTAGATGCCATGACTTATACCTTTTTTGACGGGAAGAATCTAATTTGATTGATTGTTTACAGGAAGGGAGGGGATGGAATATGAGGCAGCTTGATCTTTAGATAGGAGTGGTGAAGGCTCATAGAGGTAGATATACTGAGCATCAATCATAAAAAGATTCGATTTGAAAAGACCTAATTCCAAGCCCTCTACTTATATATATTATATTAACACCACCAAATTCGCCCATAAAATACCCCCAAATGCTCCTCTCGCCCGATACAGAAACAGCGATTTCAAACGGAATATAAGCGTGGCGAAGAACGAATGGAGATCCTCAGGATGAAAAGCACGTGTAAGAAGGACAGAAGATATTGCGGGAAAAACAATCTTATTATAATACCACCGAATCTGCATACTCCATCCCAGAAGAAAGCACTCGTCCCTTCATCTACTCCTTTCTATCCACGTCATCCATCATGCTAGTCACTGGTCCCTGTATCTGTACATTCATGAATGTATGCACAATAACTCGCTACACGCTATGTAATCTTAATCCATCCCATCCCATTCTACTTATCATCGCCCATCATCCAAAACTTCGCACCCATTTCGTCCCCAAAAAGTATATAACCGAATGAAACAACTCTCCCTCCCCTACCACATCTCCCTATCCACTCTCATCCACCCATCTATGCAAAAGTCATCGTCATCTCCTTCTCCCCCCCAAACTCATCCTCATCATCATCCGCCCACGCATTCCTCTCCGGGACATACCCCGCCAACCCCAACCCCACCGGCGTCGTACCCGCGCTCTTCAATTCCGGTCTCTGCTCCGCAACCTCTCTTGATGGCGGCAGATGCGCATGCGAAGCCGTCGCCGAGGTAGGAGGACTGTGATACGCAGTATCGAACGTCATCTCCAGCTCTTCTTCGGGCATCGGATGCGCATGATACGAGTTTGAGTGGAGCGAGGAGCGGGAATGCGAGTTAGAATTAGTGTATGAATGGGAATGTGAGAAAGCACCGTTGGAGGGTCGGGGTGAGTGCGCGGGAGAGTGGTAGTTGTAGGTTTTGAGAGTGCTGCTTGGATTTTCGCTTTTGGTTGGTCGCAAGGAGTCGCGTGGACTGGAGGGATTGCTGTTGTTGCTCCCGGAAGCTAGGTTCAGCTTCATGGGTGGGAGTGTGGATTTTAGTTCTTTGACTTCCATGTGTTCTGAGGCGAGTTCGGCGCGGATGGCATCAACGTCGAAAAGAACACCATGATTGTTTCCAAGGCCATCTTCTACGCCAGATCTGCTTCCGCTTCCACTACCAGTATCTTGACCGGTTTTGGAAGACTCCTCATACATTTCCCACTCCTTCCGTTCAACAGCCGTTTTCTTCTTGCGTCCAAAGAAGCTGAAACGTCCCTTTCCTTCCTTTTCCTTTTTCTCAAATTCTTTTCGCGCTTCTTCGATCTCGTTGATTAGCTCCCTCTGTCTTTCGGCATGGTTTTCCGGATCCGGGTCCTCGATTTCCGTGAATTCATCACTTTCGACAAGCCATCCCACTTCACGAAGGAGCTTTGGCATTGCGGTACGATATGCCATGTGACCTGGGACGAGATCCGTGACATCGACATTCTCTAGACCAGGAATGCCTTCTACAGGTGCAAGGCCGGCTACCCGTCTGATGCCACCACTGGTCAGGCGGAAGAGGTAGCCCAAGATCCAATCGTTCCTAGCGTAACCATTGACAAACCTGCCAGCTACAACAGATCGAGCCTTTAGATATTCATCCTGCTTTGCCACGATAGGAGAACCAAAGAGATAGACATTTTGAACAAGTCCATATGCACCTTTCTTAGCAAGCTCCTTGAGACATGAGAAGATAACTCTTGATCCGAGGGAATATCCGACGAAGGTGATTGGTCTCGTGCCGAGATTACGATCAATCAGCGAGTCTGCAAGAATCAGGCCTGCAGCATTTGCACGGTCGAGTGAAACAGTCCACGGATTATCGATTAGGTAGGAGAGTTTAGTGAGAACAACGGGCAGTTGCAGAGCAGCCATGAGACCGATGAGAATGGTGCTACCAAGTACTTGTTGGAGACCTTGTGTCAAAGCCTAGGATAGTTAGTCCGTGTGCAATTCTTTGGTAGCATTTGTTAAACTTACCTCAGTTGCCAAGATATTAATAGTATCACCCATACTTGTAAGCATTTCCGGTTCCCACAGCACTGAATAGATGTCGCCCATAATGGGGTCGACAGTACTGTATGGTAATCGTACATCATCCACTTTGCCCGTCATCCATCCTGAAACCGTGATTATCAGATTAACTCGTTTGTTGTTGTGCAATGGTCGATATTCGAACGTCTTGACAGCTCCAGTTCGGCGATTCGCAGCTCGAATTGCAATTACTCCCCCTGAAGCGGCGGCACCGGATGTGATGATTGCAGCACCTCCAGCACCAGCAAGGAAACCACTCGTTCCTGCTACACCAATGGTAGTGAAACCAGCAGCAAGACCTGCACCAATAACTGGAGCCAAAAGACCCGCGGAGAGTCCAATGACCAAACTTCCACCTACTGTTGCAAGACCCATCATTAGATATCTTTTCTTCAGAGCCATCTTTCTTCGGTTCTCTTTATGCTCATCCTCATTCCAATTTTCTTTCTCGGCTGCCTGCTGCATTTCCAGAGCGTCTGTGACTCGTTTCTCAAATCGACATATCTCTAACCAAGAAACATCCATGTTTTCACCCACCTTTTCTAAAAGTGTTCTAGATCTGGAGTCATAGACCGAGTCCGCTATCAAAGTCAAAAATAAATCACAAAGTACCGTCCACCGGAGGTCGATGTCAATATTCTGGGTTGTGGGAAGCTGAGATGGTGTCCGCACCTCAGGGAGGTCATCGCCTTCATGTTCTTGATAGGGCGGAGGCACAGCGGCTGGTATTTCCTCGTCGAATCGACGGGGTGTGCCAGGAGTAGACGGAGATAGGGGTAGCCGTGGGGAAGATACAGACTCTCTAGGACTTCTACCCGAGGCTATCGAGTCTTTGCTTGAATGTGATTGTTCAGCCATAGGATTTTTGACTCGTGCGTTCTGCATCAGAGTCCCAGTGAGGTCGGATGGCACAACCCCATGCTCAGCCAACTGCTCAATCATGACCTGCTCTTCAGCACTAATTTCCATATGTGCATATAATCGCACCATCATCTTTTGGCTCCACATCTTGGTTGCCCCTACTGCCACTTGCAACTCCTTTTTGTTTGATTTCTTTGCCGCAATCGATTCTACTTGTGTAACCATGCTAGATAATATGAGTCGAGTCATCCCGACGTATGCGATTCGTTGTCCCTCGGTCAACAGATCTTTTGTTGCTTGCATTTGAGATAGAGCATCTCTCTGTTCTTCATCCTCTGCTTCTCCAGCGCCAGTACCATGTACGTCCTTGAACAAATATTGTGTGTTCTCGTCCAGACTGGTTGCAGATTGGGCATCCTCATCTAGTTGTACTCTTGTATACCCTCTTCCAGCACCTCCCAGCCCTGCGTATGCATCCTCTTCTTCGTCGGACTCGTGCGCTTCTTTCGCAATTAGCTTATTGTCATCATCGTAAATGTCATACGGGGCGTAAGCAGGCATTGTCTGCCATTCATCATCGTCTGCAGCCGCTGGTGTTTTAGGCTCCGGTGGTACGGTAATGTGCTGATGAGACCATTCAGATATCCCCTGCCCGCCTGAGCTTTCTCGATTATGGGCTTTGTCTATAGACGGTACCTCAATATTGTCATTACCATTACTACCGGATGTTTCGAGCTTGGCTTCGGCGTTGACGGAATTTGCAGAAGGCTCGGGGGCTGCAGACTCTGCTGGCGCTTCTTTATCCTTAGATTCTACTTCTTGTGTTGGAGCCGCGGGCTCAGGGTGTCCATGAACAGGTACTTGTGTGTTGTCACTAGGTTGTTGCAATTCCTGCGGCTCTGGGTTCGGAGTGATGACCTGCGGCGTCGTTCTGGCGTCCTTGAATTCTTCATCTCCACTGTCTGGATCTGCGTTCTTTGCAGGTGAGCCTTCCTCAGCAACAGCCGCATTCTTCGTCCCATCTTCTCCATTCTCAACTACTTCCCCATTCCGATCCTCGATGGTCCCATCAGCATCCTCCTCGTCCGCCGTCGCTACCTGAACATGTTTCCTGACCGGTAATCCGAAATCATCCAGCTCCGGAGGCTCATTCGTAATCGTTGAAACGTGGTTCACATTGCCGTTCGTAGTAGCGTTTGTGGTGGTCTCAACGCTCTCTGGCATATTGCTTACAGCACATCGACCACCACCTTAACTTACACGGTGGCGCTTCTCACAGAATAAATCATCCAATGTCACTTTGACATGGAATATCTTAACGGTCGTGATAGAATAGATGTGGTCTCTGTCAGATCCATCGATTCTGAAGCACTCTTACGTTTCCGAGGTCAATGCCTGTGCTTTGTATATTTCGTATCGGAGCACCAGGATTTCGTACCGATGTTGAGTAAACGAGTGGTGCGTGCTCTAACAGGTACAGTAAGAGCAAGGCTTATTACGAGTTGGAAAATAATCAAGTATTAGAAGATTTCCTATGATCCTTTTAATAGATTCAGGATTATTGACAGAGGCCTCATTTTGTGATTCCGACATCCTTTGTTCTACATCGACATGCGGACGACGTAATCTCGCTGATTCAGAAGATGCTGCACCGCTACCGAGCTCTTTGTTCCATTATTAGGTCTATGTCTCTGAGCTGCAGATGCTTACAGTCAATGTACATAAGCTTGAAGTACTTTTGGGTATCATTCTACAATTGATGAAGGCAAGCAATAGTCTTGGCCTCAAATAAACTCCCTTCTTAAAATCAATCTGCTTCATCAATAGCACTCGTTGCTGCTTCCGGCTTCGTCGCTTCAACCTCTCCATTCCCGGGCTTCTTCTTCGAATGCAGACGTTTTCGTTTCCGCTTGGCGGGCTCTGCGCCCTCCGCGCCCGTATTTTCACCCGTATTTCTCTCCTGAGACACTTTTCCTGTATCATCTGCTTTTCCACCTGCGTCTCCAACCTTTTTCTTAGACTTCTTGACTGCCAGCGGATTTGGGCCTTTGGGTCCGTGAGCCTTTTTCTTCTTCTTTGCGGCACCGTCTTCGTTTCCCATATCTTTCATCGCCGATGCTTCCTCCTCCTCTTCACCACCATCCTCCCTCTTCCGCTTTAGACTTCCAGACGCCCTTCCAGACTTTATCCCCTGCCTGAACTTTGACTTCTCTTCCCTTTCCCTAACCTCTGCTGACGTTCCAGCCATTGGTTCCATAATCATGACACTCCTGTTGATATACACCAGAGGCACACCCTGAACAGCCCTCATACTCTTTCTGACTTCCAAATCTTGACTAGCCACTACGTATCTGTGTTTGTTCGTTCCATTGCCTTTGCCATCCACCACTGACTTTATGCAATCTCGCGCCGACAGAGGTTCGGGATAGTCGTCTGGTAGATGACCGCAGCGGCGTCGTTCAAACATCTTTGCTTTGTTGATGACAAATGATACTCCAGGTTCCGATGATGCTGCGTATAAATGGCGCATCGAGCATTGTGTGATCACTAAATTGCGTCAATCATTAAGAAAGCACAAAACGTCAAATTCGATGCGCACTCACTGGGTTTAACTTGGCCATGAAGAGTCCTCTCTAATCCGCCGATCAGATCCATCTTGAACTTATCTGCATCCCTGATGATCTCTGCATCGACTGCAAGAGAACGATTGTCAGTAATCCGTCATGCGACGCTTGAGGAGAGGAGGCTCACGAAGGACTTGGTAGGGTTCGCGAAAACCAAAGCTCATTCCATACTGCTGCATGAGCTTCTTATACTGCTTCGATCGTTTGCCTCTCATTTTGGAAAAGTCTCGATGTAATTATGGACAATTGTAGAGGGAATGGTTCTGGGAGCCCTCGGGATAGAGATTGATATTTTTTATCGGTCCAGAAAATTTAATGTTGTAGCAGCCGATAAGAACTTCTTATCAAAAATTGCTAGGGTAAAATCTCTAAATAGCAACACAGCAACGCGGGAGCACGGCTGGGCATCGATATGCATTTTAGTTTTATAGTATATTATGTATCCAAAAGCTATTATGAAATATCTGAGCTGGCTACTATCTAAATAGTACCAAAGCCTTCTAAGTTATTACTCTATATAATCGTATTATATCCCTCTCTTCAAAGAAGCGCTGCTCCTACCCGGATATGATCCTATCGATAGGTGTTGGGCGCCTTTCAATCACGCTCTTCCGCCACGGCGTCCTGTTCTTTATGTAGAAGCATTTTGGCCGTTTCTGATTCTCGCCGCTGCCTCTCTTACCTGAAGCCAACTCGGCCATAATATGTATTTGGTATGTGAAACCTATACCCATCAGAACTTCATCCATTACTTCTTCGACATAAGCCTGCAACCACAGAAATGTCATCTAGTTTGCCTACATCGAATTAGCACGAGCAAATGCTTTACATCCTTCTCATGATCTTACCTCCTTCCATTGCAAGCCCTTCCTCCACAGCATGCTCCATGAAGGGGCTCTCTGCGAAAGGATCTTGAGCTATAACCTTTGCAGCCTTCATGAGTTCATTTGCAACAAATTTCATGCCACCTCCAGCACCGCCTTGACGATCACCAGAGCTTTCGCCGCCTTCACCCCTCTCCCATTTGCGAACACTTGTCACAACATTTGCAATAATCTCATGTTCCCACAGGTTATCGATCACTCCATCCGACATAGCAAGGACGATATCATTCTCTTGAATCTCAACTTTGTCCATAACAGCATCGGTGGCAGGGGTGTCCGGACTGTTTGTGCCCAATTGTCGAGGGCAATCAAACCAATGCCATTGTTCTGTGGTTTTATACACTTTCACTTCCTCCTTGGGCCTTATAACAAGTACTTGCGAGTCTCCTAAGTTCGTAACGTATAAGAGCGGTTTAGCAGGTGCCGAAGGATCGGTTTCGTCTTTCCGATAATGTAATTGCGCACCTGCCGCTGTAGTGGTCCCTTGCCATTTATTAGGACTTGACGTCGCCTCAAGAGTTTGTTCATACGCCGTTTGCAAATATGCCACGGGATCGGGCTCGAAATATTGTCCTGGTGATCTGACTTGATTCGCGTGTTTCTCCATCTCCCGCGACCAGAAGTGCAGTATTAATCTTGACCATAGTCTAGGGCACAAGTTAGCTATTCAGCACGCCAGCCCAAGATCAAGGATCGCGAACCCCGCATGACCACCTTCTCTTGTTGACCACGCGCCCACACCATCATTGGCACCAATGAATATGTCGCTCGAGTAGACCGCATCGTCTCCATTTGTGTATCCGCGTATGATCTCGCCGTTGACTGATGGTCTCCTGTCGCGACTCCTATGATGTGTGCTTAGGGGATCAGAGAATGATCCGGATGGGTAAGATAGAAATGGGGGAGGAAATGGCCTTGGCGCCCTCTTGGCGAACAAAGCAAGACCAGTCTCAAACTTAAAGGGCAGCTCTGCTTTCCGAAACGGAGGTGTCTCATCGGCAGACGTCGAAAACGCCAATTCAGGGTGGCATCGTGGAGGACTGTGGACAAAGGTTCGACGTGATTGATTTTGTATAGCTTGCGCAACTTGTGTTCGAAATACCGACCTCCTCATCCCAGCGTCGTGGTATATGTGTAGCAACTACGAAGTGCCTTTGCGGATCATAAAACAGATCTTCGTAAGGGGCGGTGGAAGTAATAGAGAAACTTCTCAACAAAAGATAGTTTTGCGATAAGGACCGGAGTCCGTGGTATGACGCCCGATTGCGCTCACGTGATCCTGTCAAATTTGTAGGGCTGAAGTTGTGGATTCTATCTACATAGCAGGGACAACGATGTAATGTATGCTTCCGACGCATCACAAAGATCGAACATTGCATACACGTACAGTACGATGAAGAGCATTCGCCCGGGCGACGGCAAAGCAAAGTTGACGGTAGGTGTAGCTCATTGACTTCTCCAATCCATAAGAAACTTCAATACTCCAATTCTCCAACAGATGGAGCTTACTCATCTCTGGTTGGAATGGCTTGATGATTAGGCGTGGTAGGTACCAATTATCAAGAAGCTAAATTGAAGCTTCTTCCAATCGTCCACCACGTTCGTACTGAAATCGTGGGCCCTTATGTTTCGTAAAACTGGAGCCGAATCTGTTTGCGGACCTGTAACCTCTACAAGTAGCATCTCTAATGCTCCATATGTTTCAATTTTTTATGCCCAATGAGTAAGATCTACCTAGGCATAACTACTGCAACACAATACATGTAATACTCTGTAGTCTGTACAGTAGGAAGCTCAAAATACGACATTGGGTAATCGTCTAAATAGAGCCGCTGCCACTGGACTCTGCTGTAGGCCAATTAAACAGTTCGGGCCATCCAATATCTCGTATTCCCAGGTTCTTACCTCCGTATCCGGTCTGTTCATTCTCGTCCGAAGTGGCTTAGATTTCATAAAGCGCTTGTGCGTCCTGCACCTTAGCTGTTCGGGTGATAGCTTGGGCTGTAGTCATCAAGCTGCTGTCGCTCTCCTCCTCTGAATGGCTTTCTATGATGGAAAGCCGCGACCGTACCAAGCCCGCACTCGCCCGCACTACCATGAAAATGACGCGTACAATCGCGGCAGGCCAAGATCCTTCAACCCCAGATTTGATCGCATCTGGATTCTGAACGATCTGTTCACAGTGCACACACGTAAAGTGAAAGTTAACGCTTCCACAAGACGCGCGCATTGAGCTTTCCAAGCTTCAGCATGGAACTCGGCAACGATGTCACGATGTGCAACTTATCTACATCGTACTGTATCCTGCACATAAGTCTGTGTGAATAAGCCTGGTGTGGATTATTTAGTTGTGAACAGTGAAAGGCCAAGCTCTGTCGCGAATGCAGCTAATAGAGCTGTATAATCCGTATTTAGCACACGGGTGTGGGCAAGTATCGACAAAGACCGGTGCTTCCGTTCCCTTTATGAGACCTCGTAATTGATCATTTCTTGGTGATGCAAACGACTAGTTGCTCTTAGAAGACCGAAAACCAAAACCTCCCCTTTTTATTCCTTCCTTGCTTTTGGATACATACGGTACACAAACCAGAACCTCTGCGAAAACCGCCAGGAAGCCCTAGAGTCTTGTTGCTAATTCTGCACCACTTCATACCTTCTGCTTTCTACCTTCTGTCTACTTCTTGGCTTACCTACTTTCCAAGTTCTTCCTCACGAGCGGTAGTCGGAGATCTGGATTCCGCCCGTATCTCCCCTGCTATCTCTTAATAAGGCTGGCTAGCACCGTATTGTAGTATAGTATGCAATATTTCCCCAAATTATCGATCATTCCTCGACAACTTTAACCTCTCATCAGAAACATACTGTCCTCCTCTTACCGCTAAAAAGTCACATTCTTTTCAATCTTGGAGTTTTTGTCTATAATTGTCGACGGGAGGCCGCCCAGCAGAAGATCTAGAGAGTTCCTTCGTTATCCGAGTACGGAAACACTACGTGCGTATATGATACGGTTGGACAATTGAAAGGACTCATCTGGATCTTGCGATCTCGTTGCTCGACAGATATCTTGCCAATTTGCTTATTCCTAGAGTAAACAGCAATTTCCAAAATGGGTCGCAATCGAGGTATGTTTGGAATGCGCCACCTACCCTTTAAGGTGCCTTTACTAAACAAAGCTCTCAGTTATGTCGTTTATGTCCCAATTTAGGGACCGGGAATCTTCTGGCAGTCCAACACCTCCCTCTGCCACTCGTTCAACGCGAAGCCGTACAGAATCCTATAAACACGATCATCCGAGCATACCGAAGGCGCCTTTCGCAGCTGCGAACTTCTCTGGTTCATCCATTCAGCAATATCCTCCCAGCGAACCTCGCGAATCCCCTCAGCATCGAACAAGGGAGCGCGCGCCCTCTCGACCTATGTCTATGGTGCAAACCTACCAGCCACCCCTTATGGATGTGAATCAAGATACGCTGCCAGAGTTGCAGCCCATCTTCAGTTTCCTCAATAGTCACGGCAACAAGCTATATCAAGAGGGGTACTTTTTGAAGTTGGACGACCAGAATATACGTGTGTAATACCTCTATATAGGCCTAATTCATATTCTGACATCAAGTAGATGGCAGAGCCAATGCGGACCGGACCTGGACAGAATGCTTTGCGCAACTTGTTGGCACAGTACTATCTTTATGGGACGCCGCAGAACTAGATGCAGCAGGTCAAGATGGAGAGGTCCTTCCCAAGTTTATTAACCTTACAGATGCTTCAATAAAAATGGTATTCCTTTCCCCAAACCTCAGCTCGCGTTCGGAGCTAATACATATAGATCGAATCTCTGCCAACCCGATCGCCCAATGAAGCACCTTTACAAAATGTCCTCAGTGTTTCAACCGCTGGCAAAAACAGATATCTATTGCATTTCAACTCCCACCATTCTTTGGTCCAATGGACAGCCGGTATTCGTTTGGCTATGTACGAACACGCCACATTACAAGAAGCATACACCGGTGCCCTGATCGCTGGTAAAGGCAAATCTCTAAACAACATTAATCTCATTATGGAGCGCTCAAAGCTCAAAACTGAAGACTGGGCTCGTGTAAGATTCGGCGCTGGAACTCCATGGAGACGCTGCTGGTGTGTGATTACTCCACCTGATGAGAAGGAAGTGCAAAGAGTGCAAAAGCAGATGCAGAAAAAGAGGTCAGCTTACGACAGGTCGCAACCACCAATATTGAAGGGTGACATCAAGTTTTATGACACCAAAAAGACCAAGAAAGTCCGTCCAATCGCTACGATTACTGAAGCATATTCAGCTTTTGCTATATATCCTCAATCTAAACCACTCATCGATGCGTCAACTCTTGTTAAGGTTGAAGGATCTATTACCATTCACTCCAATCCTCCTCTCACTTCGGAGGGATTTGTTTTCGTCATGCCTGAGGTGCATCCAGCCGTCAGCGGTTTTGAGATGATGCTACGATGGTTATTCCCGGTTTTTGATACATTCGGCCTCTACGGACGCCCGGGCCGCTTGATTGCCGAAACAAGTGACACCAGAAGCTTGATGTTTGCAATGCCAGAACACCGAAGGCACGGATACTTGGAAATCTTGGATGTTTCTAGTCTTATTTCAGAGCAAGGTAGCGCCAACTGGCCAGAGTCTGAATGGCGACGGAGGATGAAGGAGATGACTGCCAAACGAATGACAACCCTCAGAAACAGCAGTGCACGAAATAGCAGGTACAGCAGCAGAAGAAGCCGAAATAGTACTGGCAATCGTAGAAGCCGTCTTCAATTTGACGATTCAGCGTCAATCAAATCATCACCATCCGTCTCCTTCGGCCAGCGCACTTCTACGGATGGCGTCCTTGGCGGCATACCACGAACAGACTCGGCACCCCCAGGAACAGTAGGATTACCACTATCCAAGTCGGCACTGGCTCACCAGCGATCAATCTCTGAAAACCAGCACCCTCTTAGCCGCCGGGAAATTCAAAATGGTCCACTTTTTGATGGGCCCTATCAACAAGGTCCCACACCACCTCCTCATGCGCTTGGTCCAATGTCCAGCGAAGGCTCCGGCTCAAACTATGTGCAAGATGCGAATGCTACGCCAGAGCGTATCAGCTCAGAAGACGAGCGACTTGCCAGTGCTATCCCAATACGCGAATTGCAAGATTTGCAAACCGTCACAAGCCCTGAGCCTGTAGCTCCACCGCCCGCTTTCGCCCACGCTCCCGGATCATTGCCTATCAGTAAGCCATATCAGTCACCAGAGCTTCGCAAAGCGAACAACCGTATGTCCAATGCGACGCTTTCCCAATTGACTGGGGCTGGTGGGGTTGTTGCCGCCTATCAGAATAGTCGAGACAGACAGGGGATGAATGCCCAAAGACCGGACGGGGTTCTGGAGGATCAAGAAATGAGAGGGGTACTGTCAAACGCCACTGAAAACGAAACGCCTGCTAACCATAACACTAACGAAGGCATGGTAACTCGCAATCCCAACGAACGACAATTGACTCACAATTACCCGAATCAGAGTCCGAACCAAATCCAACAACCACGATCTCAGTTTTCCAATAATTTTAACTTGCAATCTCAATCAGCAGCTGCAAACAATATCCCACCGACCGTATCAAGCAAAGATTACCCTTCGCAGCAGCAATCCGATAATTACTCGAACACCGACTCTTTATTCGATCCTATCAAGCGAGATATTTCTGACCAGTCAATACTCTCGCGAGACTCCAACCAAAGCGTAGGAGCTCAGCAACCTCGTCTGCAGACGACGCAGAGCATCCTCAGAAAGCCTCTTCCCTCCAAGCAGAATCAGCCAAGTCCAACACAAACCATGTCCAGTACCAGCAGTCTAGGTCAACATATTATTGACCAAGGCGCCTTCAATCTGATACATCCTAGCAGCGATGATCACGTAGCCAGTTCACATCCTTTCTCACAGCTCCGCAGACGGGGCAGTAATGTGAGTAGTGTGTATGATGATGCAGCCTCGACAGATACGCCTGACTATGCGAGCACCAAACAATCAGTGCGCTCTGTTCACACACAAAAGTCTGTTGAAAAACAACGAACAGGTACCAAGAAAATAATTGGTAATCCTGAAGTCGGTCAACCACTTTATGGCGACGAAAACACTCTATCAAGTGCTATCAATATTGACTTTGGTCCTACATTCAATCTCGCCTCTGATCGCACACCTGGTAAAACTCCTAGTCCTACAAATAGGCAAAGTTATGTTGGCGAATATGGCCAGAAAAACTCCAGCCCAGCACGAGGAGCAAGTCCAGGACCCAACCAAGTCTTTTATCCTGGTCCGCAACAATCTGGTCATGCGAAATCTCCCGGCCGTACTCCGTTACAATCTGAAAGAGTCTTGCCTTGGCAACCCGGAATGAGTGCCACTGCCGCTACTAATACTGCCGGCCGACAGCATGGTCTCACCCCAGAAGAATTTGTCAAACAGCGAGCTGTGGCTGCGGTGAATACTCCACAATATGCACATCAACGACAGCCTTCTGGAAACGTCCTGCGCGGAAACACGCCAACACCACCTCCCCTTTCAAAACGACCTACCGACCTTTTTAATCAACACTCTCGTAATAGTTCCACAGACTTGCTCAATGCTGCTGAAATGTATGGTCCAAACCGACATTCCAGAAATAATTCAACAGACCTACTTGCCTCCAACGAGGCCTATGGGCAGAATCGTCATTCTCGTCACAGCTCGGCGGATCTCCTCAACTCCAGCGAAGCCTATGGGCAAAATCGACATTCTCGTCACAGCTCAACAGATCTTCTTAACTCCAATGAATTCTATGGCCAGAACCGTCACTCTCGTCACAGTTCAGCCGACTTGCTCCGACCAAGTTCCCGAGGTCCAGCAGCGGCACTAGGTCCATCAGGAAATGGTGCACTAACGACTACGCTGTCTGCACGAGAGCAAGAACACGTTGCGAAGATGACTGGCGGACCTTTGATCAACATGGCTAAGAACAGCAATCGCAGCAATGTTGTCTCTAGTGGTCTGGTGGGAGCGATTGATAATCGAGAGAAAGAAAGGCAGCAGATCAAGCAAGGAATGAGCGGTCAAGCGGTTCAACATGCTATTGCTCTACGCCAGCAACAAGCTTCTCAACAGCAGCAACAGGCCGAACAAAACGCAGTTAATTATCGTCACTCGCAATATGGTAACATGACACAATACGCACCTTCACAACTCCCAGCTCAGAACCAGAGACACTCTTGGATAGCTCCTACAGCAAATGCCTTTCCTCAGAGCGGAGGGCGGTCAACACCGGGACATTCCCCGGGTCAGTATCTACCCGCTCAATCACAGTATTCTCCTGGATATCAAGGGATTCAATCACAGTACTCTCCTGGATATCAAGCTTCCCAACCACAGTATCCTCCTCAGCAACAATATTTCCCACAATATCCGCCTCAACAGGGTGGACAAGGCAGAAGCAATCCTGGATATCAAGGACAGTACTAAGTTGATAGCATGACCTAGTGTTTTTTCATTTTTGCATTAAGAACAAACTCAAAAGTGTTGATTAGGAGTAAATTTTCCTTACATGTAGATTTTCCTTTGTTTCTTTTCTTTTGTTTTCTATTTTTGTTTTCCATAGCGACAGGCATCGGTAGGAGGGGTCACCCAATGGAGTTCTCTTTCGGTCAAAAATGCATCAGATCAAGCTTTAGACAGCATCATCCATTTCTTTTCTTCAAACACCTCTAGATTGGAGTTTTATACTTTTGGGGGTAACCGGAGGGGAAGAAAAAGTTAAGATTGGAAGTCGTATTAGCCCAAACAACTTAGGAATAAAATCAAAAAATGTATAATTTTCTATAAATTAGTATTAATTCCAAGCTCCAGCTTCGAGCTACCCGCTACCCACTGTCCACTGTCCACTACCTCTGCCTGCTAGCTCCCAGATCCCAGCACTCCCAGCTCCCAGTACTCCCGCTCCTGGCAATGGCTCCCAATGCTTCCAGCTCCTAGTACTTTCAACTCTCCCGCTCCCTCCTCCTAGCTTCCAGTTTGGGCACGTCGCGCCGACAGAACCAACCTCTAGCGCCGACAGAGAGTAAACGTTACTGTAGAAAATCCACGTCATCATACTTAGGTGAGCCTCGGTGCCTCTTCCAACTCCCTGACACTAAAACCCCACAAAAGAGGCCCGCTGCTGGATAAGGCTCATTTTTGAGTTAGAGGTTGTTGCAGCGGTATATACCCATCAGCATATAATATCGCGGACGCGAGCCCTTGCTCCGAAGTATGTGAAACGTAAGGATCATGACACTACATTACCCCTCAAGGTGGAGGGCTGAGCACAGTAGCAAGAAAACATAGATACGATTGGTCGAATAGACCCACAAGCTTGGTTCAGCCAACCGTTATTTCACGCTCAGCGTCGCAATGTTGGCTGAAAATATGCAGGTCCACTTGAACTAAGCCAAAATAGCTCTGCCGGATGCAATAGGATATTAATTAGATGTACCTCCGTAGATCAACATCGGCATGTGAGGCTGACGGCCGCTGACCCCATCTATACTGGTAGGTAGATGGCTAATTCAGAGAGTCCGCATACTGGATTATCTAGGAGTCTACGGAGTAGGACTGAGACAATCTTCGGCATAAGTTCCATTGGGTAAGGCAGTCTGTTGGCGAGATTCTGGTATGTGCTCAAATGACTAAAAAGGAAGGTGTTTGCATTTTGATATACTGTATGATCCTCGGACGCTCAACAGATCTTCAACCAGCAAAATAGAAGAAACGGCTCCCTAATATGAGCTGATCGGCGGCTTACTTCTGCAAGACGATGGACATCACCATAATCTTCACGAAGGCAATGTAAGCTTAGTGACCATTTTCTTGAATTTTCTACACCGAGTTCATGCCTGTTGGCGGCGCACCTGCTATTCCGCGGCTCGGTCATTCATTCGAAAACAGTCATCCTTACCCTTTCAACTGCCGAAAGTCCGGGGAGGGGTGTAGATGTATCTTCAAGGTGCAAGCATCATCCAATCGACGATTACGGGTCTAATGTTGGAGACCTCATTGACAATCATCAGGATTGCTGCCAATCGGTCAATTGTCGTGAGTAAGAGTGAGAGAATGAAGTGGACGGAGTCACTTTCTACTGGAGCTGCCTTGTCTTACTGTGACCCTACGGTTTAGCACAATGCGGTGTCGAAACCCAGGAGTGATGGATATGAAAAAGCTATGGTAGGAACGCTCTTCAACAACATTGATTGTGCAAAAGTGTTATTCTTGTCTGTGAGTTTCTGTAAAATTCTTATTGCTAGCGAACATGACCGTCGAAATGGCGTTGGCTCAGTCCTTGAATACCTACAAATATATCCCCAAAGGTGTCTATGCATTGAAGCGTGATTTCAACGCAAGCACTCGGTGAGTTCGGCAGTTCCAACTATCAGTCAATATCGATCCATCTGAGGCTTTCAATTCTAACAGGTATTCACATAACAGACTTACTGCTCAGCATTATCTTTGGAAGGATGCACTCAAGTTCAATATACATCCAGATATACCCACAGATGGCAACCAGTTGAGAATCGCAGATGTTGCGACAGGCAACGGGTAAGTCAAGTAGTAGACTCCTGTGGAAAGAATGTTAACACAGTCAAGTATCTGGCTTCTTGATGTTGCACGCGAGCTGTCTCATCCAGCGACCTTTGTAGGGTTTGACATTAGTCTCGACCAATGTCCCCCTTCGCCTTGGCTCCCTGCAAACACTCATCTTCACACCTGGAACATCTTTGAGGAACCGCCGAAAGAGTTTCAAGAGACCTTCGATATCGTCCACATTCGCTTGATTACAGTTGCCATCAAAGACAACGATCCAAGGCCTGTTCTCGCCAATTTACGCAAGCTTCTTAGTAAGTCTATCAAGTTCCCTGGGTTCTCCCATCACACTCACACGATCAAACAAGAACCTGGCGGCTTTCTACAATGGGATGAAGCCGATAGCGTTGACTGGACAATAAAAACGGTGGACTCGCCTTGCGCTACAGATGCTGTACAGCGCCTGTTCCAACAGCTTTGCGGATCTCACGAGTAGGTTGATCTGCATAAATCTTGACATTTCTGAATTGACGAGAATTAGTTGGAAACGCGATATGGTGGCTACGCTCGAAAATAATGGGTTTAAAAATAGTAAGCTTCATCGTGTCGAATATGATATAACTATGGCAAGGTTCTGGAGCGACGTGTAAGATGACCATGAGATGTTTGAGAGGCACGAAACCTGCTAACATTCCCATAGATATATGAGTACGTGGGATGAGTTCGCAAAAGTTGTTGTACAGAAGCCTGATGAATCGTCTCAACTCAGCCAAGCAGCTATGGATCAGGTCCGTGATGGGTCCGCTATATCATGTCCCAAGCTTGTATGGGTTGCCCAAAAGACTTAGCTACACGCCGTGTTACCGGCATCCAGAAGAATTGTCACTTGTGAAAAAGCCATTGCTGCAATAGTTTTAAACTTTTATTGAACCTGAAATGAAGATTTGATTCGATCTGGCATCATTCTACCAATACCAGTGACTGTCACTGACTGATCAACGTGTGGAAAATCATTTGTCTTGAGCCAAGAAACATAGGATAAATTTGAAGACCTCCATATCTACAGTACATGCCAAGCCCTTACCCAAACGCTCAAACCAACTTCTCAACGAAACGAAGGGTTATGTTGGCAACTTCCTCGGGGCAGCTGATGAAAGGACAATGAGATGTCTTGAGATCGACAACTTCCCATGGTACTGCACTCTTCTCAATCCAGATATCTTGCAAGAACGACGGATTGCATTGGTCATCCAAAGTGCGAATGTAGAGACGACGTCCATCCAGTTCTTTATCTGCCCAGGCAGGAGCAGTAGCGGGGGTTTCGAATGCTTTAAGAGCGTGAGGGATCATCGCAGCTTCTAGAGACGGTACCAAAGAACTTGAAGCGTCGACATCATTGTAGAGAATGGACATTGCTGGCTCAATTACAGCAAGTCCTGGAGACGGCTACGAAAGAATGATTAGCAACCAAACTAACATCCTAAGATCGGGCTCAAGCTCACATTTCCTTCTTTGATAAACGGAGGATATGCACCACCGACGGCCTGAAGCAGGCTCTCACCCTCCGAAACAATATTTCCAACCAAGTAAACTAGGCCCACAACACCACCAGCTTCGTTGCGAGAAGTGCGAGCGACTTTACTCAAGCCGGCAGCAGCCGCTCCTCCAACGACTCCTCCATAAGAGTGTGTAAAGACAATCACGTCCTTGTGCTGCTCTTCAATGAGTGGCAAGAGTACGTTTTTGCGAGCCTCAGAAGCATCATTGGCAGTGGAGATAGAAGCTAGGTCTGATGGGTCAGGATTCAAAGACCGTACTTTGGCATAGACACAAGGATAGCCAGCTTTCTTGAAAAAAGGCACGATACCGTCGAAGCATGTAGGCTCGGCAAATGCACCGGCGAAGAATACAATAGTTGGGCGAGAATCAGTAGCCATTTTGTGATTTAGACTAAGTTTGGATTAAAAATTTTAAGGATTGTAGCTGAAGTGGAAGAGAATAACTTCTTTGACTTGCTGGAGATGTAATAATATCTAGAAAGTCCTCCTCACATGTTGTTGTGGACCCTGTGGTGGACGCCGGACAGGTACATGATATGGTTACATTGCAAGGGTGAGTTTAGTCTCGTTGGTTGTCTCGGTTAGTCACCCCTATACGGCAGTAACTGTTGGTAATATACCCAAAATGTTATGTTACTGCGTCCACGCCCCTCCATGACCACTCGGATCCACTTCAACATTAAAATAACAGCCGATGCAGAATCGTGCCACCATCATCACACTGCCGGCATGAAGCAGCAAAGATCCAACGTTCTCCTGCAAACATACAATGCACGCGAACCCTGTTCCTTTACCTTACCAGGTTGCGAGCCCTGGTTACCTTCGGTTACAACCTCATATGCAAAAAGTCGCAAGCTGCCTCCCGAGTCCCTACAGGACGGATGACGCGTGAAGGATATATCCTACTACAAATGCTTCCTCAAAGCTCTCAGCCCACAAAAATCAGCAGTACAGCAGACCCGCCTCCACGATGACCGGATCAGTTGATCTCTCTGCTACCCGACAGCCTTCTTTGTATGCAGCAGACATAATCACCTTTATATTAGCAGCTCTCGTTATAGGACTTCGCCTCTGGTCACGTCGAGCCTCCGGCGCTGGCCTATGGCTAGATGACATCTTCATTTGTGTGGCAATGGCGAGTACCTAGTTCAGACCAGACTGTGGAAATGGCACTGATAATCTTTAGGTCGGTGCAGTTGCGATGCTGGCGAACTTCTGCTGGTGTATGTCTACCGCCTCCTGTTCATATGTTGTCCTGTGCATTAACTAGATCGGCATTAGGGATACCAAGAGGCTACGGTAAACACAGCGCAGCGTTTGACTCTCATGCGGACTACTTCTTCTTTCTGGGGTTCTTCATGGCCGAATTGATATACACAATCATTATTGTTTTTGTCAAATATTCCATCCTAGCCTTGTACTTGCGACTGTTTCGCAGCGTAAGTGTCAAATGGCCCGTCGGAATCCTAGCCGCGATAGTCACCGCTTGGGGAATCGCAGTGGTAAGTATAGTACCTTCTAATTTACATGAAGACCGACTTACCCAGATAGCTCTTTCTTTCTATCTTCACCTGCGTACCACCCAAGGGATTCTCGGATAAGAGTATTGATGCTTCTTGCAATGTCAACAGCCAGCAATTCTTATTCGGCATTTCAATCCCGAACATCATCACGGACGTTGCTCTTCTGGTACTTCCAATACCATACGTCCTGCAGCTCAATAGTAGTTGGTCTCAGAAACGTCTGTTGATAGGCACATTCTTTCTTGGAGGATTGTACGTTATCCAGCACGATATACCGTTATGCTACTTATGCTAATATCAGCCATATGTAGTGTCTGCATAGCGTCCATTCTGAGGCTGGTGAGTGTTTCGAGAGAAAGCACACAGGGAGACTTCAGCTGGAACTGGGTAGACCAGGGAATTTGGGCCGTGGTAGAAAGCAACTTTGCCATAGTGTCAGGTACATTCCCCCCCTTCCATATCTCTTCGTACCAGTTGGAAGTATCGCATACCAATTTTTAAAGCCAGCGTGCCAGTGTTACCATGCTAACGAGAGGAAATATCAGCTTGTCTTCCTACCTTGCGAGGTGTCTGGGCATGCGTAACCAGGCGAAAGAAAATTGAAACGTCGAAGTCTACAACGGATAGACCAGAGATCTGGACGATTGGCGGCTCCGGCCCAAGCCAAGGGAATCGCAAAAGGAAAGGCTTATTCTCGCTCGGAGAATCATTGTCAACAGATACAACACATCCATTCACAACTTTACACGATCCAGAAAGCCATGTCCCCACTAACGAGGTTCATGTGCATTCAGAGATACTTGTCCATTCAGAGAGTGGTGGACTTGATTCTACGTACCCCGAGAGCTATGATATGGGTCCTCTGCGAAGGGGATAATCATGCTAAGTGTAAGGATTCGACAGTTTCGACCATGGCATGCATTAGCCATTGCACGGATTGCCATGCGAATCGCATTGTAATTCACACCGGTGCTAGCGCCATTGCATGTGCTGCTACCAGGCTATATTAGGAGATCACTTCTTCCACTTCATGTATGTAGCTCTTTAGTTCATAATTGTAAGGCCAGATTGGTAGCCATATGATTCAAAGTGCTAGTCGTCACACTATTATGAATTCAACCATTCCCTATGGTCGTATCGACGGCCATGCAAATAATATTAATATCATTAATTCCTCCTTGCATTGGATCACCCGCGATTCTTTAGCAGTAGGAGAAGGCCAATTTCCGACCGTCGACGAAGGCAATACCCTCTTCTCTCTTTCACTCGCTCTCGCCCACCTTTCCTTCTCGAAGTCGACTATCAACGATTCTCAACGACTACATGGCCATTTCGGCTGCGAACCGCACTTCCCATTTCTGAGGCATACTGTCACATACACAAAACTGTCTCATCCAAGTTCACCGCCAATCAACTTCTTGGCTTAACTCGCTGGCTATTCGTCAACTACTTCCGACTGCTTAGTTGCCTGCTTCCAATAAGTAGCCGCTTGCCCCGCAGTTACCCCTCAGCTCATAGCAGAATCGACCTACGTCAGCTTTCACTTCTAGCCGAAATCGCTTCATTCTCAGTCTGTTTTCCCTCCTGGCGTATGAATTTGCAGCAAATCTACTCTTTTTGTTGGAAAAACAACTTTTTATACTATTTGCCGTATGATTTTCTCAGCGAATGCCACCAAAACTTTTACCTCCGACTATTTCTCGCCGAGTACGACTAACACCCAAACTGGCCGACCCAATTGCTTCCAGAAACGACAAAGAAACGCTTCGCTTTCACTTCTTTCCCTTCTCCGTACAGATGGGTTGACTTCCAGCTAATTTGCGACTAATACTCATCGGCGGCTCGCGGACACACCTCGCTGTCGCTGAACCAGCTGTACGTATGCCACTGATGCTGCTCGCCGTCAGGTGCCCTGCTTAGCTGCAATCTTATTAGCTATAGCTGATTTGATTCCATGTTCTCTTGTGCGATTACTTCTTCTCTTCTACTTCTGCTTCCTGCTCGAAGCATTTTGCATTTGTATTTCGCTACAATAGCTGCTTTGATCACTTAATCAAGCTAGCTACTAATTGCTGCTTATTGCACTTACTTCCACCTTATCTATTTTCCCCGGAAGCCCCCGCTTCACCTTTGGACTCGCTGTCGCTCGCTCGAGCTGATCAACTGCTCGTATGACGTCGTCGTGTTCTCCTGTCTTGGCCACTAAGCTAGGAGATTGATGCTCTTGTTGCATGCGAATCGCACCCATGCTGGCGCAATTGCACGTGCAGCTACCGGGCTATATAAGAAGACTAGTTTTCCCACTTCGTGTATTTATTGTAGCTTTTTAGTTCATCATTCCAAGATCAGATCGGTAGCTATATAATTTGGAGTGCTAGTCGTTGTACTAAGAAAGAACTAGTTTCAACACTGAGAACTCCGCGACGCACGGATATTATATTGAAATGGTCGGCATTTTTGGTCGCAGCGACGCTTGGACGAAGAAAAAGTATTGAAACCAATCAGAAGGCCGGATTGAAGGACAGTGGTCACCATAAGCTCAGCTCACCATTGCCGCTTCACGGGCAGAGTGAGAATATATTGGCAGCGAGCTGCCAATCAAATTTAGAGCGCCCAGAGATGAATAAAGAATGACCATCTTTTCGCTTTGGAGTAACTGTTTGATAGGCGCGACTGTAACGGTCTCATACTATGGACAGAGGGTTGAAACTAGCTGACAGGTGGCATACATATACACAGTATGGCAGGTGAAGTCATATTAAGCAGAAGAGGGAGTGGCTGCATGTATCGCGTGGCAAACGAGTTCATTTATAGCAACAGACGTACAAGGGGGGTCGATAGGGTGATGCGAGCGAGTACTAACTTTACTTTACCTGCAATTGTGCTATTTTATTCTTCAATTCTCTAGCATGTTTGCGTATGATATGATTTGATGAACTATCGATAGGTTGGTATTCGTTCTGTGCCTCTTTTCTGATTGCTACGCCGCAGCTCATCATCCCGGGCGGAAGATTTTATTTACGTAGGTCGGTGTGGGAAGGGAAGGGAGGAGAGGGAGAGGCCCGGGAGGGGGAGGGGGAGGAAAGAGATATAACGGCTATACTGCGTCTTGGGTTTCTAACAGTTGGATGGTAGGGTAAGATAGCCTCTCACACTCTTAGGTGAGGCGAACGCTGAATGTAACTCTTGTTTGCTTCACTCTTCTTACCCATCTCTAGGGAAATAAGAGAGAGAAACGAAAATAAAATTTTAATTGGATGGATGCCGATGGGATGAGAGATGACGTGAATCCGAAAGCCTTCTCTTTACTGTAGCCTTGGGTTACATCTACGTAGGATCGCCAATAGGTTTTTTACTGATTAATACCAATCTTAAAACAAAAAGACAGAATAGAATGTTCCTTCGTGCACCAGGGCTCGATTAGTGAGCAAGTGGGTTTCGCTATTCTGTGCTTTGCTACAGAATAATGGAGCAGAGTCACACGGGCGATACGATGTGTGATGGAACGCAACCGCAGACGCCGGCGTGGGTATCTGCGTGCGAACCAGCGGGTGGAAGGACGATCATTCATTTTTGGTCACAGCCCCCAATGTGTTCGTACAGGATGGGTTAGCTACATCAATCGGTCTTACAGCACCTTAATTACCCCTACCCTAGTGAGCGTAAACCAAGATCACCAAACGTTGGCTAATCGTCTCACCACCTCTCACGCAAGAGCATACCATACGATTACCATAGCCCTACTGCAGTATTACTGGTACTGTTACTGTTGCTGTTACTCCAATATCAACAGGACAAACCGCAGGCAGCGAGAAATAGAATTAGATTCCGTAGAGCAAAGCCAAACAACGAGAACCAACATTCTTCTACACATCCGTAAAGAAGCAGCAAATGAACACCGAGCCAGGCGGCGCATCCTTCACGGATGACAAGCCCAGCTACGCGAAGAAACCAATGAGAAAGCGCGCGAATCCCAAAGCGAAAGTGGGGAAGGGAAACCGCAGGCTAAGCCTAACCCCCCCGGCTCTGAGTGGGTGAGATGCGATACACCAACTGTGCTTATGTATGTACATTGATTGTAAGGATTCCGTCGTGTTGGAGGCGCAGCATGCACTGCGTGGAGTGAGATTGGGGATAGGATGGGATGCGATGGAATGGGATGTACATGCCCAAGTAGGGTAGTGAATGGGGGGGTGGATAGGTGCGTGCCTCTGTTGGAATGACTGACAGTGTGAGAGTGAAGGATGGGATGCTTGGGTTGGGGTTGTGTTGGGTTAAGTGGATGGGTGGGCGCTGTTGGAGGCTGAATTTTTCTTTTGAGGGAATCTGTTTTTCTTTCTTTCTTCGTTTTCTCTTTTGCTGCGTGGAACATATCGGATTGCGACTGATTGATTGATTGATCGGAATAAGATTCTCGACGACAAGGCAACAAGTGTTCGATCACCACAACACAACAATATATTGGAAATCTTGCGTTGGATAGGCAAGAATGTTGTGTTGATATGAAACTGGAGAGTGAGATATGATTATTTCGACATCGAGATGGGGGGTCTGGGTGGTTTGGCTTGGGTCGTGGGGGACAGCTCTCGGTCACAACTCTGGAGGGCATAGTGATCAGGCATATCATGGCAAGCCGACGACAACACGCAAGATGGCTCGGGAAAGCGATACATTTTTAGAATCAACATGGCCTAGCTTCCCACCTTCAATGATCTTGGGAACGACTTACACCTTGAACTATAACTTCAGTTACCCTACACCATCTAGTCCGCAGGAATACCTGGACGAACGGTCGGATCTGATACTCTGTTATGCTAGGGGCTATACAAGCAAACTCGATGCTACAAATGTATTTGACGTTATGCAATCAGCAGTTAATTGTGAGTAGAAAGCCCAAAATTTACGTTTCTTATTGACCGTTTTAGACACTTGCAATTCTCCCGGTGCTCTAGACGGCCACTGCGGTATTATATCTGGGACGTCGGGAACGGTGGAACTAGGGCTCAACACCATAGACTCCCTTCCGTACGACAGCGAGGTCACCAACAATGCTTTCTTTCTATGTTTCGCTAAAAAGAGCGAGTCTTTGCCCTACACATGCAGATCGTTCAGTCCCTTTTTTGGAATCGAGGTAGCAGGATCAGAGCAGTTTAAGAGACAAGAGACTTCTGCTTCTAGTTTTATCGCAAACGCAGTCACAGGCTCGGATCTAAGCCCCATCTCAAGTTTGATCCCGCCAGTAGCTTCATCAGTTCGATCGGCAATAACGAAGGTGCAAATACCAATCACCACGCCGCTCACAGTTACAGCTGCAAGTATATTCCTATCATCGATTGGAGCGACGGCCATTCCAGTCTCGACTGCCCAATCTTCTCCTACTATCTCAACTTCCTGGGTCGCTACAGTGACAACACCACCCAGCTCAAGCACGGCGACTGCAACCAACGCAGCCGGTGCAAGCATTATACCTCAGTCCAAATCCTCCTCCTCCGGCCTCTCCCTCGGCGCCAAAATCGGCATCGCCATCGGCGCCCTCGGCTTCATCTTCCTAGTCCTCCTCGCCGCCCTCTTCCTCATCCGCCGCCGCCGCCGCAACCACCTACCCAACACATCCCAAACCCCCGAAAACCTGCTTCTCTCCTCGCCCTACCAGAACAACGACAGCCGGGACATGTTCGTCGCCGAAAAGCTCGCCCGCTCCTCCATCCAAGAACGCGAAACCCACACCCCGCTCACCTCCTACACCGAGCACGAGCACGAGCACGACACCTCCTCGCACCAGCACCTTCCCCTCCCCGGCTCGGCCTTCACCACCAACACACCCATGCCCATCTCCCCTCGTCGCAGCCAAGCCGCTACGACCGTTTCGCGGGATGCCTCGATATCGGTATCTCGGGCAGTGAGCGATGCGAGCCATGTTTCGCGGCCGGGGAGCCGGGAGATCGGGATTGGAGAACGGAGCTTGTTTGATGAAGCGCCGTATACGGATGATGTTAGTCGAAGCGGGGGCGGGAACCTCAATGTACCGAAAGTGTATAAAGGGGCACTACAAGCGCCATTTTTGTCGGAGCCGGGGATGAGCGCGGAAGAGGTCGCAAGGTTAGAAGAAGAGGAGAGGAGGATCGATGAGGCGATTGCGGAAGCGGAAGAGGAGAGAAAGAGGGCGCGGATGAGGAGTGCTGGTGGGGGGTAAAGGGTTGTGTAGGATAAAGGGCTTCTGTTGAGTGGAGAGTGGGTTGCTGTGCTACAGGACAGCACAGCACAGTATTTATTATACATATGCATTTTCTATCTATTGTCTATACTCCAGCTACGTTTTGGTCGATTCCGGTGACGAGGCAGCGGAGTTTTTGGCGAAAAAGTTTGGGGAAGGAGAAAGATTTGGTGGGCGGTCTCAAGCTGTGCGTTAAGACTACCACCATTACCATCCCTCTTTTCTTGGTGGCGGGGAGAAATCGTCATTTTTGCATACAGTTTCTTAACTGTATTACATTATCATACTCTACTACATAATTTCAATCATTTTAATCCCATAACTTCCAGCGCGAGTTTTGACATAATTGATGGTCTCAAGTATCTGACCGCATCTCTGTCGATCCGAAGACAATCCACCCCATACATACCTCAATTCACTGACCTACCACTCTTCCCTCCCCTCGTCTACGCACTCTAAGGTTACGCGCTTGGTTACACGAGCAGAACAATCTTGTAACACCATGGATGTAAGCCAAGGGATGATCGTTCTTAATATAAAATTTCCAGGGACAGTGCGTTGGAGAGATCGTTTCAAAAGGCCTCCATCTCCGCAATCCTTCCTCTCTCCCTACGCCAAAACAGAATCCAAAGGAACGGGGACTACCCCAAAAAAGACGCTTCATAATCGTCATCATAATCTTAAATTTATAATCATGGTCATGACACCCATATGCTCTCATTAACCATGCCCCTCCCTAACATACCCTACCCTCACCCTCACCCTCACCCTCACCCTCACCAGCTACCAGCCTACCACATCACTCGTTACAAGATACCGAAGCAGCAAAGAACCAAACAAGAAGGAACATACGGCCCCCGAACACCTCTGCGGTAGCCGCATCGACGAAATAGGATAATCCAAAGCCGGTCCCTTCCTCGTTCGCAAACCAATCACACGCGCCCCTACTCGTTCCAACGACGATCAATCACCCCTCGGTAGTAATCTCGGCCGTAGGATCCTTCCTGATATCCAACTCCATAAGGCCCTCTTTCTTCTCAATCACCAGGCCCTTTTCATTCGCCAGATGCAACAAACAGATGAAACAATAACTCGTCGAGATATCACTCATGACTTGTTTCGGGTAGACGGATTGAAGATTCTGCATCACGGTAGTGAACTGGAGCGTCGTATCTTCTTCCATCTTATCGATCTGCGGTGTTTGGAGTTGCGTGGTGGATGCGTTCTGTTGATGTTTCGTTAGTTTTGTAAATCAATGAAAATGGTGGGTAGATGTGAATGGATGACTTACAGGTTGCTCAGGCTCGCTGAAACCAATTCCTTTCCATAACTCCTCTTTCAACCTCCTCACATCGACCTTCTTAGCTACCCTAGCATATTGCACGTACTCCGGTCTTAATCTTCGGCTTTGCGTAACGAGCTGTGTGCCGAAAGCACCTTCTTGACCCTCCGCGCCCTGGGCTCCGGCATTCAGGATATCACCAATACCAGGAATCCTGTTCGCATCGCCGTTCTCAAGACCGGGTGAAAAGTTTTCGCGTGCATCAGCGAACTCCATATCGTCGTCATCGTCCATTCCACCAGGCATCGCCAGACCATCATCTTGGAAGAAGTTGGCATCATAGTCTCCGCGTGGTGGAGCCTCGTCTTCCAGTCCTGCGTTGGGATCTTCTTTGCGTGCCCAATAGTCTTCGCCAATCTCACCCTCGGGGATATCGTCTTGCTTTCGCTGATTGAATGTACCAGTTTTCGCACCAAATCCAGACTTCTTACTGCCCATCCGAGCCTTTGGTTTTAGGAAAAGTCGCAGTAATTGTTTCGAATTGAAATGTTTGTCATCTGGAAGAAGATTCCTGGTTTTAGATTTCCAATCCTTTTTAGGTAGAGATATCGCTGCATTGGTTGATGCTTGTGTGTAAATCGTCTCAGCTAGATTCGCACTCAATGGAGAAGCGAAGTCGATTTCGAAGACTTCTTTTTCTTTGCGAGGTTTGGCCGCTGCGGTCGGTTTGTTGACGTCCTTTATCTTTCGTATTCTCCAATGTTCCGGGCCAGCCCAGTTTTTCTGTAATGCTTCATCGAAATAACTCAGAATGTCGTCATGTCCACCCTCAGTCTTTGCTCCACGATCTAACGAGACAATGTACTCGCCAGTTTCGGGATCAAATGCCCCTGCACCTTCACCATCCTCGCCATCGCCACCATCATTATCGTAGCCCACATCGTGGACGCGCATTCTTGGCTCAATTGCTGCATCACGAGCCCAGGCTTCACCACCTTCTCCGAAGCCCGCGTCCGCTGGTATTTCGAAGTTACCGAGCAGGCCATCGTCGTCATCGTCAAAGCCTATCGGATTGTCGTCATCCATGTCAATTCCTGACTTGTTACCAACTCCATCTTCATCCAACTTATCTTTCTCCTGTCGCCAGTCTTCCGGGGTCTTCAAAAATGGAATGTCCATGGTACCAGAAGGATCCCCCAAGTCGAAGTTTTTCAGCGATGGGCAAATATCCTGCTCTTCGAGGAAGTCAAGATTGGGGAAGAATTTGGCCCCGAGAGCTTCGACGTCGATTTCCACATCAACGCCATCGTCAACATCATCTTCTTTCGGGGTATCATCTTCAGAGTCGGCATCAAAATCATCTTCTTCCTCCGCATTATCATCTTTCCGTCTTGTTGCCTGACCTTCGGCTGAAGCGTCACCTGCATCGTCACTGCTGTCAAACACTATGCGGCCGTGCGAATCGATTGCTAGATGATTTAGCAGTAAACCCTTAGCGCCTCCTTCATCGAAGTCCGCTGATGCCTTTTTGAAAAGGGGATCTACAGAAAATTCAAGCTCGAACTTTTTTAATTGTAAAGCAGCGAATGAAGTTGCGAGTGTTGCTTCTGAAGAACGTTGAGTCTATTTTGCTATTAGTTACACCCTGTGAATTTTAACATTGAGCGAAATTGTATATTGAGCTGAAACAGTTACATGTAGCCATAAATGAAAATCATGATTAGACTACCAAAGGTATAAGAAGGACCAGATAGTTACACGCAAAACCGTTCCGGAACAATCCTGGCAGTTGAATGCCGTGAGACATACTTACGGCCGCTCCCTAGCCGACCGTAAATTGTGCAGCCAAACTACTTCAACAATCCACATATGTAATCGTATAATGGTTATAAAACTTCAATAACCAGACAATTAATTATCTTGAGCAGCCAAAGACTGATTGAGTACTATGACTGCGTGCGTAGGAGTAAAACGAAGTACAAAAATTGCAAAAGAAACATACAACAGTGGGGATTCGCTGGTGGTCACCCACCCAACTACTAATCCACCGATTCAAGGCTTGTGTATGGCAGAGCGGACGGGATGCCCAATTCTCCTTGATCTATGGTCGTATGTGCTTGGAACTGATCAAAAGCAATTTATATACCGAATGTCTTTACCAAATCCAAAATGCCACTAAGCATACGATGGAATATGGTGTTGGATACCTCAATCCCTTTCGACCAGAGAGAGATATGCAGGGATCCCCTTCCAAAGCGAGACTCTTTCAGACGCTGAATTGAAGAAAACAAAACGGAAAACCACGTACCTTCTTCTTCGCCTTCTTTCGGACAACTCCATCCTCATCCTCTACTTCCTCTTCGTCGCTCTCCTCACCTTCTTCATTTTCGCCCCTCTTCTTTTTGTTGTTTCCACTGTCTGCTAAACCACTTAAAAGCTTTCCTGTCTCCGTTGCAACACTATCCACTCGGCTTGTATATATCTTTACACAACCATCGAGCGTGTAACTAGCCTTCTGGAAATTGACCCCATCGCCTTCTTTTAAGAGCGACATGTCGTGAAAGTAGTCAATCAGCGCAAAGTTCCAGGAGTTGGCCGCATTGATCTTGTTATCCGTAGCCATCTTCATCCATTCTTCGAAATTCGCCAGAATGGGAACACGCTTCATAGGGGTCACTGCGTTCCCTCCCACCATCATGACCCCGCCATCGAGATCATTCTCCTTGCTTGCCCTCCCGGGTGTCCTGTTATTTGTCGACGGCGAAGCACTTCCTGCTCGGTCGTAGTTCACCAGCTTCCTTGGGGTTGCTGCTTTTTTAATCTCGTTCATCTGGACTTCGTGGAGGACGCTCCGTGATTTCAGTCGCTTTGCCTTTTCTTGCGCATCATCGTTAAGCTTTAACCGTACTGGCGATGCATCGTTCAGAGGCACTCTGTTGTGAGTTAGTGACTCTGAGTTTCAAATCGCAAAGCGCTTCCGAAAAGCGCAACATTTGCCAGATATTGGGGGTGAGCAGAACTCCCTAGCAACCCAAGGGACCATACTTCACAGGAGATTTGAGAGGTGATGCGGCCAATGAGCCAGAAGTAACTCTGCCACCTTTGGCGCGTGGGTTTTGCGCGACTCGAGGCATGGCAAAAAATGGTTGTCGTGAAGACCGACTTCTTGCAAATGCTGTGGTGATTTCGAAAAGTTGATATCGAGACTTTGTTTATGTCCATTATTTACTTTCGGTACAGGCACAGACCGATGGGGCAATTAGCGCCTCAGGCAGTATCCCCTCCTCAATGCTACGCGTGCTTACATAATTCAACGCCATTGCAGGTGAAGGGTCATTCTTTATCTTATCGAGGAGTTACAGACTCCAGTGGTATGACGAATTGCCTTGCCCACTCACTACCAAACGACTACATTTTAGCAACGCAATGAGTTTCTTGGCAGTCTAGGAGCTAGATTTCCAACTTTCTTGTTCCCTAGACTCAATAAATCTACCCGGCTGTGAGAATCCTCTAATCAGCTACAAATATTATTATGTGGCTGTGTTATTGAGGCGGTTTTCGACTTTTCGACTTTAGTATCAATGCTGTCTCAAACTGATCCTCTTGAGAACCTCCCGAACTTCGACCAGATCATGCTCGAAGAATGCAGCGAATATCCTCGACAGCGGTTTCAACCGGTCGCCCGACCCGATCAAAGTATAATTTTCGAGCTTTCTACCTTACCATCTTATTTATCTCGTTCTTGGCCGTGATCTCTCTTGTGGCAGATCAGAGTGCGAGATACCGCCATGGTTCTGAGTATGGGGTGGCACAAAAACGCGCACTCGCAGCATTGGATGGTAACCTTACGGAAAGCTTGAGGAAGGATGAAGAGGTTTGTAAACGATGTTGATATGAAGTTTATGGGAGTACAAGTCTAATCAATATGCGCTTCTAGTGTCGCCTCGTCCACCATGCTGAAGACAAATGCCAATTCATTCTTGCGAATTGTGACGACGAAACTGCCGGTCTACTCAATTACCTTTCACTCTATTACTGCAAATTGCCGAAAGCGAAGCCCGTCGCATTCTCCATTCTGACACTATGGCTCGGATTGTTGTTTTCTACCATTGGTATCGCTGCGAGCGATTTCTTCTGTATTAATCTATCGACAATCGCAAACATACTGGGAATGAGCGAGAGTATGGCGGGAGTGACATTCCTAGCTTTTGGCAATGGTAGCCCGGATGTGTTCTCGACTTTTGCTGCAATGGGCTCTCACAGTGGGAGTCTTGCGGTCGGAGAGCTCATTGGGGCAGCTGGGTTTATCACTGCTGTCGTCGCAGGATCAATGGCATTAGTGAGAGAGTTCAGAGTTGGCAAAAAAACCTTCGTCAGAGATGTCGGCTTCTTCATAGTTGCCGCCAGTTTCAGCATGCTCTTTCTTGCGGACGGTGCCCTTCATCTGTGGGAGTGCATAGTAATGATCGCGTTCTATCTCTTTTATGTGATAGTTGTGGTAGTGTGGCACTGGTATCTAGGACGACGACGAAGACATCGTGAGAGAGACGCCGCTGCTCGTGGTCAGTACTTGGTCATGACAAATGAGGAATTGGAAGTCACAGAAGAAGATGGCGACGACGAAGATGTGCCAGCTGGACAGAGAGGTCACAGAAATCGTGAAGATTTCGCAGCATTGGAACGCGGCCCAAGTCCTGATCCCAGACAGCTTGACGGCGAAGACAGTGATGACGATGGAGAGAGGCATGCTGCGATTGAATTTGCAAGTAATATGCGTGTAATACGTCCTTCGGGAAGTCGTCGCAATACGATCACTCCTATACGTCCTAGTTTGGTTGGTGCTCTGGAGTTCCGATCCGTTCTTTCATCTATACAAAAATCACGAGATTCGTATACGCACCAAATACATTTACGGCGATATTCGGACGATCCAGGATCGTTTCTCGATCAATCCAATGGTGTTGGATCGACATCAGCGCCTGCGTCGGAATATGCTTCTAGCGTCCTTGTCACTCCTGCTGAAGGCGCGGAGCAACCTGGAGATCGGCCTAAACTGGAAACCATTACCCGTAGTAGAGCAGTTTCTGCCGATGCTGTAACAGCACTCAAAGACCCAAATTCGGCCGCCTTTGACGTTGCCAATGTTCCTAATATAGGAATTGTTGCGGCAACACCTACGTTTCCCCGCCTTTTAGAGGTGCCAGCACCAGCTGGTAGTCCTGCTCCAGCGTCACCTACATTCTCTATTTCACCACCTCCATCTGCAAGTGGTGACGGAAGCGACGAGCACTCCCTCCTTCCTGAAGCCAGATGGTATGAAGACCGATTAGCGCTTCCTGAGAGTGGTCAAGCCACTCTTTCACCCAATTCCCGCTCGCCAGATATGGCGCCAAAAAGGTTATCATTAGATTCAGTGAGATCGCCAAGATCAGAACGACCTCGACTGCAAATTCCAAGCTCAAGAGATAGTTCCCGAACACGGACACAGTCGCCAATCTTACCATTCCCTGTTTACACCGACTCACCAATGTTGATGTCTGCGACTAGCTCCAAAGCACCAAGTATTATGCTACCTGACTCGGGGTTGACTCCTGGGTCTATTGATGTCGAACATGAAATCCAGGAAAGACCAATCAAATGGTGGCCGTACCGAATTCTACCGAGTCCACATGTATTGCTTGCCACATTGTTTCCCACACTTTCTATCTGGAAGGATAAAAGTAGATGGGACAAATTTATTAGTGTCATCTCCGCACCAAGTATCTTTCTCCTAGCGATTACCTTACCCGTTGTCGAATCGGAGGCTCCAGATGAAGTCGAGGAGCCGGAAGCTCACGGCGATCGAAAAACATCTCGTACCAGAACGAGAAGTACTACAGCCCCTCTGCTAGCTTTGGATAGCCCACTGCTAGCCCACCAGGCTGAGCCAGAGTGGATGCGATATCGAAGCACTAGTCAGAATCATGATCGTTCTCGATCGCCAATCTCCAACTTTGAAGCCCATAACACTGCCGCAGTGGCAGTAGCAGCAGAAGATCATCACTCCCACTCGCATCCAGCTCCTATGGCTACACCAAAACGAACCGATCCGTCCTCCCCTGAACCCATAACTGAACCCTCAAGAGACTGGAACCGCTGGCTTGTCGTCCTCCAATTATTCACAGCACCTCTCTTCGTAGTCTTCATCTTCTGGGCCAACAGCAGCCCCGAAGACCCCAGTTCTCTAGTTCGCCTAGTCCTCTACTCCCTCCTGGGCTCTCTCCTCGCCTTCGCCGTCCTCGCCCTCACCACTACACACACCAAGCCGCCCAAATACCGCTTCCTTCTCTGCTTCCTTGGCTTCGTCGTCTCCATAGCCTGGATCTCCACCATCGCAAATGAAGTTGTCGGCGTCCTCAAAGCCTTTGGTATCATCCTCAATATCTCCGACGCCATCCTCGGCCTCACCATCTTCGCCGTTGGCAACTCCCTCGGCGATCTCGTGGCCGATATCACGGTTGCGCGTCTCGGCTACCCTGTCATGGCTCTCTCGGCTTGTTTCGGTGGCCCCATGTTGAATATTCTGCTGGGTATAGGCATCAGTGGCGCGTACATGACGATTAAAGACGCTGATCATAAACATGCTAAACATCCGGGGAAAGAGTACAAGTATAAACCATACCAGATCGATGTTAGTGGCACGTTGATGGTGAGCGCGATTACATTGTTGGTTACGCTGGTGGGATTGTTGATTGCGGTACCGATGAATAATTGGGTGATGAGTAGGAAGATTGGCTGGGGTTTGATTGGCTTGTGGTCGATCAGTACGGTTATTAATTTGGCGGTTGAAGTGAGTGGGATTTGGGGAGCTTAGTGTTATGGTTTGAGTTACGGGTTGAGTGTGAGGGTGATGCTGGGAATGGTGAGTGAGTATATTGCGTGGGGTGGGGTTGGTAATGAGATGGGAATGGAATGCAGGGAAAGCGGAGCGGAAATCTGTAATTGATATTGGGTATGTGCTTTAATGCTGGGAGGCGTTTTGTTATAAGATATGGGAATAGGGGAGGGGAGATCGAATGAGGCTTCCCATCATGTTACTATGACTGGTATTTATAACTGACAGGAATCCTTTACACACGACAGAGCATGAGAGATGGGATGCGCATATAGTATGCTATTTTATACGTTATATTGCGATTGATTTATGTTTATACGCAATTTGGTGGTCTTGTTTCATCTTTATTAGGATATTGTAAAGAGTTGTTAAAGGAGAATGGGGGAGATGGTCCAAGCATTAGACATCTAAATCATAGAGAATCATCTACAAATCTCAATAGACGATGGGTTTTTTCTCCGAACCATATCCACTATGAATTCCGTTCAGCTAAAAGCCAGCCTACAACGTCTATCTAACCATACAAAAATTAATTACTCAATCCTTTCATAAGTCATCCACAATCTATCTATGCTTGTCTCTATGCTTGTCTATCACACGCATTTTACCTCTGGTCATTGTTGTATATAAGTCTAGAGATTGGCCTTAACCCACAACCCGAGTTTCTCTAATCCGGCACTACCGTCATAGATGTCTCTTTCTACCGCGCGGGCATTGATCTGTGTTTGTATGTATTAGCATCACCTGCACTCGAATATGATTCGCTATAAGGTAGAGGAAACTTACATGTTTCAAACCCAACTCGCTGACTTTCTCCGCGCCGAGAAGTCTCATGCAAGTCTCCATTTCAGCTTTCAGAACTAGATGGATGGATTAGTACGTTACTCAATGGAGAGGAAGGGAATTTAAATAGAAATAGAGTGCAGAAGAATCATACTCTCAAAAGTCCTCTCCACGCCCTCCGGACCTCCCGCGCCCAACCCAAATAAGGCCGCCCTGCCCACTCCCACTGCTTTTGCGCCCAAACACAGCGCCTTCACAACGTCTGTTCCTCTCTTGATCCCTCCGTCGACCCACACCTCAATCCTACTTAGCACCTCGGGGCAGTATTTTCTAATCTCCAATAACGTATGAATAGCCGGAGGCGCTGTATCCAGCGCTCTTCCACCATGATTCGATAATATGATCGCCTTTACTTGCGACGAATACTGCGCGGCGAGATATGCATCTTCGTGTGTTTGAATACCCTTCAGCACAATCGGGAGCTTGGTATGTTTAGCCAGCCAAGGCAGCGTAGTTTTCCACGTCAGATCAGCAGCTGTGCCCATAAACAGCTGTTTCCCAACACCACCGCCACTCTTGGCCTCCTCTTTCGCCTTCACACCAGAAGTGATGGGTAGATTCGCACCAACATCTTTCTGACGTTCGTCGTCTTCGCGTTTTCCGGGAACAGGCGCATCGAGTGTTAGAACAATGAATTTATATCGGTCGGTCATTTTGTTGATGCGGGCGAGCATGGCTTCGCTTTTGGCGCGGTCATTCTGCACGTATAGTTGCCAGCCAAAAATTTGTCCTTCGACGGCTCCCTCGACGATCTGTTCGGGCGACATGCTGGCATTGTTGGATACGATTTGTATGGCACCGAAACTGCTAATCCCTTTCGCGATGCCCTGTTCTCCAGCTGGATGGGCCAGTCGTGCCATTGCTGCTGGGGAGACATAAATGGGGAGTCCGACTTGGTGACCTAGCAATGTGGTTGAAGAATCGCATTTTGTGCAATCGACGAAAACTCGGGGGCGTAACAGAATTTGTCGATATACGCTATTATTGAAAGTTTTGGAGAAGAGATCGTCTGCTGCGGAGTAATAATACGCCCAGCATTTGTTTGAAACCTTTTTCGTAGCTAGTTGTTCGATTTCGTCCAGGTTTAATAGACTTTGTATGTCCACTTCTTCCACATTCTCTTCTTCCGGCGCAGGCTTCTTCTCTTCAACAACGGCTTTCAATTCCTCCTTGTCAATTCTCCCAATAATTTTCGACGAATCGAGGTTCTCTTCTAATGTTCCTGGCGGATGGATCATCTCGAATTCCTCGGTGGCATCGACATTGCCGGAAAGACTGAGCACGATTTTGGACCCACCGGGGTGGTTGGGGAGAAAGTCAGTGACATCGTAGATGGTGCCATTGATGCAAACCCAGCAGGATTCTGCTGTGTTGTGGGACGATACTGTGATCCAAGTTGTCAGTCTCAATTGGAAAGAAGAGGTTGTAGTTGAGGCCGACAGTCGGAGCAGCCCATAATGTACTGCACAGTCGGAAATGCGGAGAGGGCAGAAAGATACGTACCCTCAGAACCTTTGAAAGTTTTAACCATCTTTGCCAATCTTCACGTACGGCGAACCTCAATTGTGTAAAAGTTTCTCCGGAGACAAATCTATACAGCAGAATAGAAATATATAAAGTAGATACACAGAATGAATGAATAACAGACGATTTCGGCGGTCTTTAAACCGTCCTGGCGATAAAGCTGGGGTCGGCAAATGACGGGATACTTCACTAATGTAGTGGGCACTGTGGGGTATCTTAGATCGCCCAATCAGAAGCTACTGTATAGTAATACTTTTTATATGAACTCTTAGATGGCTACCTTCTGGGCCCAAGGTCCCTTGGACGCTATATGTGTGACCTGATCATAACTAGACTCTAAGCTACATCTCATTTATGCTTTGAATAACTCATGTAGATTTAAACTTTAGATCTATCTAGTATAGTAATACTTGAAGCTTCTATATAAGATTATCTAGTAAAAAGCGATAGAATCCTTTGAGAAGTGTTTCTCTCCCCATGAAGAAATAAGCCATACGTTTTGCAATTTCTGGTAGATTTATTTTTGCCTTTTGATAATCTTGCAGATATTTTAAAAACTGTTTATATACTTCTGGTTGGTCGGCAAATTCGGCCTTAACAAGATCTATATACTTGATTGCATCGGCTACAATTAACAAGTTGCTGTTCCAGGGAAGTGTCCTATCACTGTTAGTATCAATGTTTGTATTATTCCAAAGTAGAAGAAGCCCTACAGTTCATCAGGATCCAAATATATAGGCTCTATAGTCCATTTTACATTCCTGAACATGTGCATGTTATCTTCTCTGCTGATTGTTTTGAGACGTTTCCCTGTATCAGGATTGAAAAAGTCGGATTTCCGCTTTCGTGGTCCTGGTTCGGTGCTCTGCTGGCTGATATCGTTTGAGAGACCTTGAAGACCCCTTCGCTTCCTGCTCGATTTATCGAAGAAAACATCACATTCACAGCTGCATAGAGTTTCGATTTAGCCCTTCCTCCAATCTCATTAAGCATAGAACGAACTTACCAGATCCGGCCACCTCCTGAGGCGGCGGTTGTTCGACTGGATTTACAGCGTGGCATAGGGCATTCCTGGTCGCATAACTCCGTTCTCCCAACAAGGATAGCCATGATGATGCTGGTTCCTGGCAATAGTTTTATTTGGGAAGAAATAACCTGGCTGCTGTCCTTGGCGAGAGACAGTTCGTAATTCCCCACGGCAACATCAGACGAGCCAGGACCTTCTTGAAATCTATACTTAATAATGACATCAAGTAAGTCGGGGTCGTATTCCGAAGGGACAGGAAATTTGAATCCTAGTGCATCCTCTACGATTAGAGGTGCTTAGAAGTAAGTCCATCTCTTATCTCCAGGATCGATAGCGCTTTTGATCTCAAGTGCAACTGTGTATATTTGCTGAGTAGAAACACTGATTCAACTAGGAGTCAGCCAGTTGTGCAATAACAGAGACGACGATGCAAAATAGAGACACCTACCACACCTTGGATACCATCTCTGTAAGCAACTTCAGAGATGCTATGACCTCGCCGCTGACCATCTGAAAAAGGTTCCCTAACATAGAATTAACTACTGCCATGGCGCGAGTCTGAGTTTGAGCGTTGCTATTGAGTCGCTCAATAACTTTCCGAGTATCTTCAAGTCTATCCCGTACCAGCAGCTGGTCCCTCTCACTCCTCTCTGACGCGATATCCATCCTCTCTAAGCCATGCTCGGCTAGCAGAATATTGATCGTCCTCACATGGACATTCAGATAGGTCTGAAGCTTCCTTATCTCGTCTTTGTGTGTGTATGCCCATTTCAATTTGTCTGCAGCGCTCCTAATCGTCCCCGACTTGCTCCATACACTAAGTGTATTGTCATATTTCTTAATCTTGTCGAGAAATTGTTCGAGCGGCCTTCTGCAGCTCAGGGCTGCGTATTTAATCGAGTCGATGCTCGTAGAGCTGCCATCGCTGGACTGAAGCTTGTCTAGGTAGGAGAGGGCACGGTGGAGCCCGTCGAGCTCACGTATAATCTCTTGGTATTCAGATTTCGAACCATCTGCTTCTCGAAGACTGCTGATGATATCTGAAATTAATGAACCCACTGCAATGAAGTCGCCGACTGAGAATCCAAAGGATATTGCTATCGTATATAAGACAAGGAAACGAGGCTGCGGGGTATACTATATCCCAGAATCGTATGCTATGCGCTGGAGCAATATATACGTGGTATATGGGTCATCCGCAGAACTCATTCAATTCCTGGTAATTCGCGCACTCAGAACCGTATCTCAGTTGAAGTTATGAGGCACATCACGGAGCATTGGTGAAGATTGAGGTTCTGCACAGCCTCATCACCACGGTGACACAACCCTAACCGTAAGAAATCTGACAACCCAGCCAGCAGCAGGTCCAGCCGCCAGTCAGCACCCTGCGCGGGATCCATACTATAGAAAGGGTGAGTGGTTCGCGACTGGCAAAATAGTGTTATACCAAAACACTTGTTTTCAGTGTAGGAAGGACGGGGGCTCAGCAGCAAGAAACGATAGAATTGTACAAATCTATGAAGAGGAGGAGAAGCAGAGAAGCTTAAGTACCCAGTACTGGCCTAGCTCCTGCCCTAGCTCCTTGTAGTTACTACCTTAGCTCAGCTACCTTTACTGCCCTAAGCCCTTCCCCCTCCCTAACTTAGCTGTACGCCCTAACATTCACTCACAAAGTAGTTTCAAGCCGATCTACACCTTTGGTTCACAACATCATTATTGCATATCATAATCAATTTTTTCTAATAATTATAAGCTAATTAATTGTTTGAATTTATTGTTTCTCATTCCCTGTACTTTTTGCATCCCATATCACCTTTGCCTTTGCTATCTTTATCACCTTCCAAGTGACAACCCACACCGGCCTCGACTCTGCGCCTCCTCATACTCTTGTCTCTCTGAGGTGTATATTCCCTACCCTATGATGTCACTGCTGTGGCACTGGCGTTCCTTGGAGCGGACGACGGGAGGCCATCCCAAACATGCTCACACGAGTTACCCAGACTCGGAAGCCGACACAAACACGAACTCGTTGAGACTCTCCGATCTCCCACCCGAATTGATTATTATAATAGCAAGCTTCCTTCCGACGCAATCAGCTGCATGCCTTTCTCTTTGCAGCCGAGCTATGAGCCAAATCCTTGGTTCCGATGCCTGGCGTTGCTTGAAAATTCAAAGTCCAGGAGTGCGTGCTACTTTTCTCTCTGACTTGTCAAAGGATCTTCCACAGTACTTTGTCTGCTACCTCTGCGTTCAGCTACATACCACCAGCGCAGTCCAGTGGCCCCGATCCAGTCCAAAAACCCTCACTCGGTGCTTGCGGAAAGAACTTGCTTTGAAGCATTGTTCGCAGTCAGGAATATATTTAAGATTTCCCCATATTCAATTGGTAATGAATCGACATTATCTTGGGCCTAGCCATGGGTTCCCTTTGGAGGCTTTCCAGACCACTGAGGTTATAGAGAGCGATATATTTAGGAACATTGTACTTCTTTCTGTTGAGGCACAGATTGTCTCCGATGAGCTTCTCATGCGATCGCAACAGTGGGTACTGCTGCCACACAACAGGCGTGATAAACTCGTTACTAGGCGTCTCTTCCATCATCTCTGTCATCATATATGGGCTCTGGGAAGGAGAGAGAACAATCTACCGACCCTTATTAAAAGTCGGCTTGATCTTCTCGATGAACAAGGTCAGTGCTGTACCTCGACTGGACAGTGCTTGAAATGTCCAATGGATTTCGTTCTGGATGTTGTAGATCTTGGGGAAAGAGGTATTGCGGGCTGTCTAACAAGGTGGACTAATCTTGGTGCCGGCTTGCATCCAGAGGATCCAAAATGGCGAAGCCATCTCGGCAAATCGCTGCCTCGAGGAGTTACTTATGAACCACACCATTTGGGCAGTATTCGCTCGAGCTTCGAGAACCAGACTGCGATACCGTTTGTTGAATTCACTTCAAGGAACATATATGACCTCTTGTCAAGGCGTGAACGCAAGCACATTACTCGCAGAGAAGATGGGTTTATTTGGAAGTTGGTTTATAATGACCCGTATCGGTGGTGTATTGAGCATGCAGGGCAGAGTTTGGAATGGGACATTATAATATATAACTACGGTGACTATCTTTTATTAATATGTGTATTATTATTACTATCTATACTACCATTAATATATGTACTATCAGACAATTGAAATAATATTTATTGACGAGCGCGCAGAAGGAATCTCATGAGGTGGGATACACAATAAGTATCGTACGAATGTCTAGAAAAGAGTTGTACAATTAAGGAAAGCAGAAAAGCTTAAGTCTCTTGAACTCAGTGCCTGCCTGGCTCATGCCTAGGGTCTATAAGATCAAGTATGGTTGGCTAAAATGCGAGAAGTCAAAACACGTAACGATGTGATACGTTTTGCTCTATATATTCCAAGTGCCCATGCTCGAGCCAGGGGTTTGCTCAGTATGTGGAGTGGGGAAACAGATTATGGGATCGCCCAATCACTGGCAATCAGAGTGTCAGCGCAAAATATCAAGTGACCGCATCTTACATATAAACTTAGAAGTTTTTCTACTTTCCGATTTAGTGGTGGGGAACTTTATTGGGCACAACTCCCCAGCAAATCAGTCAGGTTAGTTATTCACCCGGACTCATCTTCTATGATTGTTTAGAGAAACTTATATTGACCTTCGTTATTGTAGAAAAGACACCTAGTCTTGATGGGTTGCCTTCTTGTGAGGATTCCGATTCCAAGCTGCTGCCAGCTGGTTTGTGGATCGCACGAAGCCTCGGATTAGGTCTCAGTGCCACTTTCATAGCCTTCAAAATTATGAGTGAATCCTTTTGAAGGATCCGGCTTAGACACCTGATATCACGAGAGTCATGGCTTATGTTGGCAATACAAATGGGCCAGTGCCCGGCGGAAATGGTGGAGGAAGAACTTTGCTGTGATACTAGTACTTAGATGGAAAAGTTTCAAGTTTGAAGGCTGAGATGGCCCTCGCACAGCATCGAAGATGATACGAAGTTCATATCATAGCAACTGAGTAGATAAGGAAAGGTTGAAGAAGGATTCACTCCGATTCAGACAAGTGCGAGCAGGAAATGTGACGAGGACTGACAAGAGACTGAGGCGACATTGAGCTAGAAGGAAAGAGTCTCCTAAAGCTGGCATACCGTATGTATGTAGCATTAGTTTCTCAAATTGCTGATGTGGTTCACAGTGGATATGCTCCGCTGTTCCCTGGATATGTGCCAGGAAATATGGTTTGTTAGATAAGTAGGAGATGGATTATACAGTTACATTCTGCTGACCCCAAAGACTATTGAAAATTGACTAATCAGCATATCTGACACTTCGGGGATTTTCTGTCCAGTTTTCTTATTCGACATATCATGATACAATGTACTTTCAATCCAGCTCACCGTTCGGAAACATCGTTTAGTCAGTCATCTTCGGCTTTTCGGACCAACAGGATGACTTATTATATGTTAGACTCGTTGGGAAAGTCCAATATCAAGGAGCCCAGCAATGAGGTAAAGTATTAGAGCGAAGAGGGAAGAACAATTTATTTCGAATTTGTTTACTGTGTTCTGCATAGCTATACTCCTTTGTGTTCTGAATCACTAACGAGACTACAAGTACAGCAGGAAGGTGGGTAGCTAACAATTACTAATCTAATTCTTGTCACACGCAGGGTGGTGTGCTGACCACTGATTATGTATGGTATTGATAAGCTCACTTTTAATCTACTGAAACACAGGTCAAATTTACAATGATGGTCACAATCTAAAGAAAAGTTAGAAAAATGGGTTGCTACTTGGCGCAAAACAAATTCGGGAGTGCATTGCCCCTCATGTCCCCGTTTCTCTCGGTTCTCGGCGAAATAGCGGGCCTACCAGATGTACTTCATTGATGTCGAAGGAATCGACCCCTGGAAATATCTGACCCCCATCTTGACCCCCACCTTGACCCCCAAGACAGGCAAATGGCTCTTATCTACGGGAAGTAGACTCGTCTGGTATCGAACAGCGCCGATGCTATTCACTGAATTGGATGGCTACCTGCAACAGTCGATTGGTCCTAGGGCTTAGCTTGCAAGTTCATGCACTCCGATTTTTAAAGCATAAAAAGTCAAAACGGGATCTGCGCGGTGGCTTTGTGAAACCAGGTACAGGGTATATTTTGGCATATAGGGCAAACATGATTGTCTTTGAAGCTTTGTATACACCAAACAAAGTCACAATCGATGGGATGGGATTTGTACGCAAAGATATTGGGGCCCATAATTCTCTTATGGTGTGCTACCATGGTCCATGGTGGGCCCTTGATAACCAAAAGGTCAAAACGAACATCGTCAAGCTTCCTATCAGGAGAGCACCCTCCGTTGAAGGTAACGGAATTTCCTCCTTGTTGGGAAGGAGTATATCTCGCTCCATACAGCGCTAGTGGAGCTTTATTCTAATGACAGGACTTATACTGATGCAATAAGGATCTAAATGACGAGCCAGTCAGATACCTCATCACTCTCCACGCACATAGCAAATGAGACCACTTCACGATATTTGGCTCACTTCACGATGCTCGGCTGACTGTGATTGTGAAGAGATGTCTTCGAACACTCTACGGGTGGATTCCAAAATCCTATGAAGAACCACTGCGCTATTTCTACTGGTGCAAAGCTTAACCTTATCTGCTCGAATTTTAGCAGATGGTATACGAGTTTCTGTTATACAGATACGATTCCTAAGATGGGCATCTCTGCCGGAGCTCTGCTCCGTATAAATACCCGGAGGTTTGCAGATCGTTCTCATGAAGTGTCAAGTTTTTCCCTTCAGATTCATCATTCATCATGGGTTTCACTCTCAAGCAGTCACCACTGTTACTCCCTTTCCTTTCTGCTTTATACGCAGTTGGTGCGCATGCGCAAAAGCCTGAGTAGTAAGTTTATAGCCCCTTTATCTCTAAGCTCGGCGTTGTTGACATGACCCAGTGATATCATTGTTGTCGGTGCAGGCGCTGGTGGCATAGTCGCTGCTACCAAGTTCGCCGAATCCGGATTAAAGACTCTGCTTCTCGAGCGCGGAGGACCTATGTTATACCGTGATGGGAACCGCGAAATCCCACAATGGTCCCTGGAGGAATACCCAGATAACCAGATGACTCGACATGATTCCATGGCCTATTACACTTCGAACTATCCCGGCTCACCAAATGCCTCTTCATATTACTGTTCCGGACTGCCAAATGTGCTTGCGGCTTGTATGCTAGGTGGTGGAACTTCTGTCAATGCTGAACAGCAGTTCTGGCCACCGAGGCACTATTTGGACACGGCCTTTGGCTTCGAGGGCTGGACATCTGATGACTTTCAGCCGGCAATCAAGAGAGTAGCTGCAAGAATTGCGCCCACTCCATATTGGTCATCTGATAACAAGGTCAGACCTTCTATGCCTACTTTGAAATCCTTTGGTTCTGATTTTCTTTTAGTTCTACTATGACGAGGTATATCATATCATGGGAGACGCTCTCAAAGGCATTGGTATGCAAGAAATTAACACAACAGCAAACGGGGATGCAAAATACAATACCTATGGTCGTGACGTATTTGCTGCAAAGGATGGACTTCGTGGAGGGCCCCTAGTGGGATACCTCCCAGATGCCAAGAAGCTATCATCTTTTACCCTTAAGATGTACAGCACAGTTGAATCACTGGAGAGAACCGGAGGCATAATCACCGGCGTCAAAGTCAACGGAACTACCATCACCGCCAAAACAGTCGTTCTCTCTGCCGGTGTATGGAACACACCAGCTCTGCTATTTGCATCCGGAATTGGTCCCAAATCCGTGCTGACTACTGCCCTTGCTGCTAATGTTACTTCTTATGCTGAGAAGGATTGGATCATCAACGACGGCGTCGGCGTGAATCTTCATGATAATCCTCAAGCTAACCTTGCTTTGACATACAATGACACCAGCGCATTGCCATTCTTCTCCTTGTCAGGAGCACTCACCGGTGTCAACTTGAATAAAGCCGACAAAGACAATCTCTTCTACCACGCTGCAGGTCCTCTTACCGGCGTAGGACGCCAATTGGTTGGCTGGATCACTGTCAATGATACTGATACCACTACTCAGATGACTGTCCAAACCATCTGTTCAAACCCCACTGCTGTGAACGGCTCGTTCATGTGCCAGTTCAATCTGAACGAGGGTACTCTCAGCCGTGGCAGTATCGTCTTGAACAGCACCGGATCCTTACAATACGGAGCTGGCGTTGGTCCTTGGCTGACAAATGATTTGGATGTCAAGATGTTCGCTCTTGCCTTGCAGCGATTCATGGATGCTATCGCGCTGTATCCCGGTCTCAACGTCACCACGCTGCCTGTTGGTGATCTTACATCTTATGAGACCTACCTCAAGGCACATGCTAGCGTCTCGAACAACCGTAAGTGTTTCTGCTAAAATATTTTCTTATTCTTAACAGTCAGGACACTGAACTGACAATACATAGACTGGGGAGGTTCCTGCACAATCGGCACCAGCAATGGTTCCGCAGGCGGCACACACTGCACGGATATCAATGCCAAGGTCTACGGCACGAAGAACTTATACGTGATTGATGGATCTCTCAGCCCTGCACCAACGACCTCCAACCCGTCTTTCCTTTACGAAGTTCTGGCTGAGATGGCCACGGAAAAGATCATAAAGCTTTTGAAGTAGTCGATCCCTACAAGTCGGGAATATATTTCTGGTCATAGCTAGTTCTAGCTAGATTCTTTTGTCACATTCAATATACCTTCTGTTACCTCTAGCTACTTGTCCCCTAGTGTGAGAAAGACTAGATATATGCTATAATAGCTACATCTTAAGATTCTTAAGTGTAGCACCATCTTTTGGTTTCATTGTTATGGGCCTTTTTATGGTTTAGTTAGTAGCTACAGAGTTACCTCTTGTATAAGAGTTCAGGAGCTTATCCGAGGCTAGTGATGCCAGAAAAGTTTACCGTAAAGATGACTGGCGGCGACCGCGCGTGTCCCCTCTTTTCCACCATCCCAGACTGTCACTCCCTTTAAACAAAGGTTATTTGATGAGACTTGGCCTTAGTATAACCAACATGTCCAGCAAGTAGAATTGATCACATTTTGAGAATTTTCCACAGAAACCTTTTGCCGACTTAGCAATCTACACCCTGAACCAGTTTAAACAGGATCGAGTAGGGGTAGCTGGTTACTTGGATCAAGGCCTGCTTGCAAAGTCGCTATGTGTAAGGTGTTGACCTGCCGAATAGTCTTTGTTTAGGGGAGGGGAAAGTATGGACACGTCTACCCAGCTTATATTGCATCATGGCTGAGCATGAACATTATATGACAACCGGAACATGGTGTTTCCGATCCGTAGCCAGCTAGTAAGAGTACTACCCCCCTGATCGACACAGAGCGAGTGCAATGGCCGTGAGACCGGAACGAGTGAAAGGAGCCACATGGCCACAGAGATACATAAGTCAGAGGGTATCACATTCTTCTTCAACTAAAAGGTCTTAATCCTAATATCAAATATCATACAAGAAACGGTATCCCCCCTTCCCTTCCCTCATTCCCTCTTTCCATCCTCCCCGTATCCCCTCTCTCCCAGCATCAACACGTTCCATACATCCCTCATTCCATTAGATGCAACGATGGCCAGAATGTTGTGCCTGCAAACGCGTTCTACCATGCAAACGTTTTCGCCCGCCATGCTTTCCCCATCTTCGCTGTGTATAATTCCAACGACGAGAAAAACAAAAAATCCATTCGCTAAAAGACATCGACCGAGTTCTCACAATTCAAACCCATGTGAAATTACAAGTAAAATTAACGCCCTCTCCCCAAACTTTGACGTAGCAAAGTGAAGAAAATTTCAAACAAGTGAACGCCATCCCCTCCCTAATTCGCCGTCGCTTTCAATATATGATGTATGTGGTAGCTGGACAGGAGAGTTCTTCACGGCCTCCACAGCTTCCTAGGATTCCCTTTGCTGTCTGTGCTTCCGTTGCTGCTTCCTCTTCGCATTGCTAGCGCAGCGCCGGCAATTGCTTGGGGGCTTTCTCGCCCGCTAACGCTCGAACCGGGTCGTCCTTTTGGGGTTGGCAGAAGACTCGTTCTTCTACCCGTAGCCATTGAACTAGAAGATCGGACGACGGGAGTAGCTCTTGGATCACTTGCAGATGGCTGCATTGAAAAGCGACGATTGTCGCCTGAAAGATTTCCCATGGATGATTTGCTCACTAAGAAGCGCGGACGAGAAGCTGGCGAGTTTTGAGATAGGGTTTGTTGAGAGTATGGACCAGGCGTGGAAAGATCACGAACTGCTGATCTAGAAAATGTTCTACGTGAAGGTGTCGTAGATTCTTGAGGAGCTGGCGAAGATGTGTTTCCACGACTAAGTGGACTTCGAAGTGGGATTCTGGAATCCGGTGTCATGGACTTGTTGGAATGAGCAGACGGTGGCTGACGTGCATGAGGACTTGGTGTTGTTAGACTGAGAGGCTTAAAATTGTGACCGACGATTATGTCATTAGTATTTGTGCTCGAGTTCCACCTAGGCCGGCCATCTAGTTGAATATTAGATGGTCTTGGAAGTCTGTTGGTAGGAGTAGCTGAGTTCTGGCGTGGAACCGGAGATGGTGTTGCTCTAGAGAACCCTGGCCTGGTCGTGGGTTGTCCTGCGCTGAAATTCCTTCTCGAACCGGGTTGAGGAAGACTAGTTCTACCTCCCGTCCGGACCTTGCCATTTCTAGCAGGTGTGGCTGGATCAAGCTTACTGCTAAGGCCTGACATGATGACCGAGGATGCTGGTGAGCTTCCAGGAGTATCGTAACTTCCAACGGTTGATCTGTCATTCGAAGACACCATGCTCGATATTGAATCTCTGAGCTGCTGATTCCTGCGATCTGCTTGAAGCTCGTCCAAACTAACATCAAGGTCGTTCATCTGCTCTTTCAGCGTGTCCCACTTGTGCTGCATATCTGAGTGCAGTCTCAAGATTTCACCATTGACCGTCAGACGATCCTTCACTCCCTTCTCAATGATTGACAGGACACGCTCAATCGCTGGACCATAATGCACCTTCTTCGCTTCATAATTCTCAATCTTCTTGCCCATTGTAGCTGGATTGTTCAAGTGGACACCAGCATCGAGGGACTCTTTCAGCTTGTTGAGACTTCGTTCTACAGACTCGTACATCTTTTGGGCCTGCCTGCCGGCACCTCGAAATACAAGAACCCAACGGTCCTCGCCGAGTTCTCTCCGCAAAGATTCTGCATCCTTCTCAAGTGTCTTCCAGCTTTTCTCCAAACCGTCCCGTCGCGTCTCGAGCTCGTCGCAAGCGGTAGGGAAGATCTTTTCGGCTCTAGCATGGAATGTAGATAGCCTCATAGGTAAGAAGTCCAAGGATGCTCTTAACGGCTGCATTCTTGCGAAGAGAGCCAAGAGACTAGAATCGTCTTGAGCCATTATGGGTGTGTTTGGTGAGTTTGGACTCATTGGGAAAGCCGGTTGTATGCTGTAGCGACTGTTGACTTGCAACCTAGACTTTGCTGGTGGAGTCTCCTCCACAATCGTCTCGAGTTCCTTGATATCCACTCCATCGGTGTCGGCTTCTGCTAATGACTTGTGTCTTTTCTCCTCCATTTCAAAGACGAGTCGAGCCAAGACATCCATCTCGTTGCCTATATCCCCTAGAACAGTATTCCACAGTTCCTCCCATTCCATAGCAATCTCCACTGAGTTTTTGACAGCTTTGAGTGTGCTGCGGATTTTCTCCCATTCTACCAGAATGGTCTCCACTTGTAATACAACCGTCTGCAACTCATCTGCGGGTACCGTGGCGATATCTGGACGTTCTTGCAGAGCTTCTATGGCAGAGACGTAAACGTTAATTAGCTTTTCGAACCGAGTGATAGCATTGTCTACTTCTTCCAGGCCTTCTCTCCCACCTGCCGCGGCCCATTCCACATCATCCTCGCCATCTAGACCAGAGACCACTTCGGATGCCTTCGATATCCAGCTTCTGATTTGGTCTGCAGCTCCCATTAAAGCTCTAGAAGCCGATTTAGAGCTAGGAATTGCGGAGATCTTCGTGGAGAGAGAAGCAGCATCGGGTAGTTGTAGTGAGGTCAATTGCGCAAGCTGATTTGCGAATGACACTCGAGATAATGTATAGACCGAGCCTGCACGCTGGTGGCCAAAGGGGTTGAAGTATGATGAAACATCAGCCGAGAATTCGTTTGGAGTCCCGCCAGGTGGAGTATCTTTCGCTATCGGGGGTGGAGGTGTTTCGTCGTCATCGGAAGGTATATAACGATCGATATGTGCTTGTTTGGTCTCTGCCATTGCTTTTGTGCCGTTTCCATTTGTATGTTCTGGTAATCGATATTTTTGAGAATCCATCACCACCCGGTCAGCCTTTGCTGTCATGTTCTGGTCACCGAAGCTATCAGGCGGGGGTGTTGAACGTGTGGCACTCTCGACTATTCGTGTATCACCAACGCTGGAATCGTTAAGGCTCCCAAAGCTCCCACCAGTAATCTGCGGCGTGAGAGGACCAACACTGCCACTCCAAGCTCGACCTCTTCGTTGAATGTGCGAATGGGTAGAGTTAGCGCGATGGATCTGGTCCAGCTGGCGGATTTGGTCTTCGGGGATGCGGCCTATATGCTCAGCCTGTAACGTTGATGGTGGTGTTGTTGATGCGTTTTGGCCTGGGTCTTTGCCAAATCCTAAAGCTGCGAGACGAGCAGCGAGACCGGGTGAAGGTTTTCGCACCTGTCTTGGTCTTCGTTCTTGTTCTCGTTCTGGAGTGGACGGCGTGGAATCATCGGACTGTAAGTTGGAGCTCGAAATATATTCCGACCGGGGCCGCAGAAATGTATCTGATCGCGATAGCGCGTCTCGAAGCGCTGTCATTGGAGTCGATTTGAGCAATCTAACCTTGAGGGAAATTCATTGAGTTGACGGCGCAAAGGCGGCTCTGGAGGGTTTTCGTTTACATCGAACGAAAAAGTAAGATTTAATTGTGAATGATGGCCTGAAGTGAAATGCTGCAGGATCCGTAAACTTATTTTAGGAATTAGGAGCAGGTCTTATGGATTTTACTTGTGAAAGTACCGATAAGTTAGGAGATTGGTTGGATCCACGGACCTAGCTATCTTAGCCAGTTTGGTGAAATGAGGTCGTCTCCTCCCTTTGGAAAAGGACCCCGTTCGTATATAGGATAAGGTTGTGGCAACGGAACAGAAGGCGAACGCTACGCGACGACGAGTGGATAGTAGGGAAGACGTGCAGGTTTTGTCTATTATGCAACGAGCGAGCGATTGGAGTATGAAGGTTGACAAGAAGTATAGTAGTAATCAAAGGACAAATATCAATGGTTACTAAATGGTTACCTGGTACGAAGTATGTTCGATGTTTGACCTTGAGGAATTCGGAGTTTTGTGCAAGCCCAGCTTGTTTCGAGACATTTAAATTTTCTGCAATTTCACAGGCCAGGACGCCTCAGCCTGTACGTCCGCACGAAGCACAATATTGGACGGAGCACCAAAGCACCACCAACCAGTCGCATCCAATTCTTATTCTTCTAGAAGACGGCGCGACTGGTGTTGTTTTCCCCCTCCATAAACATCCTCCGTCATTAAACAATTCTTCTGGTGCTTTATTCCATGTGAGCGTGCAGATGGGTGGGCCGTCGTGTACTTGTATTAAATGCTTCTACTGCGTTTTATGCATGGGTCCAGTGCCCAGCTACAGTGATGGGCCTGGTGGGCTAATGGAGGGAGGGCATAAGCATTGACCAACCACGGAGGATCCAGTCATTCTGCTCAAGCTGAAACAGCAAGCCTGTTATGAAGTATATCTGGAACAGACTGAAGATATATTTCCTCCTTCGATGAGCTACTTATCGATTCTGCTCCATTATGTCTGAGGAGAGGTGAATTATTGAAAAAGCGAGTGAGTTCCCCGTGCAAGTATTACTGTACTGTACAAGTACAGTATATGGTGTTAGCCGGACTATTCCAGGGGGAAAGGGTGAAAGGGCGAAAGGGCGAAAGGGCAAAAGGGGACAGGGTGTTGTTTTCTAGAACGCATTTCGAAGAACTGTACTTTGTACATGACACTATTCCTTCCTGCTCCTCATTCTTCGCACCTTTACGCAATACTTCCAGCCTCTTATGCAGCTCGGCTCATAGGCAACAAGCATTATCCCAAGCATGCGAAAGTACCTTTCCAACGACCCCGTGCAGTGCAGCGGCGTGTCCAAGTTGTGAATAGGAGACCCGCCCTTTCTGCACGAAGCACTGGCTTGCAGCTGGATTGTGCTACCTTGTTGCTAGTATCAATAGCTTCTCCCCACGGTTGCCCTCGTGATGAATCAGCCGGCGGAAGCGTTCCACAGAACAGCACGATGATGTCCACTTGTCCACCCGTGCCAACCTCCTGATGGCCCGATACTTTGCCGACTCGCATGGAGAATTCTGGAAGCAACGGTCGGCCGTGGTCTATCGCTAGTGATCTTGCACATGTAAGATAAGGACGAAGCAGGAAGATCGGCAGCTGAACCTCTTCCATCCACCATATCAAATCCATCAAATATATCACACTCGTATCGTCACTCTAGAAAGTCTAGAAGACGAAGCATCTCACACCGTACCTCACGAATAACAGTTGGTGATATCTTCACGCGCTAGCTGCTTTTGAAGTAGCGGCGGCCTCTGTCGGCGAACAAGGTAATCGCATCCCCAGCTTTCCCCAATCTTTCAACAATTCCCCCGCGAACTCCACTCCACAGTACGAGTAGCCCAGTAAGTTACTCGTACCTAATTAATTAAGTCATTGCATCGAGCGATCTTCTTAAGGGTCCGAAACCATCCATCCTACTTCAACCACCCATTGACCTGCTCTGCATTTCAAATGCCACTTTGTACGAGCCACACCTCTAGCAATGATATCGACTATTTCAAGATATTCAGGGTTCTTCTAGATCCCAATGTCAAGTCCAAGGTATATTCATAATGATTCAAGATTGCTCCCCTTGGCCAACCCATCGAAGGTCGCTTAGCTGACAGAAAATTCTTCAGAAGTTCTGCAAATGAGCAGAACCACATTAGTAAGTATCCTGAAGGCTTTCTTACCTTTCCCTCATTGCACAGTGCTGGTGGCACATTTCGTCTGATTCCAAGTTGATTGGTCTCGCAACCACTAGCTCTTCTTCACTCAATGGCTATTGGGACGATCGGAGGTGATTGACACGCCGCTAATGGACGAATCTAGAAAATGATACAAACACCACATCATCCCCCACCAACACCTTTGGCAATCTACGCTTTCGACATGGATCAAGTGCCCGATATGACTCGGATTTCAAGGACCAAGTATGGGTGAAAACATCTGGAAAGAGTAAGAGCTGCTAGGTGACATTGTTTGCCATAATTTTGAATATCCATCTGACACAGCTTCAAGTTTGCTCCGAATTTGTCGACGAGTTTCCTGAGCTGGATGAGATATATACAGTAAAGCCGAAGCGTGAAAGCACCATCACCTCGAATCCAGACGTCCAGCAGAGCAGATCCCCCCAATCGAGTATTGCTGAGTCGATTGAGTCAACTTCTGCTAGCCGTCGGAAGACGCCCGGGAGCTCTTTCTCTAGACCGACTGTGTCGTCTCCTGTAAAGAGACGGAGGGCCGATGATAATGAGCACGCATCCCCTGTTTCTACCAAACAGCATCAGCCTATGGTTGTATACCCAAGACGGCCAGCAAAGTCCAACAGAGACATCGCTGAACCTGAGAGCATTTTTGGAGTAATGGCTCAAACACCAGTTATACCAGCGGTTTCTACTTGGGACAGTTGCACCTTCATGTCTCAGGAGCTAAACATCCACGATCAAATGGTAGATGATTTAGACCAGATGAAGATCCAGGAGGCGTGTCTTTTGAGGTACTTTGTGGATGAACTGGCCTGCTGGGTATGCATTCTCGCTTAAATTTTTGAATCAATTCTAACAGTCATAGTTCGATCTCTGTGATCCGGAGCGACATTTCGCCTTGGCTGTGCCACATCGAGCAAAACATTGTCCGGCATTACTGAACGCCATCTATACTGCTTCGGCAAGGCATCTCTGCCGACTGGGTCAGTATAGAAAGAACGGCTGTGTCGAGTACCAGGGGAAACGGCTGCCTAATCTGCAAATGGAAACCGCAGTTATGTATCATAGCAAATGCATCGAACATCTCGTATCTGTGTCGGACGACTTAGAAGCAGTATATGATGAAAATCTACTGGTTGCTTCTGTAATATTACGGTTCTACGAAGAGGTCGATGGTATGTTGTTTTTATTCAAGTCAAAGAATATAACTGACACACTGCAGCTCCTTTAAGCGGCGGAGATTGGGAAACAGCTCAAAAAGGGACGCAGGTATTCATCACCGCCCAAGCATCAACAGGTCTCGACGGCGGCCTTCGAAGAGCTGCGTTTCGTGTCGCATATCGACAAGAAGTCTACATGGCGTTTGTCCGACAAAGACCATTTCTTATGCCTCTCAACTGCCACGAATATCGATCCCTCGAGTTCACTGATGATCATTCATGGGCATACCGAACAATCGTTCACTGTGCAGATGTGTTGCAGTATTGCTATGGCGACCATAATAACAATAATAGTGATTACGATATGTTGGTTCAGTACCATGAAGGCTGGGAGAGCTTACGGCCGCAATCATTCGATCCGATTTACGAGAAATCCGTAACTCCAAATCGAAGACAGATTCTACCTGAGATATGGTATTTATCTGATTGTCATGGTATGCCAGCCTTTTCTGTCTTGTCACTATGTGTGGAGGTATATATTATTTAACATTGGATGTAGTTACTGCTCATCAACATATGGATATCGCAAAAATACTACTTACCACTTACAACCCACGCATTCCTCGATTGGGACCAAGCCATCGAGCAGCAATGCAGACAATCGAGGTGGGTACCATATAATATTTCAAATATTTCCGAGCACGTAGATTCAAAGAAAGTTGCTAATCACTTCTACGCAGGCGAAGGTAAATGCAATAGTCAAACGTCTCTGCGGCGTAGCCATCTCGAATCATCGTTCGCCGCCAGCAATGAATACCGCTTGTATGGCTATTTCGATGTGTAAGCCCAGCCCCCTTTGGCTCTCCAGCTCGCTCACGCGAATTCCCAACCCAAACCAGCAACCAGCTGACTCAAAACAGGCGGAGAACAAATTATTGATCCAGAAGAACGAGCGAGTATCCTCGAGGTGTTGTTGTATACAGAGAAGAAACATGCATGGCCTACGAAAGCGATTCAGGATCGGTTGGTGGAGGCTTGGGGCGGGGGAAGAAATCTGGGGATAGGGATGGGGATGAGTGGGACCGTGGGCGTAATTGCACATGGGACTGGGACTGGGGGTGCAGGTATGGGAATGAATGGGGAGACGAGTTTGGGAGGCGACGACGATGACTTGGTCACTGTCGATGGGTGGTTGTTATGATGTTAAACATATATCTGATGGCCATGGGAAACGGGGTCGAGAAGCGTTCCAAGGAAGAAAGAAGAGGAACTTTACATATGAAGAGTATGCAAATCTTGCAAATACCCCTCTGTTACTAAATCAGATATGGGTTTTGTTTAGGTAAAAAGTAGATACACCAATAGATAAAATATACGGGTAGACGGATTATCACAGTATAGATTAAAAAAGCATTCTATCCACCTCTCAGTTCAGGAGCTCATGTTTGTATGCAGTATGGATATGAAGCAATGCAAGCAGAACGAAGGGGTGAAGAGCTAACTACTAGGCAAATATATCACAGAAGACAAATCCGAGTTGAGGGCGCAGCATCAAAGTCAAGTCAACTCAAGCACACAGAACCAAATCAAGCACACAGAGTCAAATCATATCAGATCAAAACATATCTTTCAACCATCTCAATTCATCTACTCCTACATCCTACACTCAATCGACCATTGCCTCAAGCAACCAATCGACCGATTCACATACTATCTACCCACAGCATAATCGAGTATGTATGACCAACCACATCATCATCCACATCCACTCACTACCTAGATTTAAGCATTACATCAAAATCCATACCATACATTCACCCCATCCCAAGCTCTCCATCCCCAACAACGAATCCGAAGCCTTTGCCTCCGCATATCATGCATGCATGGCCCAGGCACGTGGTATCTATATCTTACTTCCACCCTCTCCCCCTCCCCATCCCTTCTCCCCCCTCAAAAGTAAGAAAAAATAAAAAGAGAAAGAAAAGAGAGAGAAAAAAAGTATTTGAACTCCGATCATGCAAGATCTAGCTAGTACAATGATATGATGGCACCGCATCATTGACGGACGAGATTTGAGAAAAAGACTGCGAAAGGGAGAGAACATAATATGGCGGCTTTGCTTGATTGATATATGTATGAAGATTTTTTTCTCGGACCCGGACCCGGAGCGCCGTGCTGCAAATAAGATACGATACCCAGTATGGTATATGCAACGAACAACAAAGACGAAAAAAGTAAAAAGATGAAAATAAATAGTCGAACATGGTGGTGTGGTATGATATGTGAAATGCAACGCTAATGTTTGATGCAAATGAGCGACGGGTAAATAAAAACAAACAGATAGGAAGATTGGCTATGTAGAGACAGGGAGGTTGTAATGCACAAGACGAGAGGGGTATCATATTCGTGTATCGGTTCCAAGGTTGAGCCAACTCATGTCTGAGGAAGGAGTAGGTTGCGGTTGGCGCTGGGGAGGACGTTGGGGTTGGGGTTGCGGGAAGAGAAAGCTGGTGTTCATGGTGTCCCGGTTCATAGTGTCTCTGTTCGCGGTGGTGTAGATGCTTGCTGTGTAGGTATTGCTGGGGCGGTTGTGGGCCCAGTCGTTGTGGCCGACTGCCCATGATTCGGGGTCACGGTCATGAACGCTTTCGGGGACGCCGCTTGAGAATGCATCGCGTCTGTCGTCGTAGGATGAGGCGTCGCTTAGGTATGAGTCTGGGCGTTCGATCTGAGCGGACATTTCCCTGGAGGTGAAGATGCTCGAGGCTGTGCCGACGGTAGGACTAGCAGACACCACTCTGTGGAGCGCACCATCTGATGGGATTTGGAGCTGAAGCGGTGGCACCATCGCTGACGTTGTGGTGATTTGACTCGGCAGTCTTTGGGCGTTGCTGGCGGTAGGTAACCTTGGATCAGAGTAGTGTGAGCTGGAATCTGAGCCAAAGGTATTTCGTTTCGAGCCTAGACCCAGGAAGTTTGTCATGGCACTTCCACCAGACCAATATCTGTTCCAGCCGGAAGACCTCCTTGTACTGCCGCGCCTCGCTCTTCCGCTCGTTCGGGGTCTAGGTGTGACTGTGTCCTGTCCAAATGACACCTCCTTCGCCATTGCCTGCTGCGCGTAAGAGTGTTCTTGCGTTTGCGGCACAGGGTTGCTAATTGCAGATTTATAGTTCTTGTTGAACTGGCTGCTGGTTTCGGTCCCGGCGCTTCCATTACCCTTTTCATCATCCCCTCTCCGGTGCCCAATACGTCCCATTAAAATAGCCACAGAAGAAAATGAGCCTTGTGAAGCCGATGGTCCATGTCGTGGGGGCATCTGTCGCGCTGAGTGCATTTCCGGTAGACCTCTATCAGCAAACTCAAATCCATCCTTCTCCTCTGGGAAACCGTTGCCGCGTCCTATTTCCGAGAGTTGGTTCCGCTTCCGGCGCCATCTATATAAGATTAGGAAGCAAATTAGGAGTAAAGCTGCTCCTATTATCGAGCCTAGAACTGCGCCTAAAACTTTGACTGGAAACTTACTGCCGTCATGATCGGATGACGCGGAAGAGGTCGCAGATGCAGCAGAACTTGTAGGGCTAGTCTCTGTAGTTCCCGTTGGTGTGACTGATGGTGAGATAATCTGTTGTGACGAAGACTTTACCAGCATCGCTGTAGCATTAACCCATGAATTTTCTTTCGCCTGGAATATGCAGAGCGGGTCATTTTCATTACCACCAGAAATCACTACCTGTCCTGACCCACCCATGGCGACGGAGTAGGACGACCTTGTACTTTTTGGTGCCAAGGTGCTGTTATATGAAGGCCAGTCAGATACGGTCAGTTGAGCGCGTTTCGCAGCTCTCCTTAAGCGCTCTGCTCCAGTGGAAGCTGAAGAGGACTTGGAGATAATAGCTTGCGCATTTTGCACGGGTGATCCAGTACCATCGACCAAAACTGTCCTGTTAACTTGATTCGGCGATACTGTCATGTCGAAAGTATAAAGACTCTTGCTTCCATCATCGCCATCCACCACCACTGCCTTTATCGCCGAAGTGTTGTACAATGGTGTCGCCAAGCTACTATTTGATGATATCCAAGATGTCGCCTTGCTGAACTCCATAACCTGAGTATTGGTATCGGTGCCCCCAATGTATATGGCCGAGTCGGCGTTCCATGGGATCAACAAAGGTTGTATAGCAGGCGGTGCGATTGATTGGTAAGATGTAACAGCATATGGTTCCGACGCCTGTATTGTGAAGGTCTGACTAGAAGGGAATTTACTACCATCTTGGCTGCCAGCATACATTAAGATCGTATCCGATGCGTTCAGGTAGACGGCACTATGCCATAGTCGATTTTGAGCCACTAGCGCTGTTGGAGTTATTACCTGCCATTTCCCATCGTCGAACGTGTATTTTTGAAGTCCTTGGTAATCCCCGGTATTATTTGTCGTTCCTCCAACTATATACAACGCCGCCTTGCCGCTAGTAGGTGTTGCTTTCACACATACTCCTCCTGATACCGATGTTCCCATCGAAAGTTGTGTCCATTTTGCGCCCTGCTCTAGCGACAGCGATTGGAACGCCTCGCTCGTGTATGTGTATAAGGTATTGTTGTATAATACTGAGCACGAATCGTCTAAAGAATATTCAGGTTTAGGTAGAGCCATTATTACCTTGCTCAATCGTGGTCGTCTTCATTCGTTGTTCCCAGTCGTCGGGGCTTCCGATCGACGTTGTGGATAGAAGGTGGTCCTTTTCGCGTCGTGCTTCTTAGCACATAATGAGCCAGTCGAGTATGAAGGAATCGCGGTGAATCTAAGAATTCGTGGATTAAAGGATGCTATCAAAGCGGCGAAATGAAGTGGTGGAAGGAAGGTGTATCGTTTCGAGGGACTTGAGTAACTTGGGATCAACCGAGTCGTCAACGACGAATATCTGCTAGCGAAATCGAGCTGCAATTACTCCAACCAAACCAGGCAATAATCGAAAGAACCGTGGAAGAACACCGTCAAGATGCTCTTTCGAATTTGCTTTTGGCGATGGCGAAGTTCGTCTTGAAATTTTGGGGTGAAAGGTGTTTGACACTGGATCCTCCGAGCGTGGGCAAAGCTGAAACAGGCAAGTTGAGATAGTTAAGACAAGACACCCAGCCAGTGCGTTTGGTACTCGGATCATAAAACGGGAGGCAATTTTTCGAAAACACTTTTGTCGACGCCGCAAAAGAGTGAATTTACAAGATGATTGCACGGCGAGAGCAAATGCAAAGAATAGTACGAAGGTATAAAGTGGAAATGCGATGCCAGTGCAGTGATGTGAGAAAAGGTGAAGTTCCCAATGGCCAGTTAATTCTGTATGGTTATGGTGTACGAAGGTATGGGTCGCACAGTACGAAGTACCGTCCGCAGTAAAGGAGTAAATCAAAGCGGCCGTCGAATAAACAGAGACCAGAGTCCACTTCCTGGGGGGTGACGGAGGGGAGCAGGCAAGGCAGGCCACGAATGGGACACGAGCGAGGATCCGCCCTGTCTCGATCTACACCCAATTCAAAGCCGAGGAAATCTGTTTCCGAGTGCTTCAATGCGAACGGTCTATAATTGTATGTAATAATGGGCATTCACTTCACAGATATGATACTCCGTACGAAGATGGCAGACTTGAGAAGTCTGCCGTGTCTTGGAGTAGTTGAAGCGAGTTTGCCTCGCTGTTTATTTCTGCACCGTATGATTCCAAATTCGAGCAACACGACTTAAGAACCGACTTCCAAAAGGGCAGCGAAGGGTCCCAAGCTTACCGGACCAGGGAGTTGACGAAATCCTTGAATGGGGGTTAAAAGGGTGAATAGTGGAAGGGGTGGAAGGGAAGGGTGGAAACTGGAAAGGGTGGAAGGGTGGAAGGGTGGAAGGGCACGAGGTGCTTCAACTTTTGGCTCCAACCGAGCGGCGTGTAATTCTCTTGTTGTGTTACGAAGTACTTCGTACTTACAAGTTATTGTGCAAAACTATTCATATCCCGGGCTCATTCAACACTGCGGTGGGGACAGGAGCCGGTAACGTAAAATGATTCTGACTTCGTAGGTGGATAGAGTGGGATTAAACGTTACGTTGTGGGATGGGCTTGTCTTGCTTTAGTTATCGATCAGGAGATACAAACGTCCGATCAAGATATAACTTCATATAGGCTTCGCAGAGCTGGCTGAAGGGAGGATTGATGATTACCTGACTACTGATTGCTCGATTAGTTGATTGCTTGATTACTTCGTCAGATAAGATAGATATGACAAGTCATGAGTGAGGGGAAGGCCATAGTCAGGAGTAGCTGCAGATGAGTGATGCGCTGAACATAGATACGAGTTGGCCTAACCTGACAGGAAAGTCGCAGTGGTGATAGTAATCGGTACTGCCGCCGGTATAGGCAGCTCCCTATGTAACAATACGGCGATCTCGTGAGTATGAGCTTTGAAGGATCGAATACAACCTTTAGACTTTAGGCTTTACACCTCTCTCCCATTGTTCCTGTCCTCGCCACCTTTCAGAATATCTCATAATTGCCGTGCGGCGTGCGCAGTGCAGTGGCTAGGCTATCAGGATTCGGGATATTTCAGAGTTGAACTTGGAGATTTCCTTTTTCCTCTTCCCCTTTATGATCTTCTAGATCACAGCAAGAATCCCTGTTTCTCGAAATTCCCAAAAGTTCATCTCTTGCAGCAGAGTCCGCTCGTACCTGACGCTTGTCCACTAGCTAGTAGAGATTGGGCAAAAGAGGGTCGGAGTTATGCACATTTATATCTTAGTGCAGCTAGCGCAGGGTCAAAGTTCGTTTGAGAAAAGCACCCTGCATGAGCCAGACATTTTGCTTTGCTTTTCCTTTTCTCTTCCGACGACGACACGTGAAATCTGAGATAGAGGCCGAGGTCTGAGATGGCAGCTCTGACTTTGAAGTCTGCGATAGAAAGAGCTTACTCATGCACTCAAATAGCCATGATATCTTCATAACTTCATAACTTCACAGTTCTATTTTCGCATTGACGTCCTCCGTACTAGCTGCTCTGTATCTGAGCATTGGCTATTCAAATAGATTAATACCCGTCGAGTTCATCTAAACCATCATTCGATCGATGATTCGATATCATTCCACCAGAGATCCGTTCTACAGTACTCCGTACGAGACTATGAAATCGCTGTCGTCCAAGGATCGATGAGTTTTCGACTTTTGTTCCTTACTCACCTTCCGTGTTTTACTTTGTGCCTTCTTCATCCATAATGATTCAAATCATCATCCTGACATCCACTCATTACTTACGAACTCCCGTCTTTCTCCTCCTCTCTTTACAATTCCGACGGCAGAGCATCAAACGCGCGAAGCTCGAATAATACCTGCCAACGCTCTATTCTGTCTTATCTATCCCCTTCTGGGTATTAATACCTGACCATTATTACCGTCACACCAGCGACGCCGAACACCACCCCCCAGCCCAAGTGGGACTAAAACCTCGTGTAGGCACTTCGCAACCACCCCCATCCCCAAGAAACGCAAGGCTCCCCACCTGATTGGTTGCTTCATCCACTTTTGCGTGCGCCGCTTGTGCTCAGATTCGAGTAAGAAGACCGACGACGACCATTACATGTAACTTGGACAAGGTTTGTCATGTCCGAACATCAAAATCAATCACACCGATTCAATGGCTGATTGGGAAAATATCCATCACCTTTTCTTCTCGACTTCTTAACGTCGCAGACATCACGGATGTGGCTGTCGAGTCGACGGTTCAATTGGCCAAGTCTTAAAAACCTCCGTCAAAGTGGTGTGCACAAGCACACTGGATCGGGACCTGTTGCCTCAAATAGACTGCTGCAGATGCAGAATACAAAACCACATTCCCGTCTTTTCAGTCGGACTTGTTCTCGGATTTCTTTTGTTACACAGGCAGTTTCTTGTTTCCCTGTACTGTACCTGTCGTCATCACACCATCATACGAGGGCTGCTGCTTACCCTCGAATGAAGCGACGGAGATGCATAACTCATCTTATTGTTTTCTTCAAATATTGGCTTATCAAACCAGAAAGTGAAGTGTAAGCGCTTTCATTTTGGCCGGACGAGAATCGGTATCCATTCCCTTCACTGGATGTCAAGGTTTTGGCGTTCGGTATTTCAATGTTTGGAAGCGCGCGCCCACTCAGCGACCTCACAGGTAATGCTTACCATCTCATTGGTTCCAACCACAGAAACAAGATACAGATGTGCCGAACGATCTATTGAAATCTACGGTACTTTTTATTTCACTTGAAGGGAAATGACGGAATTAAAGTTCTTGTGATCGTCATTGGATTCATGACAATCCTAGAAAAGGTCTCCTCGAGTGTCTGGCCTTCCCGTCGGCTCAAACTTCGTATATACCTTGAAGACATATTTGTCACGTGTAGCGCTTGAAGATTGCGTCCTACGAACCGGCCATGTTATCACCAAAAGAACTTTGTCCGTATCATGCGTGCTCATGGCGTCTCGCCGGTTACAACGAACGTTGAGACCGTCTGCGAATGACAACCTCTCGCGCAGCCATTACAAGCACCAGAGTAATATCATCTTAGGCTTGCTCGGTTCAAACATTCCAATTATACTTTCAGCTATCCTCCCCAGATCTCACTGTTGCTTCATGTGCCAGAAAGTCTGTCATAGAATCGGACAGTGTTCGGGAGCCGCTCCTTCCGAGCCTCATGCTGCTTCCACGGCCACCGTGGGGGTGACAGTCCTCACCGGCAAGCTTTGAGGGGGTGGCTCAGGATTCCTTCCGTGTCGCATGGTCGGTCTGATCTGATAAGACCAGTGCTTATCTTCAACCTGGGGATTTGGACGGCAGTATAACTGTTGGGGTTGGCGTGGGATGCCGATGGCAAGTAGAAACTGTAGATACGATGCTTAAATCCTACGATATGCGCGGCTCTTCATTTGGCGTCTGGAAGTTCTTGCCAACGACATCTGGTCATCGTTTACTTCCCATGTCAGAACCTATTCCAGGAAAGGTCCTTACCATAGGCCGATGCTCTTTACTTGATTGCTTGTTACGTGAACATCGAGACCTTTACCGCCATTGCTGCACTGTTGCTATATAAGCTTCTGCGTAATCAGAGTTGAGCATGAATCAGCCAACACTTTTCGCGCGCACCCTTCAAAAGCCTGGTCGATCCATACCACACAGGCCCGAAAGTCAACCTCCTGGCTCTCGCTAGATACTTCTTACAAGGCTTTTACGAAGGCTCCATTGGATTCTATACTTTGTTCTCCTCGGTAGGATATCTGTGATAAGTTTATGTCTACTAGCTGTCCGACCCTTCTTTATTCACCGTTGACATAGTATTAACAGATTCGGATTTCTCGTATTCGTGGATATGAGGCATTTAAGCCAGATCAGGAACCATCTGGATTGAGTTACAACTTCGCCGTCTCTTCCAGAAAAGACATCATCCAAGGGCATTATATACCTTCCACGGCAGCTATATTTGATATCATACTTCGAATCGGCGTTGTCTCCTGTCTGCTGCTGTCACTGCAAAGTGCTAAAGTTTGGATACTAGCCCTAACTCACTATTTTCTCCTCCGCAGATACTTTTGTTGCATATTGCATTCTTCAGAACTATAGTCCTCAAGCAAACATTTTGCTGGGTATTCTTACTTCCGAACCTATGGCCAACAATGTAGGAGCATTTTGTTGCACATCTTAAAATCATGATAACTATTCTTCCCAAGCTTCAAAATCTAGCCAACTATGGTATTCTCACTTCCAAACCTTACAACTTATGGCCAACAATGTTTGAGCTTTTCGTTGTACATCTCAAATCTTTACAACTATTTCTTATCAAGCTCTGGATCTGCACTTCTTGCTAACCCTCTTAAACTGCAGTCAAAAAGGTTCGGTGTTAGGAAAGTTTGGTTTCCTCCCGAATTCAGTCACTTTTTTCTTCTTCCCATATATTTTGTTGCATATCTCAATCTTCATGACTATAGTCCTCAAGCTCCAAATCTGGGCAGCTGTGCTCTTGCTGGGTATTCTTACTTCCGAGCCTTACAACTGTGGTGTTGGAAAGATTGGTTTTCTCCCGAGTTCACTCAGGTCACTTTTCTACCGGCTACCTTTCCCCATGCCTTCACGCATCATCCGCCTACCCATATTTCGTCGTAAGCAAGCATTGCGCAGATGTAATCATGTTTCGCATCTGTCGTGATTCACATTCTGAACCATGATTTGTGATGAGGGGCAAGCCTACCGAGGTGACTTACTGCTACTCAGTCAGCGGTGGCGCCTTTTTTCCTTTTGTGGCTGTATTGAGTATTTTACTCATGTTTGGGAAGGGCATCTGAAACTTTGAGTAAGATTATTGGGAGAGTACGAAATAGGGGGGCCGATAGTCAGATTGTGATGGTGGTGGTGGTGTGGTGGAACATCTTTGAGGTCGCTTTCTAAACAGTGCTCTTACGCATACTTTGTTTTTATGACATCGTTGTAGATCATGGAGTAAAAAGACTGCAATCAGTTGTGCGAGTGATGGTGATGGTATGACAAGTTGCGGGAGTATTGATTCTGAAACTCAGAGCTCGTGTAAGCAAAGCTGTAGACGTAAAGAGTAATCCGCGATGACGTGAAGTACCAAAATAGTATATGGAAAGAATCTGTAGACCATCTTGCAAGTACTGAGCGAGTTCAAGTTTCGTGCATCCCGTCCTTTTTCATGTTCAGCTTTTTGCTGTTATCACTCTTAGAGTGGAGGTAATATTGATAGATGATGGTGATGATATGTTTCACTTCATCAGTGACTCACCGAGATGCTTTTCTGACGAGACTCTCTTCTCCCGTATGAAAACAAGCCCCCAAATTGGGTCAAGCCGTATATATGAGATGTGCAACAAAACTTTCCGGGTTGTATGCTGCTGTATCTAACTTGAGTTGTGGCAAGTGAGGCTCCCTTCTCCTGTACGGCAAGTAGCTCCCATATCGGATCGAACTGTAGATTTGAGATGTGCAACAAAGCATTCCGGGTTCTGCATTGCTATATGTAGAGGCTCTATCATCCGTACAGATATAGGCTCCCAAATTGGATCGGGCTGTAGATTTGAGACGTGCAACAAACACTTCTAGGTTCGGTTTGCTATATCTAACTTGGGGCTCTCTCAATCCGTACAGATATAAGCTTCCAAATTCAGTAGATTTGAGACTTGCAACAAAACCTTGTAATTCTAATTTGCTATATCTAACTTAGGTTATGACCGGGTGAAGCTCCCATCTCCCATGCTGGCGGGCACTAGTTCCCTCCCGAACTGAGTCGAACCATGGGTTTGAGATGTGCAACACTTGTCCTTTCTGTGTTGCTACTGCTGTACAACAAAAAAAACTCCCAGACTGGGTCCAACTGTAGATTTGAGATGTGCAACAAAACTTTCTGGGTTGTGTGTTGCTGGGTCTACTGTATAGAAAGAGCTGGCACCTGAGTGGGGCCTCTTTCGTTGAGACTAGATGATACAGCAGATATTGAATTTATTTACAGCAAGTTGGCTACAGTATGTGCGGGTCCAGATTCACACTTCGGCAGTGGTTTCTGCCTTCAGATATACTACTAAAGTTCTTGGTTGAGAAGGAAACGGTGATTCGTGAAGGGGATAGGATATATCCATTGGAATTTAGGGAAGTGAGTAAGTCCTCAGCTTTAGATTCTAGATAGAATCTCTTCGAATATACCTCCTGAGTGACAACATATCTTGCTGTAAGTTTCAGATATGCAACAAAACTTTCTGTGTCGACTGCATTTGGAAAGATATCGAATTCAGTTGAAAACGTGTCGACCTCGCCTGTAAAGGTTTCGAGAGCGGAAAAACTTGATCCTGAGATCTTCCCGAATCAGGAAACTCGAAATCGCAGGAGCTCCAGATTCAGATCAATCAAATATGGAGGGGCATTCAACGTGCTTCAAGTTAAATGGAAGGAAGCTCTAGCCCACTCGAGTCAGAATCGACGAGTGGAGATGGAGTCGTGCAAGAATCGGTATGGTTGATGATTGAGATATACAACAAACGCTTCTACTGTAACCCCTTTATCTTGTTCGTCCAGTCTAGTACTTGACTTGGTTTGGAAGTTCACTCAAGGAAAGACTTGAGTAATCTTACTGCATCTAAGAGATATGTTATATATATCTCTCGTGATGGTACTGCGTAGAACAAGACTTTTCGAATATTCTTGACGTGGTGTGTTTAGAGTATATACATAGATAGTGTTCACTCATCCCCAGCTCACTCTTTCGGAGACTAACGCACCATAAACTGGACAGAGAAGAGGTGCGGTCGTGAAGGCTTTCGCTCGGGCGGGGGAGTGCTGTATGGTGTTGATTAGGCCGGTGGAGATGGTATTGCAGAGATATGGCTAGCTAGCGAAGAGGGTGTCGGGGTGTCGACCTCGAAGGCGGATCGGAACTCTTTTGTGTCTGTGGGAGGAGATGACCAGTTTCTTTACTCCTTGGTTGGTGAATACAAAGACGGCTTTAAATGGTGAGGGAGTGGATGATGGGGGTGGATGAGAAGCAGGGATGCCAAAAACATGATGAGAGAGAAGTTACCGAAGAGAAGTGAAGGGATGAGAAGGGTAGGAGGATGAGAGAGAACGCATCAAAGAAGAGCAAGCAATGCTAGATGTTCCCAAGTAGATATAGAAGATGGCAAAATCCAACCGTCTTCACCACTACACTGGGCACCTCCATCCCTTCTTACGATACTTACATCACATCTCATTCAACAAACACAAACGCATAATTAGAAAGTATATAAATATAATAGTATAAGAATTTTCCCCACAAAATATACTCAATAGAAAACTAGATAAAAAAGTATGTGAAAAGGGTATGTGCCATCAATCAAAGATACAAAGTCAATCAATCACTCTATCTATCCATCCAACCCTCCATCCATCCATCCGTCCATTCACCCACAAAAAGAAATTGCCCATCTAGATTTGCAAATCTGCCTCCTCCCTACAATACATACATACCCAGATAGATACAAAGGAGACCTCCCCCCCTCCCCTCCACTTCCCCCACATGTCTCCAAGTTATGATCGCTAATAGAATTGGTTATTTGGTTGACGCAAGGAAATCGTTAAAAGGATTCTGGCAATTGCAGCCGGCTCCCTATGCTGTTCCTCTCTACCCCCTCCGTCCTCACATCACTGTTTAATACGCCATCCCCCTGTATCCTCCTCCGTTCCCACCGCCCATATTGGGCACAGTAGGTTCTCTCCCACTGGTTCCAGGCGGAGCCGCGTTGCTTACGAGGTTTTCGCGGCTGGAGGGGCGGTCGTATGGGTTGGCTGGCTCGTTCATGTACGAGTCAACGCCGTGCTCGTTGGCGTAGGGGTATTTTTGGTCGTGGCCGTAGGTGGAGTTGGATGATGACATGGGCATCTTGGTGGGATCCATGAGGAGGGAGTTGCGGGCGTCGAGGGGAGTTAGATTGTCGAGGTCACGGTTGAGTTTTTCTGGTTTCTTGGTTAGTTTTTGGTCTCGTGGAGAAATTTAGGGTGGGGAAAACATACCAGCTTCCTTACGACGCTTTCGGTGGGGGTTCTCGTTGATGATGGAGATGATGGCGTTTGCACCGATGAGGATGGCGAGAGTTCCGGTGAGAACTGATTGGATGGCGATGAGAACGACACCAACGACGGTTTGAGTGGTTTGAGCAATTCCGAGTTCGTCAACAAACACAAGAATACAGACGACTGAGAGGAAGCGCACGAGTTGGATGAAGATATTAATGACGTTTCCGGATCTGCGCTCATATGGTCTGGACCAGAGCAGAAGGATAAGCACTGTGATATGGTTAGATTAATCCAAAAAGAGGGACCGAAGAAAACTTACTAAGACATTCGATGATGAGTTGGGCAACGGTTTGTGTGAGTCCGTTTCCATCGGCAGCAGCAAGTACACATCCCTTTGCGAACATATAAATCAAAGCAGGGATGAACAACCACCAGAAATCTTTCCTGTAGTTCTCGTAGAACATACTGTACTTCAACCAGTTATCCTTCTTCTCATACAAGCCAGAAGTATCACCCTCAGTCTGCTTCAACTGTCTCGCTGCTGACCAAATCTTGAATCCGAAGAATGCCAAAACACTTGTGAAGATACCAAGCGTTAATCCGGCAAGCAATTTTGCAGCCCATGAATCACCGTGGGTAAACTGGAAGATACAGTATAGAACCCAGACTCCATACAGTGCGAGGATCAACTGAACCATCAGACGAGCCATGGTAGCCCAATAATGTTTGCGGAATCCGGTAAGCTTCTTGGGGAAAGATCCAAAGAGAGCCCAGGTTTCGAGAAGGACTTTGAAAGCGAGGACTCCGACGGCGATGGCAGCGATAACGCAAGCTACAATGAGAAGAACAGTCATGAAGGTGTTGGCTTGAGGAACTGAGAGCTCTTCAACGTAGGCTTTGATTCCGGCAACCTCTTCTTGGAAGGTGCTGGTGGGCTCGGTAATATTTTCACTGGTTCCTGAAGTAGAATTGACGCTGGTAACTACGTCTCTTGCTGTCAAGATGGCGTCGTAGAAGCCGCTAAGAGATCGCTTGGATAGTTTCTCTGTCGAGCCGTCGGCGAACACTAGAGTAGCATTGTGCAAGTACTGAACGCTGTCGTTGGTGAGATTGCCTCCTGTTGCGGCACGGAAATTATCAATGGACGTTTGCATAGCTGTCCAAGGTATAAGACCAGTACTGAATGCGAAGTTCTTGCTGAACTGACGGTAGACAGGCGGGTAGTTAACGGACATCATACCGTTGAGGGCCATGCCTTGAAACCAGGTCATGGTCTCGGTGAATGACGGACTAGATGATGCTGCTCCACTGCTTCCATGTGCTGCTCCGGCGAGTGCTGAGAATCCTCCTACAACAGCCGCAGCACCAGCCACAGCTGCTGCAACGTACGACACAGCTGGGATCTCCGTGGTCTTGCCATTGGTGACTTGTGCTTCTACACACGCAACATCGCTTCCTGTATCCACTGCCTTCAATTCTATCGTAGCTTGAGCAGCAATATCCGGTACCGAGAATGCGATTGCTGGAATCATCGAGGCATATTCTGAAGGGATTGCTTGTGTTCCGGATGCAGCGAAGGTTCCGATGGGTACTATCATAACATGGTTAGCTTTGTTCGTTCTTGCTCATTGCTTCTGAGGGAAGACATACGGGGGCAAAGCGCTGCTACTTTCGTGCTCTCGTCGCACGGATTGAATGAGTTTTGGTAGACCGAAAGGCCATATGCGGTGACATTCAACTGAGCCGTAACGTTCTGCGACAGATTACTTGTCCCCGCTACGTTGAATGTTACCGTCTTCGCGTCATTATCGTAGGAGATGTCCATCTTCTGGACCACTATATTCGACTGGTCGAGACATGATGAGAAACTTGTCGTCCTAAGGATTTGGTCTGCGAGAACTCTGGCCGGCAGGGTTCCCAAGAGGAATAAGGAAATGGTAGAAAGAGAAATTGGCCGTAACATCATGTCGACGGTATGTAGAGACACCGCGATGTGGAATCGCCTCTGAATACCGCCGAAGTGCCCAGATCTGCTAACCCAATGAACTCCTCAACTTGTTGCCAATTCTTCTATGATCTATTATGCTGAAATATCAAGGAGCGTCTCTCCTGTCGTATGCTGATGTGTGTCTATGATTAGGTATTGAAAATGCTTGACCCTTATGTCGACTCGAGGAAGTATAGTAGGTAGGTCGGGAAAGCTGTACGGTATTAATCTGGCCTAGGGTCTACCCGGAACGAAAGGAAGTAATTTCTGGTTCGTATATGAGGGATTCGAAGGGATTGTAAGATTTCGAAGTTGTAATGAAAGCGAGTGTGGTGAATAGGATTCGTGAGATGCGGATGTTTCTATGTGTATGTTTATGTGTATGTGAATATGCAGCAACGATAAATACTGGTGAATACTGGTAGATGCAGTAGATGGAGAGGTACGATAAACGACTGTGAGGCAAAAAGAACTTGGATAGAAGAACTTCGAGAAGCTTGGTTCATACAAAAAAGCACAAAAGAGAAGCAAGAAACGAGTGTAAGGTATGTGCGAAGATATTCAACGCGGATATCGGGACATCTGAGGGCTTCTCTTTTGGACAGGGAAGGGAACGGAAGAGAAGTTACAGTAGAAGCTGCTGCTACTTCGTACTCTACCCTACCTTCCGTACTAGTAGATACAAAATGGGTAAAAAAGCAGAGAATATGGACGAGAGACGAGAGAAGATTGCACGCACTGGGTCTGGAGGTCTGGACACACCAGGGGTAAAAGCAGGGGATGGCCCGACAAGCCAGTCATGTCGCTGGCGTGGAAAGCACCCAAGCACACCAAGCACCAAACAGCCATAGTTGCGGTAGTAGCCACGAAACCTATGGTGAGCTTGTTAAGCTTTTAGCTCAGGGGCATTCTTACCATTTTGCTAAGCCACTTGGCCACTTTTTGCCAAGGTTCGTCTCAAAATCCGATTTCTCGTGAAATTATTGGACGATCGGACGTTCATTATTTGTTCGTGAAGACTCCTCTCTCCACTGCGAGGCCCGCTTTTCAGGTACCGTTTCGTGAGCTGCACCGATTTATTGGTGAAGTCTCAGGACGGCGGACCGTGTGGAGTATTTAATTCAGCTACTTGCTCGCTTGGCCACTTTAGCCTGTCACAAGAATAGTACCTCCCAGGGACCGGCGAAGGCTTGGTTGGCTACAAATTTCACTCACAAGCAGGCGACACGATCAGACAAGCATAACCTTCTTGATTGGCAGCAGCAGAGTCTCATTGCATAAATGCCATAAACGTTATTCCGTATGGCAACCTTCCTCTTCTTATTGTAACCTCATATTGGTTACGTATACAGACGAAAAGGGAAGCGTTTCCCGGTAGCCTTATTCAGACCAAAGACCTTGTGAAAACGAACAAATAACGACAGAATCGAGTCTACTCATTCACGGTGTTGACGCCGATGTTTATAGAAAACGATAATCTACGCACCATCGTCGTTCACATCACCAAGTCCTATCTGGCCAATCGAATGCCTTTCATTCCCCTCATGGGCATAAACCAAATCGAGACATGTTCGTATTACATTTCGACTGTACTTTCGGCTAGGCCTGCCCGGCTTCTTTCCGCGGCTGTTCTGAGGCAAGGAAGATAAGCATGCCGGCACACATGACATGGGAAATAATTCTGGAAATTGCAACAGGCATTTCGGAATTCTCGATTCGACGACGTTGCAATCATAGACATTCACATCTGTTCATACACACCCTTCGGAGAGGAGACTGTGGGAAGAATCACTATGAACATAAACCATTCACAAAAAGAAAATGGCGCAGACGGCTGGCGTCCGGGTAAAAGTCCGGGTCCAGATCCAGGCAGGGATTTGACTGGTCTTTTGGGTGAACGTTGTGCAAAGAAGTTGAGTTCGAATATTCCCCAGTCGTTCGGTACAAGCACAGGCATGGAATGTTGCGTCATGATAAGGTCCTATTTGATGCACAGGGACACCATGATCTTGCCAGGAACTCTGAAGAGAAAATCAAACTCTATACATTTTCATCGGGTGTTGCCCATGAAATTGACTATCAGGAGTCCGCGATAGCATATTCTAATGATCATGCCACCAAGCTGCTGGCGGCACCAAGTCAATTGTCACAATATCACTACGCTCTGCTTCTCGCCTGTTAATTATCCTTACCGAAAGTGATCATATACAAGTAGTATATCGACCCTGAAACATTGCTCCAGAAGTACGACCCAGCGGATTCCCAGTGAAAACCGCCACGTTCTTGGTAGAGAACTCAACACACCTAAGTAGCTGTGTCTGGGTGGTCAACTAAATCTTGGGAAAAGCCAGCCCTGTCTCGAGTAGTAAAGCATAATGATTGCGGGGTGCGCCAAAGGATTTCCCAAGAAATACTTTGTATGATGACATGCCCCACGAGCCGCCGGCACTAGAAGATCACGTTCAGATGGTTTGAAGGAGGTGTGATGATCTCAGCTGTGAAGCATACGGCTGAAACAGGTGGGGTATTTTGAGTTTGATCGAGGAGTTGTGAAACTACGCTTACTTGTGTCTTCTGAGAGAGTTGAACTTGGCAGCTCCTGCCGTGAAACATCTAAATCCGGGGAAGAGCACTTGTGGAAGGGTGCGGTTTATTTCACGACATCTGCTTCCTAGGGCTACTTGAGCATGGTTTTGTTTGTGCTGTATGCGGCGCAGGTACGCCAACTGTCACACAAGACCACCCTCGTCTATTGTTAGGCCGAGGCCCAAAGATGTGCGATGTGCGAACGAAACGACACTCTTTGCTCACCCTATGGAACCAGTATCTCGCCGCTGCTGTATTCATGACTACCTTCCTCATTAGTCTTGAGACGCTGGTAGTAACAAGTGGAAAAACTACGCCTATATCCAAAAAGACGTTGGCAGGACAAGCTTTACTATGCAGGTCAAGTTCACAAACAATCGAAAAGCTTTCCTGGGTGGATATGGAGACCTGAACATCGCCAATACTTGTCAAGAGTACAATCGCAATATATGTCAGGTCTATCAACGGAACGAGCAACACTGAGTCACTGACCCACTACCCCTTCACCCACCAAGACTTTGACCAGCACGATTTCGTACCGTGCCGTATCGCTTCTTTGTGGAGTATAATCATCATTCGTTACTGAAGCAGGCAAGCCCCGTTGGATCTATTCATACAGTTCGAACACTCCCCGCATCAATCTCATCTCATACTTGATAATTCTATCCTGCCGCTCTTCTACTCGATCTCATTCGCAACCGCACTCCAATAGATGTTCTTCTCATTCCCCGCCGCTACATCCTTTGTGTTTATGGCTTCCAACACACGTGTCTGCACACTCTTTCAAGCCTAGCTCCCCTATCGCCATTTCTACCACTGAGTTACGGCTTTCTGTGCTGCTTGGAAAGGGTAACTGTAGGCCTGCGGTATATTCTAAAATTCCCCTTGCTGTGAGGGTAGTCAGAAAGATACCTCGTTGGATCAGATAGACACGACGAATGCTCCTTGACTTGGTAAATCCATTGAACTTTGTTGAGCCAGATATTTCCAAGTTTTGTGTAGAAACTCGATGAGAAATCGTATTCAGCAAGGTTATCTTTCCGCTTCCCGAAGCTCCAATTATGGCAGTCAGGCTACCTGCTGGCACATCGGCAGAAATTCTATGGATGATTTCTTGGAGGGGTTGTTCGGCTTTCTCCAGATATTGTGTCTCTTAGCCGTCATGCTGCCCTGCCTTTTGTACCGGCTGTGCCCCTCTCAAGCTTCCGTTTCTTCAAGCCCTGTTCTAATCAGAAAATTAGATTACAGCAACTATGTAAGAGTTAGATTTGGGGTCTGTCACCGTCCAATGCGCAGTACTGACCAGAATATATTCACTTTTTGAATAAATGAATAATACAGTAGGCTCATTCTACACTAAGGTGAGCTATACTGTGAATATGCGAAAGTAGAGACGCACGAAGACGTGAGGACGGCGGGCCAAAGTGATGGAAGAAAGGACTGGATTGTAGGTTCTTGCTAGTGGGAATATGGTAAGAGAAATTTTGCCGGTAGAGGTAGAGGAGTGAGAAGATAGGAATTAGAAGACCGTTCATTTACAGATTTGTAATAGGAGTCCGAAGATAGTTTATTTACAGAATTGAGAAGAGTTCGCAATTTTCCATTAGATATGATTATTATTGAGGACCACAGCAGAAATGGTGACTAGAAAGCGTGGTTTGGGTCATTGACATGAAGTAAAAAGAAGCCCAGTGTCCATTCGGCTACGTCCCATCAAATTCGTAACTTCATAAGATCTATCCTTCGGATTTGTCAATGCATGCTATCTTTCTTTAAACTTACTTGCAAGACAAGATCATCCCCTTTCCTAGGTCCCATCACCCCTCCTGAGGAGATTGAATCATCCATCCTTGGAAACACAGCATGTCCTCTGTCCTCTCTTCCCTCTACCTTGAGATCAAAACGATGCAAAACCGGTACCAAAAACATGAAAATCTCACGGCGGGCAAGAAATCTACCTGGACAGTACGTCAATCCAGTACCAAAGGGACGATAGCTTGTACTTTTGCTCAAAGATGGGTTGTTGAGGAAACGTGTCGGATCAAACTCTGCAGCATTCTTACCGAATACGTCGGGGTTGGAATGCATCTGCTGAAATGGCATGAGAACTTTCTTGCCGGGATGGAGAACGGTATTACCAATGGTTATCTCGTTGACTACCACACGAGCACCAATTGGGTATGTGGTTTCGCGAACAACCTCTTCGTAGAAGGAGTTTAAGAGCGGGCAATGATCCAGTAGATGCGTCATGCTAAGCTTTCCGTCCGACGAAAAAGCTGGCTTTGTCTCTCGCATGATGGAGTCTTGCAAAGCCTGATCCTGAAGAAGATGGGAGAGAGACCAGAAGCATGTTCTGTAGGCGTTGGTGTTGATTCTGTTGTGGGATTAGATATTTCTCTGTAGGCACAACCAAGGCGTCGAACGATGGGAGGATAACTTACAGTCGATAAAGAATAAAATGCATCACAGCAGTCTGGTCGTCTGGAATTCCTAGTCCTTTCATGGCAGTCTCTATGTTTCTAACCAGCCATGTTGCATCTTCCCTCTTCTCTACCGGCAAGGTAAGATATCGCTCAAAAGCAGCTTCGCATTTGGCCTTCGCGTCAAACATTTCTTTGGCTGCGAAAGGAGGATACTTGAGAAGCATCTTCCAGGCTTCGGTATCAAATATCAAGAAGTCTTTTAGTAAATCAGGGTTAGCGTCAAGAATAGCATTGCCAAAAAATGATTTCGAAGCTGCAGAAACCAACACTTCATAGGTCCATTTGTAGGCAGAGACGACTTTGACGTGATTACTAGGTTCTGACAGCACCATGGCACCAGATAGTCGATCCCAGAACAGGCAGTCATCAATCTTACGTAAAAAGGTAGTTTGAAGTTCGACGAGCTTCTCTCCAAGGTGCATTTGCTCTTTAAATATCTCGTGGATGATGTCGATCCAGTGTTTTCCTTGGTCCCAGTTTGGCTCGTACATCTTCTGCATGGTGGAAGCTGTTATGCCGAACCCCTCGAATATGTCGTTGATGATGGCGTTGAAATCAAATGCTTTCGAAGCCTTGTATATGGATGATACATCTTGGGCAGAGGTTGCAATGTAGAGCTCTTCACCCATCACTGTTACCATGAATATTTCGCGAGTGTTGCCGAAGTATTTTCTGTTGATGTGTCGTTAGATGATGTTTGTCCTCACAGTATGATTTTCATAGTCCGAGAAAAGGTAATAAATAGGGAATCTTACCTTCCATAGGTAAAGAGCTTATTGGAATCCATCAACATGCCGTAAACATGGCCGATAACTATCATCCAAACAGTCAGTAACATGAGCATACCGTGAGCTGCTAGAGCACAACACATGAGAAACCCGACGTACCCGGAATCCAGTATGGAAGCTGTTTTGGTTCATTTGGATATATCTTTGGTAACACAGTAAACTTCCAAATTCTCCAGGATACCCAAAGGACGGCTCCGGTCATCAACAACGATGATAACATGTTGAAGGGGCTGTTATTTTGCACGTAATTCAATGCTGACGCCCTTTTCATGATGGTTGTGAAGGATGGTGCTTCAGCGAAGTAGAGATCACCTACCGGTAGTTGTCCATTTTATGATTTGAAAGAGGCGAAGCTTTCAGATATGTTTGCTGCTTACTGTACGATTCACTTATCTACCAAACGTTGGATGTTATTTTGCTTGATGTTAAGTTGTTGGTTTAACCTACGGAGGTGCAGTGAATCGGTCATTAGGGGGTGTACTAACTACCCGACCGACTTCTGATTGTTTTAGCAATATTTGAATATTATGAACTATCATATCTGATATCCAAGTGAACTTCGAATATCAGTATAATCCTATATCTGAATAGGTAAATGAAATTTGGATATCGAAGCTTTGAAGTTGGTCGGATAATCGTCGGCCTTACGATGCACTCCCACGAAAAGCTTCGGAAGATAAAAATATCGGGCGATAATATTCCCCGGCAGTGCCCGGGTGTCCCCCCAACCGATTGGCTCGCTCGTGTATCTCGTATTCCGTACTCCCTCGTATTTTCTTTGACATGATTGGCAATGACATCCCCCTCAATCTCAACCTCCCATCCCTACTCATACAACCATTCGGTTAAAAAGTGGTGCGTGTCTTCATTCGAATGCCTGTATCAGTCTGCGAATCCAGAGTGATGGCGCGGACGTTCATCGAAGATGTTCTCTTCTATGATATGACGGACTGTCCTAAAGTCTAGCTGTTGAAGTCGTTGTTTAATTCGTCACAACTCTGCGACCTCTGAGTCAAAGAGGCTGCTGACTCAAGCCAAGAAAGCGATATCGCGTGTTACGCTCCGTGAACAGGCTCCAACCTCAGTCAGATCTTATATTCTGTGGCCTCTCGATATCTTTCAATTCCAGACTACTCTTCTGCTTTCCATTTTTTCCTGCCTTTACAATTTGTTTGAATTTTAGAGAGCGAGATCTCAATTGCTAAAGCACGACTACTTCGACGTCAGATGATGTGAATGCGCAAGTGGCAACATGGAGAAATCAGCCTCAAGCATTGAAGCTTCCCCAGCAACACAGAGCGATGTCGATACAGCTCACAATAAAGAAGAAGAGAATGCCGACCAATACTCTAGCAAGGCTACGAACAAAACATCATGGAAAAACTTCCTGGTAATGCACATTCCTCCAGGGGTTTCCTCGGTTATTGACCAAAGGGATAGAGAATCTTCACCTATTCGACACCGTTTGATAAGGTCTTGCTTGCTGTTGCTATTCTTGGAAACATAGCGGAGGGTGTCGTATGTCCTCATATACCTACCGAGAGACACATAGCTGATGTCATTAGACTTTACCCCTTATGAATATTATTTTCGGTAGACATTCGGCATAGCTTTGTAGTTGGTTGATATACCAAGCTAACACTCATAGGCAAATTGGTGGGAAACTTCTCTGATTTCTTCTCGCCTACTTCGACGACTACTAAGCAAGAGTTTACTCACACAATCAACAAGTTTACGTTAGTGATCCCTTTCCTAAGTCAATGTCGTTTTGCACGTTCCTAGTGGTGTTGAGGTCGAAAGTAGCATTGTTCCCCGCACTTCGGAGATGGGATATCAATGATTTTCATCATTACAATATCCATTTCTTTTCACCCAGTTTCTCCTATACTGTAAAGTGGGGTATGACACTAGCTTCCGGGGGAATCGTCAGCCTTACTTAGTTCCAACTACCGTCTACAAACCCTGCCGATGTGGTGGACCCTCTCACCCCAGTTGCACAGTTGTGTTCTTACAGAATCGCTAACTATTTCAGGCTGTTGATTCTTTATTTATTCATCGCACGATGGTGTCTCAGTTACATATCACAGTTCACTTTCCGTATCGTAGGTCTTCGGATCTCAGCCAAGCTTCGTCTTGCCTATCTCAAGGCATTATTCAGCCTCCCAGTAGGTGTCTTGGACACTCTACCCAGTGGGCAAGCTTCGAATACAATTACCACCACGGCGAATACTTTGCAAGTTGGTATCTCCGATAAACTAGGTGTCTTCTTACAATGCAATTCATTACTGGTGACTTCTATCGTCATAGCTTTTACATACAGTTGGTCGTTGACCTTGGTTACGAGTTCCGTACTGGTCGTCATTGGAGGCATATATGGTTAGCAAAATGGTTCTTTACTTCTCTGAATGAGTTCCTGTCTCGTCGTTTTATTCCTGAATTAGATTACGAGTGCTATCTTAAACTACGAAGAGATTACTGACGCTTCTACGAAAATAGGTACCGTCATCCCAATAATCATGAAGATGACGAAGGAGGTTGAGCATGCCGACGAGAAAGCATCATCGATTGCTGGCGAAGTTTTAGGGTCTATCCGAATGATCGTAGCATGTGGAGCAGAAAGCAGAATTGCCAAGAAATACTCCGGATGGGTGGAGGAGTCTCGGAAGCGGGCACTGAAGAAGAGCCCCTTCATCGGTATACAATTTGCCCCACGTAAGTTCAGCATGCTTGGGTGTTCATAGGACATTATTAACGGTATCCTAGTGCTGTTTGCTATCTATTCGTAAGAGTCTTTCATGTTGTTCGTCCATTACATTATCAGCTAACATTTGCTATGAAAGGACAATGGCAATGTGCTTTTGGTTCGGCATCAAACTTTTCAACCAAGGGCATATCAATGGTATAGGAACAATCGTTGTCGTGCTATCGAGTGTCATGATGATTGCTATGGCTACGTCGCAGACAGCCGCTCCAATTCTCGCCGCAGCGGCTGCCGCAAACGCAGCCACTGATTTCTTCGCCGTGATCGACACCCCCAGACCGGATACAAGTGGGTTGAAGGGACCCGATATTACAGCACGCGAAGACCTTGCGCTCGAGTCGGTCACCTTCGCATATCCAAGTAGACCTCATGTGAAAGTACTTGATGACTTATCCATCAAATTTGAGGCCGGGAAGATCACCGCTATCGTCGGCGCTAGTGGTTCAGGAAAAAGTACAATTGTGGGCTTGCTGGAACGTTGGTACAATCTGGAAAAGCAAGAGATCGTTATACCTCCTAGTGCTGTGAAAGATCCGAAAGCAAAGAAGGACGAGGAAGAGAAACCACTTGGGACATCCACACCTGAAGATACTGAAAAGAAAGTCCATATTGATCCAAGCGGCTCTGTTCGCTGTGGAAGTCACGAACTAAAAGCTATTGACCTTAAATGGTGGCGATCTCAGATAGGGCTGGTGCAGCAAGAACCGTTCATCTTCAACGACACGATAGCTAAAAATGTGGAGTATGGCCTGATTGGTTCCGAATGGGAAAAGGCAGATGCGGAAACCAAGAAGAAGCTCGTTGTAGAGGCTTGCAAAGAAGCCTTCGCTGACGAGTACATCACCAAACTGCCACAAGGATACGAGACACAAGTTGGAGACGCTGGTATTAAATTAAGTGGTGGTCAAAGACAAAGATTGGCGATCGCTAGGAGCATCATAAAACGACCAAAGATCTTGATCTTGGATGAAGCCACCAGCGCAATCGATGTACGAGGGGAGCAGATTGTTCAAGCCGCTCTGGATAAAGTAAGTGAAGGCCGAACGACAATTACCATCGCCCACCGACTCTCAACGATCAAAAAGGCCGATAAGATTGTCGTCTTGCGAAAAGGGAAGCTTGTTGAGGAGGGAACTCATGAAGGACTCCTCACCGATCCGAACGGAGCATATAGCGCTTTAGTAAACGCCCAACAGTTATCGCTGGGGGAGACACTCGAGGCAGAATCAGATCCGACAGAGGCTATGGACCCCTTGATTCGTAAGATGACCTCTGCTGGAAAGGAAACAGCCGCGAGTGAGGTCGTCACATACAAGCCTCGAGGTCTTTTCGGAAGCTTCGGGGTTCTCATGTACGAGCAGCGATCACGGCTGCCATGGTATTTGATACTTCTCTTCGGTTCGATGGGAGCTGGCGCATGCTATCCCATACAAGCTTATATATTTGCACAACTTATCTCTGTCTTTCAATACACCGGCGCTCAGCTTACCGCTGCTGCAAACCACTGGTCCTTGATGTTCTTCATCTTGGCAATAGGTGCGTTCATGGTGTGGTTTGGGATGGGATGGGCTTCGAATACGGTCGCAGCTGTGAGTTGATCCAAAACACAATCCCCGCTTCCTAGCTGACATATTTAGCACATATCATCTACGTACCGCCAAGAGTATTTTGAGAGCATCTTGCGAAAACCCATTCCATTTTTCGATGCAGAAGACAACTCTAGTGGTACACTTACCGCTCGCGTAGCTAACGACCCAACCCAGCTTCAACAGCTCCTTGGTATAAACATGGCCATGGTCCTCACAGCTATCTTCAATATCACCGGATGCCTCATCATCGGCTTTGTTTTTGCATGGAAACTCTGTATAGTGGTAGCCTTTGTTGCATTACCCATCCTCTTGATTGGTGGCTACTATCGCGTTCGCTACGAGATCCAATTCGAGAAGATGAACCAAGCAGTTTTTGCAGAGAGTTCGAAATTCGCTGCAGAGGCGATCACGGCTTTCCGGACAGTTACCTCGCTGACTCTGGAAGATATGATCAGTTCTCGGTACGAAGAATTGCTGGATTGGCATGTCAATGCTGCGATGAAGAAAAGTAGATGGTCGACTATTGCTTTCGCTGCTAGTGAAAGTATGGGCCTGTTGTGCATGGCTTTGACTTTTGTGAGTTTCTTGAACTGAATAAATATATGGTTGAAATAAACTAACAAGCGGTAGTATTGGGGAGGAAAGCTTTTAGCGAATAGGGAATTTGGCCCGCTTGCCTTCTTTGTCGTATACATTGCAGTGATAAATGGGTAAGCATACTCCAAACTATCTTCCGCCATGGCTACTAGCCACAACAAGTTGTGGCTTCCCAATCACTCCCGCAAACACATAAGTGATCTTTACTGACATTTTCATGCTTTAGCGCCGAGACTGCCGGAGTCTTATTGAGTTTTGGTCCAAGTGAGTATTGATGTCTTTCCTTCTGTGACCACGGCTCCCCTCTCGAATCTACTACTCCATGTGTGACTGAACTGGAGTCGATCTTGGGCACGTAATGAGAACAGCACTAACGTGTCACAGACGTAGCACAAGCTTCTGCAGCGGCAAATAGGATTCTTAGTTTCAGAACACGAGAAACTGATCAGGGCAAATCAGCGGCAGAAGTTATCAACGCGGAGGGAGGTGTCAAGATAGAGCTGAAAGATGTGTGGTTCAAGTATCCAACTCGTGATATTCCCATATTCACGGGCTTGAGCATTTCTGTAAGTTGTAGAAGCACTTGCGCATTCTCCGATCACCATGCTGACACTGGACAGATTGAGAAGGGACAGTTCGCGGCTTTAGTCGGACCCTCAGGTAAGATGAGCTCCAACTGTACTGGCTGGTGAGTGATTAAACCTAACTACTTCATAGGTTGCGGAAAGACGAGTATTGTTTCGTTACTGGAGCGGTAAGTTAATCTCAGAAATCTTCTTTTCGATCTTCACAACTGAAGTCTGTCCTAGATTTTACGATGTCCAAAAAGGTAGAATTCTCTGTAATGGTAATGATATCGCCGAGCTCGACGTCCACGATTACCGAAAGTCGCTCTCGCTGGTCGCACAGGAACCCACCTTGTTCGAGGGAACCATCAAAGAGAATATCCTCCTCGGGGTCAATGAATCCACTCCCGATGAGACTCTCCACCGAATCTGCCGAGACGCTGAAATTCACGATTTCATCATGTCTCTTCCCGATGGTTACAGCACCAATGTCGGATCGAAAGGTGTTCTTCTCTCTGGAGGCCAGAAGCAACGTATAGCTATCGCGCGAGCCCTCATACGTGATCCTAAGATCCTACTTCTCGATGAAGCGACGTCGAGTTTAGATTCGGAGAGTGAGAAATTGGTACAAGCAGCATTTGAGAGAGCAGGAAAAGGTAGAACGATGGTGGTGGTTGCCCATCGGTTGGCCACGGTCCAGAATGCTGATGTGATCTTCGTGCTGGGCGAAGGAAGAGTTTTGGAGGTAGGCGATCATCAAGCATTGCTGAGGAAGAGAGGTGTTTATTATCAGATGGTGAGTCCCATTCTTCACTTTTGTCCGGGAAATCTTTGAACTTCAAATTCACAAACCGGAATGACCTCACGAAAGACGATCATCCTGCTAACATATTCCAGTGCCAATCTCAAGCACTTGACAGATAGAGGGGAACATGTCGCACAGTGTAAAATAGACGGGATTTCAACTCAACTCAGATCTTAAACATCGATCTCTGGATGAGAGTAGAACCTCACTCAATCCATGCACAATCCTGTACAATGTATAATAGAAAAGATCTTCAGGACCATTTCGACCTATTAGCTGGCACCCTCGTCATTGGATAAGTGGTTGCATTGCATTGTGCATTCTATGCATAAATTGACACGTATAATGCCGATCACTTCGATAGGGATTCTGTTCCCTTCGCACAATCCAGTTCTATGAAATCCAGAATTGATCCAAATGATTAAGAAAGAAAAGAAATACGGATGGGGACAACTGAAGGTAAAAGTAATATTTTGACATGGCAACGCCGAGTTGGCAATCCGACCCACACACCTCACCCTATGGGCTATCCACAATATCTACCCGTGCTCCACGATGAGGCTTGGGCGGTGGGGGTATGGAGAGGTTATTGCCACATCAGGTAGTTGTGCATGGTGAAATGGTGATAAAAGATTGGATATCCGATGGAAAAAGGAGATCTGTCGATTCAGCTGGATCGTGAACGAATAGATTTACGTGAAGGGTTCCAGCGTAACATCGGGCGTCGAAGAAGAAGTAAATGTAGAAGTCGTCGTCCTTGTCGCATGGCATTTTGCCCTCGAGCAGCAAGACAGCTAACAATTGGCTATCATATCATGATTCTGGAAAAGTGACCAAACTTCCAAGGTTCAGATGACGGAAGAGAAGGATTCGGGGTTCCCTCCTTCACCGCTCGTCACGTGTACTTGCTTTAGCTGCACATCATCGGGATTTTGGGGACTGGGACCACCGGCCAACACTCATTTCACTACTGTAGGTGAGTGGGCTGGTGGCTTTTGGTGGTCTAGATAGCTCCATGAATGACGGTACGAAGTACGGAGTAGGCAAAGATGGAGAAGGACTGCTTATTATACTTACTCCGTACGGAGGTACTTACAAACTCTTTCCTCTCCTTGCACCAACGCCCCGAGCGGGAACGAATTTAAAGCACTTCCTTTCCAAACAACCAACAATTAATCTTACTGTCCCACGTTGACTTGCCAACCACAATTGAGATACCACACCAGGCACATCTCAGCTGAAATAAGAGTTATTGAGGGATCCTCATCGTTGTGGCGCATCAGGGATTATCCAGTGCCATCCAGCGCACACGGCCCATTTCAGCAGTGGCCCATCTCGCCCATTAAACCACTAAACCTCACTGAAATCATCACTTTACCACACTTAACCTTACGAAGTTACGAAGTTACGAAGGCGCACAGCGAACATTTGAGGTTTCGCTTCAATGCGGTCGTGGGTTTGGCGCTTCTCCAGCCTCTTTTATTAAATTACGAAGTACAAACTCCTTGAGCTACCTCGGGCCTACCTACCCTACCTCCACCTACCTAGCTGGCAGTTTCAAATTTTTACAATTGAGTGGTGCAAGCAGATCTTGGACCCTCTAAGGTTTACGACTTACGAAGTATTATCTACCTGTCGACCCGCTCTTTCGATCATTCTGACCTAGAATCTAAACAGCGAATTAATGCGACGCCGTTCGGATTGCATGCACACCGAAAGTCCAGCAGATACCCAATCTCCGAGCTGAACTTCGGATCGCGAACGAACTTTTTCTTTTCATCTTTGTATGTTATGACATGATATGAACAACGGTTAAACACGAGTCGCGGAGCTGAAGAAGTGAAGAAGAAATCCCTACTGAGGTAAGGAGTAATGGCTGAGAGACGCGATCGATATGGGAATGTCCTGGACTCATCGATTGCGCCGAGGGGAGATGGTAGTGGGAGAGGATATGATAATGGACGCGCACCACGTGGCGGATATGATGGAGATAGCTCGATGTCAGGTCGTCTACTAGGAGGTGACCGGCTTCGATATGGGGACAACTATATGCCACCAAACACACCTATCACACCGCGACCAATAGGTTACGATGGCGAAGAGAGTCCTATCACACCAGGTTTCAATCGGTATTACGATGGCGCAAGTTCTGTTGGTGGGCCTCCACCTGTGACACCCAGAACTGCTGGCTATGATGGTGCAGAGAGCTCCATGTCATTTGGCACACCAAGAGGTGAGCGATTCGATAATGGACCGACATATGCCGAAGCGCGCATTCCTCAGGCTGGAAGATATGACCCTGCAGAAAGTTCCATGACAATTGGCACACCACGCACCGGACGATATGGTCCTGCTGAAGGCTCTGTGGCAATGGGCACACCTCGAACAGCGCAATTTGACACCGCTGGAACTCCAGTCACGATGGGACCGCCTGGAGCTCCGGCACCTGGGCCATATGATAACACAATGCCGCGAGCAGGTTACGATCCAGAGCGAGAACGAGAAAATGAGCGACAGATGATGATGGAACGCGAAAAATACGAAGCCGAGCGAGGAATGCGCCCACCGCCCGGAATGGAAGTTGCTCGGCGCAGCACAGAATACTTGAGTTCTTCTGGAACATCTACGTCCTCCTACCTTGACATCTCGCATACTTATCCTACAAAGGGCTGGAGTCTCAAGACATTCTTCCGTGCACCGTCCGAGAAGAAGCCAAAGAAACGAAAGAGCAAGCGGGTTATGAGACAAAGTAACTCGTCGAGCTCATCGTTGGACGGAGACTTGGCTTACGGAACGGGCTTTTTAAGATACAGAAGGAAGAAGGCTGTCAGATCTCGAGATGGAAGAGATCGAGAGCTCATCAGATACAAGAGCAGCAAAGAAAGCTTGAGGGAGACCAGATCTCCTACTAGTGAACGACGACCAACTACTGATGCTGCAATTCTCGCTGTGGGCGCTGGACTGGCCAAACTTGCGAGAGATCACAACAAGCTCGATCTCAAAAATGGTAAGAAAGGACGCAAATCAGAGTCGGGCGCCGGCTCTGGTCGAAATGGCGGTCGCGGATTTGACTCTTCTAGAGCCACCCAATATGAGACTGATCCTAATGACGATGAGGGCTGGGAGTCTGCCTCCGATGACGAGTCTGAGGCGAGCGTTGATAGTGGCCTGGCTTTCGGCGGAGAGGCACCGGCCCCAGCCAAAGCCCCAGCCCGTCGTAGCTTTTTCGGCGGCAAGAAGAAGCATGGGCCTATGACCCGCAAGAGCAGCATAGTAGATCCACGACTTTTTGGACCACAAAACTCTCTCAATGGGGTCCTTGACCGACCAGTGGGATATGAGGAAGTCCACTGGGAGTCATCAAGCGATTTTGGTCAAGAGTCCTACGTACTGTATTCAGATTCACAAGACGAGAGATATGGAAGCGATAGGGACAGGATAGGCAGAACTCAGAGTGTTGCGAGTGGCTCTCAAGCTTCTTTGCAACAAGTCTTCCCTGTTCCAACTAGCGATCCTTCTCGCTTCGACGTCGCTCGCAGAACCGTGTCAGAGGCCAATTCTACTAGACCTGTTCCAGTTCCTATTCAGCAACCTCAACCTATCACTCCTGTTTCTCAAAGTGTCTACAATGAGCCTAGTTACGTTAGATCTGCTTCTGGTGGGATCTTGAAGAGTTCATCATCAAACAGGCAGTCGCTGGCTGGAGCTGCTTTGGCAGGTGTTGCTGGTGCCGCTATTGGGGCTGTCCTCGCATCGAGCCAGAAAGATGACAAGAATGATGCTCGAGAAGACGACAAGCGGGAGAACCGCAGAGAAGCTGAAAGTGCTGCTAGCCGACGTGAAGATGAACGCAGGGAAAGGCGTCGTGCAGAAGAGGAATTCTCTGTCTCCGAAGGCAGCATTGCTAAACGTCGTGAGAAGAACAAGGATGATCGACCTGAACGTGAGGAGAAACGAGAGCAAACGCGTGATATCGAGCGAGTCAAGGACGACGCGAGAAGCACCACTTCCAATTCAAGCCGTGACACTACGCGAGATTCACGTCGCGATGATCCGGATGCTGCAGCAGACGAACGTGCCAGACGACGTGAGGCAAGACGGCAGGAACGACGTGATGCTGATCGGGTGAACGATAGATACGACGATAAACGCTCTAACGTAGAGTCTGAAGTGTCCGCACCTTCTCAGCCTCCTCAGCCTGTCAATCCTTTCCAATACCAGGTTGAAGATTCCCCTGTCAACGAACCAAGGCAAATTCATCCTCAACAAGGAGCTGGACCAACCGTGGTTACTGTTGATCGAGAACCAGACTTTTCACGCAAATCTACTTCATCCAACAAAGACACATCCAAAGTCTCACGAACCGATGCAGGCGAGGAAGATCGAGGCAGACGCTACAGAGACAGCGAAAGAGTTCTGCACGAAGCTGAGCGTATCTACGAGGAGGCTGAACACTCGACGGCACCTATCGATGCAGTAGCTATAGCCGCAGCTGCAGCTGCTGTTGGAGCAGAGGGTCTTCGTCGATCCAGAGCTGAAAAGCGACGTGATGAGCGACGCACTGATGCTGATGATCAGAGCTCCAAACAAGGTCAAAAAAGCGAGATTCCCGAAGAAGAGCAACACGCAATGGTCATGGCAGAAGCCGATAGAGCTTATCGTGAAATCGTCATGGCCAGGAAAGTTGCTGCCGAGGTCCGTCGGTCAAGAAGTCCGTCTCCCGAACCTTCTGTTATCAACAAATACGAGGTAGAGGAAGAAGTGGAAGAGCCAACACGCATTGTCACACCACCTGGCATGCATGATCGCAAAAAGAAAGGTCCGTACGATGCACCTAATGCTGACTTCACCTTGGATTACGTTATGACCCCAAGAGATTTGAAAGCCTACAGCATTCCTGCAGTGAGGTATAAGCGTGATCATGCAGATCTTGAAGGTCCTTTCATGATCAGAGATCCAGATGCTAAATTGCCTCGTCCTCTTTTGAATCTGATTCAACCTACTCCTGTTCCAACACCTTCGCCTGAAAAGCAGTTTGCTAGCACCAAAACTAATAATGTTGCTGCTCGATCAGAAGAACGCGAAGACGACAAACGCCGCACGGAGAGAAAGGTGGAGCCGCAGTCACAAGAAAGGGAACAGCGTCGTGAAAAAGTTTCGTCTCGCACGGAAGAGGAGCGCTCTTACGATGACCGCCGGTCCGATAGACAAGTTTCCAGAGCACAAGACAGAGAACAGCCTCGCGAGCCAGTTTCATCTAGACCCCAAGAAGAGGAGCGTGGAAGACGTGGCTCTAGACCTAGTACACCAGCTGTCATTCTTGGTCCAAGAGGAGATCTCATTCGAGCTGCCGATGCTCCTGTTTCATCGCCAACACAGTCTACTGTGTCCAAGGGTGTCACTTGGGGAGTTAACGAAACCAAGCACTTCGAGGTCGAAAGCCCAACTGATGGCAGAGAGGAATTCACCTCTCAACCCGATGGTTCTGAAAAATCTAGATCTGGAAATGGCTGGGGTGCAATTGCGGCAGGCCTCATGGGAGCAGGTGCCGGTGCAGTACTAGCAAGCTCAAGTGAGTCTGCTAGGGATTCAAAGGTAACTGATGATCGGGATGCTCCTAGGAAGTCGAGGTCGGACGACAGAGACCGCAACCAGGGACCGTACGAATACCGTGGAGTGATTGTAGAGCCTGGAACCCCGGACGAACGCCCGAGGAGAGAGAGCCCGCCGAAGATTGGTCCTAAACCCGTCCCCGCACCGTCAGGACACGTACCTGGAGCTTTTGACGATGACTTGGACTTCACTGCCCATGTGGCCGCTGGATTACAGGACACTGGATTTAACCCTGACCTGGTTATTGACGACCCCGCTTTCCGTAAACGGGACTCGCCCGCAGGATCTAACGAATTTGTTTACAAAGGTCCGTGGGCCGAGACGGTCTCGGATCTCCAAGACGCTCCAGCTACTGACCGCGGTTACGTGATTGGTGAAGTTGTTGAGACGCCGAAAGATTGGACAAGTGTGTCACCTGCTGCCGAGGAGGAGCCAAGCAAGCCTACCAAAAAGGAAATATGGGCAGGCGAGGAGTTTAGACCCATGTCCGAGATAATCATTGAGGAGCCGGAAGGCTACTTTGATGAGGCTCCAAGAATAAGCAACAAAGAGCAGAGAAGACGTGAAAGGGAGGCAACTAAACCACCGGGTCTCGAAAGAGATATGTCTTCATTTGTTGAAGTCGATCCTGTCTCTCCATTCGCTGATCCACCGCAAAGCTACATCGAGGAGCCGGTCAAGGACACCCTGCGGAGATCTCAGGAGTCATCAAGGTCTATTCGTGATAATTATGATCCTGAAACCACGCCGTCATTGAGGAAGAAGCCAAATAGTCGCTCATTAGGTCGTGATGAGGATGATGAATCTCCGAGAGGCACAAACCGTAGAAGTCTCGATTCCGTTCAGAGTTTCAAAAACGGCGAAGAATTCAATCCGCGAGATTCAAAGCGAGATAGTGGTTTTGAAGCAGGCAGATCAACCAAATCGAGCAGAAGTTCAAAGGAGAGCTTGCGAAACAAGAACGATCAATACGATGAGGTCGACCCGGCACAGATCTCCTTGCCACAAACATCTTCCGAAGAAAACAGCTCCGAGGAAGCCCCGCCACAATTACCACGAGTGGATAAAGAGGAACGAGCGAGTTCCCTTCCGCGCTCAATCATGAATGAGGAACGATCAAGCTCCCTTCCGCGTGCTACCACGAATGACGACGTCGGCTTTCGAAGGCCAAAGAAATTAGGTCGCAGCAGCACTCTTGGTGACCTAGAAGACTTTCGACGACCTCGAAAATTGAACCGCAGCAGTACCATTGATGACCTTGATGATCTGAAAGCAGTTGCAATGGCAGGGGTTCCTGAAGAGGGTGGAGATACGAAGAAAGAGAAGAGAACCGGTGGACTCTTCGGCTTCTTCGGCTCAAGGTCAGGATCCAGCTCTAGAGAAGATTCTTCAAAGCTCAGTCGTGACGATCCGGACGACGTCAAGAAAAAAAAGAAAAAAAGAAGTGATAGTCTCGGGCTAATTGGACGCATTGGATCACCATCGCAAGCTACCTCTGGCCTGACACAAGTGAGTTCGGCTGAGACCAACGGCCAATTCACGCGCATGGATAGTACCACGGGTCTACAAAAAGATGGAGAGAAGCAGGGGAGGACAAGCAGTGAGGCGAAAAAGGATTCTTTTTTAGATAATGCCGGCATCCTTGGCGCGGGTGCCGGCCTTGCTGCGGGTGCTGTTGCAGTAGTTGCTCAGCATCACCAGTATGCAAATGCCGCGAATGAGAATGAGAAAGAGATTGAGATTGAGCAGAATGAGAATGAAATTTTGGGGGAACCAGGAAAGAAGGAAAATTTTGATCCGGAGATATCTGAACGGGAATTTAGACCATCAATTGATCCTCAGTATGGTGATTTACTACCGCTTCCGCCAAGTGGTCCAGTGTCACTCATTGTTGATGCAATTGATGACCTGCCAGAACTCCCGGAGAGTCGACCTACTACACCGGACTCTGAGAGACGTACACCAAAGGAAAAGACTCCGCGCAGTCGCAGGAGTTTGCAGGAAACCCCGTTGAAAACTTCAAGCCCTAGCGCTGTACCTCTTAAATTCGTCATGGGAAATAGATCAATATCATCATCACCTGTTTCGACAAGAGCTCCTCAAATTGCAATTCCAGGTTCTCCAAATGCAGAATCAACTACCTTTTCAAGACCTAGATCTCGTCCAAAATCGTGGGATAAAGATACCAAGGAATATAAACCCCTGTACCTCTTGGAAACTAATCGACGTGGGTCGTACGTGCAGCCAGAAGAGCAAATAGCGAGTCTGCCACAATTACCGCCATCTCGGACCTCCTCACAACTTGACGTGGCCAATTTGCCCCAATCGGGAGGTTTTGACGAGGAAAAATTGGACCTTCACCGCCCTTCCGAGGACCCACTCGAACCACTCTCCATGGGCCGTACCAGCCCCTCATCTGACGATCGTGCATACAAAGACCCCACACCGACTGCGAACACCTTAAAGAAAGACCTAGCGCCATCTGCAGAGTTTAAGCAAGACTCCTCTTTAACATTAGAGACACAAAAATTATTCTCTGATGTTTCACCCAATGCAAATCAAACTGCATCACCAGATTTGGTAGCTCAGACCATCGGAGCAGCAGCGCTTGCAACTGCAACTGGTTCTCTCATCGCTTCTCACATATCAAGCGATGCTAAACAGCTTACCTCCTCTCCTCAAGACATCGCGCGCGACGACAAAATCGGACACGATAACTCGCCATTGTCCTCCACTGAGTCACATGACATCGCGGCCGAGCGAGAGAAGGCACTACTAACGCTGAGTGGAATTTTCGAGCCAGACACTCAATCAATAATGAGCATTGAAGATGAAGTCGAACCGACTGAGGAGTTTACTCTGTCGAAATCGCAAAAGAAGAAAGACCGGAAGAAGGCAAAGGCAAAGGCGCTTTTAGCCGCAGCCCAAGATAATGGTGGTGATGACGTGCAGGTAGCCCAAGCCGAGGTTCGCCCGGAGCCCACCCCAGAAATGGAATCGGTCTTCACTCCGATTGAGACGCGTGCGCTTGAGGGATTCACGACGCAGGACTCAATGGAGAAGAAGAGTAATGAGGGGAAGCCTGCAGCTGAGGATGTTGATGTTGATGTTGATGTTGATGCCACTGCTGAGCCGGAACCGGAATCTTTCTTGGATAGTCCCGTCGCCGTTGCGTATGATGATGTTGCAGAAGCAGAGTCTGAAAATGTTTCAAGTGAACAGCCACTACCCGTGATCGAAGAAAGTCGAGAGGCCGTCGAAGAACAATTCATCCCGGCGGAGGAACCCGTTGAAGAGTTCTCATCTCCTAGGTCCAAGAAGAAAGGCAAAAACATCTCATCCTTTGAGCCGGAACCGGAGACGGAACAACCAGCTGACATGGAAGTCCAAGAGCAAGTACCCACGTCAGAAGAAAAGTCCTTGGTCCTCGATGACAACGTGACGGAGCCACAAGAGCAAGTGCCAGAAGACTCCAATACTCGAAAAATTGAAACTGTGGAAGAGCCAGCCACACCAGCCGCTGACAATGATACCTTTGATGATCTTGCGACGATGCCACTAACGCCAAAATCGAAGAAGGATAAAAAGAGGGATAAGAAGAAGGCTAAGGCGGCTGCTGCTGCTGTTGCTGCTGCGGCTGCCGCGGCGGAGATGGAGATGGAAGCTGCGGAGTCGACGCCTGTACCCGAGACTCCGATTGAGGAGCGAGCGCCAGAGATTCAGCGAGATATAGAGCCTGAGTCTGTTCCTATTCCTGAGAGTCCAAGTGAAGAGCGTGCGCTGGATGTTGAGCCGGTGTCTGTTGCTGTACCTGAGACGCCGAGGGAAGAATCAGTTCATGAAGTTGAACCGGAGTCTATTCCTGTACTCGAGACACCGAGGGAAGAGCCAATTCGCGAGGTTGAGGTCTCTAACGAAGAAGATAACGTACAGATTACACCTGAGTCTGTTCATGTTCAAGAGACCGCGGTTGAAGAAAACGTACAGATTGCACCTGAGTCTGTTCCTGTTCATGAGACCCCAGTTGAAGAAGCAGAGGAGATTACCCCCGAGTCCATTCCCGTACCCGAGACGTCATCAGAAGAGCGAGCGCAGGAGGCTGAGCTTCCGAAAGAAGAAGAAACGAAACAGACTGCACCAGAGTCTGTTCCCGTCTCTGAGACTCCCGTTGAAGGAGCAGAGCAGATTACACCTGAATCCACTCCTGTCCTAGTTGAAGAAGCCACTGAGATTTTACCTGAATTTATTCCTGTACCAGAGACGCCGACGGAAGAGCGACCGCAGGAGCTTGAGCTCTCGAATGAAGAGGAAAGGAAACAGACTGAACCTGAGTCTGTTACCGTTTATGACACCCCTGTTGAAGAACCAAAGAAGATTATGCCTGAGTTCATTCCCGTACCCGAGACACCAACGCAAGAGCGAGCTTTGGAGGTTGAGCTAGAAGTCGCGTCAGAGTTTCCCTCTCAATTCAGCGCCGATGCTGATCGCGAGACATTGATTCAACAAGAAGCACAGGAGATTGCACCAGAGTCCATTCCTATGCCCGAGTCGCCCATTGAAGAACGCACAGCGGAGCTTATCCCCGAGATGTCGCCAGAAAAATCAGAAGAGCCTTCCACTTTAGATAAGCGCGAGCCAACACCATTCGAGGAGCCAGCTACCGTTGAGAATACTAGCGAGGCTGTATCCATCAACGAGGACCTTGTCGCTTCACTCAAATCTAAGAAAGACAGGGAGAAGGCTAGGAAAAATCGGGCAGTTTCTCTTGATTCAGAATCTCAAGAACCTGTGGTAGAGCCAATTCCGGAAGAATCTCCCCTAGAGCCATTCTCTCAGAACGTTGTGGAACCTCCCCAAGAAGCTTTTTTTGAGACCGTTGAAAATTTCATGGAACCTTCCCAAATAGCTCGCGAAGAACCCTCCTCCCAGGTTGTCGAAGAACAACTTCCAGAAGAATCGTTCTCCAAGACAATTCATGAAGAAGAGCCGGAACCATCTTCCTCGAAGGCCGTTGAAGAAACAGCCCCTGAAGAATCGTTCTCTAAAAATGTCGAAGAACAAGCTCCCGAAGAATTCCTTCCCAAGACTGTCGTAGATGAAGCGCCTGAAGAACCATCCTCCAAAACTTTCCAAGAGCAAGCTTTTGAAGAACCCTCCTCTAAAATCGTCGAAGAAACAGCTCCTGAAGAATCCGTCTCGAAAACTGTCGAAGAAGAAGCGCCTGAAGAATCGGTCCCTGAGGTTGTCGAGGAAGAAGCGCCTAAAGAATCCTTCTCTGAAACTATCGAAGAACAAACACCGGAAGAATCCTTTTCTAAGACTATTGAAGAAGAAGGTCCCCAAGAATCGTTACCTAAACCCGTTGAAGAAGCAACCCAAAATGTTACCGCTCCCGCAGAACCCATTGAGGACACACCCGCCCCATTGTCGAAGAAAGGCAAGAAAAAGGCAAAGAAGGCGGCGGCAGCAGCAGCGGCTCTAGAAGCAGAAGCGGCAAATGAAGAGATTCACGAACCTATGGCCGATGTCGAGAGCAACGAAACCTTGGAGACGGCGCCAGTCATGGAAGAGGTCATTCAACCCGAAATCAGTGAGCCAATACTTCCTCTTTCGCCCAAAAAGAGCAAGAAGAGAAGCAAGCAGAACAAAGCAGCGGAAGAGCAAAGCTCTGCTCAAGTACAGCCCGAAATTGCTAGCCCAGCACCGGACTTCGAGAAACCTACACCGATGATAGGTCCTGGTGGTTGGCCAGTTACTCCTGCTACGCCATGGACCGGAGCTGCAGCGGAGATCAGCAGACCTAGCGACAAGGATTATTTCCCTCCAGCTGAAACCATTCTCCCAGCTGCTGCCGTTGGAGCTGCTTTTATTGGTGCGGAACTTTCCAAGGATGATTCTCTTACTCAAGAAAAGATCGGATCTGAGGAGAGGAAACGCTCCGGACTTTCAAGATCAACTACAGCAGAGGAGTTGCATGACGAAGCCGACAAGCCACAAGAGGTTGCAGAAGATTCCACATCAAAGGATCTAGTTGAGGAAGCAAAAACAGACCAATTGTCTCTCGACCGTCAATTACCCGCAGAGTTCGCGAGCAAGTCGCAAAATGACGTGAAGCGTGATAGTGTACCACAAACACCAACGGAAGAGACAAATCAAGCATTCGTAGACTTGGGGCAATCTGCACCGGTTGAATCTCAAGATGTCGAGGCATCCACGACTGTCGAAGAGAAGCCGGGCGTTATTACCGAATCTGTACAAGATGAAAACCAGCTTGCGCTTGCAGACCAATTGAAGGAGCAATTCGAAGCTGCTTCTGGCCAGGAAGAGAAGAGTGTGGATGAACCTCAAGTCGATGATTCGTCTTCTGAACCCATGGTTAGGGATGCGGCCGAGCCTGCCGATCTAGCTGTTTCTCAACCTGGATCGATCGAGGAGTCTAGGGACACTCTCGTTTCACAGCCTGAGCCAATTGATACTGCTACCATTGAGCCCATTGAGGAGTTGGCAAATACTACCACTTCTCAACCCGAGCAGACCGAAGAGACAATCGAGCAAGCTACTGCTGTCGAGCCAGAGACCGAATTCGCTCCTGTCAACAATACTTTGGAAGATGACAGGAAAGACAAGGAGCCCACCATTCAGGCTGAGGAAACAACTGCTGAGAACGGGCCTGCCACCGATGCAGCTACCGAGTCAATAGGACAAGACGAGGCACCCATAACCACTCAAGAACCAGAGGTGCAAGATCCGGTCAAAAGTGATGCTGCGCCGTTTGACTCTATCACAGCGGAGACGCCAGCCAATATTCCAGAACAAGAAAGTCAAGAGCAGGAGGTGATTGACAGCGCACCTGTTGAATCTGCAGCAACCGCGCTCGCGCCGGAAGCCGAAGCCGAGATTTCATTCCCCGAAGAGAAGGTCGACGAAATCAAAGAGAAGGACAACGTGATGGAGCCTATGCCCATCGAAGAGATTGCACAAACTGCAGCAGCCGAGCCAGAAGCCCAGATCGCATTACCCGACGAGAAGACCGAGGAGATCAAGGGAAAGGACAACGTGGTGGAGCCTACGCCTGCCGAAGAGATTGCAACGTCTAAAGTTGTGGACGCCCCAGAGAGTGACGACATCGTTCAGCCGACCACATCTGAACCTGTTGTTGCTAGTCCTGAGATTGAACTTACCTTGCCTCCCAAAAAGTCTAAGAAGGACAAGAAGAAGAAGCAGAGCAGTCAACTCCAAGATTCAGTTGATGATGAAACCAAAGCCAAGGACATCTCATCTGTCATTGAGTCGTCAGCTGCAGGGCCAAGTTCTGCTCCTGTCGAACAAACCATCTCTGTCCCAAACAACGAGCCAGCTTCCAGGTCTGTTGATCCGCTAGCCACACCACTCACTCCCGGTTTCTCTTCACTACTGGGTCCACTGTCGGCTAGAAGAAAGGGTGTTTTGGAGATGGTGCAAGAACTCGGTTGGGGTAAGAAGAAAAATAAGCCTGCTGAGCCAGAGACCCCAATACGACCAGTTACTGCACCCGAAGCTTCACAGTTACCAACGGTGCCGGAAACTCCAATGGAAATGCCAAAATCAATGGTTGAATCTGAGCCTGCAACAACGCCGACTATTGAAGAAGAATTGGCCCTACCTGTCAAGAAGTCAAAGAAAGACAAGAAGAAGGGCAAGGGTATCGCAATACCAGAGTTCACCGATTCATTGAGTGCTGAGCCAGAGCAAGCAGAGACTTCAGTCTCTCAAGAGGCACAAGTTCAAGAACCCGAAAAGCCAATCATTCAAGACGTCCAGGCACCAGCTACTCCAGCTGTGGAGCAAAGTGACGCCCCAGGGAGTTCAGGTAGAAGGTCGATGAGAGACAAGGAAAAGAGACCTAGCTTACAATCCTTCCTTTCCCAGGAGGCAGCGAAGGCCTTTAGGAAACCATCTCTTGATGGAACTCCAAGGGTGCGATCCTTCTCGGAGAGCGAGTCTGCTTTTGGTAGATCGGCCGAACCTATTGTTGGAAGATCCATCGAGCCTGCTGTCGAAAAGCCTGCTGAACCTACCGTTGAGAGACCTGTTGAGAGTGTTTCTGAGCCTGCTATCGAAAAGTCTGTCGAGCCTGGTGTTGAGCAAGCTGTCGAACGAGCTTCTGAGTCTACCGTGGAGCAATCTATCGAGCCTAGTTCTGATTCGGTGGAGCCTGTCATCGAGCAGCTTTCTGAGCCCATCGTTGAGCAATTATCGGAGCCTACCATTGAACAGTCTTCCGAGATCGTCTTTGAGCAGCCCACCATTGAGCAGTCTTCTGAGCCCATTCTGGAGCAATCTTCTGAGCCTTTCATTGAGCAACCCCCAGAGCCTACTATTGAGGAGACTGTTGTGCCTGCTTCTGATTCGAATGAGCCCATCATTGAGAAACCCATCGAGCCTACTTCAGAGCAACCCATCGAACAATCCTCTGAGCCAAATATTGAGAGAGATATCGATCCGGTTACAGAGACAATTGTCGAACAGTCCTCAGAGCCAAACATTGGGAGACCTACCGAGCCTATCAGGGAGACAATCCTTACTGCTCCAGTCAATAATCAAGATGACGTTCCCGAAACACCAAGCAAGAAATCAAGGAAAGACAAGAAAAAGAAACGTAAGAGTTTGCAAGCCGCCGCACTCGCAGAAGCCTCGGCGTCAACGGGGACAACTGCAGAGAGCATTGTCAAAGAACAGGAACAAAAGCCAAGTGAAGCAGAACCAAGTATCGAGAGGTCAATCGAGCCTGAAGTCGAAATCGAACCTAAGTCGACTTTAGAGACTGCTGCTAGTATTCCTCTTCCATCCGAGTCTGTTCTTGAGTCAGCTGCAAATGCCGATGAGCCAAGTCAATCTATTGAAGTCGAGCCCGAATCAACATTAGAGACTGCCGCTAGTATTCCTATTCCATCCAACTCTATTCTTAAATCAGCTTCAAACGTCGATGAGCCAAGCCAGTCTGTCGTGGCCGAGCCGGAATCTGCGTTAGAGGTTGCTGCCAATATTCCTCTTCCATCAGAGTCCATCCCCGAAACAGTTACAGATTTTGACGAACCATCCTTGCCCTTCGAAGGTAACCTTGAACCAACTCGAGATATCGCAGAAAATGCTCCCATCGAATCAGAGCCTATTCCCGAGCCCTTCGCAAACGTCGACGAGTCTTCCCTGCCCGCTGGCACAGTCGCAGAAGAGTCACAAGCAATCCCCGAAGCTACATCAAGTCAAGCACCTGTCATCACAGAACCTCAAGCGGAAGATGAATGGGCGTTACCGACTTCGAAGCCAAAAAAGAGCAAAAAGAACAAGAAGGGGAAGGGAAAAGCTGAGGCTGATGTGAAGGAACCGGTTCTTCGTGAATTGGACCCAGAGCAAAGTCTTTCTGCTGAACCACTCAGTGAATCTGTCGATGCTAAACAGGAGGAAGAACCAATTTCTACCGTTGAGGATACCTTTAAGCCAACTTTAGAGCGTGAACGTGTTCCAGTTGATGAAGTGCTAGAGCAAGAGCCCACTGTTCAGGAAATGACGCAGAAGCCAAAGAATGCCTCCAATGTTCAAGAACCCATCTCAGAAGACCTTACTGAGTCGAACGAACCAGCTCATCACGAAGCGGTAGAATCTTCTGAGATAGCACCGACAACTGCAGAACAGCCGCTTGAAGAAGTTCTCGAGGCCAAGGAACCTGCCAAACTCGAGATTCTGGAAAACTTTGAGCCAGGTTCTGAAATAACACCGGAGCAGATTCAAGACTTTACTCCTAGATCTCCCAAAAGGTCCAAGAAAGACAGGAAGAAGCGCAAGTCGGTTCCCGCAACACCATCAGAGGAACGTGCAAACCCGGTAGAAGTAGCAGCCCCGGCTCAATCAATGCCAGCCGACCCAATTTTTGATGCAGTGCACGGCACACATGGTGGCACAAACATTGAACACACATTGGAACCGGTCAACAATGATTCGCGAGCAAGCGAAGTCCAGACCACTGATGCAGAAGCATCACGTGGAATTCCAGCCAATGACTTTGATCCACGTGAATCCGCACATGTTACGTCACTAAGCGCCAACGTCGATGCTCTGACCGACAGTTCAAAAAACGCTGAAAAATTTTCAACCGATCAAACAGTTCAAGAACTAGCACGAGTGTTTCAAGATGCCGAGCAATCACATCAAACAATTGTAGAGCCGGCATCGGACCGGATTCAAGACGTTGAAGAAAGCACCTTTCAGCCAGTACTGAATACACCGTTTGAAGAACAACCGCCCTCTGAATCCGCCTCGAGAGATGTCAATGAAGCACCAGAAATTGAGCCTATCGTCTCCTCACCCAAGAAATCCAAGAAAGACAAGAAGAAACGCAAAGTAAAAGCTATCGCTTTAGCTGAGGAACCTGTCGCCGAAAGTTCTTCCGAGATGGCTTCGATTCCGGGAATTCCGAGGGAGGCATTGCAACTTGGTGTACTTGGAGAGTTGCGAAAGAAACTGGCGGCTAGAAATGCAGCTGCTGCCGAGGAGCCAGCAAGTATCCCAATTCCCGAGACGCCCGTCGAAGAGGTGTCTCGTGAGATAGTGTCTGAAGAACCAAAGGGAGAGTTCAAGGAAGAGCCAGCAAACATTCCGATTCCTGAAACGCCAAGTGAAGAAATTCCTCGTGATCTTGCACCAGAGCGTGTTAATGTTGAGGAGCGAACGCCGGATGACTTGGAGATTCACCTCAGCGGTGTACCTGTTCCGGAAACTCCGGTCGAAGAAACGTCGCGTGAAATTACGTCTGAGGATGTGCCTGTGCAAGAAGCACACACTCCAGAGCCTACGAGTTGGGAAGAGCCAGCCAATATCCCGATTCCTGAGACTCCAGCCGAGGAAGCATCTCTTGAAATCGGACCTGAGGAGGTTTTTGACAGAGAATCCGCACCAGAACAAGTAAATTATGAAGAGCCAGCAAGCATTCCAATCCCTGAAACTCCAGTTGAGGAACTGTCTCGTGATATGGTCGGTGATGAAGAGATAAGGACAGCGCCAGAAGATATCCCCATTCCTGGATCGCCGGTAGAGGAGCAAGCACGCGAATTTGAACCCGAAGTTGAGGCTAGAGAAAGGACGCCGGAGCCCGAGGCGGTTGTTCATCAAGATGCCTTGGAGCAAGTGGATGATGGTTTTGAACCTTCCTCTATGATCGAACGCAGGCCGGAAGAAGAATCGGGAGTACCCTCGGAGTCAATATTATCAGAGAGCATCGATGAAGCTGCACCGAGAGCATTTGGAGAGTTTGAACTTGTCGACCGCACACGTGTCGCAGAGCCAACTGTTTCGGAAGTTGCCTCTGAACATGAAGTCCCAACATCAGTCATGACCGAAAGTGCTGAGGCCACACCTTTTCAAACCCCACAGAACCTGCCAGCTGATGCCAGAGGGTTACCGTTGATGGGCGAGGATCTTCCCACTCTAGTGGAGGATGTGCCAGTTCCAAATGAGCCTTTCTCTGATAATACACAAGAGCCAACCGAAAACATGACTACGGGTCCCAGAGAGATCTCCCTGGAAGAATTCAAAGCAATGCCTATCGTTCAACAACCAATTGAGTCCGCCGTGGTAGCAAAAACTGAACCTCTCGCTGCCGCGATCCAGGATGTGCCAGAAGAAGATTTCGTGCCAGCTATCGTTGAGATGAAGGAAATGCCAATTGAGGAATCGTTGAACGCCGAAGCTACGCCAATCGAGCATGAGATCAAAGAAATGCCGATTGAAGAGTTACCAAAAGAGGCATCTATGCCAGCAGAGGACAAATCGACTTCGATTTCGAATGAGAAGTCTACGGATACAAAAGATCGTGAGTCTGGATTTTTTTCACCGGTACAGGAAATTTCATTTACCCCCCAGCAAGCCAATCTAGGAGAACCGGAGATTGCGAAGCCAGTTCCTGCAGAGATCACACTGGATGAATTCAAGGCCATGCCAGCAGAGGAGGCACCGAAGGAAGTTCAGCAGCAAACCGAGGATGAAGAGGCTTCGATCTCTGCAAAGAGATCGAAAAAGGACAAGAAGAAACGCAAATCTATCTTGTCCGCCCCATCAGAGCCCGAGGTTCCCATTGTTGTCTCCGAGCTTCCTAAGGACGACCTACCGACATCCGAAGAGCCTAGAGAGCTAGCTTTACCCCTTGATACGGATGTACCTGATACTCATACAACTTCCCAGGTTCCACAGGTTGAAAATGATGAAAGAATTGTCCCCGGACATGATATTTTTGGAAAGTCATTCAAAGAAAAGAAGGGAAAGGAAGTTTTACGCAGTGACCCAGAACGTGGTCCAGCCTATCCCGCCATTGCTGTATCCGAATCAAGAGACGTCGAGCCAGGTGAGAGACTTCTCACGAGTCCTCTCTCGATGAGAGATACCACGATACACGCCCAGCCTGCAACTGTAGCCGACACAATCTTGCACCAATCTTCTTCGAATTCGTCCAAACAAAGCTTTGAACCATCTTCTGATTCATCTCCCGATCTCATACGCAATGTATCCAAACATGACAAGAGAAAGCGACAAGCTACTTTAGATCTTGCAACGCCTATGGATGACAGACAAAGAACATTCTGGGCTGATGAGATCCCAGAGGCTGAGATTGTTAGGAGCGCGCCAGTCATTGAAGATATTGGAAAGGATGAATTCTATTCACACATCGCTAGCACCACCGAAAATGCTCCCATCAGCGATTTCTCGAGACCCGCCAAGAAAGGCAAAAAGGGAACAAAAAGAGCCTCCGGCAACATTGATGATTTCCGTCCACCCATTGGCGAGGATCGTCCCAAGGAGGAACCTATGCAAGAGCTCAAAGAAGCACCGGCTGTGGCTGCCACGGTTTCGGCAATTGCGACAGCAGCTCTCCTTGCTAGCAGGAACAAGAGAACAGACACAGAAGAATTTGAGGAGGAAGATAGTCACCCAGCAAAGAAGCTGTCTAGAAAGGAAAGGAAGCGACCGAGTATTGACAACAGAGAGCCGAGTGAGGAGAAGCTTGATGGTGCAGCACCATGGGAAGAGAAGAAGCCAAGGGCATTTGAAGAGACCAGTAGAGAGAGACATGAGGGATACGACAACAGACGCGGCAACGAAGAACTTTTCGTAGGCCGTACAATCTTACCAGATCCATCGACGATCGACATCACACGAAAACCGTTTGGTGGCCTTCCTAAAGTAGCCCCAATGGATACGATCAAAACCAGACCAATGACACCTCCGCGTAACTTCACTCCAGAAAACATTGCAGCAGTACCGATCATCAAACCCGAATCGCCAATACAGTCACCAAGTCCGCCGAGAAGATCTCCACCTGCACACGAACCACGAGGAGACCTACCAGAGGAGTATCTTACTAAACCTTCCAGACGAGAGCTCAAAGACAAAGCAAGCAAAATGCCAAAAAATTTCGGGGCTCCTCCAGGTCATCTGCCTATGTCAATTCAAGAAGCATTACGTGCTACAATCGTGGAAATGTCAAACAAAGGGATTGTCGCCGAAGGAAGTCCACCCACATCTCCAAGTGCACAATGGGCAAGTCGTTCTAAACCACGTTCTGCATCTGTCGTCGCTACTTCTGATTTGCCAGTTCGCGGAGAAGAAATTGTGGAAAGACGCAGCACACTTAAAGCAGAGGACTCAAACAGAGATAGTGCATTTGGTAGCGATTCCCCAATTCCCCCTCAAGGAGGCTTCCAAGACATTGGATACGTTCGAGACAGTGGTGTCCATTTGAGAGACGACTCCCCATCCGTCCGCGTTAGGGCGCCAGTATCATCTTCTGAGGCAGCTATCGCAAGTATGGCTTGGCCAATTGTGGACGAAGAAGCCGGAACAGTCGACCTTGAGAATTTGCAACGACCAAAGGTTGTGGATGAGTTTAAGCATCTTGATCGTGGGCTTGATAGTCAACCACCTCAAAAACCCACCGAAGAAAAGGATGTGGATCGTCACAGGACATCAGCTATTCATGGAGCTCCTTTAAAAGAAGAGAGACGCAGGAGCAGACGCAGATCCTCAACAGTTCAATCGGAGACCTCAGATGTAAATGAAAAGGATGTTATTCGGTCTCAGCGACTTAGGGCATTCCCAGACAGACCACAAGAGATGCATGACCCTTCACCAGTACCAGCGCATAGGTCAATTACGCCCGAAAAGGGAATTCTAAAACTACAAGCAATGCGTATGGGTTCACCAGAGCCTGAGCTGCCACAAATCGAGCGTTCAGAAGTCCGTACGCCTCCAAATCGCAGACCTCGAAGGCCTAGCGAAGACAAATACAAAGATTTTGATCCACCCAAAACCCCAAGAACTGGAGAGCGCAAATATCCCGTGGACAGTACGACATCAATCGCCGCAGGAGCAGCTATAGCGGCAGCAGGATTGGGCTTTGCATCAGCGAGAAGAATAAGTCAAGAAAATCGACAAAGCCGACCTGGAAGTGCGCAAAGCCAAAGATCCGCATCAAATATCAGTGTCAATCGCATGCGAACGCCCAATCCGCTTGATGCGTCCCAATCACCATTTCTGTCTGACAGCGCTAAGACCAATCGTTCGTTTACACCGCCACTCCGACGTACCGCCCGCAAAATTAGCGGGGATTTACGATCGCTCCGTCAACAAGGTAATTTCGACCCAGACAAGGAACCTGATCTAGTCTTCATCAATACTGCGGGATCAACAACTTCAACCAATTCTGCCAACCCAACTGCAAATGAGGGCCGAGTTAGGTCAAAGGAAATGGCTGACGTCTATGTAAGTTTCGCAATTTTTTGGGTGAAAATTTTTTCACCGCTAATCAATTCATATAGGATGGCTATGGTGAAGGCCGCATGGGCTCACCAAGATCCCCTACTCGACCCCATAGTATGCGACGTCGACAGAGTATGAGACTCTTGGAACTCGAAGCGAAACTCGATGAATTGGCTGCGGAAAATCGCGCGCTCAATGATGCGAAGGCTCATGCCGAACATATGCTCTTGTCGAACGCAGGCGCACCTGCGGCCTTAGTCGAACGAGATGCGCAAATTGATGTACTCAAGAGAACATTGGCGTCGATGCAAGATGAAGTGAGGAGACTTACGGAAGTCAATGATGGCCTTACGAGCGCTGCTGTTACGCTTGGTCAACAACACAATGCACGATACGGAACACTCGAAGCACAGCATGCTCAAGCTCAACGCGAATTAGAAGAAGCGCGCGAGGCTCATCGCAACTTGGAGGCTGGTGTTGATGGAATCATACAAAATGCGGTTCATGAGAAGGATAAGGAGATTGCGTCATTGCGCTCTCAATTGGACGCTGCCAAGGAACAAATCCGAGCAATGCAAAGACAAATTCTAGCGTCCAAGGCTGGTGATAGCCAGTTCTTGGTCATTCGAGATGAGGATTATTTCGATAGTGCCTGCCAACAACTCTGCCAACATGTGCAGCAATGGGTACTTCGATTCTCCAAGTTCTCGGACATGCGGGCTTGCAGACTTACGAGCGAGATCAACAACGACAAGACTATTGATCGACTCGATAATGCGATATTGGATGGTTCTGATGTGGATCACTATCTCGCGGATAGAGTGAGAAGGAGAGATGTCTTCATGTCGATGACAATGACGATGGTGTGGGAATTCATATTCACCCGCTACCTTTTCGGCATGGATCGAGAACAACGACAAAAGCTCAAGTCCTTGGAGAAAATACTCACTGAAGTTGGACCGCCATCGGCTGTACACCAATGGCGCGCTACTACTCTCACATTGCTATCGAAGAGAGAGTCGTTTGCAAGACAAAAAGAGCAAGACACCTTGGCCGTTGTGCACGCCATCATGGAGACTCTTTCTGAGATCTTACCACCCCCAAGTCATATGGAAGATCAAATTGAGGAGCAGCTCAAGCGCGTCATTAGAGAAGCCGTGAATCTCTCCATCGAGATGCGCACCCAGCGTGCAGAATACATGATGCTCCCACCTCTCCAACCAGAGTACGATGCCAATGGTGATCTCGCCAGCAAAGTCTCCTTCAACGCAGCACTTATGAACGAGCGCAGCGGCGACACCATTTCAAACGAAGAACTCGAGGCCCAAAAGGCTGTCGTGAGAGTCGTGCTCTTCCCGCTTGTGGTTAAGAAGGGTGATGATTTGGGACAGGGTGATGAGGAGATTGTGGTCTGTCCGGCGCAGGTGTTGGTCGCGAAACCAAGTAGGAGGAGTAAGGGTGTGAGGGTCTTCACTCCGGATCAGATGGATACGGATAATGGATCGAACCGGTCAAAGACGAGTTTTCAGAGCAGCATGCCTGATACTAATGTCATTTGACGGTTAGGATGGGATTTGGCGTGGGATTCTGAAGGAGAAGAAGTAGATGAAGAAGAAGAAGAAGAAGAAGAAGAAGAAGAATGGGAAGATGTTGATGATAGTGACGCCGAATCAGAAACTTATTAGAGGAAGGTTGATGGGGAAAATATGGGAAATGGGAGGATGATGGTGAAATGATATATACCCGGGCGGATTTGGGTCCTTTTTTTTTCCCTCTTTTGTTTCTGCAACTTTTTTTGTTATTTGATTTGATGATGATTAATGATGCATTGGGCTTAATGCTTGCATTTTGATGTTTGTTTGGGAAGAGAAAAAAATATATCCTCACGACTTAATGACCAGATTGTAGGATTTTATCGTGTAATTTTTAGGGGGTAACCTTAGATGGTTGGGTGATACTCCACTTCTTTAGTTAGTTATTCTAGGGTTGAGATGTATGAATTGTTTGGAGTTTGCAGTTTGATATTTGTTGCTTGTTGCAGTGTTTGAGTGAGTGAGTATATGTATATGTTTAATGTCCTATGAGTTGAGAGTCTAGTGTCCAACGACCTGAGGGTTCAGTGAGTGATGTTATCTCCCTCACTTCAGATTGGTGATAGGTAAGGTAACTCTCTATCAACCTTCTATCTGTCTACTATATGTCTTTTTCAAATACAGTGGCTGACAATGGCAAGAATAAGGATATAAATCTCAGCAGCACGCGAAAGACATTCAGGAACATAGCTCGCATAACATATTTCCTACCACACCTAACCTAGGAATCACAAGATAGTACAGGAACAGCTGAGTCTTATAAGCTCGACCCAGCCAATTCCTTAGAGCTCACGTTGAGTTGGCAGCGCGAGATTTACTAAACAAACACAATATAACACCGCAGCACAGCAAAAACTACCGACATTACTACCAGGATAGGATGATCTTAAACTTTCGTACCTGACTGATGCCTTGCTGGGATATGAACAGCTATCTCATTGGTTCAGTGCAGAGAGATAAGAGCCGTGGGGAAGGGAGGGGCTTGATACTGTAGTATGGTTCTATATGTAGAATGACGACGATGAGCTGGTGGGCGATGTGGATATTTGATAGAGGGTCTGTGTTGCTTTCTCCGCGGGCTGTGGTGGGTGGAGTTTAATGGGAAGGATATGGTTTTTTGCTTGCTAGAGGGTAGGAGTCTACTCTGTAGAAGAGGAGGGGAGGAGGATGGACAGCGAGGTTTGATGGGGGAAGGGGTGCTATGGTATATACTGGACTGTATATAGGGATGATGCCGAATAGAAGTAGAAGTCCTGGTGAGAATACTGATCCAGAGTCATGATACTCACCTTATCTCCTCCTCACCATTCATCAGTCCATCCTACCTTCATAACTACAACTCCCATCCCCAAGTCCCCTTCCTTTCCCACCTCCTCCACCCAAGACCCTAAAAGTCGAGATATGAATTTGTCAACCATGGCCGCGGAGAAGGAGGATATATACTTTATCTGAACCTCCCATCACTCCAATCTATCCCTATCTTTTTCTCCGATAACTCTATATCTCCCTCGCATGAAAGATTTTTCCTTCTTCGACGTCCTTATCTCTCGCGCGGCCTGAAATACATGGGTGCCTTGCCTAATCCGGTCTAGAGCTGCCGAGTCAAAGATAAGGGATTTCGGGGGCCTAAGGCTGGGATTTTGAACGTCGGGGTTGAGGTTGGTGAGATAAAGAGATTGGGGAGGGGATGATTGGTGCGTAGGTGAGGCTGGGGATGGGTTTGTGAGAGGAGGGATCGTTTGATGGTAGGTAGGTTTGGTGTTGTGGATGGTGATGGGAGTGAGAGAGGGAGTGAGGTGATACAGTAGGTGGCACTGGCCTTGGTGAGACACGAGCACAAGAAGCACAGGCGAAGTTCTTCCTTTCATAGAAGAGAAGAGGGAAGGATGCACTTCTAGAACTACAGACAGATGGTCGAAGGAATGTAGATGATAGCCACATATAGGCTCACTGGCATACCACATCACCCCTGCCGGCCTCGTTCAGCTGCATTGAGGCAGCATAGCACAGTTGGGTCGGGCTGTACGTACATTCCTCTCCCCTCATCTCGTCTTTTTGTATTCTCTTTTCTACTACAGTTACTTCATTTCACGATAAGCATCAATTGGTTTTGTTTGTGAGATATTTCCGGTCAATTCATCTCCTTCTCCATCTCCGCTACGCTGCACTCCCTCCCTGTCTCCAGCTCCTTTCATTCTGCATGGTGCGATGCGAGTGTGCTAGACCCAGCGCAATGGTCTAAGTCTCAGCCACAAATCAGATCTTGGGAACTGATATCGATATCGCATATAGACCGGAGATATACATTCTTCCATATCTTGGGAAGAAGAGAAACAGCCAGCCAATCACCGTCTGCCCATTCAAGTCTATCCATATCCACGTCTAGATTTTAGCCCAAACTACTCACCATACTAGACGTGCGGGCCATATTCACCTGAGTTGGGTTGCGCAAGGGTTGGGTTGGTGTGCTGATCCGCGGACTTGTCGCTGCCGTCACTGTGCTGCGATTCTTGGTCGTGCTTTCCGGAGATGCTGAGATTGCGGGGGGTGGTTTGATTGAATTGGACGAGATTCATTATCGATAGATATCGTCTTATATAAGTACTGACTGAATTGTTTGTACTGTGCACTTTTGAACTTCCTCATTCAGAGCATCGGCACTGCGAAGGAAACCTTGTCTCGTCCGTTTCTGGTGTTTTGACAGGATCGATCAACTTGGATTCACTTTCAACTCAACTTCAACTTACGCTTTGACTTTGACTTCACTTCACTTCACCTTCGACTTTGACTTCAGATTCAACTCAACTTCAACGTCAACTTCAAATTCAGTTCGGCACTGGTGGACGGCATTTCATCATAACCCTCTACCTTACCACTCAAATTTGCCAGAACGGAAGAATCACTACACTCTTCAACATCAACCTCACCTCATATCCATCATGTTCCGACTTCAGACACTATGGGAAGCGCCCGAGATCAACCCAGTTAACGGCAAAGCTCGATCGATTCCCATTCTCAATCCCTTCAACAAATACGGAAGGGTCTTCTTCTTCGCTTGGTGGGGTTTCATGATTGCTTTCTGGTCTTGGTAAGAATATCTCACCCTATACACACCAGATTTCACCAATACTGACCCCCTTCATTAGGTATGCGTTTCCGCCACTGGTATGATGATACAACCTTCACCTTGAGTTTCAGGTCTGGACTTTGACTAACATATCCAGCTTCCTCTAACCATTAAGAAAGATCTTCATTTGACTCAGAATGAGATCGCTAACTCGAATATTATTGCACTTGTTGCTACGTGAGTATTACCGACCATTATTAGTCTTGTCTAAAGCTGACATTCATAGCCTCCTTGTCCGTCTCATAGCTGGTCCCAGTTGTGATCGATTTGGTCCTAAGTATACTTTCGCCGGATGCCTCTTCCTCGGTGCCATCCCTACTGCCCTTGCAGGTACGGTTACCAGCGCAACTGGGCTTATGGTCCTTCGATTCTTCATTGGTATCCTTGGTGGTTCGTTCGTGCCGTGTCAGGTGTGGTCAACTGGTTTCTTCGACAAGAATATTGTGGGAACAGCCAATTCATTGACCGGCGGCTGGGGTAATGCGTAAGTCATGAGAAGTTCTTAAAATATTTCACAACTCATACTGATCGTTGATAAACAGAGGTGGAGGAATAACCTACTTCGTCATGCCCGCCATCGTCGACTCTCTTATACTCAACCAAGGCCTCTCTGCCCACGTCGCCTGGCGCGTATCCTTCATCGTCCCTTTCATCCTCATAATCACCACCGCCATCGGCATGCTGATTCTCTGCCCCGACACCCCCACCGGCAAATGGTCCGAACGCCACCTCGTCGTGCAGCAAAACCTGCAATCCCACGGCGTCCACGCCGTCGGTGGCCTAGTCGACATACCCGGCTCCATCACCGACCGCAAGCAAGAAGCTCGCCCCACCAGCACCGACTACTCGAACGAAAAACGCCTCGAAGAAGAATCCGAAATCGCAAAAGCCAAACACTCCTCCTTCAACAACGAAGCCACTCTCCCAGAAGCCGAAATGATCGCCATCGCCCGCGGCGAAGTCATCCAGAAACCGAGCTTCAAAGAAGCTCTGCATGTGATATTCACTCTGCAAACAGCCATGGTAGCATTCGCCTATTTCTGTTCCTTCGGCGCCGAACTCGCCATTAACTCCATCCTCGGGTCCTACTACCTCGAGAACTTCCCCTCTCTAGGCGAAACCGGCACCGGCCGCTGGGCTGCCATGTTTGGTCTTCTGAACGTCGTGTTCCGTCCCGTAGGCGGTTTATTAGCCGATATTTTATACAGAAAGACAAAATCGGTCTGGGCAAAGAAAATCCTGCTTCATGGGACGGGAGTAGTAACCGGTGGGTTCTTGATCGCGATAGGGGTATTGAATTCCAAGGATACGAGCACCATGTTTGGACTTGTGGCGGGGATGGGGCTGTTCTTGGAGGCGGGGAATGGTGTCAATTTTGCGTTGGTGCCGCATATTCATCCGTTTGCGAATGGGATTATTAGTGGGGTTGTTGGGGCGTGTGGGAATTTGGGGGGAATTGTTTTTGCGATTATTTTTAGGTGAGTTTGCTTTCCCCCGTCTCTTTGAGAATCATTTGATTGAACGAAAGCTAACTTGCATACCTCACAGATACCATGGAAAAGATTACGCGAAGAGTATCTGGATTATCGGCGTCATGACGATCGCCTTCCATATCCTGCTTTGTTGGGTGAAGCCTATTCCTAAGGGACAAGTTGGTGGAAGATAGATGGAGTTTTCGTTTCTCTTTATAATATATCTCCTTGGCTTGTTTGGTGCCATATGTATTGGAATGAAATGGAGTAGCGAAAAGCGGGTGATATTGGAGTCCTATGTGTGCTGTACTTGGCTGGGTCCTTGCTTGAGGGAGGAGTTTATCTGGATTCTATGGATAAATAAGGAGTACTCTAGGGTATGTGGGTGGTGGCGTAATGGATGTGAAATATTCAGACACAATTCGGAGTTAAAATGACTGTTTGCAAGATATCCAGTCATCAACAAGTGGAAAGGGTATGGGAATGCACTAACTGCCTCATCATAAACATGAATTTCAAGAGGTGGGAAGGGAATTGAGTAGTGTGTGAATATATGCAGATCCTCTATTGCCTGTCTAACATCTATAAATATATATAGTAATGTGAATGTATACCCCCCCCCCCGAACTCCAAACCCGCCAGCTGCCCTATGGATTCCCCTCATAAATCCCTCCTCTTAAACCTCCATCATCCCATCCCACCATTCCTTCACAACCCCTCAAGCACCCCCTCCTCTCTAAACAGCCCCAGTACTTCCCCGACAAGAACCATATGTCCTGTGACTAGGATACTACCTCCTTTTCCAGTCCCCCGCGCAACAGCCATCGCTTCCTTCACTCCCTCAACAACAGAGATCCGACACCCGGGATACGCTAGCTCGCATACGGAGCGGTAGGAGCTGAGGATGTGGGTGCTGGTGGGGAGGTAGTCGGAGGGGATGGAGGTGGAGGTGTCGGGGATAGGGGAGGAGGTTGAGGATAAGAAAGGGGAGGAGGATAAAGAGGAAGGGGGAAGTGTACCGTATTTGGCGGAGGAGAGGAATATGAAGTTTATAGTGGGGGCTTGGGATGAGAAAGAGGATGAGGAGGGGGGAGAGAACGATAGGATTTTGAGGTGGGCGATAAGTTGCACGAAGATGGCAAGACGGTCTTTGGTTGGGGGGGTGTTGAAGATGAGGGTGATGGGCTTGGTAGATCTGTGAGGAAGGGGGGAATTAGTCGAGATACTATAGGAGGGGTTGGAATAGGGGAAGGAAGACAGCTGAAAGGAAGAGCAGGGAAATAGATGATGAGCAAAAGCAGAAAAGAAAGAAACATACCTCCCCCCCTCCCTAACACACCTCGCAAACCAATCCGCCACCACCGGCATCGCCATCTCGTTATGCGCGCCATCCAAGAACCAGCCCCTCCCCCCCTCCCACACCTTCTGAAACCTCCCGGCCAACCCAAACCCCCTGAACCCCTCCTTAATATCCCTATTACTCAGTTCCACCCCCTCTCCATACACCACTCGCAATAGTTCATCTACCAATTTTATCGCTAACGCGCAATTCATCCTCATGACTTCCGTTTCGAGGATTTCTTCTCCGGAGGGTAAACGGCCTTGTACGCTTTCTGTATTGACGAATTCTACTTCTGTATCCCGCTCTTTAGCTCTTTCTGCTAGTACACGTTCAATTGTCGCTTCGCCGTGTAGAGCAAAAGCTTTAGCATGAGAGGAGAATACTCCCCCTTTATGCCAGGCTACGTCTTCGATTGTGGGGCCGAGAACACGGATGTGATCCATTCCTATGACAGCCACGCCTGCTACCTTTACCGCATCACCCAGGACTCGTGTGGAGTCGAATTCGCCGCCAGAATGGGTCTCGTAGACCGCAAACTGCACGCCTTGGGATGCGAACACGTGGATGGAGAGCAGGTCGAGGAGTTGCATGTATCGTGGACGGGCATGGTCTGGGAGAGGGGATAAGAGAGACCAGATGTGGAAGAGGGAGGTTGCGAAGAGGGAGGGGGAGATGGGAATGTTGTTGATGAGGATGCGTTCGCGGGGGGTGAGGAGGTGCGGGGAAATGAAGAGGCCGGTTTTTGGAGCGGAGGAAGGGTGTGTATGGTGAAGGTGGGAGGTTAGGAGGGTGGAGGCGAAGGTGCTGGTGCTGCCTTTGCCTTTGGTGCCGGATATGTGGATTGCGTGGAAGGGCGGGGTCTGGGGGGAAGGGAGGTTAGTTTTGTGGTGCGGTGTGGTGGGATTGGGGTGGGGGATGGATGGTTCGTGGTGATAGATAATCACAGCAAGAGATAGAAATAATAGCTCACATCATACCCAATGATCTTCAACCACTCTTTCATACCTTCTAATCTCGGGCGTCCTTTTAGCTGAGCTCGAACTTTCGGTACCGTGGTATCGGAGTCGGGTTTGGGGGAGTAGGTAGCAGAGGGATCGCGCATCCGGTATCTGCTTTCAAGGAGCTCGACGGCGCGCTGTGAGAGGAGGTGTTAGTTTGGTATTTTATGTATGTATGGAGATTTCGGGACTTACTTTGTAGAGCTCGGAGGCATCTTCTTCGTTTGTGTTTTTGTTGAGGGTGATGGGTTCTGGGTTTTTGTGCCCTGTGCTTTTCACTCCATTTTCTTGGACTTCTGGAGAGCCGTTCTTGTTTTCATAGACAGGTGAAGTCCCATTCCCGTTCTCATCGACAACTGATCCCTCCCTATGAGTTTTCCATAACCCGTTTAGCTGGTTCTTGCCATCGATCCCATGGAGAAGGCCATTTGTCTTTGCGCTTGCAACAGTTACCATCCTGACGCTCATGTAAAGTCTTGCCCAGATCACTCTCACGACTTCTGTAAATTCCAGAAAAGATGATCCTGGTACGATATACACCAACTGTTTGTAAGTACAACAAGACTCAAGCTTATGTTATTGCTTCAGGCTTATTATTCCCATCGAAGTGGGATACAACAACCACTAAATATCCCACCCCAATATCTCCCACCAACCCATCCCTCCCTCAGCGACTTGCGCGCCTGTATATACCTAAACTCCATTAAGCTTGTATACACGATTGCTTCTTCAGTAAACTGATTTTACCGCTCAAATCCACCAGGATTTCGATCAAGCGACTAGCCAAATCATCATGTCTTACGACCTGAGTCAAGGCCATCTATCCCCAAACTTCTGAGGAGTTGATTGACATAACAGATGATGGTGATTGGTGATATTGTAGCTTTCGATTCCTCTGGGTATGCATATGTGTATGCATATTTGGAATCGGTCGCTGAGGTGAGTTTAGGTCCTGTTGTTGGCGACCTTTAGGGCTGTGCAGACGTGGCATCGTAAGTTTTAGTGGAGGGCTTATTGAATGTCCAAAAGTGGCTGGAACTAAATTTATCAGTATACGTCTCGAATGAACCTAAAGATTTGGATAAACGCCTATTCACCAACGCGTCTATCTATTTAAACTGGTTATTCCAAATTCTGAATTAAACACGAAGGAATCGCCAGATCACCGATTTAGCGCTTGCTCTTGGCGAGCGTTGCAGACTATCAAGCACGTGCCAATCACATGACAGAGACAACGACATCAGTTCTTGAGGTTTAATCAATGTCCTAGACTGTGCATGACATATCAGGATATTAAGATAGTTAAAATGATCCGGAAACTAGTTGGTTCAACCAGATAGGGGTAGTAGGTTCCAATTCGAGGGAGATGGATCTTGGTGATCAGGAATATTTGCTAAAGTAGAATCTTAAGCTCCTTCATAGATGGGCTCATCGGTCGAAATACCTGTTTCACAAGTGATAATATTGAATATACATTGGAACTCAACCAGAATGAGTGTTAGGAAGGGTGTCACTACACGTAACTCACTGAACTTCGGGTAGTAATACTCACCCATCGCAGCGTTCATCGCCCTTTTGCAATCAATGCTTGACTATGATGTCAGAGTTATGGAAGCATTTCCTGACTCAAGCTCCGAGAAATATAGTGAACCTGTAGTTATTGTCCTGCTTTTGGACTGATAACAAGTAGCTTCCTGACTGCATTTCGACGCACTCAAAGTAGGGTCATTCGCGTATCTCGTGGAGTACTCATGAGTAACACCTAGAGCATGACATACGGTCACATACATCCACCAGTCAACTCATGAGTTCGGAGTGGGAAAAAGGAATATTGGGCAGATTAATATTCACGCCGTCAAATCATCCAACACCAGGGAGTGTTGAAGTCACAGTTAGTCATCGGTCAACTCGACGAATGCGACAGCCTAACGCGGACCTAATTAGTCTATACGACAATGCAAGTTATACAACCATACGCGGAGAGCTGGCTAGTCGCTTCATTCGAGGTCGTCAACCGGGAAATTCTTACTCCCGAGTGTAATCCTACTCGCAGTACAGAAAACGGTTCACCCGCCGAGGTTTGGAGGCCCAGTCCGTGTCCATCAAATCTTTCTCTGTTGTTTTTACATCTCGTGCCTCGACCTTTGAAGGGAAATTGGCTGGCCTTCCTCGTCTAACAGATGGCATTGGCCTCCGAAGACAGCAGGCCAGGCTGGCCAGCCCTAGAGGCCTCGTCTAACAATTAAGGTCGTCCCCAACAAGCGGATGACACCACACGTATCCCTCACTCCTTAGTGTATCAGGTCATCACTGACTCATCAGGTGTAATTGGTAGACTCGTACAATCTAACAGGAAATGATACAATGGTTCGCAAGAGCAATGTACTATACTTGTCGATACCTGATTGCAGTGCCGGTATGTCCGTTGGAGGGACCGATCAAGTGGTCATTTCAGGTGTTATATACACGTACATCATTACGTATAGAAAGCGCGGAGGGCATCAAACAAAGTAGTATAGCATACTATGTAAGTCCTAGATATTTGTTGGTATAAAAGATATAAAAGAATCACTCCGACGCTCAATAGGTCATTACAAACCATCCATAGCCAGCAAATCCATCATCTGTCAAGCTATTCTGCGGGCAACTGCACTCGGAGATCTCATAATTCCACTGCAATCATAAATACCAACGGCGCTACATCACAACCCAGCTGCAGTAGCATCGTAAAAATGAGTACCTACAGTACCAAACGTACTAAATTAGCTGGACTCGGAGACGACAAAAGTTCTAGTGGAGGCTGGGATGAAAGGAAAAAGGCTGGCAGTTCCCGGACATCATCACAACCACGTAAAGCATCTCCGTCTGGCCGTCCGGGGTCTCGATCCTCTACTGCCAGCAAAGCTCCTCACCTAAATAAAGACGAGATAGACAGAGCCAAAGCCCATATCAGCGAAATGGAACAAACTCTAAAAGATATAGCTAACAAAGAATATGACGATTCTCCGTTTCATCCTCCGAGTCCTGGGATGCTGGCAGACACAGAAAAAGACCTTAAGAAGAGTATTGAATGTCATAGGGACGCGATTACCAAACTCAAAGATGAGCCTAGGCTCCAGAAGATACATGCAGACGCGAAGGCAAAGAGAGAAGATCAGAAAGCAAAGATAGCTGCGACGGAGAAAATCCTAAATAACTTGAAGGATGATTTGAGGAATATTGAGCGAGATGTTAGAGCAAAAGAATATTCTGTATGGGAGAATAGGGATAGTATTAAGCATCTTTTGGACGACTGGACTTATTAGATTGATATATAAGCTGCGGGCTTTCGGTTTAGAGATAACTTGAACTATGATATATTTTGGTACTTCGGTATTTTCCTTCTATTTAATATAGACCCTATATACTTCAAAGAGAGAAAGGTGCTATATACTCGAAACTAGATAGATAGATATTATATATTATATATTATATAGAGGCTCTAGACCTCGAAACGGATTTTCTCTTAACGCCGGATATCTTACGGAGTGTAAAATCGAGAGATAGCGATCTGTGGAGTGCAGCGATTCAGGATATCCGAACGGAGCACTACAAGTCCGAGCAATCTATTTTTGTACAGTCAAGGCCCAAGAATTAGCTACCTACAAGTAGAGATGTTGACCTTCTAAGTTCTAACCTACCTATAAGTACTGGATGGGTTCCGACTTTTAGGTTGAGACTAGGAAATGGGTGCCTATAGATAGGTAATGGTATCTTTTCCATCTACTTATACCTAGTACTAGGTACTTATAGCCGAGTGCTCCAACCCGGCGGGTACCCTACCTACCTGGTGGGTAAGTTCGTAGCTTATGCAGGGTGTAAAGAATCTATTATATGAGTATTATATAAGTCGTGAGCTGCATTGAGAATTTGAGTGACATCAATTCATCATACGACCGATTAGCTACGTAAGTATCTTAGTTACTAGCAACAGCTAGCAGAGAAAATCGTTATCTAGATATTAAACTTCAATTATATTCTGATGGCAACAAGATATGTTACCCATTAGCTGATAGGTAGGTAGCCTAAGGTAGGTAGCACAGTATGACATACATAACCTCCCCTAGGCATGCGACCCGGCCAGTCGCCCACCCAGCCCGTGGATTTAACTCGCCGCCTAATTTGCAGCTGCCTCGTCCAGATGTTGTATGAAGGGATAATTCCTATCGATATATTCCGTCGACTTTTCATTGAGAGGAAAAAATCCACAGCAAAACATCTAAGTCTTACATTGATTATCCCTTGATTCCCGTTCTTCTCCTATACAAAATTCACACCCAAGCAAGAATTCCCATATCTCATCTCCAGCCGTCTTTCTCGTTAAGAATCGCTTACCCCCACTGATAATACTCCTATTCCTCAAGATGACTGAAGCCGGTCACACCACAAGAACCCCCAGCGGCACACATGGACCTAAAGCCGCAAGTGTATCCTCAAATGGAACAGACAAATCCCGTGGGAAACATAACGCCCCATCGCAGATATCTACTGCAGGAGACAAACAATCAGGGCCAAACCCAACCAAGGAGGCCCAGGTCACCAATGCAAATACGAGTGGCAGTGATAGAGACGCACGCACTTCCCACAGCACATACAAAACCGAAGATAGAAAACCCCGCTCCAGCTCTCAATCATCCAAAACACGAGCTGGGTCTCGTTCCAGCAGGGTCTCCACAACCGCGGAGCGCAACCCAGATCACATAGACAAGGTCAACCCCGAAATCAGTAAGATGGAGAAACAACTCGCTCAGATATCCACGATAACCGACGAGCTCGCGAGGCTGGAACAACAACTTGTAGATATCGAAACTAGCAGTAGCTGTATCATCTATAGTGAAAATTACACTTCCTCTACAGCTGCACACCAACTGTCAGAGAGAATCCAGCTGAAGCTCAATCTCTGCCAGGCCGGGAGCCGTCTACCTGAACGGGAGCGCAGGCTCGAGGAGAAGCTTCAGGACATCAATTCAGTCAGGATGAAGGCACTTGGAGAGATGAGGAAATTGGAAACCAGTAAAGTCGAACGGGACGGTATCAAAAAGGCTGGTAGTTCGAGCGGTGCTACGAGTCGTGCAAAGGGCAGGGCTGAAAATGTCGATGATGGTCATGATATCGCCTATCAGAAGAAATTGGATGAATGGTCTAAGTTTGATAGAGAACAATCTAAAGAAGCTCAGAGGCTAGACCTTGCGTTGATGAAAACGAGAGAAGAAATGGTCCAGATGGATAAGGATTTGAAGAGGAGACGTGGGCACGGTGGGATGGTTCGGTAAGGTTGGTACTGAGGTTCGAGGGCGTGGCGAGCTTGTGGAGCTACCCTACAAGTGAGTAGCACTTGATCTTTTTGTATATATGTGCAGATTATACGCTTAAGACGTTTGGGTTCTTTCTCTCCTTGTACTGAATCTGCTTACTCTATCGACTTGATGGATGTGTGCGTGCAAATTGTTCCGGAAGGACCATATGTGAACCCTAAAAGTGATGCCACTCCTCTCATGTGACAACTGTGGACTCTGCTTCACAGTATTGGATGAAAAGAGATGCAAAAGTAAGACACGATGAAGAAACCTAACTGACAGGCTATCATGATCCTCAAATAGTGACAGAAAGCCCATCGCATAACAACCAATTCTGATAATTGCATTTCACCCAAGTCAAAGAAACGCCAAGTAGATATCCCCCTCCACCAACTTCCTCTCCTGTCCAACTCGCGGGTCGCGCGTGGCCCAGTATATAGGCCCAGCATAACAGGCAGGAACCAACAAACCGCGGCAACAATACTCGCTGAATATATCCCAACTAGGTAGCATCCCGACCATGGCCGGCACAAATAATTAACTCGAATAGATACCGTGAAACACCAAGATCCAAACCACGGTCTAGAACTTAGGAGCCGACAACAGCACTCGCTGTTTATTTCCCCAGTAGACATCGTAATCCTAGAATCTCCAGGACTACCGGCAAGAACAGTTGGCCGAGACCAATACTAGCATCTAAAGTCCAGCCTCCAAGTTGTGGACAGATAAGTGTATAAATCAGTGTAAAGTAAGCACTTACCTACGAGAATCAAATCCCTATTCAAATTCTCTCTTACACATCCTTCTGGCCAGTAATGTTCTCGTAATATCATATCATATCATATCAATCCCAATACACCCTCTCCCCCACTCGCACATTCTCTTCTTAGTCGTAATCCAAGTCAGGTATACCGTATTCGCCATGCCAAAGCCGCGAGATGAACCCAGAAATGGAGACGAACCTAAACATCGAGATCGTGCCTCCGGAGATGGAAGGCCTATGCTAACCCGCTCCAATACAAATCCTCGTGGCACTAACGATAGAAAGCCTGCACCAGCCCCTTCCAAGACAAATCCCCAGACCAGGCCAATGCCAGCTCCCTCCAAGATCAATCCTCGTGCCCCTGGAGATAGGATGCCTAAACCGGCCCCCTCTAATACAAACTCTCGTGCCCCCGAAGACATAGATCCTAAACCACGCCCCGCCAACCACAATCGTGCTACCCCCGAAGACAGAGATCGTAAATCAGCCCTCTCCAGCAGACATCAAGCCCTTGGCGAGAACGCTTCCAAGCCAGCGCCCCGCAGCAAAGATGATGCGCTTGACAAGAAAAACTCCCAGCCAGCGCACTCCAACCCCGATCCTGACGACCGACCATCCCGCACCTCCAAACAACACCCCCGATCCCGAAACTCCAGCCCCAACCCCAACCCCAACTCCTACCACAAAACCCGCGCCCCCAGCCCCGAGCCCGAGCCCTGCGACCCAGAAGGCGGCCACAGGCGAACCACCAACATCCGCGAAACATCTGAAATCCTGCAGGAATTCTCCACCCCCGAAATCCGCGACGGATTCATCAAAAAGTACCAAAAAATCATCTCCAAGCTAGAAGACGAGAACATCGATATGCCGCTATATCACAGTGAAGGGGACGTTGGTCCTCGACGAGAGCACAACGATTCTAAAATCGACGATTACAGAATTGCAATCAAGAAGCTGAGGTTGATACCTGGGATTCTTGAGAAGATTGATACCGCGATTGAGAAGGACTGGGAGGGGCGTCGGAAAGAGGAAAGGAAGTTGAAGGAGACGGACTTGAAATATGCGGTGGGGGTGATTAAAAAGCGTGTGAGAGATGCAGAGACGAGAATTCTGTACTATTGAGCTCTGTTTATGGGAATCAGAGATAGCAGAAGCGGGTACTGGCATGGGAGTTCGGCGTTGCTTTTGATATTAGGATATAGATCGTTGGAATCTTTCTGCTTGGGTTGAAATGCAGGATATATATAGGTCGCTATAACTATCCTATATAATCTTGGTTTCTTTCCCTCTACTTAGAGTGACATGACGTGAAATGAAGTGAAATATCCATAGAAACAGCACAGTGGGAAGTTACCAATGAATGAACCGGTGAACCAAGTTAGACGAAACCTTGCACCGATGTCCAGCTAACACTAGACCTGGATTTCTGTCACAGGTGTGAGCCAGCTAAGAACTTAGCAAAAAAGGAACACCCCCATCTGCTCTGCAGACAGCCCAAGATTCCGCCGCGAAAGCACTAGCTCCACCAACTCCCGATGATAGGATTGGTATACGGTCTTGATACAGTAGCTGATGCAGTTATACGTAGTTTCCGATACCACATACCTCGGTACATACCGGCCAAACTGAGCAGGCTAATATTGACAATATAATGAAAGACTTGGATTGCTTGCCAGTGATGAAGTATACTACTTTACCTAGCATTAACTCTTTACAGCAGCACTATGCTAGAGGCAGTGCCAGAGTCAGAATCAGGCTCAGGAGAAAGCGGGCGGGGCAAGGCAGCATTGGCTCTTCTCTCCCCAGCTTCACAATTCCCTAGTTAAGCACTTCGAAATTTATGAACTCCTAGGAATATACTACTTAGTACATTCCGGTATTTCAGTATATTGCTAACACCAGTGATACTTAAACTGAAACTATATACCGACAGTGATATAGTTATTACTAAGAATATACCCTCAACAATTAATACCTCTCACTGGAATTGGGGTGTATACAAAAATACTGAAAATACCAGTCCCATCGCTACCAACCTTTACATACCCCACGATCCCCATTCCAGGGAGACCTCCAACGCGGCCAAACAATATAGGTAGAACCCAAGCAGCGGCACCAACGACAGCTGCCTGCATCAACCAGGTCCCGAATCTTTCCGTCGGCCTACCCAGCACTAGGTAGCAGATAGCATGATATATAAAGCAGGGCAAAGAATACACTTCACCAATTCGCACTCGCGACTCATACAACATAACTCAAAATATCTTCTCGCACCATAAACCCCAAAGCTCAATTTTGAAATCCAAGTCCCTCGACCTACTACACTCAGCATGCAGAAAGCCGCATCCTCTCATCGTCCTCGCTCCAGAAGCTCCACCCCGCAACCAGATAGCAACCGCGCAGTTCAAAAATCAAACAAAAGCAGCACAAGCACCTCCTCCTCCACCACATTCAAAAACGCCTGCACCCAAACCACCAGCGATCCCTTCCCCGCAACCACCGACTCGCACCCCGCGCTCGTCAAAGCCGCCGAAATCCTCGGCTCTCTGTACACCTCCGCTGGCCGCGCATCCGCCAAAGCCTCCAACGACCAACGTATCCAGGCGTACTACACCAAGCGCGACACGCTGGATCCGAAAAAAGACGAAGCTGAATGGCGACACATCACTTCTCGAGTGCAGCTTTGCAGGCAGATAAACCAGTATTTGGAAGATATCGGGGTTGTGCGCGTGAAGCTTGATGAGGCGATTGCGAGTGGGAATAAGAAGAAAAGGGAGTTGAGTTGGCAGAAGATGGGGGATTTTAGGAGGTGGATTGGGGAGAGGGAAAAGGATATTGGGAATGGGGAGAGGAAAATACGTTGAGCAGAGGGCGCGGGTAAGAAGAAGGGTGAGAGGAGGTAGAGGGGGGGTGGAGGGGTTGGGAGATGGGTTTGTGGGGGGAGACTGCCAGGAGGGGTGGTGGGGGGCTTTAGTGTGGGGAATATGGAAGATGTGTGGTTGTCTTTACTTGGTTGTGTTGCATGTTTACATCTACTTAGAGTAATCGAAAATGCCGTTGCAAGATTGAGACTGCACTGAAAAAGTGATGGCGCATGAATGGTAAGCCTTACTAGGGCGCCAGCTTGATAAAAGTGAAGACATGACATTAACTTGAGTCGAAGGTTCAGGAGAAGTGAATCTGGGCGCTTAACCTAAAGCAATCTCCACGAGCCTATCAAATTGGCATAAAGCGACATTTGTAAATAATGGACAAGAACAGCGAAATCTCCAAACGCAGTCCAAACTTCTACTCCGAGTTACACCACAGCCAACGGCGATCAGTAGAAGTTCTTTCTCACTGGAGACAACTCCCGACTCCACAATACCAAGGCAAACGCCAAAAACCTATTCAACTCGAAAAACAGTCGCAGGTGCACACCGGTCATCTACTTAGGCAACCACGGCCAGGTCAGGCCACCAGACCATACCAGCAACGGGCCCACGACCCGCATTATCTTAACATTGTAACCTTATGGCCGATCCAAAAGCCATGATAGGGTCTGAAGTATTCATGGATTGTGAACGTATACACTTGGTAGAGTTTCTGTGCAGTACAGGGATAGGCGTCACTTTTAGGCACAAGCGCAGTAACACGAAGGGGACCGCGTGGTTAGTCATCCATGTGGCCGGATGGAAGGGCAATATTCGACAACCGAGAATGGTGTTAACGCGCAAGGCTTCTGAGATCTATAGCGACGTCCCAGGGCTAGTATAATCGTGAGTGAATGTACTGGACACTACCGACCGAAGGTACGAAAAGCTGTGCTCTATGACATATGTTGGCTTCGAAGGTCCATTGGCGGTCCCCTTGTACACGTCTATGTCCCTGCGAGGCCTTCCCATCGTAGGGGTCTTAGGCGTCAGGCGGTCATAAGAACCGGTTGTGCTGGTACGGACAGATATATGGTCCTATGCGGAATTTCTGTAGGCTGCTGCAATTGATACCGTCGTGAAGATGTGGGGAGCATTCAGTAGGCAGCCAGATATAGCAGCTGCATAAGTAAGCTGCCTTTAGCTTCGATATTAAATGAAAATCATCCACACATCACTTATTCTATCGGACAATTCTGATTAGTACACAACTTCCATTTTCCAAAATGCCTCCACAAACATCACCACTCAGACCAGCTTCCTCGCGAGAATCTCATCATGGCGGAGGTAACGATAGTCAAGGTCGTAGACGAGAGTCGCCCAAGGAAGAAAACAAGGCGAATAAACGTAGAGCAGATGCCCAGGTTGAAAAGCAAACAGCATCAGCCAAAACAGACCACAAGCGTCCAAGATCACGTTCCAGATCGCCGGCAAAGTCTTCCACTTCTGGCGGTGTGCGAATCCCGGACCCACTAGTATACTCAGACGAGTTCAAAAACCACGAATCTGGTCAGATTGAGAAATTGCTGCAGGAAGAGATCCAAAAAACAGAAAAAGAAATGGATTCCAACAGAGACAGTAGCAAGGTGCCGTGGTTAGAAGCCCAGCTATGCGAATACAAGAGAAAGATAACACTCCTGCCCAAGATGAAGAAAACAAGGGACGACGAGGACCTCGTAACTTATGAGCTAGAGATATATACCCTTGAAAACATTTCGGACGTTACGGGCAACATCTATAATTACAATAAAAAGATGAGCACGCTGGACCGAAGTAAGGATGCCAAAAAGCTGAATAAATACAGGAAATGGATTAGTAGATGGGAGAAAAAGCTCAAGGAACATAAGGAGGCCCTCAGACAAGCCGGACTAGTGTATGCTGAGTGAGAGGTATACTTAGTAGGCCACGGAAGGGAAAAGCGTATTTGATTGAACGATCGTGAAGAGATGGGTAATATCTGAGTTCGTCAGGGCGCTGAATAAACGATAGGGAAGACTAGATGTTGAGCCATCGGGATTGCAGGCATTTGGCGTTAAGTTTTGAGAAATGTAATCCTAGTAAAGAGTATAAAGATTCATTGTGAACAGCACCAAAGTATACTATGAATGTAATTGAGAAATGATGGACAGTAAAAGAAACATGCTTCACAGTGGCGTGATAGTTCCAGATGATGCTCAAGCAAATCGCAAGGAGAGACACCATGGTGAACTAGCCTTTCCATCTTTTCTCGAAGAATGAAGTGATATCGGAGACTACTCCGAATGTCGCGATGCTAAGCAGTCACTAGTATTTTGAAGATGAAGATTGTCAGAAACAGAAGATGAACTCTCAAAAATGAAACCGTCGTTGTCATCGTCTTTAAGGTTAAGGTCGGACCGATGATATTCCGATTTGGTAGAAAACCCCTTACTTGTACGAACACAACTTTATTCGTAGACGCGGACGAATTCAGGTGTTTGTACCACAGAGTAAGGTTATATCTGAAGATAGAAGAAAGAAGACGCGGCAGGGCTATACTATCTTCTATTCCGACTTCCAGATCCCTATTATTGTCGCACTCGCCGATATGAATCAAGCCAAAGTGCCGAAGAGCGAAGGTGGGTTGGGTCGCGCACAGAGGTGGTGATCGTCGGATCCTCGCGTTTTGCGATTCTGACTCTGTATTTATGATGGGGAAATTTCGCGTGCTCGGATGTATGGAAAGATTTGGAAGTTTCGGATATGAAAGTCCACTCAATCGATAGATAATTCCCAGAGTTCCCGCGCCGCGCCGCGCTGGGAAGTGCGAGCGAGTATTGGTTTTTGAGGCTCGGGGAGGAAAAAGGGAGAGAGAAGAATTGAGATAGAGTTCTAGGCGCCAATAATAGAATGGTATCATTTATCGTGCCAGTTGCGAAGTTTCTTTGGGAGGGATAGAGAACTTGATTGGGTTATCCCATGTCCAATTACCGTGCATGCTTTCCAATAGTGTTTTGTGACGAGGCCGCCGAGGATGGCTATTCCGTAAGAAGCATGAAGCTTCCCCAGGAAATTGTTATGCGATGGGAAGAACTGCTTGACTGGACCATCCAGGATTCAATAATCGACGGATGATGTGATTGTTTGTGAGTTGTGACAGGTTGTGTTGGGATACCATCAGAGACATTGGGCGGTTGATATCCGAAGAAGGTCTTGGAATGGCGATGGGCAGCCAAGACGAGCCTGTGTTTGTGAGTGAGGGAAATGGAAACGCTCGATGATTTTCTGTTCGCGCTTCGACATCATCGCAGTAACGTAACGTGAGGCATCCAGGTGGCCAAGACGGTCGAGGCTCCTTGGGGTTGTCGATATAAACATGGGTGAAAGCAGTAGGCCAGTAGGCTACATCTCCGTAGAAGATTGGTCCTAAGTGTTCCCTGCGGTTCTGACAAAAGGTCTGTCAGCGTCAAAACCCAAGTGCAGAGGTATACTCCAGGTAGGTATAGGCCAGGTACCTTACCTGTGCCTCGGTCTCTAGGCCTAAGACAGTTTAAAACATTGCCTTTCCAGGTACCAAAGTCCCCAACCCAGTCAGGGGGTTATGGGCCTAACTTCCCATAATCCCAAGCTTAAGCTGCCGAAGCCGCCGAGACGAGGTGATGAAAGACCACACAAAACACAGACACAGTCCACCGTCAGCCCAACACCAACACCCACCCCGAGAGCAGCGAGTCCACCCACCGTGCGCCGTTGAAATGTTTGGAAAAGAGTCCACAACCCACTCGGCTACAGCGTGCCACATCATCTTTCCCAATTCTCATTTCTTGTTCGATCTCGCTTAAAGTATTGAAGAGTTGGAAGCTCGTATCGCAAAGTTTGCCAACATTATTGCCCAAGGCGGTGCCAATTGTATGTAAAATTACAGTCATTCACTTGTACGGTCCAGAAAACCCAATCATACGACTACTCCACAGCTGTATATTATAGTTTCTATTGGTCTCCGAGAGCTTGCGAGTTTTGTGGCTTGTAATCGATAATTATATTTTTACTTACAGGATACTGGTACGGAAGTAATAGTGGTAACTTGTAAGATTGAATGTGCGTAAATGTCGTTGGTCCTATCGTCTTGCTGCGAGCCTGCCTACCTGCGAGTTTGTCTCACGGCTGCGCTTTGCGCCCGCGCCCACTTCTCATGCTGTGCCGTGCTCTTGAAAAGATTTTACCGAGCAGGTGATGCAAACGGAAATGCGCATTTGAAGCTCAGCCAATGTCTCTGGCTGCCTACGGAGTGGCTACCGTACCGGCTGTACTCCGCGAGCAGCCGGCAGCCGTGCTGAAGTTCAAGTCCGTAGGTCAATGTTTGCTTCAATTGAGCTCGAGCCGGCAGCAACTAACTACGCACGACTAGGCAAGTACTGGCTAAGGTCAGGTACAATGGTACAATGCATTTCCTTCATCCTCGTACAGACTCTAAACAGCCATTTAAGCTTATCCTGAATCGTTGCATGTTATGTTATGACAACAGCAACCCACGGAGAGTTGCCTTCACCCGAGACGGTGATTGGACAAGGCCATCTCCGAGCGTCCCAAAGAGGCTTAATCACCCTTACTCAGCCTGGACCACAGCCTTGTAAAACCCTGCAGAACCCTGCTCATGCAATTTCCCCTGGACATGGTCGCACATTTACCTCATTTATCCACCGAATCAGAACCCCTTCTTCCGCCCACCTCGTCCCCTCGTCGATCTCCGCCTCCATCCTTTCCCACTTCCCATCCTTCCACCATAACCGCCTCGGAGGAAATCAATCTAAAAACGATGAAATCCATGGCTGGCATGGGTTGCTGGCATTCCACAGCCGATGGATGGTAAGATGAAGGTGAATTTGGCTTTTCCTGCGGCACAGCGAGGGAAATGAATGAAATTGCGAGTGCGCTTTAAGTATCATGCTCCTCGCCCGACATCTAGCCATCTCTTCTCTTCCTCACCACCACTAAATATCTAACACGATAATACCCTTCGTACACAAGTACTCACCACCTTTCTTCTCTACCCTCAATTAATTTTTGTATCTCTCGATACGTCCGTTCTTTGAACTCTTTTCTATACACTCTTTAAATCATACATAATGCGTTACTCATACGTCTCCGCTGCCATCATGGCATTCGCCCCGGCTGTCTTTGCCCAAGTTGCCGGCTTCGACGCCATCTCCGTCCCGGCTCAAGATCAAGTTGTTAAGGTCGGTGATGTCTTGGACATCAAGTGGGATCCTAACTCGGTCGCTGGAACTGTCAAGCTTTCATTGTTGGAGGGTGCTACTCCAGCCACTTTGCAATATGACCCCGTGGTCATTGCCAGTACGTTCTACCTCGAATAAACCATTCCCAAAATGAGACATACTAACCTACTTCTTAGCCGGCGTCAACAACTTGGATGGCCACTTCGCATGGACTGTTCCCGCATCCGTCGGTAGCTTCGCTGCCTACGGTATCCAAATTACTCTCGATGGCAGTGCCGACAAGACCTTCCAATGGTCCAACCACTTCAAGATCCAGCCAGCTGCATCCAGCTCCTCATCCGTCGTCGTCTCCTCCACTGCCGCAGCTTCCTCCACCGCCGCAGCAACCACATCCACCTCAGCTGCTGCTGCCTCCACCACCGCCAAAGCCAGCACCATCCTCTCCACCACCCAAATCAGCAGCACCGTCACCGCTTCTGCCCACACCACCTCCGTTGTAGTCCCCGTCTCCAGCGCTGCCGCAACCCCCGCAACCTCCATCCCATACCCTGTCAACAACACCACCGTTGCCCTCAACCCCACCTCCGGCTCATCATCCAACGGAACCAAGCCCACCACCCTCACCGCCGTGGCCTCTTCCACCAGCAAGGGTAGCTCCCCATCCGGCACCGGCCTCGCCGTCGCCAACTCTGCCTCCGGCATGGCTGCTACCGGCGTCATGGGACTTTTCGGTTCCATCCTTCTTGCTCTTGCTTTGTAGATCAAATGTCCCTCGTCTAGGATATAATCGCATAACGACAAACGGATATTTTCCCATTTCTATCATTCGAGGCATAGAAGGGCTGGCATAATAATTGGGGAGCATTTCGCATCGCGTGGCGCTCTGCTTGCATTTGGAAATTAAAAACTTTACTTTCTCATTGGTTGGGTGGTTTCACATAGGGATATCATGAATGAACAAAACTTCTACTTTTTCTTTTCTCATCATATCTTTCCAAACACCGCTTCTTCATACCAAGAATGCCATTTGATAGGGCTTTGGTGATAGATTGTGGTGGTGGTTAGGAAGTGATGGTGATTGGTTGCGGGGCGCCTTTTTTGTTCTGATGAAGGCAGGGGAAAAGAAGATACATACTTCTTTGTTTTTACTTTGTACTTAGGGAAAGGGAAACTTTTATGACGAGTAGTGGTGTGTAAGTGCGCCTTTGGAGGAGAGAAATTCAAATTAGATGGTGATTACGATACTTTGAGTGTTTTTTTCCTTGTGACTTCATTTTATGCCTTTGTGACGTCTTCCTTTTTGTAAACCCGTTTTCTTCGTATCCCTAAATGTCGAGCTCTGAAATCCATTTGTAACGTTCCTTTCATCCTATGTTGGTTGGTCATCCATCTAAATTGGGGAAAATCCAACCGTCTGACCCCCTTCATTTCTTCTCGTCTTGTCTCACCTTCCCATGCCATCCTTCAAACCGTCCACCCTTTAAGCATCTCACCTCAGCATACCTCGCTGACACAAACCCAACCCAACCCAACGCACCTTCTCATTCTTACATGCCAACAACATGCAATCGTAGGAAAACTGAGGTGCCAGTATCTATGTTACCTACCTACCTACCTACCTACCTCTCTTAGTATACACAACTATAGTTACAAAGCCCATACCATACCTCTTTTCCTCTCCCCGCTCCATTCCATCCACATTCCTCCTCTCTCTTCCTCCTTCCCCTCGTAGTCGTCCTCTCTATACTTAACCAAAATCACCATCTCAAGACGTTTCCCCAACTCACGCATGTTCTAAGCATACTAGACCTACCCTGTATATACCTCACGCATCTCATCCCCCAGCCCAAGTCACTGTACTCGCTCATTCTCCCAAATAGAGCTCATCCTCTACAATACTTCCATATACCAGTATTTATTACTCTCCTCTCGGTGACTTTATTTATTCACTTATCTATTCCCAGTCTAACTTTTTGCCTCAGTCGGCCACTTACTCAGTCACTTTGTCACTCGGCTACTTGCTCATTTGTTCATCTGGTTACTTCCTCACTCACTCACTCACTTCTCCTCTCCTCCCATCAAGAAAGCCAATATCGATGTAAACTTTATTCTTATTCTTCAAACGAGCGTGTAAAGTGTCTTCCTCCATGCATACAGCAGAGTACTAGTACAAGTACAAGTACAAACACCAATCAAAGTACAGTACAAGTCCAAATGCCAATCAATCAATCAATCGATGAGCCAACCAACTGATCGATAAACCCCAAGTAAGTGATCCATCAATCCATCAATCGAAATCAAGCGAAAACCCCATCCGCTTAAACCATATCCATCCATGCATCTCTCTGCTATTCCCAATCTTCCTCCCTTCCATCCATCCATCCATGCATCCTCCTCTCCTCCCCTACTTCTTCCCCAAAGTCTCATTGATCATCCCACCAATCTTCCCATCGGGATTGAAATTCTTCCTATAGCGCGGAAAAAACATTATCGAATTAGTTTCTGTTGTGTATCTGCGTATCCCGTGGCCTTTTCTCTATCCCAAATATTTTTTTTCGGTGTGCCTCAAAATCCTTGTTTGAAGTGTGTAATGTGTATGAATGTCTTCCCCGGACTCCAAAAATGAAAATGAATGAAATGTAATATTGTGTGTGGTGGCGTAAGGGTGTTGTATTAGGAAAAGACTGTGATGTGTTTTTTTGGGGGGGGGGTTGTGTGTGTCGTGGATTGAGTTAGTGATTATGATTAAACATTATATCCTTTGCTCCCCAGACTAGGAAACATAGAAACAAGCATCTCTGTATATGCTTCTGGGTGTTAAGAAAAGAAAACTTCATCTTCGACCGGCGAGATGCGGAAAAGTGAAAAGGAAAAGTGATGAAGATCGATATCCATTCCGGAATAGGAGGGTGCTTCCGGGGTCGGCCAGGTTTCCATTCGTAGTTGATATCTGCTCGTAGTTGTTGTCCATTGGTCGTAGGTGTCCATGCGTAGTATCCATTGGAAGACGGATGTCCATTTACAGGCGGGGTTCCAGAGTAGTCCGGTATCCTTTGGGTAGTCCAGTATCCAGTATCGACTTCTACTTCACCTCTTTATCCAACGACATAATGGTTCACTCCAGAGCGGAAATCGTCGTATAGTCCAGTCCTCGGGAGGTTGGCCCTCCATGCTCATATCATCTATTCACTCCACCAGCTCCTCTCTCACTCGGCCTGTGGTCCCTAGACCTAGATTCGTAATCTCTCATTGCTTGCTGCAACTCCGTTGAGCTCGAGACACCTTCAGCGTTGCACCTTTGTCTTCGACTCCTCACGCTATCCATGCTCGGCAACGCCTCATTGGCAGTTACTGAAGCTTTCAATTCAGGATAAGTTTCCGGTTCCTGTACTGATTTATTTGTGGTAAAGTCCAGTTGCAAAGAGAGCATTATCTCCTCTTCTATAGATAGTCTCTTTGGAGAGCGATGTATCTTCTCCTCTTTAGATGGTGGTGAAGTCACTCCCCGATGCGGAAACTGATCTTCGAGTGGTTGTGCAAGCCCGAAACGTACTGGTCCATCTCGGATCGTCTTCCCCTGACCGCTGGATCCATTGTATCTAGGGGTTTCCATGTGGCTGCGAGGATTGGTGTTGTGGTTATTACGATTTACATTGACGGCTTGATGTTGAGTTGACGTCAATGTTTGAGCAACAAAAACTTGCTCGCGAGGTGGGTACTGAGCTGCCTCGGGTGCATGATGGCGATTCTGGTTCTGACGTCCTCGATGAGGGAGAGATGTACTTGACTGCATCATGCCTTCATATGCTCTCGGCTCAGATGATACAAATTGAGCATTGAAAACGTGTTGCTCTAAGTTGTTTCCGTGTGGCCTAGGGAGCGACTGAGTATTCTGTGATTGATAATTGAAGTTGCTTTGTGGTGTGGGACCGGCAGACTGCATATGTTGATAATGATTCGCGTTTTGAGGAATATGAGACACATTCGTCTGATACTGCGGCCAGGGAACGTAGCCAGGATAGGGCGTATTTTGAAATGGTTGTTGTGAGGACTTGTGTGCTGGCATATGGTACACATGTGGTTGCGGGTTGAGGTTTTGTGCTTGCCAGTATCCCAGTCTTTGTTGACCGATCATTGCATCATAGGATGTGGGCTGCGCCGTGTCTGATGTACTCCTTCTCATTTCCGGGGCTTGCATAGATTCCGATACATCGGTGTGAGGCTGTGGCAGTGATTGCGTTCTCTGCATTGACAAGCCTCCAATGGATTTCGCTTGACCTGGAGGAGTATTTCCCATTATAGTTGCCTTTGAGTTTGGGTTGAAGGCTGGAAAAGATTGTTGCGGTAATTGTGTCCCATGCATGAAGAAGCCTCCATTAAAATTCGGTTGATCGGGAGGAGTATTTCCCATCCCAGTTGCCTTTGGGTTGGGATTGAAGTCTGAATAACTTGAAGATAGGTTGTGATACATGGCTGGTCCTAGGTTTGTGTTCGTTTCCGTGGTCATACTCCCCGTGGTGTTATTAGAATGCAGCATATTCCGGTTGGTAGTCGGTATATTGTTGCACCTTGACATGGTTGGACCATTCGAGTCCGATAAGATCTCCGGGTTGGTAGTCGAGGTATCGTTGTTCCACAGTATGGCTAGATCGTCCCACGCTGAGGCGTCCAGGTATATGTCCCGTTCCCAGTCAATCGTTAATGATTCACCAACAACCGCACCACTTGGTGCCGCCTCCATCAAGATTCCGGAGAGCTCGTCTTCAAAGGAATAAGGTACATCACTTGGTGGTATTCCTATTCCTCCACCCATGTCTATAGCACCCATTTGCCCGGATGAAGACATAACCATACCACTTGGTGCTGGCTCTGTCTGCGAGTACATGTTCCCTCCCCTTGTTGGTGTTGCATGCCCTGCATGCCCACTCATTGGTACCCCACTAGGCATACCTGCTGCCATCATCTGCTCCAAATGGGAATCTCTATTCTTCAGATGGGATCCTCGTCTCTTCTCACTTGTGGCCTTTTCAACTCTAGCTGGACCACCACCTCGCCCCCTTCCCGGTTTTGGAAATGGATCTTGAGGAACATACCCAACGATGCCGTTGTCTGCCAACGGTCCGCCGACCATATTTCCTACTTTTCCAATGGCACCGTCGCCTTTGAACATGCTGCCAATGGCGCCGTCCTTGTTGAGTGCAGGAGCACCTGTTCCGCTGATGCCTGCTGGTGCCTAGATGATAATGGTTGTCAGGTATTGAGTAAGGAAGATATGAATGAGGTATGGAGTGTTGAGCATAATGACGAGAGGGTTGTATATGCAAATGCAAGCGGGGTCAGGAAAAGGAAACAGTGAGTTGGTAAGTTATAACAAGAAGATATCTTTGTGAATAGTGAAGGAGTGAAAGTGTAAGAACGGAAAGGAAGATTTACTGATGAGGTTGACTCAGGAATAGCATCGTTATTGTCATAAGACTTGATACCCGCGGTAGCACCCGTGTCCATTGCCGTTTTGGAAGAATGTGAGTCCATATTGATGTTGAGTATTCGATATCGAGAGGTAAGTTAGATGAAATGAATTCGAAGTGAGACAAGAAGAATGTTATCCAAGAGTTGTGAAGTTGATTGGAAAGAAGAGACGAGGGCAGGGCAAGAGAGTATTTATACAACAGCAGGCGTGATGATGTCGTGAAATCACCAGAAAGTGTGACGTTTAGCTCTCTCGCTTGTGCCTGTGATTGGACAATAACGGGGTTAACGTCACCTAACTGCTCGCAAACGAATGAAACTAAAGTTAAGTATGATCTCAGCGTGCACTCAATAGAATTCCAAAATATTTTCATAATTTCACGAAATTCATACCCTTTAGAACTTTAATTTCATGTCCCTCATACACTTAAGGTTTGCACATTGGATGCCTTTAGAAGACTGTCAGTCGATGTAGTATAGCTCGCGTCGAAGATATACTTTAGCGTCCAGACTTACAATTAGCCCAATCCACAGTCCCGCAGCCTCTAGAAATAATTGGCTGTTAGTCTTCGAGCATATAAGGCTGTATCACGCCGGCGCTGTAATGAAGCTATCGTCGATGTCCCGTCCTTTTCATTCATGGCTTGAGGTGTGAAAACTTGAAGAAAATGTGCTCAAGTAGTCTGTGATGTGGCGCATATTGCGATTCCGATACTGGCACGCTAGCGCAGAAAAAATAGGCCACTTTCGGACAATGTATTGTAGCTGATTGCTGTTGTTAAATGAATGACCTGGTGGTCGTCGTCTTGTAATGTCCGTGCTGTACCCCGCGGCGGGGTGGGGCGGGGGCGGCGGGGTATTACGATTGATCGACAGTACTACATCATCTCGTCTCCTCCTCTCCCCCATTCCGAAATTAATAAAAAATAAGAATAATCACTATCAAAGGATCTAATTGCGATTATTGACTGCTAGCAACAGATACAAAAAGTATCAATAGCGAATACCCGAAAATGGCGCCCACGGCAACTTCCTTTCCCAACGAGTCGGTGGACAACAGTCGAGTGCGAGCTAAAGGCACGACCCCATCACCAGTATAAAACTCAAAAAAAAGAAAAACGGTCCCATATTTGAGAGCTTAGAAGAAGAGAGGCTGTATCGCAAGTAATATCTAGCTGCAGCATTGAGGATGTATGTAATGTAAAATCATCAAATGAGGAAATCGATGAGACGAAGACTTTGCTGATACGTGGCAGATTCGCCGAAAGGGGATTTGATGAAGGCGTTGCCGGACATATGTAAGGACATGTTAGTACTGAGACATTCGCAGTCAAAAGGTATCTTGGGCGGCGTGAACCAGGCAAGCAAGCACTAATTCATCCAAATTCTTCTTCCTCTAGATCAGTCCGCGGTCCTATTCTCACCGATCACTTCTGGTTGAATCCGCTTTCGCAGCATTTCTCTCAGATCTGAGTCTCCGATCTGATCTTGGTCAATGAGAATGGCGATGTAGTGGTCGGGGACGAGCCCATCAATGCAGCTGCATTTGCTATCCACCCAGAGAGTCCGTTAGCCCAGCCTTAACAATGGACTGATGGGCCCCGGCTCATGCTAATTTTTGTAGTTCACAAAGCTCGCCCCGGTGTTCATGCTGCGTGTCACGCGTACTCTGTGTACGGGAAAGCTTACAGCGCATTTGGTATACCACTAGATATGATTACACAGGATGCGTTGCGCTTCTACAAGTCTCATAGCGTGTACGACAATTTTGGGGGCATTGTCCTCGATCGCGAAGAAGGGATTCGGATTGCAAAGTGTTTGGGGGATGGAAAAGCTTGCATTTTACAAAACCACGGATTGCTAACTGTAAGTCAGAGTGTGGATGAAGCGGCTTTTTAGTTCATGAGTCTGGATAAAACATACTGTTGGATGTAACCTCGCGCGCAAGATTGAAGTGAAGACGATTGACTATTGGCGGTGGAGAGAATTTTCTTGCACACCACTTCACTGAAGAATGTACAGTAACATAAGGGGCAGTGTACATGTGCAGTTCGTATCTACTTCAAGGATGTACTCCAAGCGCCCACAGGGATATGGGAAAGCATTTCCTAGGCATTTGTTATTTCCGGGCGGTCATCCCCGACCAATAACATAACCGACAGAGATCCGGCAGACTGGTAAGACAGCCACCCCTCTCGGAGCAAGAACTAGAATGGTAATCACCGGCATATACATTAACCGAGACCAACTCCGATATTCATTCAAAGTAAATTTCATTAAGCAACAGTTGGATCTTGTTGGCGTGATGATCTCATGCGAACCCGGGCTAATGTGGCAATATTGCAGCAGTTGAATGTATTCCAGCGGCAAAGTGCAGGAAGCCGTACGATATTGAAGATAATGAACGACATGGAACTTTTCCGCCGGCATCTGCACTGATATTCAGTTTTGGCAAGGGTGTAATGCATACATAGATATTGTAAGAATATAGTAAGGATCGACAATCAAAGAAGAAAAGCTGCAGTAATGGACATGGTCTGCTCAAGTGCGAAGAAGGAAAACCCTGGTTAGACAACAGCTCCCCAAGCACCATCCCGCGTTTATTCCATCAAAGAGTTCCGAGGCAAACCATCCTCGCCGTTATCACAATGACCCCAATGACCCTTTGACGAACCTAAGTGGTCATGATAGCAAGCAGGCCGTTCTGTGGCCCACTCACGCAGGGCATCCCAGTCCTTGCACTGGACCACCTGTCCATAACCAGCATCTCTGTGTCCAGTGGCATGAAGCAAATTGTCATCTGCCGCACACATAATGTTTTGGCGCAAGGCATCAAAGCAATGAAAATCGTGATGGAGTTCCCAGTCAATTTCGCTGCTATTTTTCAACGCAATGTAATGTTGGCGGATGAACTTCTAGACAAGGGTGGAGAGTAAGCTAGTGCAGATTGTAGATAGTTCAAAAGAGATTATGTTTAACTTACCAGACAGTGAAGTGAATGGTATGCGGTGATGGTATAGACCATTTTCTCGGTCTCGATAGGATGGCTCATAGAAGGTGGTAGACCCTGGGCAACAGCCCACTTAGGATCGATAGAGACTTCGCCGTGGCCGGCTTTGATGTCATCCCATGCCGAGGAAGATTCAGTTTCGTTGAAATACATATACTTGTTGGGCAGAAACTGTTGACGCATGACATTTTTCATGGGTACCAGTCCAGCTAATACATATTAGCCGTCTATGAACTTTCAAGGTGAGAGAATGAACTCTGCTTGCCGAGAGATTGCTTGCATTCCAACATTTCCTAGCCACGTGCACGTCTTGATAAATGCGCAATGGTTATGCTTTGGGAGATTGCAATGATGAGAAGGAGCACGATGAGCAATGTCTTGAGAGGATCTCGTCGGAATATCCTCATGTTACTGTGCGGCTCCTCGACATTTTCATGTACACTAGGTTCTACCTCAGAATGTGTGGAGTTTCTTGAGCTGTCGGTTTGGTCGAGAAGTTTATATTTGCTCTCCACTGTTTCCATGATGGCGTTTTGTAAACTTGAATGCAATGAGACGGTATAAAATGGTCGAGAAGCGAGTGCTAACGTGGGAAATTTTATGTCTTAAGTGCTGTTGGGATATCGTTCGGACTTTTCCAGAGGTGATGCGCAGTCTTTCCCTAGTACTTCCTCAACTTTCTCTACCCTTCCTTCCCTCTGATCTCATCTGCTGCCACGCCATCCATCTTCACCGACTTGTAACTCATCCACTAGGTGGCACACCCATCATTCGTAACATCTACGCTACTATAGCATAGTGAGCAGAAATGCCCCCCGCGGGTGCGTGAATGGATCTTCTTGAAGAACCAACATCATAGCCCATGCAGACCCATTTGTGGCAAAGGAGTAAACTTACAACAACTGTCTTGTTGCAGAACCCATACCTAGGATGTAGCTAAGCACCGCAAGCCTTTCTAGTCCTCTCAAATTAAATGCTGTTAGTCCACCAAGTCAGTCCAATTTGTTCTCCATATCTTTGCCCATCTAACTGAAGTAGTCTTCACAAGCTCACCATGGATTTTCCGAGAGCTCTTCAGATTATCATGCTTGCTATGCTCGGAGCAGCAATTGCAATGCCAGTGCCTGGTGCAGTTCAACAAGTACGAAATCCCAGGTCTTGTAGTTTAGTTTGAAGGTGTTTGCTAATTTTGCTTAGCTGCCAGATGATTTTGACGTTGACTCTATCGATCTAGCCAACCTTTAGAAAGGTTAGCATGCCTTTTGTCATGGGGGATGACTTTGGAAATGATTGTGACTGAGGAACTAGACGGGAGATCAGATGCTGGGGGGGTGCTGTACCTGTAGTTCGTCAATGACTATTTCTCTGTATAGAATCTATGAATAGCAGACAGGCACAAATTGAGTAAATTCGTAACTCTGGAACATCTGACGATCCGTACCGTGGTAGAAGTACGATTTTTGTAGGCTAGTATTTAGTCGGCGACCATCAATTCCACTTCAAGGTTCAAAGCAAAAGGATAGCACTTCCCTAGTGTCGTTTCTGTCAGTGAGCAACATGCATCAACCTCGACATAAACCTAGTAGCCACGTACGTAGTGATGCAGAGCGATTCCCATGAGCACGATACTTCCAGTGGAATGACCTAGAACTCAAGCATGGTGTTACCTCGAGTAAATTAACCGAACAGCGTCCATCACCAACTATACCATGCATGCATCGGATAAGCTCTAATTGGAAGGAGAAAATAACAAAGTTTCCGAGGAATAGTTTGAAATTGTGACTCTCCGCTGTTTATGATAGGCTTTTTGGCCCGTGTGGGTGACCGGCCGGAAAAGAAAAGAAGACAATTGTTGTATGTTGTTGGTATGTAGTTGGCATGTAGTTGGCATGTGTATAGTAGAGTCCCATTGCATACTTGGATCAATGCATGTCCGTATGGGGCAGACAATCTACATAGCTAAATTGCCAAAGACGCGATTGGCGGAACGAAACAGGGGCCGCGGTAAGGAGGGGTAGCGCGCGTTTTGCGGCGTCTCTCCGATTTGGAAGTCTTGCCGCACATAACCCTGAAAATGCCTGTATTAATTCATAGAACTGTTAGCTGCGCGACGAAGAAGCTGATATCCGCAACAGCGGAAGCAGCATCCTATGCATCCGGAATGTAGGTCCGTACTCCTAGGAATCCATCTCGCACCTAGGCACCCAATCAACACTGGGCGTTATTCCCATTATCTGTTCCAAATTGCACCACCCAACACAGCTTAGTAGCAAAAAGTGCTCGGCTACTCAAGTCTGGTTTGGTGTTCTCAAAGCTGTTTTGCTAGATATGCCTTCCGATCCGCAAGTACTAAAGGCATTCCGTGCTTATTCCGGGTTCTGCTCTCTCCACTACATCTTTCTTTAACCAAAGACCACACGACTAGCATAGCAGAGAAAATGTCCCCAAATCCAACTACTGTTATCGTGGTCTCTGCGGTACTTGTATCATTGGCTACCATATCTGTTGGACTTCGCTTTTACGTGAGAAAAGTTCGACAAACAAAGCTAGGACTTGATGACTGGAGCATCTTAGTCGCGTTGGTATGTTCTTAACTATTCACAACTTTTGTTGGTAAATTTCGGTATGAATCCCCGCTAATGTTTTCTTTGTAGGCGCTAGCTTGGCTGCTGAGTATCTTGATGTTCGTTGGTAGGCAATGTCTTTTACCCTCACAGTGCCAGCGTTATTCATAGACAATATAGCATCAGCACTTGGTGCGCTAGGTGGACATACTCCCAGAAATCCGAAGACAGGACTCGCCATAGACAACCCAGCGACAGTCAATTCTGGCAAAGTCGAGTATGCCTCCTACGTTATCATGTCCTTGACATTCGGCACTATCAAAATCAGCGTCGTATCGTTCTATCGAAGAATCTTCGTCGGCGAGGCTTTCCGCCGCTGGTCAACTTTTCTTTTGATCTTCATCGGACTGTGGATGTTAGCATTTTTTATCTCCTTAACTCTGTGGTGCGGGACACACCCTGCTGCGGGATGGACGAGTTATAAGGAAATCCTCAAATATTGCGATAACCTCGCAGATCTGGAGCTGGCGTTCGCCGTTACAGATGCCATGACAGATCTTGCTGTCATACTCACGCCTATTCCCATACTCTGGAAACTGCAGTTGTCTACCAATCGCAAGATTGCACTCACTGGCATCTTTCTTCTAGGTTTCTTGTACGTTGAGTGGGCCTCTGGAGCAGACTTGTCACTGAACCTCTTCCTAGATCTACTGCGTCGTCAATTGTCAGAATGGTTATCGTCGTTGTCGATATCTACGGTTAGTTTCTTAAATAACTTGCATGTGCATAACTTGGCTAAGATAGATTTTAGACACCACACTTGGCTACCGCGACTTCCTAGGTACGTAGAGTTCTCGCCGTCCCAAAAACGATTGAACTGACTCAAATCAAGGTCTTGTTACCAACGTGGAGATCTGGAGCGAAGTTGAAGTATGCATTGCTGTGATAGCGGCGTGCTTGCCAACTCTAAGACCATTGTTCTCTGGCAGTTCCCCCGAGAGTATCATCGGTAGCATACGCTCTGTAATATCGCTAAGCAGTCTCAATCGCAGCCGATCTGCAGTTCCCAAACAAGCTGGATATACACAGACCGACGAGGAAGATGGAATACGCCTCTAACCAACCGAGTGGAGAAAGGGTTCCTCTATCGGGACTGAAATCACTCGAAGCAACTCCGATAGCGCTGCAGCTGGTGCGAATGCAATAATGGTGACAAACGGCGTCTCTTTCCAAGAAGAGAATCGAGGAAAGTAACGTAGTAAGCATCACGGGGTTGAATTTCAAGCTCTTTTGCTCGAATAGAAAGGCTAGAAATAGTCCGGCCTCTGCATGCGTTCCCCTAAATTGCAAGCCTATGGGGAAAGGTACGAAATGTCATGTAAATATAGCGCTGTTTGAAGTATGCATTCCCACATAGGACAGACAAATAAAGTAGCTTATAACCTGTGAACCCGCTAGCTTTTCGTGGGAAGTACGTCCGAGACGTAGGAGCATGGCCGGGATACCTGCATGTACCGCGACCATGCATAACACAGTTGGGCGCCAGGACGAGTGCTTATCATTTCCTAAAAATGGCGACAAGGGTCGGATAGTTGTTAATCAAGCATCGGAAATCGGATCGCCTGGAAGATTGTCCATAATCCCGGCAACATTGTCATATAAAAGATCTGGATCGCAGCCAGTGACACTTCCGTAACACATCCACTGTTATTCACATCATCTTCCTTCAGCACACGAAAAATTAGGCACGCCCTCAAAATGACTCTTTCGATAGATTCTGAGCCTATGTGGTGCAAGGAGTACAGCAATGGTACCGATGTTGTGTGGTATTTCGAAAACATCGAGAACAAATTGACACCCCATACGCGCCAACTCCTCGAGACGTACAGCAATATTCCGCCTGACCAGGTGCTTTCACATATCAATACCATCGTAAGCTGTTTCAACACTATATTTATATGGCTGGTTCTAATATCAGACCGCACAGCGTGATAAAGCATGGAAGATTCGCTCCCACATGTGCACCGGGCAGGGAATCTTCCTTATTCCTTCGATGCCTGGCCATCCCCAACACTCTACCATTCTCTCCCGCCTCAAGAATGGAGCCACTCTGGTGGACGTGGGAACGTTTATCGGTCAAGACTTACGCCAACTCGTCATCGACGGTGCACCGTCTAACAACATGTACGGCGTCGACATTGTCAACCACTGGGATACCGGCTATGAAATGTACCGAGACCGAGAGAAGTTCCACGCCCATTATATTGAGTGCGATATCCTGAAGCCAAACCCTGCACTGAAAGAATTGAATGGCAAGATGGACATCATCTGGATTACACACGTGCTGCATCAATGGACGTGGGAAGGACAAGTTCTCGCAGCGAAGACGCTGGTCGATCTTTCACGTGTTGGCACCATAGTTGCAGGGTACCAAGTTGGAGCGATTGTGGCCATGTTTGCACCGAGAACGGAATTGATGAAGGGGGATAGCTTCTTGCATGATCCAGAGAGTTTCGCCAGGATGTGGGATGAGGTTGGCGCGGAGACAGGTTCGAAGTGGAAGACGACGGGGAAATTGAAGACGACTGATGATATGGGCTGGACGCCGGAAGATTTGCCAACCAAGGGTCGGAGGATTTTGGAATTTACTGCGGAGAGGGTAGGATAGTCTCGACTGAGCTTTCAGTGAGGCGGATTGAAATCATGTATAGCCCTTGTAGATCAGCTATGACCTTGTACAAGCTGGGCAGCGATACGGTCTCCTGAAGACGGAGTTGGCAGATAAAAGAATTTGAATGTTGGACCTTTGGTCATTGCGTGAAGTTGGCTGTCCGCCCCGCTTGCTTGTTGTTGATACTGGATAAACAGGCGCTGCTGCCCGAGAAATGACGAAATTCGACCTTTTTTTTCAGGGAGCCGCCTATGAATCCATGTTTAAACGTGTTGTAGGTCGCAAGGTAGGTCGGTCAGTCATCACATGCGTGCGGTTCTTTTTTTCTCTTCATTTTGAGAATTTTCTATCGCCATTTGCGCCAATCTCGGGCATTCCGGGATAGAGCAACTGAATTGTACTCCTGTAACTGGCAATAGCTTCTTCTTGTGCTCAGTTCCTGCCGTATGCCTGGGTGCAGACTGCAAAGAGCGAACACAACGTAGCACATAGCAAGGCATAAGGTTACCGGAAAGTTATACATCATCCAGAACAGACAAACAGAGCGGAACAGCTCGCCTCGCTTCGCCTCGCATGGACGGTCCCACCCAACACACCAAAGTTTGCAACTAGAGCGGAACAGAAGGTAAGCCGTACCCGGATTGCACCCCTCCACCCATCCATCCTATCCATCCATCCATCCATCCTTGAATCGCATCATTCGCACTTTTCTTAGTCTGAGCCAAACTTCACGAACTGCTCGCCAGCCCCAGTATTTGCACTTATGAGCCTTGAGCTTCTCTGCTAGTTCGCTGCCCTATACTGTACATACTAATAGTTCACCAGCGTCCAAGCTAAACCCCTCCTCAGTGTCCTCACCCCTCATCACTCACCCCTCCACGACCGAGAACAACAAGACCTCAGTACAAGTGTAGAAGCACTTTCGTGCATACAAATACTGGATATTGCATATTAGATATTGGATATTGACATTGGACATAAATCTTCGCTCCCGCCGGAATTCATATTCATGCACATGCACTTCTCAACCTCAGCCGCCCACCTGCGTGATTACTACTACCACATTCACCTTCCTCGTAGCTACCTTACCAATCCCCTCGTACTTTTGTACGTATCCAGCTGAATTAAAACGCCACGACCAATTATCCGCTGCACAGTCAAGGGAGCACAGCACGACCGCCACAACAGACCACTTGTGTGGTTTAGTGAATATTCGATTAAAGAAGGAAAAAAGAAAAGGTGGGTGGTACGAACAGCGGAACTACCAAGAGCGGGGGTGATTATCTTCTACATCTTCTGTCTGCCTACACCCAAAACAAAAAAAGATCGACCTCTATTTTTGAACCCGACATTGTCTCTGTGAGGAAGTATTAGATATGTCTAGACAGTTATCGACCTCACGGGTGGATCGAGGGGAAATGTCTCTCGATGCGGCTATGAGAGCACCGTCAACAAACGCTCCAGATGTCGTCGTTCTTAGCTTTCTGGATGAGGATGTGAAGGTGAAAGAAGTCGCCGATCCAAAGAAAGACCTTTGGGTCTCCAGCATAGATGGGTATGTCCTTCCCTTAAGTTAGGAGCAATGGCGCGCATTAATTTTACACCAAAGCGGTTGTCCTCAATTCATACTAATGCAAGATTTACAGTCGCTTTCAATCACCTATCGTTCCAGTGCGAGTCGGGCCTCATGCTGAGACTTTCCATGTGCATCGCGATATCCTCACGAGATCCGAATACTTCAGAAAAGCTCTAGATGGTGAATTTCGGGAAGCTGGAGAACAAGCTATCGATTTGCCGGAAGAAGATCCAGCGCTTTTCGAATTCGTAGTCGCCTACCTCTACGAATCCAAGTTCTGCCCAATACGACCTGTCGCGTCGATCATGGTCGCTGATCCTGACAAGGGGAAGGGAAAGGAATTGAACGATGAAGGCAATGCTTCCGGGAGCGATGATGGATCAGACAGCGGCAGCGCAAGCGATGAAAGGTCAGCATCTACGAAATACACGAACTACTAATACCAGTATCTTGCGCTAACCTACTTGTAGTGCCCGAAGTCGCAGAAGAAGAGAAAGCCGTCGCAGGCGCCAAGAACGGGCATGGGAGCAAAGACAACGCAAGGAGCCTGGCCGTCACCGACCGGATTGCAATTGCGCAACATGCACGCAAGAGACCTATGGGCCAACCTGTTGGAATTGCGGTGTTACCAGAAGAATACCTCCACCTAGAAATCGCTGGATGAATGGTCCGCCCCCACCGCAACCGATGCCAGTCATGGGTCGCAACGGCTATCCTCGCGGTCCTGGTAATCCTCGTGACCGCAGACGAGGTTCTCGAAATAATAATATTGTTGAACCACAGGTGGAAGACCGAATGTCGCCAGAAGATTTAAGAACCTGGTCAATGGCTTACACTTTGAGCATTGACGTTTACGTCTGTGCGGAGCGGTATTTGATGCAAGACTTCAAGAGTTGCGTTTCTGCCTTCATCATCAACAATTTCGAGATTGCAGGTTCAGATGCTGCGCTGCCGTCAGTGCTGGACTCATGCAAGACTTTACATGATGGAGTTAGCCTGATGGATCCCTTGCTCAAGAAGGTCTTTGCTAGAGTGGGCTTCTTGCAAGCTCGGTTGTGGAAGAAACACCCTGAAGAAACATCCAACTTTTTCATGGATAACCCTGAACTTTCAACTCTGATTCTTAAGGAAATGGCGGAAAGAAGAGAGGAGGATTCTAAGGATGACTTACCTGCAATGGACCGTCCAGTCCTACCGCCGATGCCTAGAGAGGAGATTATTCAAGGTCCGAGACGTCGAAATTATGGCCCGTTACCTCCCTACTAACTGCAGAAAAGTCTTCCCACACCATCGCGATCCTCGACATCGAAATTATTGGTGATTCAACGAAAACGTCACGAACATATAACGGAGCGGCTAACCGTCGCGGTTTCTAACTTTATGACATGGTTTGGGTTCGGGTTTGGTGTAGCGGATGGTCTGGATTTTGGAAATTCATTCGGGAGAACTCGAGTTTGTGATACCTTGCATTGCCAGCGATTCTCATTTTCGTTATCTATACCCTTATACGTTCGCAAGCAAGCAAAAAGCCACTGAATGCTTGTAATGGTTAGTCAGGTCACTTTTGCGCATCTACAGATTTGCCAGCGTTTTTTGATTTTATTGAGTTACTCGTAACGGTTATCCTTAGCACGGAAAAATAAAAACTTCGGTATAGCGAAGACCGATGTCATGATGCAAACAGCGACGATCCTTGTGCATTGAATATACTAAGCATCAGTTTTACCAGCTTTCTACTGGTCGGTATGATGTTCCGAGATGGAGCGAGGATACTTTGGTGCAAGATCTATCCAGCGTTTAATTCTCCCGGAGCACCGTCTTTCCCCAGATCTGCATACCCCGCCAAATGGCGCGGGTGGGCGGACGACACTGAGCGATTCTTTTCACCTCAATTGGGGAGCTCATATCCATCTTCCAGGTATTCGGATGGAAGTAAAAATATGTGTAGGTGTATATATATGTAGGTTGAATGCCAAGGATTGAATTGGATCTTGATAGCTTTTTATACATTGGTTAATGTGTTCATTTTGCGACCATGTATTCTATCTCTTTCCTGACGTTTTTTCTTTCATTATGCATATTTCCACTTCACGTATTTTCACAGAGTCTCACGGCTTCTCTTGACTATGGGACCTTCCGAGGAGCATACTCCTCGAAGTATAATATTACTTACTACCAGAAAATTCCTTTCGCAGCGCCTCCCGTAGGCAATAATAGGTTTCGAGCTCCTCAACCTCCGCTTCATATCAATGGCACCTACAATTCCACGCAGACTTTCCCGGCTTGTCCGCAGAAAGGCGTAAGTCTAGCATCCTCACACTTCCTAGCACACGAATACTTGAATAAACTAACCTTTCCATAAAACCCAGAACGTCGGCTCAGAAGACTGTCTCTACCTCTCCCTATACTCTCGTCCCTGGACCGTTGGACAGCCCCTACGTCCTGTAATGGTAGTCTTCTTCGGCGGCGGCTTCATCCAAGGCGGGGGCTCCCAAGCAATCCCTCCATCTGCCTACCCCGTGCTGAACGTCTCCTCCCAAAACGACATCATCTTCGTGTACCCCAATTACCGGGTCAACGTCTTCGGGCTCCTCCCCGGGAAAGAGATCGCAGAAGACGCAGACTCGGATCTTAACCCAGGACTGTTGGATCAGAAAGCGGTGCTGAAGTGGGTTAATAGTTATATTGAGGAGTTTGGCGGCGACAAGGGGAATGTGGGGATTTGGGGCCAGAGTGCGGGGGCGGGGAGTGTGGTGTAAGTTTCTTTCTTTTGCTTTCCTGTTTTCAATTCCCTTCTTAACTGCGGTCAAATATCCCGAATTATTGAGGACCACCAGCTAACGAATCCCTCAACACAGCGCACAAGTCCTCTCCACCGCCTCCTCCAGCTCTCCCCCTCTCTTCAACCACGCCCTAGCATCCTCTCCCTTCTGGCCCAAAACTTACAAATACGACGCCCCCGAAGCGCAAGCCATCTACGACACGATGACGAATCTCACAAACTGCACCGGTTCCCCTCTGGGTACATTGCCGTGTCTGAAAAGCCTGGATTGGGAAACGCTGGCGCAGGCCGCGCTGGTGGTGGCTGCGAGCCATACGTGGAATACGAGTAGTTATACGTGGGCGCCGGTTATTGATGGGAGCTTTTTGAAAACTACGTTGAGTCAGGCGACGGTTAATGCGAAGAGTGGCGGGAAGGGGAGTATTGGGATTGAGGAGGGGTGGGGGATGTATAATGCGCATGAGGGTGAGTGCTCTGTTTTTTGCTTGAGTAGTGGGTTGTGGTTTCTGCGGCGGGATGGGTCATTTCTCTGCCCTTTTTGGACAAACGACGCAATCACTGCGAATCCATTTGCAAACCTCAATCGGCATCTTGTTTCTTTCTATGTCCCTCCATACACTAACACTCCACCTTAGGTCAAAATTTCGTTCCATCCGGCCTCCAAAACAGCACCTCAACCGGCATCCCCCCCTTCAATTCCACTCTCAACTCCTTCGATTCCTGGCTTGCTGGTTTCCTTCCCTCATTCTCGAAATCGCAGCTCAATGCTGTGAAGAAGCTATACCCAGTAAATGGAACAGCTGAGACGTTGCCTACTTACAATACTACTTTTGTGCGCGCGGGGTTGATTTATAGAGATGTGGTGCTGGCCTGTCCTGCGTTGGTGAGTTTGTGTTTTCTAGCGCTTGAGTTGTGAGAAGGAATTTTGCTGACAGAGGTGGAATTTGTAGTGGATGTCGAAAGCAGCGAGTAAGAAGGGATATTTGGGGGAGTATACTATTTCTCCTGCTACGCATGGGAGTGATACTGGTTATGTATGTTCTTCCATCTATGCTTCCATCCCCTTCTTCCTCCTTTCCTCTCCGCCCAACTTACTAACTACCTACCTCCCTCCTCCTGTAGTGGAACCAAGTCAACGTGCTCCAAACCACCCAACCCCTCATCTACGACGGCTACGCCGGTGCCTTCGCGTCCTTCTTCGCAACCGGCGATCCGAACGCGCATAAACTTACGAATGCATCGCAAGCTGGTGTGCCAGAGTTAGGAACCGGAAAGGAGTTTGTAATTAGTAGTGGAGGGTTTACGAATGTGGGGATTGGAGAGTTGGAGAGTAGATGTGCTTTTTGGGCGAGTGTGGCGGGGAGTGTGCCGGTTTAGGGGGGTGGAGGTGTAGTTGGAAAAGAGGAATGGGAAAGAGGGATGGGAGGGTGGTGGTTTGGTTGTGGGTGTTTGAGAGCAGAGATTTGTTGGAGTATTATCATCTGGGGCGTTGCTGTCGAATTTTACCATCAGTGCTTGACTTTCCATTTCTATCATCAATCGCGGTCACTCAAATTCCCTCATACCCTTCACTCTCCCCACCATATCTACCACAATCCAAAGAAAAATCACCAAATCATAACTCCCCATTGAACTGCGCCATGCGCAACGAAATCTCTCCCCGGTGGAATCTTCCAGTCTGTGATGCTATGCAAAATACTCAGAAGGTTGCTACTCTACCCCCAAATCTTCTTTTAAATCAAATTACCCCCTGTAGGTTGGTATCCTAGTGAATACCATTTTTGTCATTCGGCCCCTTCCTCTACACTATTTAAGCCGATTCCATCTTGTCCTTCGAAGGTTTTGATCATCAAAGATATGTAGAGCTCATAGTCGTTATTTTGATGTCTCCAGCAGGCAAACCTGCCGGGGAGATAGTGTCTCTCGGCAGATAACGGGGCTTTGCTTCTTGTATTACAGTTATGTTCTTCAGGAATGAAGGTAACCATCTTTGCTGTTACTGTTAGTATTGTTTTTATTGCCGTCGTCGTTGGTTCTCTTATAATCGTCCTATCTTACCTCGATGGTAGCATCTGAGAGAATACTATCTATACCTGCTGTAGTCGTCGTCCTCGTCGTCAGTCCAGTTGTCATCGTCCTATCAAGCCTCGATGGTAGTATCTGAGAGAATATTATCTATACCATCCTTTTATAATATTCATCAACCCTCTATATTCACCATCCCTCCATATGCTCCAAGCCTATCTGCTTAGCTTATTCACTGAGAACTTAATAACCTCACCGCTTCTTAGCTCTAGCTACTGTCGCCCGAGCTTTGGAGCAACAATTCTTCTATATAAGCTCTCAATCGCTCTGCGAGTTTGAAGCAGAATCAACAGGTCATACATGCAAAGAGGCCACGTTTCTTGTTCGTGGGTTTGTAAAGATATTATCTTACTGCTTGCGGTTCAGTACATCTAGTCACCTGTGATGGCGAGAAAGTTCATCAGCGAAGTGGTTGTATACAAAGGATCTCCCTTGAGAATAAGTGTTGTCGTTCTAGGGGTTCTTTCACTGTCGCTGGTTTGATATCGTTGTCATTGTTACTTAAACACTACCATCACCCGTCCCCTCGAACTATACACACATACAAACACCGACCATTCATCACTCCACTGCCGGAGTTCTATATCTACCATATCTACCAACGTAGCTACATACCGACAAAATAACTCCCCAGAAGATAACGGACAATCGTCACGATCAGTCAGTGCAGAATACAGAACACCATCCATTCCGGTAAGGTATTTATATAGGGAAGAACAACCCTCCAAATTCAAATTCTATCCCAGCCCGAGTTAGCGAGCTATTCACTCAGCTTTCACTCAGGCTTGTGGTCTATTCAAATAAGTGAAGGAATAACCCTCTATTTCCTAGATCGTTTCAGAAGCAAAAGACGTCAAGCTTATACTGGGTGCAGTCTCGTCTTCGTCGAGCATGCGTGAGTGAGTTAACTTGGTATCAAGGTGGTGCGATATATACTATGTTTACTTGACAGTTTTCATCGTTGTCATTGGAAATCAGATATCATCAAATTTCACTCAATATAAAGTAATGGCAACAGCTCTAACGATTAACAACAAAGTATTCTTGTCATGGAGGTGATGTTCGCGGTGGTTCATCCAGATCCAAACGGGTCCACCAGATTACATTGCGGAACGAAGGTATCAAAATATCGCCCTGGGGCCTCGGTTCTCGACTTAATGTTCACTATCATCTTCACCTTCTGGCAAGTACTCGGAAGCTCGCTTCTGTTATACCAAGTTCTCTTATATATTGGCGGCTTAGTTAATCTTACCACTGATCAGGAGAAAGAGAAGTATTCACTCTCCCCACCCCTCTCCCCACTCATACTCTCCTCTCACCACATCTATTCATTTATCTATATCCAACTTCTACTTTCATGCAAGCGATACTCACGAGTATATAAACTCCATCTTTCTACAAGCAACTAGATGGCAGATCAGCATTATAACCAGAGTCGTCGACGGATTCGCACCATGCCTCTATAATGGAAGATAAGAACGTTTGGGATAAGTACTATGTTATTGTTATTGCGGTCGTTTTGGAGTTGTACTCGATTGGCTGCTTGTCGTTCTCGTTCTCCTTCTCCTTCTTACTGTCGTTCTTCTGTCACAGTCATCCTCGGTCTTACTATCATTCTCTTTTCACCATCACTATCGTTCTCGCTATCACTCTCCTTTCACTATCATTTCCATCACCGTCATCACTCCGACCACCACTCCTCACACCCTTTGCAATCCTCCCTCACTTTCCTTCCTCTCCCCAGTCCTTCGGTGTGAGCTTCATACGCAGTCAACCCTCCACAGAAGCATGTGCACGCACACGACACCGTATTTATACACCCTACTATCTCGCTAGTCTGAATTCATTTCCCGGTTCGCTATTCACTGATTTGGGATAGGTAGGATTCACTGAGTCGTGATGGTAACAGACAGCATGGGGTGAATTGATCTGAGATCTGGGATCTGGAATCTGCAATCCCCACTCTCCTACTCTACCCCATTTCCTCTTCCATTTATCCATCCCGTTCCATCCCATCTACCCCATCTAACTATCCCACCCACCCATCCCATCCTATCTCATAACAAGACCAAGCGATAATAATCATCCCATTGCAAACAACATGATTCTTCAACCATCGAAGCAGGAATCCCAGGACCTATATACACTTGGAAAAAGACCAATAATGCTCTCAGGCCAATAAAAGAAGTGAAAGCACTTGCTGCTGTAATAGCCCGTGATGAATCCCATAGCATGATGGTCAAAGTGAAAGCATCAAGGTTATCATCATGAGTGAAGTGGCTCTCTAGTCTTGCTGATGAATGGAGAGGTGACAGTTCATGAAGAGAAAAATGGACTTTGTACTGTACTATATATATTCGGATGAGAAGAACAATGCAGATATTTCCCATGCCTTTCGTCTCTCGTGTATATACCCCTCATATATATATGTCCCCTCACCAACTTGCAAAGATGCCACCAATCCAACGCCCAGCCAATGCAACACCGTCAAACAAACAGCCAACCCATCGATTTGTTACCACAAGCTTAATACCACCTATATACTCCAATAAAATCTTCTTCCCACCTCAAAACACCTTCAAATCAAACGTCTCATCCCTACTCAACTCACACGACCTAACCGTATGATCATACTCATGCACCAACAACCTCCACCTCCCCGACTTCCCAATCCCCAACTCAAACGCATCCGCTTGCTGCAACGGCGCCACCGCCAGCCCCAAAATGGGCGCCGCATCCCTTGAGCAAGGCAGCACAGCCTCAAGTCTAAAAGTCGTAATCGGAAACGGCGAATCATCAAGCGGAGGTCTAGTAGGCGTCAAGAACGCCACCCGCCCATTCTGCGACGCAACAACTACTAGCGAAAGCTCCGGGATATGAGTCAGGATACACATTCTCGATAAATGGTACTGGCGGCCCAGGTACCAGAGATGGGATACGGGGACGAGGAAGTTTTCGCATGCTGTTCTGGGTACATTTGGGTATGCGGAGACCATTTGGATGGTGGTTTGGGAAGTATGCAGGATGGCTGCTCCGTTGATGGGGATGGGTTCGCAGCTACCCATGAACTCGGATGGACCTAGGGGGTAGGAACCTTCGTCCATCATTTTACGATGGATGTTGAAAGCTTTGGAGATTGATGCGTAGGTGCGATCTTCCATGAAATGGGCACAGTGGAGTAGGTACCGGAAGGTGTCGAGAAATAACCTGGAATCTGGTAATGCTACAGCCCTGCCGGCTCGGCGCGCGCCTGATGTTAGTGATATGCTAGAATCGGAATCTCCCATGCTTTCCAACACATTGTGCTCTTCGCCATCGTGAGCGGATGGGAGTTCTGCGGGCTCCGTCGGTTCTATGGGTTCCATATCTTCTTCTTCTTCGTCTGAAATGTCATCTTCGTCAGAGTCATCGGACTCCTGGTAGCTGAGGAGTCCAGCCATCTTTTCCAGAGAGCCAAGCCGAGTTTTGATATCCAGACACACCTCTCCAAATCGCTTAGAGAGAGGGGTTTCAAGGGTCGACGTCAGCGATTTTATACCCAACGCGCCTTGAAAATTCGTAGAGTGTCTAAAACTCGATAGCGGGATCACCATAACACCCCAGCCCCTAGCACGTCAGATTCATCGCGGAACCAGACGGAAATAACTTACATTTGATTAACTCCCCGTGGTGCGGGAGTTACAACAAGTCTTGAGGTCTTAGCCCATATATCTAGCAGCCACAGATTTCCATTGATGTCCGTTGCGATAATTGACTGGGCTAGGTCATCACAGCTGTCTGCAAAGGCAATGGAAGGGATATTGTGGCATAAATGACCAGGCCGTAAGACTCTTCTAAAACTGTTCGGGAATGTGGTACGTGAATGTGTTGATCCAGATGCCGACATACGCCCGTGCTTTTCTGGAAAAGAGCCCCTATCGTGACGCGAAGTACCCCGTAGATCCTCTGGCTTTAGGTACTCGTGTTCATAACAAGAATCAGAGAAGGCTCTGCTACCATGTACAAAAACAGTAACTTCCCTGTTGTTAGAGCTCACCGCAATGAGGCGTGATTTTTGATGGATAGCAAGACCCCAAGCACTACTCCCCACGTTCTCGAGAAAGAACCTAAGCAAATAAGAAGCAAGATCACATACATTCTGGTTACGAACTCACGGTTGTGTGCGGCAGATAGGAACTGCCTTTGGTGTGCTCCGAGCCGCTCCCTGCAGCTCTTCTGCGATTAAGTCCGTGTAGTATGCCGTCACATCTCCATCATCTGATGCCAATAGTAAAATTTCTTTCCCTCCCAACTTGCCGACTAACATGTGATTGACACAGTGAGGGCGTAGCGTATCGATATAACCAGGCCCGGCATACTTTGATACTGGCAATCGGAGAATGAGATCGGGTAGAGAGGGTAGTCTTTGCTTCAAATTTCGTGGTCTTGTAACATGGACAGTATCCATATAAGCAGCAAAGTACATCTAGACCTTGTCAATGCCATACTTAATCCAGAGCCTGAAGACGACGAACATTATATTTCTGCGATAAAGCAGTGAGGTTCAGTCGATATGTCGCAACCTTTGGCATTCCATCCAGATGCGTCCATTTTGCATCTTGTGGCAAGCTGTTGATGTGGTCCTGATCAGAAAATGTAGGAATGAGGGGTTCGTTTGAAAACTGGAAGGCAAGCGGACACTGTTGTAGTATAAGCAAAGAAACCCTGCGAGAGTTGCTCTAACACAATGGAGCGCTTTCTCAGAAAATGCCATGCAACATTTGAGAGTCGCAAGGATAGCAAAGATGTTGATACTGCAGATATTGTGATAACAGCAGTATTGTGCCAACTAAAGGCACATATTTCAAAGGAAACACGATTAACAAGGAGATGGTTGTGTGGTACCTACTCTTTCCTCAGTCGAGTGAACCACATAGTTTGAGATTCTTATGTTTGGAATACTTCCAAGAGGATCGGAGGCCATGATTGCCTCTGTAAGTGGGATATAGTAGGATCATTAATGCTGCTGTCAATGATAGTTGTTGATCCGACTTCGATTTATGTTTTATGGACGAGTTTGGTTGTTCTTCAATCGCGACGTCGAGCTTTGATGGAATGATGTGATGTGGTTGCTCTAGCGTAAGGCTGATGAGTGGACAAGGCTATAGATGCAAGGCTAAGGCGGCATTACCAAACCGCTGGCACATGGACTCTGTTCCATCACGACGCATCAGTGATTCTGATAGATACGAAGTAGAGAGCTGCAGCTGCCGCTGCCAATTGATTGTAAGATTACACCGGTTCTTGTTGCATGGAGCGGAAGTGTTTCGGGGCCTCGGTTATCATCTATGGGTTGTGAGAGGCTCTCTTGCCTTGCATTTATGTGATCCGCTTGAAGTTTCTCCGAGACAGCATCCATAAAGTGGCACTTCTCTTTTCTTTCACGAGCATAAAACGCGAGACAAGTCAGGTACAGCCGCACGTGAAAAAGACCCTTTGGAGTCAACACACACCGGTAGGCGAGCAGGGAAAAGTCGGCGAGACAGCGCTGTTGCCGTACGAAGAAGTAGGTATCCGTGCCAAGTACCGGCCGACGTGAAGGGCGCTCGTTCTTTTATCCACCTTCTAGAACATTTCCACTTTAATGTTCCGTAAAGCGGAGCAGGAACTGGGAGCTGTGGATACGCCGTGGCTTTGGTGACACTAAAAGCCAGCCGATGAAAGGGGGCCGATTCGTCGTTTTTTTATGTCATATCGTCTGATTGGACAATCAGCTACGATAAGGCTAAATCCCAATGCGGCGCTAAACCTAAATTAAGACTTTCCGTCGCGTCTCTTATCTTCAACCTCTTAGCTTCATGATACCGCACTCAGGTAATCGATTTACACGATACTTGACAGTACAATACGTCATGCGAGACCGGCGAGCAAATCTTACGAGTAAGGAGATGGCCGCTGCAAATGAAAAAGGGATTTTCGAGAGCATGAGGCGCGCATGAGCATGTTGCATTGGAACAAGGTACTGAGCAATAAGGTTAAGTCGTGTGTGGAAAAAAGCAGAAGGAAAAATCTGATGTTCATGAGCTTCAGTTTGGGCCAGCCAGCTGTGTTACCTGCTCACTGCTCCCCATGCAGGGCGCTTTTTTCTCCTCTGCAGACAGCCACAGGGCGGGGGAGGACAAGCATGCTGACGCCAAACTGGGGGTGGGAGACCCAAGGCGTGGGTGAAGACCGATCCAGGAGTTTGTTCATCGATGGGAGCTGCTCGTCTCGTCTGCTCTTCTCGCTCGAACCGCAGTAAAATCCCAATTCTGATGGACCAGGTTTGTGATTGAGGCGAGCCCGTCCTTCAGCTCTCTGTGATAGTGCGAACTCTTGTCCAGTTGTAGTTGGGAGGTTGGGAATTCCATCTCATCTGGACATCTCTCTGTCCTCATCTCTCGCCGGCTTACTAGGTATATGCCAGCCAAAACAACACCCTCACATGTACCCCACAACGTTAAGATTTTGTTACCTTATGGCATTTGGCAGGGCGTGGGAGGTGGAAAAAGTAATTTGCGAAGGGAATAAATCGGGAATCAAGGGTATTTCACAAGAACTATCCTTTCCAAACCCGTCTCTCCATAGTGGAAATAGCCTCACGTATGACATGATAACCCTGCTATGAGCTCCGAGATCTCCTATGCTGCCTCTTCTTCTAGACTCTAGGCTGCAATTTGTGGGATGGCAGCAATATCTTTTGCGATTTCGGGGTGCTGGGAACAAGGCCCGCGAAAGAGCATTTTCTTTTCCCGTCAGAGTTGCATGCCGCAGCTGGGCTGGCTAGACCTGGAGCTCTGGGGAACAGCCGAAGGCCAGACAAACCAATAAGCTGCGTTACCAGCCATGTGAAATCTCGTTCAAGGGCGCCTCACAAACTTCTGACCTCATGCTACCCTCTTTTTGCCCTTCACTGTGTTCGCGTACAAGTGCAAGTAAACAAGTACCCAGATATTTGCATGGACCGGGGCCACCGTTGCAGTGCGTCGGCATTGGTCGAATCAGACGCAACACTGTGCAAGGTCCCCCCAAACATCCCACGCACGTCGAACCGCGACATGGCCGATGCTTGCACACTTGCAGTGCAGTGCAGTCCAGTTCCTAAATATCCGTCCCGCAGATCTAAAAAGATCGACCTAACCTGAGCAGAAAAAAATCCATCTTCCCTGCTCCCAAGCTGGACCACCAGGACCCATCATTTCCTGTGATGGCCGCCCATTCGAGATTCTCCGAGCTCTGCTCTGGCTCTTGGCTTGGTGTCCTGGGCTAAAAGCTGTAGCTCCTTGGGTGTGGTGGGTTCATGGCTGGACAGAGTACGCAGTAGATATCATTCCCATGCTCCGTAACTTAACTGGACTTAACTTATCACAAAAAGTACTAAAGGAAACGAGAGACCCCGATTTCGCCCTCTTCTCGATCTTCCGTTCTCCATACCACCTTTTCCCTTTTACCTTTTACTCTTTGACATTTCCTGTCCTCAGGTTTCGACTGTCAACTCGAGTCGGTCGAGGAACGTGTGAAACCGCCATACTTCGTACTAATATACCATAGCTTTCGGGTCACCTACAGTTCGGAAGAAGCCACCCATAACTATTAATCGGTCCATTGCTAAAAGGTCAATTCCTTATCTATTGTCTCAGAATCCGCCCGACACATTTTCTTGCTATCGGTGTTCAACTCGAAATATTTCTATAAGAGACCTCTCTTTGTTCCTGCGCAGAAAGGTCTCGCCGAGTTCAGTCAGCTCTTTGCCCAAACGACACAAAGATCAACGTCATTTCCGTCGACGGGCAATCCGCGCCTCGCTATAGACGATTCGAGAATTTTGGTCAATTGGAAGATTCTTACATCTTCTAAAGATGTCGTCCGAGGTTTATTATCCAAATTATGGATATGTTGGAGCTCCAGCAAATTACAATGGCACGGGAACAAACGGTGGTGATTCTGGTAAGTCTTTTCTTTTTTCGCCTCTTTATCACAAGCCAATTCGAGGAACTCGCGTGCCTCATTTTTTCGTTTGTTTACTAAGAATATCCACCCATCAATTTTGGATTTTGGTTAGAATAAGATTGCTAACATTTACGATTGAAAAACAGCCGTCGTTAATCTAAACCAATGGTTCGATCCCGGTGACCAAGCATACATTATCGTTTCAGCATGTATGGTTCTACTCATGCCTCCGGGCCTGGGCTTCTTATACTCAGGCCTGGCACGAAGGAAGTCGGCGTTGTCGATGATCTGGGCGTGTATGGGTGCATTTTCGATAATTGTTTTCCAATGGTATTTCTGGGGTTATTCGTTGGCTTTCAGTGATTCCGCTACCAATGGATATATTGGAAACCTCAAGCATTTTGGTCTGATGAATACTCTGGGAGTTCCTTCACCTGGTTCCCCTCTCATTCCGGAATTGCTTTATTCCTTCTATCAGGTATGGTTTTTGCGATCAATGCGCAATGGAAGATTTTTCTAACAAGCTACTACAGTTACAATTCTGTGCCACAACCGCCGCAATTGTCGTAGGAGCAGTCGCCGAACGAGGTCGTCTGGTTCCGATGATGGTATTTATTTTCGCCTGGGCCACAATCGTCTACTGTCCTGTTGCATGCTGGGTCTGGAACGTCAACGGATGGGCCTTCAACTACGGAGTTCTCGACTACGCAGGAGGCGGACCCGTCGAAATCGTATCCGGTTTCTCTGCATTGGCATATTCGATGGCACTGGGCAAACGCCAGGAGAAAATGATGCTCAACTTCAGACCGCACAACGTCTCGCTCATTACACTCGGCACGGTTCTTCTGTGGTTCGGATGGTTGGGTTTCAATGGTGGATCCGCTTTCGGTGCGAATTTGAGAGCTGTGATGGCTTGCTGGAATTCTTGTTTGGCAGCCATGTTCGGTTCTATCACCTGGTGTCTTCTTGATTGGAGACTTGCGCGCAAATGGTAAATTCCATTCCCTCCCAACAACCCCATCCAAATTACTAACAAACCCAGGTCCATGGTAGGCTGGTGTTCCGGCTGTATCTCCGGTCTCGTCGCCGCCACCCCCGCCTCCGGTTTCATCCCTCCCTGGGCGGCCGTCATCCTCGGCGTCGTCACCGGCATCATTTGCAATTACTCCACCAAAATCAAGTTCTGGATCCGCATCGACGACAGCATGGACGTACTCGCCGAGCACGGCATCGCCGGCATTGTCGGGCTCATCTTCAACGCCCTCTTCGCCGCCGACTACGTCATCGGCCTCGACGGCGTCAACACCGGTGTCATCACCGGCGGCTGGCTCAACCACAACTACAAGCAACTGTACATCCAAATCGCCTACATCGTCGCCTGCATCGCGTATTCCTTCGTCGTGTCCCTGATCCTCGCCTACGCCATCAACTATATCCCCGGTCTGCACCTGCGCGCAAGCGAAGAGGCTGAGCTTCTCGGCATGGATGATGATCAGTTGGGTGAATTCGCATACGATTATGTTGAGGTGAGAAGAGATTACCTGGCGTGGACGCCGGCGAAGGACGAGCCGGAGAAGTCGGAGAGTAATGTGAACCCGGAGGACCGCCATGGGATTCCAGAGCACAGCGAGATGATTACGGGGCAGAGCCCGAGTGGGGGGGATAGTACGAGTGGAGGGGAGCATACGGGGATTATGGGCGATAGACATGGGATTGCTGTGGAGGATAGGGAGAAGGCGAAGTTGCAGAGGGAGGGTCACTTGCAAGGGGGTGTTAATGGGAATGGGAATGGGGCTGCGTGAGGGGGTGAAGTTTATGAACTTTTTGGGATCGTATGATTGCACGAGGAGGGAATTTGTTTATGGGTTGGGTGTTTACCTGGAGTTGGGGAGGAGAAATTTGTGATATCTTGTGACTACCCGGTTGCGCTGTGTATTTGGTCTTGGATCTGGTCTATCTATGAATGATTTGGATGAATGGATGGGCAGGTGGTCGGTCATATCTACGCTATATTTAGTATCTATTTTTCTTGTTATTGTATATACATGATCTATTTATTCTATCTTATGGTTATAAATAGGAGTCGAAAACTTTGAAGATATGTGCTTGAGATTGTTTAGTTGTTTAGTTTGATGTGAAGTTAGGGATAAGTGATATAGTGTGTTATAGTAGTTGCTGCTGTGAGTGAGACTATAATGCAGCTCCTTCTGTGTTTTCTTTCTAGACACACTTTCTCTATCAATCTGCACTCCACGTATACGAATCCTTAACTGAACTCAATCTCCCATCCTCCGAACTCCTATCTTTACTGTCATCATCATCATCATCATCATCATCATCATCATCATCATCATCATCATCATCATCATCATCATCATCCCCAATCTCCGAAGATCTAGATTCACCTCACATCGGATAATCAGCCCCGATGCAGCTCCGTCTACGAATAATATGGCGATAGATACGGCTAGCTAAGATCTTTGCTAGGTGGGAGAAAGAGTCGAGATCAAGGAAACGTCTACGAACGTCAACGTCAACATAAAGTAGCTTTCTCCACTATGACATCAATGTCACTCTCCATGCGTAGGTTCCGATGCCTAAGATTGGATTCTGGGGTACATGAGACATGGACATGGACATGGGAGAGTGGGAGAGAGTGCTGGGAGTCTGATAAGCTGGAGGTGAGCTCGGAGTGAAGGTTCTGGGTTGGGAAGAAGGTTTGTGATGGATGGATGGGTAGGGGAGGGGGTAGGGATTGGGATTGTATGGAAATAGCAATGGGAAGAGTGGGAGTCCGGGGAGGAGAAGAGAGATTGTGGCTGTTGGGTTGGAATTCCTTATCAGAGACGTAGATGTGGTCTGGTCTGGTTTGGTATGGAAGCATATGCGAGATAAGTTATGGGACTTGGCGCACGGACGTAGGGTGTGGATGGGGCTTGGCTGTTTTGATAAGGGATTTGTATGGGATGGATCGATTGGTTGATTGGACGAGATGGACTGATGAGATGGGAGGAGAAGAGGTGAGATGGAATTGGTGATAGGTGATAGGTGGTTGTTGCGCAGGAAGAGCTGGAGCAGCTTGCGGGAGCTTGGACCGTGTCCGTTGGTAGAGAGTTTGTGAAGAGCTGGTCGATAAGGGTGATTTCGTGCATTTGGGTATGACGAGTCGGCCGGGGCATGTTTAGGAATTATCAGATGGCTATTTGTGGCTTGAACGCGGTTCATAAGTGAATGCAGCAATCCGTGGAGTAGCTTCAGACTTTGGATTCTCTAAGCAGAGCAACTTTGAGACACCTACTGGCTTCGAACTTAGATACTGATAATTCAGCGCCTAGAGAAAGCCGAAGAATAGAATGTTCCGCAACTTTGAATCACCCGGAATGTGAACCACAGCTTAGTTGATGATATGTTGCCCACTGATGGCTGAATTGGAGACGTGATGCCGAGACTTCACTCCAGTCTCGAATGGAAGCCATCCGGAGTGATAATGCTTGTAGCCGATGTTTGCCTAAGCTTGAAGTAAGAAGTTATTGGTCAAGATTTGAGATTGTACTCGGTCCCAAGGATATAAATGCAGTTGGATGGATAGAAAGGCCTGCAGGCTGCGGTATGTTTCGAAACGTACACGAAGTGTAATCGTGGCTACCGTCGGGTAGCTACTGGCTAGCCTGCGGGAAGCCGAAATAATGGAGATATCCGAGCCGGAACACATAGCCGGGAGGATTTATATAGGTATGCTTCGCTCTGTGAGAGCAGAGAGGTTTGAAGCCGAACAGTATGTTGTGGTGAATGTCTGTAGATTAACGGCAGTTGAAACTGTGGTGAACCCTTTGATGCCTCAATTCAGTTCGGAGATTCTGATAATGAATGCTAGGCGTAAATGAAGGTAGGTAAATAAATCATTGTCTGGTGCAAGATCGTCCAGCAGTAGGCAAGCGAGTCGTCCCAGGCATTGACTATGCACATAGTCACTTTAAATCTTTCAGGAGTTGCAATATGCTTGTCGGGTACAGACAGCGGAAAGGTGCATAATAATAATAATAATAACTGCAAACAGCATGGATATGTTGCTACAGGAAGTAGAAGAAATTAATGAAGTTCGGTTCTTCACCAAAATATAAGGTTTATTGAGGGGTGCTTTGTCACGTGACTACGCTTGGGGCGCGTCCAGAACTTCGCGATCTCGTCGCGACATTCACAATAGTGGATAACGAATGTCAACAAGCACAATCAATGTCTGCGATCTAAAACGTCCCTTGATCTCACTCCAGGAAGAACAGACCGACACAGATGGAGCCAAATGGGTATATTAAACTGCGATACTCCTCATGACTCGGCATAATCTCCAAACTCATCTTTCTTGGCTACTGAAGAACAAAGTTACTACGCCCGCGGGCTCTCACATTGCCGGATTTGCGACTCCTGCAGATTTGAATACAGCAGCTCTCGATGTGCCCGAAGAGCAAAGCTCAGTCCGCGAATCCATAGGACGACGACCGGCCCCAGTTCGAAATCGGCTACTTGACCAAGTCTCAAATGCTGTCGACTATTCAACGCCCCCCTCCATTCTCACTCCGACAACACAATCTACACGGGTTACTGCGGAAGAGCCGGCGGAAAACGAAATGGCAAGGCTCTCGTCCGCAAGAAAATCATCCAAATCGGGTCTTATGAGCATGAACCAACAATTGGGGACTCCTGCTTCAACTACTGGTACCTCTATAACGAACAGTTATAATCTACAAGTTAAGAGCAATAGTTCGTGTACCTAGTTCATCCATTTATTCATGTCCTGTGACTGACATTTTAGGTACCCCTTCGAGACATGTCTTGCCAAAAACTCCTAGGGCTGTAGCAGCGCGCCCGCCTCCTCTTCCAACACCAAAATCGAATTTTACAGATTTAGTCGAGTCGATAGATCTCACCGACGATGGCCCCACGGTCGTTCCACCCTCTCGTTCAAGCACCATGTCTGCATTCGAATCCGAGTCAGAACCTTTATGGACGCAGGAGGCAGCATCACGACCGGAGCCCATAAACGAGAAGAGCAAGAAAAGGAAGAGCAGCGATCTATCTATAAGACCGTCACCCCGGAAGACCAAGAAGGTATCTAAGCAGATACGAGAAGAGCTACCAGCGCCGCTGGACGACTCCTTTATAGATATTGATGATGTTGATGATCAGATCCCCTCCTTTCACGGCGCGCTACCTTGTGACTCTCAGCGGACTATTGTCCCCCAAGTTGAGGTGGAGGATATGCTGGGTTCAGATAGTCTAGAGGAAGATGACATACTCATGGAAATGGCGTCTCAGAGTAGGAATGCCGAGGAGAAGACCATTAGCCGGCGCGGCTCCGTGGATGCGGACCGCCAAAAACGATCGGTCTCGAGGGCTACACCTGCACCAAGGACTGGTTCTCAAAGGACAACACCTGCACCAAGGGCGGGCTCTCAAAATCGTACGACCCCGCAGGACGTGCGACCACAACCGCCCGTACAAGTTCAAGCATCGCCTGCGGTCAAGACCAAACGCGATTATACTTCTTCGCCGTCGCCTCGTAAACGCCCAAAGCCTCGACCCGAAAAAATAATCCAGGATTCGGACGATGAAGATGAAATGTCTGACGTGCAGGTCAGCGTGCCCTACTCGGCTTCGACGCCCAAAAGAAAAATCCCTAAGGCCTTTAGTACCCCACAGACTTCTCGCTTGCGGGACCTGCCTGTTCCAGATTTCAGAGGGGATGGTGAGATGGAGTTATTAAAGAAAGAGGTCAGAAGTCCTTTGAGGCCGGTATCGTTGAATGCAGCTCTTCGCCAAGATTCTAATCCGTCTCCTTTCCAGTTGGATTCGCCGACGAAGCCATCGACTTCTCAATTGCTTTCTCAACAAAATTCTAGCCAAGCAACAACTGTAGCAGCTTTAAGCCTCGAGGAGAAGAGAATTGTAAATGCGTGGATCAATAACCCCGACATGCTTCCGAACTATCAGCAACATCTCGAACGTCTCCTAGCTCAGAACCAAGTAGAGGTAGAACCTTATCTTCTGGATGGAGAGTTGCCGCCGCAGGACATAAGAGACCAACGGAGAGCTCTAGCGGAAAATAAAAAAGCATGCTCGAACATCAGCGACGAACTTCAGGATCTCAGAAATCTTGCGAGCGCATCAACTGCAGCAGCCAAGATGGCCATGGAACTACTTGAAAATGACTGTGATTACAGTCTCCAAGAGGCAAAGTCGAAACACTTGACACAGGAACTTCACAAGAAGAAAAGAGAATTCTGGCACTTATTGGAAGCTGCTGGTGCAACAAACTACACATTGGAGGCAGATCTATCAAGAAGGAGTCCTATTCCACTCAACAAACCAAGTACAACCTCGAGTACTCAGGTTATTTACCAAACGCAAGTTCCACCTTTGAGGCCTGCATCATCAAGTACTACCCGTGATTCACGGCAAGATTACATGAGTCAAACTATTGTAGCCTCCGGAACTACGGATTATCATGCGGAGGCTGCCTACGCTCCCGCCTCCCCTAGACGGCATGCGTCCCCTCATAGGCCAGTGATCCGGTCTAGTACATACTCGCGACCAAACCCTCCAATGCCTCAACCGGATTTTTTTCGAAGACCTCCGTCACCAGACTATGGGGCGGAGGAAGACTTTGAGTTTCTAATCCAGGAAGACCAAGAAATGCAGAGATCCACAGGTCAAGTTCCCGAGGAAATTGAGGATGAGTATGGCGATTTTGATGATGATGACGAAGTCATGATTGGCATCGCCGAAGAAGTTGAGCAAAGAAACTCCTTCACGGCGCATCCAGCACAGCCTGCGGCTAGGGATAGCTCGCGTGAAGGGTCGAGAAATGCCTCCAAGAGTTCCAAGCGCACTAGCTTGAGCTCCAGCAAGACCCAAAACATGTATTCGACAATGGATCCAGCCCACGCTAATATGTTTAAGTACCAGTGGTCAGAAGATGTGAAGAGGGCACTGAAAGATCGCTTTCGTCTTAAGGGCTTCAGGCAAAATCAGCTCGAAGCCATCAATGCCACATTGGGCGGGCAGGATGCGTTCATATTGATGCCCACAGGTGGAGGCAAATCTCTGTGCTATCAGCTGCCTGCTATCGTCCAGTCCGGAAAGACAAAGGGTGTCACAATCGTGGTCTCACCTCTGTTGGCTCTTATGGACGACCAAGTTGATCATCTTAGGAAACTCCATATCCAAGCTTCGTTGTTGAATGGAGACACTGACCCCGAAAAGCGAGACTGTGTATACGGTGCTCTACGAGAGCCGTTTCCCGAACAGTTCATTCAGCTCCTTTATATCACGCCAGAAATGATAGGCAAGAGTCAAACTCTTCTCAACGCCTTAGCTAATCTGCATAGAAAGAACCGGCTAGCCCGTTTCGTCATAGATGAAGCACATTGTGTTAGTCAATGGGGACATGACTTCAGACCGGATTACAAAAACCTGAAGGACCTACGGATGAAATTTCCTGGAGTGCCGTTCATCGCTTTGACAGCCACCGCGACAGAAACTGTTAAGCTAGATGTTATATCGAATCTTGGGATGCAAAATTGCAAGCAACTCAAACAGAGTTTCAACAGACCTAACATCTATTATGAGATTCGAGCCAAGACAGGTAAAGGCGCTGTTGGACAGATGATGAATGAGATAAAGAAGATGCTCACTGTTGACTACAAAGGTCAAAGTGGAATTATTTATTGTCTCTCTCGGCAGAGTACGGAAGATGTAGCAAAAGACTTATTAAGTAGTGGCATCAAAGCCCATCATTTCCATGCTGCGATGCCTCCGGAAGACAAAAAGTCCGTCCAACACAGATGGCAGATCGGCGAGCTGCAAGTGGTAGTCGCCACCATTGCATTCGGTATGGGCATTGACAAGAAGGACGTACGGTTTGTCATACATCACACCTTTCCCAAAACACTTGAGGGATATTACCAGGAAACTGGTCGTGCTGGCCGTGATGGCGAACCGGCTGCCTGTTTTCTCTACTATGGCTCCCAAGATAGTAAGGTTTACCAACGCATGATCGAGAAGGGGGACGGGAGTGACGAGGTGAAACACATGCAGCGAGAGATGCTGAATCGAATGACGCGCTTCTGTGAGAATCGGATTGATTGCCGCAGAGTTGATCTCCTAGGTTACTTTGGTGAGACGTTCAAAAAAGAAGATTGTGGCCATTGTGACAACTGCAAGTCCAACACCGTTTTCGAGGAGAAGGACTATACAGCCGAGGCACGCATAGCTCTAAGCGCTGTACAGAAGGCAAGAGGTCAGAACTTTACGTTGGGTCATTTTGTGGCTCTCTTGGAAGGCAAACGAATTGGGAAGATCAAATCTGCGGGACATGATGAGTTGGAAGAGTTTGGTTCTCTCAAAGAATGGCAGCGTACGGAGATAGGTCGTTTGCTAGAGAAGCTCATTCAGTTGGGGGGCCTCGAGTATCGCAGCGTATTCAACAAGGCTAACTTCCCTACGACATACGTACATGTAAGTCCTATTTATCCCTCCCCCCCCTTTTTACAACAGCTAACAATCTAGCTTGGTCATAAATATAAGAACTTCGTTAACGGGCGGTCGAGAGTGCAATTGCAAGTTCAAGTCTCTGGACCAAATGCTGTAGCCAAACGGAAGGCCCCTAAGAGCGCGCCCAAAAAGCAGTCACAACCATCTTCAACAATGCTAACATCGCCAATACCCCAAAGCCGAAGCACCAAGAAAGGTAAAAACAGGTATGTTGAAGATGACGACGATGATCTTGTTGACGAAGAATTCCATCGAAGCACCTATGCCCAGGATGATTTTCCGGCCTTTGATGATCTCGAAGAATCTGAGGATGATGCTTTTGAGCCTTTCGGAACGGCGGCCACGAGGACACGCCGTAACAGACAGGATCACCAACTTGGTCCTCCGATCACAGCCAATAATATGAGGCAAAATCTAAATCCTGTCCATGAGGTGGCCGTGGACGAGTTTGTCGACGCTGCTAAGAAGCTAGAGGAAAATATCAGGAACAGGAAGGGCCACAGGAAGCCATACTTTACTGTGCTTGAATTCAGAGAGATGGCTATTCGATGGACAACCGATCTCAAAAAGATGTCTCGCATCACCGATATCAACCTAGACAACGTTGACAACTTCGGACATTACTTCACCGATATGATTAAGAAGCACAAAGCCCGATATGATCAAATGATGGATCCAAGCCATAAGACAGACATGAACCATCAAAACGTTATTGATCTGGTTAGTGATGATGAGGGATCTGGAATTGAAGAAGACGAGGATGAGGATGATGGATATCAGTCCGAAGCTCCGTCGAAATACTTCGTTCCCCCAGACGTGCAGGCTTTCAATGAGGTCATGAACAAAGCGTCGAAATCTACAAAATCTCAAGGTGCACAGCCGGAATCATCGAAGAAGCCTTCCAGAAGAACATCTGGTGGCGGATTCCGAGCCAGGGGGCGGGGCGGATCTAAGGACTCACGGCGAAGAAGTAGTGGAACAACATCGAATTCGAGCCGTTCGAGACCGGGACCTAGTGGAGCTGGAGTCACGAAGAAGAAATCTTCGACCGGTGGCAGGAAAACTAGTGGTCACAGCACAGCCTCGAAACAGGCGAGCGTAATGGGGCCATTCGGAAGGAGTGGTGGAGGTGGTGGTGGTGGTGGAAATTTTGGGATCGCTCCTATGCCTACCTAGGCCATGGGATATCGCATTGCCTATTTTGCTCGGAGTTGAACAGAGGCTTAAGGATTAAAACACAGCGTTTTTAGCATAGCAACTTTTCTATTTATGGGAGTATTTTGGCACCGGTTGGCTTTTATGATGTGATGACTTAGAGCGTAATGATGGGAGAAAGGGATTATCCTTAGCTAGAGTTATGGTTTGGCTAGACTGGGCTTGCTTCCCAAAAGCGAGTGGAATCAGAGAGGTGGCGCGGAGGAGGCCGCATGTTATGTATATAGGAGATTGCTGCACTAGATGCTTAGATAGATGCTCAATGCTGAATGTGGTCGAACTCTCAATCGCGGGGCTAGAGGTATATATGTGCTTCTTCTTTCCTTTACCTCCAATTTCCGAAAAAATGACATGGTGCAAAAGTAGTTCGTTCTAGATTCATCGACTGAAGACACCCGAGATATGACAACTAGGGTTTCATTAACAAATCATATCGTTCGATCAGTATTATTAAAGAAGACAGTTGATGAAACATTGGGTGTAAGTGAGGAGTGCAGTGCAACTGAAGTTGACTTCTATTTTGTTTCTGAAAATTAAATTTAGGATATCTTCTCAAGAATCCGTAGTATCAACAAGAACTTTTAGAACCAGGTTCCCCTCATCGTCCTTGACCTTTCCAGCCATCGCAAATGCTTCAGGAATTGCTTCGAATCCCTTGTATCTTTGGGTAATTAGTTTCGAGAGATCCGGAAGTAACGGATTCTTGCTAGAAACGAGCTTGATAGCCTCCTCATATGTATTTGCATATCTGAACACGCCAACTAGATCAACTTCTCGCAGAGCAGCAGCAGATATCGGTAGTGTTTGAATAGGAGTTCCCATTCCAATCAGCATTATTCTTCCTCCTGGCTTGGTAGACTGGGGAAAGTCAGCTGGATTCGTCCTGATCAAATGGGTTATACTTACATATATCGAAGCTTGGAGACACGATTCGACACCAGTGCACTCATATACCGCATCAACTTCTCCTTCTCCAGAAGCTTCCTTAACTAACTCTGCAACTTCCTTTGCAAACTCCAACTTCTCCTCTATGCTCTGAGGTCTCTTCATGGGAACTACAAGCTTGGCATCTGCAAACTTGTTTTGGATAGCGAAATCTAACCGGTCCGGTTGAATATCTGCGATTACAACTTTCTTCGCACCATGGACTTTGCACATTGCAGCACATAGAAGACCAACGGCACCAGCACCAAAGACCAAGACTGTGCTGCCTTCTTTCAATGCTGCTCTTCTTGAACCGTGTATAGCAACACTAAGGGGTTCGAGAATGGCACCGAGTTCGAGAGATACATCGGATGGTAATCTACTTATATGAGCACGTGCTGATGTAAAAAAGAGCGGTTGCTTGCTTACTTGTGACAATATGCCGCCGGATGGTTAATACGTTGCTGCAAGGTACCCTGGAAATGCGGGAACGCTTTCGCCGAACTTCTGAACTTCATCTCCTTGCAAATATTGTATCGACCAGCCGAACATAGATCACAACTCTTGCAAGGAAGGCCGACTTCCATGGCAACTTTATCCCCCACTTTCAGATTCGTGACGTCCGAACCTACGGCTGTCACAACGCCAGCCGATTCATGGCCTAGAGTCAATGGTTCCCGGACAAGGATGTCGCCATTCTTGTAATGGTTGTAGTAGTGCAAATCAGATCCGCATAGACCGGTTGCTTGGACGGCGATTTGTACCTCTGATGGCTCTGGTTCAGTCAAGGTACGAGATTCCTATTTGAATGTTAAAGGGACGTTCTTCGATGAAGTCTCTCCCCACTTACCACTTTCAAGTCCTTCGCGCCGTGAAGCACCGAAGCTTTAACTTCTTCTCCTCTACCGACTGCCATGATGTCTGTTGATTGCTATATATACAGGAAGGAAAATGAACTTGAGATATATAGGCATATTTCAACATGCAAAATGACTACGCAGTACGGAAAGACCTACCGTGTACTTTGGCCGAGGACTAAAACGATTCGTCATCGGCTTCTGACGGGGAGAAATTGATTTGTGACGGTTGGTGGGGTTTTGGAAGAGCGGCCGCTAAACGTGCTGTAAATCCACACCACCGACTTCAAGAATTTGATGATATATTCACAGACTTCAATATTGCAATACACACTCAATTCTCAGTCGATTCGTTTATTTCGACTTTTGCTGAACTTCCAAGAAACAGGGGATTACTCTCGTAAGTTTCTAAGTTCTTGGAATAGCTTCAAAATTACTGCTTCCGCTCTCAAACTTTCGTGCCCGCTCCTCAAAACCCCCACTACTCCGTAAGAGTAAGAGTAAACCTACCCCCACATCATTATGGGGTAAAACTAGCCCCGACATGGCTGCATACGGTAACTTTTTCACCCCACTACTCGGCCTTTGATCGATCTGGGCTTGGCTGGGTGATGGCAGAACCACTGATTTCATCGCTCCCAGCGAAACTCGAAGACAACATGTAACACATATACCAAAACGCCCAAGTGCACACGACATACATACACAATTGCAACTGCAGCAATGGCAGCAATGTTTTCTCTAGAAGGGCAAACTGCTCTCGTCACTGGAGGTACCAGAGGAATTGGGCAAGCTGTTTGCATAGCACTTGCTGAAGCTGGAGCGGATTTGCTTCTGATACAGGTATGCTTGCCCTCGTTACTCTTTCATTCTTTCTGGCTAACCTATTTGTTTAACTTACAGCGTAGCCGTGAAAATCTCGAGACCCAAAAAGCTGTCGAAGCTCTCGGCAGGAAAGCTACCATATACACAGCAGATCTTGCGTCGCAGGAAGAAGTCGCAGGCCTTACATCGACTGTTCTCAAAGATGGACACCGGATAGATATTCTTATAAACTGTGCGGGCATCCAACGTCGACATCCGAGCCATGAGTTTCCGGACAATGATTGGAACGAGGTGTGTAGTTTGTTTCAATTTGAGTTGAGATGATTTTATGAGCAAGTTGCTGACTTTTACAGGTCATCCAAGTAAACCTCAACACAGTATTCACTCTCTGCCGAGACGTAGGCGCTCACATGTTAACTCTCGAACCCTCTCCCACCACGGGCCGTCGCGGCAGCATCGTCAATTTCGCAAGTCTGCTTACCTTCCAAGGCGGGATTACCGTCCCCGCGTATGCCGCATCGAAGGGTGCAGTGGCGCAACTTACGAAGGCGTTGTCTAATGAATGGGCTTCGAAGGGGATCAATGTTAATGCGATTGCACCGGGTTATATAGAGACTGAGATGAACACTGCGTTGTTGGCAAATCCCGAACGGTTGAAAAGTATTAGCGATAGAATACCGGCGGGGAGGTGGGGTGTTCCTGATGATTTTAAGGCGAGTGTGGTGTATTTGGCTAGTAGGGGGAGCTCGTATGTTTCGGGACATGTGCTTACGATAGATGGTGGGTGGATGGGTAGGTAGACTGGATTCATGATACCTGGAGGGGGTAGAAATCCTTTATAAGGAGCCGACATCATTACGTTCCATAGCTTTCGGAGAGCACGCTTCAAAGTGGACGATTTTGTCTCTCGCAGTAGATCATTTACTTTGCATTAGTTGCTAAACACCAAGCAGATAAAATGGCAAATTTCTTTGCTTAGCCGTCGCCAAATGAAGGACAAGAGACGCTTCCCAATGACTCGACGCCAGCGCAGTATTGGGATACCTCAACGAGCTCAACCCAATCATTACGAACTCCTTCCATTAATCCCAATACCCATAGAGAAATCCTCCCCAATTCCATAATCAACACCCAAGGTATAATTACCCACCATCCATCCATTCCCAGAACTCCAAACCCAAAAATCAAACCCCCATCTCCCGTTAGCAACCTAATTCAACATATATCCCTCACTCTAACCTCGACCTCCCCACCCCACCCCAAGGAATCATCCCCTGCCCCCCATCCTGTCTCCTCCAAACCATCTCCACCATCCTCTCCCCCTCATTCTCCCCCTCCACTCGAACCCACTTCCCCTTCCCCCTCGCCTCGCTCTTATTCCTGCTGCGATGCAGCCGCAGCTTCACCTCCGTCTGCAACTTGCTGCACAGCGAGCGCGTGCGCGACAGCGGTGTGTGGTTCGGGAGAGAGATCTGGATCGAGGATGTGTATGTTGAGGGTGGGGTGGTGGGGGTGAAGAATGGGAATGGGGAGTACGAGAAGCGGCGGGTGGTGGAGGTGGATGCTGTAGAGGAGTACGAGGAGGTGGATGACGAGGAAAAGGAGCGTGCGTTGCGGGAGTGGTGCGGTTGGTCGGGGAAGGTGGAGATAGGACTCCAGGTTGTGCTGGTGGGTGGGAGGAGCGGCTCGTCCATTTCCATATACATTGTGAGTTTTTTCTTCGTAGATAGTATTGCTTGCAGATAGAGAATGCAGAGAGAAAGAAATTCGTGCCTAAACTTGTAGGACTAGGACTCGTGCGAAAAAACTGTAGACGATGATCTGCGCAAGCACAGAGAAAGAAAGAAATAAAGATTCTTTCGGCTCAACCGAAACTTGAAATAAACACGAGAGAAAAGTGGTCAACTTGCTGCTTCCGATACTGTCGAAACATAGCAGCTCCATAACACTTATATATCTCCTCTTCACGACTCCGCTCCGTTTCCACTCCTAAAAATACATGAACCGCAGAGTCAATTGTGCAGAGCATCTTCATCCAATGATTTTCGTATGAAACGTGTGGCGGCTATGCGGCTATCGCCATCCAGCGAAATACTGCCCCTCTGTTGAAAAGCTTAACTGTTTGGTAGTGGACATGGACAAAGGTGTAGAGGTGATTGGGATGTAAGGGCTTGAGCTTCAGACATCAGGGGTTGGTCGCTACGGCATGCAGCGTGGAAGCTATAGGCTGTGGTTGTTTGGCGTTTTAGCGCCGGGGAAAAGGTTGGGCGCTTGGGCTTGAAGTCTAGCTGTAGAGCTTCAACGCTTCTTGAATCTGAGTGTGAAGCTGCAGATTATTCTAAGAAAAGCCTTTAAATGGTTAATATTACACTTTTAAGTGGTCAATCGAAGATCAAAAAGGTGGATGTTGATACGAGCTGATGAGAAGGGTTGTACATCTATATGGTGAACACCAAGGCCTACGGCGTGATTTTTCGCAAAGCGTTAATATGCGGCGACACGCAAGGGAAAGGTATACAGCACCTTCGATGCCAGATATGTCTATAACATTATGACTATTATTTTCAAGATCCGGTCTGCGATTTGTGGTGGTGTCCAGCCTAGGTGGACGCCCTTATTGTCGCCGGAACGGTGTCACAGCCGTGATGTCCGGAAACACGTCGAAGTCTGAACGGTCTACCTTGTTTGCCAGGTGCAGCTGCTTCAAAACCTTCGTTTGCTTTGCAACCTATTGACCTCGATAATCCTAGTTTGTGTCGGGCATTGGAACAGTGTAAGGCACAATCCTCATCTGTCCGTCGCACAACGCTAACGAGTATGTAGAGTCGGTCCCTTCACTGAAGGAGCCCTTACTGGTACCAGTGCTATATGAGGATGGGGATTCTATCAACCTCTGCAGAGGATGACTCTGTGCGTCTGTCCACGCCTTTCTCATTCCGAGCTCCAGTTCTGGATCTGGTTCGACTTTCCTGAAGCGATATGAACGAATCGACTGGATTGGAGCCGTGTTTCTCTTGGGTTTCATCGCATACTTGTTGATGGCCATTGCCCTTGGTGGGCTGTTGTTTTTGTGGAATCCTGGATCAATAATTGGCTTGTTCGTCTTTTGTTCATGGCACTCGCGGCCCAACAGGTATTATGGTCGGTAAACATAACATCACGGACTGATTACGGTGAGAATCGTCTAGCGAAGGAGATAGTTATTCTGTACATCGAATCGGCATGCGCTGGAGCAGCGTTTTTCCTCCCAATACACTCCATCCCATTCGTCTTAGAGGAAATCCGTGGAGAGCATACGCTGGCTAATAGTCTCAGGCTGCTGCCGTTTGTCATAGTTTTGGTCACTATGGCTTTCGTGAATGGCTTCACCTTGTCGAAGTGCGCCAGGTGACGTGGAGAGTCAAGTTCCTAGGCAAGTAGTGTATCTACATATCGTCCAGTCCTCCATTCAACGACGAGGGACTTTGGAAGGCTGAAATTCAGCATAAATCCGACTTTTGAGAATGTAGGCCGTGAAATGATTCTGTGGATTTCAAGAGCTCGGTTCAATCTCGAGCACATTCCGTAGAGTGGTTATGAACGTTAGGGAATATCTCTATTTGATGAAATAGAACACACCGGGTGGAGCGTTCCTCACAATTAGTAGTAGCATACTCACTCGATGACGAAATTTGGTCGTTCTCGTCTCCAAACTGTGCACAGAGGAAATGATTATAGGGCTGGAGGACATTGCTCAATTATCCATTGTAATGGATCTTTCAGCCAATTATGTGCTCCGGTAAATGATTGGAAAATATTTCCCTCACGAGACTGTGGAGTGCCTGGCAAAACAATCTATTCGCGACGCGACGGACCGTTCAATAGTGGAGCGAATTGCTCCCAAGAACGCGGAAATACGTTGCTCGGAGACGTGGGAGATTAAACAATAAGACGTGGCAACGAGCAGAGGAAAGGGAAGGAAGGTGGGTTGATTTATAACCTCAAATGCCGAATCATGTTTTCTCATAGCCTTAACCCTCGACGATCAACAGCAAAACACGATACAGAGTAGCATCCGGACATCCTCACACGTCTGCCGTCGCGGTACTTTCTTTCTCCGTCCTCACGATCGATCGTTCTATTATTGCCTTTGCCAGTTCCAGTGCCGTTGTCTTATACTTATCGAATTTTCTCGAAGATCATCTCGTCAGAAAAACGCTTGGGGCATCCCATTCTATTGAGATTACTGGCCTAATTACTGGCCTAGGTCCTCCCCGTTTCAAACGCGAAACCCCTGCAACTTCCGAAAGGTCCCCCCAAACCCTTACTGTTGCCTTTAACACCGAGCAATTATTCAATATCCAGGAACACCTTTGAAAGGCTTCTGGTCTTACTTCATAAAACTCCTACAGCAACAGCCGTCTTACTTTAGGATTCCATTATTGCCGAGAATACATTGAAGGATTCCAAGGCTGCGCCGAATGAACGAACTATCCTTCAACACCATTCGAAAAACATAATAATACCACATCACTTCACTCGCAACTGGAGTCATAAGGACAGCACATCACTTTGAGAACACACAAAATAGCAAATATGGAGGCCGAACGTCCTTCTGTTACCCGTAGATCGCCTTCTCCAACAGGTAGACCATCACTGGCTATCGGCGCCTCAACAACCCTCTCGCGATCCGTCTCTACTGCCTCAGAAGGCTCTATATTCTCCGGCAGAGACAGCACAACAAGTCGGGCTTCTATGACCAGTTCAGCTGGTAGTTCAGTATCAAGATCCTCATCTGCGAGTTATGGAAAAAGAGTGTCTATGGCAGGCTCAGAGAGGCCAGTACGACGCGGCTATGTTCGACCGCAAGGAACAAATTTCGCGAAGTCGGCAAAATCACGAGAGAGCGTCCTGAGCCTCGGAAGCATAGCACATTTACAGTATTACTTTGCCCGAACTGGCCTACTGGATGGGAAGGGCGGGCGCTTAATGAAGAAACGCAGAGATGGAAGAGAGACTCTGGATTTATCTTCCTTGGATGCAGCGTTTCTTATGCCCGGGGTAGGATCTGGCTCCGACTCCTCCTATACGTCAACAGCTAGCAGCCCTACACTCACTGCACAACTGGGTGTGGGGATTGTGGATAGCCCTACGCAAGATTATGAAGAATTTGTGGAGGACGAATATTTCAGTGGTGACGAGGATGACAACCCCTTACATATGCTCCCTCCCACTGCAAGTACATATGTCCACCGCGAAAAGGTTATTCCTCCCCCACCGACGCTCAATGAACTCAAGAAAGATTTGGTAGACGCTCTCAACAATGCCACCACAGCTCTCGAAGATGCGAAACATGCCAGAACGCCGCCGCCGTCCCCGCTCCCCAAGTCCAGGGCTGCAGCAGCGCAATCCGAGACACCCGAGGCAAAGGAGCAAGGCTGGTTTGAACTTCAGGGTATGCATATACTCGATATAATAACACTTGCCATTCGTGCCGCCAAAATGTACTATACGGCACACGAACGTCCTGATCGCCTATTAGCCATCAAGTCAGAACGAGAGATTCGCGCCGAGTTACTGTCTGTCCTTGAGTGCTTAAAACGCATGGCTACTAGGGGTTTTGCAAAGGGAATGCGCACCGAAGAAAGAGAAATCATGGAAAACTGGGTTGATGGCGTGCGGAATATGTTAAGACGAGAGAAAGTTCTCGAAGAAGAGGAGCGCAAACTGCAAGCCAGCTGGACGTGGCTTCACGCAGATCAGTGGAAGGGCAAAGAAATCGAGCGAGAATACGCATTCATGAAATCTGTGGATCCTAATCCTGATACGTTACCGCCATTATCCCGAGTCGACGACATCAAAGATGATGCTCTTCTTCCTACGCCATTCCTCGCCGAAATGAGAACCGGACTTCGGTTGGTAAAACTGCATAACGCGGCGGTGAAAATGAGCAAGCGGCCGTTCGGAGCAATATCCACGTTTCACACTGAGTTCAACAAACCGTATCGCTCGGCAGAAAATCTTAGGTTCTGGGTCAAGGCCGCGGAACTGAGATGGGAAACCGATGTTAAGTTTGATGTTATGGGCGTGGTGAATAACGAGGATCGTGACGCGTGGGAGGGGTTCGAAGAGGTTATCTGGAAATGGTGTAGGATGGTAAGAGAGGAGATATCAGAGGAGTTGAAAAGACCGAGGAAAATGTCTATTAAGGTTTAATATTTATTTGTATTGTTTTTTTCTGTATTATCTTTACGAGCATTTTTTCTTCCTCGATATTCTTATATACATAGCATCGAGTTTGTTGAAGGGACTGTTGGACGAGAGAAGAGGGATAGTTCTCGCTTTCTTGTTCAATTCTTTATGTTGTACATAACTGGGGGCAGAGCACTGGCACTGGGTTTTTAAGGCTGGGGGACATGGCCATTACATATTTGTATTGATTTTTCTGTTTTATTTATTTCGACCAGGCTCTTGTTCATTGCGCTATGTTGCGCTGCATAGACTTTTTAATCAAAGTCCGATATCAGTACTATACCCATTATTTTAGCTTCTGGCTTTATTGGCTCTTATGGACAGTTGGAGAGGGGGAGAGGGGGGGGGGTTGAGGACGGCCCCTTTTTGGTTTGGAGGTGTCTGGGTTGGGGGGAGTGGAAGAATGGAAGAATATATACTTGATTAATATACTTCTGCATTGATATGTGATGGCGAGTGATTGTATGATGATATGATGTGACCTGACGTGTGATGCGATGAGTGGGATAGATGGACAACGATGAAGCGAGCAGCACGGGAGAGGAGGGGCACATGTTTAACAGTCTGCTAGGTAGCCATTTTCTCCTACATGATCGAGCTGCAGTTACAGAAGAAGGGAGTCCAGGGAACGCGGGTAGCTGCTACGAAATGCCGGACATATTGACGTTGGCTTCCTGTCCTGTAACCACTAAGTCATTAAAGAGAGCACTTTTCATAGATTCGTTGTCTATGACTGTCTCTATTAGCATGGAGGTCGTTGTTAAGCACATATAAGAAAGAGCTGGTAGTTTGTTTCTTTGCTCTATGCTTCGCTCGGACCGAGCACGGGGAGTCAGTTGCCTTAAATACTATCGTCTGAAGTCCATGTATCATGTTTATTATGTCCTGGGTTTACACATTCAGATGCGGCGTTGGTAAAATGTCTACAACATCCTAAGCTCAAGGAATGTCGGAACCTCAATGAATATATGGTCACTTTATATATAGAAACAATAGCGCTTTAATATATATATTCACTGTGTAGCGATGGAACTGATGTATAAGAGGGGTTTGATACTGTCAAAAGTACTTGGTAGTAGTATAGATAGTAGTTTTATGTTGTTATTGCAGTAATACTTCCAAATTGCCTAATTAGGAAATAGATAGATAGTATGTATAGAAGATTAGTCTCATATAACTCACTGGAGGAGGCCCCGATGCCCTCTCGGATCTACATAGCTCCTCCCGATAAGCCTATGGGAGCACACTCGGAGGTTTGTCATCGCTTCCGCGCCTTCGCCATGCGGCAGATTCAACATTTTCGTCTTTGCAGCTGCAGGCCACGACTCGATGAGCATGTGTCTGTCCCCTCCAGCTATTAGCAGTCTCCGCGTGAAAAGCTTGCTCGATGAAATGCCGCGAATATCCTACGATAAGATCGCAGTCTACAGAATTCATAGCGTCATGCAAGTCGCGCCTAGGGACTGACTTCAAGCAGATAACGACTCCAAGGGGTTGAACTGTCGAATCGGGCCGTGAGCATCATTCGTATAAAAATGCTTGGGGACCGTTTGAGAACGGGCCTAGGAAATTATTGCCAAGGGTCTTGGAGCTGTACCTGTTCTTGTCGTGGGAGAGATTGACTTTAACGAAGTCTACGATGAATTCTAGAAAGGGTCCGGACCAATGACGCAGCGGGGTGAGGAGAGCAAGTCATCGAAGAGGAAGCTTCATATCTTTGTCGATCACTTTCCTCGCAGAGTTTCACAACGGTAGAAGCCAAATGTCGATATCGCGATGAAACTACCACGCTACACGGTATCGGAGTGTGGTTCGCGTTCACATGAAATTTTCAGCAAGGAAAAACCAGCGGAGTCCAATGGCCGCTTACAGTAGATGTATGGTACACCAAAATAAGCCAATGACCTTATTGTGGGGACGAAAATGGCAATGGCACCAAAGAATTTCCGTTTGAGTGCTGAATATGGTAATTCCGACTTGGGCCGAACCCTGGATCAGGGACTAAAGAAGATCTTGTTTAGATCTACCATACTAAGCATGTTGTGGATGCTCCACATGCCACCGTGGACCTAGAATGGGCTGTTCTACCCCAATGTTTTGCAAAATAGTTTGTCACTATTTCCCCTTCTCTCCTCCTCTTGCCTCTCTTTGTGGGGTTAGCAAAGAACTAAATGCAATAGTAGCACTAGATCTTGCCGGATGTAGGCGCTATCAGCCCATCCGATGTTGGTATCAAATGCCGACGGCTTCCCCAACGGGTCATGGCTTGGATGAGCTGCTCAAAGTTTTTATTGATAACTTTGTGCTCCCCCGACTCAATCTACATTTTTCTCATCTCATCTCATATCATATCTCATAGACCACAAAATTCAGTCAGTTGATACTACTTAATACCTTGCGGGCGAAGTTGCTTTCAGTCAAACCACTCAATTCCCATCACACAAACCCGTCAGCCGAACAAAGGATTGCCACATCATTTTTTGCTGTTACAAGTCCGTTTGTTATATATCCAACTCATTTTCTACGGCGAAGCAAATCACCAACATCTTCACTTCATTCTCACCTTTTCGTCACTAAATTTCCAAAGATGGCGCCCGCTGCAATTGAGCCTATCTCTTCCTTCAGCGACCGGGACGGTCACGCGTTGGAGGATTTATCAGATAACATCGATGCTGTCAATGTTCTCAAGGCAGAAATCAAGGAGAAGGCAATGCATGAGGCTTCAGAGTTTGACGCTGAGAAGGACAAGACACAATTCAGGCAATACGAGGAGGCATGTGACCGAGTGAAGAGCTTCTATAAAGAGTTAGCAATACCCGACTCAGTTGTGATGTGCAAGACTAACAATACCCAGACAACATGAGAAACAGACCGTGGCCTACAACTTGAAGGCTCGAAGTGACTTCAAATCCAAAACCCGAGCTGAGATGACAATATGGGAAGCTATGGAGAAGCTCAATACTCTCATCGACGAATCAGATCCCGACACTTCCTTATCACAGATCGAACATCTCCTCCAGTCAGCAGAGGCAATCCGAAGGGATGGGAAGCCACGATGGATGCAACTTACAGGACTTATCCATGATCTGGGCAAATTATTGTTCTTCTATGGAGCTGAAGGGCAATGGGACGTTGTTGGTGATACTTTCCCAGTCGGCTGCGCATTCGACAAGCGTATCATTTACCCAGATACCTTTAAGAATAACCCAGACTATGGCCATGAAATTTATGGCACCAAGAACGGCATCTACTACCCAGGATGTGGACTGGACAACCTGATGCTGTCATGGGGTCATGACGAATATTTATACCACGTCGTCAAGGAGCAATCCACACTACCACCAGAGGCATTGGCGATGATCCGATACCATTCCTTCTACCCATGGCACTCAGCCGGCGCATATAGGGAGTTCATGGACGAGCATGATCATGCTATGCTAGCTGCTGTAAAAGCCTTCAACCCATACGACTTGTACAGCAAGAGTGATGATGTACCAAGTGTGGAAGTACTAAAGGTAAGATCTTTACACTTTCTTTCTAAACAAACAAGCTAATTTGTCGATAGCCATATTATCTGGAGCTGATAGATGAGTTCTTCCCACAACGAGTCATCCGGTGGTGAAGGACCAACCTATGGGCTTAAAGAATCCAATGAATAATGAATGATTCGATGGTCGGGATGTGATACTTTGTTGCCAAGAGACATTGTTAGACATGCATGGACTTTAGGCGTAGCCGTCAGCCAAGAGGGGGTTCTCTCGAAAGAAACTGACGGCCTGAACTGCCATTTCGATCCCAATACTATGGTATTACCCCAACTGTGGGTGGGAAGGAAACTCGGTATAATGTGCCATCGTTCACTAATCGCACGCAAAAGTGCAGGACGAGGGAGCGAAATAGACATACCACAAAGAATAGATAGCCTGTGCTAAATCAAAGAGTGGTGTTTTCCACCTTTATTCACCTCATGGAGACCGCAGATGGCACATTCATTGAAGAGTATATCGAGCAAATCGTACGCTTACGTACCACCATCCCAAGGGTAAATGGGGTTGAATTCAGCCACGACTATCGAATGGCAAAGCCTAGAAGCTTTCCTAATCTTCATCCCGAACTTGGCTTCCATCACTCTAGGCAACAGTCATGTGACCAGAAAACCTCTTTAAAATGAAGCCAAGAATCATGTTTCCCACCAACCGTCTTTGCGTGTTATTGACGTACAAAATACTCTTAGGGAGCCTCATTTAATGGGTCAGTAAGCAATCTGTGGTGTTTCTCAGCTGCGAAGAGATGAGCACAGCCACCGAACCCACTTGGCGATGACTACCCCTCGAACATTATCCTCATCGTCAATCACTCAGCGACTCAACAGATTATCCGGACACTCGCACACAGTACACATACACACCAACGGCTTCGCCTCATTCTCGAACTGTGGAGTATTACTGTGCGAGAAGTTCTTGGTCCACCAAACGGGTGTTCTGCCGAACCCTGTTCGCAACTTCTCGCAACTCAGCGATGCAACCCTCACGGCCGATCAACCTTGCCCAGAGCCCACTGCGGGAAAGCAGGATTTTTGTGGCTTGTCAGACCCCGGACTGAAGCTTTCGATTTCGCAATATCATATCTTGATGTGTTCTCGCCCCTCCATCTAATCACATCGATTCAATGTTCCTTCTTTTCTTGTCGTTCCTTATTCGCACATTGTTTGAAGCGAACAGCGACATTATCTAATTGATACTTTGTTACAATGCCTCGTTTTCAATTGTTCGCTCCCCTATTACCGTCAATCGCGTACTGCTGAAGAATTGCTCCAGCCTGACAAGGCTCCAAGGAGAGTTCTGACTGTAAGACTGCATTGACTCGGTATCATTTCATTCTCACCATACCGTATCGATTCCAGTATACATAATAGAATCCAGGTGGATACGTATATACCAGCTCTCTCCGTACAATGCATGAAATGCTTCACACTGGACTATCCCATCACTGGCAAGCTCGGTCCGCCCAAAGCAGAACACCGCAATCACGAAGACTACTGTGCAGCAAATGAGTAGTATTGCTTCTATTATTTGTCATACCTACTAGCGGAGCCTACTGCTACCCACCATGGCTTCTGATTCGACGAGGATATCTCGAGAAGAAAGCGATCGCTACTTTGCCCTTCTACAGACTCCCGCTGGCGAAGATTTCCTGCAAGCATGTTACGAAGAGAGGGAGCAGCAGCGACGAATCAGCAAACCCACGTCGGCTGCTCTAAAGAAATTATCTCAGCAGCGAAAGCACCCAGAATGGGAGAATCTCAAACAAGAAATCTTCTTTCACTACATGCAGAACCTCAGTTCTGCAAATATCTTGAAAGAGATCACTAGACACCATAGCTTCTCGAGTCAGTCGTATGTATCAAATCCTATTGAGAAAAAGCAAGAATATAAACAGCTGATCATCTACATTAGTCCGCGAACTTGTGACAACAGATTAGAAGGATGGGGCTACCCACTCAATCCTGAGTTTAGGAAGATCTTTACAAGTCGACTGCGAGCACAAGTTGCCCTCTGGGAAAAACACTTGCAACCTGATCTTATCAGCAGTCCAATACTAGTTGCGCCCAGACCTTCTGGCACGGATACTGCCATCGGTCCTGGTGAGGTCTCGCAAGGGACGTCGCCTTTCGTCTTCATGGACTCGCCCACCCTCGGAGCCACTGGGCAGCAGGCGTCGGCGAACAAAAGGGACTCTCTTGGTGGACGAATTCCTTATCCCTCCATGACACATAATCTCATACCGAACGATCAAATACCGCCCATAGACCTTAGTATGATAGACTTCAATGGAATCTATCTAGAGGCCTTCGAGGAACTAGATGCAGGAAGTCAACCAACGTATGAGAATTCCCCTGCGGATATTGAGTCACTCCTTTCTCCCGGCGAACATACTCCCAGCACAGTCGACAAGATGGAGGACACCCAATTCGATTACGTCGATCCAAGTTTGCTCACTAAACCTGCCTCGAAACCAGCATCCATACTCAAACCTGACGGTGATTCCGGGTTTTACTCGATGGAAGTGGAAAAGTTATCATGCCACGACATGGATTTTGACATCATTGAAGAAGAACCCATGCCACCGCTCCCAATGGACCATGATATAGTTGAGGCGAGGCCAGAAAGCCCAGATAAGGCATACTATGAGCTCTTTGATGCCAATTCCATGATTCCCTCGAATGGTTCCATCTCTTATCCAACTGAAGAGCAAAAGACCGAGCGGCGTCCATCTATTCTTCATCAAATTCCCTGCGAAGGTAACCATATGGACATTGCACTTGGGGAGAGAAAAATATGCTCTTGCGGTGTCACCCGGATTCATGCTGTTTGTATGTGCATGATCGATTTACCTGACCACCAGCTCTTGACAATGCTCAGACGTGTGTTGAACAAGAACGAGATTGATGGAGCAGGAAACACTGCGCTCCATTACATTGCGGCGGCTGGACGTAAAGATATCCTTGACTGTCTGCTCAGATCAGGGGTCGACCCGATGCGTGTCAATGCAATTGGTCAGAGTTTCTTGCACGTTTTGGACGCCAGCCGCTTCAGCGACAACCTTATCGAGTTCTTAAATCCATTCAAGGAAAGCGGCCTCCTCGAACAACGAGATCTTCACGGTCGAACAGTGCTCCACGGTATCCTTCGTTACCCGATCCTACCACTCGTCTATCACGATCTAGTCGACTTCTACGGCGTACGGGGAGCCATTCAATTTGCCCTCCGCGATAACGACGGCCTCGACGCAGCCCAACACATCCGAACCATCGCGCACGCCCAAAACCCCTACGCATCATACGGCCACGTCGGCTACGCCCAAGCAATCGTAGTCTACGAAAACATCGCCAACCGCTTCATAGTCGACACATCTGAGCCCGGCAACGCCGTCCAAGAAATGCAAAACCGCATCGTCGTCCTCCGGCACTCAAGCCCTCAAACCCCCAACGCGAAACCCAACGTCGAAGACTGCATCGGCCGCAATGCCCTACACTATCTCGTTTCCGAGCCGCCTGCATGCAGTTTCGAGGACTCGCAGACACGTCTCGCCCAGCTGAAACAATACATCTCCTTCGGCGCCGACCTCAACCACTACGACACTGCGGGGCGCACGCCGCTCCTCGCCTGCATCATCGATGCCCCTTCTGGAACCGACGAATCCGTCACCAAGATCGCAGTTGAGATCCTCTGTCACAGCGGCGCCAACGTTAATAATCGTGATCGCGACGGCAACACAGCGCTGTACCATGCGATCCGGAAGGGCTTCTGCGACTGCGTGGCTATCCTGCTGCAGCACGGCGCACACGTGAACCGGCGAGCGGCGAACGGACGCAGTTACAGACGACTGGCGCAGGACTGGCTACAGGAGCATCTGGGGGCAAGCGAGCAGAATGGATTCGATCGCTTGCAGAAGCGACTGGCAGTGGTGTCGGCTATTGTGACCTATAGAGCGGCGTTGGAGCCGACGGAGTTGCAGGCGAGAGGCGTCGACGCGACGTGAAAGTTGATATGGCAGCTCCCTTGACCCCCCCCCCCAAAAAAAGAAAAAACAAAAACAGAAGAAAAAAAAGAACAAAAATGAAAGAAGTACCGGTTGAACACTATTGCCGAGTCGGGATAGGGCGGTGAGTACCCAGAACATAAGTCCTCTTCTCCGAACCAACACCAACCATCATCTTGTAAGTTGGTCTAGCCAGCGAAGCAAGCTTTTACAGTTTTCTGTTTGCTCGGATGTTTGTTGAAAAGCGTGTGTTATGAAGGACTATATAGGGTTGGGTGGCTCATTCGCTATGAGTGGATGTGGAAGTGAGGGAAATGAGTGAATACGGAAGTGGTGGTGAGCGGTGGCAGATTGCTTTTCCCGACTGGACATACTGTATAAAACTGGTTCTAAGCGAGTCTGGACGGATTGGGAGCTCTGGGATTCAAGTTTGGGGGAAGAAAAGGATGGCTATCGATGGGTCGTTGGTAAACAACTGCAGTACTGCAGGTACAGTACAAGAGCAAACAGCACCCCATTGTTTGGGGGAATACATCACCAGCCTTACCTTTGTAAGCCTCTTTGAGAGTCTTGGATGACGAGTTTGACTTTATATACCCCGTCTGTTCGCCTGATCTACGTTTATACGATACTTCAGCTGGGTGATGAGAAAGAGATGGATTAAGACGAGGGACCACGGGAAACTGAAGCTATGGGGGTCCTCATAGGTCAGGATAGACATCTTTCGTTTCATTTGAACGACACATATGTTACGAATGGGATGTAAGATAAAGCTTCATGTATCATAGGATAATCATAATGTGTATTTTAGACTTCACCGCATAATCAATGACCAACCAATTAGACCATACCATACCCCCAATGCAATGCAGTTCAAATTCTTACAACATTTTTGCAAATTCCCATCATGCTATATCCCATTTTTCATATGCCATGACCAACTACAGCCGCTGCCGTCACTGGCAATCTACTCATGAACCGGCATACTTACATCCGCCGCCTTCGACACCGCATCCTCACTTCTCCACAAACTCGTCACCGTCTTCTGTTGCGTATAGAAGTACAACCCAGGCTTTCCATAGAAGGTATTCGCTCCGCCGCCTGCTACACTCTTCTTGTTTCCTGTGAAGGAGAAGATACTAAGCGGGACCGGAATGGGCACATTAATACCCAATTGACCAGCCTCGATATTTTTCTGGAACTTCGTTGCCGTCGCACCTGACTTTGTGAAGATGGCTGCGCCGTTTCCGTATTCGTTCGCATTGATAAGATCGATTGCCGCGTCGAGCGAGTCGACATTCAGGCAGACGAGAACAGGACCGAAAATTTCTTCGGTGTAGCATTTCATGTGCGGTTTGACGTTGGTGATGATTGTAGGTCCGATCCAGTTTCCGTTGGGGTATTTGGCTGGTTTGTAACCGCGGCCATCGAGGAGAATTGTAGCTCCTTCTGCTTCCGCGCTGGCGATTAGACTTTCGATTCGCTCCTTGCTTTGGGGTGAGATGACTGGTCCAAGGTCCGCTCCTTCTTCAAAGCCTCCGTCTACTCGTAATGCTTTGGCACTTTCGGCAAGTTCTGGGAGCCAGTCCTTAGTCTCCCCAACCATGACTAAGGTGCTGAGAGCCATGCAGCGTTGACCTGCTGCACCGAATGCTGCACCTGCAATTGAGTTGAGGGCATGTTGTTTGTTTGCGTCTGGCAGAACAGCGCAGTGGTTCTTTGCGCCCAAGTTTGCTTGCACACGTTTGCCGTTGGCCGAACCTCTGGTATAAATGTATTCTCCGGCACGGTTGCTTCCTACGAAGCTGATTGCTTTGATGGCTGGTGCGTCGAGGATGAAGTCAACAGTTTTCGATGCACCATGGACAATGTTGAGAACTCCTGGAGGGAAGCCGGCTTTTTGGGCAAGTTCCGCTAGGATCATTGATGCTCCAGGATCTCTCTCGGACGGCTTCAGAATAAGACAGTTTCCTGTGGCACATGCAATTGGGATAGACCATAGAGGAATCATAGCAGGAAAGTCTACAAGATGTTAGTGAAATGCTGTTATGTAGTCGCGTGTACTCACTGAACGGGCAAATTGAAGCTACGACACCAAGTGGTTCTCTATAGCTCCTTGTCTCCATATCTTTGGCTACCTCCAACACTTCACCCATCATTTGCTGGGGAATTGCACATGTTGCTTCCGCTACTTGTAAGCCACGAAGAACATCTCCCTTGGCATCTAATTTCCATTGTTAGCTTCTAAGTTCTATGTAGAGCCATATGACCATACCGGAGAACGTTTTGCCCTGCTCTAGCGTTATGCTAGCAGCCAATCTGTCCCAATTGTCCCGTACCAACTGTGTGAATTTGAACATGATCTGTTGTCTCGCCATGATACTCGTAGCTTTCCATGCCGGGAACGCTTTCTCTGCACTATCCACTGCAGCCTTCAGTTCAGCATCTGTACTCTGCGGCACCCTCGTAACAAGATTATTCGTCGCGGGGTCATGTAAATCGATGAATTGTGTGGCTTCTGACTTGAGGAATTTGTTGTCGACGAAATATGGGGTGTCCTGCACATCTTGGATCTTCTCATGATTCATAGGGTAATTATCGGCGCTGAAGGCCAGACCAGCAGCAGGCTTGAGGTGTTGAGTTGTGGCATGTAATCTGCGAGTGGCAATCTTGGAGGTTTCGGACGTGGACGGCATGGCGAATGCTGCTCGAGGACGGATCGTGGAAGAGGTGTGTCGAGCAGCGGCAGTATAGATGCCTCTGGTTATGGTGCGACGCATATTTGGTGCAAAGGTTGAGTAGATGGCACAGAAAGGAAGAGAATTAGCTGAAGTCCTTTCCACTCATCAAAACAGTATTGAAAGACTGAGATTGAAGTAAAAGAGTTGTGAGGGGTTGGAAGCGTGGAGCTCCGAGGTGCAGTATCCGAGCAATTCCCGGTAACAGGGCAGTTGCATGCGGCGGTGCGGAGATGTTACAGTGGGGCGTGGGGTAGCACGCCGGGATAACTGTGACAGCCACGGACAACTATCAACTTCTTGTTGCTACTTCTGCTGTGGCAGTTCAATCCATTGGTGAATGCGGAAAGAGTCCTCTTGTTTTCGTGTTGCAGACCACGTGCCCGGATCATTGTTTGTTTGAATTTTATGAGCTGTTCTTCTTTAGAAAGAACCTTCTTTACGATGGATATAAGTGCGTTCCCCACAGACATTTTCTTTCTCGTAGTATCATACCTAGAACCGCAGGACCTCATTCTCTGCCGCCGTGTATCACAAAATTGGCTCAAAGCATTCACGGAATCCAGCCTCAATCGTCGTCTCCTGATATCCTCATTTCCTCTGTCTAGAGAAGTACGAAATATCGAGAGCAACGGCGATTTCGAAAAAGATGATGAGAACGATTGGCCCTCGATCTTCTCCGCCGTGGCAGCAAGATATTACTATTTGGTAAAAGGATGGACAAGAGAAATTCACAGATTTGAATTGGCGAAGTCACTTGATGAGCCTGCATGGTCTCGCAACTATCCTGTTGCTCCATGGGAGCGATACTTCACAAGTCGTAACTTAAGATACGATTTTCAGAATGAAGATACGTTATGGACGTATGAAGACGGTATTCTGGTGTTCCCTTCTGCCGAAAAGCAGAGCTACGTTCTGTTCGATCTGGAAAAGCAGAAGTGGCTCTTCATCAACTTCGATCAGATTGTAAGGAGAATAAGGTTGAAAGATCGAGTGTTAGTCGTTGAATGGTGCGAAGCAGATCCTTTTCATCAACTTGATGAAGATGAAATGGTCCATAGACATTTTGCTACCGCATATGATCTTGTCTTCGATTCCGAAGCGCATCAATGGAACATGAAGAGAAGGTGAGCTCGTCTTCCTATATCTTAGTATAAGCTGACAGTCTCAGGAATGAGTGGAAGATACACTTTCTGGGGATGCCACTGAATAAGGATGATCGATTCTTCAGTGTTCACTCGAATACTCATTATGCAATATACACATGGCAGCCCAACAGGGGTCGGTGGGGCGAAGATGACCCAATTGAAGCTCTAGCAATATGGGATATTTCTGCACCTTCTGCTTACCTCCCATCTCTAGACCCGACTGGCACTGGAAAGCCTTCTGAACTGGAGGTGCCACGAGTTATACGACGCTTCTCGTTTTCTGACCTTGACTTCTACAACATCCGACAAGGCTTAACACCACGTCTTCGAGAACTACAACTTGATGAAGGTCATTTGTACATTTTAGAAGAGAATTATGATTATCTTATGGGCCGTCATGCGAGATCCCATTCAAAATTTCATGAGGTCAAGTCAACTGGCATACCTTTCTCTAATGGACCTCGCTGGGTCGACAGATGTGGTGTTGACGCCGAATGCAACAGGTCTGGTGGGGCATACCGTAAAGAAATTATCAGGATGCGACAACCTTGGCTAGCTCCGTGCTGGAGACACGAGGTAGCTACTTACTCATAGATAGACTCTGTCTTGTACCAATATTGACATTTCTCAGTACTACCCCGATATCATTACAGCCGAAGTGTACGACGCCAGTGGGGTCCGACATTATGCTTATTTCATGCTCAATTATAAGAGGATGATCATCAACACCACGGTTGATGATTCCGAGAGCGTCGGTCCGGGTTCGTACTGGGAATACGTGAGAGATGGACTGCGGCCTGATCTACGCGGAAATGGAAAGCTCTCGGGAGACGAAAGATGGATAATCGGCGAAAGTTTCAGTCAAGAGCTGGTCGTTTGCCTTTTCGGCAAGTGACTGCCGAGTCAAGTTATAGGCCTGGTAAATTCTTGAAGAGTTCATATTTCATGTGTAATTGAGAATGGCCTGCTACAGCTTCCTGGACAGGCGCAACGCAGGCATCTTCTTAGTCGGAGCAGTGAACTTGGCGGTGGTATTCGGGTAATAGCTAGACGAGCAGCTTTGTTACCGATTTCACTAATCGATATCGAGTGAATAGGCAAGCGGTTTGAGTAACCTCGCCCACTACAGCTGGTCTGCTTCTTTGTTAGATATACTAGGGGATGTACTAACTACCCGATCAACTTCCGGTTGTTTGGGTAATATTTGAATATTACAAACTAATATATACTGAAATACAATTATATGTCTCATTATTTAATTGGAATTTGGATATTAAGAATATCGAAGTTTTGAAGTTGATCGGATAGTTAGTATACCCCTGGTGATAGACGGGTCCCGATATATGGCGTTAGACGTTGCAACTCTTGGAATATAAAATACTCTCCTTGTTTGGCACTGGTTGGGGGATGTTATACCACAGGACGAGATCAACGCGCCAGAAAAAGTCAATATAAGTATACGAGAGACTCTTCGGAGAGTATACCTGACTGCATATACCGTGGACGTTAGATACCTAGGCAATTGACTTTTCCCCGCACGGAACGCGGCATCCAACCCTTCCCCCGGCCCTCCTCCTGTATAGCCAGTCAAATCTCTAGCGTGGTCAGCACTATCCAACATCGTTAACGTGGAGTTTTTTCATTCTATGGCACGATTGCTACTTCTTATCTTTATTTCATTCTACCAAAGGAAAAACTTACAATGGTCTTTTTAGCAGAGAAGAAGGTCACTATTCCTACAAAGGATCTCCTATCTTGGACTTTCGATGATGTTCCTTATAATCAAGATGACCCTGTAAGTTTCCTTCGAAACTAACCTGCCGAAAGATTCGGGACAGCTTTCTGAATACATCCGATTCTAACATGACCACAGATATATATCGACGCAGCGAAGCCCTCGCGGTCCATTTCCGCAAATCAAGCACGAGTGATCATCCGAAAGCTTGTAGCAGGTCTCCATGCCGCCGGCTTGAAGAAAGGAGATTGCGTGTGCTTGCACTCGTTCAATGATGTGAGTCTACCTCTCCATTGGAGACAGCTGAGATAATTCTTACGGCGTCCAGATATACTATTCTATGATGTTCCTAGGTATTCACAACCAACTCGCATCACTTCACCTTGACTAAACCCCTACTAGGCATCATAGCAGCAGGTGGTATATTCGCCGGCACCAACCCCTCCTACACGCCCCATGAACTTGTCCACCACATCAAGACCTCCCACACCAAATTCCTCATCACCGAGCCAGAAATGCTCGACAGTGCTCTCTCCGCCGCAAAAGAGTGTTCCATTCCCCCTTCCAACATCTGGATCTTCGACGTGCTAGATCAGGATATCCCATCTGGTTTCCGCTCCTTTAAAGAATTGATGAATCATGGCGAGAAAGACTGGGTAAGATTCGATGACGAGAAAACCTCTAAAGAAACGACTGCTGCGAGGTTGTTTAGTAGTGGGACGACGGGGTTGCCGAAGGCGGCGATGCTTTCACATTACAATTTGATTGCAGAGCACGTGCTTGTTTTTGAACAGGTGCCGAAGCCGTTTATCGTGAGTTTAGCCTCCATTCTTGTTTGACATCCCAAGTCCTAAGGACTAAGCGATGATAGACACGACGACTGCTTGCATTGCCCATGTTCCATGCAGCTTGCGTGCCAGGTCCGTCAATAGCCCCCTATTTACTTGAGCTAGGAGCTAAATACACTACAGTTGCACACACAAGCGCTCTCAAAGGCGGCCATGTCAGCATCATAATGCGGCGCTTCGAGCTCACCTCATTCCTCAACAACGCACAAAAGTACCAAGTCAACGAGCTCAGCCTCGTTCCGCCTATCATAATCGCCATCATCATGTCAGGTCTCGCTGGAGACAAGCTCAGATCCGTACAATTGGTAGGCGTAGGAGCTGCACCACTTGGCGCCGAATCGCAGGCGAAGCTTAAAGCGCTGTGCGCACCGGGTGCTTGTGTGAATCAGGTTTGGGGCATGACGGAGACAAGTTGTGTTGGTTCGATGTTTTACTACGGCGAGGATGATACGACGGGGAGTATTGGGAGGATGATGCCGAATATTGATGCGAAGTGAGGGATCTTTCTTCCATATATACCATGTTCCGAAGTGCTTACACACAGCTTGAAATAGAATCATCGACGACGACGGCAATGACATCACAGACTACGACGTCCGCGGCGAACTTTGCGTACGAGGGCCAACCGTCATCTCCGGATACTGTAAGCCCCTCAATCTCCACCCCTCCCCTTCCCTTCCTAACCTCCACTAATGCCCACCTAAGTCGAAAACCCCACCACCAACGCACAGTCCTTCGACTCCGACGGGTTCTTCAAAACCGGCGACATAGTATACTGCTCACGTGCTAGCAAAAAATGGTATATAATCGACCGCAAGAAAGAACTGATCAAAGTGCGCGGTTTCCAAGTAGCGCCCCCGGAGATCGAATCCGTGCTGTTGTCGCACCCGCTCATCGTTGACGCGGCTGTCATCGGGATCCGTACTACTGCGGGCGGGGATGGCGAGCTGCCGCGCGCGTATGTGGTGAAGCGGGGTGTGGAGGAGAGTAAGGCGTTGGGGGAGAAGGAGGTTAAGGAGTGGTGTGCGGAGAGGTTGGCGCGGTATAAGGAGTTGACGGGGGGAGTCAGGTTTGTGGAGGCGATTCCGAAGAATGCGAGCGGGAAGATCTTGAAGAGGCAGTTGAGAGAGGAGGCGGAGAAGGAGATGGAGGGGGTGAAGGCTAGACTTTAGATTTGAGGAGGGGACACGAGCAGAGGTGCTGGCTCGTCAGGTAGACATATTTTGGTTTGCATGCTATTGGAAATCGACAACAGAAATTGGATACAGCTTGGACATAGAGTGAGACTCAAATAAAACGACTTTCCTTGCTCAAAAGACTTTCTACAGAGAGCACTAGCTCGACCCTCATTAGAGCGTTTCCCAGTTACCATGCCTACAGAGCACATACCGTCTTGCTTGAACACCCTCAAAGTTCGTTGAACCAGCTCATGTGATAAGTCCTGGCCTGGAACGTAAGCCGTCTTCGTAAAAATAGCTTTTTATTGAACAGCCCAGCAATGCTCCGTTATAGTCCCTCTATTTACCAGTACCATACCACAAGGATATCCTTCCAGCGCGTCGCCGTAAGTCCACGTAATTCCTAGGTGTCATTCATTCTGGTATCAATCGTATAATACAGCGAGCTACTTGCTCGACCTCGTTTCCCTTTTCCCTTAGCAATGTTTCGTATCAACCAATTTTCAGCGCCCAAAGAACCTGCCCAGCAAACCACCCGCAACGTTCCCTGCAATACCCGATGAATACATAGCACTTCCTGCCAGGTTCGATGCCTGTCCAAACTTATCACATCGCGAGAAGGCCAAAGTATTCGTAATCGTCAAACTCAATGCAATCACTAGTGCACCATCATGTTAGCATATTCACCAACCAGCCGCAACTCCCACCCATTGTCTCCGCTCCCCACAAGCTCCTCTTCTTCCTTCCTCCCAGCTCTCCTCCCCCCGTTATAAGAAACAAAAGAAACACCACACTCACCAACCAACGTCAACCAAATAAACTCAAAGCTAAAAATCGCCACAAACGCCAACGCCACCCACAGCAACGGCTGCGAGTACAGCGCAATCCAGAAGAAGCGGCTATCCGTCGCATTAATAACCTTGGTATTCGGATCCGACGACTCAAACACCCAATGCGAGTCGCCCGTCGCGGGATCAACCTCGTTCCACCAGCGCAAGCCGACGAGACGGCGGCCGGCGATGTTTTTCAGGTAGTAGAAGTCGGCGGCTAGGAGGAGGATGGTGATGATGAAGATGAGGACGCTGGAGGGGTGTTAGTTCGGTTTGGGTTGGTTTGGGGAGCGGGGGGATGACGAACAAGTTCCCGGTGAAGACGAGGCCGAAGAGGTAGACTAGGAGACTGGCTGTTGTGTGTTAGCTAATTGATATCTTCAATTCCTCATCTCCATCTGTAATTCCCACTCCCCAAACCCCCATCGCAGTTCAACCCCAAGCTCGAAAGACTAATGAATGCGCAAACCTACAGATGCGGAACCCCAAGAAGCACAATAGAGTAATAGGATGCGAGCTAAGCCGCCAGCTCAGCGAACCGGCCGGTTCATTTTGTTCCATGGCGGAAGTTTTGTCGTCAAAAACGAGCGTATAGGTGGATATTTCGTCGTGCTTTGTCGCAAATGTTGGAGGATAGAGCTATCAATTTGAGGCCAGAGTAGCTCTGGACCCTTGAGTTTCGAGCTAGCGGGCGGTCATGTGGGGCAAAAATTCTCAGTGTGATTGGTTGATTTCGGCAGGCTTGCGACGACGATGGTATTCTCAGAGTTGCATATAAAATGAGTTTTATGTCATGATAGGATATTGAACTCTACGACTATGAAGTTTAAAATCTTCACATACATACGAAAGGAGGGTTCGGTCTAGAAAGTAACTGGCGGTGGTCCTCGACCTGGAGATGATTACTTAGACTGGAAGTCCCGTGAATCAGATTCGGATAATAATATTCAGATTATATACATCTATTTACAACTCATCCCTCACTCTCTGCTCTTCCCTGACTGCTTCTTGCGGTTCTTCCCACATCCTTCTCTTTGGATTCCCTTCCCTCTCTTGCGCTTTCTCGTCCCCTGAAAGATATCCTTTCGATCCGGTTTCTGGATCAAATTCTTCACTGCCTGGCTGCACTTCCCCGTCCTCACCTCCAGGAAGTTGTTCGTCAATTCTGTCGATAATCCGTTCGACTTCTTCCGTCACAGAAGATGCCGTAGAGCTTTCCGCGTCTTGTGATGCCCCCTTCCTCCCCAATGAACCTTTGCCCTGGCTACCGACTTCTATGACTGGAACGTTCTCGTTATTTAACTTAGCGTTCTCGATTCTACTTGAAGCAATGTTCTGTCCATTCTTGCCACCAGATACCGGTCCAGCACTTTCCACAGCCGATCCACCTTTTGATCCGAATAGCCCAACTACACCAAACAAAGTACTGAAAGATAGTTTAAGAGGAGCGTAGACGAGCCACCATAAGGGACCATAGAAGAACCTCCTGAACACAAGCCATGATATCGTGCATATAAGAATATAAAATGCTGACTCCAGATACCAGGTATCACTCTTTTGACTCGTAAGTAATGTTCCCAGTAAATTCTTCGAGCTCGACAAGAGAGTATCCAAGGTGGAGTAGTTTTCAGACAATTGAGCCAAAGTTTCCGTTGATTGTTTCAAAGTCTCGTGGGCGAATTGCGACTTCTGGAGCTCTCCAGCCATCATCTCATGAGTTCGTCGTAGAGCGAGTGTGACATCACTGCTGGCGTGTACTTCTTTCTCCTCCTTTGAGAGCGTCGCATTCGGTCGAGAGAAAGGTCTGTCCATTGAATTCGGGGTAGATGATCGCGAAGGACTCAGGCTGGATTGCAAAAGCGCTGCTCGTTCTATCTGCTGCGCAAGCTTGAGACGCTTTTTGGCTGTGATTTGCGCTTTGCGAAATGCTTTGTAGCACCTGTAGAAGTTTTAGTATATATCCAATAATTTACTTCTAGCAATAATATATAGAGAGGGCTCTCTTACTCTTCTACCTCCTTCATGTCCCTCTTTACGGCATTTTCCAATGAGTGCCGCTGCCTCTCTACTTCGCTTCCCGGACGCCCTGTAGGCAAACTTAAGATCTGCTCTTGTAATAGCTCATAGTCTTCATTCTGATCCTTCAATATCTGAGCGATTTCCGCAGTAAGCTCCGACTTGACGTTTTCATCGTCGCCATTCAAAGGTACAGAACCTGGCTGGAACTTAATAGTTTCCAAGCGATCGATGAGTTCCCGGGCTTGTCTATTGGATTCTTGCAGAGCAGCAAGACGTTCTGAGAGCGATTCGAATGACATCTTGCCTACTCAAATTATATGAAAAGTTGGCAAAGTGAGTATGTGTAGTTAAAAGGCCAGATGCGAAATGATGATGGTGGTGGCAGTGGGTGGTAGCTTTGTCGGCCAATGAACCTTAAGGTTACCGAGAATTTCGGAATTTGATTTCTAGCATCTAGAACTTTACGAGACGTAGCACCACAAGGTACTGAATAGACAACTACGGGCTCTTTTTTACAATACAAAACTTACAGTTACTAGTACTCAGTAAGTTTCGAATTGACATATTGATTGATTATTCCAAAGCTCTAACCACATCGCAGCAGTACCCCGCCGCAAAGATGATTACCAGATATATCACAGAAGTCTCAACAGTCTTCAACCCATTCTCGCCCAAAGCCAAAACCGCGCGATTATTCCTCTCATGCCTCCCCCCAACTGCGCGGCAGACTATGAAGATCGACATAAAGGCGCTCCCAAGGGCCTCCAAAGACCCAAGTTTCGTGCACTTAAAGTTCAGTACGTACTCGAAAATCTTGAGCCGGTGGTTGCAATGTTCTAACGCGCTGAATCTACAGAAGATGGGAAAGAGATGAAGCTGGACTCAGAAAAGCTCGGTATCAAGGGTATCTTTGAGGAAGTGAACAGACATTCGAGAATCTTGGCCAGGCAGGCGGAGTTGACCGGCAACTGATTTTACGACTTTGGAATGGATGTACTGTACTGTAAAATGTGCATATATGGGAGGCGTTATAGGGTCATGAAAATTTGCCGGTATGATAGTCAAATTTTCGTTTCGAGAACGGAATCCCGAATTGGAGGTTTCATGCATATGCGGAGGATGTATTCCAGGCCCTCGGTTGGGGCCATTTGCCCACGACGTGCAAACGTGGAAGGTAGGCTTCGAACATAGGCCAGCTGAACATATGGGACGACAGGCAATGCAACATCTACTTTGAGAGTTTACAATCCAGAAGGGTATACACGGGGCACTTGGTACATATTCACCGTTTCTTCAGCTCACCAACAAAGAGAAGGTCGCATCTTCTATCAATCCAGGATCACTCAACGCCAAATCACCATGTGTTTACAGGTTGAGGAGCTCTTTCGTTGTCATCAGGCCCTCCTTACAACCCCCAATGCACATGCTCAGCCTATTACTAGTCGTAGAAATTGCTCACACATTGCACGTAAATTCGATCACAGAACGAACACATGGGCAAGATCCTTCATTTAGAACATCTTCGCATTGTCCCTAGCCATAGGCCCATGTAATAGATTCTCTATAGATGCTTTCTCAGTAACTTTTCAGGTGACTTAGCAGCCGATGCACGCAAAACGATAACCATGGCTCATGTTTCAGAGATTTAAGCAGCGGCACCAGAGATGAAGAACCACTTGTCGATGCTTGGGTCGATTGGAGCCGGAGGAAGGGTCTCATTTTGTGGAATAGGAGGAAGTTGGTCTGGGGTGACACGGCTGGCCGAGTGCTTGACAGTGAGGTTGGTGCTAAATTATTGTCAGTTTGGTCCAAGACGTTTGTGAGTGCAAAAACCTACGTTGAGACATCACCAGGGCTGGTCTTGCCGGTGATGAGTTTCTCCCAAGCTTCAGCACACTCACGGACGATGTCGGTGGCATATCTAAGGCCTAATTAGCATCTCGTGAATTGTGTAAATCAATTGTGTCAAGCTCACTTCTTGTTCTTGCACTCCCCAGTGAAAGCAAATTGGTTCTCTGGCTTTCCGTCTGGGATTTTGTAGATTCTGAACCATTCGTTTGTAGCCCTCAAAAGACCGGGGAGGTGTCTCTCAACATCTTCGACGTCGTTAAGCTTAGGAGCCAATGGGTCGTTGACGTCAATGACGATGACCTTCCAGTCAGTCTCCTCCTCGTCAAGGAGAGCCATGACACCGAGAACCTTGACTTGCTTGACTTGACCTGGGTATCCGACTAATTCACCGATCTCGCAAACATCCAATGGATCATTGTCACCCTTGGCCTTGGTTTCTGGGTGGACGACATTAGGATCTTCCCAGGTCTATTCCGACGTCAGCTCAGAGTTGATGATAGTTACGATATCGAGGATCATACCTGAGGGAAAGCTCCGTAGTTCCAGAGGTATCCTTTGTGAGGGAAGCAGTTGCGAACGAAACGGAGTTTGCCTTTCTTGACATCTTGCTTCTGCAATGACTATTAGCATGCTACTCGATTTCCATGGGGAGGTAAACTTTCGATTGGGTTGAGCACTAGATAGTCGAAGTATTAGCCATTGAACAGAGTAAAATCGAAAATGTGCGTGCAGAAGGAAATCCGGAGTTCACCAGCACCAAAAGACAACACAGACGTGAAGGAGTATGCATCCAGTATTTTTGGAAAGGTGTAGATAAGACGAAGGCAGCTGCTCATATAACTTACATTCTTCCTTGCTAATCTCCAATTTGCCGTTTGTCCATCTTGGGATCTCAACGACCATGTTCAAGATGGTCTGTTGCTCGTTTGCGTAGAGGGGGATATCGTGGAAAGGGGAGACGGGAACGCCATCCTTCTCGATGTAGATGCGGTGCTCCAAAGTATTTGGAGCTCCAATCTTTCTGACAGTGTAGGCCATATTTGCAGTTGATTCTGGACTTGTGTTGTGTTGTGAAGAAGTCGTTGAGAAGTGTTTGGAGACTTGGCCCAGTCGGCCAGAGGCTATTTTATTTGGTGGGGTAGCCAGATTGTGCTGCTTCAATAATTGGCAGGGAGAACGGAGCTGGGTTGACTGATGGGTACAGGCGTGCGTGTGCAGGAGGTGAAAAGTTTTGCTTTTGGACTGTATTGGAACTCCTGAAAGTGTGCTTGTACTTGTACTTCTTGATACGCCACGAATAATTGACCTTCGTATTTCCATATTACTGGCGCTCTGAATCAGGTTCCACTACACCGTCTCCTTTTACCTAGGTAATTGATTGATAGACAGGCGTGGCGTGCGTGAATCTCTAAGAATCTCTAATTTACTAAGTTACGGAGCCGTGGGAGCACACATTTTCCTCGGCTTCTTGCTTCTCGCCGTGTGCCTATCGTCTATCTAGTAAGTACCTGAGGGCACTCTTTTTCGTTACCCCTCATTGACGAAACAGCTGTTGATGCAGCTACTACACCGCTATTGCGTGATATGATAGCCACGAATATCATCGTTTTAACGGTACTCTCAAAGCCGTCTGCAAAGAAGCACTTCAAGTGTTACAAAACGAGATAAGTTTACTCGTAGAAAGTGACAAAGTTCCATGTGGATTCAGAGTTCTTTGGTGTGGCATGCCCGGTGGGATTGACCCTTAAACAAGAGTCCAAAGAGTCTCTGAATGTTCAATCAATGTCAATTTGTTCGTACCGTGTGTTCATCATGTCCATCCCTCCCCAATTCTACGAGCAAATTCCAATTGAAACATGAGGTCCCTGATATCAAGCTCTACCAATAGTTACTCTGGAGTCTGGACTGTGTGAACTGTCTGTCACTTTGAGGTTAGTGGGGCGAGGCCGGTGGTGGGATGCCGATGCCGCCCTTATCGTAACCTTCCGCTGCACTGCGATAAAGGATTTTTTCAAGATCAGACACCACTCCCACCACTTGCGAACTTTGGTCTTCACATGCGATGTCATGCAACGTATCGCATCTGCCATCATGACATCTGTCACTAAAAGAGTTCCTATTCCCCGGAAAGGGGTTGACTATAGAGGCAAGGTTGTGCTGTAAGTTTCTGGCCAACAGTCACACCTGAGTCAAACTGACATTGGAAATAGTGCTCCTATGGTAAGATCAGGCGAGCTACCTTCTCGTCTTCTTGCTCTTCACTATGGCGCGGATCTCGTATGGGGTATGTCTCTTCTTCATCTTCTTCCCAGACAACAACTAATCGCATTCCAGGTCCTGAAACCGTCGACCGCTCCATGATAGGAACAACGCGCAAAGTGAATAGCGCCCTTAACACAATCGATTTCACACGTCCCTCCTCGAACCACCCCAAGGATGCCACGGAGGAGGAAAAAGAAAGCCTAATATTCCGCCTGCACCCCTCCCTCGAAGGCAAACAATTGATCTTCCAAGTGGGCACAGCCGATCCCGAACGAGCAGTCCAATGTGCACGAATGGTCGCCGCCGACGTAGCTGGAATCGACGTCAACGCAGGCTGTCCGAAACCATTCAGCACGCACGGAGGCATGGGCGCCGCACTCCTCCAGACCCCCGACAAACTATGCGCGATCCTCACCGCACTCGTTAAAGAAATCGTTCCCGAGTTCGAGATTGGCATAAGCGTCAAAATCCGATTACTAGAAACACCCGAGAAGACCGAAGCCCTCGTGCGCAGACTTGTGGCAACAGGCATCACCGGTCTTACAGTCCACTGCCGCACCACACCCATGCGACCTCGCGAACGCGCCATCCGAGAACAACTCCGTATGATAGCGGACATATGCCGCGAGAACGGCGTCGCATGTCTCATGAACGGGGACGTCGAGAACCGGGATCAAGCACTGCAATTAGCATCCGAATTCGGCACAGATGGCGCCATGATCGCTACAGCCGCCGAAGCCAACTCCAGCTGTTTCCGCAGCGGCGCCGACGGTGGTCTCGTACCTTGGAAAGAGGTCGTTCATCAATACATGGAATTCTGTCTCTTAACCGAGAACCGATGGGGAAATACAAAATATCTGCTCGGTCGTCTTATACCCGGGAAGGCTCCTTTATACAGGGAGATTCAGGGCGCGAAGAACTACCTACAGGTGTGTGAGATCCTGGGGTTTGAAGATCTACGCGCGCGGTCAATGGAGGTGGATCAGACCCTGGGGGTGTCGTTGGAGCAGATGGAAAAAGTGAAGCTGGCGAAACAGGGGCAGGGAAAGAAGAGGAAGGGTGGTGACCAGCAGAGTCAGAACCAGAATCAGAAAAAGAGTAGGCCTATGGAGGATGTCGAGCACAGTGCGGTAGCAGAGGAGCCGAAGGCGGCGATGGCTGCGACTGCTTAGATGGTGGGATGAATATAGTATATAGGGGAGATGTATCGCGGTCGGCATGGGATGGCGTTTGAAAGGATCTAGCATTTACATGGAAAGTATTAGAGCTTTGAAGGAAGCACTTTATCAGACACAATGAATTGAAAAGTTTTTTACATATTACTATATCATGTACATAATGAATTTCATCGCATCATAGCATAAACGTTCCCCAATGATAGATCCAATCCACCAGCACCGTGATCCATGCGATTTATTACCAGAGCCAAGTTGAAAAATGATCATCAAACACATTACTGTAAAGCAAGACCCCCGCAACAGTCCTATATGTACCTCCTCCCACACCCTACCTCACCCAGCAAGCCCTTACAACTCCTTCCCCTTGGACTTCCCCGCCCCCTTGACCAACTGCGCCAACCTCTTCTCAATCATCTCCCTCCCCTCATACGTCTTCCACACCTCTCCCGGGGCCTTATTGACAATATCCCAACTCTTAAGGTTCTTCGTCAAATGGCTCAAATCCTCCTGTTTCCTCGCCCACTCACTATCCCTCTTGACCTCAATCCCCGAACTGATGACCACCAAAGGCGTATCCTCATACTGGATATTTCTCGCGCTGCTAACCTCATTCTTGGTCAACGAATCCGCAACAAGTGCCTCCTGCAACTGAGCTTTGATGAATTTCCCGCCCTGGAAGGCCGAGCGTCCAAAGACGCGGTCTTCGCGTGTGCGGCCTTTGAAGAGGGCGGCAAAGGTGCGATCTAGACCGAGAGGGGAGAGGACACCCCAGCCCCAGAGGATGAAGCCGCGTGCGGGACTGCCGATGCGGTGCAGGAGATCTTCGTGAAGAGGGTCGATGAGAAGGAGTCCTTCGACTTCGCGGCCGTGGCGAGAGGAGAAGATGCGGCTGTAGATGCTCCCGACACCGGCGCTGGCGAGGATCCAAGGTCCTTCTTCTCCGGCACGAGCTAGGGCTTCGGATAAGACATCGGCGGCCATTCCAGCGGAGAATGGAGATGGCGCATTGTCGGACCAGGCGATACCGGGGCGGTCGGAATAGCAGTAGCGGCTGATACTTCCATTTGCAAGAGCGCTTGTGGCAAACTGCAATATGCCATCCTCGAATGGTCCAGCGCCAGCTTCAAAAAGTACAGTTGGGTTCTTTTTACCCTTTCCGTCTGTAAGACTGCCCTCGCAATAGACGTGGATTTGATATTTATCACCGTCAACATAGTATCTCTCTCCAAGTGGTGCTAGAGATGCATCGCGAGCTCTTAAGATCAATGTCGCGGATAGGAGGACTGTGATGATTGCCAAAATGATCAAGACAATGGTGGAAATGAGAACAGCCACCCATTCCTTCAGAGTGCGGCGAGTTTCGGCGCGACCAGTAAGGCGTTCCTCTTCTTCAATCTTTCCAGCTGCAACGACTCTATCTGTCACAACTGTCCAGATGGCCATGAGTGTAGCCCATACGATACTAGCAATGCCAACCCATCCTTCCTCAACTCGTAGGCGTGGGACTGCGACAATCATAATCATGTCGACCATGAGTATAACAGCGATGACGAGACATGTCACTTGCGCTGCTTTCGATGGTGTTGCGAAGAATAAGAGCACGACAAGTAAGAGGCCAGTAGTTAGAGTCGTATATGAGAAATCGAAGAAGCCAGAACCTCTTGAGTGCATTCCTGGTGGAGAAACGAAGATCGACACCAACAATAGCACCCACCATAAGAAGGTAATAACTGTGAACAGAACTGTGAAGTATCGAAGGAACCGGACGCTCCATAGATTGTATGGGGAGACCTATGAGGAATTATCAGTACATGCATAAAGTCCATAGAAATCGAAGGATTCGTCATCTCAACAAAGGAACAATGGAGCGAGCAAGAAGAGCTTACAGCAGGATCATCAGGACTCAGAAATCCCTCACGACTGGGTGGTGGAAGCAATTGGGTTCGTTCATCGGCTTCCTGGGAATAACGCGGTGTATTGCGGGCAGAGCCATGTTCGGTCGACTCTCCATTCTGGGAATGAATGCTTCTGGGACCCTGATCTTCCTCGTCGCCGTTCTTGGTACCCCATAAGGAAACCATCTTAACTGATCGGAGGAAGTTCTTTCAATTGCAGAGAGACTTTCTCGCGACAGTATCAATGGATATATTAGAGAGGAGAGATGAATTGATTAAAAGAACGGGCGAGAGTCGAGACAACGGAAACTCCAAGGTGATAGCAATATAATTGACAAAAACTTGAAAGGTTGGAGAAGATCGTCACCAGCATACAAGAAAGAGCCACCGAGTCACCCTAGAGACTCATGGACCACATAGCTGGGCGCCAATAATATTGAGGGATGGCGAAGCTCTAGACCACAAAGACTAAATATCCAGGTCGGAAGCAAGTTCTTTACGTGGATTTGGGCTTGATTGAGCTGAGTGTTGATCGGATTGGCCATTAGTGGCTTGGTAGTCCGCACTAAAAGACGGTTCTCGATGTCGACGTCATCCGTTTGGAAACACCACCAGCACCCGATTTGAAGAAATGTCCCGACTGCCAAGTAACATGCAGTACGACTGTACGCGTACTGTACAAGTAAAGTTATGCTGCTGTGGCGAAGGAAATGTTGAGATGTTTCGGATTGAGAAGACATCATTCCTGCTGCAGCGGGAGACAAAATCTTGGACGCGCAAATACAGTAAAAGTACTTTGGCTCTTGTTCTTGGCAGAGTTAAGTATCAAGTACGGATGCGATGATGGGGATGGGGATGGGGATGGGTCCAATAACTAGGCGCTTATCTTATTAACCTTATCGCCGTGGCGTGTGGCTAATGACGCGAGGCTACTTCTTTATCAGCCTCCTCTTACTCTACCCCTCCAGAAAATAGCTGGATATTTCATGCAACCGTCCTATCTCTTCTCAAATCTTGACTCTCAGAAAGCCGTACAAGTATTACTGCAGGCCTAGGAGAACTAATCATAGTCTTGAAATATCCCCAAGATGAGTGATCTTCAGCGCGCTTTCATCAAACCTAAGCTCCCCAGTTTCCCTCCATCAGATTTTAATGAAGCAGACGAGGAGGAAGGGACAGACGCTGCATCCGAACTACCAGATATTCCAATAGATGATGATTCCTCATCTGCTTCTTCTGCCTCTTCAACTGGCACAGTAATCCCCTCGTCAAATCAGAAGCTGTTTGCTCGTCCACAAGGGTTGGTCATTCGTTGTAATTGGGCAATGACCAGATGCTAACAAGCTTGCGTAGGGTCTCAAACAAACGAGGGATGGACCAGATACCTTGGACGACGTACTTCGAGCGCGAATTGTTTTTAGACCATAAGACCGATTCAAATACTATTACATACCACACGTACCTTACGTCCCCAGCTGGTGTCTCCGCTCCATTATTTGTTATGCACCATGGTGCAGGATCTTCCGGACTCTCTTTCGCTGTGTTGACAGAGGAAATACGGAGAAAGTCTCCCAACTCAGGGATACTTTCAGTAGATGCTCGAGGCCACGGTTCGACGACTATCAATCCTTCACCGGATACGCTCGATCTGAGTCTTGAAACATTGAGCTCGGATTTGTTGAATGTGATCGAAGCCACCAAGGTTCATATGGGCTGGGAGAGTCTCCCTCCCCTCATTCTCGTCGGTCATTCTCTTGGAGGAGCTGTCGTTACAGATGTTGCTAAAAGCGGAAAGCTGGGTAATTCGGTCCTTGGCTATGCAGTTCTTGACGTGGTCGAAGGATCTGCCATGGACGCCTTGCAGAGCATGCAGACCTATTTATCGACACGACCGTTAGGATTTCCGTCTCTAGAGTCAGGTATAGAATGGCACATCAGATCGAGAACGATACGAAACTCCTTATCAGCACGTACAAGCGTACCTGCATTACTGATTCATAACGAGGAAGGCGGTTCGCGACCTTGGGTATGGCGTACAAATTTGGGGGCAACTCAATCCTTCTGGGAGGGCTGGTTCGTTGGCTTGAGTAAGAAATTTTTGGAGGCAAGAGGGGGAAAGTTATTGTTGCTCGCGGGGACGGACAGACTCGACAAGGAGCTGACAATTGGACAAATGCAAGGTAACACAATGCGAATTTCCACACGGGTTTGGGACGTTTAGGGCTGATGATGACATGCAGGAAAGTATGCACTTCAGGTATTCCCTGAGGCTGGGCATTTTATTCATGAAGACCTTCCAGAGAAAACAGCCATGGTTCTTGTTGACTTCTATCGACGCAACGACAGGAGTGCTTTGGTGTTACCGCCAAAAGTGTCGGATTTGCTTAAGGCTGGGAAAAGGGTCTGAAAAACGGCTCAATTCCTCGACTGATAATTTCGCACTTTATGCCAAGACAAGATACCAAGCCGAGATAAATGATCGTGGAATTTCGAAAATGGGGCCCCAGAAGATTGGACACTTGTCTGAAAACACGGGCCAGCCAGAATCCCATTTGAGGTGAATAAGTGGATGAGATCGGCAAGGATTCTAGGAACAGCAGGCAACAATAAAATTGCGGATGAGCGTTTTTCAACACAAGCGCGGAGATTTTTCAATGGCTTCATGTCATTTATCTTCCCGGTTAGTTCGTGGGTTTCAAGCGACGCTTTACGACCGGTTAAGATCTGATAGCGCTATGCTTCCGGTCTGCCATGGGCCAAATAAACCCATCAAAATAAGAATACGGTTAGGCCAAGAGCCTCATGACCCCTGAGTGAATCGGGGCACCAATCAATAGTCGCTTTCTTAATGTGCGATAGTCCAATTGCTGGTGGCCTAGGAGGAAGACCCCTTTCGCGCAATATTCCTCACCCTGGTAATTAAAAGTTGTAAGTTGATCATGCGGCTGCTAGGCAGCGGTGTCTTACTGTTTTTGTGTTACCATCGTCGTCCTTACTATAAGAATCCTTTGCTGGATTTCCCTTTATGTCTGTTGGTAGATTGATCTTTCCGTTCTTTTCGCTCTCATATCATACCTCAAGTCAATCGCGTTCTCTTTTCGAACTGGACTTTTAAAGAGCATTAGACGGCCAATACTAAACGATATATCGCATTCGTTCAATTCAATTCAATCCAGTCAATTCAGTCACTTCTGTCGATAAAATGCATTTCTCGCGCTCTCTCGTTCTCGCAGGCCTCGTTGCCTTTGCTGCAGCATCACCCGTCGCTGAGCCCCAAAGCGAAGCGTAAGTAACTCTGCGATTCAGCATTTTCCTTCTCCAATGCCCAGTTCCTACAGGTCAAGCGCAACTTAAGTTAACCCATTGTCTTCATATAGTCAAACCAGCAAAGTCATTGAGGACATCCAATCCTACATGGAAGCCCTCGCGACCCAACCCGCCGTCCTTGCCATGGCCTCCTCGCTAGCCACCGACCCCGCCGTCCTCAGCACCCTCGAGGCCTTCCAAAAATCCCTCCAATCCGACATCATGAACGGCGTGACCCCCGATCCCGCCGCCTTCACTGCTCTTCCTTCTCCGCTCCCCTCTTTCTACAGCAGCATCTATCAGGCGGAATTGAGCATCCTCTCCAAAGACGGCTTCGCCTCGCAAATCGTGGCCGCTTCCGCCGGTGCCAGCGCTTCTGGTTCGGGCGCTGCCAGCGTAACTGGAACCACGGCTGCGGCTACGGGTTCGGGCTCTGCGACTGCTGCTAGCGGATCTGCCAGCAAATCTGCTAGTGCGTCTGCTAGTGCGACCGGAAGCGCTGCTGCGCAAGCCTCTGCTAATGCTGCAGCGGCTGGTGGAAACGGTGTTAAGGTTGGTGCGGGGTTGGTCATGGGTGTGGTTGGTTTGGTTATGGCTTTGTAGTCTTAATATAATTGCATTGCATGGTGTTATGTTATGTCGACGTAGACGCACGATACCTTTTTTGATTATGGCGGCATGACACGATACGATGAAGTCATGGGGAGACAAACTCCTGAGGACATTCGAGATATGCCCTTGTTTCACGCGGATCTTTGATTTGGAGAAAGGAAGGATGATATGTATAACTATGGCTAATCTAGACATTATATGTCTGTAATAAGTAAAGATCACATTTACACATTTGACTCGCTCATTATTGCATTAGGGATTGAATTCATCTATGGCATGTATATGCTTCCACCATACTCAGTCGTCTGTTTGTTTGTTCACCTTCACAATGATGTAATTCCTTCAACCTCTTTTACAGAATGCCCCTAGCCGTAGGGCAGAAAGTAAGACCAACCTGATTGCTTAAACACGGGGCTTATCAGATGGAGCGCGAGGCGGGAAGGATCATACAGAGGCGAAACTGGCCGGCTGCCTGGACGTGAGTGATCTGTCCAGGCAAGCTGACGCGGGTAAGCCATGGATTATATTACTCCGATATCTGTCTGTCGAAGGTATGTTAGGCAGAGGACAAAGCCTAGGAGAAGTGGGTATGATGGCCATCAGGAATGTTTGCGCAGAGCGAGATAGACTTAGGCTTGATGTAGGAGGAAGTAGACATGATAAGATTCTGTCTAAAAGAGCATTGCAGGTTCCTAGCTTCTAACATGCACGGTAGGAGCATTTGGCTTGTGTCATAATATGGTATGTCCTTAACTCAAGGCAAGGAGCAGTTACTACTTGCTGTTCATTCATTCATGCCTTCATCCATTCGTACCGGCCCAGCTCAGATTTCAGTCCCTCTCCAAAACACCTCGTGACCTTGCTTGCTATGTGTGCATGCAAATTTGCATTTCTATTTCTCATGTCTGGGTCTCGTCTTCCACCTGACTTCTTCATCTATCCCCTTTTGCTTCTCCTCTTATAGTTCGTTTCTTTTCTTTCAGTTCCGACTACGCTCTCATCCTGAGCCAGAAAGGATATTCGATATCCGTAAAGACAAGTCAAGAATTGTCAGGTGTTCATCTGCACCATCTACCAGACGCTTGTCCGCTTCTGAAAAGAGAGCCACGATTTTGTTCTTGTGTGCGTCGGCGATGATTTCGGAGTTGATGATTTCTTGATAGAGCTGTTCTCTCTTAGCAATTGCATCATGGGGAACAAGAGGAATTGAAGAATGCATACCTGTGATACAACTTGTGTTCCGCTCCAGCCATCCGCTACCATATCCGTGATGACCTTCGACACAGCATTGTATACCGCACCTTTTGACTTTGGCTGCAGAGCATTCACCAATCGCTCAATCGTATCATCTGGAATCACACCCGCGATCTCCTCTACACTCCTCACCGTAACCATCTTTTTCTCCTTCCCATCATCCACATCCATCTTATCCGCCCCATCGTCCTCCTCATCCCCTCCACCAACTGCCCCTACCAACCTCGCCGCACTCTGCAAGAAAGTAATCGCCTTCCTCAAATCCCCCTCACTACACCTAATCAACGCCTCCACCGCGCCCTCCTCCAACGCCACCCCCTCCTTCTGCGCAATCTCCCTAACCCTCACAACCGCATTCCCCTTATCCAGACTCTTAAACCGGAACTTACTACACCTACTCGCCAGCGGATCGATAATCCTCGTCACATAATTACAAATCAAGCAGAATCTCGTAATGCGACTATACGTCTCCATCGTCCGGCGCAGCGCACTCTGCGCATCTTGCGTCATACTGTCCGCTTCGTCCAGGATGATGATTTTGTACGGCGGACATGGGTAGCGCTCGCGGTAGGAGGCCGAGGGAGCATTGGAGAGCTGCATGCGAGCGAAGTCTTTGACTTTTTCTCGGACAATGGATATCCCGCGCTCGTCGGAGGCGTTGAGTTCCAGGACGCGGGATTTCATTAGTTCGGGGCCGTAGAGCTCTTTGGCGAGGGCGAGGACGGTAGAGGTTTTCCCTGTGCCGGAGGGGCCGTAGAAGAGCATGTGTGGGAGCTGGTGAGGGGTGTTAGTCGGGAGGGATTGAGAGGGCGGAGAGAATGCGGGGAACTGACATTGGAGGATTGGAGGGTACGTTGTAGAACGGTGATCGTGTGGTCTTGTGCTGTTACATCCCCTAGGCCTTTTGGTCGACTGCAAATGGTCAGTACAAAGTGAGGTTGAGAACTGCTGGAATAACCTTGAACTCACTATTTTTCGACCCATGGCTGCAGTCTTGTATTTTCCTTCGATGATTTATCTTTTGAATTAGTTGCGCCATTCGAAGCAGCTTCAGCCTTTCTGGCCTTGAGATCGAAGAAACTGGCCATGCTGAATAACTTTGTTGTCTTTTTGAAGTTGTGCTTCCGAAACGAGGTTGAAGCTCGATAATGTAAATATCATTCAAGAGCTCTTTCAGTGAGACGCGACGCGAGTCTCGGCCATTTTCCACTTTACGCGCTTGGAGCCTAGGACCGACCCGAACAGCTTTATAATTTTCAAGGGGTGTAGATAGTCGATATAGCTACGTGCTCGTGCCCGGAGATGCTGAATTCGGACAGCAGCAGGACCTCTCCTGAACTTGAAATCAAGATCAGCCTTTCCAAGTAGATGTTTCAAATTTAGCCAAACAATAGGGAAGTATGGAATGCACGCTTTGGCTCTGAAAGGCTGTCTGAACAATATTAAGCGCAACTTTCACGACTGTTGAATACAAGTGATGACATAAGCAAAACAGAATTATCAAGCCAGCAGCAACGCCCAGCTAAGCTCGCGAGCAGCCATCAACAATTCATCTCCGCGAGCCCTAAGTCACCTTTACCCTCTGATCGAAACTTGGGCTGAGATACAATATCTCGCTTGCCCCAAATTTCTATCACTATCGAAAGATGTGAGCTTCTGCACAGGTCACCACCCAACCATTACCAATGACTTCTGAAAGCAATGAACAATGATCCGTCCCCAACAGTGCCGGGCACCTCGGACAGCAACCAGAATGAGCGGCGCAGGACTCGTCGAGCGCGTCGTCAGACACGAACCCCTTTTCAAAGGAGATTTGAAGCTCAGATTAAGAAGAAGTATGAACTCACGAGGCTGTTGATGCTGAATTTGGATCTCTCAGTCTATGGCCAACTGTGTGCATTATATTATATGGAGTATGCATAAGAATTACCCCTCATATGTTACTAAAACAAATATACTAACTTATTTGTGCAGTTGTTCGTTCTTCCAACTCCTCTTGCGCGGCATATCACAGTTCGTTATCCTCACGCCCAAGCCCCGACATGTCAGACAACCACCTCAAAGCTCATCGTTGGTTACCATACTAGTCGGCACGAATCTGCTTTGTATATTTCTACACTTACTGCTGACGCCAGCGAAGTCGAGCGAGGAAATGAGGGGCTATCTACATGGAGGGATTATCATCGATCTGATAGGCCAAAAAGGCCCTTCTTCGAGGCTGAAGTTGGTGCTTTTCGACCTCATCGTACTGGTTCTACAAACTGTTATGTTTTCGATACACATTGAAAGAGAGCGGATGGGTAAAATTTTGACGGGATATTTGAAGAAGACTCCGGAGGTACCTCCACCATCCGCACAAGATCATGATGCAGAGGAGCGGGGGGTATTAAGAGACAATGTTACTGGACCAGAGGACATCGAGATGCAAACATTGGATCCTGCAGTTGTTCCCTCACAGGCCCATAATCGTGTGGATGTTCCGGGGGGGGATGAGGCGCGAGAAGACCTGCTGGCAGAGCCGGATGGTGATGAAAATGACGATACCCCTTTGGATATATTTTGGTCGGGAACGGCGGTTATAGGGGACTTCAATGTTATTGATACCCTTCGAAGCCAGTTAGCGGTATCAGCACATGGCTCTGGTACGGAGTTACAAACACGCAGTCTTCTTGCCGATGCGAGCAGGAGGTCGAATGCTATTGCGCAAAGCTTGCGACGTGGGCTAAACTCATGATACGGTGGATTTCCCAGGGTTTAAAAGTTTCCACTCATAACAAGTTCAAAATGGCAGACATACACCCAACAAGCCATGTTGATTGTTGTATTATAGCGGGTGACGTGTCTATATTAATTTATTGTATGCCTCTGCCAACATTTCCCACACCTGTGCCTTTGACGCTGACAATTATATCGTCGCTTTCGTCTTCTTCAACATCCCGCAAACCCCAACTGCTCGCTCCGAATGTCTTGAGGTCGCGTCCAAGTCCTATTATGTCTTCTGTGGCTACAACTACTCGTCCCAATCTTAATCTACCCACGTCTTCCGAGCCCATTGCCATCAAAGTAAGAACTGTCGGCGCACCAGCTTTCGTAACGCACCCTCCTTGTGATATGATTTCCAGTAATTGATATGCACACTGCTTTCCAATATCCTCGGGAGCAACCCCTCCCTCGCTCGGCGATACTACATCTGCAGAATACACCACACCCGCCGAGCTAGTCTCCGCTATCAAGGCCAGCCCAAAACCCACTCCTGTCCTCTTCTTCGCAGTCGGGTTCGTCTTGTCCTTCGCCGACACCAATGGCGCTTGATCGTACTGTGTCGCAATATGTATGTCCCCCACGAACGGATTCAGCACTCCTCTCGCCTCATGTATCATTCTCGCATTATGGCTGTTGCTAACACCAGTCGCATACGCCACTCCTCTAATCCTCCTCACTCTCCCCGGATTTCTATTCAGATGCAAAGTTTTTGGCAGACCCTTAATCTGACTCCCAAATCGTAGTTCAACCACCCCTCCACCACCTTTTCCTCCCGGCCCCGGGCAACTTCTCTGCAGAACGCGAATCTCCAGCTTACTAGACAAGATACCGAAGGGTTCGTAAAGAGGTAGAATTGCCGTCCTCACACTATCGACCGAAATATCCCCCGCTTCCGTAGAGCTGGTTATCACGCCTTCGCCTTCAAAGCGCACATTAACTGGTTTCTTCGCAAACGGCGCCAGCATACAAAGTGGCAGCAGGAAATAGCTGATACCCCTCGTATTATTTGCGGGAAGATGGCATTTTATAACTCCATCAACATCTGCACCGAGCCCATCAATCGACCCAGCAATCACGCCAGGATTGTAGACGAGCTGTGTGCCGGTATAGGATATTTGGACTGAGGAGCCATTGCTTATTGATTCGAGCAGGCGCAGGAAAGATATTTCGTGCGGCGCAAGACCTGGGTTGGTGGGCGATGAGGATCGGATTTGAGAAATGTGTATGGGGCGACCGGTGAGAGCTGAGAGAACCAGTCGATGACTTAATGACTTATGTGTCGTGAATCTGAGAACTTCTGGGGCTGGAGCAGTTGCCATTGCTGGATGTGTTGAATTTTCTGGAAAGAAGAATTCTAAAATCCGAAATCGTGACCAAAACTTTTTCCTTTTTTTGCGCATTGTGTCCGATAAGGAAGCTTATCTGAACTTAGTTAAGCAGCGATAGAGTACCGTGAGTACATGAGAACCTGCCTCTGCGGCTTGTAAAAAACAGGCCAGTTTCAATATAACGAAACTAATGATTGATATCGAACAATATCCTAAAGACTTCGAGGTATTATAATATTTCACTGACCAAAAGTCTTCTGGGATTATTAACGGCCTGCAATTTCTCCAACGGGGAGCCTGCTGACTTTTAGGTAGGCATAACAAGATGCTCATGACGCTCTATGTGTTGATTGCATTGTTTGCTCACATGTAATGGTTTTCACTTCTTTGATTTATTGCCTAACTGCTTAATTTAAATTGAAGACGACCTGAATATCAGACGAAAAAGCGAGCGTTCATTCAAACCAAATGATCCTGTTCTCAATCAAGTCCACTGCACCGTCATCAAGCGCTTTTCAGGAAAAAGGAAATTTGTACAAGGTGTAGTTCGTGAATTGCTGAAAGCCACGAGCCAGGAGATATGACAATCCGGTAATTCTTAGTGTTACAAGGGCAACTTGCAAAGAAGATGCAAAAAAAAAACAGATCCCCCATCAACCATAAGCCGTTTGAATAGATAATACCTGGAGAGATAAAGATCAATGACTTATAGATGCTCAATTCCTCATTAGACGATCTTCGTATTGATCGCAAGGACTGCCCACATAACTGACGTGGCAATCTCAAAAGTTTCTTACGCCGTCGATTCAACGGTTGCTGGCTCGGTCTCCTATAGCGGTGTTAGTAAAATGTATGCGCAGACATGAGGTTTTCTCCCTTACCTTAGCGGGTTCTTCAATGGCTGGGGTTGGCTCCTCATTATCCGCGACTTCGTCTTTGGGTAGTGCAGTAAGAGGTGTCTCAAGAACAGGGGATGCATCGTCTGTCTTGTCGTCGTTTTCTGTGACACCATTCTCGGTCTCAGCGTTTGGCTTCGACTCCTCTTTGTCCGCCTTGGGCTCCTCACTGGTACCATTGGCAGTGACTTCGGCAGAGGCGGTAGGCTCGCTTGCCAGAAGCTTGTTCCACTTGTCCAGAAGCGATTGAGACCGAGATTTGAACTGGAACTCCTCCTCTTTAGGAATGGCATTCAGCTTCAAAATGGCCTTTAGAACTTTGTTGATCTTCGTCACTCTAATTATGCTGACTTCAAGGTCGGCATAACCTTCTAATTTCCCCACATACTCCGACATCTGTTTCATTTCCTCCTCCTTGGGTGGCTGTTGATCTTTGGTCAAAAGACCCTTCTGTAGTTTGTGTCGCAAGAACAAGATTTCTTTCTGTTCAGATAGTTAGATAACGCAACTATGAATTTCCGGGGGAGAAATAACTCACCTCTTTCTTATTTCGCTTTTCTTCAGGGCTCAATTCCGGCTCTGGAGGTGTCTCGATAGCAGCAGGCTCTTTCGGTTTAGCAGCAGCCTTTTTGGGCTTGCTCTCTTTTTTGCTTGACTTTGGCTCCTTAGCCGACTTAGGGGTCGCAGTCCCGTTGACAGCTTTAGGGGTGTTGTTCAACTTAATGCGAGGCTTCTTTGGAACAGAGTCGGGAGGCTGCTGCTACAGAGTGAAATTAGCGCATGACACAGCTTAGAGCTAGGGAAAGCTTACAGCATCTTCTTCAACATTCTGTGGAGGATTCTTGCGTTTCTTCTGATTAGACTTTGGTGGTGCATCCGCTTCATCAACAATCGCGCTGGCATCCATCATCTCCGTGTCCTCGTTGTCCTCTCCGCCAGAAACAGGCTTGGATGCTTTTTCTTTCTTGGCTTTGCTCGCTTTCTTCGCTGCCGATGCTGCCTCTTTAGCCTCTTCCTCGGCCTGTTTTTGCTCCATGAAATCGGTCAAAACACCTTTGAAATGGTCCAAGTCGTGTTTCTCTGCCGCGAGCTTATGTGCAGCATACAAATCTTTGCGCATATTCGCCGGAACGTCGCCAACGGTCTCGAAATCGAGATCAACCAGATCATAATTAGGAATCCAGCCACTGTATCTGTTAGCACGTCCTGGACGCGTCTTAGGAGCACTTTTACTTACAACTCGTTTGTGTACAAATACATAACGGGGAAGGTCCTATCCTTGGCCTTGGGGCCACCATCCTCATAGTCTGCTCTGTATGTGCCATCTGCTCTCATTGCTGTTACCGGTCGAGTCCTGAGAAGAGTAGTGGGAAGCATAGCCTCATCGCAGACTATGGCCGGCCACAACGGATATCCCTTCAACCTGACGAAAAAATAGTCGCCGGGTTTCGCATCAATATGCGTCATCTTGGCCTTTGATTGCTTTTTGTTGAGCTTCTTTTTGTGCTCAGGGATGCCTGATTTGCGGCGGGACTTCGACTTGCTGGCAGAAGCGGGAGTGTCAGCAGTTCCATCCGCAGGCTCCGCAGATCCATCAGCAGCCGGGGCAATCGCCTCCAATTGCTCCTCGTCTTTCATTTCTTGATCATCCTCGGCGCCGGCGGGTGCTGAAGACTCTTGATCTTCCTTCTCTGTACTCTCGGAAATTTTTTGTTTATCTCCCGTATCCGACTTTGTTTCGGTATCGCCATCCTTAGCTGGACCTAGTTGAGGCATCATTAGCACGTGTAAAAGACTTAGAATCGAGATGGCATTAGGCAATCTTACTTTCTTCTGTCGCGTTTGCACCCGCTGTCGCGACTTCGTTCTCAGCAACAGCCTCAGTTTTGGCACCATTTTCGACCGTGTCGCCTTCCACTTCCTTGCCCTCAGGTGCCACAGAAGAATCTGCAGCTGGAATATCCGTGGCGGGAATCGGAACCACTACTTCTCGTGTGCCTGTCTCTTCCGCCATCGTCGCGACAGAGCTTCAAAGAATTCGAGGGCAATGGTAGAATCCGCTAGCAGTATGGATACCGACGCGTAACAAAGGATTTCGATGATTGGGATAATGGCCAATGAAGAAACTGATGGCGATGATGACGTGTTGCTAAGGAAGGTGCTTGAGAGATAGAATTTCAAAAATCGAAAGCTTTCGCTAGAAGGTTACGCGCTAATTTTATCACGTGAGGAGAATGATTCCAAGGAATCCAAGCTCAACCATTCAACTATACCCAGCCTCCCCAAAGGTGAGGTGAAACCCTGAAGTATGATACGGTGGAGGACTAACACCGCCGTATCAGCACATAGGTACATTCACGTAAAGATGAAAGAAATACTAATACCGTGGGCAAACAGGAAGAGAAAAATGGATCAATGAGGAGGAATAAACAGCAGTGACAGAAACTTCTGCCGTGCTATGATCAACGCATAAGTGAAGAACTGCCCACAGTTGGGGCCACCTTCTGATTTGACCAATCATCCGACAGCAGTGCCGGTGGCACAGGCAGCACAGTCACAAACACCGAATGAGAATCCAATAAGCATGCAGCTATCCCGGACAGTCCGCTAAGCTCAAGGGATCGAGAGAAATGCTTTTGGCCAACTAAATCGATCTATTATACAACAATGCTTCGTTTCGGAAAAAGGGTCTTGGCTCATTCTTCGTCTTCGTCCTCGTCATCTTCATCCTCGTCCATTCCTTCTGCCACGGAGACGTGGAAGCTAGGGTCCTGATCGACACCGACATAACTATCGCTCATGAGGAATAATTTCAGGTCATGCTCTCCAGGTGTCGGTACTGTGTATTCTAGTCGCAGATTCAAAGTTTTGCCAATTGTGACTCGCTTGATCGCAAGTAAAGTTTTGGAGCTTTCGTCACCCACCACTAACCACCAATTCTCCATTTTCTTCGTCGGATAGAACGGAGCATGTACAGACGTGTCTACCTCAGTCTCCTCATCGTCTTCGTCGACATCCCGCACAATCTTAACTTTGATGTAAGCTGGCGAACCAGCGACGATGTCGTCGGCGTCTTCCAATTCGAAGTCCAGTTCAATATTAGGATACTTGGAGTTGGTGAAATCAGCAGCTTGTGCCAACTGCGTCTGAGACAGACCAAGTCGTTTGACGAGAGCTTCGTAGTTCGGGTTTTCAGAGGGGTCCATGGCATCCATGAATTCGAAAATATCCTTGATACTAATTACACACAAATATGTTAGCGATGAAATTGACCATAGCAAAAGTGAATGTACATACCCATATTCGTTTGCAGCTTTGATGACCTCTGGTGTGAAATGAGGAATCTGCTTCAAAGGACTGTCTCGATCCCACATTGCCTGCACGACCATTTGAGACATTTCCATCGCGTTCATGGCGTTGAGGTGTCCGTCCGAGGAAAGTACATCGACAGTAGCACTCAAAAGACCTAAGACCTTCGTAAGGATCATTTCTTGGTCTTTGGCGAGGTCAATCGGCAGTTGCATCCTCGAAAAATGAGCTTGCAGAAGTACAAATGCTTTGAAGTGAGGAGAATCGAAGCTTGGCTGGGCCATTTTTACAGGGAGTCTATCATAGACCCTACGCAACAAGCTATCTTCATGTCTCCTAATCTGAATTGACTCAAACTCAGTAGCAGAGGTGACAATTTCCAGAATCCCTTTGAGCTTCGTTTTGCCTGTCAATGACAAAAGGAAAGTCTGCATAGTGATGTACGAAATATTGTAATAGGCCGCGATCATAGCCGCATTCAAAGGAGTAACAGAGTCATCCTCCTCATCAAGGTCAACGATCTTGTACTCTGCAAGGTCCTTCAATGTAGTCTCAACCAACTCTGATAGATGAGCACTAAGACCTTCGTGAGATATGTCAGTGAGACTGTAGTAGCTTGGATTGGCTAGTAGTCTGCGATAAAAGTAGGTGAAGGTTGTCCAGTTGATAGCATCATTTGCCGATTCTATCATCTTTGTGCTTATTTCGGAAACGAAGGCATCGTGGAGATACACCTGGAGGTGACTTTCGATTGGAAGAGCTTCGTTCAAGAACTTCTTGTAGTATTCTCTTTTGACAGCTGGAACCATTAAAACACCCCGGCTGATCTTGTCCTCTAGGGGCCGTGTTGCCTTACCAAACATCTGTAAGACCTCGCTCAGAGGATAGTCTACATAGCGATGTTCTCTGCCTTCATAGAATTGCGTGCCCATTACCACAACTAAGTGTGCTTTGCAATCAAGTTCCCAGCAGACATCACGAGAGGCGACCATTACTTGTATGGCACCATTGTCATACAAATGCTTGACGATACGTTTGTCACTTGTGCTGAGAGCTTCGTGATAATAGCCAATACCGTGTGAGAGAGATTCAGCTAGTGCTTCTTCTTGGACGCGATCCAATAACGGCCTCATTTCTTCTACATCCGCATGTAAGAAGCGGTCTTCATCATCACTTGCTACGCATGCTAGAAGTAAGTCCCGAGTAGTAGCACGAGCTTGCTTCCTACTAGGAACGAAGACGATAGCGGGCTTGTCTGGAGACATCTGAAGAATGGATAAATAGGTCGGTTTAGCCATCGCGAGCATGAGAGATGGAAAATGAGGTATCGTAAAGGACTGGATATGAAGCTCCAGAGGAACAGAACGAACGTGAGGACTAAAGTTGTAGATATTGTGCTTCTTCGCGTCAATCCACTCTCCGATGTCGCGAGCGTTTGAGAGAGACACGCTCAAGCCAACGATCCGCAACGGCGATTCAGTTTGTGATCGAATATAATGCATGCGAGAGACAATGATTTCGTACACATACCCAGCTTGACCGCCAAGCATGTGCAGCTCATCAGCGATGAATAGCTGGACGGTCTGAACGTTCTTGCGTCGCTGCCATTGTCGGGAAAGAACATCCCAATGTGAAGGCGTAGAAAGAATCAGATCACCTCTTTCTAGCAGCTTGAGATCCGCTGTCGTCTCGCCTGTCAACTTCACGATCTCCTTGCCTCCACGAAGTGACGAGAACCGCTTTTGCCAATCTTGGAAACGAAGGTCAACAAGCTCTTGAAAAGGTGCGATGTAGACGGCCCGCCCCGTCTTATTCGTCGACCAATGATGAAGCAGAGCAAATTCTGCACATACTGTCTTGCCGCTTCCCGTGGGTGCTCCAATAAACACATTGTCGTCGGTATCATAGAGAGATTTGAATGTCTGGGTCTGAATTTTATTGAACCGTTCCCAGTCCGGATAAAGTGCCCTATACTCATCTGTCTTTAATGCTGCTACGGGAAGTGGTTGCAAATCGAGTACAGGTGTGTGAGGGGGGAATTTCTCGGGTAGGATGAGTTTTTGGAAAGAAACAGCAACTCTGGTTTCTGAATGCATCCATCTATCCGAGACAACCGTAATGAAGTAATTGGGAGGCATCGGCTCCGTGATTGGAACAGTGAACTCGACCAAGTGCTCATTCATTTCGGCTTGCGCGAAGTCTTTGCGGAGAATAAATTGATCATGGAAGAGAATGTCTTCGCCATCGCAATCTTCAGCAATAATCCAAAAGCTCTCTGCAGTTCCATGAACTTCATCATCCCATTCGAATTTCGGTGTTATAGTCAATTCGACTCGGAGCATTGATCTTGTCATAGGTTGTACTTGTGCCTGTACCTCTAATCTTGGGAATTTGGAGACGAAATTGCAGACAGTTCGACCGGCCTTAGGAAGGCCCAAAAGCTCGCCCATACGCGGTGGGTCTAAATCAAAGTAATTGTTCCATGAGACATCAATCCTCTCAGCTTTCTGGATGATATCCTTCGGACATGCCGGGAATTGTCGAAGTGGCGACATGGTCGGCCACATGCGTTTCTCTGCCATTTTGCAAAGTTCCAGAGCTGTTTTGGCGACTGATGCCCAACCCTTCTTGAGAGTGATTTCAAACATAGCACGGAGAATTCGTCCAGCGGATTGGGTGACGTACACAAGATCCGCCATCAGCGCAAGACCTTCTAACTTTAATCGAGAAATGAAGGCTTGCAGAAGAACGTTGATTTTAGCATGCGGCTCTTCAATGCTTTCTTTAACTGGTATAGGCACGCGTCCAAGAAGTTTGGCGAGCTCCAACTTTTCGTCTTGACGAACAGGAATGTATTTGAATTCGTCGCTCAACGCAAACACACGGAAAAGCTCAATCGGAGTGATCGAAGGTTGGATGTGTTGGTTGTAAGTCAACATGGAGCTGTGCGTGATGTAATAATGAGAAGCAATTCTCCCAAGCTCTGTTGCTTGTAGTCTCCCGGACTTCTTATCGTACTTTACCAGGTTCGATTTCTCTAGAACCACGGCTGCGGAATGGATTAAGTCAACACGTTTCTGCTCAAGCGCACTGTCATCTTCATAGTCGGCTCCGACGCTATAAAGACCGGGAGAACGTAGCATCCGAACGAAAAGGTAGGTGTATCCCAGCCACTCGACACCCTCGTCCCGACTGCGGACATTGCCAAGGACTACCTCCGCGTTCAAGTTATCCACCAGCCTGCTGACGAACTGACTCTCAATTGGTAGCTGTTGATTCAAAAGAGACAGGTAGTATTGCATTTCGTTCTGGGTGGTTATGATGATACCTTCTCCGTATGTGTCATACTGTGGCCGACCAGCACGGCCCAGCATTTGAAGCACATCCTGTGGACTTAGCTCTACCCAGCTGCCTTTCTCGGGCGAATAGACTTGAGTACCCTTGATAATGACAGTATGGGCCGGCAGATTCACACCCCATGCTAGAGTGGCAGTGCATACAAGGACTTGTATAAGACCGTCGTGGAAGAGATCCTCAACTGATGTTCGATCAGGCCTGCTCATTCCAGCATGGTGTATACCGAAACCATAAGGAAGTAAATCCTTGAGTTCACGATCGCTTACAGCTTCAGCCTCGGAATTGAGGGCTTCTCGGCTTCCAGCATCACTCCTTAAGATCTGCCCAATGGTCTCCATTTCCAGAGCTTTGTCTCGAATGTATCTAGCAGTCTTTGCGGTCTCTTTGCGAGAATGCACGAAGATGATCATTTGATTACCATTCTTGCCGACATGTTCCAGAACCTTGGTATAGGTCACATCGTTCATCGTCTTCAGCTGCTTGATAGCCTTCTTCTCAGTTATTCCAACAAATTCTTGTCGAAGTGGACAAGGTCGGAACGAGCCGTCGAAATGAAACATGCCCTTCTGGGGATCAACACGTAGGAAGCTTGCAACATCACGGTAATTGGGTAATGTGGCAGACAGCCCGATGAGACGGACAGGATCTCCTGTCTGTTCCATTTTTCTGATCGTCCGACTGACAATGCTTTCCAGAACAGGCCCACGGTCATCGTGCAAGAGATGAATCTCATCGATGATGATGAGACGGACCAAGTTAGTGTAACTAAGATCGGTAGCCTTCCTAGTAATTACGTCCCATTTTTCAGGAGTTGTAACTATGATTTGAGTATCAGCGATTTGCTGTTTGGTAAGTTGCCGATCGCCAGTCAGTTCAGACACTTGGATACCGTAAGGCTTGAGCCTGGCGCCGAAGTTTCCAACCTGTTCCTGGACCAGAGCTTTGAGGGGTGCGATGTAGACGATTTTGAAGGCATCCAAGTTGATCTCCCCTGTTTCAGGATTACGGTTCTTTCCGATTTCTCGTAAGATGGTCAACATGCCAACATTCGTCTTTCCACTTCCAGTGGGGGCACATATTAGCATGTTACCGTCATCTTGGAAGGCCTGCGGGAAACATTTCGATTGTATTTTGTTAAGCTTGCCCGCCGAATCAAAGGGAACTCGGGCCCACTCAGGCATTTCAGTTACTGGAATATCGCGATCCGAAGGTTCATTCCGCTTCTTAGGAGGGGGTACATGTATCTCCTCATAACCTTTGAATGTTCGTTTGGTCGATCCTTCAGGTAACTTGACCTTGGGATTCGTCATGAGATGGTTTCCCTGATCGAATACGAGGTTTTCGAGGTTGATGAGCTTCCGGGGTTGCAGTCCGCCAACCAATCCATCAGTATCCTTCGGTTCTGTCTTTGCACCGCCGCTTATGAACTCCGCCGGTACATCAATATCCATCTTGATTTCTAACTTCCGCTTCTTTGATGCATCTCCCGGCGCGACGCCGCGCAATTCATCTAAGATCCAGCGGAGTCCTTCGGAGGCTATTTCGCGCTCGACAACCCCACGTGCTTCCGCGTCCTCAGCACGCGCTAGTCGAGTGAGCCAAACAATCTTATCTCGGTTTGCAATAAGTTTATGGACCAGTTCGTGATGTTCATAATCAAACAATTCAGCAAGGTCATTCTCAATTTCTCTCAGTGGCCTCTCCTCTCCACCTTCCTCTTCAGGTGCCCCTGACAATATGTGAAGCGCTTCCTGGGTTTTGAGTTGTTGGATATGGGCATCTGAATAAACTGAACCAATTTGTCTCTGAAGCCAATATGCATCAACTTCGCGCGCTGGAATAAAGTCCTTCTTGTCTTTACTAGTGTCAGCGTTGTCCGTAGGAGCGGAGTCCAAAATCATGGCTTCTTCTTCCGGCATTTCTTGAGAGGGCGCAGCCTTGTCAACTACAGTATCGCCTGTTAGAGCAATATCCTCATCTCCCAGACCATTATCGCCGTCCTCGGCTTCGTCCTCAGAAGATTCGTCGCGAATTTCATCCAGCATCTCGGCGCCTTCTTCGTCTGAATTGTCGTCAAAGACGACGGCTACTCCTTGACGGTCGTCAATTTCAGCGCCATCTTCTCCACCATTTTCGCCATCAGCCATCTCTTCGTCTTCATCCTGAGCATCATAATCCGTAATCTTCTTTCCTAAGTTCACGAGCTCATTAAACTGCTTCGGACTCATGCTCGCTCCCAACAAGTCATCTATCTCCTTCTTCTTGTCAAAATCCTTCATGTCATCGTCCTTTAAATATTCTAGCACGGCATCGGCAGCACTTCGAACCACTTCATGCGGCACATCTCCAAGATTGTTTGCCACCGTGGTCAAAATAAGATCGTAGGTCGCTCGAGTCGCGGAAGTCCTAGGTCTGTATCGAATGCCCTCTACTAATGCATCTGCCGCCGACAATATTCCAGCTCCTCGGAGTTGTGCTGGCTCCCCACGTTTTCGTTTCCGCTGCTCACGTTCTAAAACATCCTCTCCCTCACGATAACCACCGCGTTGAACATCAGGAAGCCCAGTCGCTTTCTTTTTCTGCTTTGGCGCGTCGTCGCGAGCGTTTCGTGAACCCATATCCCGGATGCTGATATGCCCCGCGAGGGATTCTGGATCTCCGGTCACCTCATCATTTCGTCGCGTAACAAATCGTCGGTCCGCCTGGAGGACCAGGTTGGACATCGCCGAGTACTTGTACTGTGATACATCGCGCTGTTGGTCCGTCATTGTGCAAATTTAGATCTTTCTATCCTTCAAATGTCGGGGCCGGTATGGCAACAGAGGTATGAGCGAAAGATAGCTGCTTCTGAAATTTCAAGTCATCGGAACCTTCCCAGATGAATAAACAAAATGAATTAGTCTTTAAAGAAAGGATGTAGGGCTGCATGCACAAGGGAAAATGAAGAATTCAGAATATATCGCCGTCCTGGTTGACCAAATTTCAAAATAAAGGTTTAGCGCTAAGCTACTATTGGCCAGCTTTCTAAGCCACTAGCAACCTCACCAGGCTCACCGTAATCTTACAGTATCAATTCGATCGTACAGATCTTTTCAAACAAGCCCAAGTTGTGAGACCGGAAGATGGATGATCTGGGGGATCTTCCTCGAGGCATCGTAGAAGTTCACCATACCTTGACACCATTTATCCGGCAAAGGCACGATGCTTTACACGTTAGGCGTGTTCTTACTGCTCACCTCAATTCTCACGTGAAGTCAGAGGAAAGCATCTTAGCACCTACACATTTGTCCTTATTGGAGTCTACTTCACAGGTTAAGGAAGAGAGCAGTTTTGCTTGCATTCAGCATGAATATCTAAGTTGCGTCCGAGCAAATCTCAAGGCCCGAAACGAATATGCAAACCTTTCTACACAACATGACAACCATGGAATATTACGGGTGGACGAAAGCCGAGCTTCATCTGATACAGCTCTAAGTAGCGAGCCATCTCTGCTTAATTTTCTAGACATCGAGAAGCAGCGCCGTAGACACGAACGTTTTCGCATCATGCAAGGTCTTGTTGATCAGCTAGCAGAGAAGCCCCCTTCCTCGAGCGATTACTTCAACCCCAAAAAGCTAGAAGTGCTGAACGATGTGGGATCTTTACCCCCAGTGCCCCCAGAAGTTTTAGTACCAGCTGGTGTCTACCATGATGCTGCTAAAACGGACCTCAAGAATCTGGTGGATAAGTTGGAGAGATCAGTACTGCGCGCAAAATTGCTTCTGAAAAAGGAACAGAAGCTCTTAGAGAAAGTTAGAGCAACCGCATCCACAATGGACTCCGAACAAGACAGCGGCCGTCGTCAGCAAGCTCTTGGTTTAACGCGAAACGAGTTGATCAATTGGATGGAGACAGAATTGAGCAAGGCGGGAGACTCGTCAGCGGAGCTGGCTGGGCAAGATGCAGGAACAGTCGAGAACAGAGGAAAAGAGTATATCGAATCACAGCTCGCATCCATTGGAAGAATCTATGATCAATATCTAGATGTCAGAAAACTGCTTGTTGCGGCAACCAATGACGAAGTAACACCACCCAATACCGCAATAGTTGATGAAGCTGAAGACTTCACTGGAGCTTCAGCGGATGCAAATGTGGAAGAGCCCGAAGACGTCACGAGAATATTAGCGTATCCTTATTTAGAGGAGTTGGTGTCTTTGTCAACTGAGCAAAAATCAATAATACAGCAAAGATCCTATCTTACCAGCAGCCTTACCCGACAGCTCAAAAATGCTAGCCAAGACCTGGATAGGCTGACAGACGAAAGCCATCTGCTGCCATCTTATCCTATGCCCAATATGATCCAACAGAAGGGCCATCTGGGAGATCCAATTACCTTTGAGGAGGATATCTCAAATCACACTAAGCCGAGTTTGTCCAGTCGAGCGAAAGCATGGGTGTTTGCAGCTGAGTCGAGCAGTATCGCTACAAAAGAAGCAGTTTTGGAGAGATTAGAAGATGGAGAGGCTGCTCTGGCAGATGCTCACCAGACACTGGGCGAATTCCAACTCCTCCTGGGGCAGAAATTACCGCGGGATGCAGGTCCTCGTTCACGGCCATTAGTCCAATCGAGCCAAGGGAACATGTGGGCCACGTTGGACGGTGACCTTGGGGTCATTAGGACCGAAGATCTGGATATGGACTAGAAATTGAGTCAATGTGGCTTCTGGGTATCAATTCTTGAAAGTCTGTGTCGGCACTGTGCAATCTAGGTCGCACATCAATTTACATACCTCCGTAGTCTTGCAGGCAGATAATATTGCTCCAGATTGAGAAGTGTAACTATTAATTCAATGGTGTGCGTTTAAGAATGACCCCTCAGTTATGCCTTATATTCCAGGTAGGTATGACTGTTCAAGCCACACTTGGCTAAATCGGCCGACTTCAAAAATATTGAAACTGAGTCACCCCGCCAATTTAATTAATTTATGATAGAGGACGACGAGTTTGTGCACTTTCGAAAACGCGCTCACAATGGCGACAACAACAACGGCACAGCAGGGCGATCTGGCCTCTGAAGTCCTCCATACACTATCTAAACAAGACCCGATCCTCTCTACAGAAGCATTCCCGTCTGCGACGTTTGCGGATCTGAAGAGTGCTCTAGACAGGTTAGGTTCGAGGTCAATGATTTCATACAAGGCAATCGAGCGTGAAGAGGCCATATTAGAGCCCGAAGCGGAAGAAATTGCTTCTAATGGCAGTCACGAAGCTCGAGTTTTTGAGGCTTTGCGCCAGGCAGTGGACGGGCTCACGGTCTCAGAGTTAGAAGCAGCTGTTGGAGATAAAAATGTCGTCAAAGTTGGGCAGGGCAAGGCATTCAAGTCGAAGTGGATTTCCAAAGGCAAAGAAGGTCGACTGGTAGCATCTGTAGGTCGTCTCCACACGTTATATCGAAATACAATCTAATTATCCGTAGACGGATTCGATCCAGGACACAACCCGCGAACAACTTCAAGTCATTAAGGATACGCGCACACACTCAGATGCGAAGGTAATGGCGGAACTCAAAAAGCGTAAGCTTGTGAAAATGCAAAAGGTCATAAGCTTCGAGATTTCGAAGGGACCAAAGTTTGCTCTGGAAATGGTGAAGGAAGAGACAGATTTGACTGCCGATATGCTTGCTTCGTAGGTTTCACGGACGAAGTTCCTGAAAAAATGCTTACGAAAATAGGGGAGCATGGAAGACAGCCGCCTTCAAACCATATAATTTCAAAGCTCTAGGTGCAGACCAAAATGCAGGGGCGCTGCATCCTTTAAACAAAGTTCGACACGAATTCCGTCAAATATTCTTTGAAATGGGCTTCGAGGAGATGCCCACAAATCGCTTCGTTGAGACGGGCTTCTGGAACTTCGATGCACTTTTCGTGCCCCAGCAACATCCAGCTCGAGATCTACAAGACACTTTCTATATTTCGGATCCTAAAACTGCTGACAAACCACATGCTGAATCAGAAGACGACAAGGCTGACTATGAGGCATATTGGAAGAATGTACAGGATGTTCATCAGGATGGAAAATATGGATCGATTGGTTATAGATATCCGTGGGCCGAGGATGAGTCATTACGGCTGGTTCTTAGAACTCACACTACTGCTATCTCTACAGCAATGCTACATAAATTGGCGTCTCAGAAAGGACCAGACGGTCGACCACCTCCAGCCAGATACTTCTCGATCGATCGTGTTTTCCGTAATGAGACTGTCGACGCTACGCACTTGGCCGAGTTCCATCAAGTAGAGGGTGTGATTGCGGATTACGGATTGTCACTCGGTGGCTTGATGGAATTCATGGAGATTTTCTTCAACAAGATGGGTATCGAGGACCTGCGCTTCAAGCCAGCCTACAACCCATACACCGAGCCCAGTATGGAGATTTTCAGTTTCCATAAAGGATTGAATAAGCTGGTAGAGATTGGAAACAGTGGTATGTTCAGACCTGAGATGCTGGAGTCCATGGGCCTGCCAAAAGACATGCGTGTCTTCGGTTGGGGCTTGAGTTTGGAGCGTCCAACAATGATTAAATACAAGGTAAGCGTCTTTTCAATGCTATAGTCTTCTCTTATTAACTTCATCTCAGGTAAACAATATTCGAGAGTTACTGGGTCACAAGGTAGATTTGGCGTTCATTGAAAGAAATCCTGCTGTCAGATTAGAAAAGACGTAGGTTAATTAGATGTCGGCCAAGAGAATGAAAAGTCGACCAGCACCATTATACTGTAGCGTGGTTTTTGATTTTCTGTTCCAAATGGTCAGCAAATATAACTGTGACGAGACTATAAGAACTTCAAACTCCTGGAAGTTATTATAGGACTTGAATGTTGAAAGCCAAATGTAGAGAAGTACTACTCACACACTCGTAACACTGTAGTGAGAAGCTACAGGCACCTCTAACCGAAAGCCCGCTAATTTTAGGCTGGTCGTTGAACTTCGATATCATTGCGCATTGCGCCGTTGACCCTCAAAGTTTGTGGAAATACAATACAAATCAAACATGGCTGCAGACTTGAAATCCAAGTCATCTATTGGAAATGGCGCATCAAATCATGAAGGAGAAGAAGAGGAGGAGGAAGAAGACTACATGAACATGATAATCGCTGAACCGACCAAACCCCGCGAAAAAGAAACCTACACGCAACGCCGGCAGCGCATCCAGCGCGAATCCGAAGCCCGCGGACGCGTCAAATCCAAGGCCGAATTGGCAGCCGAAGAAGCCGCCGCACGCGACGCCGCGTTATCTAAATCGATGCTGGAAGATCCCGAGGCAGCGGCCAAGAGCAAGGGATTGAAGATGATGGCGAAGATGGGATTCAAGCCGGGTGTCGCGCTGGGGAAGGAGGGTAATAAAGATGCGAGGCTGGAGCCGCTGGTTGTCAGTGTGAAGGAGGGGAAGGGCGGGGTGGGGTTGGATGAGGAGAAGAAGAGGAAGTTTAGGGAGGAGGTGGAGAGGGAGGGGAAGAGGGTTAAGGCGGAGGAGGGGGAGTATAGGGAGAGGGTGAGGAGGGAGAGGGAGGAGGGGAGACTGGAGGGTATGGTAGGGGCTGCGATGAGGGTTGCTGAGAGGATGGATACGGAGAGGGAGGAGGAAGCTGCGTATGAGAATGGAGGTGAAGAGGAGGCGGAGGGTGGAAAGAAACGTAAAATTTCGACGAAACCGTTAAAGCAGATCAATATTTTATGGAGAGGCCTGGTCAGAAAGCGCGAGGAAAAGGAAAGAGATAGGAGGATGAGATATGATCTACAACAAAGTCTATCACGCCTACCAACATATGATGATGCTGACGAGGATAAAGATGATAGGCGAGCACTCGGAAAAGACAAGATACAACATACTCTGGTCGAAGATCTGGAAGAGGAAGATCCTGAATTGGATGCCTTCAATGAGCTTGACCCTGCCGAGAGACTGCAAAAGCTCGTTGACTATCTAAGAGAGGAGTATCATTATTGCTTCTTTTGCAAATACAAATATCCGGACGAAAATATGGATGGGTGTCCAGGTCCTACGGAGGAAGATCATGATTGAGTAGACTGTTTACACAATGCATATATTTACATTTGATACCCAATAAAGAGTTTTATTTTCCTTTTGAGATGCCATCATATTGTACAGTACATGTGACGCTGATGATATTTCAGTCTTACTCCACAGAATCTCCATCAATAGTATTATACACAATCCACGGCACGCACTGAGGCGCACCCATCTCATTAGCAGCTTCGCGGGACATGGCGATTGTATCTGGACCAGTGCCACTTTCAGCCTCCATCCTTTTCCGTACAACGATATGCAGCAGGTCCGATAGCAAAATCAAATTTTCCTCCATTTGTGCTTGTCCTTGCAGGTCATCATAAACAATGCCTGACTCCGCTAGGGCTGCGATTCTCTGTTTCTTCAGCAACTCGAGAACGTTCGACACATTTCGTATCCGCTCTCTTACTGTGTGATTCATGTTCAGTCGTCTCATCCTAGGACTAGTTGCAGAACCAACACCTGTTAACTGTAAAACAATACTGTGAACCGTATCTTCTGAGGGGTATGCTCCGAAGGCCCGTTGCATAGCACGAAGTGCCACAGCCGTGCCTACTTGATCGTCATCGAGACCAAAGCACAAGACCACCAAATTGTACAATTCCTTGGGCATCTCATGTGTACCGAGATCCTTGACCAACTTTGGAGCCCATTTCATCATCTCGGCAAACAAAACTCTACTGCTGAAGTAGGACTTTGGGTTGCGTAGACCTCGACTGTAGCGCTGTTTCAGCCTAAGCCATAAGATCCTGAAAGTTTCCAAGTCCGGCTGAACACCTCGGGAGACAAGAGAAGCATAGATCTGTCGCACTTCCTGCATATCTTCCATCTTCACTGATTTGACTGAGAAAAGAGTATTCATAAAGGAGGTGTTTGGTAAGACCTGGGCCTTAGCAAGCGTTGTATAGAGGTCCAGCAGTTGCGCATCCTTTTGAGCTCTTACATAGTATTCCAATAGAACCGAGAACGTCTCGATCGTTGCTGGTGGGGTGAATGAAATCGGCTTGTAATCAAGCTTGTTAGGTGTTTGGACAGGTCGTAACGGAGCTTTCATGTCAAGAGCGTTCTTGGCCTCACGGTTCTTGACAAATTCAAGTCTCGCGGCAATCATAGACCACGCCATGTCCTCTGCAAGTTGGCGATATGAAGGTTTGTTAGTCCGAAGCCATGCACCAATGAGTCCATTCACATGTTTGGCGTCAGGACGAATTTGCTTTAAGCGCATCACCTCTAGAACACGGTGAGCATCTTCGAGTTCGCCCTCTCCAATCAGCTTTTTCATCCATTTCCCAAAGAAGAATTTGTTATTGAACTTTGCCGGAAGACATCCAACGTCCCTAGACATTAAAGAGTCATACTTGGGGGCAGAAATATCGTTTGTAAGCATCATGTCTGTGAATACGGCCAATGCCTGGCGATGATTTCTGGATTTTAAAAAGAGTGATGCTACGGTGTCGTAGTCGCTCATTTGCATATGAGAGCCCATAACCTGGCGGAACTGGAGATAGGACGTCCAAGCTCTCGAGGCGTCTGCTGTAGTCGCGGCCAAACAGTTTTGTATGACCGGTATAAGAATACGAGCGGCTTCTGGGTCTCCTGATCTCTGGATGATTACTGATGCGATCTTTTGCGAGTCTTCAATATTCCCATTCTCAGCAAGCATTCGGGCTCCCAGCTCCAAGTAATCATTGTAGTTGCTATCTTCTTCGGGAAAGGCGGCCTTAGAGCTTTTCCAAAGCCCAATCGCACTTTCGGGGTTGCCTTCGGTGAACAGAGCTTCGATATATACTAGAAGCTGTGGTCCGGTGAGATCCAAACCTGATTTCTTCATATCCGTCCCGAGGCGCACTGCATGCGCCATCCGATCTATGTTCAGAGGGTTCGGTATTGTAGTATAATTCCACAGGAGACCCCAAGCCGCAGGGGGGACGTGTCCAGGATCTGATAAAATAGTGTTCCGAGCCAAAATATAATGTCGCCAAAGAGTGAGCATTTTCTTTTCGGAATACTTAAAGTTTTTATGGTCCATATCCTTTTTGACTTTCTCCAAGATGTTATTTAACTGCATTATGCGGAGACCGTCCCCGCCGGGATAGGCGGAAGGGCGTATGTAGAAGAACTCTGGGTCATTGAAATCCGTATCATTGGAACGAGAAACGGAACGGACAGACTGTGGGGCGGGCGAGGATATCTGAAGAGTGTCTGAATGCTGAAGAGAGTCGGAAGAGAGCTTGGATTCGGCTGCATGCTGATATTAGCGGTTGTTCATATGTGTAGGAAAGAATCGGAGCTACCTTTGCCCTTGGGTTTCAAGAAGAAATTCTTTATTTTCTCTTTGTCTCGACTAGACATTGGCCCAGGCTTGTTCACAAGTTTTTCCAGTGTATGTAGTTCTTCTTCCAGGCGCTCGATTCTTCTGTCCATAGGATCCTGAAAGTCAGACTCGAGGTCTGGCATTTCAAATGTTCCATCCCCATCGACGTCGTCTGCGTCTTCACCAATGTCATCCTTTAAACGCTTTACTGCATGCTGGAGATCCTCAATCAACTCAGCCTCTTCTGGATCCTCCTTAACTTCGGTGCGGACGCCATCTGGAGTTTCGTCAAACCAGCGAACAACTGGTAGCTCTTCCTCCGTAGTCGGGGACTGATTTGACTGTGAGTTTTGTGGCGACTGCCTATGCTTTCTGCTCCCCGACTGAAGTAGGCTACTTTGCGCCGTGAAGCTTCGAGAAAGTCGTGGGGCTCGTGATGGCACTTGTAACTTGGCTCGACATGAGTTGCATACGAACCCTCGAATGCTGGAAGTCAGAAGGTTGTGTGGAGGCGGCATGAGTGTTTGCTGCCCTTGAAAATTTGTGGTTCAATTTTTTTGATACATTACGATTTCGATTGAAATGATACAGCGAATAATGCCCCGCCGATAAAGACCTTATCGGGAGCTGTAGGTAAAAGTTTACTGGACATATTTCAGCAAGAATTGAATTTTGAAGATATTTGAATCAATGCTAGTCTGTCCCATTTCTTTTGCTTGGTTTCCTGAGAATTATACTGGAGAGGGTATGTACGATGGTTACGAATCAAATCAGTTTAAGACGATACCGTGTCCGTCAATTAATCACTGTACCTGTAGCAATGAAAAGCTACAGTAACCGTACAAACACAACATTCTCCAGTAACGGAGACATCCAACCTGAAAATCTATAAGTATATTTACTTGTCATCTAATTTCTCTATGAAGTTATTCTAGTACTACTTTATTATATAAAATATAAGGGTCTTTCTGGTATCAATTACAAAAACAATATCTGCTCTGAAACCCTGTCTAGCAAAAGCCGAGTACTCTATTTCGCTTCACGACGCGCTCCTCTTCGATTACATCGCGTTCCATTGTCAACTAATTATAATGTCAATCAATGGAGATACTGCCAGTCATGCTGGCTTTGATGGGACAGATCATCAGGTGATATTCTTCTGGGGAACCTGGCCATCTTCATTCAGCTAAATAAATCATAGGCCGCCTATATATTTGCACCTTCTAAAGCTCAGGATGACTTATCTGCGCAACATCCAAAGAAGCGGAGAAAGACAGGGAGGACACCAACAAAAAGCAATATCGAAGCATTCCAACTTGCACCGTTGTTGAACGAAGAGGAATCGTCTGAACTTTCAGCTCGGCGGTTGAAACTATTCAAGCAGTATTGGACAACTACGGAAGGAAAGATTCAGGTATTCTCAGCATCCATTTTCACATATTGCTGGACGACTGCTAATTGACTTACTCAGAATATATTAAATGAAGCAAATGAGGGCACCCTTGATGAAGTCACTGGGTTTATACAGGCTGAAGAGTATGTATAGAGAACCAGTCACGAAGAACGTTCTGAGTCTAACGTGGTAATAGGGGCACAGATAAAGTTCCTGCTGGGTTTATTGTAACTGGGCCGAATATAGCCTCACAAGACTTACTGTTCGGACAATTGGCATCGAGGCTTTCCACCGAGATCAATGGACCAATTGTGACTCTAAGATCTGGGGAAGCTTCGAACCTCAAAATGCTACTCAAAAAGCTGATAAGAGATATTACGAACCAAAGGTCCCATGATGAGGATGACGATGGCAATTTTTTGGAACAAGACGTGAGTCGATTCATTGCCTAGAAAGGAGCTCTGATACTAACTGATAAGGGCCGAAAACTTCTCAACTATGATCTGGAAATAGTAAATGGCTATGTAAAAGCTCATGGTTGCAAGAGGGTGGTCGTTTCGTTTCAGGATAGTGAAGCTTTTGATTCTGGACTCTTGGCAGAAGTGATTTCACTGTTTAGGTAAGGAACTCCACTTCGTGCCTCGAAAGATTGTCTGACATTATATACCTAGCTCTTGGCTTGATCGTATCCCTTTTCTTCTTCTGTTTGGGATTGCTACATCAGTCGAGCTATTCCAAGAGAGGCTTCCTCGTGCTGCAAGTCGGTCTCTTTATGGCTCCCAGTTCGATGTCGAGCAAACGAGCTCAATTCTCGAGAAGATATTCCAGAAAGTTGTTGCTGGGCCTGACGCACCAATGAAACTGGGTCCGACTCTTTTATCCAGCCTAATGGAGCGACAAAATGACCATGTTCAAAGTGTACCGGCGTTCATTGGTGCCCTCAAGGTAAATAAACATTACCCCCTCGTACAGAAATATACTGATCAAGATAGTATGCATACATGTGTCATTTTTATGCTAATCCTCTTAGCATCGTATTGGGTATGAAAGAGGATTGTGCGATAAGAAGCCTACTTCAACCAGAGCACTTCGAAGCTATCAGAATGCTACCGTCCTTCCAAAAACATGTTGAAAGCCTAGTGGAAGCAGGCGAATTGAAGCGTGCAATGGGGCTCATGACTAAAAATGAAAATCTAGCCCAAGAAGTTGAAAATTGCATTCAATCAAAAGATGAGACGATCCAAAAGTCTTTACGAGCTATGCACATTGTCATGAGTTCACCAATCGAGGTTCCTGGAGCAATCGATCTTTATATGAAAGCATCCACAGGATCAGTCTTAGATTCAGAGACTTTCCGTGCTCTTATCGAGTCTTTGAAGCGTTCTACCCTCGAGGACTTTAGAGCAGCCACGCAGTCATATAAAGCAGCTGCAGAGAATGGAAAACCCGAGCTGGATCTCGAGCCGTGGACCGAGGCAGAGCCAGAATTCTACAAAGAAATTGTAGATATCTACGACAGTGTTTCAGCGCTAGCAGAATCAGAAGAAGGAAAGTCCATCCGTAGCAGCTACAGCATTCATAACAAAGCACTACGAACCACAGTCATCTCGCAAAGAGTTCACTTAAGTCAGGAAAAGTCCTCTCTTACCAAGCATGATAAAGAATACACACTTCTTGTCGACCGCTTGATTAAAGCTCTTCAAGACTTCGTTTTTCTTGGAAACCTACAAGATCTGTTCCTCTCGGAAGTCTGGATCTACGACCTCAAATATCCATACCAGGATGCATTTACACCGAAACCCCGATTCGCGATCGAGCGTGCTCTATCATCGCCTCATGAATATCTGTCTTGCGGATGTTGCGATCCAACTAAGGAAGGGGCATCGATGTCTCATCCGCCAACCGCAATTCTATACAAGCTTTTCCTAGAGGCAGGCACTCTAATAAACGTTTTCGATCTTTGGACGGCGTTTGTAGCAAACTTAGGCCCGGAATATGATGAAGGAGATGATTCGGAAAGACGGGCTTTGATGTTGTTCTATCGCGGTTTGGCTGATTTGAAGTTGCTGGGAATGGTGAAGCAGAGTAGGAAAAAGACGGATCACTTGACGAAAATGACATGGAAAGGATTGTAGACCACAGGAAAGGCCACGGCCCAGCCCGAAAGCACGAGAAGGGAACATGATATGAGAAGGGAATATGATATCAGAAAGGAACATGGTGTGAGAATGGAATATGACGTGAGAAGGGAACATGATGTGGAAAGGATAATAGATATACACAGGAAAGACCCGGTCAGAAAGCATGAGAAGGTAAACACAACTAGAATGTACAACGAGTTTAAAATTAATACCCATAAAAGAATGTCTAATACCACCTCGTCTTGTCGCGCATCATCTTCTCCTCTTCGTCTTTTCTCCACCTCTCCTCTCTAACTTTCCTTTCTATCTCTCCAACACTCTCCACCAATTCTCCGATAGGAGTATCACAGCCTCTCAACCCAATAAACTTCCCCAATTTCCTCCTCTTCTCTTCCAATCCCGCATGTCTGTTCCATCTTACGGGACATGGATACATCGCGGTCCAGGCACTGGGCGTGCGTTGATGGTAGAAATGTGCCAGATCGTCTAGTTCTTCTGAAGTGAGGAGCCAGAAATTCAAAAGGCTGACTGGGAATGCGGGATGAAATTCCCCGGTAGTGAGACGTACGAGAGGGTGGAGGGGGAGGGCCATCGATTCGAGTTTGTCGGCTAGAGCCGGGTTGCTTTGTATGAGGCGGCCGGTGAAGGAGAGTGCGGGTTGTTTTGAGTCGGAGGAATTCATTTTGTTTAGCTTGAGGGTTGAATAATGTGTGCTTGAGATTATTTGGTACTTTAATTTGAGCGCTGAGCGAGTGATTTGGTCGTTATGCTGTGCTATGTATATGCGACTTCGATGTTGTGGTATATAACAAAGGAGTGTATGGGCAGTATCTCAGATACTGACGAGGACTGGAGTTCTAAAAGTGAATGTGTAGATTTGAAAATAATAATTAAGTAATATGAGAGATGAAAGAGTGTGTATATATTCAGAGCTGCCAGCAGCTAATTGATGAAAAGTCAAAAAGCACTATGAAGCAAAGTTGGAAAATCGCTGGAGACACGAGATATAGAGAGAAAGTAGGTTTGAGGGGGAACAGAAGCTTTTTGTAGACACGGCGCAAGTAACTATAGATCCAAATATAGTTTCCAACAAGTGGTTCTTTTATCTTCAAGAGACAATGAGTCGGCCATGGACAAACATTTGTTCGATTTCTTGAAGAGCAGTACTGCACTCCTTTATCTGGAAGTCTCAAAATAGAGCAGAATCGCAACGGTGCCAAAGACGTTTGTTCTCCAGTGAGAACTTAGGCTTTCAACATATAAACATCATTAAAGAAAACATCCCCAACAATGGACACAATGTCCCACATGATCTGAACTCCTCTCACAACGGAATCAAATCCGAGAAGTTCGCACTTCTTCGAAGGGTCCCTGAATGCGATTTGTACTTCGGCATGTAAAAGGCCATAAGTAGGTATAATTCATGAAGAAACTTCTTGGTGAATAGCTAGACCAAGCCATCAAGACGAGGAAGCATTAGTCTAACAGCTCTCTGGCTGGATATCATCACTGCCAGATGAATAACAGAATTTAAGGCAGATGAAGTGAATTTGCTCTCCTATGTGCTTGACTCCTAAATCCGTCTTGTGCTTTTTGTGTGGTTCGGAAGTGAAATGCTTCTTCGTAGAAAGTGCCACAGTTTAGCCACACGAGCCACAGTGTTCCCCGCAAGCCACTTAAACCTTGTTCTTTTGTTCTTTCAGCCTCGCAGGCGTGAGACTACGGCTAGATTCTAGGCTACGGAGATCTGACGTCTTAGCCCTTAGGTTGGTGGGACGTACTTCGTAGTGGGAGTGGCATTCGCTTTAGAGCTTGCATTTTGATAGCTTAAGCAACTCAACCACAACTGAAAGAAACGAGGAGAATCACAAAGATCTGATTACAAAACTATCTGCCACCAAGCTATATCTTTGATACTTTAGGTTCACTCGTCTTATTCGGTATTCTTTCGGCACAGCACCAAAGTAGAGCTCACGATGCTTCTCCGATTCCGTGGTCCAGATGGGACAGTGCGCATTACAGTTGAGCCAAACGATAACTTTGGCCAAGTCGGCGAGAAGGTCAGCTCCGATACCCTCCTTCCTTAGAGCCTGAAGGTGCCATACTTACATATCGTAGCTTGTGAAAGTACTTCCGGACAATATCGACATTAACACTTTAACCGTTTCGAACGCGCCTACTGGTGGAGATGTGAAGTTGCTCAGAGAAATCGTGAAGGCCAAAATCTCCCAGATTGGACTGAAGTATGTGGGGCATAAAGTATCCTTCTTTCTGGACCACCTGCTAACAAGTTTCGTTTAGAAATGGCGATCTGGTGTTCATCAACTACAAACCTATAGGCGACATTACAAACGGTAGCTCGAATGGTGAGCAATCGACCTCCATTCCAGGTCAATTAACTTCTTCAACAAATCGACTGAACGGCCACGCTGTGCTACCCGAATCAATACCCATCGATGCTCCCGCGCCCGCAGTAACATCCCCATCGGAGAAGATCAAGAACCCATGGGAAATTGTGCGACAGTCTCCCCTCGACGACAGATTAGACAAGAAAGATGGCAAAATACCTAGAAAGAAGGACCCAAAAATGTGTCGGCATGGGCCAAAGGGGATGTGTGACTATTGCATGCCGTTAGAACCATTTAATGCGGAATATTTGGCAGAGAAGAAGATCAAGAATCTATCGTTCCATTCCTATCTGCGGAAGATTAATGCGGCGACCAACAAGCCGGAGCTAGGAAGTTCATTCATGCCCCCTCTTACCGAACCCTATTACAGAGTAAAGAAGCACTGCCCATCGGGGCATCCACAATGGCCGGAAGGTATTTGTACCAAGTGCCAACCCAGCGCGATCACTCTACAACCTCAGCCCTTCCGTATGGTAGACCACGTGGAGTTTGCGCAAGCTAGTCTTATCGATAACCTTCTCAACTTCTGGAGAGCGACAGGAGCACAACGTCTAGGTTATCTTTATGGTCGATATGAAGAATACACAGAGGTGCCTTTGGGAGTCAAAGCAGTGGTGGAAGCAATTTACGAGCCACCACAAGTGGATGAGCTAGATGGTATTACTCTGAATGACTGGGACAACGAGAAGGATATCGACGAGATGGCCCGATTATGTGGGATGGAGAGAGTAGGAGTCATCTGGACAGATCTGTTAGATGCTGGGACAGGAAACGGCAGTGTTATTTGCAAGAGACACATCGACTCATACTACCTATCGTCCCTCGAAATCGCATTCGCTGCACGTTTGCAAGCGCAACATCCCAAACCAACCAAATGGAGCGACACAGGAAAATTCGGATCCAGTTTCGTTACCTGTGTAGTTTCTGGGGACGAGTCTGGGCAGATTGCCATTTCGGCATATCAAGTATCGAATTCAGCTGTAGAGATGGTCCGCGCAGATATCGTTGAACCATCAGCTGATCCAACAGTAATGATCGTTCGTAGCGAAGGAGACGACGATTCCGACACTACTGCGCGATACATTCCCGAAGTCTTCTTCCGCAAAATCAACGAATACGGCGCAAGTGTTCAGGAGAATGCAAAGCCTGCGTTCCCGGTCGAATATCTTCTCGTCACATTAACCCACGGCTTCCCCAGTAATCCCAAGCCGATATTCAAAGCTAAGAATACCTTCACCATCGAGAATCGGATGGTCATCGGTCAAGAGCAGGATATTAAAGACGTTGGTAAATTCCTTGGTCTGGATAAAAATGGCCAGCTCGCCCGCTCCAGTGACGGTATCCTCGTCGTTTCGGACTTCCATCTCCTTTGCTTTATACATAGCATGGGTATATTGAGTAAAGTACGTACCTCTCCCGGAACCTCCCCTTTCCCCCTCCTGTCCCTCCTTTCACATTTTCTCAACCTCCATTCACTTTAATCATCTAACACATTCCACTAACACATACCCCCTTTTCCCCCTCTCACAGGAAGAAGAAGCCCTTCTCTGCCGCGTAGCAACGGACCACGATCTCGCAGATGGATACCAATTGCAGTCCACGCCCGGTTGGGCTACATTCCTTGCAATCTTGCAATCGACTGGTGAGAGACCCCCGAAACGTCCTTCGCCGTCTGATGATCATGTCTCTGAGCGCCTTGCTAAGAGGGTGGGTAGCGTGAGGCTAGATTAGTTTGGATGTGAGTAAGAGGATGGAGGGAGAGAAGCGGGGTTCATGCATCAGATGGGCGGATGGATGGAAACTGTCTGTATCTTTTCTTTCATTTGATCGCTGATATCCTTGGTTTTGCGTAGGTCCTTAGTCGCCGGTTGAGATGAGATGAGAAAGGATGGACTTGTGTGCCGGAAGGTGGTAGGGAGGAACCTGGCGGGGTTTAATGAATTGATGCACATGGTGGGTAGGACACCATTTTCTGGGGCATTCTCAGGGATGCATGCAAGGAAGCATGGTGTTCTGATGCATTGAAGGCGTATGGAGGCGGGCCAAATCAAAAAGAAGACAGTGAAGGGGAAAGTCGCATGTGCAGACACACCACCATGCAGATACAATTGCGAGCCAGTCTCCTCCGATTCACGAAGGAATAAGACAAGCTCTGTTGAATATCTCAAGCAATCTAAATGGTATCAAAACAAATCATATTTTCGCTCCATAATGTTACTCTCCTTTAGCTAGCATACGGCAACGCGACGAAACTAGCTGATGCACTTATTTTTAACTTTTCCAACACACATCGCAGTATCCGAGAAACTCCGGCAATGAAAGCCATATGTGATATTAAACTATGTTGTTTACAATGGTTTGCCACCAATGAAGTCAGACCATCTACGGACTTCACTTGGGATACCTTCCTTGCGGGGGAGTTTCACATTCATGCACTGAGCAAAGAGCTCGGCAGTCTAAAAGGAAATTGGTTAGCAACATGCTCGGGGGAAGTTTAGAGGGTATGATAAGCTTACCTTTGGCTCCATGAAGAGAGGAACACCGAAGTCAACGGCGTTTCGGCGCATAACGTAGTCGACGTCAGTGATGGTCTTACCCCTCGCTTGGGCAAGGTTGAAGACACCACGGATATCGTACTTCTTGAACACTTCTCTCAAAGCTCTCTTGTCCTCCTTAGGGAACTCAATGACTTCAACACTGACACCTCCCTTCGCCTTCGATTCAAGGAACTCCTTGACTTCGGATTCGGCAGCGAAGAGTTTGTATCCAAGTGGAGAAAGGTAGTCGACAATCTTGACAAGAGAGTCCTTTGAGATGTCACCACCGAAGAGGAGACCCTCTCCTGGCTCTGGCATACGGAAGTTCATAGTTGATTGGAGCGAAGCCCAATAGGCTTCAACGAGATCCTTTCCAAAGCAAGCAATCTCACCAGTACTGGCCATCTCGACGCCCAAGAATGGATCTGCGCCGGCAAGGCGAGTCCAGGAGAATTGAGGAACTTTGGTTGCGAGGTAATCACGCTTGACGGCCATGAGATCAGTTGGCTCAGGGATGTTTTGACCAAGAAGAGCCTTGGTGGCAACATCAATGAAGTTGAGACCAAGAACCTTGCTGACGAAGGGGAATGAGCGAGAGGCACGCAGATTACATTCGATAACCTTCAGCGCCGGAAGGCCGCCCTCAACATCATCAGCCTTGATGATCTGCATGTTGAAAGGACCAGTAATGCTCCAGGCTTTGGCAACCTTCTCCGCAATTTCCTTGACACGGTCCATGGTGCTCTGATCAAGAGAAGCAGGAGGCAAAACAAGAGTAGCATCACCTGAGTGAACACCGGCTTGCTCAACATGCTCACTGACAGCGTGTACGAGAAGTTTCCCATTGGCAGCGACAGCATCTACGTCGATTTCTTGAGCACCTTCGATGAATTTGGTGATCACAACTGGGTGATCAGGAGAAACGTTGCTAGCAGCCTCAAGCTTGTCCTTGAGCTCATCTTTGCTGCGGATGACAGTCATAGCAGCACCGGAGAGTACGTAACTGGGCCGGACAAGAACAGGGTAGTTAACTTCGTCAGCGAAAGCTTCAGCATCGGCAACTGAGGTCAACTCCTTCCAGGCGGGTTGATCAACTCCAATACTGTCTAGAATCTCAGAGAACTTCTGTCGGTCTTCGGCCTTGTCGATGTCCTTAGGATCAGTACCAAGGATCTTAGCTTTGCCAGTTTCTTGGAGACGGAGAGCAATGTTTTGAGGTAGTTGACCACCCACGGATACAATAACTCCACTAGCGGCTTCGAGTTCATAGATATCCATCACACGTTCGTAACTCAATTCTTCGAAGTAAAGCTTGTCGGGAAGATCGTGATCTGTGCTTGCGGTCTCCGGATTGTACTTTTTTGTAAATCAGTGCATGCCCTTTGAATATGTGAAAGGAAAAAGTTGCAAAAGATGGAAGGCAAAAATAGGAGGGAAAAAAGAAAAAAGTCCCGAAATTGTGTACAGAATTCCCGTAAAGCGAAGAGATGTCAGGAAGATATGAATGTGTGAGCTGGCTTGGGACATTGATAGAGGTAAAAGAGAGGCCAAGACAATTTTAATGGATTTGGACAATTGTAGAGCAATATGCTGTAATCCACAGTCATTGTCCCATTAGTTCTGGGACAACGTTGCAACTTTGCAACTGATTGTCCCAGTATGCTTGTGACATTCAAGGATGTCATAGGTGATTCTCCACTTGGTTTTGATATCATGATTTGGGGTCGGCCAATCTATTTGTTGCAATATTAAGGGAATATGCAGAAAACTTACGTTAACCATGATAGTCTTCTTGCCCATCTCCTTCAAAGCAAGAGTAGCGTTGACAGCACACCAATCGAACTCAACGGAGCTTCCAATACGGTATACACCACTTCCGAGAATCATCGTTCCGTGATCATCAAACGTAGTATCGTGGGTAGTTGCGTTATATGTGGTGTACTAATGAACGGTTAGTAAATGGCGCAAAGCTAATTCGAAAAGGGTGAAATACAAAGTAGTTGGTGCTGGCAGGGAACTCCGCAGCAAGGGTATCAATCTTCTTCACGAAGGGAGTAATGCCGAAGTTCTTTCTGCGAGCTCTGACTTCGTCCTCGGTACAACCAACAGCCTTAGCAATTTGGCGATCCGAGAAGCCCATTTTCTTGGCCTTCCTAAGAAGTTCTTCTTTGAGTCCATACAGACTTCCGATATCCTCCATCTCGCGAGTGCAGTCCACGATATTCTGAAGCTTGTACAAGAACCATTTGTCAATCTTGGTTAGCTCATGCACTCGATCGACAGTGTAGTTCTCGTGAAGCATAGCTTGTCCAACAGCCAACCAACGACGGTCTGTAGGGTTTGCCAACTCATAGTCAAGATCATCGAATTTGTCTCCTTGGAAACCAATGAAGCGGGGGTCAACTTGACGGATAGCCTTTTGGATCGATTCTTCAAAGGTTCTTCCAATAGCCATAACTTCACCAACTGACTTCATAGCACTACCGATGTCTCGCTTAACATGTTGGAACTTTGACAGATCCCATCTTGGGATTTTAGTGACGATGTAATCCAAGGAAGGTTCAAAGTTTGCAGTTGTAGTCTTGGTGACAGCATTTGGCAACTCGGGAAGAGTATGACCAAGACCAATCTTAGCAGCGGTATATGCGAGTGGATAACCAGTGGCCTTTGAAGCAAGAGCAGAGGAACGAGAAAGACGGGCATTAACTTCAATAACTCTGTAGTCCAATCCATCGGGTTGCAGAGCGTACTGAACGTTACATTCTCCGACAACACCCAAGTGTCGGACAATCTTGATGGCAGCGGAACGGAGCATGTGGTATTCCTCATCGCTAAGGGTCTGACTCGGGGCGACGACGATAGAATCACCGGTGTGAATACCAAGAGGGTCAAAGTTCTCCATGTTGCAGACAGTGATACAGTTATTGCTGGCATCTCTGACGACCTCATACTCGAGTTCTTTCCATCCCTTCAAGGACTTCTCAACCAAGATCTGAGGTGAAAGTGACAAAGAACGAGCGGACATATTGCGGAGCTCCTCCTCGTTGTTTGCAAACCCAGAGCCAAGACCACCCAAAGCATAAGCAGCTCGAACGATGATAGGGTATCCAATGCCTCTGGCTGCCTCCAATGCCTCGTCGACAGTGCTAACAGCGATAGACTGGGCGATTGGGATGTTGATCTCGCCCAGAGCCTTGGCAAAGAGATCTCTGTCTTCACTTGTCTCCAGGGTCTTGATGCTGGTACCCAAAACCTTCACTCCATATCGTTCAAAAATACCCATACGCTCCATTTGTACACCGAGATTAAGAGCCGTTTGACCACCAAAGGTGAGGAAAATACCATCTGGTCTTTCACGTTCGATAACATATGTAACATATTCTGGGGTGACTGGGAGGTAGTACACCTCATCGCTGAGGACGTGGGCAGTTTGGATCGTAGCGATATTGGGGTTGATGAGTACGGAAGCAACACCTGCTTCCTTCAAGGCCTTCAATGCTTGAGAACCTGTGTAAAACCAGCGTTAGTATTATTGTTGAGTGAGATCGGATCACGTTGGTTGATCTCTAACAAGGCCACTGCACCAACCAGTGACTCATTCTGCGAGAGGCAGAGGGTTCGAGGGCACCAACCTGAATAATCGAATTCTCCTGCTTGACCAATACTCAAACCACCACTACCAATGACCAAAACCTTCTTGACGTTGACTGGATTCGCAGCTCCCTTCACAACCCCGCTTTCCAAATATGCTTTCGCACTTGGAACATTCTCGGCTTGATCCTTGCGGACAGTCGAGCTAGAAAAAAGTCGAGCATATTTGCTGTTCTTCCAGGCTTGAGGAGGACTCCTGGTGACACAGCTCGGTGCTGCTCTCGTGGTAAAAGTCCTAGCAGGCAGAGCTGGAGCCTTGCATTGGCGGAGGAGGGTGGATGATCGGTATGCGAAACGGTTTGCGAGAGCCATTGTGTCGAATTGGAGCTTCAATTGAGCTGCAAAAGGGTATAGTTTTGTTCACCTGAGCTCCAAGTCTCTGCCCTACCAACGAACTCGACAATTTTGAAGTCGAGGTGGCTTTTCGTGGGGGAGAGATTGAGATTCTGAACTTTTTCCCTGTAAAAAAGATAACTACCTGGGTAGCTTTCTGATAAGCTTTTAGTGTGTTGATTGATTGAAGGAATGATAAACCTCTCTGACGGCGCAGATTGAAGTTATTCCTGTAGTTTTGAAGGTTCGAAGTCTCTAAGCATGGTCAATTAGGTTGGGGAAATCAAAATATGAGGAGTTGTCAAGTATCGTGAGTATCAATTGAGTTGGGAAGAAAGGATGTTGTTGGCTTCTGATTATGAGTCTGTCTATACCTTGCTAGTTATTGTTGGAAGAGACTTTAAGAAATTTTCTCTGGGTCTTCTTTGGTGACCCCGCTTGCTACTGTGACTAGTCCCTTTCTAGCTGACATACGCCATATCGACGGGTCCTGGGAGCGATTTCGGCAACAGCTTGCAGCATAAAAATTCTCTTTGTATCATGCGTCGATCGAGGCTGTTATCTGTTCAAGGGCATCTATGGGTCGCATTGGAAACTCAAGACTGCTGATAGACCGGCGTTCTTCCATGAAGGAGGCGGGGATCTGTAACTTAGTGTTGCTCTCCACGGCACAAAGAACAGACCGATTTGGAACAACATATAATCGCTGGTTACTGTCGGCAAATGAATGTCCTAAAGACTTTATGAAATTTTGAAGTTCTCATTGTTCAATATCTTTGGAGTATTATTAGCGGCCTACGATTTCTATACCAGGGAGTGGTGGTAACTTATTTACTTTGTACTACATAAGATAACGTACAGCTAGACATAACTAACATGTGGCCTCCAGCTTGTAAGTGCGTTAGCTGTATTCCAGAAAAGTCTTCTAGTGAGGGGTCAATACTAGATCTATGAATAACGAATCATTCCGTTCGCCCTTAAAATCCCCATGAGTCAATTCTTCCATAACTCATTCATTAAACCATGGCTACTGCCGCCCTCCCCAACGCCGCCAGTATACAGAACACATGACCCAAGAAAAAAATCAACCACATCATCATGAGGACCCATCCTCTGGTAACTCCTCAATAACACCCTTCACAATTTCAATCAACTCATCAACATCCGGTCGTTCGCTCGGCTCCACTTTTAGACACCTCCTCACCACGTCGCGGATGCTATCACTAATGCCACTGTCCTCACTCTGTCCCGGTTGATTCGTAGCCTTTTTCTTACCCCCCGCTCCCTCGTCTGGAAATCTCCAATCTCCACCTAATACACAGAGACTTAGACTTCCTCCAGTCTCATCACTGCGCATTTCGAATGGTGATTTACCAACAAGACAGGCGTATAGTGTGCATCCAAGCGACCAAATATCGACTTTCGTGTCTATTGTACTGCCAGTTTTTACGTCGAATAGTTCGGGTGCTCTGTAGGGCATGGTGGAGTGCTCGGCTGCTTGATCTTGCACTGCTAGAGCGAGCGAGCGTGATGTGATGGGCGTGGGCGAGGGGGCGAGAGAACCGAGGTCCATAAGAATCGGTTGAACACCGTCGTCGTCAATCATGATGTTACCTGTCTGATGTTAGAAGAGCGAGATATTTGGCTTTGTTAAGAGCTCACCTGGTTTGATATCTCTGTGCGCGTACGCCCTTATCTCTCCAGGCGCAACACCCTCTTGACTCATGGTGACTTCTCCATCCATCAATGGCTCCTGCTGTTCGCTGTCCGGATCCGTTTCCCTTCCCTTCTGCCTCCCTCTTCGTGATTCCACTTCTTCTTCCGCTTCCTGATCTGCCCTCGCCGCTTCCGCCCTCACCCTCTTCGCATTCTTCTGACTCGCTGCTCCGCCAGGTCCCTCCCGGACTTTATAGTTATGCATTGCTTTCAGCGCATTGCATACGCCTAAAAACAGCACCATCAATCTCTTCTCTGGGAATTTCGTATGGTTGACTAGATTTGCATTGATGATATCTTGCAGATTGCCTCGTCTATAATATGGTAGGAGGATGTAAACGGTCTTGGCGCCAGGATCAGATCGGTCGGCAGATACGCAGTAGTCGACGCTGTGAATTATATTGGGATGTGGTGAGAAAAGTGCATACGCCTCAACTTCCTTCATAGCTTGTGCGACAGACTCCTGTCCGAACGGACAGCGGATCTTCTTCAAGGCATAAGTAGCTTCGCTGCTAGTATCCTGGACTAGGTAGACGTAAGAGAATCCGCCCTAGAGATGTTATTGTTAGCTATCATGAAGAATTCCTGCGGATATGATAGGGTTTGCGCACTTCTCCCAGTAAGCGTAGAATCTTGAAGCTGCGATTGTTGATCTTCAATTGCGGTGAGCCCGGAAAGCAACTCATGCAATTGGTAATTGTGTAGAGGAGGTCGAAGAAATATTGTGCCATTGTAATGGGCGAGAGCTTCGAGATTCAGTAGTCGAGAGATTGATCAGCTATGGCGAGCTGGGTGGGTAGGAGTTATTGTGTAGTTGAGGCTCGCGCATTCAATGGAAATCAAACGTTTGCGACGTAAGGGAGTGGAGGTTTGTGACGAGAATAGGAATGGATCTTACGTTGATATTAACTTGCGATGAGAAGTGTACTCTTCAAGCTATGCAGGGCTCAGAACTACAGCCACAACTACCCACATCAGCCACAGTGGATCGACTCAATCTGCGGAGCTCGCGAGTCGCTACTCTACGGCTATCGGAGTTGACAAGCACAAGCGCGGGGTATAACATAATACGTCCTGCCTATTGTGAAATCGCCATAAATAAAGCCGCCTCTCTCTTCTTGTTTTCCTCCGTTCCTCCAAACCATCTCATTTTGCATTGTTTAAGTTATATCTATATATCCACAATGACTATCCGCGTCAATGCCTCCGCTTTCACCCCAGAGGCCATGTTGTCTGCTCCCCGCAGATCAGCAGCTACGCCAAACGCAGAGGGGAAACTAGCTCTGTTTACTGTATCCACATACTCTTTTCAATCGCATTCCAAGACTTCAGAAATCAAGGTCTTGGATATTGCCACGGGAAAAAGTTCGACATTGAGTAGCGACCTCAATGATAGTGAGCCGACATGGCTTGGGTGGAAGAATGAGGTCCTGTGGTTGAGAGGAGGAGAAAAGGGAACGACCAAGTTAATGGTAGGGGATGCGGATGATTTGCAAAAGAAGTATGAACGTCTTGGTTTTGAACGAGCTATAGCTAATCAGTAACAGACCGAAAGTTGTGACCACGTTTAATGGCGGTGTCTCGAACTTAAAGATTGCCTCTCTTGATGAGGGCACAAAAGCAATTGCTGTAACTGGTGAGTGGTGGCCTAATTTACAGCCTAACTGCAAACCTCGAATTATCACCATCCGGCTAGGAATGTTGTGATCATATTGGAAAAGTCCAAGTAGTTTTGGACCTTGCATAATTTGGTTCATAATTACCATCAAGATGTTCAGATTATATCTAAACATTCAAAAGACACGGATAAGTGGGGTCTCCGTGCTAGACTCTCCGGCGTAGAAATAACAGGCCGACAATAATTCCTCAGAGACAGTTGGACAATGAATATATTATATTACATTGAATCAGCTAGGACATTTATTTGACGACAGTAATCAGCAACAACATATTGTCCCAGATCGGCTTGTTTTTTCTCCTCTGGAGAGCCGGAGTACGGTTCAACTATTCCGAGGACTTTTAATCGTCCAGTTTCACAATTTTGAGAGTCTATTCGGACATCAAGTCGCCTTTTCACTACAATGTTTCTGAACACTGCTGATTACTACTTTCCTTAGGTCTTGCCACACCTTCCGGTGAGCTGTATAATGCGGAAAATGCCAAAAAGCCATTATCAACAGGAAAGGTGTACTCCAAACTGTTCGTCAGGCATTGGGACGCTTATGTTTCGGAAAACAAAAGTACCATCTGGTTTGCTACTATCAAGAAAGTCCAGGATTCAGAACACAGCTTAGTGTCTCCGGGACTTATCAATGCTCTCAAGGGCCACAAGGTCTCCTTGGAATCGCCTGTGCCGCCATTTGGAGGCTCTGGAGACTTTGATATTAGCAAAAACGGCATTGTCTTCGTTGCTAAAGATCCAAAGCTGGACCCGGCTAATTATACGAAGACCGATCTATACTACCTACCTCTGAAAACATTCACAGAGACGAACCCTCCACATCCTGCGTTGGTTGAAACCGGGAGCCTGAAGGGTTACAGTGGCAGTCCCATGTTTTCTCCTGACGCCAAGTCGGTTATTTTCACCCGAATGAAGCACATCCAGTATGAATCCGACAAGACAAGACTGCTGTTACTACCCGACATTCTTGACCTCACGAATGTACAAGAATTCTACGAGACCAAAGATGGAGAAGGTGCTTGGGATCTGAGACCGGAAAGTATCACTTTCAGTAATGACGGATCCGAGATCTATCTCACTGCAGAAGAGAACGGCAGAGGAAAACTGTTCAAGCTACCAGCATCGCCCCGCCATGCAACGCAACTACCAGAAGCCATTACTAACGACGGTGTTGTGACCGATGTGAAGGTCCTCCCCAATGGCGAATTGTTCGTCAGTGGCAATTCTTTGATAGATAATAGCTACTACGTGATCATTGATCCCTCCAACCCATCTAAGAAACTTATTTCGTCAAACTCCGAAGGAGGCAAGGCTTTCGGCCTGTCTCAAGATCAGGTGGACGAATTCTGGTACGATGGAGCCGGTGATTACAAGGTCCATGCGTGGGTTTTCCGACCATCGAAATTCGACAAATCTAAGAAATACCCTCTTGCGTATCTCATTCATGGTGGAGTAAGTTTGCACGTCGTCACACAAGTTCTGCAAGATTGCTAATCATCTACAGCCACAAGGTGCTTGGGATGACGGCTGGAGCACACGATGGAACCCAGCTGTGTTCGCTGAGCAAGGCTATGTTGTGGTGACTCCAAATCCGACAGGAAGTACTGGTTACGGCATGGCTCTACAAAACGGCATCAAGAATAATTGGGGAGGACGACCATATGAAGACCTGGTGAAGGGCTTTGAGTATATAGAGAAGAATCTGTAAGTGCATCACCTACTGTCATTCTGCAACTACAAGCAGTAGCTACGAGCCACCTCTTTGCGATTCTTTGTAACTAAATTCTGCAGCTCCTACGTCGATACCAACCGAGCTGTCGCATGCGGCGCAAGTTACGGTGGATACATGGTAAACGTGAGTTCCCCCTGCCCTCTCCAACCTCCCATTGACTATCCCCGAATCCCATCCCATGCCCACATCCACAATCCGCGATACTAACTTTCCCTCCCCTTCTCTAGTGGATCCAAGGTCACCCCCTCGGCCGCAAATTCCGCGCCCTCGTGACCCACGACGGCGTCTTCAGCACACTGAACCAACTCGCATCCGAAGAGCTCTTCTTCCCACACCACGACTTCGGTGGAACCCTCTGGGAAAACCGTGCCGGCTACGAGAAATGGGATCCTGCCGCCCATATCGCAAACTGGGCGACGCCACATCTGATTATCCATAACGAGCTGGACTATCGCTTGCCCATCTCGGAGGGACTGGCGCCGTTCAATGTGCTGCAGTCGAGGGGTATAGAGAGTAGATTTTTGACGTTTCCGGATGAGAATCATGTCAGTATTTTCTGTTCTTGTTTTTTTCTTCTTGTTTGTGTTGAGATGGGTGTGGAGCTAATCGACGTTTGCATGTAGTGGGTGCTAAAGCCGGAGAACTCGAGGGTCTGGCATAAGGAGGTGTTGGACTGGATCAACAAGTATAGTGGTATCACGGAGGAGAACGAAGAGTTGAGAAAGGGTATAGAGAATGTGAGTGTATAAGGGGAGTAGCAGTGATACATGGTGCACAGGAAACATGCCGGGATGAAATGATGGGGATACATGAAATGGGATGGATGACTTGCGATGTATAATCTTTGGCAGTCATTGAACTTAGAAACAAAATACAGCGACCTTCGAGTACAGAAATATGAGTGCTTCAGAATTGTGTGTCTTCTTGTGCTGGGAATGATGGTTAAGAAGAGTTAAATGTTAGAGTCTGCGTGGTTTCATTCTATTGTCATGGTATAAACTCGGAGAATCAGTCATTATGCATACCCTTGAATTATTGTCCTATGTTGGGTATATCTTTGATTAATTTCCTATAGCTCTACTTATTGCGCTCAAGCTAGCATCCACAAATGTGTCGTCTTCGAACATTTCCATTCGCAAATTGTAAGTGTTGTGTTTGAAGCCATATTCAGACACTTTGTGACAGCAACCACATGAAATCCGTCAACGAGCCAAATTCAAAGCAAATTGCAGAGATATCCGAGCCTATGGACTCCTAGCAAACATATCAAGTCGACGTTAAAGCCAGCTTCGCCACAAGACAATGTTGATGTTAAGTTGTCTCAACCTCTTTGACGAGGTTCCAAATCATCACAACTCATCATCCTCATCCTCCTCATCATCAGAAATCCTTCTTCTCTTCTTCTGCAACCTCACCATCTCATCATCACCATCCCCCACCTCTCTTCCAATCAACCCCGCAACTCTCATCCCCTCCTCCACATCCACCCAACCACACAAAACCTCCACCGTGCCATCCTTCGCCGTCCTCGAAGGAAACTTCTTCTTCAACTGCTTGACCAATCTCTCAGCATCATTCCTATCCCTGAAACCACCTATGAAAGTCGAGATAAATCCCACTTTGTCGCCGCGCATCATTTGGCTCATATATGCGTTTCCTTCCGAGAAGTAGTCTGCGTTGGATTGACCAGGAGCTTGAGATATGTGGATTTTGGGAGCACGTCGACCGGGTCGTTTGCGGTTAATGGGGCGGGGAGTTGGTTGGGGTGGTGAGTTTTGGAGGGCTTGGATCATTTGTGTGATGGGTAGTGGAGAGGGATGGGGTGGTAGATTTGGTTGTGTGTCTTGAGTTATAGATGTAAAATGGTAGACCTCTCGAGGTACTTCTAGATTAGCGGTGCTGTTAATACCCTCTTGAACTGGCTCGGTTTGGAGAGATGTAGCCACGGCGATATTTGGGGTCGATGCTGAGTTGGTTCTTTCTATCGGCTCGGTTTGTTCTAATGCGTCCGCACTCTCGGCTTGTCTTTCTGTGATATTTTCTTGACTTGTTTCTTCTGTAGCTTCTCTAACCTCAGACTGACCACATGGACGATCAGCGCGACGAAGACCTGTAACTAATCAGTTGTGTTCACTACACATTCAACACACAACACATACTATCATCAAGCTGCTTCTCCAACCGCCCCATCTTATTTTTCAGATCCGCAACCTCAGTCCTGGAACCATCGTTTGTGCGGACCATCTCCTTCATTCGATCCTCCAATATCTTTAGTTTAGAATCGGTGACCTCAAGCTGTTTCGAAAGCTCTTCGATTCTCAACACTCGGGTTTCCGCTTCATCCAGCCGCCTCACAAGCTCGTCCAATCTTTCGACTGTCTCCGATTGATGAAGGGCGCCGACTTGTTTCTTTAGCTCTTGGTAGAGTTCATATAGAGTTCGGTGTTCTTTGCGGAATTGCATATTGATCAGGTTGGCAACGCCGGTAGCAGCACCCAAACTGAGACCGGCAAGATGAGGAGGAACATTAGCCTGGGTAACAGCGACAGCCATGGTGCATATTCTCAGACGGATTATGAGGCGCGGAATAAAGACTTTTCGATTAGAGGCTTCGAAGAGGAGGAACTGCGTTTGATATGTAACTAAAAGTTCGTCACTTGGTGGGATGGAAAGTTCAGAAATGCGGTGCAAGCTTCGAAAATGAACACTTAAATCACCGAAAAGAAAGAACAAGTTTTTTTAATTTTTTTTTAATTTTTATTGATTTTTTTGCTTTGATTTATGGAAAATCGTCTTCCTCTTTCTATCTTCAATCGTTCTACAATCGTTAGACTCATGACATGGTATAGTGATTGCAGGAGAACGAAATTCGAGTCGACGAGGAGTTTGTAGAACAGACCCAATGCAATCCCTAAATACAGAGATAGAAAAGCAAAGTAGCATCGCCAACCCCTCTAATGCCGGAAAGTACGCAAGAAATAACTGAGCTGCACTCGATGCAGCAACTTTTATGCCACCCATTTTTTCCCAGTCCTCACGCGCCGGGCGAACCAGCTACGCTCACAATCACAGCCCTTATGGGGGGTTCCAATCCTAAAAAGTGGGAACCTCGTGATATACCAGTAGTTTCCTATTAAATCCTTTTTTGTTTAGATGAGGTCGGCAACGTTCATTGGCATCTCCTCAATTTGAGTGCTGTAGAATTGTTCGATTTCTCTCATCATGCGGACATCCTCAGCAGTGACGAAGTTGATGGCAACACCCTTACGTCCGAAACGACCACCACGACCGATACGATGAATGTAGTTCTCACGGTTGGCTGGGAGATCGTAGTTGATGACCAAAGAGACTTGTTGAACATCGATACCACGGGCCAAAAGATCAGTGGCAATCAAGACACGGGAGGAACCTGAACGGAACTCCTTCATAATCAGATCACGCTGACCTTGGTCCATATCACCGTGCATAGCAGAGACGGTGAAGTCACGGGCAGTGAGCTTGTCGGTGAGCCAGTCAACCTTTCTCCTGGTGTTGCAGAAGATGACGGCTTGTGTGATGGTGACGGTCTCGTACAGATCGGATAAGGTGTCCAATTTCCAATCTTCCTTCTCAACAGCAATGTAGAATTGTTTGATACCTTCGAGGGTAAGTTCGGCTTTCTTGACCAAGATACGGACCGGGTCGCGCATGAACTTGGTGGTGACCTCAAGAACGTCTTGAGGCATGGTGGCGGAGAGGAGGACAACTTGAGTTGATTGAGGGAGAAGTTGGAAGATGTCGTAGATTTGCTCGGTGAAACCACGCTATGGGATTGTTAGCAGACAGTCCAAAAAATCCAAGCAGGATCGAAGACTTACAGAAAGCATCTCATCGGCCTCATCAAGAACGAACATCTTCATGGAGTCGGTCTTCAAGAATCGACGTTGGATCATGTCGTGGACACGACCAGGGGTACCGACAACGACCTGAGGACCATCTTGGAGGGCCTTCATGTCGTCACGAACGCTAGTACCACCAATACATGCGTGGCACTCAACGTTCATGAAGTCACCAATGGCAACAACGACTTTTTGGATTTGTTGAGCCAACTCACGGGTTGGAGCTAGGATCAAAGCCTGGCATTGCTTGACGTTGGGGTCAAGCTTTTGGAGGACGGAGATGGAGAAAGTGGCAGTCTTTCCGGTACCAGACTGAGCTTGAGCAATGACGTCGTGGCCTTCAATTTGTATTAGAGATGCTGGCACAACTGACAGATTGTCTTTTCAGACTCACCCTTGATGACTGGCATGATAGCACGCTGCTGAATAGCAGATGGGCGCTCGAAACCATATGCGTAGACACCTGAACGTGATGTTAAATTTTGTCCCTCTAACAACGTGCGGATTCGATCCTACCTCGAAGAAGCTCTGGCTTCAAGTTCATAGTATCGAAGGAGTCGACTGTCTCGTCATAGTTGGACTCGATTTGTCCTGCAGAGAAAAATGTGATTAGTCTTCATTTCCATCAAATCTTGCCCCACGCATGGCGCAAACGTCCTCAAAAACTTCTCAAAGACAGCGGGATCACTCACCCTCTTGGATCTCCTCGAGACCCTTATCCGCGGAAGCCATATTTGCGGTTTGTTGGATGTAGAAATCTAGATGTCAAGCTTGTGCTTGAAATCTAGAAAATCGCAAAGGTGATGGTGGTGGGGTTAAGAAAAGGCGAAGGATCTCTGACGAGAAACTGCGACAGGAAGCTCTTGATGTTCTTGTTAAAACTAGATATTAAAACACTCCCGGACAACGAGAGTTATTGAGATATCTAGTGGTTGTCTTTTGATGTTGTATAGTGTGTTTTGAATGTTCTTGTTTTTTGTGAAGAATGGGAAGAAGATATTAAAAAGTAGTGAAAGATTTCGCTTAGTCCTCTAGAAAAGTTTTGCCAATCTAGTCACCCACCCAATCAGGCGGCTTAATGTTTTTTTGCCCCTCCATCAGATTTTACCAACAACAGCCAATACTAAAACGAAGGCGAAGAGACTGGAAGCCCACCGGAGATTTCCCACTGTCCTAATTCCTTACTGTATTCTACGATTCTCTATGATTCACACAACCGCCTGAAAGGATGAATTCCGAAATAAGTCTAAGTCGATCCAAACCCAGTGGTACGATCGACTCCAGTGACTCAGGTCCCATCGACTACGAAGAGTCATCCGCAGCCGTCTCAATCCCACCTCATCCCTTGGGGGTAAAACCATCGGGGAACGCATACACAGCGACAAGCAACGCACGTTATGCGATAGGACCTTTACAGATACTACCAGATGAAATTCTGGCTATTTTTCTTGAGTCACTAGATGCGCAGTTGTTGAGATCGCTAGGAGCTACGTGCAAGTTTCTGTATGCTTTTACGAGGTCGGAGGAGTTGTGGAAACCCTTGTTTATTGAGTGAGTCACTTTTCCTTTGTCGCGATGCTGATGCGGATTTTACGTCAAGAATGGCTTTTTGGGGGGGTTTTGTGGAGAAGTAGATTGCGGCTGTTGTAGGCTTGTTTGTGTATCTCGGCTTAGGACGAAAATGCAGCGAGACAGCCAAATTAGCAGGATATTTGTGTTTTCTCGTGGAATTTGGGAGACGAGTAGCGTAAAGGGGTACGGCCTCCACGCTTCAAGGTATTCTAGGAGCTACGACAAGGTATCAAGTGGTAGCTTTGAAGAGTTGTCAGTCATGGCATGGCCTGCATCATCAAGTCGTATTTCCAGACTCCTGTCATGATTACAACAACAGTTGGTGACCTTCAAGGCTCTGGCTTTGGCAGCAGTAGCGCAAGGAATATGTAGCATACTTTGTATCATGTCTTAATGAATATTATCATCTTGCAAACCGCAGCTAGATCACATCTTATTCGCTTTGTCGCTGAATGAATCATACTAACAAATCATCAGATCACCGACATCTAAATCCGGAACCTTCAACTGGAGAGGATCATGGCGAGCCACATATCTCAACATAGAAGAGTCCCAGCTCTCCAAAATCCCTTGTAATAACGTCTTCTCAGACGTCCTCTACCGACCATTCCTCTGCACCCACACACCGCTAACCCCCTACACAACCAACATCCCTCTGCGGAACCAGATCCCCCGTCTCGAAGACCTCACGCCCGAAGAATTCACCACAACCTGGAGCTCCCGGCCCTTCATTCTCACCGCACCCGTCAAAACCTGGCCCTGCTACACATCCTGGGACACCTCCGCTCTGGTGCAAAAATATGGCTCCGTCAAATTCCGCGCCGAAGCCGTTGACTGGACCCTCGATACTTACATCCAATACATGCAGAACAGCAACGATGAATCCCCCCTGTACCTCTTCGACCGCTCCTTCGTATCCAAAATGGATCTCCTGAGCAGCTCCTCCGCTCCCGCCTACCAAATCCCCTCCTGCTTCGGTGAAGATCTCTTTACCGTCCTAGGCGCTGACCGTCCAGATGATAAATGGCTGATCGTAGGTCCCGCTCGCAGCGGCTCCACCTATCATAAAGACCCCAACGCCACATCCGCGTGGAATGCTGTGCTCCGCGGCTCCAAGTACTGGATCATGTTTCCCTCTAGCTCGAGCGCGCCGCCTCCCCCAGGTGTGTACGTCTCAGCCGATCAAAGCGAAGTGACGAGTCCGCTCAGCATCGCCGAGTGGCTCCTGGGTTTCCACGCTGAAGCGCGCCGCACACCCGGCTGTGTCGAAGGCGTGTGCGCTGAGGGAGAAGTCCTGCATGTGCCGAGCGGGTGGTGGCATCTGGTCGTCAATCTCGACGCGAGTATAGCGATAACGCAGAATTTCGTGCCGCGAGCGCATCTGAGCGGGGTGCTTGGGTTTCTGAGGGATAAACCGGACCAGGTGTCCGGGTTTAAGAAAGAGGTTACGGATCCGTATGGGATGTTCGTGGAGGGGATGAGGAAGGCACATCCGGAGCTGTTGGAAGATGCGTTAAGGGAGTTGGAAAGGAAAACGGAGGGGAGGAAGAGGAAGTGGGATGCTGCAGTTGCGAAGGACGAAGCTGATGGAGGAGGGACTGGGGGGTTTAGTTTTGGGTTTGGGGATGATAGTGACGCGGAGGTGCCGTAGATGGTGGGTTGTGCAACCCGGGTATTGACCATGTCTGGTAGGTAGACAGTGACTGTACTGTATAGATGGCGATCTAGCTAGTGACGGGAAGTTGGCCAAATACCATTAGTAAAGGCAGTTTAGATATAGAAGATTAGATGAATAGAATCTACCTATCAGTCACTCAAGCCGCCTTGAACTATCGAAGTCCTCTGAAGTCACCTAGCACGAAGCAATCAACGAATGCATGAGCAAAGCCCATCCCGCGAGTGTCTTCCATGAGAGCTCTGAAACGCTCGATTTGATATCTGATCTGATTCATTGTGTCTCAATAGTACCCATTCCTCCATTGCAAAACCTGAGTGATAACAACATAATTCCAATACTCCCTCGCACCAGGCGGAAATCTACTCTGCACAATCGCCGAAATCAACAGACTTCGTAGGTATCTCATATTCACCAGTTTTCCTCCCTCCCATTCCTAATTCCATAAACGCCATTTCTGTTTCCAAATCCAGTCCTGCTATTCAAGCCCTAAAACGCCCTCCTTCGCATCTACCCGTCAATTTAACCCTATTCCTTAACACCACGCATAATCCCAATCAGACTTTGAAACCCCAACAGCGCAAACTGTCGCAACCAGTCGCGCCTATCAGATAGCACAAAACTCTACTTCCTAACAGCGCCGAAATTCGTCCTCGCCTTCTTCGCTTCTTTCGGATTCGAATCCGTCTCACTATCATCACCCGCCGCAACAACAGATTTCTTATTTTTCTTCCCGCCCTTTCCGGTCCCCGCACCACCGGACGTGGTAGATGTCGGCGTTGGATGATTTGACGCGCCTTCTCCCTTTGCAAAGCTTGTCGATAATGGTGTTGGGGCTTGCGCCGCGATGGGAGTGGACGATGCTGATGGTGCGGGAGAGTCCTGTGCGCATCCATTAGTGAAGTGTCGCAAAACTCGACAGACCCTCAATGAGGGCAAAGAATTGGAGAAAGACGAATCAACCCACAGTATTGCTATTCCACGTATGTGAACTCCCCGAGAATACCCTCTGCGGCTCTCCCAATCCCAAACCACCCTTCCTACCCGCCCCCGCTGCACCCCCTCTTCCACCTACACCACCCGGTCCCACACCCTTCGTGTAGCCATCAAAGCCCGTAATGATATTTCCCTGTGGCGTATCCTCCAAGTACTCTGTTTCCTTCTTATAGATCGAGTCTTCATGAAGTGCTAAGAATCGCTCGAGATTGCGCTTGCGCTCGAGAAGTTGTTTGAGATGTTGACGCGTTTTGTCGTAATAAGGCATACCAGCTGTGGTGTCCGGCGTGTTGCTATTTTCATTTTGAGTCGCGCCTGAACCAGACTTTGCTGAATCTGTCATCTTTGCGAAATGTTATGTTGGAAGGTCGAGGAATTTCAGTTTTGTAATGAATTTTAGAGGAGTGGACCGAAGCTATCGCAGTTCAAATTGAGCTTTGTGCACGGATGGCAAGAGCTCTGTGAGCTCTTTGCTCTTATCAGGAACAATGCTCCACCAGGGGTGTACTGTACTCACTATCCGACCAACTTCAAACTTCGATTCTCAATATCCAAATTAAATCAGATAAGTTAATCGGATACATGATTATACTTAAGTATATATTAGTTCATAATGTTCAAATATTACTTCAACAATCAAAAATTGGTCGGGTAGTGAGTGCACTCCCTGGTGCTCGTCTTGGTAAATGAAAGGCCTCACTGCCGGTCGACGCGGGATTAGCTCTGGAATGATTCTGGACTTCTATACCCCGCGGTTTGATAGATGACCTCATTGATGCAGTAGGCTCAATCCAGGCGAGGGATAGCATTAACACTGTCGCGACATGACACAACAACAGAAAATGGATTCGATGCTTCATTTAGCGCTTTAAGTTATAGCTATCGGATGCCTCGTGATTGCAAATGTATTTTAGATATATAGCAGATGCCAATTGCCTATCCGTTCCCACCCGTGATCCCAATTATGACAGAATCGAATTATTTCCTCAATTTTCGTTAGCATGAGCTTTTGAATGTTCGGTGGTGCTCGAAGTTCTCATCTTCTTGATCTTTTCCCTTAGCAATTTTTCTCGCAACTCGCAGGCCAGCTTTTGCGGATCCTTCTTCAAGTTCTACATGAACATGGTCAGCAAGACTGTGAGCTTCATCGTCTTTTGGTACACCAAAGAGATCTACCCCTTGCCTTATGAATCACCACCTACCTCTTCTGAAGCTTCGGCAGATCCAGATGGTAGTGCTTTCACATCTCGAGTACGAGAGTCCCTGGCATTTCGTTCCTCGGTGTCGACTTTGTCGCTTCTTTCATCTTCAGACCCAGAAGATGTGTTTCTTCTCCTCCTATTTGAAGGCTCATATCGCTGCACTGAACGTCGACGCTGTCTGGCTCCACTACTCCTTCTTTCACGACTATCCTGTCGACGTCTTGGAGGAGAAATACTGCGACTGATGCTTCGCGTTAGCCGACGTTCATCACGATTGCGCTCCTTGCGGCTCGCCCGCCTATCATCCTCTCTAGCAGGCCCAGGCGATGCACTAGCTTTATTGCGCGGAGATGGGCTCCGGCTTAAAGATCGGGAAGTGGATCTAGATCTAGATCTGGAACTCGAATTGCGGCGACGGTATCTGCGTGACTTTGGCGGCGGGGATCGACTTAGAGATGCAGTAGATGACCTTCTTCGCTTCCGTGGTCTCGGGGACCGGGATGTCTCTGATGGCGAAGGAGATCTACGGCGCGGTCTTCGCTCTGGACTTCGTGCTCGCCCCCGGCTATTTCTACCACTGTTGCGCCTAGCGGGGGATCTGGATGCTCGTCTTCGTGGAGATGGCGAACGTGATGCGGATGGTGACCGACTACGACGTCTTGTTGGCGAGCGTGAAACGGATTTTGATCTTGAAGGCGACCTGGAGCGCGACACGGACGGCCTCCTTCGTTCATCCCGTCTACCACGACCTGGGGGTACATATGTGTCGAATTCCCTTCTGGACGACGCAAAATCTCTATTATCTCGTCCTCCCCGTGGTGATCTCGAGTACCTAGGTGGCCTTCTGTCGAATCCTCTTCCGCCATCGCGATCAAAACCTCGGTCCCCACGGTCCCCTCGGCCGCCGCGCCAGCTATCGCCTCTTCCACGCCCACCACGTTCGCCTCGCTCACGAGTTCTTATTGCATGCATTTCACGATCCCTTCGTTGTTCGTCTTCGCGTCGGCGTCGTGCCTCGTCTGCGGCTTGCTCTGCCTGTATCTTGGTTTAAGTTAGCACATATTTCCCATACCTGAGGGTATATTCACCTTTTCTTGTATCAGCTCCAGCTTCTTGGCTTCTAATAGCTCCTTAGGAACCCCTTGAGGATTGCTCTGAGCACTTAGACAGAGCTTCCATAATTCTTTGCAGAACTTAGGAGTATCTTTGTCAAGAAAACCCGTCAGTGAGATTTGCAGCTTTTTGATATCCGGCTAGACAGTATTAGCACTGCGCAATGTTGCTTGTACAATGAACTCACATATCGAGAACCCTCAATAAGATTGAAGCATAGTTCAATCACAACGTCGTCCTCGTTTCCTAAGATTTCTGATATCTTGCCAGCTATCCACCTACGTTGCACAGTAACGTTAGCAGGTCGTTCAACTTGCAATGATGACCCGTTTGCTCATACTTTTTCATCACCTCCAAATTGACCTTTTGAAAATCTACTTTTTGGTTGAATTCGGGAGGGAACTTCGTAGTTCTTAGTAGCTTGGCATCAACAGAGGTCGCCATGGTGAGCGTAGTTGCAGGTTGTTGAGGTTGTAGTTGGGAGAATGTAAAGTTGAAGCAAGAAAGTAAGGTTACTGTACGGTAGATCGTCACGAATGAATCGCTCAAGTAGATACTAGCGTACACCATGACTCGCCAAGCCTTTCCTAGCACAAACTGAACGTCAGGTCAAAGTCTGATAACTTAGATTCTTCCGACATCATAGTCGTAGTCAGCCGAGTGAATTCATAAATTTTTAATGGAAGTGTAATCAAGTCTCACTATGGGCATCCTCGATCAGTAAGAGGTGACTGCGAGTGCCGACAACAGAATCCACCTATATAGATCATAATTGTCACTCCCTTAGGAGTAGCGTCGCTTTTGGGTTCATAATTCTTTGGTAGGTTCTTCATACTTCTTACTCTTTTTGGCATCATGTTCAAGTTTGGAAAGAATAGTTAGTTCTAAAGGTTGTGACAATGCTTTACCTCGAGCTTGCAACATATTTCTATTATTATTTCTCTCTTTTCTCGTCATTCATTCGTTTTCTTATATTCTTTCCTTGGACGCATACGCAGGTCTTGATCAGCACCCAATAAACTCTACAAACAAGGCCGAAGGTTCCTACACCACATCTCCGCCTAGAATGGGACCCATGGCAATGCCAGACTTTGATGCAGAGGAATTCTTGTCTTTCGCGAGATCTCCTGGATGTAGTAGTCCACTGTCGTTATCACTTAGAGCACCTTCATCTCCCCCTCTTTCGCGAAGCTCCAGTCCCGATCTTTATACTCCGCTTCCTACTCTTTCCACTGCCCACTTCGCACAATTCTTCAAAAACTGCGCGCTTTCTCCAAACCTGAGCGGGATAGCAGAAGAAGTGGTTCTACGAGACCTTCCTCAACAGGTCCCGTCTAAAGCGCCTGCCAATAAGGGGAAAGGCATAGATTATTTCGGAGCTCTTCCCAAATTACCTGAATCTTCATTCGAGTTTGATGAGCTCGATACAGGTATCTATCTCCTCTTAGTCAAGGGTCTGCTTATATAGACACTAAATAAAGTTAGTCTCCCAACTCGGCAGCGTACGATCCACTTTGAAAGGACCGTCCACAGGAGGCCTTGATTGTCCAAGGGGAGAGCCATCACTGAGAACCTATATTCCTTTGGAACATCCAGATAGCTTCAATGTCCATACGAAGGTTGAAAAAGAAAATGGAGAATTTCAGTCCACCACGGAGAATTACATTCAAACCGAATCACCAGCCAATGGACTGGTGGACACATTTATAACAGCGCCTGCGTCCCCAAATAGACGTGAGCTGGACGGGTCCTACGAAAAACCTGTGTTCTCATCCGGTATTACCATCCACGACTTTGCCAGACTGCCCAGTGATATTCGAGGCCCTTGCTCCGAAATAAGCCCTGGAACCATCAGTCCAACAACAAAGCTGGACGACCTTCCAAACATGGCTAAATTCTTGTCCATGAATATGGGTGATGCATTCATGGACTCTTCGGTTGCCCCTGTACCACTTGAAGCAGTCCCAGACGCTTTAGAGCAGGCAGATGGACCCGTCCCTGCTCCTGTTCCTGACGTCGCCGAAGCCACTGATGCAGTTCCTGAGCTGCCGAACCCGCTGGACAAACATGTAAAGCGCAAGGATAAAGCGCTTAAGAAGTTTCGGACCGGTGTTCGAAGATGCAGGAAAGTATGCCTAAGAACGCCTGTTCTTGTGGTGGTGGTTGGATCAGAACTCGCGGGTCCAACGAAGATGGCACTCGAGAAGATTGCATCTGGATTGCCTTCTGGCTTTGGAGAACCACCATCAGTGCCTGTCGAGATCCCTGCTTTGGCTTCCGCACTTCCTATGGCCGCGCCTATTTACGTTCCTCAATGGCAACGACAGATGTCCCCGCGCTCGAGATCTAAGTTTACGAGGATGGAGGAAGCGCTCGCGGGACATGGAGGAAGTTTTATAGGGTATGAAGGAAGACTTGTAGAACCTGATCGGAAGCTCACGGAGGATGGGGGAAAGAAGCCTGCGTGTTGCGAAGATCTGGAGACATAAAAATCGCGAAGGTGAGAGAGCAAAGGAGGGTTAAGAACTAGACTGGACTGACAAAGATTGGCATACACCCTGTTGAACAAGACGCAAAAGTGCATCCCTCATGACCTTTAATTAAGAAGCTTTGCCCTAACGAATAACTTAAGACTGAAAATGAATACTCTTACCAACTTTCTTGGGTATACGCAAAACTCCTAATAATGCCAAGTGCCCGATCTTGTCCCCATTTTCCCCCATTGACATGATCATCTTCGACCACTCGCCCCCAACCGTCTCATGTTTGCAACCTTCTCCCTCTCTTCCGCCTCTTTCTGTTCTTGCTTAGCAAGCACAGCATTAACCCTCTCTTGGGATCTCTTCAACCCCGTAATGCCCAAATCCCTCAACTTATCCCTCTTCTCGTAGTATATCAACAACTCTTTCGCTCGTACAAGATCTACATCCGTCTATGGTATCCAGTATTAGCACTCCCTCTCCATCGCATAACATTCCCAAACACAAAGAAACAAGCACAAAACCTACCTCATCTGCACCCACATTCTTAAGCCCATATACACTATCCGAGCTCCCCTCGCTCACAGCATTGGAAGCCGAGGATGCAGTAGACGCCTCTTTGGACAAGGTAGGTCGGGCAGAGGGAGACTGGTTGGCAGAGTTGGGATCCGAAACTATGCGACGCCCGAGTCGGTCGAATTTGGGTGGTGTTGTTGTGTGGATTGAGGGGCGCGAGTTGTGGCGTGTGGTGGGGAGGTTGTTGAGGGCGTGCAGGAGGGTGAGGGCTGCAGCGGGTGGCTGGAAGGGACGGTATGAATTAGCTAGGGATAGAGGGGATAGGGGGTGGGGGTGAGGGTGGGGATGTGCTGTATGTTGATGGTGGGTGTGAATAGAGGAGTGGTGAGGGGTTGACATACTGCTTGTTTGAGGGAATTGAGGTCCGCGAGGACCTGTGCTATTTGGAGAGTTGGCTGTGGGAGAGTATCCGAGGACGCCATATTTGCCCAATATATCAAAGAGCAATCAACAATCAGGGACGTGTAGTTGGTAGTTGATGTCAAGGAACAACCATGAAGTTCGTAAATATTCGAATCTGCGACATGAATGATGTACGATGATATGCACTCGCCAAGCTGATCCCTTCAGGCCTCGGGTGGGATAAAGTTACCCCAATTGCCCCACTACCAACCATCAAGGTCAAGGAAGATGCAGTTGCTTGAACCTTCTCACTTCACGTCTTCGATAGTTTTCCGTTCTGTACATAAATAGCTTGGAGTTTACATATTTTTCCCTCTGTATATTCCTTCACCATGTCTCTCTTCTTCCGCCGTAGTTTATCAACTGCATCTCCTTTCAAAAATGCATCAAAAGTTGTATGCATTGGACGAAACTATGCGTAAGTCAAATCTCCTCCCACCTTTCAGCACAACCTCTGTTTTCTCAATTGAGCTACCCCAAGCTGTCGCATACACTCATATAGCTAACAAACCTCTCAACAGGGACCATATCACCGAATTAAACAACAGCAAGCCCAAGCAACCCTTCTTTTTCCTCAAACCCACCTCTTCGATCCTGCCTCCGAACTCCGGAGCCGTTATTCGGCCCAAGGGTGTGGATTTACATTATGAAGTGGAATTGGCTCTGATCATGGGGAAGAGGGTCAAGGATTTAGAACCGGAGAATGAGAAGGAGGCTCTGGATTCTGTTGAGAGTGCGTCTTGTGAATGAGTCACTATGTTGCGGGAAAATAGCTAATACTTGGTTGAAATAGGCTATGCATTGAGCATCGATATGACTGCACGCAATGCTCAGAACGAAGCGAAAAGGAAGGGTCTTCCGTGGGATATTGCGAAGGGTTTCGACACTTTCTTGCCAATGAGTAACATCATTTCCAAGTCCGCGATCCCAAATCCACATAAAGCCGAGTTGTACCTCACTGTTAACAACGAACATCGACAAGCCGACTCGACGGAATTGATGTTGTTCAAGATTCCTAGAATATTGAGTGATATCTCTAAGGTCATGACTTTAGAGAAGGGTGATATTGTCTTGACTGGAACTCCTAAAGGCGTCGGACCTGTTGTCCCGGGTGATGTTATGAGAGCTGGTATCAAGGTTGATGGCAAGGAGTTGGAGGAGGGGAAGATTGAGGTTGCAGTTGAGGAATCGACCAGCACATACGAGTTCAAGGAGACATAGGTAGTCTAAACGTATATATTATACATATATCACTACAAATATCAAGATACCCTTACAAGTCAGAACCAGTTCGCCCATCTTTCATTCTTCGATCACGGCAGATTCGGATCTTTGATAGATCCCGGCGGAGAGGCAGAATCTGCCATCGTTCCGCACTTCGTGCACTTCCTCCTCTCTTCACTCCCTTTGAAGTTATTCACAGCTTCTTTAATCTGCGTTCCCAAGTCTGTGCAGTGAAACGCAGCTTCGTCTACCACCTCGTTGCAATTTGTGCAATACCATCTTAATCTATCCAACGAGTCCTTTGGTCTCGGTTGCTCTAGCACTATTCCAACTGTGTTCGCAAATCGCACAGGGTTATGTGGTGTGTTGGGTGGTAGGAGGAACATCTCTCCTTCACCAATTATTATATCTTTGAATTCGCCTTCGTCCACGACTTTGAGCATCATTGCGCCTTTGTACTGGTAGAACCATTCGGCAGTCTCGTTAATATGGTAGTCTGTCCTCGCATTGGGCCCGCCAACGATCTGCGCGGTTGTTAGAATGATTCAGCTAGGGAGAGATGGAATGCCGCACCATTACAGTCACATCTTTATTGTAGACGCAATAGTTATTCACCGGAGGCTGCAAGAGATGAGAGTTCTCTTCAAGCCTGGAAAGCAGTTAGCATGGTCTCCAGATATGACAAGAATGATCACAATAGAGCACTTACCACTTAGGCAGATTCAATGGCGTAGAGAGCATTGTGTAAGATCTATAAAGTTGTTGTAGAAGAACGGATCATGGATTCATGACTCCTCGAGCCCCTCCATTAAGTTGCGCCGGTTGCGCCGATAAAGCTGAAGCTAGTGCCTTATCGACAAGAAGCACGGCCGCTGCAGTAAAGCTAGACAGCCGCTGCTTTAAGCATTTGAGCAGGTTTGAGGCATATCCTTACCTATCCTTACTCTCATTTGAGACGAACTCCATGTCATGTTCCAGACTCCAACTCCGTTTTGTTATTAGACTTGGGGGATTGGCTTATATATTACAATGTCTAAGCTTCATCTCAACTTTCTACCTTCTAGTGAATCAATCGCATCTCTCAACCGCACTCAGACATTCGAACCTCGAGTACCTCCCGGCCTAAGCTACCCCGAAGCTTCACTAGAATCAGAACAACGATAACACCACCACACAACAAACCCTCATTATGGACCACTCGCACATGAACCACGGCGGTATGGATATGGGACACGGAGGCATGGATATGGGCGGCAAGTGCACCATGAACGTACGTCTCTTCCGATTCTAACTCGTCGCAATCGCAAACTGACCTTCCGAAACACAGATGCTATTCACCTGGGACACCGACAACCTCTGCATAATCTTCCACTGGTGGCACATCCGCAGCATATTCACGCTCCTCCTCTCTCTCCTCGCCATCGTCTTCCTAACCGCCGGCTACGAAGCCATCCGATCGATGACCCGACGCTACGAGTCGTGGGTTGAGCGCCAACAGTGTGGTAGTATTACTCGTATGTTCTCTTCTCTTTCCCTTTCCTCCCGTCATCCCAGCATGCTCTACTTTCATACCCACCACGCCCTGGAATGAAAAGCTGAGACCGTCTCCCTTACCAACGCCAAAGTCCCCATTCAAGACTCTCAAGACGAAAGAGAAAACAATACTGAAAACACGCCTTTCCTCTTCTCAGGACGTTCGGATGCAGCATCAGGAGCGAGTCGCGCGCACATTGTGAAATCGGCGTTGTATGCTGTGCAGAATTTCTATGCTTTTATGTTGATGTAAGTTATCTTGCTACCAATGTGATATGCGCGAGACAACGGGGCTGATGGAAGATTAGGTTGCTATTTATGACCTATAATGGATGGGTTATGTTGGCCGTAGGAGTTGGCTCGTTTGTGGGATATTTCGTGTTTGGGAAGAATGTGTCGGCTGCGAAGGAGACAGCTTGCCATTAAACTAAGAGACACCAAAGGGTTATTAGATTGACATTTCGTGCATAGGCGTAGCATACGGACGGACTTCTATATGCATGTGACGGATGTCATGAACTCAGATGAAAAGATGGTTTGGTTCGTGACGAGGGCCAGTCAGATTTGGAGGTTTAATGCCATCTCACGCTCGAGCGAGAGCGTCGGGGTAGTGAAATGTAAACGAGGAAGATCTGATGCGTTGTTGATACCCTTGGTCTCTTTGATGTTCAATGGAATTACAGATACATTCATATGAGTATTCTCCATGCTCTCCTACTTACACCTACAAGGACCATGAAACCTACAAATGGGCCCCAGAATGCCAAGTACACTCGGCAGCACTGTTTTTCCCAGACTATTCATCACTTACCGTATCCATACTCGAGAGCAAAATCAAGTGTTGATACTATTCGAACTGATCCTGAGAAAGTAAATAAGCAAGAACACACAATTGCCATTCCCAAAGTCCAGAAGGGAGACCGACATCATCGTAAATCCAAAAAGTAGTATCATACCTACCACATCTGCCCTGTCATTCAAACGCCCACTTGCCCTGCCCAAAGTCCAGTATACAACGAGACATCATGACAATATAAAAGAGCCACATCATATCAACCCACAACCTCAAGTAGCACAGCAACAATAAAGCACATCAGTCATAGCCCAATCCATGAGTCGAATTCGCTACTCCTATACTACAGATCCATAACCCCATACCACAACTACCCACCTCTAACCCTCGAATCATCACCATATCATGCATCCGAATCCCATGTCAATCATTAAAAATCAATACAAGCAATCATCTCATCCTGTCTTCATCCCCCTGATGCATGCATACCCCAACCTAACCCAAGAACAATACAATGGGAAGAAGAAAAATACAGATAAGAAGTGGGTATATAGCTTTGCTGCACAAGGATGACTTTGATAACGCTCCATGCATGCAATGAACAAAACTAACCCCAGAGGCCGTTAAGTCGGGGGGAAGGAACATCGGTTTATCCAGTTTCCCACACTATGCATTACAACTGTGCTCTCCATCTAGAACGCATCTTCGAACGGACAATCAATACTATCGTGGCCTTCGCGTTCGCACACACCGCACCATTTATCCATATCAATAACCCCGCTCTCCCTTCCAGCCGCGGGACCCGACTCCATGGGATTAGGGGTGACTTTGACGGGAGGGGTTTCAACCACAGGCGAAGATTTCTTTTGCGGTGATAAGGGTGCGGGTGTGTCCTTGTTCACGTTTTCATCTTGTTGCTGGAGTGGCTTCGGTGAAAGCTTGAGCACTTCCATCACCACATCCTTGCCGGTGCGTTGAGGTGGTCCGGATACGTTTCTGGTGTGGCCACCGGGTCCGAACATGTTCGTGCATGTAAGGATATCATGACCCGAAGTCTCGCATAATTCGCAGAAACTTTCCGCAGCGGAAGAGTAGGTGTCACTTTCCGGCATAGTGTCGAGTGTATTCCGGTGTGTCTCTGGAGCTCTGTCGCGATCATGCCAGCTTCCATTGGTACCTTTAGAATCTCTGTACGAGTCTCTATCCTGTGTGACTGTTGCAGTACTCAATGCACTTGTCCGCTGAGCTGGAGGATTGCTAACGCTTCCCCTTCGCAGTCCTTCCAATTCCCGTTCCATTTGCTCCTCCTTGTTCTCTTTAGACTCTAACATCGCACGGAGCTCCCTAACTTCTGATTCCAATTTTTCCCGTGCTTGTTTATCATCCTTGGATATAACTGAAGCGCTAGTTTGTTGACTTCGACTCAAGCTTGGTCGATGAGTTGGCGTCTTATCCATGTCAGGTGTCGGCGAGCTTGTGTCAGGAATACCATCTCGACTTAGCGAGTGTATGATAGCTTTCAATCCACGAATCTCATCATCCCTTTGCTGGAGTTCTTTCGTCAAAGCTGCTGCATCCCCACTCGAATTTGCGTTGGCATTACTGATGGCTTCTGCTGTCTTCTCACGCTCCCTACGAAGTTCGGACCGAGTCCTTTCCACTTCTCCGCGCAGGAATTCGACCTCACCACGCGCTTCAGCTTCTCCTCTTCTTGCATCTTCCAGACCCTCTTCAAGCTCTTGAACAAGCTCCTCGAGTTGCTTCAACTGTCGTGCAACACTGTCGACATCTTCGCTTCGCTCTTGCATTTCCCGTAGTTCCATCAAAAGATCGTCGACTCTCTTCTCGTACACACGTTCCGTCTCCGTACTGGCCAATTCGAGCGTATCGATAGTGCTCCTGAAATCTGCTCGATGAGCATCAAACTCCGCGGTCAACATAGCAATCTTTTCGTTCTTCTCCCGCAGTATCATCCTTAGCTGGGCCGCGTCCTTGTCCTCCATGCTATTCCGGTTATTTCTATCGCTATTCATGTCGTTGTCTGTACTATTCATTAAGGCCTGTACCTCCAAGAGACTATTCTCCATGTCTGCCAAGCTAGAAGCCTGGTCTCTAAGTTGCCTCTCTCGGTCCTCCAATTGACTCCGCAGGCGGTCAAGTTCGTCGTCGTTAGCTCTAGAGGCTGCGCGGGAGGCCGCACGGGAGGCTGGCCTTAACTTTGCATTGAATGAAGACACCGAACTTATGCTCCCACTGGTAATTGTGCGCGCAACTCTCATAGGAGTAGCGTCGTCATCGCTTAGGTCCAGCTGCGTAGTCCCGGGTCCTCCCAGTGCCGACGCACTTCTAGGCGTGATGCTTGGTTTCATTCCATTCTTTGTAGTATAACCAACTTTCTTGCTTGGATCTCTGGAATCCTGGGTCCCTCTTACACTTTGTCCAAATTTTCCAGGCGCCGGACTCGCACTTGTATATCGAGAGGGAATTCTTGGTTGTGGTGTGCTCAATGACGGCCTTGTTGTAGCTGGCTTGCGGACCGGTGATTCGGGGCGTTGGGTAGATGAGCGTGTTTTCTTAACGAAAGGGCTTGTGGCCCTCCCCCCAGGACCCACGGATTGACTAAATTTTGGTACAGAGGGAGTCGGCGGATAATATGATGAATCTAATCCTCCAGTCTTGTTACTCATTGTCGGTGATGATGGGGTGAGGGAGAACGAGCCTTCGTGCGATGATGGTGGGCTGCGACGTGTTGCTCTGGCCACAGGAAGAAAAATGCCAGCGCCTTCGATGGATGTTGAAAAGTATGATATCCTGCGGTATTCATCAGCGCACTGCTTGTAGAAATAACTCCTCGGCGGGCCTTACCCGTCCACATCACCATTGTTTTTTCCCTTCGAGGCAAATTCCTCACTTAGTTCCACGCCAGCGAATGTGCCTTTCTTTCCTTGAACTGTGCCCACGAACTTCACCGTCCCATACATATTGCCAGGTACATCCACCAGGTCGCCCACTTCCACATCCTCCGAACCCCCATAACGAGATGGCGTGAATGGTGGCATGTTGCCTATTGTTGGAGTGTGTTCGTCTAAAACCGTTGACAGCGGGTATCGTTTGGTCGCATCTGGCAGGGCGGCCAGTGAACCAGAAGTAAGGGACGCGAGAGATGCTTGTCTACTTAAGCCGAAATCGAAGCCGTTATTCGAAGTAGGCACAGGTGGAGCGGTAGATTGTGACACCGACTTATTATATAGAGAGTTAAGGTTTGGTGTAGATTTTGTGCTTTTTTTGGGCGACCTTGGGGTCAACCTGTATGACATTGTAGCTCGGTAAGTAAATCTCAACCTTGGTGCCACTTTTCTTTGTGCTGTACGATAATATCGGTCTGGCGTTTCAATACAATATTATATGTACAGGGGAATCTTTTGGGTAATGACGATTAAATAGATAATGGATTAAGAAGATGTACGAGTCCTCAAGTGTAAGAGAGAGAAAGACTGGGGAGAACGAGTGGTAGTAACGTTAATATATAAGATCAAGAAGGACAATGGAAGTGAGAGAGCAAGAGTAACTGGCTATTAGTACAGATATGAACTTTCAAGACCAAGGAAAGAGCAAAAGTGCTGCAGGAGAGGAGAAAGGGTGAGTAGAAGTGTAATCACTCATAAGTACTACTTCATCATCCCATCCTTGTAAACAGGAAGTATCACGGTCAACGGCGAAAGGATGCCTTCGTTCTCAGCAGAACCAATGGCATGGTTCTATCCTGATGGCTAGGTATACGAATTGTGGCTCTTCGTTCCTTGATCTGTAGATTTCGTACAGTAGCTGAGAAATGGAAGCAGAAATGCCCGAGCACATCACGGAAAGCTTCTCATAATCTAAATTATCATGGACATCCAATCCCCTTCAGCAGAACGGACTCAAAGTGGATAAGGGATGACCACTCATTAACCAGTCGCTATCAGGCAAACCAAAGGAAGCCTTGTCGAAACACTTTCCGTACGATCAACAGTGCAGCAGTATCCTCTGGTGATCTATGCTCAACGAACTCCCAAGTACGAAGTACTGCAGGTATGCGGCAAAGACAGGCGTTGATGGGGGATTATTGAGATTACAAGATGTGCATTAGGGGAGCTACAGAGCTGGTTTCGAGAGGAGGAACACCCATCAATATCTTCTTCATCACAGGCGGCATGTTCGGTAAAACACCGCTCGATCATCACTCGAACCTTTCCTCGATTCCAAGTCGTACGAAGTGTTACGAAGGACTCGGGTCAATCGATTCAAAACCTCAAGCTGAGAGATTCCCCAGACTCCTCTCCGTTGCTGGTCCAACCGGTATGTTTTTGGTAGGGTCCCCCATGCTGGTACCTGCATAAGTGAGTTCGAGATAACCGTTGGCGGTGTTTAGTTGGTTAGAGAGTGTCGTAACATGCCTATGGCTTTTTCAGCACGAGAAGATACTATTTTTGCTGTTGCGTGTGTAAATATCGTCAGTGGTACAAAACTTCATTAAAGTATGCTGATGTCTGATTGTTCGAGTCGAAACTGTGACATGTCGCAAGGTTAAAGCTACGAAGGGAATAGCCGCAACCGCTGCGCTAAATGCTAAATTCGATAGCTCTGTCTGTGATAACGAAACAATGGCAGGCGGTGTAATAAGATGGGATGGTATCAATCGGCGGCCGTTGGTCGCACAGACATAGGGGTTTCCCTTCTACGGAAAGTTTTGAAACAAAAAGACATCATATTTGGCGGTGATCTTATGATCAACTCGATGTCATGTTTCGCTTCTACCTAGGAATGCGGTCACCGTTCCCGTTGAATAATGTCGTCCCTTCCCAAAGGCCTTGTGCCGTCGTTCAAGACCATGGCCTCTCGGTGGCGCCTTCGGAGATGCTCTTCTGCCATGCTTTGATCTCTCGGTCTTCGACTTTCGACAAACATCCCTTCGAAGTCTTCCATAGCCGCATCATCCACACCGTCTGTCGTCATTTGTTCTTTCTCGAGAGCGGGTCTTGGGGGTAGAAGCTTGGCTTCTTCTAGCCTCCTTCTACCTCCCTTGTGTCTGAATAACCTCAAAAGAATTTGATTCAACCGGTTCTCCTTGGAAAGTGAGTCCATAAATTTACCCTGACGTCCTTCATCGCCATCACCACCCCAAGGCTCCTTCACAAGCCAACGTTCCACAAATCCAGCATTTATGAGCTCTTCAACATCAAACTTATGAACCAGTTGTCCCAGTATTATCAGACATCCTTGTTCTGCTACATCGCGGAGGTGCCAATTATCCCATTCTGGATCGTATGGGTTGTGTTCGTAATCTGTCAGCGAATACTCGAGTGATTTAACCAAGGCAGAATATGTTTTCGGTTTGTGAACTAGACCAGCGGTTGCTACAATATACTCCGTTAGCTATTTCTATTCTCTACGGCTAGAGTTGCATACGCACAACTATTCATTATCATAGTCAATGCCCTGATGCCCTTCTCTCGTGTATCGTGGTCTGGACGAGTGATATACCAAAGCAGAATGTCCAAGGTATTCTTGTCGTGTAGGGCACGTTCGCATATTATGATAGCAGCTGTCTCTTGAATTCCATAGTTCGGATTGTCTAGCAGCTTATCCAGCGTGCTAAGCTTCAACGAGTCCTCGGTGTCTTGGTCGATGTAGTGAGATTTGTTTTCAGTAGGTGGTAATGCAGCTGTGTCGCGATAGTGTACAAGCATGCGTCGCATGAGCCCCATGATAGCACATGTAGTGACTCCCAAGCCTAAGACGAACAGTCGTTCCTGTCCTGAAGGCGACAATATCGCCATGATAGATGGTTGTTACCGCATAGAGTGTGTTATGTCAACACAGTTTCTGCTTTGAAGATTGATAGTGTGAGGGACGGAGGAGCTTATCAGGCGGTGAGTGACTGGCAGTATTGTTTATTTAGGCAAAGCGGGTGCGATAAGCTTAGCGGAAAAAAAAGTTACGAGACTTTGCGACGACTGACTGAGGAAATCGGTAGAGCACCTCCAGTTGAGCACTCACCACAATGCCGCCGTCGCAGCTCAAACGATTAAAGGCCTCTCTTCGGGAGCAAGGCATTGTTGGACCTCAACAATCGAAGAAGCAGAAGAAGCAAAATGCGCAAAATGGCGCCAACAAAGAAAAGAAGATTCGAAGAAGTGTGGCACTTAATGGTATTCGAGAGCAATTCAACCCATTCGAAATCAAAACCTCCAAAGCTCCGAAGTTCGAGGTGACCAGTAATAAGACACTCAGTGGTAGGATTTCCAAGGGTATTAAAAGGCCGGGCGTTGCCAAAGGTCTAGGAGAAGAAAATGTACGTTGCGCGGTTGTGGTAATCAATGCCTGCTAATGATCTTTCAGCGGCGGAAAACCCTACTTGTTGAGATGCAAAGCAGAAATCGAGTTGGTGGAATAATAGACAAACGATTCGGTGAAAATGATCCCTCGATGGCTCCCGAGGATAAGATGCTCGAACGATTCACCCAAGAGAAGCAGAGAGGCCACAAAAACAACTCTGTTTTCGACCTTGAAGACGATGATATGCCTGGCGAACTTACTCACATGGGACAATCTCTATCGTTAAATGGCCCTGCAATTCGGGATGATTTCGACGATGAAGAAATTGAGTTGTCTGATGCCGAAGATCATCAATCCGACGAGGAGCGGCAAGCTCGAAAACGGCGACGACTATCAGGCTCTGAAGGCTCGGAAGAGGATGAGGAAGGCGAGAATATACCCGAAAGGAAAAAATCGAAACAAGAAGTGATGAAGGAGGTCATTGCTAAATCTAAACTTTACAAATACGAGCGTCAAGCCGCAAAGGATGACGATGAGGACCTGAGAGAAGAATTGGATAAAGAACTGCCAAATCTTCATGAGTTGCTCCGCGGAGTAGCACCTAAACCAGCGTCCGAAACTATGGACATTGCTGGTATGAATCCTGAGCGGGCAGCTTTGTTAAGTGGGGGTGATAGAAAGAAGTTGGAAAAGGAATATGATGTACGGATGAGACAGATGGCGCAAGACAAACGGTCACAACCCACGGAGCGATCGAAGACTGAAGACGAAAAGATCGAGCAGGAGTCAAGAAGATTAAGAGAGTTGGAAGAAAAACGACTGCGTCGCATGGAGGGCATAGCAGAAGATAGCGACGATGAAGAAAACGACAGGCTAGCTGGTGGCGATGATGATGTGATGGAGGATGAAGAGGAAGATTTTGGGCTCGGCTCTGGAATCAAGATCCGCCCAAGTGCGGCGGAATTAGGTGCCGACGATGAAGATGACTTCATCATAGATGATGAATTGGTTGCAAGTGGATCTGACTTGGATCCATCAGACGACGAATCGTCTGCAGGGGAAGAAGAGGAAGCCGACGATGAGGATGATGAGTTCCTTGGAGGGCTTCTCACAGAAGAAGAAGCTAAGAGGCCAGAGTTCCTAACTGGCGCCAATGCCCCTCTCCCAGAAGTGGAACTACCTGCCCGGAATGGAGTTAATGGCAACCTTGCCTATACATTTGCATGCCCAGAATCGCACGAGGATCTTCTCGAAATTACCAAAGGAATTGCAGTATTGGACCTACCCACAGTCATACAGCGTATCAGAGCCCTATATCATCCGAAACTCAACGCTGATAACAAGGGCAAGTTGGGAAATTTTGCGGTGGCATTGGTTTCGCATATCTCCTACCTAGCAAATCAACCATCACGGCCCCCCTTTAATGTACTAGAGAACATTATTCGCCATATCCATTCTCTTGCGAAAATGTTCCCCCTTGAGATAGCTAACGCATTCCGACGGCAGCTTGAAGAGATCAATCAGTCTCGAGCTCTATCTCTTACGAGCGGTGATCTTGTAATTCTCACTGCAATTGGGAATATCTTTCCAACCTCAGATCATTTCCATCAAGTTGTCACACCAGCTATATTGACCATGGGTCGTTACCTTGGCCAGAAAATTCCACAGACATTGTCTGATTACACCCTTGGAGCGTACCTTTGCACTTTATGCCTACAGTACCAGCGGCTGTCGAAACGATACGTTCCTGAAGTAGGAAACTTCATTGAAAATACACTCTGCGCCCTGGCACCTACCAAGCTATCCAAGATTCCCGGTAGCTTCCCGTACCATGAGCCAAAAACATCAGTACGGATAGAAGACGCGTCAGTATCGGCACGAGATATCGGCTTCTATGACTGTGTGCTTCAAGACCTGCCAGAGAACGATAAGAACAGTTTGAAGATTGCGCTGTTAGAAACAAACATCAAGCTCTTGGATGCAAGTGCTGATCTTTGGACTGGCAAATCAGCTTTCACTGAGATTTTCGGACCTGCTTTGACAATTCTTAAGCACTTGGGAGGAAAGGCCTGCAGGTCTAAAATCCCAAAGAGTAGCCAAGTAAGTCTCATCAGCACCATTCCTAAAGCTTTACTAACAGTTGTTCTAGGAAGCGGTCCGTAAAACATCGGAAAAACTCGAAAGGATGCTAAAACTTGCCCATCTCGCTCGCCGACCACTTGAACTCCATCACCACCGACCTCTCGCCATTAAAACTTCGATACCTAAATTCGAAGACTCATTTAATCCAGACAAACACTACGATCCTGATCGTGAACGTGCTGAAGCTGCTAAGTTGCGCGCTGAGCATAAGAAGGAGAGGAAGGGTGCTATGCGTGAGTTGCGTAAGGACTCGAACTTTATTGCTAGGGAGAGCTTGAGGCAGAAGAAGGAGAAGGATGCTGCGCACGAGAAGAAGATGAAGAGACTTATTGCGGAAATTCAGGGTGAGGAGGGTAAGGAGGCGAAGGCTTATGAGAGGGAGAAGGAGTGGAGAAAGAAGGGGAAGAAATAGATGAGTTGAATTTTATTGTTGGGTGGGGATAAAATGGGTGGAATGGAAGGCTTTTTGATATACCTTGGAGTTTAGCTATGAAGACCTTGTGGTGTCACGAGACTGTCATGCAGCTCAATGCAAATGATGGTGTATACTCACATGTAACTCGTACAAGTCACTGTGTTTGATGTAAGTGTAATATCTGTTCATTGAAATATTAACATAGACCACAGCTTCTAGAAATCTTATTGTATAAATCTTTCCAACTATCAAAGAGACCTCTATAACCATCTTGTCTGTTACATTTTCTCTATATTTTTCCTCCGAACTTCTCGTCCTTCAACTTGACTCTTGCAGTATTGATATCTTCATCTGATAAATCTTTCTTTCCGGGCACCTTTTCCCCAAGACGTCCCATTTCTTGTAACTTCGCAATCAGGTCCTCGTCCCCAACATGAGTGTTGTGCTGTATTCACGTTAGCCAAAATGATAATGCAAAAACATGAAGAAATCTACCTCGAATTCCGGTTCTTCCCCATACGCAATCCTAGCCGCATCTACTTAATGTCAGCAACACACACCCAAACAGAAAGATATGCTCGATTGAACCCACCAACCAACATCCTAGCCGTCATCCCCCAAATCTTATACCTCGTCAACCCCGCCTCCTCCTCCTCCTCCAAGTTCTCCGCAATAGCCGCCTGCCCCCCTTCCCTAACCTTCGGCTTCGAAACCTTCTGGTTCGTAATCGGCACGTAGAAATTATGCATCCGCCAACTGGTCTCCATCCACTGCACCCAGACCCCCTGATACCAATCACTCTTCTTCCCCGGCAACTTCCCCTCATCTTCTTTCCTTACCTCATCTTCTTTCCTTACCTCATCTTCCATCTTTAGGAAGTTGTGGAAAGGAGCGGAGAATACGGCAGCTACTTCCCGCGCATCGAGCCGCGGCATCATGTCCTCTTCAACACTTGCTGCTCGCCCGCTGGCCGTGGGAGTCTTGTCGACGTGCAGGAACGCAACGCAAGGACGGACGGCGAGTGCGGTGCGAGCGAGACTGAAGGGGAGCTGGCAGAGATGCTCGATTTTGAACGGAGCGGGGATCTTGGAATCATCCCGGGGAAGACCGATTTCTTCCGAGGCTTCGCGGCGAGCGATTTCAAAGGGGGTTTCCTCGAGGGTGTCGGCTTTGCCGCCGGGGAACGCGGCGTGTCCTGGTTGATTGTTAATGGGGGTTTTGAGAATCGAGTTATTGAGGATACGCACCTGAGAAGCTCCGGAGTGTATTCGCTCGCATCGTAACCACGACTCTGAGGTCGCCTTTGCGATCGGCGAATAAGAGGACGAGAACGGCGGCTCTTCTACTTAGAGGAAGCCGGTTCCATACGGCGTCGAATGGAGGGGGTTTGTATGCTCGGAGTCTAGTCAGAGCGGCCTTTGAATATCAGAATTTGTGACTGTGAAATCCCGTGTTTACGGCTTGGGTTGTGGTATGCTTACAACCGAGGCTGCACTTAGAGGTGCCATGCTGCTTGCATCGAAGTATTGGGCTTCGAGGATGCTTTCTTGGAGCTGTTCTATATCATGGGGTTCCTTGATCGAAAGTGAGTCAGAGGTTTCAATAGATGAATCCTCGGGTTGGATTTCTGTGTTCATGTTCGGAAAGGGGGATGATCTCCGATTGTTGGATGGATGTATATAAAGAATAGCCGACGTGGAGTCGTGGTGGGGTGTGGGGTAATGCACAACTTAAGCATAATTGAGCGGGTTTTATGCAGACTTAGCATAATATCAAAGATCCTCTTCATTAAGTCATCCGTCTGTTTCCTCTCCCCGCGCCGCTCTATCACAGCAAAAGCAGAACGAGCACCAATGAACGCCTCATGGTGTCATGTAATGAAATGGATGAAATTTCATTACCAATAAGTTCTAATTGGTACGGAGCATCCGCAATATGTAATGGTTATTCGAAGAGATCTGCAAACAGATCCCGATGACGTTCTCTATTTGCAGTATGAGAATGGATTTTGCAACACACGCATTCGTATATAAAGACAAGAACGTCACTTTTGCTATCCAGGAAGTTGAATTGACAGTGATTAAAAGCACAGCACAGAAACTCTCCTCGTTGAGCTATAACACTTCAGATAATTATATACCCGGAAGACCTACAATATGAGTGACTTAACCCCCATCCAAGAGCACATCCTCAAGGCGAACGAAGCCTACGCCAAAGACTTCACCAAGAGCGATCTTCCACTCCCCCCGACCAAGCACTATGCAATCAGTACGTATCTCATCCTCCCCAAGTCCCCCTAAACTAACCCCCCCCAGTTACTTGCATGGACGCTCGCATCAACCCCTTCGCCGCCTTCGGCATCAACCTCGGAGAAGCGCACATAATCCGCAACGGTGGCGGCAACGTCAAAGAAGGGATCCGATCTCTTCTCGTGTCCACCCTCGATCTAGAAACCAAAGAAATCCTCGTCATCAAGCACACGAACTGCGGTCTCTCGACAGTGAGTAACTGGGAGGCGCTGAAGGAGGTAGCGACGAATCTAGGGGCTAAAGCGCTCCTGGAGTTGGAGACGACGGTTGGGCATGATATTATGCCGATTGATGATGTGGAGGAGGCGGTTAAGAAGGATGTGGAGTATTTGAAGAGTAGTGCGTTGATTAAGGATGATGTGGTGATTTCGGGGTGGGTGTATGATATTGAGACGGGGCGGGTGAGGAAGCTGCTGTGAGGGGGAGGTCTAAGGGGGGAGGATATGTTGAATTCTTGTCTTGTAAGAATTGTCTGGGAAGTTAATCTATAATAGCAACCTATCTTTGATGGCCCCTTCCTAGCATTTGTTGGAGAAGCTGTTCGTTCTGTACGAAAGTATCTCGAGACTAATGTGACCCAAACCTGGAAGTCTCCGCGTTTGGTCGATACCATGCCATTGTCTGAAGCACTTCCAGTGCTATAGTTCTTTCCTGACAGACACACTCTTTCTATTACACGTGAGACCAGATTATATCCCACGATAGCACCAACAATTCGTCCACTCCACAGCACTTCCCTCTCGCAGACAAGAACTACAAGTGCATATGTACGCTCCAGCGAGTTCACCCAGCCTTCCCACATCTGTGGAAGCGAGATTGACACTCAGATAGTCTGCGAGTATCATGTTCAAAGAAGCATAAAGTTGCTTGAAATTAGGCCTCGCGCAAGTTGGTGTCTTGGATGTGAGGATCCGGATAATCTGATTCAGCAGCCATGCGTTTCAATCCACCTACACAATAGCTCCCATGTATTCATCCAATCTCCCTCCCCAGCATCGACTTCAATCCATCCAGAACCCCCCATCGAAAACCCCCCGTCCAAAACCCCCCAGCCAAATCCCTCCAAGTCCAGAACATACCATTCCAATCCATCACCAGCTTATTAACATCCACCGTCGCATCGTACCATCCAACGCGATGAATAATCCGCACGCAGCGCTCCGCACGGCGAAACTGTCGAAATGAGGTTCTTGAAGCGAGAAGCAGGACCCAAAGGATGCGTGAGTAATCGCCTTCCTATTCGATATCCGGAGTGGTGGCTGTGTAAGCAAGTACATACATATAGTTTGGGGGCGGTACCACAAATCTTAAGTTCTAGATGAGATAAGATGGAAGGGGGTGGGATTTTAGATAAAGCACGCACATGGCGAGGTGGGGAGGAGGAGCATGAGACGTAGAGGATCAGATTGGATCTAGCGAGTTGGTAAAGGGCACAGCGCAGTCGGGTTGATTTTTCTTGCGACTGCGAATGCAACACTGTTCGGCTAGCCAAATAGGAAATGTCGCGGGGAGAAAATATCGATAATTGGATAAAATTTTGTGTGTCTGCAAGGCAAGACTATATTGGAAATACTCATGCTAGCTAGCGATGAGGCTGTATGGGTATGTAAATGCTGTATGTACAAGAATAGTAGAAATGTAATAATAAAACAAAGTATCCAATCGAGAGCCTGGTCTGGATGTTGACCATGCTCTTTCCTTCGAGGATGAAAGGTACTTCCCGCTGCGCTTTTTTCAGAATCGAAGATAATGGTCATAAATGTCCCGTCATTGAGTTCCCCTACGGAATCAACTCCTCTTCTATCTTATCCTAACCCTCTAATAACCCTAAAAGTGTTGTGAACTGGACTAGCCATCATCGCAAGAATCGAAAAAATAAAAAGATGAAAGAAATGTCGTAAAGCTCCTCTCTCGAACACCTAACACCCCATCTAGAACCCACCAACCCAAGCATTGTAATTCGTAACGCCACCTGTAAGCGAACTTGACGAGGTGATCGCTGTCCCAGACTCGCTCTTCACCGTCTTCCCATCCCTCACTATGCTGAATGTCACATTTCCTGTCTGGCCACCGAAAGATGAAGAAAAATGATTCAAGCCTGTAGTTCCGGGGAACGAAGCCACATTCCCGCTTCCGATTTGCACTGTAACGTCGGCCGGCGAAGTCAAGAGTGCGCTGAAGAATACTTTGTCTTGGCAGATCGTGTTAGGGCTGTGTACTACTTGGCCCTGGTTGGGGTTGTTTCCAAGAACACCACCGGTGTTGCCGTTTGCTGCAGGTGTGGTGCGGTACCAGTATTGCATGGAGTCAGTGGTGAGGCTCGTGTTTTGACCTTTGTACTGGGCGATGTAGTAAGGAAGGAAGTTCAGGAGGTTCTCGTGAGGCATATTTTGAACGTATTTGAGAGATGCTGCTGGGACTTCTTCCGGGGAGACGAGAGGTCCGATGTATGAGGACTCACCCCAATCGTTCCATGTGACGATCCTAGATGTTGTGTTAGTTGTTATCCAGTATATAATTAGAAGCTAACAAGACTTACTGGACAAATTGAGGTTGAACCTGAATAATTTGTTGCCAGCGGTTGGCCCACAGATCATCACCTCTCCACATCCAAGCGATTGGATTTGCGTCGCTGTGGAAGAACCAAGGTGAGATGCCCATCATGTAGGATTTGCTTCCCAGCACCTTCTGCCATGCGATGTCCTCAACAGTGGTCATGTTGGTTGGTCCAGCTGGCCACATGTTCCAACTGAAAGCACCTTGGACATTGTTAAGCTGTGTAGCGAAACCCAGAGGACCAAGACTTTCATAGTCGGGAACGAAATAAATAGAACCGGCTGTGCTCTGAACCGCGCTTCGAATAGGTCCACCTGGTGCCCAATCGAGTGCATTCAAGACACCCTCAAAAGTGGAAGCGAAGATTTGTCCATTGTATTTGAAGTACGCGGGGCTGACACCGTATTGGTTAAGGTAAGATGCTACAGATGGTTGACCAGTGGCAGGCCATGCCCCACTTCCACCAAGATAGTCGAAGGAGAAGAACAATTTGAAACTACTTCCCAAAGCCGTAGCAGCTTGGAAAGCATTCTCAACCTGTTCAGGGATGTTGCTGTCTCCGGTAGCAATATTGAGAGCAAAAGCATCAATGCCAGCGGTTTGGGCGGTCTTGATATCAGTTTTCCAGTTATCCACAGTATGGGCTGCAGTGTTGCCGACCTGTCCATGTTAGTATTCCAAGTAGACAGGGCAACGATGCGCATAACATACCACTACATGGGCAAAGACATATTTCTGAGCTGAAACCACAGACGCTGTCAGTGTCGACGCCAAAAGAAGGAGTGAAAAACGCATTGTGCTGCAAATGAAGCGGAAAAAGCCCAGTTCCTAGATAAGAAAGAGAAGATAGATAAAAAGGAATGTGTATTGCTGAATGAAAGTGAATGTTCAAAGGAGTGACAGGCAACAGTTACATATATCTAGAGACGGCACCAGGCTGCTACAATAGACACTGTACTGATACTACTGAAGAGTAAGTTGAAGGAAGGACGAAATAGAAGATTTGAAGAGACTTCCTTCACTGGCGCAGCTGGCAGCCATTTTGATCAAATTTCCCCCAAAAATTACGTGGGTACTACAGGACGGTGCTACAGTAAATCCCCCCCATGGTGCTAAGGATAAGTACCTGCATCCTGCAGTAAGTTTGTTTGGTGATGAGGGACAAGGGCAGGGCGGGGGAAGGTTGAAACAACCCTCAGTCAGCCGTGCCCTATTAAAATCCTTCAAAGCCACCATGTTGGTTAAGATGGCTGTTTGCCTGTTCAGGGGCTATATGTTCGTCCCGCCCACTGATTCGTTCTTCGGAGATCTGCAGGATAAGAGGAAAACTCTGTCCGTGCCGCGCATACCCCTTCGCACCCCGGTTGCGTGAAACTCGGCCAATAGCCGTATGAGGATGTGCAATCGCGCGGTTGGAAGTAGATGGATGGAGAAGAATCACTTTTTTGCCGTCGCGCGCATGTCAGGTTGGAAGAGGAGTTGGAAAGGGAGTTGGGACTCTTGTTTTAGAGTGGGGCGCAACAGGGCAACAGGGTGAGATGAACAAGATGAATAAGCCCAGGCACAGAATAGAATTCTTCGAGGGATTGACGGACGGACGGGTCAGACCCATAAGGTTAACTTATGGGCGTCTGTCCGATATCGAAATATGGTATGGTCACCACGACGGCTCCTATTTCGGGGCGTTCTCCGTACGTACATTCAGCGTCGGAAAGTCTGTCTTCTTGCGTCTCTTCGGACGCGGGCGCGGATATAGGAGAAGTCACACTTACCAGATTCAGGTTGTGCCTTCTTTTCACCATCAGCACTGTCAGCGCTACCTTCGCGACGGTCATCACGAGAATGAGAATGGGAACGAAAGAAGGAAGAAAAGCAATTTCTCGATGGCGCCATGTTCAATGTTGGTGTATCACGGTGACACCCGAAATCCTGTTTTCGTGCCGCAAAAGAAAAGATAACAATTAAGTTAAGGGTTAAGGTTGTGTTATCGTGTAATTTGCGTTAATTCGACTTATTTGTCCTGTAAGGCTGATGTTGATGATAAGTGATAAGTGATAAATAGATTACTCGAGGACGAGGACGAGGACGAAAGTACGGTAACCGGTAACCGCCAAAATACACCCGACCGACCGCTCGTGCCACTATAAATATACATCGCGAGTACGAGCATACTTCATTGGGCACTCAGCTATTTCAGCCTTCAGCCCGTGAGAATTGGAACAGTACCATTGCACATACATTCGTACACACTTCCCGCTTTCACAAACTCATAACGTACCATCAGGGCTCGTACACTGCAGCCTGTAAATAGTGCGGCCTATTCCGTCTCACTGGGGAAGGTGTCAATTGTTATTTTGTTGGTAGATAAGCTATTTATACTCGAATACGTGAATCAACCGATAGTTACATGTTCCAGCTCCCTCTCCTGCAATTTATTGCTATAGCTCCAGTTCCCCCAATTACTTACAATTGCAATCTGTAGGTACCAACCTCGAATGGCTTCAATGTGATATCAATCTTGCCCTTTTCAATCTTGAGTTCCTCTCCGTCATCCTCCAGCAAGTTGGTCTTCCAGACTCTCTTGACATCAAGAGATGTCTCAATCGTACCCTTACTTGTGCCACCCAAACTGTCGTAGATTCTCAGGATTACACTCCTCCCCTTCCTCTTCTTCAACTCTCCACGGCTTACATCCTCATCGTCCTCACCTCTCTTGATAGTGTCAAGGATGAGAGATGGGTTTCCGGTAAGCTTGATAGGGCTTTGGAAAACGCTGGCCTCGATGTCTGCTGAAGCTTTGCAAACCTTCAATGGATTGTTGAAGTTGAAAGCTGTGCGAACGGTGGTGGAATCAAGGGTTCCCTGATGTGGAAGGATGGCCCATCGAATGTGATGGCGGCCCATATCAGCATGTGCGTCTGGAGCCTTGGGGGCACGGAGTAATGATAGACGCATGGTATTGCCGGCGGTAGCAAAACCGTACTTGCTATCGTTCAGGATTGAAACACCGTAACCGTGTTCCGACAAATCTGCAAACTTATGGCAGCAGACCTCAAACTTGGCCATGTCCCAGCTGTTGAAAGTCAGTCATGAATCTCATCGATAAAGTGGTATTAATAACTTACGTAGTGTTGTAATGAGTAGGTCTCTTCACAATACCGAACTGTGTCTCGTAGGAAGCTTCGGTATTTCTGACATCCACCGGGAACTCGACTTTGAGGAATTTCATACTTTCTCTCCACTCCACCTCACTTTGCATTTCGACATAAGATTGCTGACCTTTGAAAGCAGCCGAAAGACTAATGTAAGTCTTGATCCAACTGTCCTTGCTGATCTTAGTTTCGGTCATAACGGTGACTCGATGAGCATCGCTTTGAACAATCTTGGTCTCGCCTGGAGCAAGTTCCTTGCGAGACTCCAAGTGGTAGACCTCGACGTCCCAAGCTTGCCAGTAGAGAGGTTTGTCATCGTAGATAACAAGTTGGTTGGCCTTTTCTCCTTTGGCAACAACCTCTCGTTCGGCTTGTCGGTCGTACAGAGATGTGATAGCACCGCCTTCAACTTGTACTTTTAGTTGCTCATTTTCAAGAACAAATACCCCTCTTCGGACTTCCTTGACAGTCACCTCGGGTGTCTCGGAGACCTTGAAGGTCTTGATCTTGAGGACATTTCCTTCGCCACAAGCAACACCAGCACTGTTCTTATCAACCGGAACGATCTCCCTTCGGTGCCAAGGCATAGTATTGAGTGCCACTAGGTTTTCGCTGGCAGAATCCTCGACTTGTTCTACACCCAATGACTTGTAGAGTTTCTTGAGAATTTTCTCTCCCGTTTCGAAAACCTTGGCGTAGATCTATTGCATGTTAGTATTCAAAAAAGCCAAATCCAAAATCAGAATCATAAATGAATCAGGCGTTGCACATACCTCGTCACTGTCGTCGTAACACATTTCAATCGAGCTACCTGGCAGGCAATCATGGAATTGACACAGCAAAACGCTCTCCCACATGTCGTCAATATCCTCCTTGGGGTACTTGAAGTCCTTGGATTTCAAACTTGCGATAGTTGACATAAGTTCGATGTTGTGCAATAAGATTTCAGACTTTCGATTGTTGCGTTTGTTGTTCGATTGTGTTGTGTAAGTTCCTCGGTGAAGTTCGAAATAAAGCTCACCATACCAAGTCACGAAGTCAAGCCCATCGGAAGCTTTCTTTTCAAGAATGTCAAAGAAGTCGTCGACGCTACCTCCCATAGAAACTCTTGGCAGGAGGCCCGTGGTATCGGACATACCACGACATCTCCGGAGCTTCTCCAGGTGTTGCCAGGTTGGTCCTCCACCACCGTCTCCCTTTCCGAAGACGAGTAACGAGCTAGGTTCTTGTTGCATAGACTTATGCTGAGTTACCGACCGCTTGACGTCGCCAAAGTTAGCCTCAGCGGTGTATGTCTCGGCTGGTGTCATATGGCAGATAACCTGGCTTCCATCAAGGGCTACCCAGTTGAATGTGGTGTGTGGGAAATTGTTGATGTTATTCCAACTTAGCTTTTGTGTGAAAAACCGGTTCATACCCGCTAGACGACACAACTGAGGGAGTTGACTAGAGTAACCGAAGGTGTCAGGCAGCCAGAAAGTCCTACACCTGTCGCCGAAGTTGCTTTCAAAAAGGCGTTGGCCATAGAGGAACTGTCTGACTAAGGACTCTCCACTGGGAAGGTTGGTATCGTGCTCAACCCAGCTACCGCCAACAGGGTGGAATTTCCCCTGTTTGACCTTTTCCTTAACACGATCGAATACAGACGGGTAGTTCTGCTTCAACCATTTATATTGCTGAGCCTGGGAGCATGCGAAGCGATGCTCACTAGTCAATGGTCAGTAATGGTTCATAGTTGTAGCGCTGAAGTAAAGGTTTGGCCTATCATTGTACAAAAAGCACACTGAATGTAGCTTATCATTCCCACGTATATATGAGTGGTGATATATAGAAGGAGCTCCAGATAGTAGTTGCATAACACTAAACTAATGCTTGGGTATGCATCTCGGCCATACGTGTCTTGTGATGGTTTGAACAGAGACGCGGCAATACATGCAGCTAAATCAACAGCTACTTGTCTCCGGAGCGCGCGTAGTAAGTAAATGGAGCTAGGGCACTAGCCATATAGCCGCGCAATAGTGGGCAGATGGTCCTGAGACTGGAAATTTGAAAACTTGAAAAAACAAAATGGATTTACTCACGGATAACGATCCATCAGATCGCACTGATTGCTCCAGGACCGCGCAACCTTCCTCTTAGTCTCTGCAAAAGGCCAAAGCCAACAGCTGTCTATGTGGCAGTGTCCTATTCCATAAACAAGAGGTGTCGCCGACGAGTCGTAGACTTTGGAGGAGCTCACGTGCTCGCCAATGTACTCCTGAGCAATCTTTCTACCTTTGAGAATTGAGTCTTGATTGCCCAGTTCAAACGCATCAATGATCCTATTAGCAACCCTGAGTGCCTTTTGCTGCTCCCAGGAGTCTGTTGGAAACTCCCTGGCCGCATCTCCGATGATCCAGATATCGATCCATAGGTGCCGCGCCTGTACATTCACCGCCACTATTTCGGCACGGCTAAGTTGGAAATACTTATTTGGATCCGGTGGCTGAATAGAATCTCCACCTGGAGCATTTCCAAACATGCCATTACAAGCTATATCAGAAATGAGTTATTGCTTAAGTCAAAGCCGAGCTAGAATCACTCACCCATCTCAATATAAATTGTATGTTCTTTCCCATCACGGAACTTCTCAGGCAAGATCCATTCAACTCTTTCTCCACCTCCAGTCAACCCCTGGAGTGGTTTGCCATCCTCAGTCCATACCATACCCTCATTATTGGCGTCCCAGTGTAGCTCGAGGAGCTCTTTTTTGCGCAGCTCCGATGGCACGGTAATCTTTACTTTGAACCAATGGGTCGACCATGATGGTCCGAAGGATTCTCCAACATGTGTAGGTCTGAATTCGTGGCTGGTAGCTTCTTTGAAGGTCGGTCGGGATAGGTCGGGCGCGTCCCAGACCGATAGCTTGATATGAGGTTCTCCCGAGGCAGTTCCTTCCGTTAACATTCTATTTCAATTAGCATAATCATTATTCAGGGGCTCGGATAATTGCAAATAGTCCCTTACGCTCGCAGATTCTTATGTTCATATTGTCCACCGCCATAGAACATAGCAATACGGTCTCTGTAGATATTCGGGATCCATTTACCGACTGGGCCTTCCGATCGCACTGGATACGAGCTCTTGAGCTCCTCTTTTGGGATTGTTTCGCCACCCATGATTGATTGTTGGATGGATGTAATAGCAGGTTCGAATTGATGAGATTGATGTAGACTGAAGTCGTGGTCAACGGCGATGTTGTTTCAAAGGGAAAGGTAACCGCCAAGTACGACCGCTTGTTACGTACTTAGTGAGGTGGAGCTGGGTAGACAGGGGATAAGCTTCAAAAGCGCGGGGCTGGCCCACACTACTGAGTATGGGGATCTGTTTCATTCCCCCGAGTCCCCGTAGTTATCCGAACTCACCTTGACATCATTCCGAGATGGCTTCTTGAGAAATTCCTCGATTACAGTATTTTGAAAGTGCAGAAGAAGCTCAAATATTCAGATCTCGAAGTAGTCACAAGCTCATATGAATAGTGCAGGGGTGTTCTCCTCTTTGTGGTGGTGGCACAAGTAGCTGCGGGGAAAGCTGCAGGTACAACTAATCACACAAATCAGAGTTCAACTACATGTACGATCGAAGATCACGAGAGCATGATTATTCTTGCACCGCTGTAGATGTCAAGATGATATCGTTGAAGAAGTTGCATGCGTTGATAGCAGCTGCGCTTGCTTTTCGACATAGCAACAATTACCCTTGGGCTTTTTAGTATCAACAACATTTCAAGTACAGATTTGGTTGGCACTTTCGATTGTTCGACAGCCATTTGAAGATTCAATTTCCACAAGATCGAAAGATTCCATAGAGTTTGTTGGGTTATTTATTTTATTTGCTTGCACACTTTTAACCGTTAGTTCGTCGCTATGTACGTTGACATTGCTTTTATATGTTTATGCCGCGCACCCCAGTCCTTTCACTACAACCACTCCGAGATTCGCCCATCTATCACGAAAGTATTAGCTTCTGACCTATTTCTGTGCTTCAAATATTCTCACGCAAGCAAAAGCCAGTACTAACCAGGAGTCTGGTCCATAACCCCCACCACAACAATCCGCTTCTTCAGCTCCTGTCTCCTTTTCTTCTTTTTATTCATACTTAATTTTGCCTTCTCAACCACCTCATGAAAGTGTTCATTCCCCTTCTGCAACACATCCGGCGTGCCCTTCAACCCCATGAACCCTCCAATGCTTTTCTTCGGCGTCGGTGTATCGGGATCTGTTGCTGTTCGTTTAGTATTCGGAGTTGTAACAAGTTTGTCAGTAGGTGAATTTGTCTTCGTACCAGATGCTCTTCGCAATGCGCCGGATAACTTTCCACTAAGCGCTGAAGCGGAATTTGGAGAGTCTGGTGATCTGTGAGTGCTGTGGAAACTGAATGGAAAGGGACTTCTCAGGGGATGTTTACCGCTTGAAAAGCCTCTTTTGTTGTGCTTTTGGTCTGTCGAGGGTAATGGTGACGACTGAGACCTGACTGCTGGAGCCGGTGAAAATGACACGGCTTCTGTATTGCGAAACATATATTGCTTCTCGCGTGGTGGAGTTCCAGAACTGTTCCAGTCTACCGCTTTTTGTACGTTGGTGGATGGATCCTCGCGAAAATAATTCTGCCCATCTTTCTTTGTTCGAACTGCCAAGGGTGGCGGCATTAGGACATGATCTTCTTCATGATGTATCTCGTAATGGGCCGATGTTCCACTTTTACCCTGTTGCTGCTCATGAATTACCCGGTTTTGATATGTCGAGTCTTCAATGGCGTCGCGAGTGTTAACAAGTGGGCTCGGTTCTGTGATGTGTCCTGCCATGAAATTCGTCACACGTTCCCGGTAAGCTTGAGAGGGCATTGAACTGGAGTCGCTAGGACTCGTTGGACCGGAGCTATATGTTGATGATTTGAGATAGTATTGGCTGTCATGAGCTGGTGGTGTTGGTTGAAGGGGAGTGACAGGTAGATCTGCCGTGGAGTTTTGACCATCCTGACTGTAAGCGCTGCCAGAGCTATCAGACTCATCAATAGTTATCTGCAACGGCGAGCGTCGACGCGTACCCTGTCTAGTATCCTTTTTAGGATCACGACTTGTGAACTGCATCACTTTGGCAGCGGAATTCGATGTAGGTGGCATTGGAGGTCGCTGCGACCTTGCCTCTGGTAATGAATTGAACCTGCTGAGTTGCGGCGTCTCCTGTCGTTGATCTGCATCGTTACAACTCTTGACTCCCCTATGTTCCAAGGATGGTCTTGGAAGTGGTTGACCATACGGTACTAAGCGTCCGTCAAGTCTCCTGCTGCGACCTTGCGCCTTCGCCCCAGGAACAACAGGAAGTTCCTGATCTTGTTGATGGCTCCTGGGGACATTGTTCGCTTGACCACGTCCGGCCCGAGCTTCGCCCAACGAGGATGTCGAATGATTCTGCCGATCGATCCATGATTCCCCTGACAACGAAGATAGTAGCGGACCGGGATCTGATTGCGGTTGGGAATGTGGGTAAGGTCGATGGAATGGATCTGGAGACTGGTGGGCCATAACAACTTCAAAGGCGAATGAGAGTGAAGTGACCTCGATCTGAGAGAAGGTGGCATATTCATTATAGTCGGAACGCATCTTGAAGAGGAGAGATATTTGGTAACTTGGGCGATGAGAAGAACAAAGAAAGAAGGGCTTTCGAGTTAGGCTCGAAACTAAATGTCTGGGGATCAATGAAACAATAGAAACTTCGGAACTTCGCGGTATGATTCCAGAACAACGAAATCTAGACTGGTAAGCAATGGCATGCAAACTTCCTAGAATTGGATACCTTTCAAGGAGCGGAATCACCGACTCGGTCTCTTTGAAATAGCGGAATCACTCAATAAAGAGTTGTAAAGGAGAGTGGCGCCAGTATTGCTCAGTGAATGGAAGCATATTCAGATTGTCGAATCAAATTAAGATCTTACTCAGAAGGCAACAAAGAGAAAGAAGAAACATATGCATCGGAATTTCAATAACAAGATCTAGAAATGAAGAGCCTCATACCAGCTGTATGGTGGTCAAATACCTGTGGTTGTATGTGCTCCCCCCCATCGGTAGCTATTTCACCCCACTTATGAGCGGGTACAAACGTTCTGTATAAAACATCACAGCCACTGGCGACGAGACGCTGGGAGTCCAGAAGGAGTCGAACTGTTCAAACACTCGCTTGAACTTTTGCGCTTCCTTTGCGATCTGCACGAGTTCAAGCCGATTGGGGCTTTGAGAAACATTCGTAGAACTTGATTGCCTCGTAAGTGAATTTGAAGTAATGAAATTTGCGCGACCGAAGTGTTGAAACATTATGAACATTGAGGACATTATGAAGATTGAGAGCATCATAAAGATTGAGAACATGATGAAGATTGAGAGCATTACGAAGATTGAAGACATTATGAAGATTGAGAACATTATGGAAATTGAGGTTACAGTAGCCAAAAGGGAAATGATCTGCCATCGTTTCGAAAAACCAACTTCACGTCAACGAAAAATATATGCACGACAATGGATTAATCGTGTGTTCCTTCAGTACCTTATTGCCACTTCATCTTAGACTGTAGTCTGTTTCTCCTTTTGAATTGGCTGGTTCACGGATACCATCGCTTTCCTTCCTATCCTCCCTTACATTCACGGCCAGACACGAGTACTTCGAATTCAGAAGCACCGGCAGTCTTTTAGTTATAATTGAAGTTGGTAATATAGAAGAATGGAGCCCTTAGAAGGTCTCAAAGTAGGATATTGGTTCTTTTTGATAATATACAGTACGTGGACGGAATCTCTTCAACCACGCCGCCTGTGCCTTATTCTGTATGCTATCGACCAATTATGATCCACTCTCGTCGATTACTGTTACACAGCATACATTAAGGATGAGTATGTTGTGCAGCAGCGGCACAGGTATGATACATGTCTCATAGCAGCAGTACTATAGATCTCTAAAGATAGGTGTCGCTGCAACGAGTACAAGATTGCAGTGCTATGTGGTGTTTATTTTCCTATCGAAATACATCTGCCATATGCAGCAAAGGATGTTTTCCCGCCTTACTACATATGTATACTCGGTTAGTGGTCAGTTTTGGATATTGTACTGGGAACGCTGCTGTATCGAAGTGGTGATCGATGGCACCTGCTAGACAGTGAAGAATTAAGTACCCATTCCGTCTCACCTTGACGGCTCTATCACGGTAGAAGCGATCACGACAACGTTGAGTTAATAACAGTTGATTGAGATCTTGCTAAGCCATCTCTCAATTTCATCCCGCCGCCCATTTGTACGAAGCATAAAAGCTGGTGTCGGTCTCAGATCGAAGAGTAAAAACGCAATTCTTTCCATGCCCTAACCCAGGTGTATGCAGCCGTTATTATCCCTAATTCCCTTAATTCCCCTTAAAACGCCATCGCTAAAAGTCAAGAAACTCCCAAAACCCGCTCATAAGCCCGTTCGTAATTCATTTCATTCGTTTTGTGCTTGATATTGCTTCATAAAGGCAACTGCTTGTTCTATCGGATAGCCGATGAACACAGGTCCCGTGAAAACCATTTGCGGTCCATTGCCATTTTTAGGCAAGGTGTTCGGTTGGATAAAAGCCGGTTGGCTACTATGTATCACCGAGGGTGCATGTTGTTCTTCGAAGTGGGTAGAAGGGGGCGCCGGGGCTTTGGGTTGATCGTGACCGAAAGGACATCTTCCTGCTGGTCTTGAAGCTTCGACTTGGGCGGCTTGAGGTGGGCCAGGAGGTAATGCTTCATCGTTTGTAGCGGCTTTTGATGTCGCCATTTGACCGAAAGGACAGCCCGTTGGTTTAGCTTGGAAGCTCTCCAAGGGAACCGAGACGGGTGCAGGAGGCGGAGAGACAGGTCGTTCCGAAGGTTGGTCAAAGATAGGGACCGATATACCCCAAGGTCTAGAAGGGCTCTCGCCCACCCTGATTTCCTTCAAAGTGCGATCGAATCGGCTTTCTCTGTCATCTGCTGGCGCTGATTGAGTGGAATGAACAGGCTCGGTTTCCTCAGGGCTAACAGCTTTCGCCCAGTTTTCCACCCTCTCGTTAGAGGCGCGTTCAACCTCATAAGCTTCTTCTTCTTCCTTGGAGGGCAACATGGGCTGGTGCTTCTGACCCAGACCTTGAATCATGCTCACCAAATTCCCGTATTTCGCGTCCAACATTCTGATATCATCTTCATTTCTTTGATAACGCTTGACGCAGATTTCATGGCTACGAGGAATTTCGTGCTTGTGGGTCTCAAAATAGCGGGCTATCTCCTCAGGAGAATGTTGGTCAAGATATCGGATTGGACATTTCGCAGCAGAGCCCGTCGCGGACGGAGGTGGGGAGGACATCGTTTCGGCATACATCTGTGCGCAAATCGGATCTGCAGAGTGATGGGGGGTACGATCTTTGGTATCGGGAGGGGTCAAATGTCGATCAGATTCACGAGCGCTGATATCTTGCGAATCTGCCTTTTTGGCGTCTTGCGGAGCCTCAGACATGGTTACAAACGGACACGATAATGCACTCTTCTTTCCTGGCACAGTGAAGTCTTGTTCGAGAACAGTGGATAGCGACGTTCGACGTGCGGATAATCTCATATTACTACTTCCACCGGATATACTTTTACTCGTGGTAGATCCGGTCGACCTCCCAGTCATAGCCGCTAATCGTTGTGCTGCACGCCTTCCGTCACGTATCGCCACCGCAGTCTGGTATTTTGACGTTGGTTGCTTGCGAGGTGGCAGAGGTACAAGCCCATTCCGATCAGGGGTCGTCACCTCTAAATCCGGGGGAAGTTGAAGCTTCGCCAATGTACTAGCTATGTCGGGGTCTGCATATTTATCTGCGAGAATTTGGTACTGTGGAGACCCGTTGGTTAGCTTGGGTCGTGCAAAGACTTCTTTAGAAACATGTCGATGTGCAGTCAAGAAAAATCAGACGATTTGGTAAGTTATCGAGCATTGCTGCTTTGCAGCTTTGTTCTAGAGCTATTGTGATGCATCATAGAAAGTGACAATGAAAGAGAAGTGTTGCAGTGCGACTTACTTGATTGTGGCAGAATATGAGCTTGTGCTCCAGAATCGTCTTCCTGTCACTTAGAAGTTGGACTTCATCTGCGAGGTGATTGAAGTTTTCAATTAAAGTATTTGTAAGGTCCTCATAGTTGAGATCTTGATATGTCATAGTGTACAGAAGACTAAATGAGGAAGTTGGAATAGAAAAGAAAAAAGAAAGAGAAGGAGCAATGAGGAGGTGGAAGATTGCTTGCACAGATTTGAAAGCAGGTTGAAGTCCTTTTTGATTAGATAAGCAGGCACTCAGGCTAAGTAAGGTTAGTCTTTCTGTCTGTGAAGAACCAAAGCGACGTCGCTACCGAACGATCGTCCTGCGAGACTACTCTTGGATCCAAGCTCCTTTCTCATCCTCATCAACTGTACATGTTAGATCATCTCACCCGCACTTTTTTATGTCTGCCTGAAGTTGGTGAAGATCTAGCAGGTGCTTTTGTAGTTGGGCCGGCTCCTCTTTTTGTGAAGGATTCACATAATTTCCATGTCGGTAACACTAACGCCAGGCGATCTATTTCTCCGGGCGTCAAGAGCTTCCATAATACCGAGATAGATCCTTCAATTTACCTGAGTGAGCACTTGTCAGAGGGTGAGCGTCAAGGTGGGTGGATGGTAGCATGGCTGTATGGCTGCATGGCGCATAGCTACATACACACTGCACAGAGAGCGCGGTATTCTGTAGTTGTAGCGCGGCCTTGTTAGGGGGCCGGCTGCAAGGTGTTAACCGTCCATGTCCACTGCAACACCACCACCACCACTCCCGACGCCTGAACATTTAACTTATACGAAATGGACAATAACCTCCGAGGGCTTAGCAACTTCATGTTTCAGGCGAACTTTTTGGCTCAATCGACCTGCAATGCGATACCAGATATAATTACATAAACCCAGGTCCTGTTCTACTTTTGTCCTTCGTTACTTGGTACTTCATCGTCTTGCCGGTACCCGCTTAACAAAATCATGCCTGGGCGCATCATTTCGTAGCCAAACAGGACAGATGATTTGAGGAACGCGAACATCGCTGCCAACATGTCTCCCCAAAGCCCGTCGCTCATGTCAATCTCATCTGCCGGATCAGTAGAGCAATTGGCAGAATCGTCCATGATGCAGAAGACCGCGTTTGACCGGCTCCCAGAGGATATCATTCTACAGTGAGCATGAGCCCGCCCGAACGGCCAACCTAATCGCAACCCTAATCACATCCTCTAGGATTATACTTCTGACCGACGCCAACACCTTTGCTTCTCTCACTCTTCTGAACTCGAGGTGGAGGACTATTTCGCAGCAAGGCTACCTTTACTCCCACTTTCTACCTCGATGTCCCTCCTACTCTGCCGCCCACCATAAGATACCGATTGGAGAAGATGCGGACAATCTGCCACACCTTCGAAGCCTTTTCGCACAAGAAATAAAGCGCAACCTATTCGAAGCATATCTGCGCCCCAAAGAAACCATTATAAACCTTGTCTCTTCATCGATCAGTTCATCCAGCGCACCTGGAGGCGAAGCCTGCCATTTTTCCATTTCCCCTCGCGGGGTTTTAGTGCTCGCCTTCAATTCATCTCGCATTCACATCATCGATGTTGCTGCCCCGGAGGTACATATCATACGGGAGCTCAAGATCTTGCGTCGGCCAGTTGCGGTGACAATCACAGATGATGGAGCTACGTTAGCGGTAATGTCTACGGATCTTCAGATCGACTTGTATGATCTGAAAGTGCGGCCACCAAAGCATATCCGAGCGGTAGCTTTAGACCATACCCCCCGAACGATTGCTCTATCTGCCAGTGGTCAAGTCTTGGCAGCTGCTTATGAGTGAGTTGTTTTCTTTTATCCTAGTGATCACATGTGCTTTTCCATGTTATATTATACTGCCTCAAACCTGGACGCCCATCTTCTCAAATTCTTCTTGCGATTTCTCACTTCTTATTCATCGAAGTGCTACTGACATTGCTATTCATTAGCTCTGGTGTAGAATTAACTTCCCTCCTTGAAAGCGGCACAAGTCGCGCCGTGAAAGCATACGGTGTTGACTCTTTGACTTTCTCTCGTGAATCTGATCTGTTGCTTGGAACCACTCTTCAATCAAGAAACCCGAGCACTGTCGTCATTACTGCCCCATACTACGACTCTGGTAGCCACTCGCCAGAAGAGAGCGTGAGTGCGCTATGGACGACTTCTATACTCTTCCCGAATGGCAGCCGCGACTGCAGCCATGCAGTCCTGTTACCAGGCTCTCAAGAGAATTGGGCATTTACCTATGATCGGATATTCGAGACATTCCGTGCTGTGCGGATTGACGATTTGCGTAATGGCAAGGTCCACTTTGTTGGACCGAATGGCGAACCTCCAGCATCTAAGGCGGCAGCGAGCAAGTCTGGCGATCTAGTGGCTGTAGGCTACAATCGCGGTTCCATTTGGCTTTGGGGAATCCCCGAAGATCTAGATGCTATACCCAGGACAGACAATGGCAGCAATAGCAATGCAGCAACTGAGCCAGGAACTCCCCTTAGTCAAATCGGACGTCGGAATAGTGCACCTTCGCTACGGTCCATAAATAGATCGCTGGACCACAGCAATACGAGAATCCCGCAATGGCAGCTTCTGTGTGACAAATCCCGAAACACATTTGTTGAAGGTCGGCAAATCACATCGTTGGATGGTGTTAGCGCCCTAAGTTGGGTACACGACAGAAGCTCACGGCTTTACGGCGATAGGCTTGTTGCTGTTGCCCCTGGTGTGAAAGGCTCGTCTATTATGAGCGAAGGCGACACTATGAGTCCAGTTGATGGTGGCCGTATCTCTATATTAGATTTCACCTGTGGACCAAGCTCCGGGGAGAAGACTACCACCATGATAGAGGTAGGTCTGCAGGAACCAGAGGCTTTAGAAGAAGAGCATCGCGACTTAGATACCGAAGTGGCCATTGTTAGAAGAAGAACAGTGGCTCAACGACGAAGTGCACGTGCAAGTCTTGCTCGTGCAGCCACCTCAGTTGTACCATCGGACCCTCCACCAATACCCTCGCTACACAATTCAAACAACATATTCAGTAATGCCTCTCCCGCGGTCTCCAGGCGCATGAGCCACCCGCCGGCCTCGCCAGATTACATTGAAACCGCTTCCATTGATGAAGACCCAGAGCCTTTTGATGATCCCTACTCTCATACTGCGCCTCGCTCAGGTACTACTCTTCGACGAGCTGCCACAGCTGCCGCGGTGAACAGAAGACTGCATCCAAGATCGATGATCCAAGAACACATCGAGTTCCGTCGCGCTGATGGCAGGGAAGACCACCCACATGAAAGTGATGCAGATAATTGGGAGCCACCTCCTCCACCATACCAGAAGGACCCTGTGCCGCCTCTCCCCGCACACATTCAAAGATCTATCCTTGCGGAGCATGCAAGAAGCTTGCAGAGGGTAAGCACTCACCATACTGTGCTAGACTTTCCAGGCCTTGATGCCCCGGTCCTTCCTCGTCCTCTTCCCGAACCATTACGCGAACAAAGATATCCTTTCAACAGATCCGTAAGCGACACGACGGCTGCCACTACAGAGACAAGCCCTATAGAAGATGAAATTACCAGGCCAGTAACAAGCCCACCAGATCCCGACTTTGATGACCTCTATGACGTATCCCCAGTCGGAACTCCACAACCATCTCCTCTCAGAAACAGAACGCGTCAAAGTTACGAGCAGCCGATAGGTGTGAATAGCGATGATACAGAGGCAACAACTGTTACATCCAACCCTGGAATGAGAGCCACTTTGCAACAGCCACTTTCTCCGATACCTCAATTGATGAACGAAACTCTTGATCAACGATTATTAGATTGGGAATCCACGGGAGTCGAGGACGATGTCTCAATCATGCAGGAGAGTAGACCTGCAACGGCAGTAGCGCATGAAACTATGGCTGAGCCTGTGTTGCCACCACCAGAGCCTCCTATTGCACTCTCGGGGCCAGATATCATCCAGCCCATACGCCATAGTTTCACATTCCCGCAAGTTGGAGACTCTAGCTCGCAGCCTGTAGAAGCAGAGCTTGACGAAGGATTCGCGCCAATCTGGACACGAGTAAACACTGCCCCGACCACTACCACTGGTCCTAGTCAACCCCAAGCACAGGTAGAGCTTCCAAGTGCCGATTTACTGGAAAGATTCAATCGCAGAAGTGGCCGGCCAGTTGGACTCACCGATCCTTCTAGGCGTAGGTCGGGTTCATTAACTCGAGGCTCTTTGTCCTACCAGGATAGTACGAATAGACCTCCCCGTCCGCTCACTCAGTATGAGCCTCCTCGCACAGCTCCAGATCATTCATTCCCCTTCCCTCCTCCCCCAATTCCTGCTACCGCTCCACAGGGCTCAATGCCTGTCCGCTCAAACACTCTTCACATTCCTCGCTCTCGCCGTTTAAGTGTTGGTTCACAAAGATACTCCGCAGCACCCAATTCTCTCCGTCCACCACTACAGCGTCTGGAAACTATCCACAGCGCAGTGTCGAATCCAAGCGCACTTTACGGTATCCCGATACCGGTGACAGTGAGCAGACAGCCTAGTAGAGCGGAAAGAAGCGCGGCCAGAAATATGAAGGATGCGAAAAGAAAGGGGTGGAGACAGAGTATGAAGGTTAGGAAAAATAAAGATCGGAGTGATGACTCTGCGAGTAGCGCGGCTTGGATAGATGTTACGGAGGCCGCGAGGATGAATCGTGACTTAATGATGGGCGGAGCTGCTCCGGAACAACAGCAGCAGAAGAGGCTGGGTGGGAAGTGTACGGTTATGTGATATTTATATATTGGTTGCATGGGCTTGGGTGTGTTTAATACATCTGGCAATGAAATATAACTGGTTGTGCTTTTGGGGGTACGATTTTGGGACTGGATGGCACATTATATGATGGGATGACGGCCTATTTTTCTTCTCTGTTGTCGTTTTTGAAAGATATTTATTTTCCCTTGGGTGGATATGGATGAATGGTTGGATGAAAAACCAATTAGAGCTGGTGAACAGTTGCACAAACAAGTGGAATGAAGTATATGATCATACATGTTCGTCATCTTGATTCCGGTGATACTTGATATGTCCCTGTACTAATAATACTTAACAAATCCATAACGAGTTCTGTAAAAGGGGGAGATATTCGTGCTGCGCCACAACAGACTAGGTAGGTATGACGCATACCCAAGGTCTTCTCTGAGTAACGGTCAACTCCAGTCTGGTATGTGCCCCTCTATTTAACCAGAAAACTAATGATACTTTGAGAACATCCCTCCAGAGGCCAAGACCCTATGACTTGACAAACGAAAACGCGAACAAGAAGCCTCGCCTTACTGTAATCGGTGGCCCAGAACGGTTGCCTACAAGGCTGCCGCCCCAAGAACATATATTCATACTCATATTTCTCGATGAATCAGATTCACACCGCCGCATGCAGTCTTGGAATATGCTAACCATTCTTTTTTCTGAATTTAAAGTGGTGGTAAAATAGGAAGGCTACAAGACAACCGACCGACCAGTACCAAAAAGAATCCAGTCACATTCGAATCCCCAGCCTTACACACCCTATAATCGCATCACTTAAAAGACCACCCAACATGTCCAACCCCGAGACCTCTCAGCACCCTCCAACTCCCTCCGGTGCGCCCTCCCCCTCAGCTCTTCTTCACTACGGCGACAAACTCATCGCCATCCGCAAGCGCAACCAAACCCTCTCCACCCAAGCCCGCGAATCCCACCAGCACCACCAACGCACAGCCGCCACATCCTCGCCCATCCGCCGCATCCTCGCCGAGCACCAACAACTGCAAGCCTCCCCTCCCTACCTCACCTTCGCGCCCTGCAACCCCTCCCTCTTCACCGCGCACGCCACCATCGAAGGACCCCCTGAGAGTCCCTACTCTGGCGGGATTTTCTGGCTACACATCCGGTACCCGCCCCTATACCCGAAACACCCTATGGAAGTACGTTTTCTAACACCCATCTACCATCCGAATGTGACTGCGCAGGGGGAAATCTGCATGAGTATTCTCGACCGGGATTGGTCGCCGATACTGAGCATTAGGACTGTACTACTGTCTGTGTTGTCGCGGCTGGATGATCCGGAGTTGGAGGAGCCGGTGAGGAGGGATGCGGCGAGGAGGTATAGGGAGGATTACCCGGGGTTTTGGGAGCGGGCGAGGAGGGATACGGAGGTGTATGCGAGGGGGGAGGAGCCACCTGTGGGGATGGAGGCGGAGGTGGAGGAGGGAGGGGATGGTGAAGGGGGGAAAGAACTGGAGGGGTGAAGATACGCGTAGGGGAGAGAGCTGCGAGGGCTTGGAAGCGCCGAGAGGGACGGAAAAGGGGTTATAAAAGTGCCTAAAAATTTCATGTCTTGTCTCTTGTAAGTCTGTTTTGCCCACAGAACGGCGTAAAAATCCTAAAACTTGAAGGTGCGCAGATATCATCGAACACTGTTCGACTCAGGTCAGGGTCTCTTCGGGACCAACTAAGTCGCACAACTTTGCACGCAATCTGCCAATCTCACTAGAGAGCCGCAAAGTTACGCGTGATGAACGAATCCTACTATAAATCAAATTTCTTAGCAAAGTCGAAGAAGTCGATTTAATACTTTATTTATTCATTTCTCTCTAGGTCATCGAGTCTTGCCAATGCCCGCACTTGGACCCTTAGGAACCTCCACTCTATCTCTAACCAGGAGTTTAATCTTACCACCACCAATCTCATGACCTTGACTAAGAATATCCACGTCATCCTTCACATCCGCACCGGCACCACCTCTCACCAAACTCTTATCATAAGATCTCGCATCAATCCCAAGAATACCACCTACGTTGTTGCGGTCCCCAGGGACGGAGAACTCTCGGTATGCGTAGCGCCATTCGTTCAGGAAAGTCCGGATGGCTTTGCCGACTTTGTCTTTGCCATTTTTGCTGTGATGGCCGGTACCTGTGATGGCGTAGACTGGACGGGATTCTTTGCTGTTGTCGAGTAGGACGCGTTCTAGGTATTCGACTGCTTCTTCAGGGTGTAGACCGTGTAGATCGACGTAGAGCTCGGCATTTGCGTTGTTGCTCTTGTTGCGTTCTTCATAAAGCTCACGAGCTGCTTCACGATGGGCTTTGCGCATCAGGTCATTTTCACTTTGGCCCCGCAGACTGAGAGCTTTTGCTGCACGAGCATCGTTGCGATTCCAAGCTTGAGCGGCGCTGAAAATCGGTCAGAATGGAGAAAATTTAGTGGAGCAAGGGAGTACGAACCTTTGTAAGAACTTGTTCCTCAGACCACCATGCTTGATCGCATCTTGTCTGGCCTTGAGGTATGCTTTATTGGCCCTTTCGCCAGTTTCCAGCCATGGTATATGTTGTGGAGGAGCAATAGCCTGTGCAGCAGCACTGTTCTCACCGTTCCTAACGTTAGTAGAGCTACCATTTCTGCCCAATTTCTTCTTATCCTGCATCATGCCGGGGCCAGGAGATGGAGAAAGCTTCACCACATCCGCAAGTGAGCTTGGACTAGGAGCATTTTCCTTATGTCCATGCCCGTGACCACCTCGTTTGCCATGGTGCTTCTTGCCCTTGGTAACCACAGCACCCAGAGATGGGAAAGCTTCCGTGTCGTCAAGGGCAGGTGCTGCAGGTCCATCTCTAGCTCGACTGCTGGGTCTGGATCTTTGACTGGAAGCATCACTGTTATAGCCTTGCAAAGCCTTGAAACCAGGAGGTGGAGTGAAGCTTCCCTGCTGATAGTTATTGAAAGCACTTGTAGAAGAATAAGAGTTAGACCACTGATCTTGCCCTGACTGGAGAGCTGGGAAGGCATTGAAATCCTGGAATTGGATGCTGGGATGAGGGTTTGAAGTTGGCGGGGTTCCGCTCTCGTCAAGGGCAAGACGATTCATGAATGAAGATGGATCATGGCTGAAAATGCATGTATCGCCAGCGAGGCAATTACCCATAACCCAGTACCTATATAAGTGTGAGGAATAGAATATCTAGCTGAATGTGGGTAAACTTACTTGCAAATGTGGTTGCTTAAATCATGACTGAACCTGCAATCAGCGCGGAGACATTGCCCCGTGGACAACCAAAATCGACAGACAACACCACTTCGCTGTTGACCCGCCGGAGTAATTGGTCGAGGTTCTGAGGCCATGGATTTGCCGATGAGAACAGCTTTGGCCTCGTCCGTCTGTGCTTGAGTAGTGGCGTCACCCGATTGACCATCCATGAAAGCGGCAATAGTAGCACTCATGTCATATCCATGGGAAGCAAGAGCAGCCTCAATTTCTTCGACGGACTTCGAGGGGCCGAATATGGAACGTAGCATTTCATGAGAGCTCATGTCATTTTGTTGAGGCGAGATGTATTCAGCGGCGGCCGCATTAAGACCACTTTGAGCTCCGACAGACGAAGATGTAATACTAACGGCATCATCATTCACAAGCCAATCTACGTTTTCACTTCCAAAATCCCCATATATTTCTTGTGTAGGGCTGGTATCAGTCGGAAATTCGTATGCGTTTAGGTTTGGGCTGTGAGGAATCGCAGGGCTAGAGAAGGCGAGGCGAGGGGATGGACGCGGTGAAGTGAAAGGGGAGGCTGTGGAGGACTTGGTACGTGAAAACGACTGTGGAATATATCCGGGGGGTGCTAGCGGACTGACACCCAAACGAGGGGATGAGGAAACCGGAGTCCCGACACGTGGAATCTGCCATGGAGCTGGCGAAGGTCGACGTAAGACAGTATGTCGCATCGGCGGAGGAGACCCGGCATTCGATGAGCTCTCGCGATATCGCCATAATACGTCCAATACCACATTTTCCAGCACTGTTCCTGTCAATGTTGTTTCCTTCTTCAGCAGCTCTTCCAGCTTATCCGTTTTGTCTTCATCCTCAAGGGAAGCATCCTCGAGGATGGGCAGGCAGAGCTCGTATGTCTCGTCGGCCACCATTGTCGTAGCAATTCGGATTGAGAGGGGATGTGTGTCGGGGATTATAATATTAAGAGGATAAAACTTCAGCAAATAAATTGAGAACCCGAAGAAGGCTAAAAGGTAATAAGTAAGATCGATGGGGGGTGAAGTAGAGAAAGAGCAAGCAAGGCAAGAAGAGTAAGGTAGTAGTAACAAAGAAGGACGACCGCTTACATCCTCAGCAGACGGGAGGAACTGTGCCCTTACTGTACGTGAGCCTCTGGCCAGATGTATCTGGAGTCTGGAGTCTGGAATCTGGATGGAAGAAGAGGTTGAAAGGGGAAGTCGAGGATAGAAAAAGGGATCGAGTAATCCTCCAAGGCTCAAAGTTGTCGTGGGGTTGAGCTGAAAGTGGCCTATAATATCAAGCAGCCCGTTATGTTCTCCGTTGCTTGGTTCTTAGTCATTGGCTAATAAGGCTGGGGAGGTTCGGAGTCGGTGGAGAGATCGGGCGAGAGGTGGAGTAGAGGAGAATGGAGGAGGTACGGTCAAGTTCAACCTTATGGTGCGACGAAATGTTCAAATTATGTATTCCGTATGTGATTTATGTATGTTTTATATCCTCATATTGTGCTTATAGGTTTTCGCTCGTGTTCTCTGGTCAAGCACAGGGCACTCTTTAGTAACCTTATGTCGCCCGCCGTGCCCGCCTCACCTGGTAAGATTGATTATGTACTTCCGACCATGTTGTAATCAGTGAGAACTATTTTTATGATATGCAACGAGCAGCCAGGTTGGTGGCAGGCAGTCTCCAAACGCGATCTGGAACCTCCCAAATGGCTACACCTCCCATATTGCTAGATCTGATGAGGGTTGCGCTCCTTGCTACCTTCGACCATCCGGTCGTATAGATGCATGTACACTGTCTGTACACTTAAGAATTACTTACCTGCCTCGACTTGTTCCAGGTCTCGGCATCGCGGCGATCAATCCGATCCCTCACGGCCGTTCACTCGGGGTTTCGTACAGTACCTACTATGCGCCAATGGTGACGTAGAAGCAAAATGCGGCGTACTCACGATAAACACTCACTGCTCAGAAGAGATGATAATCAAATCGCAGAGTACTTTTTAAATGTATCCCATCTTGCAAATGCACCTCGTCCTCAAGTAGGAGAATCACCTAATAAACGGACTGTATTTCCTCACATTCCTTCCTTTCCTTATGTAACAAAGTGCGCATGAAGCTGCGCCACTAGCCTTCGTTTCAAAGGTAGTTCCTGGATACACTCACCACCGTTTACTCTTACGTCGATAGTCTTCGCTACTGTTCAATGCACTTGTGAATATAATCTTACATTCCTCTTTCGTATCTCATCTCTCGCCTAACAACAGCATCTGCGGATCACCATCGCCATCCAACAAACCATCTGCGACTCCGCCATCATGCCGGCCGATTACAGCTCGACCGCGAAAGCTTTAGCACTCCCTATAAGTCCGGTGCCATCACCTTCCCCTGAACGACACGCAGAGAGACCTCCTTGGTCAAGACGTATATCATCGGGAGTTAGAAGAGGAACCACTGCGTCTCCATATTCGAGTCATCAACCAACATCCTCTCTACGAGATCAACTCATCCGCAAAGCTGACAAATTACAAAGAAAGGCCGTCGCAACATGGCAGCGGTTATCTCTGCTACAGAAATGTCTTGCGGCGGTAGCCCTCGTTCTTAATATTGTCTTGATAGTGCTATTTTTAGTATATCAGCATCAAATCTTTAGCAGCCTGGCACCTTTCGCGGCAAAATGGTTAGTCAAGCGGATTTCTCTATATTTTACACTTTCGGTGCTCCAAACATTTCCGCACATTTACAACTCTCTCGGGTCTTTGACACGGCCTCTGCGGGGTTTCTAATGTTGCCTTTGATGCTTCTCTCCGGCAAGTTTCTCATGGCATGCAATTAACTAACACTCTAAAAGGCGAGATACACCGGGCGGATGGATGATATTATGGGCAATATGTTTCATAGCAGCCTTTCCACCTCTAATAGGCTACTCGTCCACCATCACAATCGCAGGCTTCGTATACGGAGTCCCTAAAGGATGGGCCATTGTAGCAAGCGCAACAGTAGCAGGATCACTCTGCTCATTCCTCGCCTCACGAACCATCCTCTCGAGCTACGTCCACCGCCTCGTAGGGAAAGATAAAAGATTCGAAGCGCTTGCCCTCACACTCAAACACGACGGGGTGAAAATCCTCTGCATGATCCGACTCTGCCCACTTCCCTACTCCCTCTCTAACGCCGCCGTTGCAACCTTCCCCACCGTCCACCCACTCATGTACGCCCTCGCGACCGCTATCGTCTCCCCCAAACTCTTCATCCACGTCTTCATCGGCAGCCGCTTGGGCTCTCTCGCCAGCGACGAGGAAATGGATACCTCCACCAAACTCATCAACTACGCGAGCATTATATTCGGAGGCATACTCGGCGCCAGCGTGGGCTACATCATCTATCAGCGGACGATGGCGCGCGCCAAGGAGCTTGAAATCGCCGAGCTGGAATCAGGACGCGCGGAAGTCGGCTTGGGTGGGGATATTGCGGCGAGGAGAGGAGAATACACGGATGGAGATTTCGGGGAGACGGATTCCGCGGCGCTGATGAACGATGATGATATTTCCTTGTGGGGACATGATAATGCTGCGCAGTTGGGGGAGTATAGGGATGACTTTGGGGACGATGACGATGATGATGTTTTTGCGAGTGGGGATGCGGATGCGGTATCAGCCGGGAGGAGGTAGAGGGAAGAGCAGAGGATGTAGAAGTGGGAATAGACGAGACGGGCAGGTTTTGATACTGGAAAAGGGGGGACTTTTGCTATGATACGATACGGATGTGTATGGCTATCTGGATACATAAGTGTTTGTATGAACTTGGCGTTTGGGGTATATTGGTAAGACGGATATGCTTATGAGGATTGCATTGCAGGACGATGGTTCGGGTGGTATCGAAGCGGAATGCTGCATGTCATGGATGGGAAACGGTGTGGGTGGACGACTGGTTGTTTATATAACGCTATGATAGAAAGACTTAGACTCAACATGTTAGATATCATGCCATGAACGGCCTATCACGAAGTGGGGTCTTGAATGTATGAATTATATTCGGCGATAAATGATTCAATTTGGATTGTTAACGTTAATAAGTTCGTTATACCGTGAGTTCCTATTTCAATTTCCATCTCCAGACCCGGAATCGAATGAATGAATGCTGCACCGCAGCTATCTTGTATTTCCTTTTTTGTCCCTCAACCATCCGGACTCCAGCCCCGATGATGAACGCCTGCACCAGCGAGTTGATTATATATACCTTGAACGAATGCATATGCAACTCAGTAACGCCAACTCAAAACCAACCCATTAACCCTCTGGCCCAAGAAGAAAGAAAAAGGGAACCGGAAAGACCAAACGCCTCTCCTCCCCAGGATCAGAAACTCAAGCAGCAAGCCTCGCCAAAAAGCACACAAAAGGCAGCGCAGCCAAAAAGCTCGCCCGACCCATCTCACCCCTGCCCACCTCTCCGATCCCCTTCAACGTCTTCTCATGTTTCTTCTGCTCACTCGGCAACCTCCCCTCGCCACGCTCGCTTCTGCTTCTAGAACGAAGACGCTTCTCCCGCGTCTTGCCGTTTTCTTCGTCGCTCAGGTTGTCGGAATCGTAGTCCAGACGACGGTTATGTAGACGTTGGCGACGGGACTCTTGGCGCGAGAGATGGCGGTTCGGGCGGGAATGGTATTTAGAGGAGTGGTGCGAGGAGGAGGATGAGGGAGAGGAGTCTTCTTCTTCGTGCTCGGAGTCGCGGAGGGTGGTGGGGGGTTGGTAGAGGCGTGATGAGGAAGCGCGGGTGGGGGAGGGGGAGAAGGTGGGTGGTTGGTAGGTGCGGGTTGGGAGGGAGGAGCGGTGGATGTTGGGGGAGGGGGAGGGGCCGCTGGAACGGGTGGAGCGGTCGTCTGTGAAGCGGACGGATTGGGAGCGTTGGGGAAAGGAGGATTGGTTGGTGTTGAGTTGGGGAGGACTGTTGTTTGGTAGAGAAAAGTTGGGAGAGAATCGAACGGATTGAGATCGTTGGGGTGGGAAGGGAGGTGGTGGTGGGAGATTGGCATAGTCTATTTGAGGTGATTTGCGTTCAGTCATTTGAGGACCCTTGGTATTGGATGATTTGATATAGTCGGGTCTCATACGCTTGTCTTCATGTGCAGCGGATTCAGGTGTTCTGTCGGATCCGGATAGAGAACGTATACGTTGACCACTAGACCATCCTGATGGGTATGCGGAACCTGGGTTGGCAGATGCAATGGTTGCGCAAGCAGAACTTCCACTGAAGTTCTCGGGATGAGTGTATACTTGGCGACCGCCCATCAACCAGAAACAGCGTCCAGAGGAGTCCCAGAATGGACCTGAGGTGCCTCCAGTAGACGATGTGTCTATATGATGGAGTCTAGGTGCGTCGACCTTAGAAGCATCTGCAGCGTTGGAGGTCATTGTGCAAGAATGAATGTATGCTTGTGGAGTTGACACTTTAATGACCAAAAGATGAATTTGCAGAGAAAGCTATGAGAGTGTGACTGCAAAAGAAATTCTAACACTAGGACAAACTTCATATTGAGAATGAAGGAGTTAATGTACAACTTGTACTATGGCGCAGTTTGCTCACTTGATCTTTGGAATGGGTCTTTCGAGACGGCAAATCCATCCGTCCAGACATTGTGGGGAAGAATATCGCATAGCCATTCTCTGCACCTATTGCTCGTACTGAAGGAGCAGTTTACTCATAGTCGACCAATGCAACAGCCGTGTTGGTTGTTCGACATTGGGTGTTTTCGTGAAGCTGTACTCCCAACGACCGATTCGACCAGGTCCGAAGCCAAATGGGCTGTTCCTGTGTGCATAGATAAGGCCAGGCTGAGTGCAAATGTTATCAGCCCACGTTACCAGCGAGAATAATGCGGGTTGAAGACAATCCAGTAAGTGCCGTAACCGCGCGATTATGGTTCTTCGTAGCCTTGCAGAAAGGTCGTCGACCTTGGTCAGACCGGGCTGCGACATAGGTGCGTGTGTTCTGAAATAGACTTCTCAACCAACACAACCTGAAACGAATGCCGCATTTCAATTGTTATTGCCACAGTCCGAAATGCATCCCGATCGTGAAGGCCCTGCTTGGTTTTGAAAGGAAGTTACGATTGATTGGTAGTTTTTGAGGGGGTTCTGCTTACAAAGCATTTCGTAGACGAGGTTACACTAGCACCTTTTCCGTACTGTAGGCCAAAATTCGTCCGGACGTCAAGCAACTGAATCCTTCTCGTCATTGAAACATCTTCGAGAAGTTCTGTGACCTTCCCGCAGCAGCCTCAAAAGCTCCAACATATCGTAATATTCTACTTTGTGGCGAGGTAGGTGTTGGTAATGCTCATAGAGAGCCAATTTTACCACCTGGAATTGGAAAGTGACGTGAATTCACTTACTTTAAGAGGATGCCAGATGCTCATCTACTGGCGATCAGGAACAGGGTAACTTAGATGCAAGGATCAGTTCCATACTTTTGCACAAGGTCTAAGATGTTTCAACAAAAAAGGGTCGAAATACTGAATCAGGATACAGACGTTGCGAACCTTGAGCCTAGCTTCTTTCGAATTCTACTGGATGGGAAATATTTTAAATATATCACCATTGACCCCGGAACTTACTCTACGAAAGAGCTTTGCTTACCTCTACTTCTGCAGAAGAAACTACCGCGATTGCTGTTGGACGAAGACACACAACCATGGAACGTAGCACGGATATCTTTGCAAGCTGGATCTCCAACCGTTGTTGAGGCTTTCCAAGCTTCTCTTCCAACAATCGATATCCCCTATTGCCCTGAACAGCCAACTTCCGTCGAGTACCTCTCCCTCAAGTTTATTCGAAGACTGAAACCAAATGTATGCTTGGTAGCATCTGCAGGTTTCGATCGGCCTGTGATTGCAAAATTTGCCAACTTCTACTGGGAAACAGATTATATCGCTGAGATTCAAGCATATTCTTGGCTGCATGGCCATGATATTCCTGCTCCTAAGTTTCTCGGTTACATAACAGAGAATGGACGTGTGACTGGATTATTGACTGAGAACGTGAAGGGCCGACGAGCTGCGTTGTCCGATCTACATCTCTGCCAGGACACCCTTAGACGTCTACATGACTTGGGTATAGTACATGGCTCTCTCGACAAGAATAAGTTCTTGATATCGCAGGGGAGGGCTGTAATCATGGGTTTCGAAACTGCTGAACGGTCAGAGGATCCAGATGAGATGGAAAAGGAAAAGGAGATATTGACAGAAAGATTTCAATATAGTACAAGTCCGACGGATGAATAAGTAGCAGGGAACTCCTTATTTCTAAGATATCATAATGTTTTCATTGTCCAAATGTCTTTTGCGTAATATCGTCCGCCTGTTATTTCTGACCCAGAGAGATGTATATCGATGAAGAAAAGGGTTGCATGGTGCTGAAGCGAGATCGGTGAACTATGAAACTACTACTGCAGTCTACCACAGTACGTTGATCCACATTATCCTTATTCTCCATAAGTAGTTCATCATTTCTAAGTACGAAGTAACTATGGTTTACTTGAAGGTGTCTTGGGGTAATTTATGACTCTGCGGTTATACGCGCCTTAGAACGCACGGATGACATCTTTTGAGATACAGTAGAGCTAAATTGTTGCTGAAGTGAACAACATCCCTCCCGGTTACGGAAACAAATCTTTACATAATACTGCCATTAAGCACTAGTGATGGGGAATATAAATTAACTATCACGGCATCTCTAACTCTTTCTTAGCTTCATATATTCAGTTAAACAAAATGGCAACATCACAACCCAATGTCAACGGCAAGGAAGACCTGAAAGATCATACTCCATCTCAAGGACTGTCTTCACTGTCTCTCTCATCACAAACCATCCACGCAGATGACTTCTTAAACAAAGGCCAAGATGTCGCTCCTCCCCTTCACGTTTCGACCACGTTCCGATACAGCAACAATCCTGACGCTCTCGTTCCCGCCGCCGAGCTCGATGTAAGTCACTTTCTCGAGAAATCTACCCCACCTTCCCAAAGCAGCAAAAATATCCGGTGGGGCATGACCATCGACTGACCCCTCCTCTAGTACAGCATCCCTTCCGACAGTCACATCTATTCCCGCCACACCACTCCCAATACCACCCGTCTTGAAGCAATTCTAAGCAGCATTCTTCACGGCCCCTCTCTAACCTACTCCTCCGGTCTCTCCGCCTTCCACGCGCTCCTCGTCTACCTAAACCCCAAACGGATCTCCATTGGCGGCGGCTATCATGGCTGTCACGGGGTCATTGAAATCCACCAGAAGCTCACTGGACTCAAAAAGCTCCCCTTAGATTGCGCTGCTGAAGATCTTCAGCCCGGTGATATCATCCACATCGAGACGCCGCTGAATCCGTACGGAACCGCGTACAACCTTGCTGCTTTTGCGGAAAAGGCCCATTCGCGCGGTGCGTATTTAACTGTTGATTCGACCTTTGGTCCGCCCCCTCTGCAAGACCCGTTCCTGTGGGGTGCAGATGTGATTATGCATTCTGGCACAAAATATATCGGTGGGCATTCCGACATGTTGTGTGGGATCCTAGCCGTGAACCCCAAACGGGTGGAGGAAGGGTGGTTCAAGGGCTTGACGGACGAGCGCTTGCACTTGGGTAGTGTGATGGGATCGATGGAGGGATGGCTTGGGATCCGTAGTATCCGAACTCTGGAAATCAGAGTCAAGCAGCAAGCGCTCGCGACGGGGAAGATTGTCGGATGGTTAGCGGAAGCGTTGAAATCCGATGCGGAGGACACTGAGGCAGTTCGGAAGACGGTGCTGAAGATTGAGCATGCGAGTTTGCAAGAAGAGGATATTAAGGATGGGTGGTTGACGAAGCAGATGCCGAATGGCTTTGGGCCTGTTTTTGCACTAACGATGAAGGAGGAGAAGTTCGCGAGGAGACTACCGAGTAAACTGGAATTGTTCCACCATGCGACTAGTTTAGGGGGCGTGGAGAGTCTGATTGAGTGGAGGACGATGTCCGATGATACGGTCGATAGGAAGTTATTGCGAGTTAGTATTGGGATTGAGGGGTGGGAGGACCTGAAGGAGGATTTCCTGAAGGGTTTTAAAGCATTGGTGGCTGAACAATAGGCTTGATGTATACATTTAGATCACATGTGGACTACATTTGCAGATACATTTTAAATTATAGAGCCTATCTAGAGCAGTCTTGGCCCCATCAGCATTGAAATAAACTTATTATGCAATAAATCCACTCCGTGTCAAAGCAAATGGGTATCTGAGATCGAGCAAAAAAGCCACAGATGAGCAATATATAAGAGACCCTTTCCCGTCTAATCCGTAATATCAGCACCGCTCATTATCCCTAGATTTCCAAATGTAAACTCCACATCGCAGTCTCCCGATACCCTAGAGCTCATCCAGCTCTTTACCACGCGATATAATTTCTCACCCACCACAGATTCATTTGCCGCATCCAACTCAAGGCCAGACACAATATTTCCCCGACGGACATACATATCTTGCTTTGTAGTCTCCAACATTAACTTTTTCACATCTTCACCACCTGTCCGGATTTTTTGAACGAGTGAGTGCAACTGCAGTTCTTCTGGAATTGCCTCGAACGGGAGACGAATCGTCTGAGCACGCTTCAATTTTCGAGGTTCTTTGGTAATGCTTGATATAGTAGAGAAAGACTTTTGCCTGTTCATCAAGTAGCCTCGAGGATCGCTGTCCGGAAGTGTTGTCTTGAAACTCTCTGCGTCAGAGTTAGGGTGCTCCTCAATCTGAATGCTTTGCGGAGTGCCGAGACTAGCCAAAGCCGCAAGATAGCGATTCTTATGAGGAGACGGTTTCTCGACAGATTGGCTCATAGGTGGCTGGATGGGCTTTTCTTTCGCAGCTCGAAGCTCATCTCGTCGCTGGCGAGTCGCCGCCTCTTTCCTATTCTCGAAGTCCATGGCCCAATCAAGTTCAGAATTGGGTTGTCCTGCTTCTGGAGAAACCGGTGAAGGTAAGACCTGAACTGCTTCTCTATGGACTTGAAAAGGCTGATACTGTTGTGCTAGTTGTGTTTGGTGCAACCTGTCGAGCTGAAAGTTAGGAGGCTTGAAGGGTCTACCGACCGGTCGGGTTCTTGTCTGTTTTGACTGTTGTAGAGACAGCGGTACGGTGTTTGGGGGCGACATCATTGATTGTTCTGCAAGACTCCTAGCCGTAACAAAGTCACGGCCCAGCGGTCGGTTCACAGGTTCTGCACCAGTACTGGAATTTCCAATAATGGGCGGTGGAGAGTCTTGGGGTTGCATTATTCGGCCATGTATATTTGGCTGATCAGAACTTGTGCTGGCATTGACACTCCTACCTCCACCATCTGTAAGAGAAGCAGTCATTTTGGCGACTGTCCGTGGATTCAGATTCTCTGAAGCGCTAGACCCGGGCCTACTATTAGAGCTTTGTTGCTTCCCATCCCCGCGCTTCCCGAATGCTCGCGTTGGTTGTCGGTAGTCGTTTGTGTATTCGGTATGATCACTGGACATGTCGAAGTCCCATCTTCTTTTCTGCTTATCCGTTTGTTCTTCCACATCTTCATTGCTACTACCAGAACTTGATGGACTTTCATTTGACATGCGCACATCACTATCAGACCTTTGACGATCTAGAGTGCTTTCAGAATTCGCCATTGGAGTCGTCTCTTTGGACGCTGGTGCGATTGGAGATTCGAGCGTAAAGTTTATAGCTTCCGGCTTTCGAGCCAGAAGGATGTCAAATCCGTTCTTTTTCTGCTGGGTAATTTTGTGTCCTGATGCGGAGATCGAGCTACAGTCACCGTAGAATTCTCGGAACATCTCTTCGACAGCATCCAAAATGATCGACTCATCTTCAAAGAGCACATCGTCTTTCGCTGGCTCAACATTCGGATCGTAGCTGGCTATCGGGCAAAGAATATTCAAGCGTATGAAGGGATTTTTGTATTTCTCAGAAGCAGGGTCGGTTAAAGCGTTCTTCAAATACTTCTTGAAAGCTGTAACGATTTTCTTCATGGAACCTTTGTCATGCGACACCGGCCTGTTATCAATGGATAAATACTGCCCATGACCAAGCTTCCCTAGGTCCGCATCGCGCCGCGGCAAGAACGCCTCCAAACAGAAGCTGGAACTGTTTGTCAGCAAGACAGGTGCGCCAATACCATCTTGGACAGCCATCTCCATATCTGCTGGAGGCAGACTTTTGTCGGAGGATGAACCGGGGAATAACTTCGATATCTCCACGCACTGTAGAGCGGCATCTCTCCCGAGAACCAAGGACACGGAATCTTTGATCGTCCCCTGCCGGCGAGGCGCGTAAGACCAGGCACCTTTGGAACCTTTCACGATCTTGAGACTGAATTTGACGCTGATTCGGGCCAAAGCATATGCTTTAACGAGTTCTTGGATTTTTGTTAATGTTTTGGGTGCCTCTTTCAGGGCATTCTGCTTCCTCACAGGCAACTTGGCGATGAAATTCGTCACACATACCGTTGTTCCGAACGGATGAGAGGTACGAGATTGAGTCTCGATGCCGCCATTAGACTTTAACTTGACACACGTGCCAACAGGTTGATCGTTCATTCTAGTGGTCACCGAAACATTGCCAAGTTGGCAACAACTTGCCAGGGCCTCTCCGCGAAAGCCCAAACTTTCACCACCGATGGTACGGAGCTCTTCATAAGATCCTAGTTTGCTCGTATGACCACGTTTGCCCAACAAATTAAGATCTTCCGCTTGTATTCCATGACCATTATCTCGAACTTCTATTTTATCAATGGTGTTTTGAGAAATGAGAATATCAATGCTTGTGGCTTTAGCATCAATGGCATTGTCAATAAGCTCTTTGATGAGAGAAGTAGGAGTCGTAAGAACCTGAGAAGCACCCAGGAGATGAACTGTCGATTCTGGCAATGCCTTGATTGCCATCCTCGAGTAATCTGAATATGGAAAGAACGTAGTTATAACAAGTACAAGTATAAAGATGCCGCAAGATAGTACAAGGTGAAGAAAAGAAGATAATTTAAGGAAAGGTGTTCAAGGGGATGTCCTGGCTTAATTTCTTTGGTCCGTCACGTCGTATGAGAAATATCGTATGCCTGAATCTCGGCCCGTTGGTCAATGTTTATAGGAAATGATATATTCATGATACATAGCTTTGATGATGCTTGAACAGGTTCCAGATCTTCGCCACGACGTTTAGATAAAGTCCCAGCCCGAGCTCAATCTTAGTGTTCAGCCTCGTGTGGCTTGTATGGTGGCAGGTGAATGAGGGGCTGTTGAATCTAGTCCGTGCACAATTTGACAATTTGAGGAAATCGAGTCACACTTATCGCCGCGTTATTGGATTTCACGACGCGGAAAGCATACGAATTTCACTTAGGTTCTGCTCACGAGGGCTCTCATATTACTTCCAATCTAGCAGAGTAGTCGTTTTCAAGACGTCTAGACCTCTGTTTAGGGCGCTCTGTGTGCGCAGGTCGCCTTACAGAAGTACATTCATCTTTTCTTCTGCCAGAATGGCTACCAATTCTGCTTCACACAACACAAGTAAGGAATTACAAGAGGATTCTAGGAGGCTGTGGAGCTTTGAGCTAACTCAATTTCATTGCAGTCGGTGAGAAAACCGGTCCGGTAACTGGTCCTCCACCTCCAGTCTCGAGCGAAGCAAAAGCTGCCATTGCAGATGCTACAGGATCAAGCGCAACAGGTTCACATGTGCCGACTGAAAATGCTACTGGAGAGGGAGAGAAGAAAGTAAAGAGCGAGAAAGAACGTATGTGGTTCTTATTTTGGCGGATCTATTCACAAAGGAGGTGTTCCCAAGCTAATCATTTAACTGTGTAGTCGAGAAGGAACGCAAAAAGGCTGAAAAACAAGCAAAGTTTGACCAGAAGAAGAAAGCTCTTGCTAGTGCCTCCTCTACAGCTGCGCCTAGTAAAAGTAAGGAGAAGAAAGCTAAGGCCGAGAAAAAGGCTGTTGAGGAAGCTTTGCCGGAGTACGTTGAAGACACTCCAGCAGGAGAAAAGAAAAGTATGCTCCCACTTAGCATATTGGGCATTGAGATTCTAATTTTTTTTTTCAGTTATCAAATCATTCGATGATCCCCAGTACAAAGCATACAATCCAATTGCTGTCGAATCGGCGTGGTACTCGTGGTGGGAGAAGGAAGGATTCTTCAAACCAGAATTCACCGCAGATGGCAAAGTAAAGCGTGAAGGATCTTTCGTCATTGTCGAACCACCTCCAAATGTTACTGGAAACTTGCACATGGGCCATGCTCTACCTAATGCTCTGCAAGATTTGCTCATTCGATGGAACCGTATGCAAGGTAAGACAACTCTCTGGTTGCCAGGATGTGATCACGCCGGTATTTCGACCCAAAGTGTCGTTGAGAATATGCTGTGGCGAAGAGAACAAAAGACACGCCATGATCTTGGAAGAACCAAGTTCGTCGAGACTGTTTGGGATTGGAAGGATGAATACCACAAGAAAATCAATAGTGTGCTTCGGAGAATGGGTGGCTCATTCGATTGGACTCGTGAAGCTTTTACCATGAACGAAAATTTCTCCGCCGCAGTTACAGAAACTTTTGTGACGTTGCACGAAGAAGGTATCATTTACAGAGCTAACAGACTCGTAAATTGGTGCACGAAGCTAAACACCTCTCTTTCAAATCTCGAAGTCAGCAACAAGGAACTTTCGGGCAGAACTCTCCTTGATGTACCTGGTTATGACAAGAAAGTCGAATTCGGTATCATTGTCCACTTCCAGTACCAGATTGAAGGCTCGGACGAGAAGATTGAGGTTGCTACTACCCGTCCGGAAACAATGCTTGGTGATACTGGTATTGCCGTTCATCCAGACGACGATCGCTACAAACATTTGGTTGGCAAGAAAGCTGTGCATCCCTTCATTGAGGGACGTCTGATGCCGATTGTCGCTGATACTTATGTGGACAAAGAGTTTGGTACTGGTGCCGTCAAAATCACTCCTGCTCACGATCCCAACGATTTCGCCCTCGGCCAGCGCCATAACCTTCAGTTTATCAATATCTTAACTGATGATGGTAAAATGAATGACAATGCCGGTCCCTATGCAGGCCAGAAGCGTTTCGATGTCCGATACACTATTCAGGAAGACCTAAAGAAGGCTGGACTGTATGTTGACAAAAAGGACAACCCCATGACAGTTCCTCTATGTGAAAAGTCGAAGGACGTCATTGAGCCTTTACTTAAACCACAATGGTGGATGAAAATGAGAGAGATGGCCGATGAGGCTATCAAGGTTGTCAAGTCAGGTGAAATTAAGATCAAACCAGAAACTGCTGAGAAGAGTTACCTTCGATGGATGGAGAATATCAATGATTGGTGTTTATCGAGACAGTTGTGGTGGGGTCACCAAGCTCCAATGTATTTTGCCCAAATTTTTGGTGAAGAGCATGACGAGAGCAATGGTGATCTGTGGTTCGCCGGCAGAACACAAGAAGAAGCAGAAAAGAAGGCTAGAGCTGCTTTACCTGGCAAGAACTTCACGCTCAAGAGAGACGAAGATGTCCTGGACACCTGGTTCTCATCTGGTCTCTGGCCTTTTGCAACCCTTGGATGGCCAAACAAGACTCATGATTTCGAAACGCTTTATCCAACTTCTGTGCTTGAGACTGGATGGGACATTCTATTCTTCTGGGTAGCACGTATGATTATGTTCGGTATCAAGATGACTGGAAAGGTTCCTTTCACTGAAGTATACTGCCATTCCCTAGTCCGTGACTCCGATGGCCGAAAGATGTCAAAGTCTTTGGGCAACGTCATCGATCCCCAAGATGTGATTCAAGGTATCGCACTAGAGGATTTGCATCAAAAGTTATTGGTTGGTAACCTTGCGCCAACTGAGGTAGAAAAGGCCAAGAAGTATCAAAAGACAGCTTTCCCTGATGGAATCCCTCAGTGTGGTACTGATGCTTTGAGATTCGCGCTCGTCTCATACACTACTGGTGGTGGAGATATTGCTTTTGATATCAAAGTCATCCACGGGTACCGAAAGTTCTGCAACAAGATTTATCAAGCGACAAAATATGTGGTTGGCAAGTTGGGCTCAGACTTCGTCCCGCAGAAGACTGCGAAACTTACTGGCAAGGAGTCACTTGCTGAACGTTGGATTCTCCACAAGATGACAATCGCAGCTAAGGAAATCAACCAAGCTCTCGAAGACCGTGAATTCATGCGCTCTACAACCACGATTTACCAATACTGGTACAATCAGCTCTGTGATGTTTACATCGAGAACTCTAAAGCCATTATCCAAGATGGTACCGAAGAGGAGAAGAGATCAGCTACCGATACCTTGTATACCGCCTTGGAGGGTGCATTGACCATGATCCATCCTTTCATGCCATTCATAACTGAAGAGCTTTGGCAACGTCTGCCGCGTCGTCCTGAAGACAAGACACCATCCATTGTCCTCGCGAAGTACCCAGTCTACGAGGCAGAATTGGATGATCCAGCGTCCGAGGCTGCTTACGAACTTGTGCTAGGTGTATCCAGAGGTATCAGATCTTTGATGTCCGAGTACTCCCTCAAGGATGAAGGAAAGGGTAAGTAACTGCAAATTTGTGGTATATGGCTTATTGCTAACCCAATTTAGTGTTTGTTCAAACCTATGACTCGACATCTCACGAAACTGTCAACTCGCAAATCCAATCCATCAAATCGCTTTCCGGCAAAGGAGTTGCGTCCCTGTCAGTACTCTCCTCAACCGAGGACCGCCCAGCTGGCTGTGTTGTCTTCTCCGTATCCTCGGCAGCGGCTGTATTCCTTCATGTCAAGGGTCGTGTAGACATCGATGGTGAGATCCAAAAGGCATCTAAGAAGCTTGAAAAGACTCGCGCAGGTATTGAGAAGCAGAAGAAAATCCTTGAAGACCCTGCCTACAAGGAGAAGGTCAGCGAGGAGTTGCAGGAGATTGAGAAGAAGAAGTTGGCAGATCTTGAAACCGAGCAGCGTGGTTTCGAAGAGACTATTAAGCAGTTCGAGACTTTAAAGCTGGAGTAGACGATAAAATCACGTAGATACTCAAAGAGCAAAAGAAAAAGGTCTTGACATTAAAGTGGTTAGGTTAGACATTTTCCAACTTGAATGATACCACAGACTTGATGTTCGATGATTCTTCTACAGTTCTGTCCTGGACCTAGTGACTTTTCCTTCGGTTATGTGCCCTCGCCAGAACCTTCAAGGGTATACTTCAGATGAAGCTTCGCAGACCTGCCTATTTCTGCTTCCGGGATGTTGGATATTGGCGGGGGATCCGAGAGCCGATCTCACATGATAAGCACACTCTGCTGACCTCGGTATCTCTAGAGTGCGTAATTCCCATCAAATCCATCTTCGAAACAGTCAAAATTGGAAGGAAATATCCAAGTCGACGGAAGAATTGGAAGCGAAGTCTCGCGTATTTACCACGCTCCTTCCTTTTTCCTTTCCTCACCATTCCTTCCCCAAAAATTGGACTTCCGTAATCGCTCATAGTTGAGCAGAGCATCGCCAGTACAACCTTCTTCAGGTTGGCTAAAGATGGCGGATGTGAAGAGATACGTTGTTTGGCCTCCTAAAATCAAACATGTCGTCCCACTGGGACATTTATATGATGGTAAGTCGCTTCTTAGTCATCATCCAGTTGTACAATCTACCACCATCCGGCTGAGCAATCTGACATCAACCAAGAGAGCGGGAACTCTTATCCAAGAGACGGAGGCAGATCTACAGAGCTCCCAGGCGGAAACGCTCTTATTCAATTCAATGACACCTTTTGCCACAATGCCGCTGGGCAGTTTTTAGGAGTCTCGGAAAACAATGTAGCTCTATGCACCAACTTTGACAGTCCAACCAGATCTAGATACCTAGCGCCGGAAGAATCAAATAACATCGATATTACTGAAAGACAGATCCCAGTTCTTGTCCGGAGGTTTTCCGATGAGGCCGATACCAAGAAAGAAAGAGCCTGTATTTGGACCTTTGGTGGTATTGTGTGGTATTTGATCACCGATGGCGCCGCATATGGATGGAACTTCTTCGAAAAGCACAGTGTCAAGTTCGGGAACGTCTTCTCAGATCGCGTCGAATGGGTCGGCATTGCCTCCATCAGCGTTGATTGGCGTGCAGGGACACCAAAAGTCGAAGCTGAAAGAGAATCACTTTCAGGAGGTCGGATACTGTTTTCCGTAAGTATCGACTTCGTCAATGGGCCGTTCAAAGTACTGACTGCAGACCAGGGAGCCGAACCTCGCCTAGGAACGTTTAGCTCTCATACAGATGGAACCTATATGTATGCTTATGGCCATCACGGTAGTGATAATAATGGCAATCATGACATCGTCCTCGGCCGCGTTCCTATAGATAGCGCGAAGGCTCGTATCCATTGGCGATTCTGGGGCGGTGAAGGAAAGGGGTGGTGCGAGGACTGGAAGGAGGCCGCCCCAGTTCTTCACAACTACCAGCATGGCCAGATCTTCCCAACCAAGCTGTTCGGAGAGGAGTCCCCTTATCGATACGGCTTCGTTGGCTGCACTCATACGGGCAACTCCAAGGTTATGTTCGGCAGAGCACGCAGAGCTTGGGGCCCGTTCGAAATTGTGGAACTTATGACGGCCCATCCACTTGGGAAAACGTCCGACCTAGGCTTCACGTATTGTATGTATGCCCATCCCTGGGCGTTTCCACAGAGCAAAGGCGACTTAATGATTACCTGGAGTGAAGGAGGGATGACGGGAGGTGTTGTTGCTGTGAAGGTTCGTTTTGAAACAGGCATTGGTCTCATGCAACCTCAGGATGGGATGGAGCCGATTCAACAATCGGTGTTTGACGAAGATGACCAAAATGAGCCGCAAAGTAGACAGGAGGTAAACAGAATGAATTTGAAGGAGAAGACAGGTGACCAGAGTGCTTCGAGGGGAGATGGGGGAAAGATGAACACGTTTGGGAAGGCGGCTGGGGCATTGTTTAGACGACTTGGAAAAGAGAACAAATAGAGGGATAAATAGTTCTCTTCATTCTGCCCAGCTGGCATGAATGGTATAGAGATAATATGCACAATAATATGAGTGAACTACCCATGGCTATATCGAAAACTGTGTCCATCTCACAAAGGCCATTCCTACCATGTCCTATCTGAACATGCACGAGTAAAATCCCAAGGGCAATATTTCCAGCATAAAATATCACATGGCAGCTGACCAATGAGAAGCAGATGACATCTTGGCGCAATGCTTAAACACTTACCTCAAAGAGAGTGCTGTTCTAAGCCGTACAAAGTTCATCAAACTTCCTCCGCACAAAGCACGCAGACCAAAAATATGTTTTGTCAGAAATCTCGACCATTCCAGAACTGTGGCGAAACCACCGCGGATTAGTCATCCACCCAGCTCCTCCAAAGCAAGAGAAGCTCGGACCAAGCCTTAAGTTTCGCGACAAGAAAGTTATCAAGAATATCTCACCTACAGACACAACCTTATACACACAATCCGACGACAGTGTGATTTTGAATTGCGCATCAACGAACTTTCGATATATCTCAAATCGTTCGAAGTAGGAAATACCAATTGATTGTCAGGCCCTGAAGCGCTTGCCTCTGGAACCCAATCCATCAACGAGCGCGCAGCTACCTATCTGCCTATCTAACCTCACCTTCATCTCTCCAAACCCAACCACCACCACCTTCCCCTCAAAATGGCCAACTACCTCGCCTCCATCTTCGGTACCGAAGCCGACAAGGTCAACTGTTCCTTCTACTACAAAATAGGCGCCTGCCGGCACGGCGACCGCTGTTCCCGCAAGCACGTCAAGCCGTCCTACTCCCAGACGATCCTGCTCCCCAACCTCTACCAAAACCCTGCCTACGACCCGAAGAACAAGATGAATGCCAGCCAGCTGCAGAATCACTTTGATGCTTTCTACGAAGACTTCTGGTGCGAGATGTGCAAGTTTGGTGAGATTGAGGAGGTGGTTGTTTGTGATAATAATAATGATCGTGAGTTTTCTTCTTTTCTTCATCCTCTCCCCCAGCCCATCCCACTCCCCATCCCTCTACTAAACCATCTACTAACTCTCCCCCCTACAGACCTCATCGGCAATGTCTACGCACGCTTCAAATACGAAGACTCAGCGCAAAAAGCCTGCGACGCGCTCAACTCGCGCTGGTACGCCGCGCGGCCCATCTACTGCGAGCTCTCCCCGGTGACCGATTTCCGGGAAGCGTGTTGCCGGCTGAACAGCGGAGAAGGGTGTGTGCGCGGGGGGTTCTGCAATTTCATTCATCGCAAGAATCCCAGCGATGAGCTGGATCGCGAACTGGAGCTTAGTACGAAGAAGTGGTTGAGGATGAGGGGTAGAGATGAGAGGAGTGTGAGTAGGAGTCCGAGCCCGGAGCCGACGAGGAAGAGGTATTAGATGAGATGGGGGTGATGGTTCTGGAAGGATGGAAAGGATGAAAATTTGAGGATGTGGAAGAGAGGCTCTGGGGTTGAAAGCAGTGGAAGAATAAAACCATATGAAGGGAGATAATAGAAAGAGAGAGTGTGTGGATGATCTCAGCTGCGATAGTGGCCTAGCATAAGGGAAAAGCATCATCATGATAATACCAGGCGTTTCTGGGCGCTGATTTCTTTCCCCTTTGGCACCGAAGGCAAACCTCATGTATATCATATCATCAATCAAGTCAAACAGAAATTTGGAAAAGTTCACTTCATACGTTATCTCGTTCTATGCCCAAAGTGATGTGGAAGCAGAATTCTGGAGACAGACAATTGAGAATACCACCCATCCATTATGTTGTTTGCGTCTATAAAGAGGAAAAGTCTCGCATTCATAATCGAGGATACGCCAGCCAGCCTAAATCTACACGAGCTTGCTCTGCTGCTCTGCACCTCTTCGCACCGTTTTTGACTAAGAAGAGAGAGAAACTGACTGGAAATTTCAGAATTGATTGAAAAGTAATACCAGCAGTAGTACCAGAAACATATGATTTTATATCTCTTAGAAAAAAGTAACTTTATCTCAATTCCATTTGTATCCGCTTTACGCTTATCCCCAACCCCAAGGCACCATTCCGTTTTATTATAGAGCCTCAAACATTAACCCTCCGCATCTACAAACTCATCCAGGCTCTGTGTATCAGTATCTTGTCTCTTCAACGTCGCCGAGTTCTCCTCTCCTGTTGGCAAATCCTTGCGTAAATCATCGTGGAAATCAATCAATCCATGCTGGGCTTGAGATGTGCTCGTAGATTGGAGAGTGTGCTCAAGATCCTTCTGGTGGGTGTTTTCTGTTTGGGCAGAATGAGAATTGTTCGTGTGTGATACAGTAGGTGAATCAGCGTTGAAATCAATAAGGTTCTCCTGAGCCTGAAGTGGTGCTGCTGGGACCGAAACCGCTGCTGGAGCCGGTGGCGCTGGCGCTGGTGCAGGTGCCGACGCTGATACTGGTGTGGGAGCTGGAACTTGTTCCGGAACCTGGGCCTGTTCTGGTTGGTGATGCTGTGGAGGAATTTGGTTTTTCTCCGAAAATTTCTGACCTGGAAGTATGGGGTAAACAGCAAGGATTTGCTCTGTCTGTTTCTGGGGTGTGTCGCCGTCGCTATAAGTTCGTCAGTACATTGACCGTAACACAGTATCGGCAATACTTACATGGTGGCGTTCAATATCCAATCCAGATCCTCTTCGCCCTCCTCGGATCCGCCGGGCCCACCTTGAACTGCCCTGAACAGTCTTGGGTGCCATTCCACTCCGTCCTCTACCCTTCTAGCTGCTTCGTCTCTTTGCCTGTCCTCAATAAACGTCTTTTCGTCTGTTGCTAGTTCATGGTTCCGTTCCTTCACTGCCTTTGCTGTTTTGGCCCATAGCTTTTGCGATTCTCGGTCATCCTGTTCTTCTAAAGGTCTGGATAATGGGGGTGATGGCCTTGCTCTGGTAGCATCGAAGAGAACTTCTTTCTTTCCGGTCTAGGCGCATCTCGTCAGTAGAGCCGGTGTATTCCCCAGCAAAAGACTTACCTTGACATTTTTGATCGTCATCTCCCCAGACCACATACCAGAGAGTTCATACAGGACCTCTCCAGTTTTGTCATTCTTAATTGTGCCCCCAATAGCATTATATGTTCCCCCAAAATAACCCTTCGTCTTAAACTCGATGTCTGCACTCAAACCGAGCTCTGGGCAGCGAACGAAGCTGTGGTCACCCAGTTCATACTTCATTTTCCCGAAAAGAATACCTCGAGCGTACATATTGGGCTGCGTTAAGATGCTATTTTTCCATGTCAGTATATTATCCATTCGTGTTACATCCATAGCTTGCAACATACTATCGCTCCCCCTTTGGTCCTGTACCTCTGTTCAGGAAGCGCAAAATGGCAATGCCCTCCATCATACTAGCAGCCGAATTTCCTAAGAATTTACTGCGAGGCTTCAGGGTTCCGTCGATTCGAATCTTATGTTCTGGAGCCATGTAAAAGTAGCTTGACTTGGGAGGGTGATGTGAGGTTTGTTCGGAGATGTAGTAGCCTTTCGTGTTGTCTGGGAATTGCCAATAGCAAGTGTAGATTTCACCTAGAACAGGGTTCAGAGGCTTCTTAACTCCTCTGCAGCAATTTATTAGTAGGTTGTGCCTTCTGAAGTAGACGGAACAGCTCACGGGGGTTTGATGTGCCATCCACTCAGGTAAAATTTGACCACCGAAACAAATCTCTCTACTGGGTCTTCGATGTCGGGCATAGGTAATAATGTCTCTGGATGTGCCATGAAGCTATACGCAAATTAGCACACTCAACTTCCATCTTTTCCGGGGCATCCTGCCCGAGCTATCTACGCACTTTGTGATTCTTTCCAGCATACTCCGAGGTTCGAGAATGAAGGTAGGTAGGACGACGCGGCTGAGATCCGCCCCAGGCCGAAGCTGTGAGATGATGTGCGAAAGGACTGTGTTCAACAAGCATATTAGCCTTTACCCCTCTTCTCGGCGTGGGAGGTTTTCGAATGTCCTACCATTTCCCTGATCTGGCTCAACGACCGTGGTTTCGTCTTCTGGATCGGATACCTTCGACTCATCGACGGAGGATCTATTGCCTTTTCCCATGATGACCGTTAGTTGCATTCCATGACGGCTACCTCGTCCAAAAGGCGTAGTGACGAGAGCTGCAAAAGCAGAAGGAACGTACTTGCAGCAGAGTGCCTCCGGTGGGAATGACCCAGGCTAACCATCCTCGCGGCTTCAAAGAGTGAATAGAAAAACGCCTTGGGTAAAACTGTAAAAATATCTTCTGCTTCGTACCGACAACTTTCCAAACGCGGGAGGTGGTGAAGTAGACCACGGGCGATATTGATGAAGGATAATTTGAGGGTTGCAAGGTTAGTCGTTGTCGCTGTCGCTGTCGGGTTGTACTGGGACAGTAAGAAAAGAAATAAAATGTTGAGTATGTCTAGCACAAGGTGGAGCGCAGAATCTTGTGCATTCGGAGGTTGAGCTGCGAATGTGGCCTACTGTCACTCACCACACCGACAGGCACGTCACAGGCTGATGTACTAGGGAAACAGAGATTTAGATCACCGTGGATTGTCGCACAAACGTAGTCATAGTCACCAAACGAAAACCAATGAAATAGAGTATCACGAGTATGTAATACGGAAATACGTATAAATGTCTAACTTATTCCTGTAAGAGTAACGTAGGGGGGGGTCGTGGGGTTAAGTTACGACGAACCTAAAGTCTGCGTCATGGCTCTAAGCCTCAGGACTCAGGAGTGAAATAGCAACCATCAACTTTGTTCGTCTAAACACCCATAATCTCTTCGGCTTGGAAAAACCAGGCTAATCTGGGACGATATATTGTAGCTCATTACTATCATCGATCCAATATCCTTTAAACTCCAAAATACTATAATATGTTCATCGCCCAAAAATCTTTTGGGTATCATCACTGGCCTCATATTCACGCACCGAAGAGCCTATGCTTTGAATCGGCCTTTTTGTTGAGCCGAAGAGCCGATAATACCGGTGCCTGATACCTTTGACGGTTGGAGCGAGAATGAGCTCGGGTATGGGTGAATATTGATGAAGTATTCACCAGGTAGAAGTCTATCATCAAGATGGAGGAAGCTATCTAAACATGCGAAAGACGCGTGGCATGAGGGCCGACAGTTGTTGCCTGTTCTGGTTCTGGGTCAAGTTACCTTGATGGGTGATGATCTTCAGGGCCATTGCCTTACGCAAGATCTATTTGAAGTTCTTTAAGCCGCAGTAAAGGCTGGCTTCATACTCGTCTCGCTTTGCTACTCACCCGACGAAGATAAACTCTTCAAGAGCTCAGACGACTGAGATGAGATTGAAGACGCCCAAGGGGTAGAGACATTGCAAAGATACTACTTAAGATCCTTTCTCATCTATGCTCTCTCAGCACCAACGCCACAGAAGCACTCGATACTCCTCCACGACCATCTTTCTATCAAAGATATCCTAGTCAACAACACCGGAAAGATCCCAAGTGTTGTATACCGGGAAGTGTGTCTCTGCTTCACCATCATGGAAACCGTGTCTGGTTCCCGAAATCCTTGATGGGATAGATCGAAGCTAAGAGCCCCAACGCTGCGTCCAGGTCTTCTCAAGGAAATGGGAAGGTTTGGTGCCAGAATAGGTTGCAGAATACGATAAAGGTGCCGCTAAAGCATATTTTGAATACGCGATACGGCGCCGTGACAAGTGGCGGGCTGTCCGTGGTAGAAAAATAGGCCGATCTGGGACAATTGATTGTAGCTGATTACTATTTTCAAATCAATGTCTCAGACATTATAAAATATCATTCTGTTCTCATCTTCCAACTGTCTTTGAGGCATTATTGTCGGCCTGTTATTTCTGCGCCGGAGAGCCGGCATCAACGGTGGATTAACCTGTGGCTAGACAGAGCTTGAAGAATAGATATGCTCTGTACCAGCTCCCACCGCTACACAGAAGAATATTTATTCTTAGGGAGAAGTAATTGGTTATCCAGAACGCAAATGGATCTATCAGGGTCCACGAATGAGAGCTACCGCGCACAACACGAGGTTAGGAACCTCTAGTGATCCACTGGTGATCCGGTATTTCAATACTGAGTCAGCACAGATATATTCACCCTGTGGGATCTCAAAACGGAGATATGGATTTACCGACTAATCAAGCATAATTCAACTCCGAAAGATTATCTCCTTGCAAGTTGTCTCCGCGCACCCGCTCTCCAAGACTTCTATTATCATTGCACCAGTGAGTGCCGAAACTTTACTTCAACTCAGAACACCCGCAGATTCCGGTACCTATAGCAGATGTGCCTACCTTGCTATTCACAGTTCTTGTGCGTTAGTTCTCGCAGATTCACCAAACTCCGAGTCCGACCCTTACACCGAGTGGAGTGAGAGTGGAGTCCAAAGAGTTCTGTCGCGGGGGAAGGTGACCAGCGAGGCTCCGGTGATTCCGGTCTACCTAGGCACGAGCTCGATATATGGAACGATATCTCCGCTGGCAGACCTACTGACTTTCTGCTATTTTAAGCTTGTGCTTGATAGTCGAGAAATTGAGTCTCCAACTACGCACCTCTACTTGTTATAAGAACCGCCGGGAAAACCAGTTTAGTTACTGACACGGTGGTTTTACGGTGATCAAAATCTCCCTTGAAACTTCTTCTCTCTTAATGTTGTACATTTGCTTTCTACCGGGAGCTCTAGACTATCTACGTTCCCTGTTCCAAATAATCTGTACAAGACTACAAGATTGTCAACTTTGGGCATTCCCCAATCCGGTTTCTCCTCCTTTCTCCTCCTTTCTCCTCCTTTCTCCTCCTTTCTCCTCAATACCCAACCCTCACTCCCTCTCTTCCAAAACATCAAACTCCCCACCGTCCTCCTCCCCCTTTAACAGCCTTCTCCCAATCTTCTCACTGCCTTCTCATTGCCTTCTCTACCACCACCTCCCCCATGCATTCTAAACCTCTCACCTCCCAAGCCGTCCACCAATCCCAAATGAAATTCTCCCCCTCATCCAGCACACCTACCCTGCCCTCAGTATTCCCCCCTCACCACAGATCCCGTCTTTACAACACGAGGAAACTAGCCCGATTCACTTCCCAACTTAACCCTACCACATCATCGCCACGCCCGCTCCCTGCTATTCAAAACTGGCTGAATCTCCGGTATTACTAAATGAGACATCACAAATGTAGTATATATACTCATACCACTTCATCCATACCTTGATCAAGGATGACAACACTATCTATTCTACCAGGTCTTTCTATCCCCTTCCCTCATCACCGCATCCAAAACCTCCCCACAGCCAATGAACTAACTATTCCTCCCTCACAACACTACCAACAATCCACAACTCATAAAGCCCATCCCCGCACTTAACAGAATGTCACCTCTCATCCCATGGCACTCCTCTCGCATGAGAATCACAGCCTCTGGAAATCTCGGACACTCCATTCAGAGGGAAGGATATGTGATACAGTATCTGAATTATTTTAAAGGTTAAGTAGAACATCCATCTCTATTCGCCCCAGCACAACTTCGTCCACTCAAATCAACAAGCACACCATACTACCCTCAATTGAGGAGAGGGAGATGCTCAAATGCTAGTGAGATTACATGGGTGGTCTGAGTCTAAGGAGTATTCAGTGGGTAGGAGTAGAGTCCATAGGACTAGTTAGCTTAGAACAATTAGTTTCTAATTACCGGAAGCAAATACCCCACACATCACCTCACTCCTCAACTCACATCCATACCCTCAACCATCACTCAGCACACACAAGAACCTCGACTATAACTTTTGTACTTATAAAATTTACTATATACCCTATGTCCCCCATGCCATCCCATCCCATCATCCCATCAGCCTCTATCCCACCCATAACCCAAACCAGGTATGCAGGGTATATTCATCCATGAATCCGATCAACCCAAGCCCCAATCCAGGCCAGGACCGTGAAGCCCAATATATCCATATCCCAGTGCCATCATTTCCCCAAGAGTTCCATGAAACAATCACGCCTATGTCCCCCAGTCCCCAGTCCCCAGTCCCCAGTCCCGAGTCCCAATTTCCCAGTCCAAGTGCCGATGCCATTCCCAAGCCAATACCCTCCAAATATGCACAAAGAAAGTCGGTCACACCCATGCCATACCATCCCATCCATATCCCGGCCTGAAGAATTATCAAAAAGAGAAAGAAAAAAACCATTCAAAGTGAGAAAATAAAACCCCCCAAAAGCAAATATGCCCTCCCAAAAACACCATCGCTAAATGATCAACCGGCCGTAACGTAACGTATCATACCATACCGCGTGTTATGTATTGCTCCTCCCATATGCGTTCGAACAACCAACCCATTCGCCAGAAGAAGCAGAAGAAATGCATCAGGCATATCAAACACGCCCATTATCTCTTTTCCCCTTCTGTATCCTACAGATGTGAATGATCGATTGTCTCCATGCCAATGACAGCAATGCTAAATCAGATGCCCCCAAAAACCTAGAAAAAGATATGTGAGACGCCGTGTTTGATGCTAATATGATATGTATATGAAAATAGTAAAATCGTCGTGATAAGATAAACTTTTGTGGAGGAGCCAAGTATGTATTTGTTGGAATCGAAAAGGTTGCAAGTTGACGTGTCTGGCTTTTGGTCAATCCTCTGCCATCAGCCATCATGTCTCGAATGACAAGAAAATGCAATATGTGTCGCCAAAATACCACAGTCGTTCTGCTCAATGAGGGTCCCGGTGCCGGTTTTGAATCCGCGAGAACTCTCCTCAGAAGCAAGGTACGTTTGTAAGGAGCGCAGCTCTGGCCTCTCTTCGTTTTGTCGTGCCCCATAGCTCTGGATGATCGGCAGAGTACTCGTCCATCGGATTACTATTAAAAGCTCGCTTCTTTCCAACGAACTTTCGTCTCAGGTCCTCGTCTAGCTGAGTAAATCCTTCTGTAGCGAAATCGCATCGGTCAAACTCCATGATGCCACCTCTCAACCGATCGCAATTTGCAACGATCAAGCTCTGGCCATCATCTGTAAAGTCCATACCACCGATCTCTCCGAAAAAGCTAAGAACCTGTTTACTGTCAAACGTCTCGGCATTGATGATATTGACGTAATCTCCCGGCTCAGCAGCAGCAAGAACCCTTCTGCCCGAGCCTATAGGTGAAAACTTCAATCCCCTAACGCAGGCCATCTCCGCAGCAATGGTTTGCACCGGTTGTGCCATTCCCGAACTATTCGTCCACTTTCGAGCATCCCAGATCTTGACTTGCATGTCTTGATTTCCGGTGGCTACAGTCCACCCATCACCGGACCAATCACATGCGAATCCAAAATCGCGATGACCTTCGAGTTCTTGTAATACTTCGCCAGTATCAGAATTGCAGATCATTACTTTACGAGTGTCGCCCACCATGACTCGGAGCCGTTGGTCAGGAGACACAGCTGTGCAGTTAATAGCATGGTCGTACATATGTGACGCGACGAATTTATTGGTAGCCACATCTAGAGTCCTGACACCTGAGTCATTCGATGCAAAAGTAACCTGAGGTAATGAGGAGTTCCGCGAGAGATGGATTTGAACATGATTTGTGATGTTGTTCTGATGCTCTGTAACAATACCCTGAGATGGCTTCGTCCCTTTTCGTGCTCGAATGTTCATCAAGCCGTACTGTCCAGCAAATCCACCGGCAGCAATGAGGCCGTAAGCAGACGTCAATGTCGATATTTGAACTTCGTCAAAAGAAGGATCAATACTCCGCAATAGGGGACTACTCATGTCCATGAGAGCTTTGGGAGAGGACATGCTAGCTGTATTGTAATGCATGACTTTGGATGTACTGGCGTAAAAAATGCGATCTCGTGACGGGCAGGTAATCAGATTTCGTAGTTGAAAGTGAGCAAGGTGGACATTATGTTGGAAATCCATACGACGAAATCTGAAATAGTTCTCGTCATTCCGAAGCCTCGCACCCTGAAATTGTTTCTATTATTTGTAAGTATCACAACGTAACTAACTACGAGTGAAGAATCAACTCACATGCCACTGAGGAGGACTGACGTATCTCAGATTAGTATAGTTCTTATAAGTCTGACGGCGCATCTGTCGAGCTTCCAACCTTGATACGCGAAGCTCCGACCAATCGATCCTTTGGAAATCGCACTCTTCGCCCTTGAGGTCGTTGATTGTTACAGGCTCGATGTCGTTCTCGGTGGTATATCTAGCAATGCCATGGGCTGCAGGACCTCGGTATCTTCGATCTTTCGCTCTTCTCATCCTGCGGGCCTGGTCCGCCCAATCGAGGAGAAAAGCACCGAAGTTCATATTGATTTGATCTTCCACTTCATTATGGTCAGCATCAGATTCCTGATCATCAGCCCAGATTGCATCCGTAGAAGGCAAATAAGAAGGAAAATTGAAAAGGCCAGCCTGCCCAAAAGAAGAACCACCCATCACTGATGCATTTGCCCAGTTATTCATGGCCTCGTTTGGAGCCTGTGCTAAACCTTCAACCGCAGATAGCAGGCTTTGAGAAGAAATTAGAGCGCCAGCGCCATATTGTGTGACTGGAGTACCCGACACTGGAGAAAGAGAAGTGAATAGAAAGGAAGCTGTACTCTGATTGTGGCTCATGAAAAGCTCATGATGTTCTGCTTGACTCGGTTCAAAATCCCCATGCTCCTGCCCATCCTGAATATGCTGTAGCTGGTGAGATACTTCTGACATGACTGCTGGCAAATCTGTCGTGGCAGCATCAGGCATAGGGGGAACAGGTAGAGGAGGCTCAAAGTCCTCAAGCCCCTCACCCGGTTCGTATATGGGATTGTAATTAGCGATATAGGGAGCTGCGTGATATAAATCAGCCAGCACCAAATCCGTAGGCATGTCTTCCAGATTATTGGGTTCCATGGTTTCTGCGTTAAATATACCCATATCAATTTGAATATGTCCTTCATGCGAAAGAGTTGATGCTAAAGCCGCGCCTCCGTCGGACATGTCTTGGTCTTCGTCCTCCGTCAGCTCCAGTAGCATTGAATCATCCGTTGCAAGAAATGTTCCGAAACTATTGCCATGCATCGTGTTCGAAGCGTCTATAGAACTCGCACTCGAGGGAACCTGAGTCGCAGGATTGGGACTTGCATGTTCTGTCAGAATGACGCCATTAGATGTATCAATATCGAGGTTCTCTATCGAGTCTTCGAATGGAGGGGTCGGCAGAGTAAAGGGCATTGCGCCGCCTTCGTTTCTCGTGGACTTCTGGTATGAGTAGTTATCATGAACAGGCACCACTCCGCAATTGTATCTGGTCAGGGAGATGTCGTTGGTATTGCGGGCATATACATCGAAGCTAGAGGAGCTTTCGTCGCAGAGACTTGGTGCAGTGGTTGAAAGGCAAAGTAAGTAAGTAATTATTCGGGACCCGAGCTGTAGAAGATGCGAGATGGGAGGTTCGGGTGGTACGAGGATGAGCGCCTCGACGAACAGAAATGCAAAGCTGCAATGTGTATCCGTAATCGTCTGGTGTGGTGAGATGCGGTGCGGGTGTTATATGCTATAAAAATATTGTAGCATTGATTATTGGGCGGAAGATTGGTGTGGATGAGCAAGGTGTACCCGCACTCTTAGGAAGGAATTCTCAGTGGTGGCGGCGGTCCTTCGGCCGTGGGGGGTTTATGGTGGCGGGTTGAAGATTCCTGACGGTATGTAATGAAATCGGCTGGCTTGTGGAAACGAGGGTATTGGTGTGGGCGTGGGCGTGTATGTGTATGTACGGGTGGATATGTGTATATGTATATGTGTGTGGCATGCGTTTCTCGGCCGCCGCGAGGTTGTCTCAATTTGAACGAGGTGGGGGATGAGGGGGACGTGAAGAGGGGACGAGCGGACGAGGGAACGAGTGAGCGAGTGAGCGAGGATGACTGTATGCTTTTTGGCTTGTGGGCATGGGCTCATGAATTTCCAGGCTAGGTGGGGTTAATGGTTAATGGTAAATGGTTAATGGTTAATTCGTTCCGCGTGAGATGGCTAGAACCATGAGTCTTCCGAGTGGTCGATCAAAAAGGCTTGTCAGAAAAGGGTCGGCTCAAGGGACTCTCAACTCGCGAAATAACGATCTCGGGATGTATAGGAATGTTCTGCAAGGTAGAGTTATATCCAATATAAAAGACGGAGGAGGGGGGAGCTTTGTCGACCAAGCCGTACCGTACTGGCTGTACCGTGTTTAGTGCATACCGTGGACATGAACATGTAGGTGATTAGCCTTACCAATTGGAATCCGCCATGGGCTTGAATAGGAAGTGCGTAGATGCAGCTACGGCAGATGATGTAGAAAGCAGACAGGCGGAATATGCAAGATGGTTTTGGGTATACCTGCCTACTTACTTCTACCTCTGCAAACATAGTTCGTTGCCAAGTATAGAATTCTATACGAAGTACTCTGCGCCTATTTTGTGCTGTGCTCCCCTTTTCGTTCCTGTCCTCCATTCAGCTTCAAAATCAATATCATCCGTTATAACATCAATATCCACAGACCTGGCAATGGTTCATGGTTCACATCAGCATATCCTCGAAAATGGTCTGATAGTTGATTGGACGGGAGACAATGCCTCCTGCAAAGCGCCTCTACCCGATCCGATGTACAGTACAGTCTAGTTGTATGGTAGCGACCAGATTAGATATCATATCAGATAACCTTATGCCTTGTTCAGATACTCAGCAGGTGTCATCGCTTTGACCTCGAAATCGAGTCCAGTCGAGTCGAGCCGATATGACTGGACTAAAAGGCCGTCGACTTGCCAACACCTTACACCTATGTACAACACAACCGAGAACAGCTAACCAACTCCAACTCCAACCTCAGCTCCAACCCCCAACCTGGACCTCGGGAATCACCTCACAATGATCGCTGCGCTCTTCTTGGTGCTTCGCTGTCAATAAATCTTCCGTTCTGCTGCCACTACTGTACATGAGCAACCCTCCTGTATTATGCCATGCACTTCTACGCATGCCAATCTGCCCCATCAAAGTACATACTTCTGCCCGATTATGTGTACTGCAGAATGCGTTCGATGCACTCTAATCGCATACAGAATACGGAATGACATGCATGAATTCGTGACTGCTTTCGTACTTCGCAAAGGCGCAAGTCCGATCCGCGCGCCGCTGAGGTTACTAATTATGTAAATGATGGGACGGCAACCCAAGCGCCAGCTTTCTGGATGGACTGATCTGATGGGTGAGGGGGAGGAGGGGAGCAGGGGAGCCTCTCGGAGCAAAAGCTGTGGACCTGTTGTCGTACCACCCGTGAATGGATACAGCCATATGTAGTACTCCTATGGGTTACATAATAAAACTTATCATCATTACTACCTGCCTTGGTTGCTAATTGCTGAATGCTAAATCGAAAGATCCTCTTCAGATCAGACAAACAACCAAGAGAACCCCCCATCCTGAAATCGATCAATCCCAATCAAGTGAGTACGAGTATCTTTTGACTGTTCATGTTGGTTCTATGTTAGATGTCGCTAGAGGTTCCTATTTGTGATAGGAAGTATCTCCGGGAAAACCTCATTGCCTTTTCCTACTCTGGCAATTTCTTGTCACAAGCAAAGTCACACAAGAAGGAAACCTGGAAAGTCATCTGCAAGAGTGAATGAATACAGCAAATAAAGAACAATACAACAGCTTTGGCTGTGAGCCACAGAGCGTGCTTTTCATCATATTTGATATTCATCACATTGTCTCATATTATTAAAAGTATATGTTGTCAGCAAAAAGGTCCAAAAAACATAACACATGAACCTACCCATTCCATTCAACAACAGAGCGAGTGTCATTTCTGGTCTGACTAGTTGGTTGAAAAGAAATATGATAGATATCATTCCAGGCTCCGAGTATTTTGAGACTTCTTTGGCCAACGGCTTCTCGCATACGACCATGATAGGCTTTTTCGGTCGGCTCAGCAGAAAGCTATCCGATTATCGACTAATTTCCCAGGAGGCCTTTTTCATAGGACCCAAGGAGAGGAAAAGATGCAAGAACCCGTCGGGAGAAGAAGCGGTGTGGGGAAGGCATGAAATGTATCCAAGTATCTCAAGTATTCGCGGCCTGTTGAATTCCCTTTCTCGTCTTCGTTTTATCCTTACATAGCCGCCGCACATGAGCAGCTATGCTGCGCGATGAGCGATGAACGACGACGAAGCAGCATCACGTCGCAATCGATCTGTTTCCGCTCTGCTCTCCCCGAAATAGAATCTCTACAGAAGCCGAATGCTAGCTGTCAGAAGTAAGTACGAAGTACAGCAGCAGCATTTGCACGCAGAATGATGAATGTTGCATCACGTGTAAGAACCGGTTCAACCTTACACGTACGATTCGAATATCGGGTCAAGGTCGCAGATCCGAGGGACTCGGAAAAAAGAAAGCGGAGGACCAACAATGATCGATATCCTGGGCGCACAAATGACATATGACTCGGCTGGATCAGCTTGTGCCTTTGGGAGCCTTCCGATTGCTCATTATCGCCGCCACGGATATGAGACCTCGGAGTCCATATCGCTATCTGCGGTTGTTTTATCAAAATCATTTTTCCACCTGGAAGTTGCGAGGCCAGCTGTCTTGCTTACATCTAGTGGTTTAAGGAATATTCCGCGCAAGGCTTCTCCAACCGCAAGGTACGGAAGCAATGCAATATCATTATTTCTTCGAAAGAAAAGAATCACCCGTAGCGCCATCGAGGTAACCGTGGCTGAAATTAGGGGCGTTTCGCTTGCAGAGCCCTTTCGTTGTACATGATGTTTGCTTATTTCTGCCTTGAAATGTCTCACACATGACTACCCTTAGGTGCCCGATATCATCGCGGCTCTTCTGGATCAAGATCAGGATACGACGTTGCTTATTATCATTATTATTATTGTTGTTGGCCAAGTGCTGAAGGAAGGGACAACGGGTGACTTCCCCGGATATTACAAAAACAATATCTGACATGATATATCTAACGAGCTGAACCTCCACCAAAGAAAACGCCAACGTACCACGAAGAAGCAACAAGATTAGGTAGGGGGAGACGACAACCAAAATGTAAGCAAGGAAGCAGAAAGTCCGAACGCCTGTCCCGAGACCCTCAGTTTACAGAACGATCGTGATCCAAATGACACCGAACAACGAATCATGGCCCCCAACTCCCAGATCAAGCAAAAGCAAAAAGTCCAACAACAGCCCCCAACGCTAAAACAATCATCTGGACCTATACAGCACTCGTCAGCATTCATTATCCACTAAGCTCACAGACATAGGCCTAGACACAGCACAAAAAGCAAAGCAAGACCACATACCTTTCCCTCACCCCTCCCAACCCTCTCTGCCCCACCCGTCAAAATCGGCAGAATTCTTGCGCCCGACCCTCCTCCCCCATGAGCCGAGCCCGTGGCACACGCCGTGCCCTGAATCGACGTCTCATTGCCCTTCCCCTTTCCATATCCGAGCTTTCCCGCTAACGCTGTGGTACTCGTGCCAGCTTTGAAAACTGTTAGGACGGATGTCACTTGTGTGGTTGTGGTGGAGGTGGAGGTTGATTGGGATGTGCTGGGAGTCGTGGTTGGGACGATGATGATGGGCGGGGGAGAGGTGGTTATGGTTGTGGCTGAGGGGGGATCGGCGGGCGGGGGGTTGTTGACGGGGGGAGGGTTTTTGACGGGAGGTGGGGTGTTGACGGGAGGGGGGTTGTTGGCGCCGATGGGGTTGCCGTTGGGGTCGAGGAATGGTTGGATGATAATTTGGGCGTGGGTTGAGAGGGGTAGGGAGAAAAGGAGGATGGGTGCGAGGGAGAGGAGATGCATGGTCGGGGTGGATGAGAAGATGGAGATAGATAAGTAGGTGTTGAGATGGCCGATTTAAGAGAATGTGGTGGTTGATGGATGAATCAGCGGGTTATTCAATGCGTATTAATGAGTGAGTAGGTGTAATTCATGCAATATTCAAAGTAATAAGGTAACGACTGTCTAAGGCTGTAGCGACAGTATAAAGTGAGCAACCAAACGACTGTATCTCAATGCTTCGATAAGTGAATGAACAAACGTGCGCGCATATTGTAAGAAAGTCAAAGCCAAGAGCATAGAGCTCGAGGTTCATATACATTTCCATGTAAACATACATCTCCCGACATGTTGACGCAAATTCCATTTACGGTAAAATGATGACGAGGCATGCAGGAATTATGGTGCTTAAAATATCAACTACATTCTTGCTGGCATTCCTTTGAGGTGGCCTGGACAACGGTTGCTCAGAGACCCAACTACCGATGGCGTGCTAGCAACAAATGTCCCCGTATTGAAACGCGAAGTTATGAGGGGGATTAAAGTGATTCTACTTATGCCAGACGTTGATTTCTTGGGCAGAAGTCCCTGTACTTATCTCCTCGACACAAGTACACTTCTAGCTGGACATACTAAAGTATATAATACACAGCTAATAATACACAGCTAATAATACACAGCTATGTGAATATAGCAGCTCATACAATACATAACTATACAATCTTGAGATGCCGCCTGACACCATAAGATACCATCTACAACCCATAGTTCACTCTAGGCGACGAAGTGCCTTAACCTTAATATCAAGTTCGTAGAGATTAACATCCGCCAACTCAACCTCAAACTTTTCGCCCTCCTTAACGCCTTCAATTGGCACTGCATCAGAACCAATCAAAGTAGCCCTCGTGTCGAAATACGATAAATCTCCATATGCCTGGTCATAAAAGGCCTCACTTCCGGCAACAAACTCAAAGGTAGCAGGTAGGGGAGCTTCCTTGAAGCGCCAAGCGCGGATCAAGAAATGGCATAACCATTCTCGTTCAGAATCCCGATTTCCAGCTTTGCACATTCTTTCTCGAGCATTGACATGTACCAACATGCGGTCGACATCAGCTTTCGAAAAAGGTAGAAAGTCTTCCTTTTCATTGCCGATAAGATCGCGCCCTAGACGAGCTTCTTCCTTTAGTGTCGCATGGACTTGCCAGTGAAGAAGTAAATCTCCAAATCGACGCAACGGACTCGTACATTTGGCCATCATTTCGACACCAAGGCCTAGATGCGGCCCAGGGGTCGTAGACGGGACTACTGTACCTAGCAGTTTAAAGTATTGTTTCGCTATCTTAGTTGGAGGAACACCCACTGCATCTAACGATGGCAAAACAACTTCTTCGTAAAACTTGGCGGGATCTTCTGCGTTACCTGTGCGTGGACTGATCCTATAAGGAATCGGTACGCCTCTCTCATGACACCAACGAGCAGCTATCTCGCCAGCAAGTAACATAATTGGTGCAACGATATCCACCTTTGGGGGGGCCTCTTTAGATATCTTGATGATCGGATCAGTCATAAGACGATCATCAGAACTATTTTGTGGAGTTTGGCCGCCAGCTGCACTGCTTTGGAAAGAAACCGATACTTCTGCCCTAGGGATGTTCATAGTAATACCGCCTCTAGCTCTTCGTTGGTTGAGTCGACCTTCACCAAGTTTTTCAAGGATGCGGAGGTCATCTTTGTGCTCTTCGGAAAGCTCGCCAATCTTCATCATGTTTCTTTTCACGGTGCTTTCCTTGTTCTTATCTTCGGCGCTGTCCTCGGGTAGCATATCAGTAACTTCCGATGGAAGATCATCCTTATTACCCTCATATCCAACCAAGCCGGTATATATAGGATCAGGACGCGGAACTCCGGTAAGAACTTCCTCGACAACAGCGGGTGTGATAAATTTGACATCCTTGAGGGTGTGTGCAGAGATACGACTTTCTAGTATATCACCATTGAGGTTCATCTTCGCACTGAAAGTTAAGGAAGGGCGGTTTGGGCCTAAACTGAGGTTGCTTTGAACGAATTCTGACGGTATCATGAAGAAAACCTGTTGAGGTTGGTATATGGTTTCTGTTTGGGCCGCGATAGAGCTACTATCCTTTGGAGAAACACGGGATGCCGGGTCAGCAGTATGAATATGAACCCAGTACTCATCTGATACAGCAGTTCGTTCAACGGATATACCATCGTCGATCTCGTGGGCGTCTGCACCATCAATACAATAAACCGGCAACTGGTCAAAGTCTGTGCGGAGCGACGACATACTATCCTCAATAGGAGAGATAGTAACCCCTGGCTCCGACTGCAAATGGTGACCAACTTTGGGAACTCGAAGATCATAAGGTACTCGACTTGCTGATGGATGAATTTCGCCAATTTCTTGGAGGAACGTCCATGCAGTGCTTTGGTTGAGCGGCAACTTCTCATAGCGGTTGAGAACACGAAGGAAACCAGATCCGGCTGCATTCAAAGAAGAAAATCGTCCGATGGTGCGAAGAGCTGCCCAGGACTCCATAAATGCAATCGCTTGAGAGAATATGCGGTTACGTCGCGGACTCGACCTTATGTCGGATTCAATTTTTGTCGTCAAAGGCCCAATAGTACCATGAGGAGTAAGCGGGCGTGATCTTCGACTCAAATCAATAAGTCGCCTGCACTCTTCAATGCACTGGATTAGATCTTTGTGGGTTTTATTAGATAGGGTTCTATGGGCCGCGGCCTCTTGGAATTGGCGAATAGTTTCCATGAACTCATGCATGTTGTTCACTTCTGATAGGGAGCTTATCTCGTACTGTCCACCAGTTCTGGTTGCCCCTTTAAGTTGTGGCCGAAACCCAAGATCATCACGCAGCAAAGTACGATGTACGGCATACAGAGCGGGATGAGAATGTTTTTCTTGTCCAGGTGCTTTGACAGTGTCGGGTAGGATTTTATTAGCTAACTCCTCCAATGTTGCATATCGAAAGGTCTTCTTGTCGGCTACTAGAGCGTGAGCAGTGTCGATTCTCGAACCGGCGCTGTGGTATATTTCATCAGCCTCCGACCAAAACTGAAGCATCTTCCGTATTAGGGGCTTTCCCAAATCGCGGGGAACCTCTGAAGTGATGTTACGCGATCGTTCAATTTCTGTCTGTGGCCGGTCCGGGAATGGTAAGTAGGGTCGGAGAACGTCAACCTCGTGGGGCTCCACAAAGCCCGGGACATAGAACTGTGCAGCCTTGGCACCTGCTTTAATCCAACGACCTGACATTGTATAGAATTGCGATTTTCCCTCAATATCACAGACGTATATGGTAAGTTCAGTTCTGCCGCCTTTGCCACTATTGGTCCTGCGATCAGCTTCCTCACAATGAAATACCTATGGGTAAAACATACATCAGTTCGACCAGATCCCCAGGAATAAAATAACCGCGCTTGCCGCCGACATCGAGTAAATCATCCTGGGTGAATTTTGAATCATCCACTTCTGTCTCTGCATCTTCATCCACTTCGAACTCCTCGCCTGCTACTCGGGTCGCGCTGTTTCCGACAAGCCCTGGTCGAGCATCATCGGCATTTCCAACATACACATGTTTATGTGAGTTCTCGGCCTCCCATAACTTCAGTCTCTCTCGTATTCGTGGTTTCTCTGGCGCAACAACTCTGTATAAAGACTGATCTTCGGACGAGGTGCCATGTCCTTCAACCTCTGTTCTTTTCTATTAAATGATCAGTCTTGTACAACAGACGAGAATGGCGCAGCATACTGTTTGAGTGGTACTAAGTGGCCTCCCGGAGCTGACCTGCAATATCTGCCTCGCCCGCAATCCAGTAGTTTCATCTCTTACTGCAGCATTAATCGAGGGGTGCCGTCCGGGGGGGCGAACCCAGGTGCGATAATTTGCAGCACATTTCCAGCATATGTAGGGGCGTGAGCTTGGCCTCCGAATCTGAGAGAGCTTCAACATCGTCGTAATACCATTGAGGTGGTGTTGATGTAGTAACCGTACCAGTACGGCGATATGAAATTTTAAAGACCCCGCAAACGCGCTCTCACCTGATGAACACTAACAGCTATATTATGGCCCGTGCGCTTCCATATTGTATAAAATCTTTTTTCAAACTTCGACATAACTAAAATTCAATTACAATCAATCCAACTTTAGGTAAGATACATTTCTCCGTTCTTTCTATCTTCAAGCTCCACTGGTATGATGAATAAAAATTAGCATGTATTACCTGAAGAAATAACGTTTCGACGATATTTCAATGTGGTCTACACCAAGATCTCTGACTCCTACATCTATCTATACAAGCACTTCCTTCAGCACTGATTGGGATCCTGCTAACATCGCCCCTTGAATAGGAGATTGCTTACTTTTCTTGTTATCGGGTATGTCGAGCGCTGCTGAAGAAGGGCATTTCACCGTGTTATACTTTGCTTCGGCGAGCTCGTACACATTGAAAGATGCGGAAACCTTTGAAGCCCCTCTCCCACTTTCGAAGCTCTTCGAGACACTTGAGGGCCGGTACCAGGGAATCAAGGACAAGATCCTCCAAAGCTGTTTGGTGACAATCAATTTGGAGTATGTCGACATGCCAGAAACTGGGTCTAAGGACCCCGATACCATGATTAAAGCTGGCGATGAGGTTGCTATCATTCCACCTGTGAGCTCCGGTTGAAGCATTCGCCAATACTTGAATTCACGTCCCCAGCCAATCTCTCGACTGATGAGTCGGCACGCGCAATCGTGAAGCCCCTGTATCCCATTGACCTGGTTTCCGTCTTTTGGGTTTGATTGGTGCACGGTATGCAGTTGATCAAGATTACCCAGTGATGGTTTGATACCCAAGTACGACGAAAGCACCATTGTCAAGCATCGATATTATACGGTAACAAGTGTAGAATGGACACGACCTTGGCATGCTTTTGGACAGGCCATTATGCACAAGGCAGTTGACGCTATATTACGCAGCGCCATGGTGCCCGTATAGATAGTCCCAGAGGATTTGATAGTCCATTTACTCAGGTAGAAGTGCAATGTATCTTACATCGTACGCGTACCCTTATGTTTCTTCGATGTAAATATCAGTAGCTATAGGATTTCATGTTTGTTCTCTATTCGCCATATGTCACTTAATATTCAGAAGCAAGAGCGCAGCCAGCTGGACTGTTAACCTCTCGGCGTGACCGTTTAAATTGACCCGACTCCCAAGACGCATGCCGCGCTAATCCAACATCATACTAGCTTACAACCTTAAATTTTATCTTCCATCTCGGCATCATCGTTTTTGCTGTCGAAACCCACGGGCAAGCGGCATCACAAACCCTCCGACTCACCGATATTCTCGCACTGCAGCGCCAAATTACTATGGATAATCCTATCGACCCTCGTTTGAGAGAAGCTTCATCGAATGCGAATTCCTTCCTGCAACAGCAACAACAATCGCAACAACATCAGAGGCAGCCGGAAAATCATATCCCAAACACCCCAAATCCTGCGAGCGCCACTCATTTGTCTGGTGCGTCACCATCTCAACTCCCTCAACTACAGCAATATCATACTCCACTTCACGATGGAAATCAGCTTCAACAAATGTATATGCCGCAAACACCGCAATCGGCTGGAAACGTTACCGATGATGGCGGAATGCCAATGGACCCTTCGGCAGATCCGAAGCGACCAAGAGCATGTGAAGCTTGTCGCGGCTTGAAAGTTCGTTGTGAGCCTGATCCAAACAACCCGGATGGTCCATGCAAACGATGCGCGAAAGCCAATCGGAATTGTATAGTTACGGTCCCCAGTCGCAAAAGACAGAAGAAAGCAGACAGTCGGGTAGCGGAATTGGAGAAGAAAATCGACGCCTTGACAGCTACTCTACAAGCAACAAAATCTGGTTCTTTGCCGATAGCTGCAGTCGGCGAAAGTCTTGAGCAACAAAGCCCGCATATGGCAGCGCGTCCACAACCCTATGAGCAGGTGACCAATGGTGGTTTCCCATCGCCTTTCTCTGGTCATCCTGATTCCAGAAATGACTGGTCCAGCTATCCCAAGACTCCGGCATCCGACAGCCAAAAGTCATCTGCGCCGCCTATGGTTATGGCAGGCCAAAAACGAAAGCATGCCGAGACTCGCGATCCTGCACCAGTTGATTCTTTCATGACGAGTGGACCATTGGGTCAGAAAACTGCCGATCCTTCGCAGTCATCCCTATGGAACGCACCACAGAAACAAACACCTTCACATGAATATGCTGATGTTGTGGATCGGGGACTCATTACAGCCGACATTGCTACAAAAATGTTCAACTGTTATGTTGAGAAGATGGCACCGCACATGCCAGCTGTAGTGTTTCCTGAGGGAACTACTGCTGCAGAAATTCGCAAGACCAAACCAATCTTGTTTCTGGCCATTCTTAGCGCTAGCTCAGGAACGAACTATCCTTCTCTCCAGAAGCAACTGACGAAAGAAGTCATGAGTATTTATGCAGATCGTATCATCGGCAATGGGGAGAAGACACTAGAATTAATCCAGGCTCTTCATGTCAGCACTCTCTGGTATTGGCCGCCCGAACATTTTGAGGAGCTTAAGTTTTATCAATTAATTCATATTGCAGCCGTTATGGCAATTGATATTGGTATGGGAAGGAAAGGAAAGAGCAGCAAGACTCAGAAGATGAAGAGCGCAGGATTGTGGAGGGATCATCCATGGCGGCGAACACCATATCCTGACCCCGAGACTATTGAAGCAAGACGAACTTGGCTGGGTTGTTACTTCTTATGTTGTAATGCATCTATGGGTTTGCGTCGACCAAATCTGATTCGATGGACCTCCTTCATGGCGGACTCTGTCGAACTACTTGAGACGTCTCCTGATGCAGCACCTACTGACAAGATCTTGTGCCAATGGGTTCGTAGTCAGCGGATTGCAGAGGAAGTGGGAATCCAGTTCTCAATGGACGACCCAGTAGCGACAGTTAGCATGTCCGATCAGAGAGTGGTATATGCTCTGAAAGGATTTGAAAAGGATCTGGAGAAGTGGAGTCATCAAATTCCTGCCGATGTACAAACGCGTAAGTTGAAGGTTACTTTCCCCTTAAGGTAGTCCCAGTTTCTAATCAGCCTTCTAGCCTCTTTGAAAATGACAGAGCATGTCATCAACCTCTATATGCACGAAATTGCCATGCATGTCGATCACAACATTGAAGAATTTAAACCTCCTTTCACTGAGGAGACTTTGCAAGGAGTTGGAGGGGAGACGCCAGATGTTTTAACACCAGCTCACATTAGTGCTCTATCTACTTGTCTCACGTCTATTGATGGAATCTTCGACACTTTTCTTAAGCTTGATGTCGAAGTTATTCGATGTCTTCCAATCGCCCACTTTGTCCGAGTTGCTTACGCTGTTGTGGTCCTTATCAAAATGTACTTTGCTGCAGCTAACCCAAATGGCGAATTGGGGAAGGTCATTGATAAGGATAACATGAAAGTGGAACAATACCTTGATGGTCTCGTCGATGTTTTCCGAGCCTCAGCAGCAGATGAGAGATCCAGACCGGCGGCAAAGTTCTTAATGGTTTTGATCATGCTGAAGACATGGTTCCACCGCCAGCGTGAGGGCAAATCCACACCTAATACTGGTGCAGAACCACTCGAACCAGAAAAAGGAGCGGGGGATAATCCAGGCGAAGCTGCAAGTGAACCCGAACAGAGCTCTGCACGCCAGGCAGCGCCGCAGCGCAGTGGACAACCATCTAGTTACAGCCCAGCCAATACTCCTCTCCAGCTCTTGAGTGAAGTAGCCACTGGTAACTCTGGTGGACCGCGTGCGGAGAACCTCAACCAATATGCTGTCCAGGCGAATGACTGGCAGAACCAGCAACCTTATACGAATTATGAGCAATCGGTGAATGCTATGAATGCACAAATGGTGCAGGGATATGGAGATATGTCAGGGAATATTGACCCTTCTCTTGGAATGGATCTTGGGTTTGCCATGGGAGACGGGTTTGAACAAGCTATGGGGATTACATTTGGTGTTGGCGACATTGGTAACTATTTTGGTGAGGATATTTTCGGTCAGTTTATGGGCGGAGGTGTGCCGGGTTTTGAGGGCATGTAGGAAACATGATATCACACGAGCTTTTTGGCGTTTAACTCTCGGGATTCAATGGTGCTCAGCAAAAAAGCATCACTACTCATCAAGTACTGTATAACTAGTAACGCGCATTCACATTTGCTCTATGTATACTGTATACTGTATACTGTATACTGTGGTTTTGTAGCGGTGCGGTCTATCCAGGGGTCTAGAAGCACCTTAATGAATGTATCAAATTATATGACATAACGTAAATGTTCAAGGGTATCTCGAAAATCTCGATATCCCATCTATGAAGATCACCGGAAGTCTCAATTTCATATCTACCTATATCCACCTTTATGAACAGAGTTTTCACATCTCCAGATCACTAAGCATTCGTCTTTCCTCTCTTCTCCCTTCCACTTTCCCATCCACAAATTTCGCGATCGGAATCGGCCGCGAGGAGAAAATTGCTTGAACAAAATGTTTTTCTCCTCCACACACTAAACGTCAAGGCCGCGCCACTAATGCATGCACGTTCTGGGGTTTTACTGCAAAATTCTCCATGTTAAGCCGAGCTCTAACTAACTCCTGACCAGCCAACCAAAAAGTTGGAAAACCGATTGATGATAGAATCGTACATTAGAATTTATATATATACAAGTACGTACATCATGAACTTGCTTTTTGCTTCGTTTTTACGTATAGTTACTTTTTTATCTTCTTTCCAGCGCGCGCGGTACTGAGAAGGAGAAGGAGAAGGCCTGAAGGACGAGAACCAGTGTATGCAATTGCGCCGCAATCCCATCCGCCAGTGACGCCATTCTCCCCGCATTTCAACTTTTTGTCTCGCGTCTTCTGACCGTCCGACGTTGTACTATTACCCAATTAATATTACAGTACCCGTCCTCGCAAACATCTGCCATACTTGCACTCCGCTCTTTCTTTCTCGTCCCAGTCTTTGGGATAGACAGATAGACAAGATTCATAAGAGCAGAGAAAATGTCGCTGTCGCAGAGAATTACCTCGCTGGAGTCGCTCTCGCCCGAGAGAGGCAGATCGCCGAGTAGCGTGCACAGGCACAAATTGAGCTTTAATCCGCTGCCGGGAACATGGGAGGAGCCGGGACAAGAGGGAGGGGAGATGGGGCATCAGGAGAGGAATGAGAATGCAATTGGTGCTTTTGAGGTTCCGAAGGCGAAGAGAATTTGTGAGTTGCTTTTTTGATTTATGATCTGGGAAATTGTTCGAAGCCGGTTTGAGGTATGAGGTGGATTGGGTTGCGTTGGGTTAAACAGGATGGTAGAAGTAAAAGTAGGAATTGGGGCGATAGAGGTTGTGATTGTTAGGAATGAAGGGGATAATGGAGAATTTCGACGAATCATGGCTTTGAAAGAGTGTCAAACATGCTAATAACTTCTCCTCGCACAGTACAAGTCGCTATCGCCGTAATATACTGTCTTCTCGCTGCAGGAATAGTCTTTGGATACGCAGCACTCAAACCAGTTCTTATCGAAGAAGGAGTATATCGAGAATACTGTACGGAGAAAGAACTAGAGGAAGGAGTACGAACATGTTTCGACCAAGAGATTCGTCTCAATTTGATGTTCACCGTGGCAGCAGTTGGCACAAACGTTGCAGCGCTCCCAATTGGCATGATTTTGGACAATTATGGACCAAGAGTTTGTGGTTTGGCTGGTAGTGTCTTCCTCGCCATTGGAGCTGCACTATTCGCCTTCGCTCGAGATGTACCATTCGATGGCTTCATTCCTGGATATCTATTCCTGGCTTTAGGAGGAGCTTTCTTCTTGATATCTTCCTTCCAGCTATCGAATACCTTCCCTAAGCACTCCGGCGCCATTCTAGCACTGTTGACCGGTGCATTCGACAGCTCCAGCGCATTGTTCCTCGTTTATCGCATGTTATACCAATGGTCTAACGAGACTCTTCACCCCAAGAAGTTTTTCCTCGTCTACCTCGCCGTTCCAGCTTTCATCTTCGTCGCTCAGCTCTTCATCATGCCCCATCAATCCTACAAGACCGTCGGCGAACTAGTCCAACAAGTCGAAGACACCGACTCCATCTACGACGACCAAATGGACGAAAACACCGCTCTCCTGCGCGAAGAGCGTCGTCAACGCCGTGAATCCGTCGTCTCCGAAATCACCGAACTCCTCGGCACCAAACCGGGCAGCAAACAAGTCAAGCAAGAAGAGCGCAAGAACAAAATCTCCGGCGTCTGGGGCGCCCTCCATAGCCGCACTGTGGTCCAACAAATCCTCTCTCCCTGGTTCATCCTCATCACCCTCTTCACCGTCATCCAAATGACCCGCATCAACTTCTTCGTCGCCACCATCCGCCCTCAATACGAATACCTCCTGCACTCCTACGAGGCCGCCGTACGCGTCAACACCTTCTTCGACATCGCGCTCCCCCTCGGCGGCATCCTCTCGATCCCCTTCATCGGCCTCATCCTCGACAACACCAGCACGCTCTTCGTGCTCTCCCTCCTCGTCACCATCGCCACCAGCATCGGCATCCTCGGCATGCTCCCCTACACCTGGGCCGCCTACGCCAACATCTCGCTGTTTGTGCTCTACCGCCCCTTCTACTACACCGCCGTGTCAGACTACTCTGCCAAAGTCTTCGGCTTCCGCACTTTCGGCACCGTCTACGGACTGATTATCTGTCTCGCCGGCCTCTTCAATTTCAGCCAGAGCGGCCTCGATGCCCTGCTGCATAAGGTGTTTGATGGGAATCCCGTTCCCGTCAATGGGATGTTGATGGGTGCGGCGCTGGTGGTGGGTGTTTCGCTGTGTACGTTTGTGGGGTGGAAGGCGTATGTGTATCGCAGGCGGGGACTAGAGTTTGAGGCGGAACACGCGAGCGAGCAGATTATGCCCGGGGCGCAGAGTCCTGAGAGGTTGTGATTGTTCATCTATCTGACTTTTGTTGATTTGTTCGCCTGCATCCTTAGCCCGTACTAGCTGCATCGTTTGGTTCTTATTTAGGATGATCTCCTGGAAAGAAGGAAAGTATAAATTGTTTCATATGCATAGTTGTGGGAGTTGGGATATTTAATTTAGCATCATGCGAGGAGTTCTTCGTCGTTTAATGTATGTATATACACTTGCTTTATTGTCTATCAGTAGGAAAGATTGGATAGGAGGGCCCAGATTTACATACTTTGAAGCATATATACGTCAAGCACTCATCAGAGATAAGCTGTGCAGAAATGTGACATTGTGAAGTCTATTCTAATATCTTGCTGTGTCTCTTTGTGGCTACGAAGAAAACAGACGCTGTTCCATATAGGCGAAGATGCTATGGCTATGACATGACTAGAGCAAGAATCGTTTCTGCTGCACTTTCATAGTGAGAAAGGATTGAGTACAGCCGAAGTCCCATGATCCCCTTTGCATACGATCTCACATCGTCCCATCTCATTCCGTTCACGTCCACCCGTTCCCGCTAACGCCATCCACGCTCAAAATATCAATATCCATATCGCTGCTGCATGTAAGGCTAAGTAAACATCAATCGCTATCAGCAGGATTCCATTCTATCCAAAGCATACTAAGTGTGAGGTCCCCAGAAGAAGGAGAAGAAGAAAATGCACCATCACGCAAACAGTCCCGGAGGATCCAACCGAGTTCACTGGGATAGAAGAAGTCAGAGTCCAGAGTTGAGCATAATGCGCTCTTATGCCATATACTACACACCCGGAGGAAAGAGGTGCTGTCCAATTGGTACCACCAACTTCAGTGTTTCCAATATATGAGCTACGACCAAAGTTCCCGAAACAAGAGGAGTCAGTACGTTTGACTTTTATCTGACTTTATTAGCGGCCAGGTCAGGCCCTTCTTGCCATAGGTAGCATAGAGTTATTCCATCTTTTTATTCTCGAAGGTCTCCGTCCATTATCCTCGTCCGTTTTCGGTGGGTTGTCGGTATGAGCTGTGTTGATTTTAACCTGATTTTGCTCTTCCTGCCGAGTAACATATTCCTCCACGGTGGCAACGGAACCTTCGTCTAAAAAGATAGCTATTTCATTCTCATCGAGCACTTGATAGTAGTTGGCCATTGTGTTCTGTTTGTAAATATCAGTGGCCGAGGCATTGTTATCTTCCACGGCCTTGGTCTCACCTTGGGAATCCCGGATCCAGTTCTCCAAGGAACCTGGCAACGGGAAGGGAGGTAATTCCAAATTCTTGTATCCTTTCCATAGGCCCACGATTTCCGACCCCCGGGCAGGGAAAGCATTTGTGACCAGCTCTACTCCCGGCGTTGTGTTCCTATAGATACCGGGTTTTTGGAGCTTGACCTTTAGTAGCGGAACTGCCTCAGCAAAATGTGGTATGTGGGACCAGTAGACTTTTTCGGGATCATCGTTAAAGGTATTGACTTTATCATGCTTCTTTAAGTACTCAATGACGATGGGTATAATAACAAATCTGATCAAGCGTTTCGTAATCTCACCCGCAAGTGCTTCGAGGGTCTGGTAAGATGATTCTTCCATTGTCTTGAGACAGTAGTCATTGTCAGTGATTCCTCCCAGGAATTATTTTAATGCACCAGGAAGGATGGCTTACCTTTACGACCACCTGTTCAACGTCATTGTAGCTATCTCTGCTGAATGCCCAGTTATCCAAGACGATATTTGCGACAACGTTCTGCTTTGCCAAACGTTCCTTTGGCAGCATTCCAATCAAAGTCGGTACTTTGATGTCATGAAGCTGGAGGCGTATTGAATAGATCCCACGCTCAATTTGCTGCTCATACATCTTGGTAAGGATGAGACTAACTCCAGTCCCGAGGGCAGATGCTTTGGGCAACATAATCGCAAACTCAGACGACTTTGCAACATTGCCCGTCAAATCGAGATATTTGTCATGACCGTGTGTGTGGAATGCCGAAGCAAGATACTGCATGAGATACCTTAAATTATGGCCTAAATTGCGTTCGTTGACCGATTTCGTAAACTCTTCTACCGCGTGAGTGATCGCTCCCTTGATGAGACCATAATGAATGGTATCTGCCGCCAGGACATCACCGTCGGAAGAAGACTTGAACTGATGACGGAGGGAAATAGCTACAGAAATGTGAACAGGCTGCTCCACGCCAACAGTTCCCCATGCATCTTTGCCCACGGGTGACTGTAGTTCTAAGTCGTTGATCGCAATGACAGCCGCGGGTTCCTCAACCAATTTGGATATTTCCCAGGATGACTTTGTTATCACTCCAAACCAATCCAGCTTGCCCTCCATTGAGTTATTCTGGCACGAGTCAGCATTAATCCCCGCGCCTACTTAAGAAGCTGCGTTCTCCATTGATGCACCCAACATCGACACTCACCTCTTCAGCCATGTGGTTAGTTAAAGGTGTAGTGTAGTTCGTGTCTTAATATTCTTGATTGCTGCAACAAGGATAAGAAACTCCAGTACTCAAAAAACAGCGCAGAGGATGAAGCTTGAGAAGCGATTAAAGGTAAACGATACAGGTATTATCAGTTAAGTTGAAGAATTGGATAACTTTTGCAATTGAGTGAAAAATCAGCAAGTGAATGAGTAGTGAGGGTATTGGGGGAAGGTTAAGGTTACGAGGTGAAGCAGAGATAGATGAAAGGCGATACTTGCACGGAGGTTGTTCTAGAGAGAAGGAGTTGAAAGATCTCTTGTCTGAAGGAAGGCATCTATCCCGGTAATGTATTTTCAAAGCCAGAATAGGAAGGAGGGGTAGCATCTGCCGCTTCTTTCCGCTTTTAGATGAGCCTCAAATGATCTGCAAACGAAAAGACGGGGTTGAATTTGAGCACTATTAATACCTAATAATACATTGGTAAATCAAACTACAAAGTGTCGCAACTACTCATGCTGTGATGCACCCGCTCAGATCCTATTTCCAGATATTTGCACGCGCGCCCTATTCAACAAACGTGGGTATAGCCATCCTAGAACGCCTCCGCCTTCCGCAAAACCTCAGTGCGCCTTTGATCTTGATAAAATTCCATCATTTCTTCATTTTTGGAGCGCACACCGGACAAACCCAAACACCTTGAGGTTCACTCTTGACACCCACGCATGCCCAATGAAACCATTCATATGGGCAACTCTCGTTATCACACGCAACCATGTCCCCGTAACTTACACTGTGACAGATGCAATATTTCCTATCATCGCTCCCCTCTTCATCATCCACGTCTGCCATGTCATGGTCGCCGTCGCGATCTCTACCTGGTCCGGGAGTCCCATTCTCATCATCATCTTCGATAGAGCCAGTTTCCGCATCGCTAAGGTCGCTATCGTTCGCAGACGCTGGAGAGCTCTTGGTCCCACGTTTGACTCTACCTAGTCCCGACTTTCCGGGTTTACCCTTTCGCGGAGCCCCACTCTGTCTACTGCCTTGTGGTGCAACCTTTTTCTTTTGTGTATTTCTTGGTCCGGCACTTCCACCACGTACCGCAGATGGTGTTCCGCCACGAGGTGTGCCAGGAGTCATCGATGAATGTCTCGCAAGCCCGCTTGAAGCAGCCGGTAAAGTACCCAATCCTCCTGTAAGCCTTGGCCGCTTAACAGCCCCAAGGGACGATTCTCGAACTTGTCGGTTGAGGAGTAATGTAGCGGCGGCTGGAGTCGCAGGTGCTGAAGCCGCAGTAGCACCGGCGGTTTGATTAAGACTGGCCGTTGCAGACAATCGAGAATGCTGGCTAGGCTGGCGAGTGTGAGGCGAGGCCACGGAGGCATTTATAATCTGCCCAAGTGGCATTAATGCGGAGGTTGTATCCAACCTTGGTCTTTCTGTAGGCTGAGGCCGTAAAAGGGAAGGAAGGTCATGATCATTTGGAAACTCGCCTCTGTCCTGCAAGGCCTTGATTTGTAAGTCGAGCTGTCGAGTATGTTTGTCGACCAGGTTTTCGGTTTTGGTTGCCAATTCAAGCTTCTCTTCTTGGAGGCGCTCTGCCTTATCGTAGTTCTCAAGAATTATCTTTCTCAAAGCTGGTTCTTTTGGATTTGGGACATGCCCACCATTGGCCTTTGTCCATTTCTGTAAGGAAGCATCGTGCTTCTGTATAATCATAAGACATTCCTGCATCTGCCGATCTTTGTCTGCGATTTCATCTTGCATAAAAGCAACCTCATTTGGTAAATTCGATACTCGATTGATCCAGTCATCAAGTACGCCAGCGGCATCTAGCTGTTCGACTTGCGGCATATTGTGCCTATGTTTGTGGACGAAATCGATGGACAAATCGTCTCTAGGCATTGTTACTAATATGGACGAGGGCGCACACTGAAACGCGTGTCTTATTCAAGGCGCCAATGTGTGAGAGCTAAGCAAAGTAAAGTAGAGATTGGACTGAATCATAAGATATATGGGATTATCCAAGAGAGAGGTTGACGGGGGAAATGTGGATGTGGATGCTATCAACAATGCATGTATCCTATGCAAATCGAAGAACTGGAGAACGAGACGGAGGTTGCGACGAAGCTTACCTTGAGAGAATAGATAATAGAAAAGGGAAGAGGTAGTGAATAATGACTCGAGATAAATTTTAGTAAATAGTGGCTCCTCCGCTCTTATCCCATTCGATGGAATAAAATTGGGAATTTTCCCTTCACAAGGTGGAAAAATTGAGAAGGCAGGGAGCGAGCGAGCGAACGAGCGAGGGTTTGATGTTGGAGGGCGGAGGGCGGAGGTGTAATAGGAATCTCTGGAGTCTCTTAGCTCTCGCAAAGTCTTAGTTGCATGAATAGCCGACGAAAGACGAACGACGAAAGACTTCCTTGCCACGCTTGCAACGCTTGTACTCGTCCGGCTTGCTTTATCAGAGGATGAGGACGACCGGATTAATCGCCGCGCATATTCACCAGCCTTACGGCTGAGGCGCTAAAGCTGATGTGGTTAGCAGCACCGGATGTAGTCTAGAACCATCTCTCCCGTCGCGCCTCGACATGGGAACTTATTCTCTCTCTGACAATCAACACTCATTCGATATACCGCAGATAATACTCGACTACACTACACGGGAAAAACCACTACCACAACCATCACAAGCGTCTGCCAGTATACGGAGACGAACGAGCAACATAATACAGCGACTAGACTCGAGCAATTGTCAAGGGACATAAGTCGTAGTATAAGAGCTATTAAATCAACAATCAGACGAGAGGTAGCGACCTCAACTACAACTATTTACTCTGGGGTGGGCAATTTTCTTGTTGATTCTTGCGTCTTCAAGACTGACAAGTCTTTCACGCTTTACAGACAGAATCGACTCTTTACCCGTCCGAAATACATACGATTCGGCATTCAATGCTTCCAAGGAACTGATCGATGAATTTCGATAATTCGAAACAACCCCGCGCAGCTCGATAAGCTTATCCTTCCACAGCTCCAATATGGTCTATTCCATGCACAACATTGTCCAGGAATACGGAATTCCTCTGGATCAAAAAGGCGACCAAGATAACGTTCGATTTCTGGCAGAAGTCAAAAAGGCAATCCACAATAATGGAATTGTTCGACCGACGGGATATGACGTCTCATTTCACATCAATCCCCAATTGGAGAAACATCATTTTGGAAGCACACATCCCATGAAACCATGGCGTCTTACTTTGGCGAAAGGTCTAATCATGTCGTATGGTATGCACGCCGCCATGGATACATATGTCGCGCGGAGAGCCACTGAAGAAGAAATGGAAGATTTCCATACCGCCGATTATCTCGACTACTTGAAAACTGCAAAGGTTGCTATGCCGGACGACGAAACTCCAAAAGCATTCAATCTCGGTGGGTCAGATTGTCCTGTTTTCGAGGGTCTTTTCAATTACTGTTCGATGTACTCCGGTGCATCCATTGACGCGGCTCGCAAACTTTGTAATAATGAGTCGGATATTGCAATAAATTGGTCTGGGGGTCTGCACCATGCTAAGAAGGCCGAAGCATCAGGGTTCTGCTATGTAAACGACATTGTTCTGGCAATACTCCAATTACTGAGGAAGCATCCAAGAGTGCTATACATTGATATTGATGTCCACCATGGCGACGGAGTGGAAGAAGCGTTCTGGTCTACTGATCGAGTCATGACTGTCTCGTTCCACAAATACGATGGAATGAATTTCTTTCCAGGAACAGGTAGTCTCGACACTACAGGCCCTGCTCATGAAGATAGTCCTGGCGCTCACCACGCGATCAACGTTCCCCTGAGCGACGGCATTCACGACGACCAGTATTTCAGACTCTTCGAAAAGATCGTCTCGAAGTGTGTGGAAAAGTTTCGTCCCAGCGCTATTGTGCTTCAATGTGGAGCCGACTCATTAGCAGGAGACCGTCTAGGACGTTTCAATGTTCTTGTTCAAGGTCATGGAGCTTGTGTTGCATATTGCAAGTCTCTAGGGCTTCCACTTCTTCTTGTCGGGGGAGGAGGATATACACCGCGAAACGTAGCACGCGCCTGGACCCATGAAACAAGTATTGCAATTAATGCCGAGCTACACTCCGAGATACCGATGCATACACCATACCGTTCGCATTTCCGACATACTACATTGTATCCAACACTAGCACAAGTGTTGGGGGAACCACGAAAAAACATGAACACAGAGAAGAAGATTAACGACATTATATCGAGCATTTACGAACAATTACGATTTGTAGAACAAGCGCCAAGCGTGCAAAGCCAACAGTTACCGCCTGATCTTACGGGTTGGAAACAAGAAACAGAAGATAGAATCAAAGAAGAGCGGGAACAAGAAGAATCTTATAGATTGGCGAAAGAGGAGGGCTTGGGAGTACCACGAGAGTATGCGACTTGAGCAAGATATCCCTGTATGAAGCGTGGCGTATGGTCTGGTGGTGCATTCGTGGCGTTTGGGTTTTGAATTATGACTGCCCCCTTGCCCCATTGTGTCTTTTGGGGAATAATAAGGAGTAAACGGTGGTGTATCTATGTGATGCTTAAGGCACTCACAAGTATATATTGAAAAGGAGATAGTTGTGATCAGTGATGTGGCGCAAGTTTCAATCCTCCAAGAGCTTTTGGATATACTACCTTAGAACTTACTAAGTAGAATCTGTGTCTCAAGCTGAATTGTGACTGGGATAGGGAACCACATAATACAACAGAAACCTTCCAAATCTCAAGACGCAGAAGCATCGATTTCACATACCATTATCCATCAAATCTACCGAACTGATTCACAAAAGTTAAGCATCTTCGACGACAGCTAAAGTTCAACGCTGGATTTTCCCCTACCGTAGCACGGGCCATTTAAGTAACACCACATAACGCCACTCCGCTGTCCAACAACTCACAACGCAACTAAACCCAACCACCAAGCCTTTACCGCATCCCCAACACCACCGTGACCGTAACACAAATACGCCCCCAAACGCCCATTTTCTTTTTTCGTAATTCATCCATCCATCTACCCATTTACCCATCTCTTTATCCAACCCTACCCCCCTTGCTTAAATTAAAACCAAATCCATCCATCCACCATGGGCAGTATCGGTCCCTCCCCTCTCCCCTACTGGCAAACCAACATCCCGCCGGCCCTCCGCTCCGAAACCTGCCCCCCCTACCTCCTCAACCAACCCGCGAAAAACATCCGCATCTTATCCACCCACCCCTCCCAACACCCCGACATGAGCTGGGCGCAGCTCTCAGACGTGATCGCGCGGGGCGCGCTGGCGGAACTGAATCGCAGACCGTTGGATCTGTATTATTACAAGAAATGCGCGTGGGAGCTGGGGAAGCGGTGGGGGGGAGTGGCGGAGTATGTGGTTGGGGGGAAACTGGGTTGGGGGGAGGTGGGAGGGGAAAAGGAAAATGTCGGGAGGCCGTTTGAGAGGACGCAGGATTATAGGGTGCTGAGGAATGATTTTCCGTATGCGTTGGAGAGGGGGATTGTCCATTTGGTGGTGTGGACGAAGTTTGTTTTTGAGGAGGATGCGGAGACGGGGGAGTTGACGGAGGAGATGAGGGAGGTGGTGGAGGGGTGGGTGGGGAGGATGTTTAGGGAAAGGTGTGGTGCGGAGAATGTGAGTGGTTTGTTTTTTATATTCTTTTATTGTTCTTTTGTCTGGGTGGGGATTTGATTTGTCTAGGTACTTTTCTGGTTTCTGTCTGTTGGTACTACGAGCGGCGGAGCGGAAACGAGGAGAAGGATATGCGGAAACAGTTTATGGAGAATAAAATGCTAATTCATAAATAGGTCATGTGGTTCGTAAACCCCCCGGCTTTAAAATCGATTAAGTCGGTAGAGCATTTTCATATTATGTTGCGGAATCCAGATCCAAAGTTTGTGGAGGAGGTGACGGGGGATGATGGGTCTGGGGTGAATGAGAGGGTGACGGTTGAGAAGCTGATGGGTTTGAAGGTTTATGGAGAGTGAAGTCAAAGGGGTGATTGAGGAAAGGGTCCCTCGGCTGATGGAGGACGGTGAAGGTTATGGTTTGAATGTGACTTGATACGTTGGAATTTCTTCTGAGTAGATACATTAGACTGGATAGATATACATGGAGATAGATATAGGGATGTAGATTATTAGAAGGATAGACGGGTAGAACGATGGGTAGATCGATAGATAGATTTGAGGATAGAGGCTTGGGATAAATTTCACTGCATGGTTTAGAACATCAACATGCAGCTACTCAATACCCATAAGTCGCTTTTGTGAAGAGTCTTTCCGGTCATTGTTCATTCCGGCTTGAAACTTGTCGCTCACCTGCAATATAGCTTGGTCTTCTGCGCCAACCTGACAACTGTGCCAAATCATCCTCCCCGGATCCAATATATGTTCTCCTGGAACGAACCCTTGGTGCTTTGACATATCTACTTACTGGTTGAAGGCTGAGCACGTCAGTGCGGTTCAAGAAGCGAGGTGTTCGAAACGGATGCTCCATAGAAAGCCTGTATATTGAGACTAAGCTTATCTCAGTCTGAAAGCCTGTCAAATATGAGATGAGGAGAATGATCCGTAAGAAGCTCGGTTTCAATAAAGACATGTGAGGATCTCGAACCGAAGAGTCGAGGAAGCTCTTGGGGAACGACTTCGGCTATCTGGTAGAATCAAAAGCAATCATGTGAGTAGCAGCACCCGCTTGGCTGCCACACAACATATTGATGAGCGAGGCCATTGTAGTACTCCTTGGTCGAAGACATGGGCAAGAACATGGCTTCGCGCCCGCGTGGAAGCTTGTATCTGGTACACTGGTAAATTTGTGGTCTTGAGGAAGCCTATCGTCAATATATGCAATGCACGACATCCGAGCCCCTGACAGGTGGCTTATAGCAACCCGAAGAAGATAGCAGCGGTAATGATGATTGGAGAAGGCGCAACGGCATAAATGAGCAGAAGTAGAGATGCGCCCCTGGTGTCCTCGCTGACCACTGACCCGTCCACAAACTCGAGTCCGTACCTGGCGAGGTAGTATGCGCTTCTGCCACACAGCTGCACAACCATGGATGGAGAAGTTAATACCCGAGCCGTTCAATAAACGCTTTCGTGTGAAAGAAGCTTCGTTGCTCAACAAGCAGTTGCACATCCGTCAATCTCGTAGAACTTTCTCGAAATTCATCAACACACCTCGGGGCAATGTCTCGACTATTTTGCGTAAGAGTAAAGAAAGAGACTTCTCCAACCTTTCCCCATCCATCATATACCGCCGACCGGCAACTATATCTCCATCAAGCAACAAGCAAACGGTCAGCCGGCCGGTCGGTCGGCCTCCTCCATGTTCATGTCCACCCTATCCACTCCCTCCACCCCGATCCCAGCAAAATCTCGTTTTGACTTTATTGACTTTTGATGTCACACTTAATCTACTCATAATATATACCTAGCAACCTTAGTAATTTCCTTTGGTCGTGGGAGGTCAGAGTCAGACAGAGGCAGAAGTCCTTCAAGGAAACAAAAGCTCCACCGTAATTTCCCCCCTTTACCGAACGAATCGGCGCAGCTTCTCCTTCTCCTTCTTTGGACTCTGATTCGACGATGGATTAAACTGTAACTTCGCGATTCTTATGGGCTGCTGCTTTAATTGATTCGGGCTTGAGCCAGCCCTGAGGGAATCGAATCCCAACTGTATAATTTGAAGCTGATGATAGAACCGAAAAGCGGCCTTGAAATAAATATATGAAGAATCTGAGTCGTACGAGTAAAAGCTCGAGCGTACGTACTCCTACCTCCTAAATCTACCTTCCGTGCTTCCCTATGCTCTTCCTTACAACTTACGAATCTACGATATGGCGGATCGCTTCCCTTCCCTTTCCCCAAAATAACCCCCGTTTCTAGGCCTTCTTAATTCCCGTTCCCACTCCATTAAGGCATGTCCAGGCCCTTCAGGGTTCCTTCCTGTAGAGACTCTCAAACACCATTCTCCTCTAGACTCTAGTAATATAGACATCGGTGTGTGTATTAACTGTGCCAGCTCTTTCTTCGCCGTCTATCGTTCATCCCAACTTTCGTTCTCTTCTTCGCCAATTTGTTTTGTTTGGTTTTCTGTGGATTTGTTTACCAATCAATAATCAATCCACTTTCCAGAATCCCATGTGCTAGAAGCTGAAATTGATACGGAGCTACTCTTTTCCTCCGTACCTTCTTCCGACATATATACGTTCATTCACTCATTGCGATCGCGAGGACGGCACTTCACATTCATTTAAAGGAAAGGAAAGAAAGGGTTCGGCGCAATAAAATACTCACACTCTTTTGTGTCGCGGAATCTCTTGAATTGATCTTCAAGTAACCAAACAACCAAAGCAGAAGGACTCCAGCTGGCCAAAATTGGACTTCGTACCACTCATTCACACTCGGCTTCTCACTTTCGATCATTACTGTAACAACTTTTCGGAAATACCATTCATTCATTTCAAGGGACAATCCAAGGTCTCACCTTCACCACATGACCAAATCCTGACCTACTCGTCGATTTTCCTTATCACCTACCTCGAACCTTCTCACCTCACCTTCACCCTCCTCAATCCTAGAAAATGGGAGGCAAACCGCGCAACTTCGGTGCCCGCGAGCACCGGCCTTCACCCCTCAAGCAAGAGGTCTCTCAACGGCCTATCTCTACCCTTCCACCGCAATCACCCGGCCTAGGACTGGTGCGGGATCCCCAATTCTGGAAACGCTTTTCAACCGCCGTGCACATGTCGGAGGAGAACCTGAAGGAGCTGGAAGCTGGGCTGGCAGGGACTGGAGGAAGAAACGAGAGGAGTGATACGATTGGGAGTGGGAATGGAAGTATGGTGTCTGGCATTGGAAAGAAGGAAAAGAAAGAGAAGAAGGAGAAGATATATGGCTATGATGGGTATGTTATGCCTGTTCTCTTCCCTTTCTTCGCCAATGTTGAACTGGGGAATGGACATATAATATCGAACGAGGAGAAAATAACTAACACACCAGCAGCGAAGATTGGCTAGAACAACAATACCGCGAAAAGCGCCGCTGTCGAGCCATCTGCATGGGCGTCACACTCATCGTCGCCATACTTGTCGCCGCAGCTGTAGTGATTGTTTTACATTTCACGGGGAGAATAAAATTCTAGCGACGGATGTGCGAAACGCATAATGAACGAACGATATGATATGAAGATAGAGAAAAGAAAGAGACCGACAAACACACTAAGACTTACGATTACCGAGACTATTATGGCGTTTTTATATTTTCCTTCTTCTTCTGGTGGATGGGATAGGGTTCAATTCAATTCGGTGGCTGCTTGATTGTAGCTTGGGCGCAGATCGATGCTGCTGTCTTTTTTTTTTCGATATGGAGTAGGAGTGGCTGGTGGAAGACGAAGAGGGGAGGGAAGAAGAAGAGTATTTTGTTGTGGGATTACCTTTATTTACGTAGGGGACGGACTGGTTGAGCATGAAAGGACGGATTATGGTTTACTGACATAGGTATGATATGATACATGATATTCTTCCCATCATGCAAGGTGGAGAGAAAAGAAAGGATGCTCGTTGCTAGAGCTGGCTTAGATGGGGAGAAAAGGAAAGGGGTTGTAGAGGAAGAGAAAGGAGAAAATTTATGTAAACCAAAAACATCAGACAAACACAAATCGAATACAAAAAACATTTGCAAAAGAGAATTTAGTGTTACCACTTCCTTTTCTGTGTTAAATACTGTTTGGTGATTGAGCTGCGAATGACAGGTAATGAGCTTGGGAGCTATGTGATGGTGGGGGAAATCACTCGTATTTGCTGAACCTACGGAAGTAGGTATGGATACTATTGGCATCTAGTTTATATCAGACTGGGTCGGGTAAAACAGAAGCAACATGTGTTACAAGTGAGGAATATATGAGGGGTTGGTTTACATCTATCGAAATGATAGTCTTCAGTAGAGATGAGCATGGGGGGTTATGATGTGATGTCTAGAGGAGGGATGTGACGTTTTTGCGTTGATAGACTGTAGTTCAGGGGTTCATTACTGGAGCAAGAGCTGGCATACCTTCTCTGTAAACCAGCAAGTAGCTTTCTGGCTTCGGATGAGGATGTTGTGCCAGCGATCTGACGATCAATCAGGGTCTCTGGTAGGCGTGATGTACGATGAGGGAATCGTCTCTGCTATCGCTAGCTCTACAGTCTCCCGTTGTCGAAAAGAGCGTCAATATTGGTACAGTACATTGGTGCTGCGTACGATGACCTAGGGGCACATAACCCCTCTCACGAAATATCGGTGAACCGTTGATATTAGCGACGGTTAGCAATGTAGCGACTTCGTACTTTGTGGAGACGAGCCAAATACTGTTACTTTAAGGTTCCGCGTTTACAAGAGAACTGGAGACGACAAGTCGGCTCTACTCCCTAGAAAAGAGCGGTCAATCAGTGCTGAAGACGGTCCGGGAAACTCGTCGAACATCTCGTCGTGTTGAAGAGCTGTACTGGCAGGACTGGTAATGGGGCCGAATGTGGGGATTGGTACCTGTATGATTGTATCAAAGCGCCTCCGTTGAAGTGGAAATGGAACGCAGGAGAACACGTCCTCAATGTCTCAAGCGATATTGAAACGAGCATGCAAGTCGCGGCCCACGCCGAGTGAGGTGAACGAGCGAGTGAACAGCGTGTTCAGTGCAGTGCAGTGCAGTGCAATCAATAGGTTACGGCAAGAACTATGTGCAAATTCATTTGTAGCTGAACATGAGAAGCTGGTTGACGTTCGTCGATAATGTTCTGGGCCCGTTTATGTTACACTGCTAATCTCGAGGCGTTGCATTCCGGAATATAGAAATCAAGAATCGATACTCGAATCCCAACCCCACGTGATGAAGCTATACATTTCATGCACGACTTCAGATAAAGCACCGAGACCTTCACTTCCTGTCGGGAGTGTTGATTCGTGGGCGCTTCATGCATGTCTCATCCTGAAATGCGATATGCAACAAAACGACGGCCTCGATTATTGATTTTGGCCTGGATACCGTGTGATTTTCAATAGTATCACGTGTGGATATGTATTGGGGTTGCATCCAGCCGGTTTTCTTTTCTGAAATCTACTGGTTTTGGACGTTGCCCTGTCGGTAGAAGTATTTGGAGGAGATTAAAGCTTGGGTTTGGGCGCCGTTAAGGTTGCACAGGTTTGGATGTCCCTGACGAACAGACATGGATTTTCTCCGTAGAGGAACCCCCCACGTGGGAATATTGCTTGGTGGGAAGTTATAACCTCTTTTTTGAGTAGGACAAGTATAATTTCAACCCGTGTTTGTCCTGAAAATGGCGCTATTTGCTTCTGTTGGCGTTCGGTGGAAATAGGACTCTCAACATATTGACGGCTTTCAGTGAAGGTGGGGTAGTATGAGAGAGTCAAGATACGAATATCTAGCGGGATGGCTTATCTTCAACCTCCAAACTGGTAATATCCGCATACCGGTGTATCGTCTTGATACTGAAGCAATAGCTGCGGCTGATAGCACAACGTGAACATAATATTCAGGAAATTTCTTCTTCCTGTAGTGCTTGGTAAAGCTGGTACGAAGTATATTCAGAGTAACCTTAACCGTGGTCATCAGTTAGACTTCTATCAAACCCCCTTTTTTGCTTTTGACTACTCGGATAGATCTGCGGGAAAAGGGTGGCTCAGTTTTAGATTCATGCTCTAGACAACTGCTCGCAGTAACTTGTAGCCGGTTCACACCTAGTGGGGTATATAAATTCTCATACGAGGGGCCAGAAATATATCAAATACGGCATCGCCGTGCTGATCGTATTGCTCATAGGGAGGGACTGTAGGCAGAGAGTCCTTGAATACGGAAGCGCCTTTCAGCTCTACCATAGAAAACACACCACGATTAAGAATCGGAGAAACGAACATGTTGCCACAACATGAATTTCATGCGCACCCGTGGGTAGTAAATGTAACAACAAACTTCGACGTTGCTCCGTGCAGGACCGATTTCAAAAAGGACGAATAACGAAAGTCCAAAATAGCTTAACATTCCAGACCCCAGTAAAAACTTAACCCACCACTTTCCGTTTTGGCAAATCCAGCCCAACATGGTCCATCGACCATCGACGGGGGAAAAGTCGATGGTCGCCATTTTAGACAGTGCTGGGTAGCTTGAAAGCTTGAACCATATAAGGATTGTAGATATATATATCTTGGGCTGTGGACCTCCTTTCTCCCTTTCAAACGTCGTTCTTCATCCCATCTTTTTCTGTGTATATGTGAAAGCGTTGTATAGAATACGAATACCTAAGCTTCCCAGGTAAGTCGAGCTATTTCTGCCCTAGCACCAATAGGGATTCCCATTTGCCCCTCCAGAATTTCCCTGCTTGTGGTCAAATTCACAGTCGATCACTCTCAACAACAAACATCATCGGCTAACATACGCCTCTTGTTTCCCCCTCATTAGAGAGCATAGACTTTTTTCCTCCACGTTCCAACAAAGCGAATTCACTCCACAAACATCGAACGGCAGATAACACAATAATACATCATGGCAGCTGCATTGAAAAGTGCCCTTCCCTCCCACCTCAAGCCCTCGAGCTTATCACCAAATGGCGATCCCGCTGAGTTCGCCCGCAAGCACCATGGCAAGACACAATCACACATGGTGAGTTACTGTTCAAGATTTTATCAGATCTACATCTGCGGTCATCTCTACACCGAAGTTCAGCAAACTTCAAGGAGGGCGTTGGACAAACGGTGAAGGCAAGTGGTACAGCTTGGTAGTAGCCGTTCACACAAGGCTTTCTCCGTCATCGAGACAAACTTCTGGCAGGATTCCAAAGACAACCGCCAGCGGACTTTGCTTCTTCCTGGTGTTTGAATCCATCACCGAGCGAGTTCTCATATGGAAGAAGAATCACGTCATAATACTGCTGGAACGGGATTCACTTCAGACCAGATTCCATATCACACAAAGTTCTGCGGAACAATACCCCGCATTTCCACCTGTGCCAGAGCTTGAAGAGTTCACAAAAGTCCCTACTATGGCGGCAGACCTGTCACTTCATTTGCGCGAGCTAACAAGCTATTCACAGGCTTTCGAGAACACCTCCACATCCGTCGCTGCAAGCCAAATGCGAAATGCTCTCAACAACCTCGCAGACACCGTCTCCGACCCGGAGCAGAAGAAGGTATGATCTAAGAATTCTTGCGGGGAGGTCAAATTCGCTGATGATGAGTAGCTTTTCGAGACAGAAATGGACAACTTCTTCGCTCTTTTCCGCAGATACTTGAACGACAAGGCAAAGGGAAACCAACTGTGAGACAGCTCTGCAAAAAGAGGAGATATGGGGAAAGTACTAACAGATGCAGTAGTGATTGGGATCGTATTGCCCCACCGGCACAAAACCAAGTCGTCGACTACAATGAGCTTGCAAACTCCGAGTCTGTGAGCTTCCTTAACAAGTTGGCTGTCCTCAAGCTCAATGGTGGTCTCGGTACCTCCATGGGTTGTGTTGGTCCCAAATCCGTTATCGAAGTCCGTGATGGGATGTCTTTCCTCGATCTTTCTGTCAGACAAATCGAATACCTCAACCGCACATATAACGTCAACGTTCCTTTCGTGTTGATGAACTCCTTCAACACAGACGATGACACCCAAAACATCATCAAGAAATACGAGGGTCACAACATTGACATCCTCACATTCAACCAATCCCGATACCCAAGAATCTTGAAGGACTCTCTCCTTCCCGCACCAAAATCATTCGACTCTCCAATTTCTGACTGGTACCCTCCCGGACACGGAGATGTCTTCGAATCTCTGTACAACTCTGGCATTCTTGACACTCTCATCAAGAGAGGTGTTGAGATTGTCTTCCTTTCCAACGTTGACAACTTGGGTGCTGTCGTTGATCTCAGAATCTTGCAACACATGGTTGAGACCAAGTCTGAGTACATCATGGAGTTGACCGACAAGACCAAGGCTGATGTTAAGGGTGGTACCATCATCGATTACGAAGGATCCGTCCGTCTTCTCGAAATTGCTCAAGTACCAAAGGAGCACACCAACGAGTTCAAGTCCATCAAGAAATTCAAGTACTTCAACACCAACAACATCTGGTTGAACTTGAATGCTGTTAAGCGTATCGTTGAGAACAACGAGCTTGAGATGGAGATCATTCCAAACAACAAGTCCATCCCAGCTGACAAGAAGGGTGAATCTGATGTTTCCATCGTCCAGCTCGAGACTGCTGTCGGAGCTGCTATCCGTCATTTCAAGAACGCACACGGTGTCAACGTACCACGTAGACGTTTCTTGCCAGTCAAGACCTGCTCTGATTTGATGCTTGTCAAGTCAGACTTGTACTCCCTCAAGCACGGTCAACTCCAGATTGACCCAAACCGTTTCGGCCCAGCTCCTTTGATCAAGCTCGGTAACGACTTCAAGAAGGTGTCCGATTTCCAAAAGAGAATCGGAAGCATCCCCAAGATCATCGAACTTGACCACTTGACCATCACTGGTGCTGTCAACCTTGGTCGAGGAGTCACCCTCAAGGGTACTGTTATTATCGTAGCAACTGAGGGTAGCACTATCGATATTCCTCCGGGATCTATCTTGGAGAACGTGGTTGTCCAAGGTTCTTTGAGACTTTTGGAGCATTAGATGGTTTATTTCTGGTTGTGGTCTGGAGGATAGGATGAGCGATGGTCCGCATGGATTTACTGTTTACGGTACTACGCCTGTTTATGCTGGCATGGGTTACAAATGTTTTCGCATGGCCTCTCAGATACATTGGGATTTGTCCATAAAAATTTAGATGAAGAAAAAATTACTTTGACGTTCCTATATCATGCCTCCTAAATTTCCAAGTAGATATCAAACCATGTTGTTATTTGTAGTCTTGTATTAAAATGTCATGGTTGCGTGGTCACCTCAGCTTAGCGAATACTCCCTAGACGTTACTCATGTTGACCCCTCATCATGGCTAACTACATGCGCTGCGTGGCAAGTGTATCATGAGAACATCTCCTTCACCAGCGACGTTTAGCTTTGCTCCACTACTGGGTGACAGAAAGGGCGGCAGATAAGTAATTGTGGGACACGAGCTGTGATATGATAGCGGAGCTCCAATGGGCTTTGGCCTCTTTCTCTGCATGGTCAACTCTGCAACCAGTATTCTAACTCATCATATTTGAAATGGTTCATAGAATGAGACGACTGCACTCTACAAGATACTGCTACAGTGAAGACATACTTCTCGTGGGAATCATAGGGCAAATGGAAGCTAGTCTTCTCACAAGCTTAACCCTGCGACTGACTAAGCTTCCGGGGGCAACCGATAACTAACGCTGCAAGCCCTCTCTTATCGCCCACGATAACAAGTCCTACTGAGTAGCGCAAGCCCAATTATCGTTACATCCATCCATCCTAGCAAAACTTCATTCATACTACTTTACTGTGTCGCGTGGGAAAGTAACTATAATTTCTACTTGGACATTTTTGACAACGGGTTATTCGTCCTACCCTGGATATTCAGATTGTTTTCGCCTTCGTCAAGTGAAAGGGGAAAGGAGAAAAGACACAGGCTTGAAGGAAGTGCGGGTTCGGAGTCCTTGCCACAGACGATCGATCACTTGAGCGAGCAAACGGACGGTTTGTTGGTCATTGGTCTTGGTATTAGAGGTGGCATCGCTAGGTGCGTAAAGTCGTTGACGAGGAGGTCTATTTGCATTATCTAGGGCCTTCAGAGTAGGTGGGAGCTGCATCCTATTTGCTCGCGGTCGTGCCATCGATAAGAACGGAACTGATCTGTCTGCTAGGGGCTGGTCAAAGTACAACTCACCCCGCCTCAGCCCTGAGCTTGACTCGAGATACCGCACCACGATCTGCGAAGCTACCTTCATACGTGCGAGGGGCGATATAAAGAGTAATAGTCAGAATCTGTATCTGCGACGATCGTCCGCAGACCGGACTACGTTCTAATTTCGAGGACATCTACTGATTGGGCACAAATACCTATCCCTTCATATATTCACATAGTCTAATATACATACATATCCGACGATACATACTGGCCCGATTCATACAGCCGGAAGGTCAAATCTCCTTGGCCCGCATGATAAAAGCAAATAGGACGGAAGAATAATACTAAGTTAATAATGGACGGGCGGTGGACGACCTCGACCGCAGGGCCGTCCAATTCGTCCACTCCTTCAACTCCAGCGGCTAAGTCAAAAAGTCCAAGTCATTTTCCTCGTTCGCATTTCTATACGGACGGTAGCGATTCTGGAGAGGACTCGCAGATGTTAAGATACATGGGGCCCTCATCGTCAGATGATAATATCAATAGTGAGATAATGGTGGAGGGAGATGAGGCTGGGTCTGAAGCCGGAAATGCACCTCGAACGCGTTCGAAAAGTAATCGGCAGACCGAGATACAGGGCGAGATCGCAGCTTTCGAGGCGGCTATGGACGATCAATCGACGGTTCGATTAAGTCGAGGTAGTGATGCTTCTGACTCTGTGGGGGGAGGCGCATCTACAGAGCGCAGACAAATGACAGGGCTCGGTAAAGCTCCTATGCGGGAAGAGAGTAGTGAACAAAGCGTTTCCACTGCTGGATATCAGGGAGACACGTCGACGACTTTGGATAGATTCACAGTTTCTGCGACTTCTTCCCGGCGAAATACAACATCATCCAGGTCTGATCGAAGGCCATCATATCAATCTTCGTCCTCGAGGCGCCCATCAGTTAGATCTACCTCGAGCAGACATACCTCGACTTCACAAACAGTTGATGAAGAAGGTGGTGCCCCGATAGGAGTTGCAATCTCTAGGGATTTATCTTCAGACGAGGAGACGCCAAGAGTATCCCGGTCGTCTTCGCGACCTACTCAACGCTATACTAGCGAGCGGGAAGCCGCGCGGAATGAGGTTATAGTTCCTAGATGGCAGCCAGACGCGGAGGTAACGAAGTGTCCCATCTGTTATACTGCTTTCGGCTGGTTGAATAGAAAGCATCATTGCCGGTATGCAACTCCCTACTTCACCAGAGGATAAATTGACTCATATATACAGAAAATGCGGTCGAGTGGTTTGCAATTCATGTTCGCCACATCGAATAACGATTCCATACCAGTATATCGTTCAGCCTCCCGACCATCCTTCTCAGTATAGCTCCATAACATATAATCGTCTCCTAGATCCGCAGGCCGAAGGGCGTATAAATAATTCTCTTGAATTTGGTGGTGGAGATAGAGTTCGTCTGTGTAATCCTTGTGTTCCTGATCCTAATGTAGCTCCCCCTCAAACGAATCAGACCGGCCATATCGAAGAGCCGCGACATGCTGTTGGTTATCATGGTAGATCTCAAAGCTCATTCGTTACATCTACTGGAATGGGTAGCCTCCCGAGCGAAGCTCGCTTTAGACTTGCGGAGCACAATCGTTCACGCACAACGCGCGAGCCGAACAGCTCTAGGAGGGCGCCAGCTATCGGATTGGGCGCACATCCTAGAACTGCAGAGGAGTTCCAGAACTGGTATAGGGAGCGAGCGGCTTCGAACGGTGGGCAGAGTGTTCGCTCGAGATCTTCAACCGTTTGTAACCCCATTCTGTTTCTATGGCCAATGCTAATGAGGCTTAAGGTTGCTGTACCGGGACGTGAAGTGACGGAAGATATGGTAAGTTGTCAATCCAATTTTCAAGCAAGATTTGTTGTCTAAAACTTATTTCTAGCGCTCCTTCCTCCAAAACGTAAGAGGACCTTCCCCAAGCTGGCAAAATGCACCAAATGCGCGCACCTCGGCACCAGTTCAACGATACACGATGTCTGGAGAAGATCTACGTTCACGCCCTCTACCACGAACACCACAAATAAGAGAAGAAGATGAATGTCCTATTTGTCATCGTGAGCTTCCATCCAGCTCCCTACCGAATGCCGAAACACTACGGTCCGATCACGTAATATCTTGCATCGAAAGGGCCACCAATCGCCTCAATCTACGCAGCAACAGCACGAGCAACGCTGCTACCGCTCCAGCACCCCGCCCTCCAATGCCCATTACTCAAGCCTCCTCTCAATCCTCCTCCTCCCAAGTTTCTGCCGCCTCCACATCGCTTCATACACCTCCTGCAACAATCACACCTCCGTCTGTGCCTGCGCAACTAGAACCTCCTGAGCTGCCTCGTCGTACAGGCGTGTTCCCGTATATTTCGACGGAAAAGGACTGTCAGGATGATGCGGAATGTCAGATTTGTTTAGAGGAATACGAGCCGGGCGTACAGATGGGGAGGCTGGAGTGCTTTTGTAAATTCCATTTGAGTTGTATAAGGAAGTGGTTTGAGAAACATCCCGGGAGGTGTCCGATGCATCAGCATGATGAGTATGGGTATTAGTGCGGGGTTGGTGGTGGGGTGGAATGTGGAGAGGATGAAGTATGTGAATGTGTGTTGAGTATCACGGCTAGGATCACTGGTTGGCTGTGGTGTCTTGTACATACTATCATGTCCTATCTCTCCCTATCCTCTCACTTTACTCTCACGCCGCACATCATCTCCACTTCTCCATTCCGTCAGAACGAAATCCGCCAGCGCAGAGCGAAGAAACACGCAAACATACTCATAGACAGCGCAAGGCGTTACGAAAGGATACCCTACAAACATCTACTACTCTTCGGAAAGGCAAGGAACACGGCGCAGGCAGCTTGGGAAGCTTTTCTTCGTCTTTTTCTTCTTCCATCACGACGTCACGAATACTATTTTTTTGGGCTGGTCTGTTTGCATCGGAAATCATAGAAAGAAAGATAAGGATACAGGAATGGGTCATGGACATGGATACCAATTTGTATTACTTACTGTAGGAAGGGATAGAAATGCATTTCTGTAACTTAGGAGCCAGGGAGATTAGAGGAATTAAGTTAAGGTAAAAGACAAGATTTCTGGTATACTGTTTGCTATTCGTGTAGTTGTTTCAACTTGTTTGTAGTTTTGTGGCGGGGTGTCTTGATGGGTGTTTGTTATTTGTTTGTCTATCCCCGTAGTGAGCGAGCCAGTTACTCAGTAGCCTCTCTCCTGTATTCATTTCTCTCCATGTTCCATCTATCTTCCATTCTATCTTCATCTCCTTCATCGAGCCACCCGCCCAACCCAACTAATTGGAACCCCATTCCCTCATCTGACTTTTCCCGGTCAGGTGAACCAGATCACCGCGGACAGATTCACATATCATGAGGCACCAAATATTAAATCATCGACAGATTTCGTGAAGAAGTAAAATAATACACACACCTACATACATACACGCTATGAACCAAACCAAACCAAAGCCAAATCAAAAAAACATATGGTATCAGGCCGTCTTTCCTCGAAAACGAGAAATACATAAGAAGACTAGAATAGACTAGACTTTGAAAAAGGAAGCAAAGCTAATCAATTATAGAATGAAAAACTATCATACGGTTTTTGGATTCCCCCCTTCCTGATATTGCCCTCCTCTACACAACCAACCAACCAAATTTAAGAGTAAGAGTTCCCAATGAAATACACTTGTTGAACCAGCCATATTCCACCATAGCACCTACCTACCCCAACCATCAACCTTCCCTATCCATTATTCCATCCCAACCCCCCATTATGCCTTTCCCTCCCTCCCCTTACAAATCCATCCATCCATCCATTCCACAAAAGAAAATTCCCAAGTAAAAAAGACCATGCATCACCTCCCTACCTACCTCCCCTCACTCGACGACCCCTGCGTCCCCACCGGCGTAATATCCCTACTGGTCCTCCCCCCAACCTCCTTCTTACTCAACAAACTCCTCCTAAACCCACTCTTCGGGCTCTCCTGTCCACTCTCCGTCGAATTCATCACAAAATTCGACTTCACAATAATATAGCCCGCACCGCAACGAATCTGTTTCTCCTGCATGGTGCCCGTCTCATCGATAACCAGCGCGCCTTCTCCGAGATCGTCGTCCGAGCCGAAAGTATTGTGCGCTTTGACCGAGACCTGGAAAGTTGCATCTGCGGCGGCAGTGCACTTGAAGCTTTCTTTCTTTTCGTTGAAGACGACGGTGCCGGAGGGCGACTTGATGTGTTCAGTTTTGTGGATGACTTTGGGCTTGGGGCCGAGGGACTTGATGTAGACCATGACGCTGGAGGAGGGCGGGAAGCCGACGGCGGAGACGATGGTGAAGTTGGCTACGCCGATGGGGGCGCCGCTTCCGCCGGGAGAGCCGAGGTAGTTTGAGTGGGCTGAAGCTGCTCCGAAGGACTTCGTGCGGCTGTGGTGGGGGGTGGACTCATTTGGAGGGGTCACTGGTGGTCTGATTTCTGGGATTGGGGGTGGTACACCTGTATGTCCGCTAGCACGTCGTGGACCACTGAATCCATTGGTTGTGGGGACGTCTTCTTCGGATTCGGCCGGTGTGCCGTTTACTTCATCTGCATCCTTCTTCTTGCCACCTCTGAAACTATTCTTGATGAAGGAAGCACCTTTACCGACACCATGAGCAGCAAAACCGACACCCTTGATAGGAGCACCTGCGACACCTGTGACGATTTTGCCTGGAGTTGCGAACGTGCCAGAGAAGGTTGAACTACCTTGGCGAGATCTAGTTACGTAATCCGGACGGAAGAGTAGTCGCAAGCGTATGGTTCCTGACTTGCCATCCAGAGCTAGGTTCATCTCCTTAGGCTTGAAGGGTTCGAGAAGATTTAGATTAATCTCTGTCTTGCCAAGATGGTCTGCCTTATCACCAAAGTCCCAATCGAGTACATTGCAAATAAAGTTGGCGGCTGTCCTGGAAGGTATCTCAACCTCGAAGAACTCGTTCCAAGCTGGGTGCAGAGTCTTCTTCTGGACCTTGGTCTTGAATACAGAGTTGCCGTTGAGCTCGAACTTGCAATAAGGATCAGAGTATCCGTTGCGGTCAGCAGATGGAAGATCTGAAGCATCGAGGACATCAACACGGAGTTTACCCATGTTGTTGATACTCTCACTGGGATCAAGGTCCATTTTCACTGGGATATACTTAAGAGAGACTTTGATACTATTGGTTCGGCCCTCGTCATCTCTAAGCTTGAGACTATTAAACAATTAGCATTTTTTATGGGATTACTCTTCAACGAAAAATATAGGAAGGGGGATGTGTGCAGGATGATAGGTTGATAGAGAACAAAACACGGAGATGGAAAGTCATGGTACTCACATTGTAGGGTTGTTCAGGCACTGCTTCAAAGTCGCCAAAGTATCCCCGCTGAGCTTCGCAATGGTCGAGTCCTTCTTCTCCTCACCCTTGCTTACCTTCTCTCGAATGCGTATAGTGATTTTCGAGAAATCAAGTTCACGAACAAAGCAATCTCCGATCTCATCCAAAGTCATTTTCTTGGATCTCATTGTGGATGAGACATAAGATGGGAATGCCATATCATCGACAACGACTTCCACGTGTACATTGCTTTTGGTGAGTTCACAGTCGATGATCTTGAAGATGATAAGACCCGACTCATATTTGAGCAGCTCTTCTGGGCCAAGACGAATCTTTGGTAATTCCTTTTCCTTGGGTGTCTCTTCTTGCTCCCTTTCTCCTTCGGCAAGTTTTGCTGCCATTGCAGATTCGCTCGAAGTTCGTGCGGGCTTTTCTGGAATGTCACCGTTGGGAACTCCACTGATGCGGCCTCTTTCGATGGGACTCTTTCGTGCAGCCTCTTCTTGTTCTGCTTCTTTCTCTTCTTCCTTTTCTTCTTCTTTCTCCTCCTCTGGGTCTGCAATGTTTAGGCAAGGGTAGAACGAGACATTGTAGTTGAGTACTCCTCGAGGCGAACCCTTTCCATGCATGCGCAGACCACTTGCTTGTGGCTCTTTAAGATCGTGGACAAGGTATTCGCCATTCTCGTGTTGAGTGATATAGTCGGATGCCAAGACTTCCACTGATCCTAAAGAACGATCGCTGTTGATCGTTTCTTGGTCCATAACCTCGAGAGTTAATTTTTCCCTAGTACTATGAACCGGAACGTAGATGACCTCGTCCCAATCTGGATTGAGGTTGTTCTGGAAAGTAACGGTTCTCCCCTTCTCGATACCGGACAGGAGCACTCTGACGTAGGGGTCAGATTTGCCTAAAGTTTCAAGATTGCGGAGGTCGCGAGCGTTCTTGAAGTGGAATCTCATGACACCAATAGGCGTAACGTATCCACCGCTGCCTGCACCGATACCTTGTAAAGCAATGGGTTTCCATTGGAGGGTAAGCTTGACTCTACCTGTATTGGCGCCAGCAAGATTGTACCATTCTTGACCCTTCTCCATCAAAGTTAACATGTCGTTGAGCTTGATTTGATAGGTGCCAAGAATTGGATCTGTGCCGAGGTCTCTGTCATCTTTGATAACAAGTCCGAAAGTAGCAGTCTTTCTGTCAGTGATAAGAATTTCCTTAGATCCATTGTCCCAGATGGGATTGTTCGTTCTCTTGAGCTTTCTTGTGACGTGTAGCTCCTTGTTGTTGAGGAGCAGTACTGCATAAGGGTTGAGTGCACCGATAAGACTCTTCGTGCCATCCAGATCTTTAGCTTGCTCAACACAGAAGCGGGCGATTCCGGTATTAGATTCTGGAGGAGGTTCGACCGTGCCGTCTGCAAGTGTGCGTCCTTCCAAGACAGGGAAGAATCGAAGATCTGAGGACAAAATACCACGTGCCTTTCCGTTTGCCATAACTTCGAGTTGCTCATTCTCGTATTCTGTCACTTCCTGTACCCTCTCCAATGGGAATGTAGCTGTACCGAGTTCTTTGTCTTTTCGGTATTCGTTGTAATCAAAAATCTGCATGGTAAGACTCTCGTTGAATGAAGTAACGATAACATATTTGGTCTCGTTCCATCTTGGATTTGCGTTCTCCTTGATAATCTTGGTTTGTGCCAATGGTGCGCCGTTGTTGAGCGACAAAACAGTGTAGGGATCGGGCGTTCCAGCGAATTTGTCGGGGTTCTTGAGTCCTTGAGCGCCATGAAGAGTGACAGCCAAGACACCAATAGCCTGATCGACCGGTGATCCAGAAAGCATCTTCGCAACCTCGATTGGGAATACATTGGGAGCATACATAATTGGACCCACGTTGGCATGAATTTGCTCCAAGATAAAACTTTCAAGTCCGGGAATGAAGTTAATGTCGAAACCGAGTGTCTCCCCTCCAAGAGGCTTGCAGACATAATCAATGGTGGGGCGCTCTAGGAAAGAGACTTCTATTCTGTCCACATGTGGGAAAGGAATCTGAAGCTTGATTTTGACGCGCATCATACCCGAAAAGGCCATGTCTTCGACAATGACATCCAGGCCCTTACTGATCATGGCCTTTCCGATTCTAATCTCGAGAACGACTTTTGGGTTAACCTTATTCTTGATTTGGCGAGAAGTCATATCGGCATGATCGTTTGGTGTAAAGCTGAATTTCCAATCCATAAGAACGATGTCATCTTCAGCTTTTGGGTAGGTCTTCACATGCTCAAAGCGAGGGGGCTTTGTTCCTAGTGTAAATGTCTTCATCCGTAGACTGTCTAAGAAGGCGGGCGTGGATGTGCTCAGAACCTGGTCAACTGAGTTGATGACAGTCTCGGCGAGGACTGGCTGGAAAATTGGCCAGAATTTAACCATGAAGCTGTTCATCCACTCCAAACTCTCAGTGTCCGTCTCCAATTTATTTTTGGCAAGTTCTCGGTTGACATCGTCTCGGAAATTGCGTCTCACACGGCGTATAGACGTTCTGTAGTAGGTGCCACATATCGCCATGATGATGAATACCCAACCAAGCCCTCCTCCCAGGGTTGCTACCAGCCACGACGAAAGACAGGCAAATACTATGACAGCTGTATTATGATACCAATCTGCGAGACATTAGTGAAAGTTTTAAAATATAAGAAAGAAATGTCTATACCCCCATAGAATTTATCTTCCAGTTTTCCCTCCACCCAGGTTTGGTGGTCCAGAAGACTTTCGGCCTCCTCCCCTGAATCCCCGGAACCAAATCTCGGGGCCCAGCCTGCTCTCTCGATCCAGCGCGCGTCTTCGTCGTCGTCGTCTAAAACTCCATTTGTTCCCGGTCCTGCACCGTTCTTCTCCTTTGCTGGGGCTGGGATAGCTCCCGCAGTCGTGGGTGGTGGTAAATCGTAAGCTCCCGGCGAACCATCATCGATATCCGTAGCTATTGCGACACCCTTCGATTTATGTTCATGGTGAAATCCCTCTGGCACACGCTAGAAATTCACCCAGATTAGCAGGGATTGAAGGAATGCTAGGAGCATTACCTACAGCTCGAGCTTGCGCGGCCTTCTCCTCTGGACTTGCATCTGGGTTGAAAGTAAAAGCCTCAACACCAGCTTTCTTACTTTCCTGGACTATCTTTCTCTGTGCGTCTTCCGCAGAAACTGAGCTGTTCGGATCCCGCGCTGCCTCCACAGCTCCTTGCTGCTTGAGCTCCCCCTCCAAACCATTTGTTGTCGACATGTTTAGGAGACTGATCCGTTCGAAGGTCAATTGGGGCAGTCGACAGTATAGTTTTGGAGAGTTTTGTGCTGGCTTCAACCCGACCACGACAAAATAGGTCGCTGGATAGACTGGCCAGCAAAAGCAAGGAAAGGGAAGTTATTAAGTGCGGGATATTATATGTGAGTGGTTGATAATCGGGGTTAGGCGGACAAGGGTCTGAGATGCGGAGTGAGCTCTGAGAGGCTGTAAATCACACGTAGAAGCTGGGCGAGGCTGGGTGCTGGTTCCAAGACTTCCAAGGTTAGCTGCTTGCTGCTTTGCTTTTTCTAGGTAAGGCAAGTGGGTGATTGAGCGATTGAGATAAGTAAGAGATGTCTTCAATGAATCGGGACACAGAGATTGACCAATCGGTGTCGTCCAAATTGGATAAGCTCGGGATGGGCGATGATAGATTGAAAGCTTGAAGCTCCCTGGACCCTTACCTGGCTGAAAGAATGAGATTGGAAGATTGAAGCTTGACTTGAAATTACCCAAGTGTGCACCGCCGTCCTGTGGTGGCTTTACGGGATCCTGGATCCTTAGGTAGGGAGCTGGTGACAGTGGTGAGGGATAAACATAATCTGGGGTCCTCGATACTAAGAGTGCTGCTAAAGTTAAGGGGCCGAAAAGCGAACCACGGAAGTACGAGTCTGTGAATAAATACGGGTGAGTGAATGAGTAAGTCTTACTCTGTATAATTTATTACTTCTAAGTTCATATCATTAAACCGAAGCTATGACGATGACGACAGACAAAGACCTGTTGCAATGATCGTGTCGTTTGCAAACGAGTTTTGTCCAAAGCCTTGTTTTCGGTTGACAACAATCTGAACCCCCGAATTTTTTTGGGAATGGCTCCAAAATGGCTAGATTAGGGATCTCCTTGTTACAACTTGTATCCCTTGGTGCTCTCTGCATTCTCTCTGAGCAGATTGTTCCACTATCTTGTCACCTTATGTTAGACATTGTACTTCTGTACAAATTCAATGCGAACGCACAATTCGTATGCAAATGATTTCACGTCGCCTTGAGCCACCTTCTTGTGCCCGACTGGTACTTGTGAAAGATAGCAGAGGCCATTGATCACCGACCAGAGAATAGCGGAGAGCTGCGTGTTTTCAGCAGGTGCAGGGGCTAGACAGCGACGAATATGTCCCACAACGCGGCATCGTCACCCATTCCACACTGCATTTTAGATAAAGCCGCAGGCTGCATTGGAAAGGAAGAGGGTGTATTGGTATAGAGCTGCTTTGGATGCCCAGCAGAAAGCCACTTCACGGAAGAACGACAGGTTGACAACTTGATACATGCACGTCGGGTAGGGTAGCTACTTATATACTGAGAGATTGTTCTCATCTAACCATCCAAACTTTACCCGGCCCTGAGGAGGTGTCTTCATTATCTCGGTGTAGCCGTTGCACTGGCTAATCTCGGCCTCGTCACCACTTATTTACCATTGATAGAACTGCAGATGGTCTGGGCGGTAAAACATTGTACCTGTTTGACACAACAATGGATGAGACCGCCCGTCTACCTACCTATCTGCGCTCCTACAACATGGACGAACTTCGTAAAGCTGTTAAACCAAACGTTGGTTGGTGATGACCGCCCTAAATGTTTGGTTGTGAATACTGTTACGGAAGTACGCTTACGCCAGTGGATAGTGGATGTGTGCCACTTAGGCGTGGCTGGTGAAGCGTGGCATTGAACATTAAGCATTGAGCATTGCGATTGTCGCCGGTTGGCGGTTGGCGGGGTCGCTCTATACATGTGGTTCGGTGATGTGCGTGATGCGGCAAGATCAACAGCGACAATACTGCGAATAGACAAAGTTAAGATATTCAATTTATGCAATACTCCGTACAGAAGTACAGTACAGGAGCAGACCCAGCAAACTCAGAAGACCCGACAAACCCGAACAGCTTCCATATTGTGCCCTCGATTCAGACCACTGTTACCGCTATGACTGCTCCGCTCCATATGGCGATTACTTGCCTATGTGGCACCTGATTGACGTCTATCTTGCTTCATGCAGAGATGAAACAGGCACTCTAAGTTCAATGCTTTCCACCTCGACGTCGACGGTCCACCTCATAGTAGGCTCATACTCCGATCAATCATGCTTGATACCAACAACTAGAGGAACTGCCTCTCTTGTTGCGGCCGGGTCATCTTGAGATTGATCCCCTTTCAGATGCTTGGCATGGCCTATGAGGAGCAAATCGCTTCGTCTGACCATCCGTGATCCAGTGGCATCCGCTGACCATCCATCCAACCTGGCATCCAACACGAAGGCATTACTTCGTGCCATTACTGTTAGAATTACCACGGAAGGACCGTCGCTGTATTTATAGGCCAGGTCATCCATCTCATTACATGTGAAATCTCAGGATACGATGGGATACGAAGTGGCCCCCAACCAACTAACTGCAGTCTGCAGTCTGCAGCACGGAGAACTCTAACCTTATGGCGCGGTGTCCAGTAAGAAGCGTACTCTGTCCTCGTACCCACGCAAAATATCCCGTTGGACATGGACCCTTTTTATGGAGTTTGGAGCAGTTAGAGCTGTTAGAGCAGTTACTTATGGACCCTTTCCCCTTCGTAGCGCGCAATCCGTTGCTATCCTGGGCCTGCGAATCCACGATGTGATCCACACCAGCGAGGCTCATCTCACTCGTTTTACGCTCCGTAACCTTTCCCAGCTGCGTGCCGGCCATGTCAAGGTCCTCTGTGGTATAAACTGAGACGAGATACGAATCCGTCGAATGGTAAGGTTAGCTCTCTCTTGAGTCTTGACACTGTACACTTTTACGCACACAAACACATACACCGATTAGATGACTATGCCCTGAAACACGTTCCAGAAAAAGGATCCACGAAAGCCCTTGCAGAATACTGTATCTTCCCAAGACTCAAGTTCCCTCTAATCTTGTATGGGATTCCCGCAATTTCAAGCATTTTCTGGCTATGCCCATTTCGCGGCAGTTTGATTTGATTGAGCCTTGAGCCTTGAGGTTATCATCTACCTAGGTACTGTCGTCCCGGTTACCCTATCTTTCGACAATCGATCTCTGGCGACCGTGGGTGTAACCTCAGCGAACCCCAAGTGAATATTGCTATTTCAATTCTTGCAACCGCAATTGGCACCGCCCTTTTATTCTTATTTTGTCCATTCACACATACACAACTGACGATACCCTCGCTTTTTCGAACAAAACAAACCTTGCTTTCAAAAGTGCAAGTTTGGTTCAAGTCCGCGTTCTACAAGTATTGCACCTGTTGCTTCGTGGTTGCTTGTCGCGTGCTTAATACACCACCTAAAGTAAATCGGTCAACGCTAGGTACTTTTATGCCCGCCGTGGGAGAGAGACAATGGACGCAATCGACGGAAAAGAGCTTGATCATAGACATCTGAAAAGTCGGTTGATGGGAAAATTCTTTGGGAAGGATGGTGGAAAGGAAAAGAAACCTACGTCCCCAGAAGATGTCTCTGATTTCCTTCATGGATCTTCCGATAAGCTGTACACGGCCTCTTCGCCCACGACGACCTCGACTACCCCTCCCCGACAGCCTGTACTCGGTCGAATTGATACCAGCTCTGCACGACGATGGCCCACAGCAGCCGAAATAAACAATGGAAGGAGGAATAGATCTGCAAGCCCAAAAAGAAGCCGGAAAGGCTTAGTTGTGCGCTTTGCAGAGGCACAACCAGAGGTTATTGGTGAAGGAGGTGAAGAGTGCATCTCTCCAACAGCGGAGATCTCTCAGCGAACGAGAGCAGCAACCATTCCACAGCAAAGCGCAAAAGATCGAAGACCAGGAGCTCCCCCCACCTATGGTTCACATGGTCCTCCAGATCGGTTTGGGGATTCTGACACGTTCAGACCTCGACCTCTCCAACGCACCCAGACTGGCTTCTCGACGATTTCGGACGAGAACATAAGTTCTGTCATTGAGCAACCCCCTCCTTATCGGCAGAATAGCAAAGAATACGGAATTAATGGTAGTGTTAAGGACGATGTACGTAGCCCATCACCTGCGAAAGCAGAGGCAGCAATGCGTGCATCTGAAGGCAAGGCGTTAGTAAGAGCTGCGTCCGGGTACTTCGACAACCCAGATCTAGCAGCTTCAGGGTCTGATGGGCCAGCTTCTCCATTAGATGAAGCCCATCTAAACACAATGAGGAATACCCAATTGACTTCTCCCCCTGGGGTTTCTGCGAAAATGAACACACCTAGACGCCCAGAAACGCCTAGCGATAGCGGGAAGTCGAGTCCTCCTGCTGTGGACCAGAGCCCTTCTGTATTCTCAAGAGCATCTACATCGACTTCTATCAACGGACTTGACAGCCCACCTTCTGTTTTACGGACGCCGACCTTCAACTTACGGGAGGCAGCAGTTGCTGTTAGCGATGATGCTTTACAGGAATTTTCTATGCGCACATCACATATGTATTCGCTTTTTAGACTTTCAGCCGAATCGATCAAACCTCTAACATCCTGTTCCTTAGACGAGCTTATAAGGGGCGCTTTATGGTGGTTTCTAAGGGGTCGACTAAATCTGGAGACGGCTATCAGGGACCGGTCAACAACATCGGAAGCACAACAAAACAATTACCTAACAAGGCAGCAAGCATACACAGACTTAACAAAATCATATTGGCTTACGGAGAAGATTGCAACCAAGTGTCCTGAGCTGAGCGGCCAACAAAACTCAAACAATAATCCCAGTAACACCGCGGAAGCACTTGAATGCCGCCAGGCGATTTTATCTGGCCTACGCAAGCTAACCATGGTTAGTATTTCTATCAGCGACTTGTGTGAACAAGCTAACCTCAAGTGCCAGTCTATGAAGCGCAACAATTTCCTTCCTCCGGAGGCTGAGAACGCACCCTTAACACAAGGTGTGGATAATTCTATCTGGGTAAGGGATGATGGGAACAGAGATCTACTCTCATTGCAACGACCCAAAAATACGATTCCTTTGTCTGGCGCTCTTCCTCTAGGGGATTCTAATTCGACGTTCACCTACGGCCGGTATTTTACAGAAGCCTATTTGACAGAAGATGCGGATCCTCAGCATTACAGCTGTCCATGTGTTATATCTGTTGTGCGAAGACAAAATGAAGAAGATTTGAGATATGTCATAACCAATCAAACTGGTACCCTCACCCTCTGCGTTCAGGATGATAAGACTCGTGGTCCAACATGGAACGACCTTTCTTGGATACAGAAGAATAATTGCTTGGATATTAAACTGCCAAGAGGGTTCATGCTTCGACTTCGTCTAACTCAACAGGACTTTAGAAGTTTGCGAGGCGCGTACGATCTTCAAAACAGTCTTCGGGAGAGCTTCTGCCGACTGGAGGATGAGGAAATAGTTTTCGAGATGACGGTGAAAGCTTTCCAATGCTTTGGGCAAGAGAAGAACTCTCAATCCTTCCCTCCTGAGGTGGTGCCAAAATGCGAGGTACGCCTATTCGAGAAATCCAGCGTTGAGAAAGCAGCTACGGGACCGAGAAAGAGGCACAGAGGATTCCGTCTTGCAGTCTTAACAGGAAAGACGACAAAGAACTTCCGTGGAATCAATCAAGAAATCCTTCCAACAAACCCGATTTATTTCAACTTTTTACGTGGCGACAACGGCCTTCCAGCACTTCTTCTCAAAGCTGATGACGGGCGGTCAAGGACTTCGATGGTGTTTACATTTGACGAAGTAGAACAGCGGTCTCGATTCCATGCAGTACTCACCAGTAGTGCCGTAGGACGCGAGGAAACGGCATTCGCCGAGGCTTCTATCCGTTCATTCGGCATCGAGGAATCCGCCAGTAGCACCGGTCTGAAACGCCTCACAGGTTTAGAATGGCAAGGGATCAGAGTCATCAACGAAGATGCACTTGATATTCAGAATACCAAGACTGTTCTGTCCGAGCATCTACGGGTCATCATGGATTTCAGGACCGGGACGCTAACAGATCGATTTAACATTGGGCAGGGGGAATTGAAAATCCGTCTCGATGTTCACTCACCAAATGAATTGAAGATCTTGCGACAACCGCAACAGGACATGACCATTGTCGCAACACAACCACAAGCACCAAATCAATCGACCAAAGAATTTGCGGACGTTCTGAGGCTCGCTGCATCTGGGGAAACAACACGTACATACGTCTTCCCAAGCCCTCAAGAACTTCATCTATTTCAAGCAGCCTTGACTGGATACGTTGTGTTATTCGATGGCAGGGCATTATCATTCAACATTGCAAGAAGACGAATGGTGGTTCCTATCTACAAGAAATGGGACGCTGCCGTGACTAGATTGCAAGTTGTTCAGAAAGAAAAAGTGGTGCAGCTAATTGCATTCTTCGAAGGTTTTAGTCATGGTGATTGCATGGGTTTTACCTTGAAGTCGACCGATGTGTTCGAGACTTCCAACAAGGGTGGGAAGTTCTCCTTGCGTATTGTTGACGCGAAGTTTGCCATGCCTAAACCTCGTGGTGAAGGGCAGCCCCCGCCAGATAATGGCTTCGTCAATCTGGATGTAAGTTTTTGAACCTTCGGCTTTTGTTGTACTACATCGACCAAACAGCTAACCTGATTCCAGATGCCGGATTATCCCGGCGAACATGACGACATTACAATTGTATTTGACACAGATACTGGTATGTGCAAATCTCACTGGTTCGCCAGCTATAGTTCTCTGGGGCACGAAGATCCCCCAAACGGAACTCGTGCCACTGTTTCCCATATCCAGACCAATGGCAGTACCTGCGATCTGCTGGCATATTCACTCATTACAACATTGATTTGCTGACTTTGCTCCACTAGAACGTGACACATTTACGAAAGCATTACCAGCACCAGTCAAGGTGGCTTCACGCATGGCATCAGTAAGGAGATGAAACACATATTCGGACAGCAAAGCAGTGCTTCTACGGGGAAAACGCACGGAACGGCATTATTGGGCGCATGGCGCAATGAGAGGAAATATTCCAAAATTAGCGAGTAGCATTTTTTGCAGAGAGATATCCCATTATTTACACTATTGTTCGGATGAGGGCTATTCGTCAACCCTCTTCCTAGTTTTTTACTTCTTGGAATATCAAAGCATACCAAACTTTTACACCATATTCACGATACACGGTAGTACTGGGCTAGCTAGCTGGTCTAACGCGCTATGCTTGCTTAGTAGGTATTTTATTTTCAATCGTTTTCTTGAATAGCTGCACACGCGAGCAGAAAGCATCCCAACGGCAGAGATCCGAGAGAGAGAGAGAGATATGATGCGTGCTTCGCCTCCACGCTTTTGCGGCCTCGGGGCGGCCCAACTTTCTTAGTGGCTTACCTAGCTCGGTGCGGTGTCGTTCGGGTCATTTCTAGCTCGAGGTGAATGCTTGTTTGGAATTGGAATCTGGAGATTTTGGAACTGGGCTTATGATGTGGTGGGATTGATTGGTTGGTTGATTGATAGCATTGGTTACTTGCGATTTGGGTGTTTGTACTTGTATTATTAGAACCTGCTGGGAAGGTGGTGGGTTTATTGATGGGCCAATTCTTGTATTGTTGTTATTATACTTGAGTACATATGGAAGAAAACAGGTTGGATGAATATATATGTATGGATGTATGTAACTTGGTGATTTCATAGTTCTTATCTGCATAATTGTATACCTCCTATACTAAGCTCTTGCTATTATATCTGTGACCACCCTGAACGTACGAAGTACACCTCACCCACTCATTCAATCACCCACTGGTTTTGAGATAGTGAATAGCTGGAAATGTATAGAAGTACATGAGATGTTGAATAGAACAGAACCTTTACTCAGCAAGACGAAGATGGGATAATTATCGGCTTGATGCGTTTTTCTAAAGCAAACGCGGAATATCCGCATCGGGCTCCTCCCCTGTTGACTGGGAAAACTAAATATAGCTCGGCCAATCCTGGCACAGCCGTTCTGTCGTTCCGTACAGAAGCGTAGTGATCGACACCACTTTCTGCTAGGTTTTGCACGGCCAGTGAGTGAAGTCACAGCCACACTTACCCACAGAAATGGAGATGTTTGGAAAAAGGTTGCCGGTAATAGCTAGGTTTGGGATGGGAGGGAGGGACCTTGGAAGACGGAAGTTTGATGGAAATGAGCTTGATTCGGGCGTGATTTCTGGTTGCTGGATCTTGGTTTCTGGTACTGGTTTCTGGGCTAGATGGGAAGGGAAAGTAAACTCTCTGCTGTATTCTATTTCGTTGAGTGGCTAAAGGGGGGCAGTTGGGTTGGGGATATATCGCACCACATCACAGAATGTCTAGTCTAGAAGAAAGTATACCTGCCAACTCTTTTCAATTGATTTCGTAGATAGTCCGAATAGTGAATAGAGATATGTATCTCCATGTAGATCTATGTCAATGGGACGAGAGATGCCTCGACGGAAAGAAAAGAAGAAAACGAATGCACTTCTTGCTCTGTCTTCTCAAAACACGATATAGTGGATCCCCCGGTCCGGAATACGAGAGAGATCACCCTAAGGTTAAACATATTTCGTACTCCTCCAGTTCCGCTGCAGCCAGAAGCTCCAGAAGCACCAAAAATCGCCCAAATCACAGCAACCGAGCAGCCAAAGCAGACTTTCTGCACATTTCCTAGCAAATCACATTCACCCAACAACCGTCCAACGACCAAAACCCATCCATATCCATCCACATCCACATCCATCCAACGAGGCCAATCTGCCTGCTGCTAACGTTAACTGTCACTCACTACTATTATACCACTATACACTACTATTACTACTATTCCCTATTCCTATTATTCCATTTCTTTCCTTTCCTTTTCCCTCTTTTCCCACCTACTTTGCAGGATAACCCTATTACCTACCTAATCCATTTTACTGCCATTTATTTAATTGATTTCTTCGGGACTGAATATCGACTTCCTGTCTTACTTTTGGACCTTTCAAAGCCCTTCCCTTCTCAGTAGCGCTTGCCAACAGAAATTCATTTGGTGTTTCAGAAGGAACTAAGCCAGGCTTGTTTGCTTACAGTGCGTCCAGTCGAATTTGGTCTTGGGCTTGGAGAGGCTTGACAAAACCCCGTCTGGCTAAGATCTTATCGTGCTTTTTGGAATAGGCACCTTCACAGCACAGTTTGCACAGCTCTGGAAACGGCGACCCTACCACCATGACGTTCTAATTCTTCACCAATCCTTTTCGTATGCCGTGCTGCTCCTAACTGTCGTCGCTCGCTGGGTACGGTCGCTCCTTCGTGCTACCAATGCCGGAAATCTCGACGCTCGAACCGAAAGTCGTTTCGAATATTCATGTTGACCATGGTCAAGCGAGTTGTTCGAATACCACATCGATAATGTCTGCGGACTGTTGGAAGATGGAGGAGAGGGAGGGACAGAATATTGGGAGCAAACGGAATACCAGAAAGTCGATCACGGCCCGACATCGAGCTGTCGCCCATGACCGAAATCCCCAATTCAGTCTCCCCGGGAGGACTTTTGCCAGTACCTCGTATTCGACCTGGGGATTCTTCTTCATACTGTTTGCAAGTCTTTGGGTCAACCCTGCATCGGCGGTCTTCATAACGTTCACGAATTGCCTCTCGGAATCATATCAACATGATCAACCTTTCCAATTACAATTTGTTCCCTACTTCTTCGACGCAGCATTCAACACTACAGATCCAAGTCACAACCTCGCAGTCAGGGTCTGGGGCAATGTGAAGGGATCAGGTCCTGGCGCACAGTTTACTGTAGCCCCGCCGTCCAACGATACTGCATACTGGAACAGCAATTCAACCGATACAAATAATGGAAAGATTGTGGATGTGCCAGACTCGAGCCTCCAGCTAGCCACTACGCTGTCTAACAAGGTGACAGTCCTGACTTACGAGCCTTACAGTAAATATGTAGATTTTTGTGAACAGCTTGTCAATGCTTCGTGCCCTCTCGGGCCACTTTTTAATGCGACCGGGTAAGTTGCGATGGGTATATTTCACTGTCCGTTTGAAGCTGACTGATACTTAGTTATGACCCATATGTTCTGCCTTCGTTTGGCTTCTCAAACAACTTTTATTCGTCGTATGCATTTACCACGTTCACGACGACTATGCTGATCAAAAATGGCGATAAGGCTGCTACTCCTATTGGTTGCATATCGGCCAATATCACACCTGACATGGGAAGTAGTCTGTCCAGCACCATCAAGTATCTCCCACTCGTAGTGCTCATATTTGTTGGGGTCGCAACCGCTTTCGCAGCGATATATAGTCCTTGGGGAACTACAGATACCTTCCGTTGGACCACGAATTATGGACGAGACGCGGATCTCCTTCGATTAGTTACGCCAGGCTTCGGCGATTGCTTGCAGTACATTCAATTCGTAACCCTGACAGGTGGTCTAACTCTCAATTACCCCGGCTTTTACCAACCCATTGTCAGCAAGGTCTCCTGGTCCGCGCTTATGTTCAATAAAAGCTTTGTGAGCAATACCTACCGTAACAGCCTTGTTGATGGCATCTACGTAACCAATGCAACATATGGTCTCGATCAGATGCGACAGTTGGTAGGTATGGGAGCAGTCGATGATGTGTGGGCTGGCATGGCCGTTTGGCTGCTGGCTATGATCGGAGTGGTTCTGGTGCTTATTCAACTTGGCTTTGCAATGCGCTGGTTCTACAGATTGCTTATGGGCACGCAAGAAGAAGACTTGAGGAAGAAGAATATGCCTTTCTCTGTTGGGAATGTCATTCGCATTGTGTTCAATTATTTCCTTCTTCCCGTTGTTGCCCTTTCCATGTTTCAATTAGTTGTGGCTGCCAGATCCCCTGCTTTCACTACAGGGCTGGCTGCGCTTATGCTGGTGGTTATCGTCGTGTTTGCGTTTTGGCTTCTCTACTTCATTGCCAGCACAAGACCAAAGTCCTACCTCTTTGATGATTTGCCCACCGTCCTTACTTACGGCTCTCTATACAATACGTACTCGGATAATGCGGCTCCGTTTGCCCTCGTTCCGGTCCTTCTGACTTTCGTTCGTGGAATTGCCATCGGCGCTGTTCAACCTTCTGGTATCGCTCAGCTGGTTCTTCTTGCCATTTGTGAAGTCATTACCGTCTTGACTTTACATGCATTCCGGCCTTTCCATTCGCCAACTTCGATGAACGCCTACCATACATTCTTTGCTGTACTACGATTTGCGACGATTCTGTTGATGATATCATTTGCTCCATCTCTTGGTGTGACGGATGGACCAAAGGGGTGGATTGGTTACGCAATCTTGCTGATGCATGCGATTGTACTTATCTTTGGTTTCATGCTGAATGCGGTGCAGACTATTGTAGAAGTCGCTGCTCGACTTGCAGGAGCTGGTGGAGACGAAAGTGGTGCTGCTAGAGGTGGTTTGGTCAAGGTGTTTGGAATGCGCCAATTATCTCGAAGGTTGCCCCGTCGTGACGCTGCATCTCGACAAAGCCAACTATCAAGTGCTGCTATGCTTTCGGAGCAGGACAGGAAATCATATCTGGTTGAGGGAGGAAGGCTTAGAAGTCAATCAGCTGGTAGTGCTGGTATTCTACTGAACAGACAAAGTGTAGGACTCGATTCGGCCGTGGATGCATATGGCGCAATGCCCGCGCACCATGTCGGTAGTGGGGTGCCGAGCTCCTATACACCCACAACACCAGGAGAAGCAAGCACATTCTCCTTCTTACCATCAGCAGCGGCACGCTCTGGTCGGGATAAGGCACCTATACTGGGCCTAAACACAATAGACACCGCGGATCCTTATTATCGCCCACCAAGATTCCGTCGGCCTACGATGGACGCGAATTCGGCTGGAGGAAGAAGTCGAGGTTCATGGGCTAGTGGGGATTGGACAAATAAACAATGGAGTCAGCATGAATCAGGCCCATCAGATGCTATTGAACCTCTCGAGGGGCCATCGATATCTGGCCGCAATAGTCCGACACAACCACCACCGTTAGACTCATCACTAAATGATCTTAATCGATCCAAAGCGGATTATACTACAAGAGAGGTGGACTTCTATTATGGCGTGCGGGGACCGGCTTTGAATGCCAATACTCCTAGCAGAAGGATAAAAACCGGTCCAACGGATCCTACAGGAATACCGGCATCTGCTGTAGGATGGTTCAGAGGACTTTTTGGGGGCAAAACTAAGGAAAAGGGGAAAGGATTCGAGGTAGTACGAAGCTCGAGGATGCCACCAGGAATGAACAATATTAGAAATGCACCGGGCGAGGACTCTCCTCCGGAGGGAATACCCGTTGCGACCGGAGCTCTCCGCCATGGACCTATCGATTCGGATTCTGATGATGGACGGCGTAGCGTACGGTCTCGCCATTCTGGGCCGCCGCGTGTTGACGGTGCGGCAGGAGATGATGATGACGATGAGGACGATGGAGAGTTAGTCAGTCCAATAGGCTCGGATGATGGAACGAGCTACCATGACGAGGATGAGTTTGAGATGACGAGGATATCCGATATCCCTCCATCCCTCCAAGGACTCAGTATCCCGGAAGGTGGTATGGAATTACCAAGCAGATTCCCCTCAAAAGCCAGTTCAAGAGTACCTCACGGCACAAGAATGAACGACATGCCATTCATGCCCGTCCGTCATCCCTCCCGCAAACCCACCGTTCCCCGCAAATCTTCCCGTCGCCACTCCCAAAGCGTCGACATGACAGTCCGCGGTGAAGGCTCTAGCAATACGCATACGCCTCAAATATCCATAAACTCTCGTCTTCCTTTCGAACGGTCGAACTCGAATAAACGGCATTCAGACATCTCGGCTAAATCGAGCATCTCAAGGTTTGGAGGCACGGATGGTGGTCGCCATTCCCGTCATGCATCGTCGTCGTCTTTCGGGGCGCATTTTACGGCGGATTATGGAAATGAGAGACCTACGAGCGTGGGGTTTGTGAATCAGGGTCATGTGCATACGGTTGCGGCGGAGGAGAATCGGACGGAGTTTTTGGGGAGTCAGGCGGAGTTGGTGGATGGGGGGATGGGGGGGAGTGGTGCGAGTAGTATGGAGAGGATGAGGTGATTTTTTTGGTTTTGTTATAGGATGCAGGCAGGGGAAGGGGAAACTGGGGAAATAGGACGGGATGGAATGGAATCCGGAATCATACCTTTAGGCAAGGCAGATATAATTTATATACATAGAAAAACGAATTTCCTTGGTTCGGGTGGTGTGGTCTGGTGTGGTGTGGTGTGGTTCTTGAGCGCAAAATTTATTACTCGGATTCGAATAAAAGTTGATGGGTGGTTTTTGGTCGGCTAACTATGGGATGGGAATCAATCGGTCATGGTATGGACGGCACATAGGTATATGGCGTTTTTTGCTTTTGTTTCTGTGTGTGTTTTGTGCTGCGAGGTTTTGGTTTTGAGATGGGGTTGCGTGGGTTGTATGGATGGATGGATGGATGGGGGGTTGTAGAATGGAATGGGATGGAGTGAATTGGGGAGGGGAGGGTTGTGTTTTGGTTGGTTGGTTGGTTGGTTGGTTTGGTGCTTTGTAATGGGATGGGGACGAGAAGTAAATAGGGGGATGGGAATGGGGTCGGCTGTTGGAGTATGGGGTTGGTGGGGTAGTGATGGTGATTTTTTGTAGGAGAGGAAAATAAGAAGAGTAGGAGTAGGAGTTGGGGAGGGAGGCAGAGGGAGACGGAAAGCACAACACAACATTACATATATAATATAACAAAGTTAAAGTAATGAGAGATATATAATCAAAGCATTTGGTATGGTGTGGCATGATGTGATGCGTCAAACACCTTTTTGTTTTTGAGAGGGCTATTTTGTGGACTAGTTGTGTTGCTGGGCGGGGCTAGGTGGTGCTAGCTGTTGTAATGATAAAAGGGTTTATGGATAGGATAGGTAGGTTTCTATGGTTAGGCTTTCAGGAGTAGAAGGGGGTGTATGCAGATATAAAAAAGGTATAGATAGAGATGGGACAACCGTTCGAGATCACGAATCTCCAAGATTTCAGATGTCCAGACTGCAGTGTAATACATGTATGCTTCCTGGTGAACATGCTTTGAGAAACGGACCTTTTTATACACAACACATTTGAGACTGCGCTGCCCAAAGAAGATGACAGAAAACCAACGGATGGTATTCGTCCAGCCTTTATCAATGTTCGAGAGATTGTTAAACAATCTATTTGTGGTATTCTTCTAGCTACTGAAGTTATTTGACAGATAAGTAAATAATCAATCTAGAGAATTCTTTTAGCTATTATCATTTGAGCTTTTTAACTTGCACCTGAGGTATGGGGATTATAATGGAAGGGAGCTAGCTGTAGTGGCCGGAGGGTAGGGTCACTATGCGGATTAAAGAATCTTCAAATGGCGGAAAGTCCTGCACGAATACACGTACGACTTGCTTTACGGGGTTGACAGTGAGGCAATTACCATTTCAGAATTATACCCTACCGACCTACCCTTCTCGGACCGCTCTGATACAGACCTCTACCCAGAACTCAACCCCAACTACCGTCTCGTTAAGTGTTCCCCACTGGGTACTCAGTCCTTCGGAGAAGTCGTTATCGCCTATAACGACGACCTGCCATACCGGCAACTACTACGCCTGTGTACACCTCCACCAGACTCCCGCCGCACCATCTCAAGGAAGCGGTTCAGTTCTACCGAGTTTCTAGGTACCCGCATTCATATCGATAAGTTGGGCCAGAAGTCTACGATACCTCGCGATCCAAACACTCGCTCTAGACAACCGCTATACAGACATATCTCAAGAAAGCTCGCAGACGGCGAAATTCCATCAAACGAAAAACTTCGCGAGTATAGAAAGGAACACGGACCACTCCCGAAACAACTCTTGGAAAAGTTGGAAGCATTGCGCGAGGAAGAGGCATGTCTGTAAGCTACCTTGTCTTAGCACATCCCTATACCCCTCGGGAGGTTTCCGAGCTCATGCTTGCTGGACGTGAATAATAATGAAATCAAATCATTATTTGAAAGACCGCTAAATAACTGATCTATGGTATTTCTCCGGCTATCATCATTAATTGAAAGATCGCTAAACAATCAATCTAGGGTATTCTTCCAGCCATCAACATTGTTCGACAGATAATCAAACACTCACTCTCTGGCATTCTTCCAGCTATTATCATTATTAGACAGATGAATAAACATTCAAATATGGTATTCTTCCAACCATCAACATTGTTCGACAGATAATCAAACAATCAAAAATTGAGATTCTTTCAAAAGACCAAAATGTTCCTAACAGTAACAAGCAACCACATCACTCTTCCTCCCTTAGTCGCTGACTACTGGTAGTCTCTGGCGAAGGGGGTGTGCGTGCTTTAGCCTCTCGCGAAGCCTGTGCCCTGTCAAACTCCTGAAGACAGTCGAACGCCTTCCTAATATCATCCAAGCGCTCACCGCGTCCCCAGTCGACGATGTTGTGAACGTACTTGTAGAACAGCTGGTAGTGTTCAGGGTCTTGCAGTAGAAAGCCCCTGACTTTCTGCATGTAGTAGGAGTCGTCCTGTTTCCATGTAACATAGAGACGCGCTTCTGTGCCGCTCATGGCGATGCTAAAGGCAGCAGTTTCGAGCAACTGAACATGCTCGTCATTGATTAGCTTCAATCTGTCATTGACCCGTTCCAATAGGTTAACGCATGCCACGGAATCTCCGACGCACTGGTTACTTGCAACCCACAAGCTTCCTGGGCTCGTACCATCACAGGATTTGAATTCCGTGGCGAAGAATGGAAGGATGACATTACTGGCACCGGTGTTTAACATGTCTGAGAAGGAGATAAGTTGTGCGAGTTGCTGGTTAAATGCCGCTGTCGGGTATCCGTAAATCATGTCAGGGTTTGGAGTGCTGAGTTTGCATTGGGGGTTGATTTCTGGGACGCAATGTCTGTTTATATTGATATTATCGAAGCGTTGCACGTAACCATCGGTTCCTGGAAAAACCTTTGACATAAAATAAAACTGGATCGTTGATTCGGCAACAATTTCCTCTTCCATCCTTTGAAGATCCGCATCGAGTCTGATTTGATCCAATGATGGACCTGGGGACTCACGATCTCTGCGAGCCTTGTGGATAAGGTTGCTGATGTGTTCTGGAAACTCTTCAAAGGCTTTTCGTACGTGGATTCGGTTTACGTACAAGTTCAGGGATCGGTAATTGGAAAGCGAAACGAGACGAGATTTGGCCGAAGAAGCACTAGGAGCTGACGGAGCCGAACCAGAAGGAACCTAAGAGGACCGTAAGCTAGAAGCAGGCGCGGATGGCACGCGGAAGCCATCAGCATCTATCCTATAACTCATGTCTGGCTCTGACTTGGTAGGCCTCCCACGGGATGTCTGGTTTTCCGAGCGGCGAAGAATATCTGATCGACAGCGATGCGTGTTGAAACCGGAGTTGGATCGCTTGCTAATAGGGGTATTGACAGACTCGAGCCACTCAGTAACAAAACTACCAACAAATTCAGGACGGAAAGTGATGAGAGGTGCAGAAGGACAGACTTGCGAGTGCAATCCGTCTAAGTGAAGGGGGCATGATTCTTCTTTAATATTCTGCATCAAAGGAGTGCTTGGCTCCATTATGTCTAGACGAGGCCGCTTCATCGTGGTGGGTTGGGATGAAGGGGGGTAGTTGTTGAAATCCGAGAATGAGCGCTTCCGAGGTATTGGACCAGAAGTTCTAGGAGCTGTCATTGCGGAAGGCTGCCTAGAACCTGCCTGGTCTTTCTCGGTAGCCCCCCTATAACCCCTCTCGTAATGACCTAGCACAGGATACGTGTGCGGCGTTGGCAACAACTGGAGGGGCTGAAGCCTAGTCGCACACGATACTAGAGCGAGTGTGTTGTTGTATTCGCAGCCTATTCAGAGAATGATTCGTTCAATGATAGCGACTAGCTATATGACTCGAATATCAGGACGCTAATGTATGCACTGTATGCATGTAATGTGATCGGGCGCAGAATGTTTGATAAAGCACTGGTTCAGAAGTCAACTGTTTGGCGGCTTGCTTAGTCATTGAACGCTAAATTTAAGCGCTAGTTATGCTTAGTCATAGCACCTTCCTGCTAGACCTTTCTCAGTGTTTACAACAAAATTACCCGGAATTTATATATATATGTTTTTGGGGATAAGTAGTAACAGACGGCTCTCACAGACTTCAAATACCTCAATTTTTGTAATTTTAATAGGTTTTAAGTACAGTTGTGGTGTGCCACGACTGGCGGGGTTGAGTGTCGTCTCCTATTACTTCTCCGTTTTATCCACCTGTCGAACACCATATCTCCTGCACACCATCAGGCACCCAACCCTTATCAAGTCGCCCTCCTCTTCAGAAAATACGGCCTTGCACCATTTATACCATAACTTACCCTTGCTTTCTATTCATCGTCCACACCTATCTGCAAACCCATCCTGCCATCAAGTCTTTCCTAGTACACCATTCCAAGCTCAGCTATTTCATTTCGCAATCATCCAAATAATCCGCCCATCTACCGCCGCACCTCCCGCTCCCACTCTTCCACCAAGCAATTCCCGTCTACTGGTTCCGATCCCAAGCCCCCTTTACCCCTCCTATCAACATTGCAGCACTACTCAAGAGTTTGAAAACGAAAGTTTCTACAACCACTATAGTCGAGTAGCAAGCTAGCTAGCTGCATCTAATTGCCCTGGCAAGTAGAAGAAACACACTTATAGCTCCGCGAGAAGGAGATATATCTATCTTATATTGATAGATTCACTTACCTACTTACCTACTCACCTACTCACCTACTCACCTACTCACCTACTCACCTACTCACCTACTCACCTACTCACCTACTCACCTACTCATCTACTCATCTACTCACTTACCCCTTATTCGCCTTCTTGCCTTCTCTCCATCCCTCCAGCTCGCCTCCTCTCCTACCCCCCCCTATTCACCTACTTATCTACCACCCCTGTTTATCTCCTCACCACCTACCACTAATACCCCTATCTCTCTCCCTCATCCAGCGCCACACACAACTCACAATCACTCCATCCCATCAAACGAAACCCCAAGTAAAACGCGTAAATATGAATACAAATAACGAGACACATCTTTCCTAGCACCCGCACCCTAGGCAAGTGCATACGGTCCGTAGTTTGTTGTATGTAAAATATCAGTTCGTCTATCTACCTATTCCCTTTCACTGCACCCGTCACTATCATCAGCAGCCTCCCTCCCACTCCAACACTAATAATCATTTAGTAGAGGGAACCTTTCCTCCCATATATTTATTTCCCTCACCGAAACACATAAATTTCAATCTCCTCCTCCTCCGCACCTATCACCCCTACCGGCACCTTTCCCTTCTCCACAACCATAAATCCCTCATTGGCCATGAATTCAAAGAAAACCATCTCGCTGTCATGTCTCACTTTCATAGCCAGCAGTATTAAAACTCCCTCATTTCCTACCTTGACTCTTTTCAGTGTCGCCACCAAATCAGGTACAACATCCGGGTTGTAAGTGCAGTCTGCTACTAACACCAGATTCCATAATTCCTTTTGCACGAAATCCGGAAGCGGTTCTGACCAATCTAGAACCTTGTGGGAGATCTTAGATGTCGAAAGAGTAGACAAAGCCAAGTTATGCTCCAGGATCTCAGATGCTTCAGATAGATCTGTAAGGAGTATCTTGCGGGTGACATCCCGAAAGGCAGTACCAAGTGTTATTCCGACTATACCACATCCTGCTCCTAGTTCCAAAGCATTGATGCTGTCGTTCTCGTTCCCGCCTAGAAGACTTTCCAGCACAGGAAGATGGATCGTACGATTGGAAGTGGAATGGGGATTGGGACCTCGAAGAGAAGAGAGATATGCAGAAAGAACTAGACCTGCATCCCCTGTTGCGAAAGAACTTAGTCGAAGCAAGAATGGAAACACGTACCTGGAAGAAATAACCTACAGATATGCCGTGCGATACTCTCGCCGGTTTCTTCGTATATTCGTATCGTAGTTGTTGACGACGGTTGCTGTGTAACAAATACTCTTTCTGCCATACTCATGGCTGTGCTTTCTTTTAATGAAAGCTTGAACCCCATGCTTCTAAGCGTTACAACACCACCGCCGTCCTCACCACCAGACGCCAGGACATCTTCAAATGTGTTCATAATGTAGGCATGATCTTTTGGCTTGACCACCATCTTCACCAACCCGTCGAACTTGGCTCCTCGCCGTGTGGGAATTGGAATTTGTACTTCGAGCGCACGCATTCCATTAGACCCCTTCCATGTATATTCATTGCTCGTCCCAAGAATGGTGTTACCATTCATCTCCAACTCAGCAGTCAATTGAATATCAGTCATCAAGAATGACTCCCCAAGATCTGTAGTAATTGTGACTTTCGCATTCAGTGATGAAAGGGACGAGGCCGAAAGACGCGGGGTCTTGAGAAACCGTATGTAATGCATTTTCGCTCCTCGATGTATTGGCGGTGGATCATGGAGGAATTCAAAAAAGTAGATGCAGACCTCTGAACGCTTCCGTGGTCGCAGAAATTCTATGAACGGAGATTGAGGATGATTGATAATTTTCGAGGTCTAGATAGACGTCGTCTACGAATGGCTGCAAGGCTACTGACATTTTCGGTGCTGACTAAGTTTCACGCTATGTCAGCGCGAGGCTGTCACTATGTTGTTCTACCGAAAGTGAGCAAGCAAACCATCTTCACCCAGGACCCAAAAATCACTATCGCTTTTTTATAATACACGCCAAGTTGAATCATCTGCTTCTTTCTTCTCTTAGGACTGAATTCAACATGTATCGCACATATTCATCACTATTTGAGCCAATCTCTAAGCTTCCTAGGGGACAGTTTTTACATCAGCTCTTCCAGTGAAGCAAGTTCTGATAGATGGTCTTGAAGTGGTGATCGTATGAAGGTCCTTGAGGCTAGGCTTGTTCGAAATATCTACGTAGCCACCGAAGCATTGAGAGGTTCCACATTTTCGAAATCTCATGCACGATATTTGTAGGTTACCTTTCAAGCTCCACCAAGCCTGTGCCAATTCCGGCTCGAAGCCGATCTGCTGTAACTTCATCCGATGTTTCTTCATAGATGACCCCGCTTTTACTGCCTGCAACGCCGTTGCTCGATGCTGCTAAATGGGATATTGTAAATAAGGCGGTCTATCCTTCTCTTCAGCAAGACATCATGCGTAACTTCGCTTCTTGCTACCTGCATATCCTAGTAGCATACACCGTAATCTGCTGCAAGGTATATCTCTCGCAAGCGCTGGAGATGCGTTATAGGATTATTTCAATGTATAACCACCCACCTTGATGTTCACCGGAGGCATGCCGTAGTCTTTACGGCCGAGAAGGGGTCTGGTTGCAAGTAGCTGGTGTCATCTTCTAGGGAAACCATCGATTCAATCGATCATGATCATCGAGTTTGACCATGGGAGGAATCTTCGGCCGTCGAGTCGCTCAAAGTGCTATCTAACTGATCATGCATCTTAATCGCAACATTGAAGCCATAAGCCATGCGTTGCTCCACACTGGTGAGATACCGCATGATTCAAAATGATGATTGGAGATGGTATAGATAGCCTGCTAGGAGTGAAAGCCAAGTGGTTTCCACCTCAACCTCGATCAGCAATACTTCTTGCTGTGGATATCACTGCAGTAATGTGGAGCCATCGAAGACATGTTGATTCTTGTATAAAGTCAGCCTTCATCTGAATGTTTATTTACCATCAGCATCGTATCATCCGTATCTTTACCATGTGAAGATCTCGTCGAACTTGTTCTCCATACTTCTCCACTACCTATCCAGGGGCGAAGCTCACCTAGCTCTCTAGATCCATTTCTCGAAGATCGTTTCTACTGTAGCATGTACCGTGCTCCTTTTCACGCCCGTTGTTGCCACCATGACTGCAACAGAACTCGGCATAGCCCTTACCAACGTCATAGATAAGGGGAAAGAGCTGAACACTCGAGCTGAGTCCATAGACAGGGTAAATATTGTCCATGAAACCACGGATAAGGGACCGTATGCAGTAGGTATACTCTCAACATATCAGGCACGATGGTATCTGACTTTGATCTGGGAAATCACTGTCGACATAAATTCCGTCACCATAAACCCAGATGCTGTTACCTAGGAGTCACCTGGGAATTGCCTGTGAGTTAGCCAAAGCAGCCCTCAACCCAAGATTTGTGCTTCTGAGCTTCGGTATGTTTGTGATGCTCCATACACATTACAAGGTGAGTACAGTGCTTCCCAAACATTTGCCGCTGTAAGTTAGAGCTCGATCTTCGTGTCACTCCATGATTTCGGACTTACAGAGCACTACACCATGTCAAGGTTCAACAAGACCTCCTCAATACCATAACTGGGAAGTATGGGTACATATCAACCTTCCCCAACATCAAGCCAAGTATGGCAAGCGCTCTACAAACCCTCGCGAGACCAGCGAGACCATTAGACGTGAGTGGAGTCTTCATGGTATTTGGATTGCTATTTTGCAAAGTTTCGTGACACGAATTCATATGAAATCTAGAGCTGCCTTAGTTCAGACCGTTCCCAATAATGAGTTTTCTGTGAATGCTAACGCTCTCTCCTTCGCGAATATTTAATCAAAGAATTTCTCAACGGCCACAACTTACAACAGCCTAAACTTATCCCAATCCGCCGGGTACATCTACCTTAAGACAGCAATTTTGATATACCTATTAGAATGAATTTTTTCTAGCTAGTGTTTGTCCATTTTTGGCCAATAACTTCCTTCAATTGATCCTTGAATTGATGCAGACCGTCGGCAATCTGTGCTCAGGAGTAGTACTAGTATATCAATATCGTGACAATGAAAAGCGCGGTAGTAAGCTAGATGGTGTAATGGAACGAGAATTAATACTCCAAAATTATGCTTACTCTAGTTTTATAAATACATGACGTAGAAACAGACATCCTCTTTCCCAGGACGAAGCCGACCAGCCATAAAACCCCTAGGCGTTCGTGCTGCTGATGCTCCTCCTCAAACATAGATCTTGCATGTACCCAGTACTTACGTACAAGCTTTCCACCGTACCTGCCTACTTACATATACATCAAGTACCTCGCCCCGACCCTGCATATGATTTATGAACCATCATCCTTTCCACACGCTACGCTACGTACAGTGCTACATTTCCACGTTTTGGCCACCCGTTCCTTACATCCGCCTACGCACCGTTGTTCATCCTTCGCCAATTCCTCCTGTCAAAGTCAGCCAGCCATCAGTCATCCAGTAATCCAGTAATTTTCAGAACATTGTCTCATCTGAACGATCGCATCCATCCGGCATTTTGTGATTCATCTAACACGGTATTGCGACAGACGAGACCCGTTAAATCTGTTATCCCATCCATCCCATCAGCTCCTGCATCATCCCGTCTATTCCATCCCCTCCTCCAATTCGCTCCGGTTTCAGTACTACCGCAAGTAAGGTAATCAATCATTCGTTTCCGTTCCCTTCTTCCATTACTGTACCGTGCCGTGCTATGCACAGCATTCATCGACACAAATAACCAAAAACCTCCGTTCCGGTTTTGGAAGCCCCCTCCCCCTGAAACGCCTTTATCTTTTTTTCTCTCCTTCCCGGGACAACGGGATGGGAGAGGTTGGTTGCTTGATTGAATGATTGGTAAGGCTGGCATATGTACAGAACGGCCTGTGCCTTTTCTTCTCTTTTCTTTTTCTGCAATACATGCATGCATGCATGCATATATGCGCATGTCAGATTTCTCTCCCCATCTGCCGAGTGGTGACAGAAGAGTTTGGATTTACTAAGAATAGAATTTCTATACTATAGATGCCAAAAGTATAGAACTGAGGGGCACAGTGCAGTCGGTGCTGGTTTTCCTTTCCCCTTCTAGTCAGATCAAATATGTCGTGCCACACCAACCACATATCCATTTACCGTTTTTGGGACGGGATGACCATACAGAAAGAAGTATGGTTCCATTTTTGTGTGACGATAAGCGCGCCGGAGACACTTTCCCTTTGAGCTTGCGATGTTATGTTATCTCGTCAGCTGCACATCCATGGTATTCTTCTAACGTTAGCCAGCCATTTCAAGAGTTTGGAGCCGACGACCACACACCCACCCTCTGGGGATTGATATGAATTTTTATCTGCCTGTTTGAGGATTTCGCGATGGTGGGTGGTTCATAATGCGGAAGCCTAATTGTTTGTGTAGTGCGAGTAATGACTGAGTGGAGGGGAGGGGGATCGAAATATGGTTATTCGCCCTCCTGAACAATTAATTGGATGCATCAATTCAGCCTGAGATCGCATTAGACCGTGATAGTAATCGCAATCACATCACACCTCCTCAAAAGTCATATCACTCCAACCCAAGAAACCAAACCAATCACACAAATATCTAACCGCGATGCTTCTCATCTTATCACTACCGATCTGATGTCTCATGCATGTATAGGGCAAACTGAGACATACATACACGTCAAGCGCTAACCCAATCAAACATTCATTGAGTCCCGGCTGTCTGTTTAAGCGCTGGTATCGAAATCGATATGTTTCTCGGCTGATAAGAAGAGCAAGGAAATGGTTCACAAGACCAAGACTCAATTGATCCATCGATGGCGCTTGCATTTTGCGGCGTATCTGGTCTCGTCTTATCGTTCTAGAAAAGGGGAGGGAACGAAGAGTAGCTTTCAACGATTAATCAAGCACGCTAATAATCAATTATAAGGACCGACCTACCTACCTAATTAAGGGTGCACCCGAAAGTGACTTATGTAAGATACGATGAAAGACGAAAGTGTGGACCGTTCTTATGTGATATGGCAATGATGAGGTTGCGCTGCGCTTACATGGAGGTGGGGGGGTGTTGCCATCTCAGGTTCACCGAAGCTGACTCTGGCTGACTGTGACTGTTACTGCAACTGTTGCAAGTAAAAAGTCCGAGGTGTTGGGATTGAAACGAAACGAAACAAAACGGACCGGAAAGGAGGTAAACGACCCACCCCTTGTATGTGAACGATGGGAATGGAAAGGGGGAATGAATGAATGTGTATGTGCTTGCTAACTAATTTGTTAAGGTTATCATTATGATACGAATCTCAGATTTAGATTTAGTCAACTAGTTGTTCGTTCACGATGCAGCTCCAGCCAAGTCTTCTAGAAGTCTAGAACTAATCTCATGTCGTGTAACTTCACAGAACAGATACAGGAGCGGGGTCTACATACTCTCAACTCCCATATCACACAATACTCAATCACACAAATCTCTCAATCTCTCAATCTCTCAATTCACCAACCCAAGAATAACCCTCACTCACACCAACATCCCCCCAACCCCAACCAACATTTCCCTCCCCTCCCCTCCCCTCCATCCACCCGAAACGGCATCCCAACCCGCAAGAAACCTCCTGTATCTTCCCCTCACACCACCACACACCACCGCATCCAAATCCAGCACTGTATGTGCATGTGCGCCTCCCAAAAGAGGGGTCGCCCACCAGTTCGCTACATTAGCCAATTCAATTCTTAACCCTCTCCCCTACCCCCAGCCCTTTCTACTGGCCACCCAAACGAACCCATCCCATACCTTACTCGCAGCATGCAGCATACATGACCGAGCTCGCGACCGAGCCGTCCGTCGCATGGCATTTTCCTTGTTCTTCTTCTTTTTGATCTGCTACGCCGCGGGCCCGCGTGCTGCTGTTATCTACGTACATACAATACAGTAAATAAGTGTAGGGAGCTAGAGTAGTAGTGCTGCTGGCGCTGGTGCTGGTGCTGGTCGCGGTGGTTACTTGCATGAACCATTCTGTTACATACGATACGGCATCCTTACTACTGCCACACAAGGATTTCGTACTTTACATAAGTTTAGTTAAGTTACGTTACCAGTAACTTACTTAGCTAGTTAGTTGGACCCGAGCCATTCCCATCGCCTACCTCAGCGCAGCGATGATGCTTGTACCAAACTCCCAAACTCACAAGCAGCCACCAGGAAGAACCTAACCAAAGCCGTTACCAAACCCTCTCCTCCCAAAACCTCAAACCTTACTAACCGTGGCTCAGAGCCACACCAGAACCCCCAAACCACGTACAACAAACAAACTTCGCATTCCCAAAATGATGCTATTTCCAGCCCATCCCCTACCTCATGTTGGGCCCATTAGGTCCCACGCTTGCGCTGCGCTGCGCTGCGTGGACGAGGCTGAGCGTGCAGCAACCACGAGCTAATAAGTAAAAAATAGGCATGTATGCTGTACGATGATGCAGCCAGTAAAAAAAAAAATTAGAAGGAAAAGAAGATGGTGGGTGGGGTTGGGAACTTAACACCACGAAACGAGACGGAATTGGGTTTGGCTTGGGTTTGGATTTTTTGGCTTTGGGTTATGACTACTGCACTGCACGGCGCCGAACCGTGCTGGTAGGGGGAGGGGAAGGGAAGGGAAGAGGGGTGGACGGGATATCACGAGTTAGTTCTTTTAGTTACAATTGAAGATTTCACAGCGAAAGCATATTACATCACATCACACAGTGAAGATGCCATTCCAGACACAAAAATGAGTATAAGAAGCAGTGAATTGTAATTTAACCTAGTATAGATATTAAACAGGCTCGCGAAAAAGGCGCAGGTACAATAAAAAGCAAATTGGTATGAAGGGTATATCCCACGAGAAAAGAAAAGCGAAAACAAAAAACGATGATCTAGCCATAGGCAGTAAAACGCCGCCAAAGAGCCATTTCCCAATCCCTCCTTCCTTTTCCCCTCCAGCGATGAGATGAGAGAGAGAGAGAGAGAAAACATCGAACTAGAGACTACTATTACAACTATCCATCCATCCCATCCACCCATCCATTCATTTTTCCCATATTCGTTCGTTCCATGATATAACTGAAACTTCCCTCCCTCACGACGGTGATGGTGATGGTGGTGATCCGACTCGGTACTTTCTAGCGCAAGCGCGACCATGATAACCAAAGAAAAATAACAAAGACTCTCTCTATCGAGACGAGAATATAACAAAAAACTGTTTTCCCCCCCAGGCGCTTTCCTGAATTTCAAAAATACCATCAAAACCCAATTCCTTCAAAAATGCTTTGGAAAAATAATAGCAAAACTTTTTTCCCAATGCCCGCCGGTTGTAAATAGTAGGAACAATGTCCAACATGCAAATGCATATGTGTGTGAAACAAAACCCGCCCAATGCCTGACTGACCGGAAAGTTGGCTTGCGCCCTCCCTTATAAACCATCCCATTATCTTACAATAGACTGCCCCCTTTTAAAGCGAGTAGTAAACGCATAAAATGGTTCCGTGGGTATCGTAGTTGCGTAAGAAAATCCGCGATGATGGAAGAAATAGACAAACTCCCTTCCTTTCTAATCCGTATGGATCCTTATCAAAGTATAGTTTTTTTTTTCTTCGTTCTTCTTCGTCCCCATTATTCTTCTATTCGTATTGCCCCGGTCTGCGAAGAATGTCTTCGCAGTTGGCGTCGAAGCGCATGTTCCATAACCGAATCGAGGACATGAACTTCTCTGTGGCATCTAGTTGTCTGTCGCGGCCAAAGATGGAATCGACGAATTCGGTGCCAGCATTCTTTCCGAGTTGTGCCGTGGTCTTGCTGCTCCCCTTGCGACCTGCCTTGAGCATAGGCGCCTCACATGCTTTCAAAAGCGCCTTCAACTTGTCGGTTAGTCGTTCGCCTGACAGTATGAAATCATCCACCATCTCCCGATCTTCGGCTCTGCGGATACGTGGCATGCATTCTTCAGCGCGCTTGACCTTTCCGGCTAGTTGAATGAGTAGTAGCCAAAGTTCGCCTGCCATGTCAGAGAGTGGGGTGGCTGGACCGTGATGGTACACGGTCCAGTCATAAATCCACTTCCCAAGACTATTGGCATCGAAAACGCTGCCGAGGAGCATGATTGGTTCTTCAGTAGGGTCCCAATTCTTGAGTGAGTATCCGGGTGGGATGTGGTGTTTGCGCGCATCAGCCTCGGTGGCCTTGGGTGGAGCTTCGCGCGGTTTGCTTTTTGGTGTGGCCATAGGTCGGGTGGTTGCAGGTCGTGGCGGTGGTCGTTGAGGCGTTGATGCGGCGGACGATTGTCGACGAGCACTATATGGCGATAATTCAGGATCCTCTGCATACTTCTGGCTCTGGTAATATTTATCAGTACCATGACTACCATATTTGTGAGTTGTATGCGCCGGCCCGATTGGCACCCTATATATCCTCCCATAACGATCCTCTACATATTCATATTGATATTCAAAATTTTCATATTCGTTTTCCTCGTCACTCTCATAAGGAGGAGTTCGATGGGAGTGATATGGATATGAATATTGACGCTTCGTCTCAGGACGCGGCGGTGGTGACGACCAAGAACTTTTGTTTCGACTCACATTAGGACCAGCACCGGTCGCGTAGTATCCGCCGGAGGTATACCTAGGAGAAAATGGCCTTGGTTCCGCCCCGTAACTATCCCCACCATAACTTGTGTGGCGCGAATGTGTTCGAAGAGGATGTCGAGCTGAGGAGGTGTATGCTCGACCGGTTGGCGAAGCTGCTGGAGAAGGAGTTGCGCTCGTTGGGAATGGGTAGTATCCGGCGCCGGGATGTCCGGGAGGAGTTGTGTATGAAAAGGACATGATTGATTATCCTGCGTATATAGGTTGCGATGATGATTTTCCTCCTGAAGATGAGATTGTACACCGTAAGGAAAGAGACGGAAAAGGAGGTGAAAAGGAAAAGGAGGTATAATGAACAAAGAGGTTTAGATGTAATTTTTTTTTTAGATATTAAGATGGGGTCGCGCCGATGGTTCGAAGACGCGATGAGATGTGACAAGCCCGTCACCGTGGTGGTATGTAGTCGGTACGAGAAGAGGGAGGAGAGACCTTAATCGTTGATCCACACATGTCAATAACGCCGCGATGACTCCTACAACGAGGAACTGTTGGGGGATGTCTGAGAGTTCGAGGTCGAATCGAAAGACGATTTCGACTTCGAATATTCTGGAATGAGCTAGATCGGGGTTTATGCCGACTGCTCTATTCTAAAGGGTTATTGGTAATGGTGAGGGCAAGACGATATTGCTATCGCTATCGATTAGGGTTGGGGGGAGAGGGTTCTCTTTTTTTTGGTTGTTAAGCAAAAAAAAGAATGTACGGCATTTGAGTAGAAACTCAGACAGAGGAAAATTTCGTTTAAGAGGTTGGGAGGAGACGCAGTGATAAATAGGTGTGCGCCTTGGGAGCGAGGCCTGCCTGTAGAGTGTAGAGTCTAGTGCCTAGTGCCTAGTGCCTGTACCTAGCAATTTACCAGGTGGTAATAAGTGAATAATAATTTAAATCATTTAATCACTTTTCTACTGCGAAATGCTTTTTGCTCGGGTAGTGTTGCGTTGGGTTGGGTGGACACTGCAGGGGGACATGTACACATTTCTCGTTTTTCCACGGTTCTACAAGGGGGGAACTCTTCGATTTAGAAAAATGATGACTCTGTGCCTTGGGTGCGGTGGGAGGTGGGTGGTGGGTGGTGGATGCTGGACGGTGGGTGGAGAGTTTGTGTGAATATTTTCAGCCACAAGGGTGAACAGGATTATCCCGGTCTTCCATGCATCCTGGATTTATTCCCTGGTCTAGCATCAAAGAGGCAACTCATGGCAGGTGCAGGATAATAATGGCTAATGGGTAATAATGGATGAATGGCTGCTGTTGGGAGTAACTTGGTACCGATATTGCTTGGTCATAGCTAATAGAAGGACGGAGAAGCAGGCGAAGAAGGGAGAGACGGGAGGAAAGGGAGAGAGGGGCGGAGTATTTCTCAGACAGGAGAGAGAAGAGAAATGAGAAGAGAAGAGAAGAGAACAGAACAGAGAGGGAAAGAGCGCGTGTGTAAGTAATATCCGCAATATGTGTAATGCTCACATGTAGCCAATGTATGTCAACGTACGTACCAGCTGTACCCTTTCCAGCGTGCAGTACATCTACAAGTACGTACCAGTAAGACGCAGCCCGTGGTTCCATTCGATGCTTTAGCAACCAACATTAAGTAGTATACAGAGTAGTGTAATACCACCATTCTTCATTGTATCATCCGGAAGCAATGCATCACGAACATGCGAACTCCGGAAATCCTGCGCGAGTCTGCGACCATGCCCTGCGACAGCACCAAACTGGAAAAGCAATGTTGAGGGCATCGACGAATAGGAGAATTTCTTCTGCATTTTGGAGAATTTGGCGAGAATGTGCGAATTAGCAGTACGACAGCAGGGGAAGCACGGACCGTAGTTATCATTACGAAGGACGAAGTAAGAAGTATAGTTAAGTGTTCAACAATTTCTTGCTTGAAGCTACTTCATACGAGGCTCCAAGGAAAGGACCCGGGAAAGACCAGGAAAAGACAAGGGACGGAAGAACAAGGGAGGTACAGGATAACAAAGCGAGAAGAGAGAGAACGCGATAGAGGAAGCGATAGAGAGGCGGCGAAGGCTGCGTCGGCTTATTGCCCCTGGATTAATGTTGTAAAAAGACCTGGCTGGGCATTGAGGGCACGGAACAGCACCACCAAAACGCCAAACAAGCCTGGACCTAGCACCTCAACCACCAATTTCTCACTGTAAAGTCCGTAAAGTAAAAATTCTCCTCTAGCGAAATTGGGGCAAGACAGCGAGGAAGGCTAAAACATTTGACTCGTTCGAATGAGGCTCGGATTGGCCTTCATCCACGCTCAGATCTTTCTTTTCCCTGGACCATTGACTCCAAACGATATCAACGGCTCGCAACGGGGAACATCCCTTGCAGTTGCCGTGGAGGCTCACGATGCCGTATAGGTAAGTGATCGGAAGGTGTGGATATCTGTGAAATGTGGGATGAGGACGCGCAGGACAAGGAAGGGCAAGGGGAAGGGGATGGATGATGATTAGACTGCCAGGGATTACGGAGGAGGGAGATTGATTGTTGACGCTTCTGTTGGAATTGCATCACGACTTCAGGACTTGGTAGGATTCCTTATCGCACGCGGATGGCAGATGGCTGCACCCCATTGCACAAGATTATTAAGACTTACCTCGTCGCTCTAGGATTCTTTACTCTATTTCATTCCCAACTCTACAAGGGACAGGACGAGTTTACTCTACCGACTCAATGACTGATCAATGAAGGAATTGATTTGTTATTGTCTGACCCATTCCGGCCGCTTTTGTTTTCGGAGCTCGTTCAATCCCCAGTCTCCGCTCGCTCGCGCCCGCCGCTCACTTTCAGCGTGGCAAAAATGATGATGGATTGAATGAGCTTAAACGAATGGCAATTATGGATACCGGCATTTAAGATCACAGACTGGACTGGCCAAGATCGAAGGAAAGATTGCTTTCCGAGGGCAAAAACACGGTCAGCCAAAGGGTCGATCTGACGATACGATAAGAAATGAGGGGCTGGACTTTGCTGAACTTTTTTTGGTGCGCGCGCAACACAACCTGAAGGGGTCGATTTGTATCAATGAATGGACGATGTTGGGTGCGTTCGTTTTACGGGTCTCTGTTCCCTAGCAAAGGCAACACCAACACGGTGCAGTCAATCAAATCCAACGAGACAAGGTTGTTGCGAGTTACACCGATATTTCGCTTTCTGTCCGGGGTGCCGAATGGGACGTGCGATACGGATCTACAGACCGACACAACATCGTCGGAACTGACATGGTGGCGGCGGATACTGTACTCTAAGTAGAGTTGGAATCTTCCTCTTTGAACTGCTGCCGTGGGAACGAGGACGGATGAAAATTTTCATAATGTACCTACCGTACAGTACAGCAATAAGCTGCAGTTTTTCATGCATGTAGGTTCTGTACATAGAGAGGGGCCGACGACCACTTGGTTGGGCAGGAAGCATCGCACCTGAGTGAGGTTATCGATGGACTTGGAATGGGTATTGGGAATTGGGATTTCTATAATCCAGCTCGACTGGTAATACAGGAGTCACACGAAGGTGTCGCGAGAGTGTGTATCGACACAGTCATAGGATGCTTTCGGAATGATGGGCTCCTAAAATCAAGAGGCAGGTGTTCCCGTCGACAGTATTGGGATTCCATCACGTTTCGGGTTGACTTCCGCCTCCTCCTTTTTTGGATCTCTGGTCAGAGTCTTGGGTGTTACACATCAACGCACACCCACCCATACACACACATACGAACTACAAGGAAAATTCTTCCCCATTGTCGATTATCAATAGTCTCATCATTCTCGCCATCCTCCTCGCCTTTTCCCTCTTTCATAGCCAAAGGCCCCTGGCCATCCGTAGATTTGGGCTTACCATCGACAAGGTTAACTGGAACATCCACCCTTTGACCCGACCATGGATTGATAGAGCCATGTCCTCGATTACCCCCACCCCACCAATCAGCGAGCCGCAAGCGCTTCACAAACCTCGTCCAATATTCTTCTCGACTCGGGCCTTTCTCCCACCACACAAAAGCACATGAAAATAATACCTCCCTCCTCTTACCATACCATACGAATTACCCAGATACCACTGTGTTCACAAATTCAATTAAAAAAATCACACGATTCACGCTGCTCCCAATCTCCAGACCAAACTCTAAGGTTACAGACACACACAGGTAAATTTATTTTATTTTATTTTTTTCGTTTTCGTATCACACCAAAGAAAGACACAGACAGACAACGAACTCGCAGAAAAAAATCTCTTCATTTTGCATCCAAATCATTGGCTTTCTGTCTACCACCTTAATGCAGTGGTGATGAATTCAACAGACTTCTAGATGTTTATGCGAACAAATTGATTACTGTCTTTCTATTCGTGCTGCGTAGTGTACTGTACATACAGTAGTAGATTCTGCACGATTTCACAACATGACATGACCGGGGGCCTTTGCGTTGCGTTGCGCTTTTTTATTTTGGAATTAGACTTCACGGCTACTTGCGATGAACTACAGCCAACGGGAGGGAGTTCTGGAACTCGAATTTACGGGTAGGTTTTGGTGAGTGCAGAGTGCGGGCCCGCTCGACAAATGGATGGATGGTGTTTCGGGGCGGGAATTCTTCGTGTACTGTATTCCACTGCATCGGTTCGTAGCTGTATGTATGTATGTGTGTGCGTGCAGTGCAGTGCATAGAATAGTTGGAATATGAAGGAAGCACATAATATCATCTCATCATTATGGTCAATGTTAGATAAATTAGACCTAACCCTAATGAAGCCACAGAATTTTTCGCCTATGTAGGATGTAATATCAACACTGATCTTTTTTGGGAGAGATATCAAAAATAAAATTGGGAGCTGCCTGCTTGCTTCCTGCCTTCCTATATAACTTACCTATTACCATGGGAATATTACACTGGACAGGTTCATGTGCCTGGGTGAGTGAGCTTCCCCTGGAAATAGAATGGAATATTACATGGGCTGGGCAGAGTTTTCCACAGAACCTTCCTTCACCCCTCCCTCTTCGAACCTTCGGTGTGCGAATCCCCTCATCTCAGCGCGTCTGAGAGTTGACTCATCGATGTCCCCTCCCATCCCCTCCCCATCCCCATTGCTGTGCCGTAGCTACTGTATCCACCGCTCTCACCTCCTCTTTGATTCACCCTATGCGCATCCTCCCTCCCCCATCTTCCCGCTGCTCATTCGCTCCTCATGCATCGGTGGATACAAACACACACACACACACACATACCTGGTCGGCTTCCCGAGCTTGCATCACATCACATCACTTCCCGTTGAGCTACCCTTCGAACCCACTCCGTTGCTTCTGTGCATAAAATGGTTTTTTGATGGGGAGGGGAGGATGGGACGTTGATATGTATGTACATAAATAAGGCTGGCTTTGGAGCGGTGACGTGCACACGTGTCGTACAGTGGGAGGGGGAGTATGTTGGATGACGTACGGACGGATGGGTTGGTGAGGTGATGGAGATGTCGGTGGGAGAGAGAGGAAGAGGGGAGGCAGAGAGGAAGAAAGAGGAATTCTCTGTATGTGTGTGTGAGAGAGAGAACCGAATGAATCTTCAAAGCATCAAAAAAAAAAAAACTCATCCATTTCCCCTCAACGCGCCGCAGCAATAACACAAACTCTATCTAACAATCTATCAAACACACATTCCTGCCCAAAGCAGAACTTAATCCCCTCACAATCCGCATTTCCATTGGACACAGATCTGGGCCCGCGAAAAGGTCATCGGATTCGCTACGCTGCGATGAAAAACAATAAACATAACCAATGAGAATTTTTTGCGCGTCGCGAATATTTTATTTTATTTCGATGTGTGGTGTGGTAGGATTAGGTGTAGGTGTCAGCCTCATGAGACATTTCAACCCTATTAGGCTGCCTGCCCTGCTCTGCCCGTCATTATAGTCAACTATCGGCCCCCAAGCAAGAGCGAGTCAATCCGCAGGGCAGGACAGGAGGGTGTGGTGGTTAAGGAGGTGGACTGGGCTGGGCTGGGCTGGGTGAGGTGAGTGAACTTGGGTTGTTTTGAACGAAATGAATCCTCGACGCGGGTGATGAGTTACCCGCGTTTCATCTCCCACTTTGAGTCATAGGTATGGATGCGCGATACTTGCTTTTTTGCGCTGCTTCCGTTTGATTTCATGCGTACATGCATAACTACATACATACATGTTTCGATAACATTTCTTACTTTTTCAGCCTCAACTTGGATTGGTGGAGGGTGGTTCGTGAGAGAATAGTTGGAGTCGAGGTATCCGCGCACACACACACACCCTCCTAGCACATCCACAACCGCCAAAAGAAGAAAAGAATAATGTTTTATATTCACGTGCTCCTTACTCTCCACCTACTGGCTAGATGGCTGGTTGGTGGAAATCTCTGATCGCTGAATCGCGAACTTTGGAAGGGGGGGTCATGTGGATGATTTGGATGGGATGGATGTTCGTCGTACCTGACTGAATTGAGACCGGTCGAACGGCAGTTATTGGAGCTGCGCTTGCGCGGGTTGCACCGGTATAACATCAAATACCAGTAGCTAGAATAGGTAGGTTGAAGTGGGAGTGGGTGGGTAGGTAGGTAGGTGGGTAGTGTGGTTGTTGTTGGTTGTTGTATTGCGGGGTTTTTGTACGTTGGTACATCTTTCTTTTTTTTCTGAATGCACCCGCGCTCAAGCCAGCGTATCCGCGAACGCAGAAGTATCACCAGTGAAATTCCTCGGGTCGTCAAACGCAAGTGCAAGTGCAAGTGCAAGTGCTTGATTGTCGAGTTCTGCTTCTACTCGGTATCGGTCCTGCAAGTCACAGTGTCCATCCCACCACAGCCAAAGAATTCGTCGGGTCTCCAAATGCAGCTGCAAGTGTCGACTTCGGCTTCTGATTCGATACTGGGACTTGAAGTGACAGTTCGTACCAAGTTCGGTACTGCCCACAGTTGTTGTTGGCTCCCTGAACACAGAATACATAATGTTGTGCTACTCGTTGGTACCAAGGGATGATTCAACGAGCTGTTTTCTCCACGTTCTTAAGCCACCCGTTCGATGCGGTGGATTGGATTCGATTAACTTGCATCGTGCTGTGTGAGAATGCTTAGCTGCTTGGGATTGCGCTTGCAATGGGTTGGAAGCACCGCGAGGGTATTTTTACTTTACGTTCTCCTTGCGAAAACTATATTAAGGAGTTGGATCAATGTGGAGAGTCTAGTATGTACTCTATGTGTAAGAGAATACGCCAAAGGTCGTGTAAGGGGAATTTCCTCGGGTCGAATGTGGAGGCGGACCTCCCCAGGGGAGTGTTTGGCGGAATTTCTCGGCGAATAGATATGCAGGGCCTTACAAAGAGGGTCGAGGGCTTGATAGTGGATGGGGACTGCAGTGGCTGTTCCGGAAGGTGATGGGACAAACAAGCCGGGGACTTTTTTTAACGCTGAGAGATTGAGTCAAATGATGAGCAGCGTTGAAACTGTTTTCTCGGAGATGTACGTTATGGACAACCTTGGGACTTCGTCAACGCTGAGGGATTGAGTCAAATGACGAACAGCGTTGACATTGTTTTCTCCAAGATGTAAGTACATCAAGTTCTTTGGATTATTTACCATCACGGGCATACAGAACTCAACAGGAGCAAGGGGTACGACAGATGCATGATACCCTATAGCATGCCTTTGCATCGACGATGATGGGGTTGGAATACATTTTCATCATCATCCACGGACTCCGTGCTATGGATCACGCAATACATACATGAAGATAAATTCATTTTTCTCAACGCGTATCTTCACAGTCCTTATCGTCCGTCCGATATATGGTCGTCTGATACTTATCAGTTCGCCGGTGGGACTGCATGATACTCGGTGAAGTTGAGGTCTAAGTTTTTCCTCGAGAGCTGAAAATCGGATTTCATTGCCAAGGGCTCTTGTCATATGCTCTGGTACAGCTGGTTGGAATCTCCTTTTCGACATCTTCCTGCCGCTCATCATGGTGATGTACTGGCGAATGAGCGCTCGAGATATCGAAGAGTCATAATGGTGAGAGTCTAACATGACCTTGGTCCGGGCCTAGACTATTGCGCCTTGGCCATTCACGACAGGAATCAGTCAGTGTCCTTGGGGCTTATCGGCGGTCTCGCATTCCTTTCTTAGAGTTTCTTTCTCTTATCATTTTATGAGTCTAGGAGAAATTATACATTCAGTGGTCATATTTAGGAGGACTTTACTTTATCTGCCTAGTTGCAGGCTTGAAACTCCTTTAATCATTCCGGAAGAAGCATCATATGTCTTCTTAGCATCAGTATATGCAAGATAGCGCAATTCTGTGTCTATAGGTCACTGTCGTTAGTTCTCTATCGACGAGTTAGCGCATGCAGGACTTGAGGATGACGACGAAACGACATGGGCTTTAACGTCGGTGACGACGAATATCCTAGATTGGACTCTGGATATCGCATCAGAAAACTCTCAGTGCTAGAGTTAGTCTCTTCTGGTTTTCCACATCAGGTAGTATTGTCCGGAAGACCATCTACACGGATAACACCTTCGAGAAGCACGCACATGTCGTCGAATCAAGTATCCAAAGTGCGAAGAGTCACCGGTGGCGACAATTCGAAGGAGGCTTAAACCATCGTCCGCAAACAATACCTAATCCAACCAAAATCGCACGGCGACGCGACAACCACTCACCGCAGTCACAAGACCCCAACAAAAACTCATCGCGCTATCACATGATCTTAAGATACCACATAATTATACTCAATCCGGCTAGCCTAGCCTCACTAGCCACCTGCATTAGTGGCAAAGCTCGGATCTGTGGCTTACTCCGCCTCATTCCACTTCACCTCATCTCGCATCGGAGTTAATCAATCAATCAACGTCCAAATGCCGCAAGGCCGTCAACATGTAATACGTGTATTTCGTGAGGCAAAAAAATTTTGGGGCTCCAGAAGGCACCGTGGGATGATGAAGCTTGGATTGCGATTGGAGTCACTATGGGTATGAGTCATTGTGAGTTTCAGAGATCATCGCGGAGCTGAAATGCGGGCGGACAAATGAACGGGCGTAGGGATGGGTGATGCCCAGTGGGCGATAAGACGGCCGAGAGAGAGCCGGATCAAGGATCTGATATTCTCGTACTGTGGATTCGGGCATTTTGGCGGCTGGGGAATTGGGAAGTGGGAATTTGGGGGACGGGGATGCTGGGAGGCGAAGGTTGGGTATTGACTTGCGATTGCTGCAGACTTTGACGACGGAAGCTCCGGAACGAGGGAATTGGTGGAGAAGGTTAGTTGTTGGGAGAGAATATGCTGGGTATGGGATGGGATTATGCAAGGATCGGTGCCGTCGGGGAGATATGGAAAAGGAATGAGGAAGGAACGATGGGATGTCGGCCGCGAGTCTGGTCGATGATGATGCAAGTGCTGACGCCTTGGAGTGCCCTTGGGGCAACGGTTGTACACGCGGGAGTATGGTGGCCATCAGCGGAGTTTCCTGTCCTCCTGTCCTCCTGTCCTCCTGTGTTCCGGTAGTCCTGTTTTCCTGCGTTCCTGTGTTCCTTTCAGTTAGGCTCACGAGATCCACGAAGTCACATTTTTTGAGTCATCGCTCACTCACTCACTACGCTATTCATTCATTCCTGTTTTTCTGGTCTATCTGATTTAACAAAACTATCATACAGTATTGTATTATCGTTTCAACTGCACCTGAAGCCAGGCAGTCAGTCTATTCTCGTCTACCCACTACTAATTCACCATATCCACACCTGTTTGTGTCCTCTAACCTAGTTGGCATCACCGTCTCTTCATCTGCTGCTGCAGGCCAGCATGATGATCTCCTCCATATAATGAAGAATACGGCTGGGGCAAGGACGCAAAAGGTTGCGAGAGCGACGATTGCTGCGGTGGAGTGTTTCATGGTGGCTGTGGGGTTGTTGGAACAGATTGGAGAATGGAACGCATTTGGAATCGGAGTGTGAATGTAGATGAAAGAGGAGAGAACAAAACGGCGGATCTTTTGCGCTGCAGGATTTATGATAATTGAGGCTGGATGTTGTTCGTAGTCGGATAATTCGAGTGGTCTTTCGCGTCTAAGGAAGTTTCATTGTTTTGGTTTTACCATGTCTTTGTTGGAGCCAGTCTTTCATTTTTTGAGGAAGACTGTAACACCAAAGTGATACCACTTCTAGCGAAGTGTTTATTATGCTACACGACTGGCCATTCTCACAAAGACAATTCCTCCATTCATTGTTCTCGCTGTGACTGTAGTTGGCACCTTATATTTTATTTGATATGTATTTCCACCCGCTTCATTCATTCTCGTTCATACCTATATTCTCAATGTTCCTCCCGCATTCACTCCCCCTTCTACAGGGATTCTATCACATAAATTTGGAAACTATATCATATAATGAAATCTCAACGCGTTTTTATTCAAAATTGTTCTTCTACCTGACTTAAGTCATGCTATTCCATGTTTTCTCCCCCGATATGAAAGTATCATTCAGTCAGTAGTACCCATTGGCTACTTGCTGCCACCACTCCCAAATCTCTAAGAGTGTTAAGAGTAGCATGAGCAAGCCCGTGATGAAGACAGTGACACCTAAGCAGAACACTAAAGTGTCTTCGCCCCCCATGTTGATTGTCGTTGTGTTGAGTTGGGTACTTGGGTTGGTGTGTGACTGTTAGTCACTTACTATACAGTGGGACTTTGAAGTGTGGTGGGAGTGAGAGTAACAGTTCAAAGTGTGACTTGACTGTGAAGTGTGGAGAGAAGAGAAGAGTCGCGATCATGGGGTGGTACTATCGTTCTTTATGATTTCACGATGGAGATATTGTTCAGCATGGGATGGAATTTGTTTAGTTTTGTGGTTAATAATGTTATTATACGAGAAAGCAACGTTATTGCTGTTGTTAATATGTTGTATTGGTTAGTACGAAAGGTTAGTTGTTTTTGATGTTAATGTCCACTGAGTCTGTTCAATTGCGGGCAGCACCTACAACGGTGAGAATTCATCGAATGAACTCTTGGATTCACTATACACCAGCCCTTAATCCCACCCTAGCGCTCTTAGTAGTCGACGCTTCGCATCTCTAAGCACCTCGGACAGGAAAGCTGCAATCTCCTGATCATCCGGATGTAAATCCCTTATCTGGATCCTGCGGGCCTGCTGAGCCTGCTGAGCCTGCCAGCGCGCATAATTTCGGGTTTGTTGGCGTCGAGCTTGAGCTCGAGCGGCGGGCACATTGCAGTTTATAGCGTATACCATTTGTAGGAATCGAATGACGACGAAGACACAAAGGATCAAAGCGTAGCACCACACTTCATCGAGGATGAGAAGGAGAGGTGGCTCCTCAGCTGGGCGTGGCTGCTTGTAAATGATGACTCCTGGTAGCAAAATCAGGAAGACAAATAGAGTGTACATCATGAACTTCATGTTTAATGGAGCATATGGAGCCATGATTTGGGATGTTGGTGGAGGTGCTCTGGTTTGTACTATGTGGTTTGGTGGGGTCAAGTTTGCCGAGGTTTGAGATAGGGGTTGGTGAGTTCGTGTGACTACCAATGCAGGATGAGGATGAGCATGGGACAAAGAGGTATGAAAGTAGAATATTAATCCTGATATGGGCAGTTCTTCGAACTATTAGACTGTTGTTTTCGAGTTGCAATCTTCTTTGTAATTTGGGCTTTGTTTATCTACCCGTTCGTACAAGGGCTGGTTGTTCTTTGCTTTTGTGCACAGTGCACTAAAAGAATTGTGTGTAAGAAGTAAAGAAGGTAAGAAGTGATGATTATACTTAGCTAACTAGAGGTCTTAAGGACCCCTTCTAGATCATTTATCGGTCGGTTTAGGAGGCGCAGCACATGCAATTCGAGCTCTTCTATACATTCATAAATCAGTCGGACAAGCGGAAATGAGGGCCTTCCCAGGTGAATCTCTTCCGTACAGTCGCTTCACAAGTTATGTTAGTCTACCTATGACTACTCTTTCAGTCTTTCATTCTAAAAGATTCTATGCTGTTGCTGAGCACGTCCTTGATTGTTGTTGCCGAGACCAACTCATCATGGGGTTATCTTCAGGATTTGGGAGCTGTTTTCGACGTGATTAGTCTTTTTTCTTATATGCGTGACATCGTAAGGATTCACGGTTTCCCATTCTCAGGGATGTTGTGAATACGAGCAATGGAAGTCTAGTAACGATTCCCTACTGAACAAAAGAAAACCAGTGAATCCATTTCAGATTTCTTTTCAATATTCTAGTCTTTACATCTAACTTATACTTTTATATGCGGATTCTAGCGATCTGCGGGTTGACGGATAATCTGTTGATATCCACGGACTACGCAGCAGATTATGATTTCAAAATATCATCAGCAAATTGTGAAAAGCGAGGGGATTCCGTTCGCGGAGCGGAACGGTTTGCGGGTACCCGCGGGCCGCGGTTCCAGTTTATCTCTGCGCAGCCTACTTTTCATTCTCCAGGCCTCAGCATAGGGCCTCCCCGTTGTACATCTCGGACGCTTACACCGCCCGAGACTGTGCATTTCTATGTCATTGGCAACTTGTAGTTCCTTAAAGGTGCGATTGGTGCTCACAAGCACGAGTGACGAGTTACAACTCTGTTGAAGAGGGGTGTCCGATGGCTGTAACTTCCACTTAACCGAAGGTACCGAATACTCCGGGTACTTCATAATGCCATATACAGAAGAGAATAAGTCCTGGACAAAGTGTCGCAAGTCAAATGGTCACCCAAAATGCGACCAGATTTATCTTACTTGGCTTCTATTCGAAGAACATAGACGGCAGTTACGAAGAGATGGTCGATGCTAGTAGCCCGATTAACCCCGCATGAGACACGCAGATCCTTCGTCGAGCAACATGAAGGCCCGTACTGTTACTACCGTCACCACGACGAAACCACCATAAAGTGTTTGTGTATAGGAAACTGAAGATTCAGGAAGAATTATATCGGTGGCTAAATTGATTATTCCGGCATTAACGAAGGGACGAAATGAAGACCTGAATAATTATGATGTTGATTTGGCGTGATATACATGCCAACATACTTAATCTAGAGCGCGGTGAACATGGTGAAGTTAGGTCAAACGATGGAATAAAAGAGCACAAAGAATTAGAGGAAGGAGAATTAAATACAATGGGGGGTTTATGATACACAGATTTGTCAAGTCTTTGTTATTTATTACTTTGTGTTGAATTTGTTACATGGGGCATTCTCCTCCTCTCAGGTAGATAGAGGTTGCTCGGATAATCCGAATTGGACTTCACTCTTGTTCGCGGTCACTTAATTTTTTTTCACCTGGAACTCAGATGACACACAGAGTTATTTGCTTTCACGATACACATGCATACAAACATTGTAAGTTAATTTGGTCGAAATGCCAATGGAAACAAAATTTGATGTGCATACATCAGATGGGGGGATGGCCAAGTCATTTGGCCTCGCCAACGCAACGCCATTTCTCCGCCACCATCAAATCAGCCTCACCGACGACCGCGACAACATTCTTAAAGGCTGCAATATTCTACCTTGAGACATACAATAAACTACAACTCATTGATTAAACATGGCAGAACACTCTGTTAAAGGTACAACGCGCGACAGAACTGGTTTTGAAGCAGTCAATAGTTATTTCGTCGAAAGGCACCAGGAGTTGCAAAGTGCCACTCGCAGCCGTACCGCAGCCTCGTCCTTCAAAGCAGCGCATAAATGCGTACACTGCCAGAAAGACATCGTTGACGAGAATACCCTGCGCAGCGGAACGCTTTCTGTTCGTCTCAGCTACGATGTATATGGCGCTGTAGAGGCAGCCAGGCAAGGCTGCGCACTTTACGTATGGCTTCTTGATCATCTGGTTGAGTCACATGAGCCCGTCAACCCACCGGAGAGGATCAGATTCATCTTGGTATTCTCTACGGATATCTATAGTGTTTCGAGAGGGGATGTATGCGGTGCTAGTGTGTTTATTGATTGGCAAGGCGAATCAGAGAAGTGGCACAGAAGGAATCTTCCGCTGCTGTCTGTTTGGGCACTGCCAGGTGAGTCTTCAACTTTCCATGGCTGCTGTATTTCGTAACAAATTTCAGGGGACCCAGCTGCGGAATCCGTCAAGACGAGGCCAGTGAATTGTGACACGAGGTCCCAACAAGCCTTCGACTTTGCCAACCGCTGCTATAAAAATTGCCAGGATACACACTCAGAGTGTTGGGGCGAAGTACCATTCGGAAAGGTTGAGTTCCCAGATGCCGGGCGACCCGCACCACCATTGCGACTGATAGATCTCAGTACTTGCGAAGAGAACAGCCTTGTCAAAGTCTGTGGCATAGAAGCACGCACTTATCCGTGGTCGTCCCGATATGCCATCCTCTCTTATTGCTGGGGAGGAAATCAGGAAACTAGATTGACTAAGGAAAGAATCCTGGAATATAGATCAGGAATTCTCTCAACAAGTTTTCCACAAACGATCCAAGATGCCATGCAAGTCACTCGGTCGTTGAAGCTGCAATATCTATGGGTAGACTCTCTGTGCATTCTTCAGGATGATCCACAGGAGAAAGCGGCAGAAATCGACAGAATGGTTGACTACTTCAAAGGAGCAGAAGTAACAATATGTGCAGCGAGTGCTAAGGCCTCATCAGAGGGGTTCCTAGGCATAAAGGCCGAAATCCGGTATGCTACAGGCCCATTTGAGCTCCAATACCGATGTCTTGGCGGGGAACTTGGCTCTATACAACTCTTCAAAGAGGCTGAACTGGAACCTGAACCTATCACAGCTCGCGCATGGACACTGCAGGAGACTTCTATCTCCCAAAAAACCCTAATATACTCTTCGAATCAACTTCAATGGAGTTGTTTGAGAACACAACTAAGAGATGGTGGACCAAGCAAGGGAGTCCTAGTAAATATGCCATCCGTTACTTGGCCCGGTCGTACCGAGATACCAAGCATTCAAGGCACTCACCCCCTTCCAGAATCATATGGCTATAGTCGTTGGATTCTTCATGATTGGCATCTAACGGTAGAGAATTATATGAGCCGGAGGATGACGCAACCAGAAGACAAGCTCCCAGCAATTTCCGGGCTAGCCCAGCGATATAGAGCCGGATTCATCAGAGCAAAGGAAGCATTTGCTGAGAGGAGAGAACCCATGTATGCTGCTGGTCTATGGACTTGTGCAATGGAATCGTCACTTCTCTGGGTCACAGTCAGTCGTGCAGTGACTCGTCCTCAGAAGTATCGTGCACCCAGCTGGTCGTGGGCAGCAGTGGACGGGCCCATATCACATTTCCTTTGTGATGCCGGTGGTAATCTGGAGCGCGGGTACTACCTTAATTCTCCCACCGGCACCCATAACTCCTTTATGCAGATGGCCTCGCATGTATTAGATCAGCAAGTCTCCTCTCAAGACTACTTTCCACGATTTGATGCCAACCTGGTTGGTCAAGTGGAGAGGTCGTGGACACTAATGGCCTTCGGACGCAACAGGCCAATGCCCTTAAAGGTCGAGATCGCAGACCCAGGGAGCTTTGGTGAATATAAACATACCACACCTGAAGACGAAGAGCCCATCGTGCGTCTTGATACTTATGTAGAGCGCAGATGGGTATCTGGCTTGAAGCACAAAGAGAAAAAGCTATGGTTACTGGAAGTGGTGCCATTTGACATGGGGGAGAGTCTTAAGGGAAGACTTCCTGAGACTCCAAAGGGACTGGTTCTAGCTCTAGATGAAGGCAACTCTTGTTTTTCGCGGGTAGGAGTGTTCCATTTCGATTGTAGCCTGGGTAATGAACGGATAGAGCGGACCAAGCTGCGGCAGTCGTTCTTTGATGGAGTCCAGCCAAGGCAGCTTACAATCGTGTAGAATCACTTAAAATTGTAGCTTATTTTCCCGCCTTCTGTTTCGAGCGAGATAAAACTAGCTAGCCATGAAAGCTCCAGTGTGAGGAGCTGACATGGGTAGTGAGTTTGACTTCTCTGAGCATTCAGGGCGGAAGCCGGCTTCTGGTGACTACATACAGCTAGACTAGAATCTTAGTAAAGACAGATGCGACGATGGTTTTGTATAATGTTTTTCTCCTAGTATAAAGTTATCATACTCTGTACTTGGTAATTTCACTGTAAGACGTTGAATTAGGAAGAATTGGCTCTGCTCCATAGTGTCCAAGTCGCTGAGGACATGTTGTTCATCCGCCGTTGAGCTTGTTCTTCCTCCAAGCGGACATGTCTTCCCCTTGTAGCAGCTCTTTGCCTTGAAGCGCGATTCATTTCTCTCGTAGTGTGATACTCTTCTTCCGCTGGGGGAGGAGGAGTTCTTTGCTCGCTAACATCGCTTTCTCCTGCGAGTGCGGTGCTGTCGTTTCCTTCCGCGATACGATGTCTCTCTTCCGCTGGGGTAGGAGGAATTCCTTGCTCTGCGACATCTCTTTCTCCTGCAGTGCTATCCATTCCTTCTGTAGTGCGATGTCTCTCTTTCGCTGGGGGAAGAGGAGTTCCTTGCTCTGTAACATCTCTTTCCTCTGCAGTCACGGTGAGAGTGCTATCTCTTTCGTCCCAAACGATATCTTCTTCTTCCACAGTTCTATCTCTTTCCCCTAAATTCATAGTGTGCCTGTTTGTAGGAGCGGTTGTTACTACCCTCCTGCTGATCCCCAAGTCTATTTGAAAGTCCGACGATCCCGTATCGGCCCCTGGGGCTCTGTTTCCGCGTCCGCGACGACAACACTTGGGAGTAAAAATATCGCACAACTCGACGCAAGCATCGCAAATACACCCGCAGCAAGATAATGCACAATATCTGAAAATACCCATAAAATACAGATAGGCTGCGAACATACCCAGTGGGTGGGTTGGATACCCACCGGGTGGGTGTACCCATGGGTGGGTTGGAGATAGCAATTACCCACCCATGGGTACCCATTTCGCAGCCAGTGGCTGTCACGGGCCCTTATAGGGGGCGTGCCAACCCTGTTTGGGTATATGGGTAGGTTGAAGAAATCGAAAACCCACCCATGGGTTACCCATGGGTGGGTTGGAGATGGCAATTACCCACCCATGGGTACCCATTTCGCAGCCTAAATACAGAGCCCAGTCGAGGTCACAAGAATATACTCTATAACTGTACTGAATGAGGGAGACATCGCTTTCAGTGTTCAAGTGCTGAGGTATGGAATTTTGTATGTTCTATTCGATTTCGCGGGCTGTGGAAATCCTATTTGAATGAAGTTAGACGGAGGCAGTTAATTATCTGTGAGGCCAGAAGGGGGAAATTTATCATACCAGATAGGTGTTGTCCAGTGTCCACGTTGCTTTGAAGTTCGAACAGCTGCGGCCTGTAAATCTTTATGATCAGTAGCCAGTAGTTCGGCCTTTGTCCGTTAGGTATATTCTTTGTCGACGCCTGATTGTTATGATTCTATGAATGGGATTAATTTCTTATTTTCAAATGGCCTGGGACCCAGAAACAGAGTGAATGAACATAGCCTGGATGGCAGGAACATAACGAATAATCTCTAAGCTCTTTTCACCCTCGAGCCGATGTTTCTCCCAAATTCACTGGAGTCTGAAAACACTATTTTCAGCCTATCACTCCATCTTCTCTCATCTATTTTGTTCTTTCACGTATTCTTTTGGAACTTTTCCTAGTCTTGGTCATGTCACATGTGCTCTTTCGATTTTCCAGGGGTCTGGCTGTGGCTGACGATGTCGAGAAATGAAGTTATTACGTATTCGGAGTTCAAGAGATAAGGATGACGAACTCATTTCATGTAAAAAGATAATTTAATGAATGAAATTAAGGGTTGGAATCTGGCTCGAAAGAAGATCGTGCAACTTCCAGTCACTTCTAAAATAATCCTGATTCTTGAGTCTTGAAACTACAAACGTTGGCAGTCTTGCTATTTGCAACATGAAGCCCAGAATGTACCAAAAGCATTGACTAGAAGCATACCAGGTATGAAAAGATGTAAAATCTTCTGTCTAACTATTCTCTTATTCACTCAAAGGTGAAGCTCAAAGAAATATCTTTCCCATCCAAACTCAAGGACACCTAGGACAAAAAGACCAGACACATACAGTCAGGTATATAGCATCTCCAACTGATCGATGCACTGCTGTTGAGATTAATCAAATCGTGAAAGTATAGGCCTTTACCGTAGCCTTGAATGTGATATCCAACGTATTCTTCTGTACCGTCAAATCTGATTGTTGGACCCACTTTTAGTGGGGGTTGGTGGGCCTATGCCCACCACCTAAACTGAACGTCGTAGTGATCGATTAGGCTTACGAAGCCTATGACTTCAGGTTTACGAAGCCTATTATTCAGGCTTATAAAGCCTGTGGCAAACAGGCTTGAGAAGCCTAAGGCAATAGGCCTGAAAGGCCTATAAATATAGCTAGTCCTTCCTACTGTAGATAGCCCATTAGATCAGTTGAATCAAGCTTAAGTACACCCTACTTTTAAATCCCTTAAGGCCTTATAGGCACTCTTTTCGTACCAACCTGCTGTGCAACATAAGCCTGTCCAACACTGATGCCTTGTCTTTACACAAGGCAACCAAGCGCAAGAAAACATTCTGCAGAAGTCCAACTGATGTAAGCAAGATGCAATAATTAGAAACCCATGATTCATGAGTTTCATTCCGGAAAGAAGGAAGTCAAATTACTTACATCAACTATCGTTTCGAGTGCGCTCACTGCCTTTGTTACCGGGGGCCCAATAAGTGGTACATTTGTCGCGAGTCCAGCTTTGCCGATTACAATACCCAGAAGTTTCTGGTGAACTTGGACAAACTATATAACGATACCGGTCAGGTGTGAAACACAATAGATGTGGATGGATAGGTGGTTAGGGTTGTAATAAAACTTACAACTACAACAGCGTCGTAAATGGCTGCTTCATCCGCCGGGAGACTGAAGGGATTGGTAGTCTAGCAGTTCCCGGATTCGTAGTTAGCAATCAACTTTATTGAATCGAGCAATGGGTGCTTTGTATAAATTGTATTCGACTTACAGAGAGTTGACCTATAAGACCTGTCACAGCTGAGCCGATTTGGGTAAAACCATTGATGACTTGCTAAACAAAGTTAGAAAATGCTTAAATGAAATGCTCACAGAGATATATCCACACATACAGCGACATTTCCCGAGCCTATTGGTAAGGTAACAAAATCTATAGCCGTAATCGCATTTGCTGAAATTTGTAAGTTTGTCGACAGAGAGGTGACGATTCTGATTTGTGTGGCCACTTGCGACGCAGGGATGGCTGCCATAGCAAGAGAAGCGGAAAACGCAACCGCGGCGATGAACTTGGCGAACTTCATTTTGAAGTGGTGATGATTTGATGTACGATCTGGAGGTGTATGAATCTGGCGAATGAGGGAGATGGAGACAAAGATGATGGTAAATGATTGAAAGAGTTCTGAAGCCCCAGGAAGAACTCGAGTTTATATGCTCTGGACAAGTACCAGTGTACTGGCAGAATGACTTGTCTTGACACGGGCAGTCTGAAAGCTGTGTTCAAGTGTGCAATCATGATGCGCTGGCAACACCAGAGCTGGTCTGTATGAAGCTGAAATATGCTCTACCGATGCCGTACACTCCTCACAAACCGACAGTCTGACACGATTGGCTGATTTGTATGTGCTCTCCCGGGGTCCTGACCGTGTACACTTTACACGTATAATTGACCGAGCTGAACAGATACAACAACATCATTCACAATCGAGCAAACCAGACCGCAGTAGTGGGTTCAACATTCATGGTCATTTGCGCTTCGGCTGGCATCCCGCAATGTCGCCATCTGCTTCGTTTCACCGCATTCTCTACATGGAACTTTGTAGTGTTTCGTGAAACATCCGACTTCAGTTATCGAGATCGTGAATAGCTGTTGCACTCGCGCCAGTGGCCGTCGTCATACAATCAACAAATTCCACCCAGAAGCGAAAAGCGACGATCATTTCCTTTTCTTCCCTCAGAATCCTTCCTCAACTTTGAAGTTTGTCAGATGACAATCTCTGAGGAGGACGAACTGAACAATTCTATGTTGCCCCATCATGACCAGCTCGCACCAGAAGCCGCCACTGTACAGTGGCTCCGTCAAATATATCGCTCGAAAATAATAGTCGAGGTAGATATGCGGGGTCAGAAATAAAGAAAGTGCATGATCATCGAAAACTTATGCACGCCGAAAGCCACTGTGGCTTGTTGGGTGGTACTGTACACGCCACCATCCAGCCTGACCACACAATGCAAGTCGTTAAGCTTGTTACACAGGCTTGATGTTGGCCAACCCTGGCCTTATGCTCTGTCTCCCAATCGAATATAGATTATCCAAACACGATGAGATTACTTCGTCTTCTATCTGATGGGACCCTTGAGATCACAGAGTTTTTCCAACCCCCTCCTTATGCAATTCTATCGCATAGATGGGAAGCTGGAGAGGTCACCTTGCAAGATCTCGCAAACCCCAAATCAAGCACCAAGCCTGGCTACTCCAAGATCACAGCCTGCTGTCTCCAGGCGGCCAAAGACGGCTACGAGTACACATGGGTCGATACATGCTGCATCGACAAGACAAGTAGCGCCGAGCTTTCCGAGAGCATTAATTCCATGTTCAAATGGTATCAGCAGGCCGGAATCTGTTACGCGTACCTGAGCGACATTTCGATTGCTCCCAAGACTCATCTCACAGAATGCGAGAGCCCAGCCTGGGTTAGTGGGACTCCCCTTTCCCAACCCGGGGCACCAACATCCGGGTACTGGCCCGGATCTAGTTCTCTCCCATCTTGCTGTCCTGAGTCATCACGCCCCACCTCTCCGGTCGGCGATGGATTCAATGAGGGATTCGAGCCCTTCTCTGCAGCGCCCAATTCAACTTCAGCTATCTTGGGAAGCCAGTATTTTTCTCGTGGCTGGACTCTACAGGAACTGATCGCTCCTAAGGAAGTCGTGTTTTACTCTGGCGACTGGCAGAAAATAAGCACCAAGAAAGAGCTCATTGACGGTTTGTCCTACACCACGGGAATCAATGCTGCCGCCCTGAGAGGAGAGCCACTGGCGTCCTTCAGTGTTGCAAATAGAATGAGTTGGGCATCGCGAAGGCAAACGACGAGGGAAGAGGATATGGCATATTGTCTTCTTGGTCTTTTCGATGTGAACATCCCTCTGCTCTACGGAGAAGGACGTGTCAAAGCATTCATCCGTTTGCAGGAGGAGATTATGAAGGCAATCAATGATCCGACGCTTTTTGCCTCACACCCAGACGGGAATCATCAATCGCAGTATATTGGCTTGCTCGCAGAGTCTCCCACTTGGTTCGAGTCATCTCGCACCACTGAAATTTATGAGGATACCAGCCGACAATATCCGGCCAGATTGACAAATATTGGGATTAGCATTCAATTGCCAATTTTTGAATGGAAGGATACTGTGATTGCGTGGTTGGGTTGCCAAATTGAAACCAATAAACATCGCGGGTCTGCGGGGATATTTTTGGCAAAAGTTGAAGGGCATGAAAACACATATCTTCGATGTAGCCGCCCGGAGAAGTGCCCGTGGTTGACTGTTGTTGAAAATCTACATGTCCATCGTCACAACAAGGATAAAATTAAGACCAGAAAGATTCTTATACTGCACAAAGCCCCACTCTGGTACAAAAAAAACGAAAGCCTCTTGGAGCTTCGCATCGGTTCGTATTTTCGGGAATTTCCAGGTTCCGATCGTTATCGTCTCTCGTCGGTGTATCCGCCATCGCAATGGAAACCAGAAATTCAGCGAATGGTGGTTTATAAGGTCCAGGGCGATAGAATGATTTGGGACACTGGATATTTGTTTGAGAATCAACACCAGGAAACATTCTGCGTAGCAGTGCGATGGATATCTGAGATAGCTGACTCTCCGCGTCGCTCCATCCCATCCCCAGCATCTGCTTCGATTGCAGCATCAATAACCTGGATGCCAACGGGATTTAGTTTGCAGCATTGGATGTCTATAGAAGCACACCTCCAACACGCAGAAGCGGCGACTGCTGTGACAGATAATGGACACACAGTCGCTTGGCTGGTGACGAGAACTCTTAGGACGGGACTTGTGGCTGCTGCAGAACTCAAGTACAATGGTGGAGGTCACAGTTTCGAGGCGCGGTATCGTGATATTAATTCTCTGTCTATGATGGTCTCCGTTGTTAACAAAGAGAAGGCCGAGGTGAGCGAAATAACCGCCAGTATTGTAGAGCCGAAATCTGATTATAACTACTACTCATAGGAAATCAAAGTTGAGATTGAGCGTAAAAATAAGAAGGATATGGAGCCGTTCGCTTTTTTAGGGTTACAGTGGGACAGCAGGAAGAATAGAATAACGGCACTGCCATGGGACTGCGAGTGATGGACGGTGACCTCTAGTAATCACAATTTCTCGTTACCGGTACATGGAGATGAAATATGGAAACTCGGGGAAGACATAGATAGTTCTTCATATTGGGTACCGTACTCATGACCAAGGCGATAGTAAATGGGAGTCCTATACGTATATAATCTTGTATATCTCGAAAGGAAAGATGATTTCAAGCGTCTCTTGCTATAACCTTGAGGAATATTGTGCGCTATGTAGTATCGCCGATCGAAATAATCAACTCATGGTCATCCCGATCAAGAGTACCTGTGCTCCGGCGACTCGGACGCATCGAGTAGAAATGACCTTCGTCGACCATCAATTGGAGAACGACACCGACGATCTGCTGCTTGTCGCCTTCTCTTCCATCAAGAGCCATCCATGAGCACCGTATTATCTAAAAGAGACAGGAGGCACGCCTTGCACTTAGTTGACTACTCTGCCCATATACCGTCGCGATGGTGATCAGGAAGGAGACGAGAGCGCGCACCCCTGGCCTAGGCACCAACGTGTAACCAACCTGCTTATTAATCGAGTTTTTCTTCAAATATCAATTCGCAATTGCAATTGATTCATTTTTGAACAGTCTTGATCCCATAAATCGAGACTTTTTATCTTCTTCTATTTACATGCTCTAATTATTTTATGTCTTGCATTGAAAGATATATATGTCACTGCAACCAGTTTCCTGCTCCCGATTGACTCTCAATCTTCCGAGTCTCTTCCACCAACATTATACAACACGAGTATGTTAAATCGGCGTCGTGAGCAGAATAAATTGGCGCAACGCAGGTTCCGTCGTAAGTATGAAGCAGACCCAAAATTAAACCGTGATAAAAACAATGAGGGGAAGTCATCTTGGCGTCGTCGCTGGGGATACAATTCCTCTGTCCGATATTCTATGTTCTATGTCAGACTATCTAATTTGATACTAACATCTCATTTCGGAAATGCAGAGAGATATCGAGATAGCGGGGACGAGAAAGGTGTCAGCAGTCAAAACTCGCAGGTGCCATTGCCATCGATAGGGACAACACCGTTGTCGCGGCCACCACCATCATCGTTTAGCTTGTCTCAGGAGATACTCACGCCAAATGGCAGCTCTGTCCAAGTCCCTATCTCTTTATCCTCAGCCTCCAATGTTGCCTTCTCCAACAAACCCTCTACCGACATGCTTCCGCTGATGAGTAGCTCCTCTCAACCCTCATCGATAAAGTCCTCTCTCCCCCCTAGATTCTGCTCGGACCCTCTTCTTAAATGCTTAGGCGCAAGCGATTTTAGCGATGTGGACTATGTGAACAACCTTGATGTTCCTCGCTCGCCTCTTGAGCTGGACTCAATGACGACAGCCTCGCTGGGCATTATGCGGACTGAACAGCCATTGCTCCATGATAATATCTACGAGCTTTTGTCGTCTTCTTCTAGGCAACAGAGGCTGGCGGAGAGTGCAGAAAGCGGAGACAGCCAAGGGGTAAGTACGGGCTGGACCAGCGCACTACACATAGCAGCACAGAAAGGCCACGATCGGATCGTTCGCGTGTTATTACAGCACAGCACCGGCACCAACATCAACCTACCGGACAGTGAGGGTCGGACGCCACTTATATGTGCCACCATTGGAGGACATAAGGACGTAGTCGTGCTTCTACTGGCGGACGGGGCACTTTTGAGTTGCGTCGATCATGCTCACCGTTCCGCCATTCATTGGGCTGTCGTCCACCGACGCGACTCGCTACTGAAGCTCCTGCTTAGCCACCGTCCGGGCGGAGAGCAGACAGCCGTGCGGGCGGCCATTGACGGGTACGACCTCAATGGACAGACGCCGTTGCATTTGGCCATTGACGATGATTTTGAGGATGGAGTGCGGTTGTTGCTAGAGTATGGCGCGGACATGAACCTGGTGGCGCGGAGATCTAGTGTGGGAGCTTGAGTTAAGGAGGCATTTAGTTCTGACTGACGCTGAGCGCTTTTTGGTCGTCTCCTCGGTATATTTCCTTCCCGGCTACACCATGCCCGTCTCCTCAACTTATCTTCCTCGCTCGAACCTTTCGTAGAAGAGACCCGTGGTTCCAGACGCGACTCTGCTGCGGGGTCGCCCTCCAAACTGTCCTTAGATTATTCTATTCTTCTCCGCCTAGACCAACGTAGTTGCAGCAAATGGGAAATTAAAGCAATGACACGGTTGACGGTTGACCGGTGACAGGTAACGGAAAAGGCAATGGGTGTTCAAAGGTCTCACATTTTACCGCGACTATGAAATATTTCCACAAATCCCGACATTCTGAGTATTTATACTCAGAATCCAAATATAGGCTTTCCGGCGGCGTAAGACTCAATCTAGAAGCGTCTTTCGCTCGACCAGTATATGAAAAATCTTAACCTAACAACTTTGTTCAGAGAGTGGCTAGTTCTCTGCATTTAGCTTCGAATCAGATCAAACCTAGATCTAGCCAAGAGTTTGCTTTCCCAAAAATATTACAATCCCCAGGATTTCGGAACCTTTAGACTCTGATTTACCTAATTCATTAACCTCAGATTTCACAGCTTGGCAATGCAACTATCGTATACTCCGAACGCTAGAGCCGTACCCCAGGCTTGGCTAGAGATGTACTGTGTATGCTTACCCGCTAGTGCCCGCTCGGGTAGATTATCAGCCCGACAGGAGGCGAAACCTTGTGATTGTATTCTGCTGACCGGTCTAAGTGGGTAGAATTACACCAGAACTTTGAAAATGGCGGGATTGTTTGCTGACCGGCGTAATAGGTCGTTGCAATGAATTCTATCACATTAGCTCACAATGAAGTAGTCACGTATAAGCATACGTTGGGCCAACAGAGGGTTTGTCTAATGACTAATCGATTACGTCTGTTGATTGGTGGGGTAGAATAGCTCTAATGGAGTTCGTCGGCTTTCGCGTAACCCTCCTGTGGAAAGCTTCGCTTCTCATAAACTTCTACATGATCCTGGTTTTATTCGTAGATCAAATCGTACTTCTAATCTTTTGTAACTTCGTCCTTCTTCTTTCTCAAATCTTTCCATCCCATTCCCCATGCGAAAACGAAACAGCTAGCTGCTAATCCTGCTGCCATATAGAAAACGCGATCAATACTCTTCGCATAAGCGATCAGTACACCCTCGAGATCCGCTCCCGAAACAAAACTTCGAAATCCAGTGGCCCCCGCATCAATGACTTCTGTGACGTTGACCGAAGGTGCGTATTCGTGGATGAGATTTCCGAAACTATTGCTGTATATAGTTTCTCCAAGACTAAGGAATAAGGCTGCTCCAAACGATTGGCTGAATGTGATAAGTGCCAGGGCGAGCGAGATTTGTTTTGGTGGTACAGTTTTCTGAACCGAGAGGATTGGCTAGTAGAGAGAAATAGTGTCATTAGGGTGTACTAGGATTTGTGGTGGTGAATATCAAGCATACCATTTGAATTCCAAGACCACGACCAACTCCGTACAGGATCTGGTACCCAATCCATTTACCCACCGGTGTGCTAGGCGAGAAGGTACCAAACAGACCACAACCGACCGACAACAAGACTGAAGCAAAGAGAGCTACTGGTATAGTATAGCCCACTCGGTTAACTGTTGAGGCATTAGCAAACTCTTAGCACCGAGAACAGCATTCTTACCAATGGGACCTGACGATACAGCGGCGAAGACATGAGCTATAATCATCGCCAGAAGATATATACCACTCTTTATTGGCGAGACACCCTTGACTCCTTGGAAATATACTGGCACCCAGTAGGAAGCGAGGTACAAGTTACTCATCATCAACCCATATACCATACAGCTCGTCCAGACGGTCCTCATACGGGCTATTGACATTGGAATCATGGCCTCATCACCTTTATGGTAATCCCAAATCAGGAAAACGATGAACATGGCTCCAGTGCCGCAAAAGAGGCCAATGATACGAGAATTGCTCCAAGGATAAGTAGTCCCGCCATACTGACATGCAAGTAGCAGCATAATGAGAGCAGGAGCAAAAACAGCAAATCCAAGAAGATCGAGGTGTGTATGTAGTGAGCGAAAGATAGACATGGGAGGAGGCCTCGGGTGTTGTTGGGGAATGCGGATGAGAATTATCAGCGCAACTACCACGCCACCAACGGGGAGATTGAGGTAAAAGCCTAGCACATTTAGTATGTTCCAGTTTCCGAGTAAGAAACCAAGTGGAGAACCTACACCATCTCCAAGTCGCAAATTCTGTCAACAGGCCACCAAATAAAGGACCGCTGGCTAGGCCAAGTTGCGCGACTAGAGTAGTATGAGCATATGAAAATCAGCTCAGATGTTGATAGACTTACTACCCATCACAATCCCGGTTAGAGCTACAAACATTGTCAGCGAGCTAATTACACATGCTCATGAAGTCCAAAGACATTTGAACATACTTGGTCTTCTTTCCATAGGGGCGCATTCCGAGATGATAATCAGGGAGCCATTGAACATTCCCGAAGCTCCTGCGCCTGCAACTACTCGTCCACCGATCAACATATTTGAGGAGTTAGCAACTCCGCATAGCAAGGAACCGATTTCGAAGAGGACGAAGAAGACTAGAAATGTCCACTAAACATGATAATTAGTACGCAGAAGGCCACTAAAGGGAGCAAAATTGGGACGTGCTTTGGGCTTGAACTTCATATATATTTTCCCAGTAAGTGGTTGAAAGACGGCGCTGCAAACATATCAGTCCCGCGTTAATCATAGTGTCCTTTGCAATGAATGGTCAAGTCCTTCACTTACCTACCCAGCTGATATGCAGCTCCGTACCATCCAATGTCATTTAAGGAATGGAAATCATCAGTGATGCGAGGAACAGCAGCAACGATAATGGTCCCATCGAGAAGCATGAGAAAGAGAACTAAAGACACCGCAATCATGACAGCCCAGAGCTGAATTCCGTGAGCCCACACAGACTCTGGATTTTGATTCTGGATTGTGGGCACGTTGGCAGCCTTTTTTGCTTCCGCGCTTTGGTTACCGTCAGGTTCACTGTCGACTTTTTCATGTTTAGTGGAAGAGATCAACGCCGGATCATCGTCCCTCTTTTCCAAAGCTGGGGCATCAGATAGCTGATATGAATGAGCTTCCTTGGGAGCTTCTATTGATGCCATGTTTGCCCCAAAATTAAAGGTCGAAATATCAGAGTGACTGATGCTGCGTAGAGGGGAATGGGGGAGAGTGTGGAAAAGGTCGGTTTGAGCTCCATGACAAGATTAAAAGGGTATTCAAGCAATAGTTGACTTTTTGATTAACAATCGCTACACACTATGTACGGCACAATATTGCAGCGTCGGAGCCTCTGAGGCGAGTCACGGGGTGTAATCGTGCATGTACCAACATTGGTCCAACAACACTCACGATGTCATATCCACCCGCACCTCCTCCTCTCACATCGCCCGAGATCCTTTATCGCGCACCGCGGATCGAACATAATGAGCTCTTTGCTATCGTCTGCGTCACCGATGGCTTGAGGTGCCTGTGAGGGAAGCTATGGAGAGCTGTTCTTCGCTTGTGGATAGAAAGTCTACAGATAGACGCCATGCTTCTACATGGCGAAGGTTTAGGCGACTGGAAGCTTCATTGGGCGTGGAGCTTGCTTTATCGCCGTTACCTGAACGCTTCTGGTATTTTCCTTCATTGTTGGATACATGAGGGAAGGGGCGGCAGGTTTTAATGTGGGTATTGAGGCTTACTAACAAGCTCGAAGCAGGTCAAATTAAAGTTTATCGGATACTTAGTAAGCAAGAGGTCAAAACAAGCAATCCATCTGCAGGATATGTTCCTCCGAGCAACCCAGCAAAGCTTTTTGTGTTGGAGTTTTGTTTATTTGTAACTCTGCCAGTCTGCCAAGGTATTCAACGTCTTTTTAGACTACCACCGGGAGTAAACCATTCAGGTGTTCGACACCTGCAAACAATATGGAGGAAATTGAGGTTCGACCTTCCACTCTCGTTGTTCGATGCTCAACCAGATTTGCAGGTCATAGAAATCATCAAATCGATCGTCGTATGCGCTGGCAACAAGTTAACCGCATTTTTAGTTATATGCTCCTATGAAGGATTTTATTTTTCAGGGTTCCACCGGTTAAGTCGGGTTTCCATGTTCTGCGACATTTCAATACAGCATGCTTGGTTGTCTCGTCCACAACTTACCGCCATCCAAGGTGGTGAAATTCGTAGTGCGATATTTCCAACTACCTGCTGATGCATTAGATTAGTAACTCTTGCTGCATGGACTTAACTGATCCTACTGAAGATCTTCTCTATACGAGGACACAAAGTGGATCAGCTCAAGGGGTTCAACCGGGGTTGTGATCACATGCTGTAGGGGTTAACCACGCAAAACTCACGTGCAGATCATGTGCTGGGGTGTTGGCACTCCAGTAGATACCCTTCTGGGTCCCATTGAGCAGTCTAGTCGATTGTGACGATGGTTAAGTGGCTGCTAGATACGGCCAGTTTGGTGCTGTATCAGATTAGTAACCTCACTACATGATGTCGATCAACACAAATGTTCGTATTGTTCTAAACTCTACCTGAGAAAGGAAGGCCGACAGACAAGCTGTTAAGTGACCGCTGGCGTCAACCTTGTCAAATTCCTAATGGACATGTATATAAGATGCCAAGGACGGAAGCCAAGACCTACTTCTGCATCATCTTCCACATCTTCCAACATCTTTCTAACTCCACAAAGCACTCTATCAAACACACCCACTATTCCACATTCCTCCGCCTCTTTCCCCAACCATGTCTCTCAAATCCCTCAGCATCGCCTTAATGGCACTCACTCTCACCCAACAAATCTCCGCATGGGCCATCATCGGCGACCGCCACGCAACGTCACCAGCCTCATCATCTATCGAAAAACGCGCCGACTACCAGTGCAACTTCTACTCCGACACTTCCTGCTCCAACTATATCGGGCATGCCGTAGCGAGTGGTCCGTTCGGGAAATGTCAAAGTGGCTGGGGTAGCGCCAACAGCTATCTCTGCTTCAACAACAACGACGTCGAACAAATCGACATGTTTTATGGATCAAACTGCGAAGACGATACGATTAACACTGGTGTTTATAGAAGTGTGGGGTGCACGAGGACTAGCCAGACGATTCGATCGGCTAATGTTGTGGGGTGCAATGATGTGGATGGATCGGAATGTTAAGGGGAAGTTGTCTTTTGAGAAGGATGGAGACTTGGATGGATGCTACAAATATGTACCACGCAAGTAAGATCAATGGGACCTTAGGCTCAGAGGTTACATGTAACCACAGGAGAACCCAGGATCAGGATAGGAAGTTGACAACAGTTTAAAGAGAATAAATGTTCCTATAAGCAAAATATATTTCTCAATATATAAAATTTTTGTGCTCAACTCCAATGGTGATTACATAGTAGCTCCGGGGCGTGAGGTCCTAGTTTGAGTACATTTGCCATCTTGTCTGATCAATTCAACCAATTCCATTTCAATCAGGCTCCATATACTATGTACAAGAGTATTAAACAGATTGTCGTTCTTCTCTCCCCATTGCCCCTCTCTCATGCTTCGACATCTCTGCACGTCGCAGCCATTTGGGCTCAAAGCGAGCCCTCCTCCCTGGACTATGAGTGATTGCCAAAACAACTAGATGACTGAATAACTCCGATCCATAACTCCATCCCAGCCCCCAGTCCATCCCCAACCGTCCATGTTCCAATCACCTCACCAAAATTATGTAAAATCACGCGATCTCCAACTTTATTCCAGTCTCCGACAACATCGGCACCACCCTTCCATCCCCCTCAAGCAGCCTACCAGAAACTACACCAACCAATGTAATGCTGGCACAAATTCTCCAACTTCGTCGCCTCAATCAGCAACTTATCCACCTGCACAATATAGCTCAGCTCATCATCCGGCTTGAAGTCTCTTCCAGTCAGCTTCTCCTTGACTCTCATCAGCACCTGGACTGCCCGGTCATTCTGGCTCTCCTGCGCCTCTGTATTTTCATTGATGCCATGCGTTGTAGAATTGGTTCTTGCGCGAGGACGAGAAGCAGGTGGACCGCCTGGCACGGTAGTGGGGTCGGCTCCTAGAGCAGACGGTGGAATATTGGCGTCCATTATGGAAGGACGACGTGCGTTGGCGGCGATGATTGATTCGCGGCGTTCGGAGCGGAAGTTAGGTCCTACTGGAGAGGCTTCGCCGTTTAGACGCCAGTTGAGGAGAGGGTCGTGGATGAACTATTAATGAATATTAGTAATGCGATCTTCGATTTAAAGGACAGACATAAACTTACAGCTTCCAGAACTGCCATCAACGACTCTTTGTTCTCACGCAGCACCCTCATAACGTTCTCACACGTAATTCTGAAACTACCTTCAATATTGCTGACCTCCATAGCATAAGTCAACATCCTAGTCAATCTGAAGGGCACCCGTTCAGGGTACTTTTCACGATGCATGGCGACTTCGAAACAGTCACCAAAATCGATATGAACGATATTACCCGTGATTCTATCCAGCATCAAATTCGAAGGATGGCGATCACCAAGACCGAGAATGTATCCCACCATGGACATGACTCCCAGAGAGCGAGTGTAGTTTGTACGTCTCTCGAGCCAAGACTCGGAACTCTTACTCTTGAGCCACAAGACACGGTAAAGATCTTGGCCTGTTGTGTTGTCGAGTGCGTAGCCGAACACTTCGACTTTCTGCATGAGAGTAAGGTTATCATAATCTGGAGCCATTTGCAGCATGATACGATGCTCGATATTAAGCAAGATCTTTCTACTCTCTCTGTACTCGCGGATGAGAACGTGCAGAGTGTCACTGTTCGGAACCCAACCAAGGAGACCAGAGTTCTGAGAAAGCGGAATAGCAGGATATCTTTGAATGTTGAGATGACGCTTGTAAGACTCGGAATCGCTTGTGAGAAGAGTGTTGCAAAGACCGAAAAGTTGCATGACACGCTCATCTTGACGGATATCCTCATGTCCTTTAAGACAGAAGACATATGCATTGCCATCGCTTCCATTAAGACTAAGTTTTCGAGGACGTTGCTTCGAAGAAATGACGGAGAAGTTAGTCTCGAAGTTGACAATCGAAATGATAGGCTTGCCACTCTGGTAAGTTCCCGGCACAGCAAGATCCAGATCGTGCGCACTAAGAAGTTTAGGCGACACGTACGCCAACTCGAGGTTGTTAAGTTGCGGCAATTGACGTGCGATTCTCCTGAAAACCTGGTAGTACAAGTCCCAAGCTTGATTGATATCTCCAAGATCCCTTGTATTCTTATAAGTCAAACACCACTCGCGAGCTTCCTGCAGATCACGACCGAAGGTTTGCGCGAAGGAAATTTCTCGAAGAGTCTCTGGACCATTGTCGAGCATATCATGCAATGGCGCCAAAGTGTTGAACATGCCCTCGATATTGTGATCTCCGAAGTACAACCGCGAAGCCTCTTCAAGACCTTCATGCCATTGTTCGTGCCACAACACCGCAACACGAATGAGCTCCTTACTGACCAGATCGGCTTGATCGACCAACTTCGGACTATGTTGTCGCATACTATCCATGATCTGCATGGCTGATCTTGAGCGACGAGTATTCGGCGCCGATTTCATCGCAACTGTCAATGGGTAGACCAATGCTTGAGGATGCGCTCTACCGACATCTGCGAGAAGATTGTGGATAGAAGATCGAACCCGAGTATTAGGTTGGTTAATACGAGCAATAAGTTGAGGAATGACTTCCAGCCAGGTATCAACGCTAACCGAAGAGAAGCCTTCCGTAACCGCTGCATTGACTTCGGCACTTCCGCCATGAGCGAACCACAAAGTGAGAAGACGTAGAGTATCCTGCAACGAGCTACCAGCCGAAAGAGCAATCGATTTGAAGAAACCACGGACAGCAGGAACAACATGTTCGATGATGATGCTGTTGGGAACATTGTTGATATCGCTCTCGGGACCTGTACTAAATGCCTGAACAATCTCAAAGTTCGCCAGAGCCCAAGCGTGCCATGCTTTGTACCACTGAGGATTGAAATGAGTAGCAGCACGGTAGGAAGCGAGAACATCATCAACATGATCATACTGCCAATCACCGTTCTTCTGCGCAACCTGCCACTCTCCTTGCTTCAAGCAACATCTAGCGAGAAGAGTGGTATGCTCAGCGATACCCTTCGGTGTGAGAAGGCTATGAGCGTGGGCGCCGGTGCCGTTGGTATAGCCGTTGCCATTGGTCATAGCAGTGCCATTGATACCATTAATACCGTGCATTTCTCCATTGGGTCCCTGGGTAGCCATCTGTGCTTGCTGTAACTTATCGGCCAATCCGCTTGTGAACGCTTTGAGTGCCTCCAAAGCCTGCGATTGCTTGCCAACAGCCCACTGGAACTTCAGAATTGCATACTGAACAGGCGCCTCAATGTTCCTGTTTGCCGCTCGACTTCGGCGGTAATCTCCCTTCTCCGTAGCCGGAAGCACCACATCAAGGCTCTCATCACCACCCATCAGTGTCTTAAGAGTCTTCTCAGCCAACCCCATGCGGCCTGACTTTCTGCATAGGTTTGCAAACTTAATAGACATCTGCATATTCTCAGTTGGCGTAATCACCAGCGCCCTAAGTTTAAGCATTCGTTGCCAAACCTCGACATTTCGCTGGCAACCAAGCAAACGAGTCTCCCACGTTCGTCGCATAACTTCTTGCTTAGCCGGATTGCTGTTACTTTGCTTGTAGATGATGAGTTCTTCCAACTCCGCAAGCATCTGTACACGAACCACAACGGTATATGCTCTGTTGTAAGACTCGCCGACTAAAGCACTCAACTCCGTATCTAATCCCTCTCTTGCTTTCTGGATATAAAGCGCCGATTCGCGGAACTGGTTGCGATGTAATGCAAGAATTGCTCCAAAGAATGATCGATCAGGTGTATGGCTCTTCATCACGCTGAGATAATCGTCCATGAGGTCCCATTTCCCGAGACCCCAGGCAGCCGCTGTAGCAAGTGGTGCAATGGCTCTCTTGATCTCCAAGGTAGAAGTGTGCCACTTGTCCTGCGCCAAGGTAGACAGTGACTCCCATTCTCCAAGAGCGTGAAGACATCTCATCTTACCCATAATGACATCGAAGGTCTCCGCTTGATCAGGGAAGTCCATTTCACGTCTCTGGTAGAACTCCAAGGCTTCCTCCCATCGCTCGAGTCTCTCAAACCACGTCTCGCGAAGTTGGATTCCGTCTTTGTAGAGTTGTGCTTTTCGCAAGATACCAATAGCGGCATCGTATTGCTGCAACTGGTTGTTGATCTGAATTAACGCCTCGACCGCTCCACTAGTTTGATCTTGACAGAACTCAAGCTCCTTGTAATGTAGAGCCTTCGCCCAAGCATGACACCTACCAGCTTCACGACCAAGGACACGGATATCGATCGGAAGAGCTTTATCATCGTGTTCCATAAATTCGGCGAGGTTGAGTAATATACCCAACAAATCAGGTGTCACATGAGGGGATCTAATCGCCAACTCAATGTTTTGGATAAGGTCGTCCTAGAACAATAAGTTAGCATACTGCTGGACAGTTCTATTCTAATCACACGTCTTACCTGATAACCTTCAAACAGCTCTCCCCAACAAGAGACGAAGGCCGAATTGAACAATTCCCTTGCAAGTGGTGGATAAACCGAAGCCAACTGCGCACACGATCTCAAAGCATGATTTGGCGACTCTAGCAAGACCGACGCACTAAATTTGCGCATCCACTCCTGCCAATCTTCCTTTGTTGATTTACCAGTCGCATCCCAAGCAGCTTTCAAATGAACCGGATTAGAATCGAGCTTCTTGTTCGAGACATCCGAGAAATCAACCTCATCAGATTGATTCATGTAACGTTCTTCAGCACTCAGATCTTGTGGTAAAACTTCACCCTTCTGCAACTTTCCAACCAACAGCTCGTAGTTTTGATGCTGGATTTGGTGAGTATTAAGGACTTTGTTAATCGTTCCCGCAAAATGAAGGTAGTCCTTTCCGAGTTGGAAGATCAACGCACAGAGGGTGTCTAGCGATGCTAATCTCAATGAACTATCGCTACCAGCCAGGACCCGTGAAAGTGGATGAATGATCTTGGAAGCATAATCGTTAAGGTTGACTTGTCTCGAGATCTTGCCAATGGTCTCAATAGCCGCCTTCCGGATGAAAGATGGTTGTTGTGGCTTCTCAAAGACACTGACGATGACCGGAACGATCAAGTGCATATATTCCTCAGCACTTGATCCAAAGACCAGGAAAGCATGAAGAACACGCTCTGAAGGCAGTCGTCTAGTCGAAGTATCCTTTTCCAGGACACCTAGCATCAAAGGCAAAAGCCCAGCCAAATAGATCTTAAACTCGCCCTCAAGAGACCTCGAAATGGCCTCAACCAATTGGAGAATATTAGCCTGAAGTGCCGGACTTGCATTCCAGAACTCCTGAAGCACGGCAACAATATCCGGCAAGTAGTTTCTGATATGCTGTCTCACAATCGTAACCAAAAGACTCAACTGGCTAAAATATGACTCCAAACGATTCGCAGGAGATGTCCGGATAACCGACAAGAAAGCGGGAATAATTTTATCAAGGAAGGAAACACATTCCAATCCCAAGGTTCTGAAAATTGACATGATGGCTTCGATGACCATTGCATGATGTTGATTGAGCGAGGGGTCTTTTAAAATGTTTAGTAAGGCGTTGATGACAACGGTAGGGAAATACTCCTTGTTCGAAGGCGTCAGACCGGTCATCATGAGAGAGATATCAGTCATTTGATTCGATTCGAGACGTAATTGCATTTCTGGCGAGCGCTCCTCAACCTGTTGGTGTCTGTAAGGATCAAGAGCACCAAGAATACCCATAAGTTTGATAGTCTCTTGTCGCAGAGGTCCTCGCTGTGGCTCTCCGCGAATGATATTTTGTAGAATCTCCAACAGTCGAGGATACTCCAAATAGGGCTTAATAACATATCCTGAATTACTCGCCAGTTGACCCAAAGTTCTGAGAGCAGCTTCACGCTTAGCAGAAGAGCTCTGATCTTGCAGAGCTTCAATAATAATCGGCATAAGCTGCTTGATATAGGGTACCATATCCTCACCACCCACAGTAGCAAGCTCTCCGATAGCTTTCATAATAGTAGCAGCCACAGCCGGACTAGGATCTCGTGCTTTCGGTAACAACACAGCGATCATTGGATCAACATATGGCTTGATCAATCTCTGCGAATTCTGAACAAGAAGACTGAGTAATTTCGCACTCTCTTCCTTGTTCCTCGCCACGTCAGAGAACTCCAGCTCCGTAAGCATTTGGATGAGAACCTTTCGTAGAGACGGAATAACATATGCGGGATTAACGTGAGTCAACCGTCCAATGATCGCAATGGCAACTTCTCGGATCTGGAACACCTCATCGTTCAGCGCAAAGAATAAAGTGCGGATATTCTCCGCTTTGGCTAGATGACGATCAAATCGTTCATCAAGTGCTGCAAGAACAGTTCTTCGAATGCTTGCTTCTGGATCAGCTACTCCGACGGTGAGTAACTTTTCGATAACTTCGCTGACGACTTGTATAGCGTGGTGACTAGTCTGGTTGACAATTGGATCTCTGACATAGAGCTGACAGCAGGTCAATGCAGCAGCTTCTCTGATCTCTGGGTTCTCATCCTCCACATATTTGATAGCGACGTCTCGAACAAATTCATTGAGAACATGACCCGAAAAGTCAAAGCTTCCCAAAGTATTCAAAGCCAGCTTGATCTCGATCTGACGATGTTCGTATGCCTGTGGATCTTTCGAATCTTTCGGTACAACAGGTGCCGCCGCAATATTGTTCGGTGTAGGAGCTCCCAGTGGCTTGAACGATTCTCCGCAAAGAACCTTGCTCAACATATCGAGTAATCGCTCCTGAATAGTAGGTTTGACAGGAGGAATATAAAAGGCCATATCCACAAGAGCCTGGGTCAGTTTGGGACTCAGCTCGCAAGCGAATATAGGATCAAGGAGTGCCTCCATGTACTTGCTTAAAGTCTGCCCAACAGCAACAGCCAATCTACTGATGCAGTCGAAAACCGGATCGACAGTGCCGAGCCGTCTCCTATATCATATCAGTACAGTCCTCGACATTTTTTCTCGAGGCCACTCACGATTTTAAAGACAACCCCTCCCTAACATAAATCAGCACGCCATCTAAGTACGGCGCAATCGCACTCTTAACCGCATTCGCAATATTTCCAATCGCCAAGAACGCATCATTCCGATCCTTATCCTTCTTCAGCATGCCCGAAAGGAAAACCATAAACTTATGCAAATACGACTGCGCGAATTCCGTCGGCGAATAGTTTGCCAGCTCCGGTATTAGCATGACAACTGTTTTGCGAATCTGCACATCCCGATGATCCTTGTGTCTGAAGACAATCTCGCACACCTCCTGGTAATGCTCATGCATGAACATACCACCCTGTTGGAGGAGTTCCTTGATGACCAGTAAAGACCCATGGATAAATTCCACCGAGCCCTGCCGCACGCCCTGCACAGCTTCATCATAGATCTTCGCCTGCCACGTCTGTCGTAGCGTCTGGTCTCTCTCCCTGATGATCTGAAAACAAGCACTAATCGCCTCCGCGGCCGTCTGTCTAATCAGCAGCCGCTGATCTCTCAACCCCACCCAAATCTGATCAAAGATCAACCCCACAAACGCATACACCAGCGTCGGGGAATTCCTGCCCAGCTCTCTCAGCACCAGAACCGCGCTGTATCTACGCTCTTCGATACGATCCGACTGCAGCCATTCCAGCGCCGTCTTGACCTCGCTCTCTACCAAATCCGACACGAGCGAGCCACCCGGTCGGCACATCTTGCCTAGCGCGACAGCAGCGGGCTGCATAGGTACGAGATCCTTGCCGCGCAGGACGAAGCGGAGCGATTGTCCAAAGCGGGTGACTCGTTGTCCGACATCTATTCCTTCGAAATCGACCAGCGCGTCAACGGCATAGATGCCTCCGGTTCGTTCGACATCTCCGCCGTGGCTGATAAGGCCGGTGATCTTACTGTTAACGACATTGTAGAGTTCAAGGAAGCGTTCTTGCGGCAGATCTGCAATGATGGGTGGTTATTAATATAGTTGCTTCATTTCGCTGCCAGCTTATAAAGAAGCTTGATATAAAAGGGTGCAGATAGTATATCCTTACCTCTACAAGTAACCTCCACCAATTCCCTCAAATCCAAAGCTGCCTTCCGTCGTGTTTCGTCACTCCTACAGATCCAACATATTAGCCACCACTTCAATCCGTACATCCTTTCTTATCTCTCCTCCAACCCCAGACATAGCCTACCTCGATCTCAAATCCACCACAATGCGATTCAGCGCATCAAACGCCTGCGTAGATTGTTGTGACATCCTTTCTCTATCCTTCCTTTCCCTTCCTAATTATCTCTTTCACTCTCTCAAAATATGTAATTAAACCTCACAGAAAAGAAGAAGAGAAAAGCCTTTATGCGCGCTCCATCCCGCACCAACACAGCTTTCCCTGCGTTGTAGCTTCAACTTGACGTTGTTTGTCTGTTCGTTGTTTCGCGGGTTGTCGATTTAATAGTACCTCTCTGCTGTAGGGCAAGGTAGGTAGGCGGTCGGCTCTTTCGCCTTGAGCTCTAAAGTAAGGTTGGCCAATAGGCGGCTGCCGGGAGTTCTGTGAGGTTTTCGAGTAAGCAGCGCAGCTAAGCTGTGGCTGGATTAGTGGGCGCGATAACAGCCTTATCCTTAAGACCGCTTTCTTTTTCTTACGCCTTTCGCCTTCAACTATTTACATACTGCAACATCCACCTCACCAATCGCATAATCCATCCCATCCGCCACTCCAATTATCCCGCACTTTGTTCCCCATTCCCTCAATTCCCTCCTCACAGACCGAAAACAAAAGCAAATAAACCACAATGGGAAACGACGGCGGCAGCATTCCCACCCGACGCGAGCTTGTCAAATCCGCCGCCCGCAACCCCTCCACCTCCGAGCTCAAAGCCACTCAACTAGAAGCGCAAACCCACGCCTGGACCTACTGTCCTCTATCCAACACGCCTCTGCGCGCGCCCATAGTATCCGACTGTCTCGGCACGCTCTACAACAAAGACACGATCCTCGAGCAGCTGCTCCCATCCGCAGATTCTCCCGATGAGAAATCTGCGTCCTCCCTCCCACCACACATCAAAGGACTCCGGGACATCGTCGAAGTGAAATTCACCACCGGAGAAGAATCCAAGAAGATCTGCCCCATAACGAGCAAAGAGCTCGGCGCACACACAAAAGCCGTGTATCTAGTTCCCTGCGGGCACGCATTTTCCGAGACTGCGATTCGGGAATTGAAGGGGGATAGAGCTTGTGTAGAGTGTGGGACGGGCTATGAAGCGGAGAATGTGATTGCCATATTACCGTTAGGGAAGGAGGAAAAGGGGAGATTGGAGGAGCGGATGAAGGCGTTGAGGGAGAAGGGGTTGACGCATTCGGGGAAAAAGGCGCCGGGGGAGAAGAAGAAAAAGAAGGAGAAGGAGAGGGGAGAGAAGAGGAAGTTGGATGGTGCTGAGGTTGAAGAGAGTGTTGGACCCGAGAAACTAAAATCCCAAAGCCAAGAAACCTCATCAGCACCGCAATCCAAAAACAGCACCTCTACCTCAACACCCACACCCTCCGGAACCAAGATCACCTCGACAGGAATCAAGAATGCCTCGACGGCCAACCTCACCGCCAAAGTGCTCGACGAGCAAGAAGAGCGCAACAAGCGACGGAAACTAGGCATGAATGAGAATCTTAAGAGTTTGTTTTCGAATACGGGATATAACGCGCACCAGCAGAAGGGAGGGGATTTCATGACTAGGGGATTTTCTATGCCTAATAAGAAGGCTTAGGGTGTGTTCGTACTGGGAGTAGGCTGGATTGATGGGATTGCATTGAATGGGAGAGGTGAAATGGGAAAGGGAAGAGCGCGGCGTTTGGAGTGTTTTTGGAAATGTGGACGTATATAAGATACCATTATACAAAGAGAGCAATTTATCCTTTAATCACTGGCATTTGATCGCTACAAGTATATATTAAACAAGGCCAAACGTGATTCTCTGCTGTATTCAAGCAAAAGGTCTATATAACGCAAGTCCTCATTGACCTAGTATACTGTACATCCATATAACCACCTCTCAGCACAACTCTCAACCGCAAAACGGAAGTCTAATCTATCCCTCCCTACAACTCATCCTTCTTCTCCCCCTGCGCCTTCCTCTCCCCCTTCTCACACGCCGCCGGCGTCCCCACATCCATCCTATAAACACACTTCTCCTGCTCCACCACCTTCCAAATCTCATCCTGCTCCGCACACCCCAGCACCACCGTCGTCGCCCGATTCGGTCCATTCCAGCAATGCTGACCATTCTCAAAAACCAACGTCATCCTCTCCCCCTTTCCCAATCCCTTCCCATCCGCGCCCACCTCCTCATCCACCTCCAACGTCCCAAACCTCACAAAATTCCCCATTCCCGTATTCCCACCCCCTTTTTTCGATTTCTGCGACGTCTTCTCCATCCAGCACAACTCATAATCGTATTCCCCGCTGTCCTTCGACACACACGTGCCTTTCAGAGCGCGGAAGACGTCGTCGGGCCCGTAGTCCTTGTCGAGATCGGATTGCGAGTCCGCAAGCGTCTTTTGCTTGATACCGAGGTCATCGCTGACGGATTGATACGCGGTGCGCGCGTCGATCACGCTCTTGGATTCGCTGCCGGAGTTGGCGTTGTCGGCTAGGACGCCGTTTTCCACGAGCATGATGCGGAGATCCGTGAGTTTTTGGTGGACCCATTCGCGGATGGAGACGGGGAGGTATTCTTCGAATTTATATACTGGGATTGTTAGTATTGAAGGACTATGTCGATCAGATGAAAGGGTAGGTGCTTACGAGCTTCAACATCGCTTTCTTCTTCTGATTTTTCCCATTCTTCCCATTCAATACCGTCATTTTCTGGCTTTGCGATGTCTTCCAAGTCGCGCTCTTCAGCAGCATTATCTTGCCCATCGGCATCCTTCTTAGCTGCATAATCCTCCCAGGCTTTAACAGCTCTCTTCACACCCTCATCGTTAAAGTTAGGATTATACTCCTCCTTAAACGTCGACAAAATAGCCTCCAACTCCTCGACCTTCTTCTTCAACGCACTTCTCTTCTGCACCAACCCCACCAACGACTCCCTCAATTCCTCCACCCTATTCTTCGCCATCCCCGCCAAAATCGCCGCCTTGCTAATCTTCCCCTCACTCTTCACCACTTTCCCTCTCTCCCTCCTCTCCACCTCCTCATACTTCTTCTTCAACTCCTCCTCCTTCCCCTCCAACGTCTTAATCTCCCCCTGCACCCTCGCAATACTCTCCTCCACCCCCGCGCGCAGCACCTTCGCCTCTTTCACCAATTCCTCCCTCCTCTTCGCCGCCTTCATCGCATTCCTCGTCTTAATCTCATCCAATCTCCTCCACTCCTTCCCAATCTCCTTACACCTATCCTCGCACTTAATCCCGCCCACCCCCTCCCACTCATCGCTCCCATCACAACACAGCTCATAATCGCATACTCCATCATTCACATATGTAAACGGCACATACCCCGGTATATGGCCCTTATTCTTACAATAATACCCCGGCAGCGCAAGCGTAGTATTATACGCGCCAGGCCCAGCGCCCGCAGTACCGCTCAGCGGCTGCGGCGGTGACAGGTCAGAAAGATATGTGCAAGCCGCGGTGCCAGGTTCGTCGGAGCCATCTGGACAGTCGCAGTAATCGTCGTTGATCTTCGAGACGCTAATTGAGATGGAAGGGTTCGAGAGACAGGTGAATTTGTCTGTGGATTTGTAGAATTTCGCAACTATAATTCGTTGACATACAATTAGCTTTTCAATTCTTCTTATACTTTGCGTTATGGCATCTGTGCAGCTCTCAATTAAGCTCATTGGGGTGGATAAGATGAACACCTACATTCCGGACCGACACCTCTTGGTCTTGAAGCTTCTGCTGCCAAAACAGAAGTAGACAATGTGCTTAGAAGCACCAATGCCTTTGCTGCCACCATGGTGATTTATTTTTTGGCTTTTCAGTGTGCGTGTTGTGTTCCACGAAGGAAGTCAAATCACTGTTCTTTTGAGAGCTTAAGACAGCCGTGGGGTGAACTTCAAGATGCCAGCTTGTCTTAGCGAACAGGCCTCTGATCCCAAACTACCCCAATCTTGGCGGCCCCCCTTTCAGTGGATCAAGTACCAATCATATCTAGACCTATTGATCGAAACGATTAATGGATATCTAGAGTTTACTATTTTTCAATCATTTTATAGCATCATTAGACGCTCAATTGGATCACTCATAATGATAGAAAATCAGATTTATTTATAGTGTTCGATTCAATGAAGGCTCAAATGTTTAGTACATGAGCTCTACCATACACAATACACTGGACCAGTTCCTTCCCGTCCATAAACCATCAAAACACCCACACACCATTCCTTGACAACCCAGTCCCGCTGCGCCATCAAGTACCCTATATGCTACATTTATACCACCAGCCAGAAAGCCCATATTCCAATTTCGAGATGTGAGAGCGGAATGATCGTGTTCAGCCCACATAAAAACTCACTTCTTGAACTCCAGATTACCCTTCCCATTTTTGATAACCGCAACGCAGCAGCTGTACTTGGCGAAGAGCTCATGTAAAACATTATATGACAAACAAGATAAAAATTAAAAATTGTCCCAGAATATGGGTGAAGCGCAATCTCCAAATTAAGCGAACTTAAAACATTCCACCCTCTCCAGGTGTTGAAGAGTAACCAACGCCAGCAGGGAAACTTGGCATTGCTGGACTCGGGGCATTAAAAGCAGCTTGACGCGCTTTGGCGTTCAGGTTCCCACCTTCGCTGGAGCTCTTCCTTAGACGTTGACGAGACTTTGGTTTAGATTCTTCATCAGCAGAAAATGTGCTCATTTCCTCTGTAGATTGAGTTGCATCTGGTAAGGAATGCATCTCCTCATATTCATCCTTCTTGCCAATCAGAGCGCCGAACATGGCTCGGGTCTGACGTCTGCGGGGGTTGACAGGTGGAATCGGGGGTGCATCGATGCCATTTTGAAGTGACGATCCAGGTGGAAGATCGATTGTGGACACTCTCGACGTGGATGATATGAACGTCGGCTCTGAGATTTCAGACTTGGTGACAGACTTCTTGCGTCCGGCCATCATGGCTCGATTGTTGGACTGAAATCCTTGGGTCGTTGGAGTTGTAGATCGGGAGTCAGCTGGTGAATGTGCGACCAAAGATGGGGTAGAATTAACAGAAAATGGTGTAACTGGAGATGGTCTAGGAGATATGCCCAAATCCAATGCATCTCCTGTTTGAAGAGCTTGCATTCTTTGGGGATCAAAATAGCCAGCATTACTTGCTTTACTGTTACTTCGGGGTCTGGCGCCCATAGATGGGGATGGAAGCGGAGATGCCTGCCCAATTCCATGAGACAAACCCGGTGATGCACCTGGAGATGAGCCTGTAGAAAGTCCTGTGACTGTGGGTTTAAGCTTGAGCCGAGCGCTTTGAAGGTCTTCGATCACACTTTGGCTAGAGGTTCCGGTACCTTCAGCCATTGCCTTCGCAAGATCATCTCTGTACCGACCATTGCGACTCTTGGAGCGTCCAGAAGCATCAGAGCCTGAGCGATCAGGAGATGTCCTTGATGGCGGTCTTGAGCCTGAGTTACTGGTAGCAATGCTGCCTTTGCTTTCTCTGTTGGGATTACGTGGAACATGGCTCATTGGCGGAGGCTTTCTCTCTCGACTTGGGGCCCGTTGCCGAAATCCCATGTTTGGGGGATGACCCTGAATGACAGGCCCTTGAAGTCTTGGATCTTGTCCTTGGCGGGGATCACCTCGTCTCTGGTTGGACCAGTTGACATCATTGAACTCGCCTCCCATCTTTTGATGTCTCATGGCAAGCTCACGCTCTCGGTCTCGCTGCGCATCGCGTCGGGCTTGGCGGAAAGCTTTCATCTGAGGTGGAGTTGATCCGCCGGGAACATTTCTCAACATCTCCTCTTCTTCCTTCTTCCAAGAATTCTCATCAATACCATTCTTAACTGGCACTGGCCCATTTTGTGTGGGTTGAGATCCCATACCAATCATTCTCATGGCTTTTGACTGTCCTGCAGCTTCTTTCTGCTTCATACCTAAAGAACCAAAACTCGTCTTTGCTTTCAAAAGGCCAAGAGGGTTTGATCGAGAGGATTCCTGGTCGTTTTTAGAGCTTGCTGGTTCATTTAAATGCTTCAAATTCTCCTGTACCTGCTTGCGGCGTGATGCGAGTTCGTTTTTGAAATCCTCTTGTTCCTTTTGAGTCGCTGAACTGCCACTTCTGGCATGATGCTTTTCCATCTCGATTTCCCACATAGCCTTGACGTTCTCTTCGGGTAAGCTCTCAGGGACGTTAGGCTTGACGGCAAGAGGTGCAGGAAGGGCGCTGTTGACTTTAGTCAATGAGCTTGTGGTACTCTCGAAGCTTGTCTTGGGATTGTCTTGGGTATCTTGGTCCCAGTCGTTGATATCCCACGGGTTGCCGTTTGTATTGAAGACAATAGGCGAAGATGGCTCGATGGGGTCTGATGGGATATGTGGCTCGTAGAAAGGAATGTTGTAGATGGATGATCCATTACTGTCAGACCTAAGATGTTGACGGACCATGCCGCTTAATCCTGGAAGCGTTGGCGAATCGGCTGGAGGTTCAGCTACCACATCGTCATCTTCAGGTGGTGTGGTCTTGATTTCCAAAACCGCAGGACTGCTAGGAGATGGGGAGCGCTGTTGCGGACTCTCAGACTCAGGAACTGGTTGCGGGGTCTCTGATCGCTGAGTCTCGGGTGATTGCTGTCCCGATGATGGGCCATTTCGGTACTTCAAATTAGGGAAACTCCGTGGTTGTGGAAGTCCCCATGGTCGGCCACCGGCCGGAGGTTGTCTGGTAGCATGCTCAGGACTACTCGGAGATCTTGGGAAGTTATTGTTTGGTAGTCTTGGAAATGATCCTGGGCCGGCCCGTGGACTTTCTGGTAAACCTATTCGCTGTTTCGAAGAGGGCACATCAGGGAGACGATCCCGAGGAGGGAAATGTCTTCGAACTGGAGATTGTGTTTGAGAAGAGTCAGCTGTTGCACTAGAGTCGGTCCGAGATCTTGAACCTGGTTGTGGTCGTGGGACAAACACCCCTGGCGGAGGATGCTTTCTGAAAGTCGGTGTTTCTCGTCCATGTGGAACCTGGATCTCTCTTTCGGGTTGTCTGTTCTCGTCTTGAGCTTGAGATGGTCTAGCACCATATACGCCTGGAACCTCGTTCTTTGACTTTTCGCTAGTTTGTACTGGTTGCGCAGAATTGTCGTCATTCTCGCTCACTGGAGGGCTAAGCGGAGGAACCGAGTAACCAAATTTCGTCTCCACAGTCAAATTGTTGGACTTGACACCAAAATCAAAGCCGCTAAGTGCAGCTGTGTTCGGTGGTGGGCTAGCGGCACGCAGGTTGGGCATGCTTCCCTTCCCCAAAATTGGCTGACGATCCCACCTGTCGAATGCATTGGATGATGTAGCTGATGTCGGCGAGTGCATACCCAATGGAGGAGTCTGAGCGCCCATGTTGCGCTGTCTAGTCAAAGTATCGATTCTGTTCATGGTCGAATGTTGCTGTTCATGAATATGCTGGTCAAGGCCTGTGTCGTAGAGTCGACGTGTCTTGTTTCCGGATCTCTCAGGCCCTGAACCACCTGCAGATACGGGTGTGTGTGATCCACTCAAGGAAGGTGTGCGTTGCGAGGTAACAGAGGTAGCAGCAGTCGACATCCTAGCGTTTGTCGGTCCGGAGGATGTGGTAGAGGACGTCTCCCTATTACGGTTGTATCCCGCCAATGATGGAGAACCAGGTCGTGAGATTTCAGCTGAAGTATTGACATTGTCATCATCGTCGTCATTGTGCTCTTGCCATTCCTGTCTCTCCTTTTCCCGCAGTTTTTGAAATGCCGACTGACTCACATCATTGTCGTACAATGCTCGACCACCCATTCCTCCTCCCTCACCCGAGCCCTTGCCTGAGGATTTCGTAGAGAGTTTGTAGATCTTTTGGCGACCTCCGAATAGAACGTTGCTCTCTCCTGGCTTAGGTCGGCTCATGATGCTGCCAGTGTGTATAGAATCGTCGTCTGTACCGTAGCCATCCGTAGATAAGTCTGTCTTCGAAAAGCTAAATGGGGGGCGAACTGATCCATGCATCGAGGATACTTCTGCGATATCTGACAGATTGTGTGCTTGGAAGGCAAAGTCATTCATTCTCGATTGTCGCTTTGGGAACAGAACGCTGTCATCGCTCGCTTTGCCTATTTTTGAATTCGGGTCATCTTGTTCTCTCAACATAGAGAACCGGGCAGAAAGCCCATTCATTAATAAACTCGTCCGAAAGTCATCTGAGGATGGAAGTGCATTTTCAAGATCCAATTCCACCTTTGGCTCTGGTTCTATATTCTTTCTTCCTAATCTGAATGGTTTGGATGATTTTCCTGTCGGTGTTGAGCTCTCAATATCACTTGAGCCACGTCCTGCCGACTCCGTAGGCTCCTTAGCTTCCTTCTTTCTTCTGAAAACGTTCATCTTGTCGAATCACAGCTGAACCGGTTTAATAGACAACGCGTGCCGTGCCTGATGTTCGGTATGATATAATGGCGCCAAAGGCCTTGGAAAACGATAGCTCTGACCCCGTAATCTCTTTTCTGTAATGTATGTGAGTATTCGTCTGAGTGAAGTTTCGACGACGAATGTCAACTCAAGTCGTAATTCTGCTGAGCCGAAAGTGACAGATTAAAAAGCTGGGGAAGGCAAGAGAACTGTTTGACGTGCAAGCATCAGCCCTGAACACTCCAAGAAGATAGAATACCAAAGAGCTCTTGGGGTAATACGCACGGGATAGAATTGAATTTGATCAGACGAATGAACGTAATGATGAAGGGATTCGTTTGGCAGGCTCTCAATTAGGAAATAGCGGTAACTGATTATAAGAGAATGTGAGATGGATCAAGTCGATGATCACGATAACTTGTGCTTCAAGGAATTTCTTAATGAGCGTATAGAGGTGTTTCGGTATCCCTGGGGATTGGAAGTCGTTCCTCGGTGCATAGATCTCTCTGCATATGCTTGTGGTTGTTCAGACCCTTTCTTCCTTCGAAATCTCTCCAATCAATCGAGTAAGTGGCCTGCACAGGTTTGAATTTCGATGGGTCTCGGACGAAAAGCAACAAAAATGAATGTGCGAGCGCTGTTTTGAATAGCTAGCTCCAGATGGTACAGAAGTGTAAGTTTTCGTTGTACTGGACGCAGTACGAAGGTGAAGGAGCGTATCGATTGTGGGTAGGTGTGTGGTTGTGGAATATTAGGAGTATCAGTATGGAAATCCGTTTTGGTTGATTGGGAATCCGTGTCGTGACTTTGCCTCTCACTTTTCAGTCAATATGAGAAGAATCCTTTGGCGGTTTGGCACTCAATCTCCTTCACGTCTCTCGGAGGCGTAAAATATGTGAAGATGAGGGACAATAACGAGCGTGGGGGAGTGGAGGGAGTGAAGGGAGGAGGGAGGAAGAGGAATTGATGGAGAAGGAAGAAAGTGGTTTCGTTCTTTCGCCCTCTCTCGTTACGGGATGCTCTACTAGGTAATGAGTAATGAGCCAAGCGATTTCAAAGAAATTAGCTAGCAAGAGGAGACTGGGAGCAGTGGGAGGATTGAGCAATTGAACGATTGGACAATTGGGCTCATCTTCTTCAAGCGAAAAGGGCGAACGAGCAGAATTGGAGAATTTGGAGACTTCCAGGTATGACACGCTAACACTTTCTCTCTTATCTGACTGGTCGGAATCGTCTACCGTCACCCCTGAAATATGGTGAAGTGGTAAATTGCCCGTGCAGTAGTCAGTGCGGATAGTGCAGCTTTTTGTGATTTATTTTATTTATTTATTTCCGAATGAAGCCTTTTTCCCAAATGTGACAACGCACTCAACACCCTACTCGTGCTGGGTACTAGGTAGGTATCGGTTAAAGAACTATGTGATATGAAGTGGAGTGACGAACGAGATGCATCGACGTTGGAGAGGAATGACTAGATGAAGGTGTTGAAGGTGTTGAGGGTGTAGATCTGACTTCACGTACAGACATCTCAGCAAAGGGCTGATCAGAACAACCGTCTGAATCATACTCCTATTCAGGCTTCTATTCGCCTGCTTTTTCTTTTGCGCACACGTACACCCAATATCCAGCCCTTCAACTGGTGCGACGAGTACAAAAGACAGCGCGAATTGGAAGGTTTCCCCGACCCCCTTCTCCCCATTTGCCGAAGGTCTAAAAGGGCACGATTGGCTAATGCGTGGAGCTCTGTGTTTTTTAACTGTGCTGCAGCGCTACACTGCTAGGTCCCCGAATGCTTCTTTTGCTGCTGCATCTGCATGCACTGAGCATTCTTCCTACCATACACTTCTGCATCTACGATTTTAAGCTTATGCAGTCCTGATACTCTTTACCATCTTACGCGCCTACAATCCTCATCCTCAGTTTAACCAGCCAGTTAAAAGATGTCGGGGGCATTGGTCTCCGGAGGTAGGACAAAGTATATCTGAATTACTCATTACTCCAGGTCTCTCTTTCTATTGTTTCTCGATTGAAAAGAAGTGCTTTGCGTGTACCTTGTACTAGGCAGCCGAGAATCTTGGAGATAGCAATGGTTCAACTATTTCAAGGTCCTGGTTTCAGCACGGTATAAGATACTCAATTTGCTTTTTGTGATCGTCGGTCTTCGCTTGCTGGCTCGTCCGCTCGGAACAATAAAGGTCTCACAGAGATCAAAAAGCAATACTTGGTCGTTCCATCCCCGGACACGCTCAGAATAGCAGCCAGAGGACTTGTCGAGATGACTGGATGCTCGTAAAAGTTACAAAACCGACGAACGCGAGTCTGGCAGAGGAACATCAGAGTGTGCGGAGTACATGCAACGAGATAGGGGGTGTCAGTTTACGAGTAAGGATCCTTTGCAGACCAGGATGTGACGGATGGTTGCGCCAAAAAACATGCACGGGACAGTACCTGAAGCTTGCCCAATTGTAGTATAAGTCGTCGAAAGAGGTCCTATCAAAAAATGGTCCGAACCTCCTTCATCCAATCATCCTCGAAACCTGCTAGACGAAACTCGTGGTAACAGGGATTTAAGATACATCATCTTAAGACCTCGAGGTCGCATTGGTCAACCCGTAGGCCTCGAGTAGAGTCTTTTGTGACGGACGAACGCTCTTCAAAGGGGATGCAGAAGATACTGTACCTGTCCCCTTCGTAGAACTCTATGCGAAACATTACGATAATGTTCATCTCCGCCTCTGTCCAGCTCTCAGCTTCGGTACGAACGACTTCTCATCTTCTGCCTCTGCCCTGTCTCTGATCCTTCCCTCTTTTCCGGGGATATCCAAGCGTGTAAAGTAACGTGTTTTCTTCCATGGTTCTATCGATAGCACGAAGAGTAAGGCTTTCGGGAAGTGGGGCGTGGAAATACCGACATTGTCTCAGAATCATTTGAGAGTTGTTCTTTCTTTGCACCTTCTGTCTCATTGCGCATAGCTTATAACTCGTCTGATCTCCGCAGTGCTCTTTTTCGAGAAGTATTGCGCGGCGCTGCCTGCAATGTCGTGAACTCTATCATACTGGGTATATGCCTTACGGTATAAAGGACGGGACGATGCCAAGTCATCAGAGTGTTTAGAAGAAGCCTCAGAGTCCAGACGAACGAACCTCGGTTTCGACCCCACGTCCGTTCTGTACCCTAGACTTAGAGACGATTGTATAATGTATAATAGATTTCCGTTATGAGATGAAAACCTCTTCCAACGGACTACTCGTACCAATTCTCCATTCTCAGCCGCCAATTCTGTCACATTTCCATCGTACATTCAAGCCATCAATCTCACCTCATATCCCAATTTCAATAGGGATCAGCCACCGGGGAAGATATCCCACTGCCAATCATCGTTGCATTTCCGGCGATCACTCGCGCGCCCAACGACCTCGAGTCTTCTACTCTCTACTCTGTATAATGAAGAAAATCCCCCATCCAAATTATCAATATTCAATCCAATCCAAAATAGCATAATTTCGCCCAGCGACGATCATCTGATTCTCGACCCTCCCAAAGCCTCGGGTTCATCTCGCAAATTGGTACTCCATTACTCTATCTATTATGATTTCCGGCGATCCATAGTATAATCTCAAAACCAAATAGTCTATCAATCCTTCCAGAACCTTTACTATACAGGGCTGCTCCAGACTTTTGCACGCGTAAGGCTCGTTCGTCTGTTCATTCATTTCCCTTTCCCCTCTCGATGTGCTGTCCACATCACACGACACGGCACGGATCTCCATGCCTGTCCGCCCGTTTTTTCTTTTCTTTCTTTCCCTCTCATAAAAACATCCGTCATCATCTCATCTTATTTTCCTAAATTCTCATATATCCCGGCTCATCCGTCGTGCCGCACGACATCATATATCTGCGGACCTATCAGCGCGCGGGATTCACACTAGTTGCACGCCAAACGGAGATGAGAGAATATATGCATTCAAGCCGTTTGTTGAAGGATCGACGGGTGAGCGTGGATGGATGATGATGATGGTGAATAAACGCGTTTGTTTGTTTGTTTGTTTGTAAATATGATGTTTAAGTAGGTCGATTGTTAATATTGCTGTTTTGGGTATAAAACTCTTCAGTGGGTGATTGCTGGAATAGGTAATGCGGCGACAGTACAGTAACTTCATGTAGGAGGATCAATGCACAAGTACTTGGCTATCTCCTTCCCACTTAGATCTCCCTAACAAAATATCTATCGCGGAACTTACAACCACGATTCACAACAGCTCTTTTCCCGTCAAACCCACCCTCTGCCGCGCAAAAACGGGCCGAGATATAGTTATAACATCTGCCGATATCAATCTATTCGGATACATACTCACAATATAATATCCGGCCCGTACTCTCCAGAAATGTAGTACGGTATCTATGCTGTTACCAATTCTTTCATACAACGTAATATCCGATCTGATCGGGAGGCATAGTCAATGCAAACTCGAACGGGATGACGAGGACTTTGAACTTGGAAAACTGGATGAGGACGTTGGGCTGAGATACGACGGCTCGAGGACGCGGGATGCATAGGAATGGGACGGTGGTAGGCGGGAAGGGAACAGGGGTGTGGAGGGGTGGGTTGGTGGTGGATTTTTAGAATTTTGGTTCGGTTTGATGGTTTTCTGTGAAGGAAGGTAGGTAGGTAGGTAGGTAGGTAGATATTTGGGCTGAATGGATGAACACCTTGATGTTGCAGTCACGGCAGAGCGGGTTTTCTGCGTGAAGTCAGCACACTCCAGTGAAAGCAGGATTGAGCTCGGCGTAGTTGCTGATCGTGATGGACTGCGCTGGGGGATGTCGTGAAGGTAGATCTTGGAAGTTGGGTGTTTTTTTCTTTCTCCGGGAATGCTAGATCTATCCGTGTTCGAGTGTGTTGCGTCTCTTGGTTTCCTGCACTGATCAAATGATTTCCCTTCTTACTTACTCTGCTTCTGTTTGTTCTTTCTTCGACAGTGTGTGCATTCCATGCAGTACTATCTCAGGCTACCTACTTCACTCACCTACCGCTTCATTGGTTGGTGACCGGATATGCATATATGTGGTTTTTCTCCTAGTTGTTTCTTTATCATTCCCCGCAGTGTGAACACAGCATAACAGCACAACGGCCGTTGAGAAGTTTAATTTACGGCGGTGATGGGGTGGGATATGCAGTGCGAGTTCTATATACCCGTGTATATGATTATGCAGAGAAGTGGGTTGAGCAACAGGAAAGAATAGGGGGTTTGGTTGTGTTGTGCTATGCTATGCGGAGGTTTTCTATGTATGTACGGCAGATATCATATGCATTGAGTTTGTGGCTACTTCTTCTCCTCCGGTCCTCTGCTCTTGGGCATATACTATGTATGTATGTACATATTTCACGCCATATCCAAATGAAGTTCTTGTCTCCCGGTTTCTACTTTGTATTTTCGGATTGCTAATGCTTAACTTCTATACCACAGTCCTTCGAATGGAATTTCATTTTACTATTTGTTCGGATCATATGATTCATTACGTGAACGGAACGGAAATATTTATCACGATACTGCAGCGCGGCGCCGAACCGGGTCCATTTGTGGGGAATATGATAGGTTTAATGGTGAGATATGATAGAACATGATATCGAGATTCGAGAGTTGAGTCGGCGAATATGGGGCGGGTATGCTGTGTGATTTGGATTGTGTGACGCGGTGTATGTTGTGGGAGGTTGTACATGGGCGGGATTGATATGGGCTGGGGTGGTGGTTACATAGATTGTGGTTGGGGTTATGGGGGAGGGTAGTTACTTGCTTGGAGTATAGTGCTGAGGGAGGAGGCGGCTATTGGAAGGCATTGCTTGCGTATGTGCGTTAGTTGAGATTTAGTCGGGCCTGAGGAAACGGAGAGAAACTGTCTACGGAAGTCCACTTAGCAAATCTCGAAGTGTTCGTCGTGTATAAGTTTCACACCAAGGTAATGCCGCTCGCGGGTATTGGACAACCTAAAGAAATAATACCCGCCGGAAGAAAGCAGAGCTATAATGAACTCGACCAGCTCGCCTACTCCTTTAGGCAGCCAAATAATCCTTTACGAGCCCATAAGATTGTTGGAATTTTAAACTCTATGTGCTGTATGACCACATGGGAACTAAGGGGCAGACCAAGGCTTTTCAACACGCCGAATTATGAGAGCAGGCTATGGTAAGCCGGGTAAACGTTAACCCTAATGGTGGGGGTTCGAGGATTGAGAGGTTTGAATCGTATCTTGACGTGCAAAAGTAAGCTCAGTAGTATTCGGTAATGTGCCTGCAGTGAAGACACGGCGTTGTCGAAAGGAGGTGGCACAGAAAGGAAGAGGCGAAGTCATTGCAGATAGACGAGTGATGCTCGACACGAATTCGGAAGTGCGGTGAGCGATAGTTGATGCACTAATAAGACTGTCAGCAAATGCTACTTTCGCTGAGAATGGGGTGTTGGTGATTGGAAATGGTGGCAGTTATAAGAATCTGGATGTTCTCGAGGATAACTTCATATTGGCATCCGACTCACTGATGATGGTTCTTTTCAAATGCCTTAATAGAAACATTATGGTTCCCATGTCAAAGTACCATCGAGAACTTATCATCCTATCAACCCGAGGGGAATGTAGCAGCCTATATCTAGGAAGCCAGCAAGGACTACTCAGATCAAAGGGTCCCTACCATCGTCAACTGTTTTCAACATACTTGGAAAGTAATGCATATATCCTCTTGCTTGGAGCTAGGGCATTCATGGCATGCAGATTCTGAACTATGGAGTAATCAAAAATCCTCGGGATGTGTACTGAACAGTATGTAGGGTGAGGTTACGATGCTCAGTGCAGTGCAGCGGGACCAAGAAGCACCTATATCAATGTTATGAGAACCGTGCCATCCCGTACAGCAACGAGCTACTACAAGTTGGTTCCATAACATACTCTAGCATTGATGATAACTTCACATCAGCACCATAAAACATGCTTCTTTCCTCTCTTTTTTGGCTGCTATTATCCCTCAGCCTTTTTCTCATGGAAGTCTCCTGATAGCAAGCAACTTCCCTCGTCGTCCATAAACTTTTGTCTCAACTTTGGCAACCAGCTTGATTTGACCACAATGATACACATCTTCTCCTCACACGATTTAGCAACAATTGATATTCAACGAACCTCGCACTATGAGACCCACCGCAAGAACTAGCGGACGAGGATGAAAGAAAAATCGAATTAAGCAGTCAATTCCTAGCTGCTGCTTCTAGACCACCGTATCAGTCATGGCCTATAAAAGGGAAGCCAATGAGGCGGCGACACTGTAAGGCGCTCTACGACTGAAGTTGTCTATTTATCGAGACTCGACAAAACAGAGTCGATAATCGCGAACGTCAAGAAACGGACATGGAGGTAGGTACTAACATTGTCATCAACTTTTATTGATGTAGTCCAGTCTAGCCTTTTCGTTGGTTCCCGGCTGGGTCATGTCAGAAATAAACACTAATCCCTAAACAGTTAGCAACTTTCACATCCTCAGCCTCAGGCGAACACCCCGCAGAACGATTACTCAATTTGTCGCAGCTTAAGCTTCTTTTCAAAAGTTGCAAGTCATCAACTTGCGCTCACTCTTGAAGCCCGACCGCCAACCAACGAGACTCCCCAGATGCTACATGACCAATTTAGGCGGTCATTGTTGAATCTTGGGGACGTCAGTCGTAAATTCGAAGACGACTAAAAATATTCTCCAGCTTGTCGCAGATCCTGCAAACATGGCTCCCACAAACAACTCGGCGAAAGCCCTGCAGAATCGATCGAGGCCTGCAGTTGCCCTACCAAAGGCAATTGTACCTGCGTTGCCTCTTGCATATGGAAGGAACCACCAGAAAAAGACACCGGCACGCGAAACAGGAAAAGAAAATGCACCTCCATCTACTGCCCCAGCAGAAAGTACAGCGCCTGTCGCAGCGCCACCAACTACAAATGTTTCCCCGAGCATGGTTAATGGAACGAATGAAGCACTATCAATCGAAGAGGCGAAAGATGCCCCTCAGACTACGTCTCAAGTAGCTTCCGACATGCCGCCTCCCGAGGATGTGAACGTAGAGGATCGTGAAGTGGTTCAGAGTGAACCTTTGGTCGAACATTCTGAGCAAGTCCAAGCAGAAGGTGAGCGATCTGAAATCAACTCGATGCAATTACTCGGATTGATGCGGAATTCATCACATAAGGCATAGCTAACTGTTCCGCAGCAAAGAGCCTACAGGAAGAGCAGCCCTCAGCTCCATCGGAATCACAATCCTCTGCATCAAAATCAACTTTTCACATGCCTCCACCGTTCTATCCAGCGAGTCACAGCCAGTCTGTCGTATCCTCAGAGTCTATCAAGCTTCCAGAAAACTCCTCTTTCGATGGGCATAATCCAATGCATCATGCACACCCAAGTGCGTCAAGCCTCATGTTTGGTGGATATCCTGATTCCAACAATTCGTCTCCAGCACCACCTGCAAATACTGGTAATGTGCCACCACACCCATTTGCGCATCAAGTTCCTCAGGGTGCTGTACGTCATGGCCCCCATCTCTCGAACGGTCATCAACAGCACATGTCAAATGGCTTTTCACCTCTGACGCCTGCTTTTCCTCCTGGTTATTTTCCTAGACAGGATGGATATGGAGTACCTACTACCACTGAAGGCTTTGCTCGCAGACAGATGATGGCTCACGGTCCTTCTGAAGGATACTCCCCGGCTACAACCCCGCAAATCACCGATCTCCACCGGTTCAATGGGTTCGACCCATCTACCCCGCACAGCGTCCATGGATCTCAGTCTTCAGCACCTAATGATCAGGAAGCTGGCCCCCCATTCTACAGCCAATATCCAACCGCAGTGATATCTAATGGAACTAATGGCCACATTGATGATGTACGTCTGTATCAACGGCCGGGTCCTAAGCAAAGGACTGGCTCGCAGGTTCTGCCGCCGATTCACCCCGCCTATTCGCACCCAAGTCAGATACCAATGCAGGTCGACAATTACGATGGGCTTATCGCATACCTACGAGCACACTTTGCAGAAACAGAATTTTCTGATGCCCTTCTGGAGCTGCGATACTCTGACGACCGTGCTACTCCGGTTCGAATCAGTGGTCACAAGCTACTGTTTGCCCGTAGTCCGACCTTGAAAGACCTTATTCAAACGCAATCCCGAGATGCTGGCGCACAATCAGTGCAGCTTGTCATGATCAAGTCAGATGATCGCTTTCTACGTTCAGATGCCTTTTGGTTGGCTGTACAACGCCTCTATGGTGGTCCGCTATTAGACTTCGGCGCTATGGCTCTTGCTAGCCCATCACGTTATAACGGTACCGCTCCGATGCCAGGAACTCCCGCAGATAGATTCGACTTGGCATTAGGCTACGCTGCGTCAGGATCTATTCTCCAGATGCCCCCTGTTATCAATAGAGGTGTCGAAATTGCCAGCCACTTTATCAATTGGGATACGATTGAGAGGGGCTTCGATTTTGCTCTTGAAGGTGGCCTGGATGGTTCTTGGATCCCCGCGGTTCCTCATCCTAATGATATAGCACAAACGAGCGTATACGGACCGGCAGTCAATATGATCATTCACAATGCCTTAAACTTCATTCTTACATCCTTCCCTCCAAACTTCGAACTGGATATTACCGTTTCTGATCCGTTGTCCAATCCAAGGATTCCCTTCGTACCGCAAAATCGTCCAACCCAACAGAACTCCCGTCTAAGCTTCATTAAATTCGGTGACCACCCCACTGAAGAAAGTCTCCGTTCTCCTGCTACAAACCCAGTCACTGTCACTCTATCAAGAGTCTTGCTCAACTTACCATTCTATCTACTGAAATATGTTTTAGAATCGTCTCGTTTGGGCAATGTCTCCGGCTGGGCTACTTCTTCTCTTCGTCATAAAGTCATGCATACAGTCATCGAAGAGCGGGAGAGAAGAAGACGTAGAGCTCATGAAAGCTTACACGTGCCAAATGAAGAAAGACTCAAGCATAGCCTGCGATGGAATGCGGTTGGCTGGCAGGAAGCGGTGGTCTCTCACGATGGTAATGAAGAAATGCCAACACTGACCAAATCTTGGGTCGATTTCACGAGTACCGACATGAACGACAAATAACCTTGGTCTCATGGAGGATTAATGGGCTTTTGTAATTGATTAGGGTGCACTGGCGTTCAATATTGGTTGATGTGGGTTCGAGGCAAGCGGGATGCCTTTGCATAAAAAATGGAAGGATGGGACTGGTGGTCATTATTCTGGCCTACTATTTTCTTGAAAGTCGGGGATTTATTTCCTGATTTATCGGTTTCTAGGTCAAGATGATCCCTTTTACAAAAGCTTACGGTGGTTATGAGGAATGTATTGCATGACGACTCTCAGGAGCTACCTCGTAGTTCAAATATTCAATGAAGTTTATACCTTGATACAATCGACCTTGTGTGACCAAATGCAATTCGTCTAGCTAGGTATCCCGATGAAATATTGCCAGTGAGCGAGCATATACGCAATAATTGCTTTGACTCTTAAAGCAGTGCACCGAAGAATGACTTGCACTCATAATGGATCAAATTTTCGTACGAATAAATAAAGGCCGTGCAAGGCTCAACGTCAGAGGTGGTGGAACATGTGAAATCCTACCAAAACGCAGCTACCATTTTTTTGTCCTTGCAGAGTAAGAAAAATTAAAAGTGGGTCAGAGTAATTCAATTGGTGTAAATTCTAAGTCACATGATGACTATTTTTCGAAAATTCGGTTGTGGGCTGCTTGCCCTATGTCGCCAAAATTCTGAACCCAGCAAAGCGATTACTGCGACAATTTCGACATCTCGAATCTCCAGACGACCAACGACAACTTGATCGCAATCCGACGAAATGGCGATCAAGCATAACCAGCAGATTCCTCACAACCGTACGTCTCTGAACGCCTTTATTTGAAAACCACAGAGTGCTGATTATTAGGATAGATTTCCGAAAGGATTGGCAACGACGGGTTCGAGTTCACTTCGACCAGGTAAATCTCAAACAGCACGCAGCAACAGGAAGAAATTGGAATTGGAATCTGACTTTAAACAATAGCCCGGTCGAAAACTCAGACGCCGCAATGCTCGTCTCGCAAAGACAGCAGCTGTCGCCCCTCGCCCAATCGACAAGTTGAAGCCAATCGTCAGATGCCCAACCATCAAGTACAACAGACGTGTCCGAGCTGGTCGTGGTTTCTCCCTCGCCGAATTGAAGGTAAGAACTCGAAGGGAAAGAGAAATTGAATTGATCGAAGACGGTTTTTCTGATGTCATTTTTAGGAAGCTGGAATCCCCCGCAAGCTTGCTCCTACCATCGGTATCTCCGTTGACTCTCGCCGTCAAAACCTCTCCGTCGAGTCCCTCAAAGTCAACGTCGACCGTCTCAAGTCATACCGTGCCCGCCTCATCCTGTTCCCCCGCAAACTCGGTCAACCAAAGAAGGGTGACGCAAGCAAGGAGGAGGTTTCATCCCTCAAGGAGACCAGCAGCCGCATCAAGAGTGCTCTGCCAATCACCACCACTGAGTCAGGATTCAGTGAGATCAGCAAGAGCGATATGCCAACACCAGTTGAGGGAGGTGCATACAGGAAGTTGCGTGATGCCAGAGCTGAGGCGAGAAATGCTGGCAAGCGTGAGAAGAGAGCGAAGGATGCTGCTGATGAGGCCGCTGCTGCCAAGAAATAAATGGTATGATTTACTGATGGGTCTTTGTGGTATTCTTGCGGCGTGCGATGGATGGATGTGGGCAACAATAACAGCTTATAGAGACTGTTTAGGTGTACCTTCAAGAATTCAACGGATTTGCACAACTAATTGTACAAATGGAAATTTCGTTCTAGTGACTGTTTATCTATGGTGGTTGATTGTGTCGTGTTTGAAGGTCAATTACAATGGCCATCGTAACTGGAGATTGGGTTGCACATGCATTTGAACTGCACTAATCTGCGCCGGACCGCTTGGAACAGTCGATGCGTAGGTTGCAGACACGGTTAACATTTTTGCAAGTGCAGTCAATGTAGTACCCAATAGATTGGGGGCGTTATTTAGGACACGCATACTACGAGGGAACTCCTGACGAAGAGATTGGCACGGTGGAGGTCGCGCAATTACCAGATTAGGCCAGTTGCCTTCGTTGTTGCAGCTCTGAGGAGTTCTCACAAGGATCAACTTGGGCAATTTCTCGAATCGGACTCAAGCACTTCATAAGCTGTTTTGTGGAAATGACCTGACACGTGACATCGAAAGGCTTAGTCAAAGTCTCTTACCTGTGCATCATCATCTCCAACAACCCATTCTCCCCCTTCGTGCTCATCTACCCTCATCACTTTCCCAGATTCACAAACTTTCCACCCTCCACCAAATACGGCGTATAAAACCCCACCGAAACCAACGCCCTGGACACATCAACCCAATCCTCTTGGTCCTTGATCGCTTCTTGCCAATCTGGATCAGACATGATTTCTGCTATGCTTTGCACGCTGGGCAGAGTGTACTCGATTACGCAGTCATAGTCGGCGAAACCCCATGTTGGTCGACCTTTTTGGAGGTATTGTGCGAGGGGGAGGTTAAGGGTGGAGGGGGTTGTGAACTACGGTAGGGGAGGTTAGGATGGGATGGTGAAGTGGGATTTGGGAGAAGGGAAATACGCACGAGAGCGTAGCGGAGGACACCATGTTTCTTGAAGACGGGCAGGGCGGCAGGGAGGCGCACTGATATGATCCAGTTTAGGAATTCTTCGTGCGTGTGCTGAGGGAGACGGTAGTGGGTGACGGTGAATTTTATGGGTTGAGTACTGGCTTCTGGCTGTGTGGGGGAGAGTTCGGTCATCTTGATTGTTTCCTAGTCGTATACTGGATACTGCGGTTGTGGAAAGAGTTGCAGATGGGGATAGAAGTAGGGAGATTCTTGTTCTATTTGAATTCTGGATGAGGAGTTACTACTGACGCGCCTCGCTTGCTAGGTGTAGTATGGTTTGGGCAGTCAGATTATATGCCCTTATTCGTGGAGTGCTGATATTGCCAAGCGTTATCTGACAGCTGCACATTTCCATGTTAGAAATTCTTGACTGAAAGCCCAAATAAGTTGGTTATTAATCTTTGCGAGAAGCTGAAACGTTGTCCATCTTCTTTGTGTCAATAGTGCGGACTTCCCCACTCTGGGCCGCATCTTAAGCTTAGGTACTATATGTGATGACTACTACTTGCATCTTCATGTCATGCTGCATAGATAGATGTATTGGTTCCAGGGTGAGGTGGATATATAGCATCACCTTTGAGGGTTCACGGGGATACTTGTGCTAGCTGTGGATAGACGAAGGAGTTTTACATGTTGATTTGTGTGATAGACTGAGAAGAAACTGACAAAATGGGGAGTGTTTCGTTTGTTTTTTTGCGCTGGGATGATGATGTAAATGAATGAATATTTAGGTGATGTAGTCAAGTGAGCTAAGATACAGTCGAGTCAGGTTACTTCGAAGTCCTTGAGTAAGCACGAAAGAGAGTCTTCAATAAAAGAAGTACATATACTTCGCAATTGCACATCCCCCCAATTGAGGATGCTCGACTAAGAACATTGACAAATCGCAAGACGTGGCACAGAGCAAAATACATAAAAAAATATGAGTAATAAAAAAGAGATTAAATTTAAAGAGAGACAAAGTGCTTATAGAAAAAAGAGAAATTCATACCATTTTTTGAATTTACCTGATTTTCAAAACTTTCTTCCGGCCTCCCTTACTCTCATATCCATCCATCAACATCGATCAATGGCATCTACAAACCAAGCAATAGCAAACCGGGCAATGGTCACCAGTCCCATACTCATAAAGAGAATTGTCAGTGACTTGGTAATTCCCCTGAGAGCTTTGATAATTAGTTCCATGACCGAAACCAGAGCCGGTGTAAGAACTAATTGACTGGTTTTGGCCGCCACTGCCGCTGCCGCTGCCGGAGCTGGACCCTTGTCCTCCTGATGGGGAGGAGCCGTTTTGGTTTGAGCGGTGCCCGGAACTGGAGCTCTTCTTGTTGGAGGATGAGGAAGGCATTTTTGGATGTGTTTGTGGGGGTTTGTGTGTGTGTGTGTTGGTTGTAAGGGGAAGGTGTTGATGAGGGAGAGAATTGTGAACTAAAGGGGAGAAATACGAAGGCTTTATAGCTGAGAAGAAGGTGTTGTTTTGGAGGTGAACATTAGCTTGAACATCATGGTGATTATTGTTCCAGACCAAGTCTTTAAACATGGTGATTGTTGTTCTTGAACAACATTATGTAGCACAACGCAGGTATCTGGGTAACATGTACTGGCACTCAGTGAATGACCTTCGCGTGCCTCTGAAATATACAAACACATAATCATCCATAGCTCTCCTTGTAGCACCCATAGCCCACAATCTTCACATACAAGCAAATACAAGTATAGACCTACTCGATCTGAGTCTTCCTTCATCATCATATCGTGGTGTATGAGGGGTGCTCTATATCCCAGATCACATTCATTCCATTGATAGACGAATTAGAGTATGAGATCAAAATCACTGAGGAAAGATAATTGATATTTGCCTATATTTACAGGTAGCGAGAGACTGGTATATTGAGGAAGAAAGAAGTTTATTTAGAATAAAGATATTGATAATTTGTATATTTTCACTGAAAGATAGATATGTGCCGTGCATTGAGAAAGAAAAGATGATCTAGAATAAGTCCATCGATTTTTATTTTATTTTATTTTAAGAGCTTGAAAGTTCCCTACCATAGTCTCTTGTCTGTTCCCAAAGGAAAAAGTTCAACTTCAACGCAGAGAACACTTCACGCGTGCGTGATACTCCCTATGCAGGATACAACCCACAATGCGGACACCCGCCCACATACCCGGCACCACCACAATGCCCACAACTATCATTCTTTGAGTATGACGGACCGGCATATGTAGTCTGAGATCGGGACCCAGAACTGGTGGTGTTGTTGTTTGTGAAACCGCTTTTGGCGACGGAGGAGGATTGGGCGGGATCCATTTTGAGTTTAGTTACTTGGGATGGGGGTTGGTGTGGGAAGTTGGATGGGTTGGATACTTCAGATTATGATGGAACTTGTAGAAGTTGGGATGAAGATTTAAAAAGTAAAAAGTGGATGGATAAAGGAGAGGTTCATATAGAAAAGGGGAAAGAATTGTTGTTGACTGAACACTTACAAGGCGTTGTTCTGGTGATTGTATTTTTGAACGATATATTCAGAAATATCTTTGAGAATAACGACTTCCATCGGCGGAAGTCGGGTAACACTGAAGAATAAGAAAGTTTACTTACATACCTACCTCTGGGGTGCTCTATCTCCACAACCTCTCAGACTACTCGGTGTCTTCGTCCTCTGTAGTGTAGTTTTCATACTCCGAATGCATATCGCTCTCCATAGTAAGATCTACAACCCTTACAGACCCCTCCGTATCTTCATCCTCTGTATCCGTCTCGCTCATAGTAAGATCTATAAATGTCACAGACCGCTCCCTATGTTCATCCTCTGTATCTGCCTCTCCCTCTGTAGGGGAGTTTTCATCCTCTGTATCCGACTCAGTTAAGTCTATAACCCTCACAGACCCAGACTCAGACTCCTCGCTATTTTCATCCTCTACATCCCCTTCTCCCTCTATAGTAGAGTTAGAGTTCAGAACCCTCACAGACCCCGACCCATCACTATCTTCCTCTGTCTCATCCCCACTGTCCCCCCGTCTCTCCCAATACTCATCCTCCTCATCGGAATTAATCTCCACACTCCTCACCAACCCACAAACACGACACCCCCCCTCATCCTCCCTCCCCTCCCTCAACCTTGCGCCCCTATCCCCACAACTCAAGCAATCCACTCCATGGACTCTGCTCGCTTCATCTGGGCCCTCGCCCCAAAGTCGCTCTTGTTCCTCGGCGGCCTCGCGCGCTTGCGCGGCTTGGATTCGCTGTACTAGGTTTGCCATATACTCCTCCCCGTGTCCGCTTTCGGAGGAGCTGGGGGAGGAGCTGGAGTTCGAATTGGAACTGCTGGAGTTGGAATTCGAGCTTGAGCTTGAGCTGGATGGAGTGCCGGGGACACTGGGGGTGGGGGTGTGGTTGGAGTTGGATGACGAGGATTCGCTGGATGGAGACCCGGATACACTGGGGGTGGGGGTGTGCTGGAATTTGGTGGTTTGGGAGGAGGTGGATGGGGAAGAGGGGGAGCGGGATACGCTGGGACTTGGGGTGTGGTGGGAGCTGGGAGCTGGGGAGGGGCTGGGACTGGGAGTTGGGGTTGGGGTGTGGTGGGGACGGGGAGGGGGAGAGGGAGTTTGTGAGGAGATGGAGGGGGTAGAGGATCGGGGGGAGTAGGAGCCGTTGGGGTTGCGCTCCCAGGTGGGCTTGCAGACGGGCTTGCGGGCGGGCTTGCGGATAGCTTTGCGATTGAGCATCTTGTTGGTTTTATCGGTGATAAACTTACTGGTGATGTATACGCGCGTGTGTGTTTGGGGAAGGAAGCAGAATGATTTCGATGATGGTATAGAGAGGACTATAAGAAGTGCATTAAATTGTATGTTCAGGTCATTGTTCAGGGAAGACGACCGTCACTCGAGGCTGGAACAACCATCAGATGTGGTTGAGGGCTGCGCTGTTAGATCAATAGCTTTTGATTAAAACAGTGGATCTTCGCTGTGTTGAAGGCGACGAGGATGTGATACTCGTAAAGTATACTGTTCGATATGTATCTATTGTTCAGATTAACCTTGAAATTCTCATGTGGTCCAGCTCCCACAAATTTGAACTCATCCACCACATATAACCTCACCATCGGCCCCACCTATTCGAACACCCGTCCATCCACTCTGTTCTCTAACAACTCATTCCCTATCCCATACCCCATCCCATCCCCCGTTTCCAGCCCACCCCCCCTACGACAACTCCTCCACACTCTCCTCCAAGATCCCACTAAAATTCAAATTCGCCCTATGCTTAACATCCTCCTTCCAAACCCCTTGCCCATTCTCCGCCTTCGCCTCCCTATAACTCATAACCAACTCCCCACCCCCCTTCAACAAGTCTTCAAACAGCGTTCGCCGCATAACGGCCATCTCACTCCCTCTATTCTTCAATAACTCGCTTACGAGAACTAGTGCGTTTTCTCGATCGATGCGTGCCATTTCGGCCGCTTGCGCTTCCGGCATTACTGGCTCGGGAGATTGGGGTTCGGCGTCGAGACCGAAAGGATTGGTGTCGGGTGTTGGGGTTTGGTTTTGGGAGGTGCTGCCGAGTGGGGATGTCTCTGTTGCGGCAGGGGACGTAGATGATGAGGCTTGGTACTCGAGGAGTGGTTTACCAGTGAGCAGTTCGACGAGAGGTTGAAAGACCGAAACATCCTGCATCATGTCGCTGATGCATTGGGCACTATCCGAATAACGAGCCATGATGGCAAAGGTGAACCATCCTTCGCTTCTCACGATGGGCCATTTGGTTTGCGAGACCATAAAACTTAAGGGACGGCCTAGGTCTGGATGACGTTGGAGGAATCGGGCGCGCATGTCGTTCAGTTCCTCTTGTGGGAGACCTTTCCACGCAGTGAAGACTCGACAGACGGCTGTGATCAGACGAGCAATTTCCATGCGGATGGGCTCTACGTCTGTGCGGTCGAAGAGAGCGATGAGAAGGGAGAGCTTGGAGCGGTCGTGTGCTGGGGAGTCGGTGTCGGGTGTAAGTCTTTGGCATATTCGATGAACATTGTCCATCCACCCATTTAGCAATTGACGAGTCAAAGATATGGATGACAACTGGATAGGCTGCAGGATGTCAAGAAGCCATAACCGCGGTAGAACATCAAATAATCCTGAAGCTCCAAGAACTTCCTTATTCTTCAATGGTAGTGCGAGGTTTTTGAGGAAACCAAGAGCGGCATGGAGTAACTGTGAATCATTTGCGTCCTGCAGTATGGCGACAAGAGGTTGATGAACACGAGCTGTGTGTACAAATGTTTCACAAGCTTCGTCATTCCGCGCAAGGTTACCCAGCATTATGCATGCACAAACCTGTAACTGAATTTGAGGGCTTGATAGCCATCGCCGAAGGGAGCTGGCAAATGGAGAAACAATGGGGCATGCTTCTTTAAACTCCGGTAATGCCGAGATGTCGGATAAAGCTTGATTCAGGTTGATTCGCATCCTTGTTAACAGTTTTGCGTCATCTTCAGATGTAGTCTCTGGACCAATTGAGGGATGCGAGTCGAATCGAGTGTAAGAATCGACAAGAATGGTAAGAGTTGTGTCAAGTGCTAGAGGTGTCTTGATCAATGCTTTCTGAAACCTCTCGTGTCCTAGATAGCCAGCTGCTGCATTGACAAGAGCCATGTAGTCTTCCATGTCCACTGGATTTTCTCGATCGGCAGCGAGATTTAGTAGGACAATCGGCGTGTTTTCTGGCGCCAAATCTGGTTCCGAGGCTATGATGGAAGTCAGTACCGCGGCCTTATCCGAATTTGAGAGAACACGTACGTTGCTGAATGAGCATCTCATATATTTTGCATATATATCCAAGGAAATGCATGCTACCCTTGAAGCGCGGACTCGAAATGAGAGTGGTGAGCTCCGTGCTCAGATGAGATTTTGATGCCGCCTGCTGAGCGGGAACTGATGCATATCAGTGTTAGGTCTTGTCCTAAGACTATATTCAGACTCACCATAATCGACACAAACATTGTAAAGAACGGGTATCACAAAAGCAAGCAAGGTATCATTCTGTAGTTGGGAAATAATAGTTGGCATGTAATTTGCCGAGACGACACGCTCCCTATTCTCATCTATGCAGTATTAGTATTGAAGATCGCAGTCAAATCAGGGTTATGGATGTAATTGAGATACCTGTGTCTGCACATGAGTTCCCTATCAGCCGTAAGATTTGAAGTTTGAAAGAGTGCCTCAGTGTATTTGTGATCGATATCCCGAGGAAGAAATTGAGTATCCCGGAATCTCCAAGAGGTACTCTCCATTTTGCTGCTTCGTTGTTAGCAAGCAAGAAGCTGTAAATCCCACGGACTGAAGTTGTCTGAAGATGATGACCACTTGACCACATGAGACGGTAGGTATCGTCCATTAGAAGCTCCCAACGTGATGAGTTACTCACAATCTCGAGCTCCATCAGCCAGCTTTTCTGCAGCTTCATCAATAAACAGCGAGTCCTGCCACCATAGATGCGCCAACATCGGTAAAGCTTTCTTCAACCTCTCAGTCCTCCTCGCCCTATCCGCAACATCCACCACATCTTCAACATCCTCATCTCCCTCTCTCATCACCTCATCCTCCTTCTCGGGCTCTTCCTCCAGCTCAAAGAGTCCGATAATAGATCTCGACATGTTTCTCTGCTCTTCCTCATCTAACCGGACCTTAGGAAGTTCTCCATCCTTGAAAGACGAATATAAAAGTGCATGTGAAGGTTCACTCATCAAGTCCGTCTCCTCCACGGCACCACTCGCGGTATTTGTAAGATAACCACCGACTTCTGGTTGCTGTTCCATTATTGCTGACCTACAAGCCCGTTTGCACGTAACTAGGGAAAACAGCAATATCGATATGGGTGCGTCAATGCCAAGGAAAACTGCGCCTCGAACTTAATCGCAATGATGGTCCGTGTCAGGTGTAACTTGGAAAAAAACACGAGGTGCGGGGATTCCTGGTATGAGAATGTAGTCTTATCCTCCGTACTTTAAGGAGGTCGTTTTGGGGGTGGTTTGTTGATAGTTAAGTTTGGTCTGAAAAGCTTAACACGGATTTAAGGCATCACTTCTGTCGAAGAGACGGAGCGGAGATCAAATATGCCTCCGATGTCAGGGAAACTGTGCAGAAAAGCTAATCTTTATTTCGACGTTGAACAATGCAATTATGATTGTTATCAAGCTCAAGTTATCCTTGCAAGATTTTTGTAATAAGCTTCTTCTCCTCATGAAACCTCTGGTAGAAAAGTCCCAAAATTTTGGACGTTCCTGAATACGGGATTAATAATATCGGGAGTGAGTGGGCTGAACTCCCTCGGAATACATAGATTATGATTGGTCGACCACTGTAATACTCCGAATCCTCCTGACTCTGCCGGTATCCGAGCCTCCAAATATCAACAACTTCACCTCACATCAAAGAACACCTCGACACCCTGCCTAGAACCACACAAATCAGCCCTAACCTCCACCACCTTACGTCTCCCCTCCTCGTCTCCCCTCGGTCGAACGCCCTCCAGCATTCCCGATTGACCACGTACGCAACAAGTGGCCATGCAGTTAATTCTGCAGCCTTGTCTACCGTCTCCGCGACCCTAGTATAGGAGGCTGTGTTTTTGACCATGACGGGGTTGTGCATATGCGAGTTCTAGATACGCCGATACGGTTCAATCGACTGTCACTATCACTCGTTGTGTATATCAGGAGGCTGGTTGGTAATCATCGTCTTGGTGACGTCGATGATCATCACGGGGTCGATGGCAGAATGTATAGTTGCTACGCGTCTTTCACAGCTGTCAATAGAATCTAACCAAAGATGTACTTCGTAACTGCGGAATGTTCTATTCCTTTTTTCGATTGATCATTCAGCCCCTATCTAGCATACATGAGGGCCAAAGCCTATGATCATGCTGCAACATGGAAGAAAATCCCTACGCTACAGTACAGTTTAATAAAGCCAAAGAAATTCATGGGATGTAGATCCTGTCCAAGTCTGCTATTGTACAGTTCATTGTGGGCAGCTGCCCAGAAATCAAGAATGAATCAATATAAGAAAATCACTTTCGAGACTGTTAACATCGAAGAAATGATGACAGTCCAAGAGATTCAACAAACGAGCAGTCCTCCGTCGTAAAATGAGTTTTCGTAAAGCGTTGAGTTCATAAATGTCGAAATATCCTGCACTAAATGCGATGATATTCAAGCCCGAGATGCTTCGAAACCTATTCCAAGGCCAATAGCCTCTCCAGCTCGCACTTTCTTGTGGGAATAATCCACACCATAGCTTTCTTCACGCTTTCTCTTCTCAACCGGTTTTGTCACCGTCCCGAAGATTTTCGACTGCAAGAGACCGCTCTTTTCCGCAACAGGGTTGGGAGTACTTGTTCGGGATTCTGCTACTTCGAAAGATTCACGAGGATCAGCACGTAACATTTCGGTTGCACTTTGAATAGCGCGGCTTTCTTGGATTTCCTCGCTTTCTCCACGGCGATGCTGTTCCAATGCAGCACGAGCAATTTCTTCGACATCCTCTGCTGAGATCGTACTGTCACGACTCTTGCGTCTGCGCTGACGTCCATGGTTTATGGGAGTTCTGTTAGGGTAAACGGGACGCGGAGCAGATTGTGGCACAAATTGTGCGGAGGGGAGAAGGGTGGAGTTAGCAGTACCAGGACGAACCGAACGGGGCGTGGTTGGTAAGGAAGAAAGCGATTGTACGCCACGATTGTGCCTACTGGTAGTAGGTGTACGAGGTTCTGGACGTCGACCGATGATAGGAGTAGATGGTGCACTGTTATTCTCTTGGCTCAATACCCGATCTGCCAAAAGGAGAGCAGCAAAGGGTTCCTGGCCGTGTTCACGAGCTTCACGAATCGACCGACTAGTTCTAGGCGTTTGCTGTGGTGTCCTGTGATATTGCTGTGGAGTAGCAGGATAGCTGCTGTTGGCCATCTTGGGGGTAGCAATATGAAATAGACCGCCTGGACTACGCAGAACATTGATATGCTCCCTGTTTTCTCGAATACGCTGCGTGAGACGTTCGTTTGCATCTTTAGCAGCTTCCAGCTGATCTTCCTTCAACTCAATCACCTTCTTTGCTTTCTCAAGACGGCGCGTAAGACTTTGATTCTCCAGTTCAAGATCCTTGCAAATGGCTTTCAATTTTGCGACGTATTCAATAGTTGGTGCATTAGCATCGGCTCGTCCTTGATATGCAAGTTGCAAGACTTGAACTTCTCGACGAGTCAATTCATGTTCTGCCTCTAGATGCTTGATAGCTTCTTCGGATTCCAAAGCCAGAAGAGTATTTTGCAATTTGTAATGAGCCTTCTCCATGCATGCTTCACGAGCAGTATTATCGAGCCTGGCGTTCTCTACGATCAAGGCTTGGACCATATCCTTCAACTCTTGCGGCGAAGCTTCAGCCACTTCCTGGGCGCTGGGTCTGTATGGGACACCATCCGCAGGTGCTCTTGTGATGCCATTTGTGTTGGTAGGAGGCGGAGAAGAGATGCTGGAGAGAGACGAGGTTGCGACGTTAGCAATTGGGGCAGCACTGAGTGTCTGACGAATGTCTGGAATTTGACACGATGGAGGAGGAGTCATTGATGTTGATAAACGACGAGGAGAGTTGTATTTCGCAGTGTTCTGTGAAGCAAGATCGCCAACCGGGGCTCGAGAAGTATCATCGACTATTGACTTTTGTGGAGAAAAGGGTCCAGACCCCTCTTGTTGGATTGGCAGTTGTGCGTGCGGAGGTTGAGGTGTACTTGGAACATCGACCGGACTAGACATATCATCGTATGAGCCTTGGGAAGCCATGTTTCAAGGTTGGTGATGGTGGGATTGTGGTGGGGAGGTAGGAAGGATAAGGCCTGGTAGAAGGAGAGTAGCTCTGAGAATCGGAATGGTTTCGGTAACACACCCCACGATGCGCAACAAATCGACCAGCGCTTGTTCTGCTCCGCAAGTCTAGTAGTCGATGTTTCGCAATCGACGAGAGCCTTGTGGCCAGGTGCGGTGCGCGGAAGAACGCGCGCTGGTTCGTTTGAACCCCAGCAATTGCGGAGTATTCCTGTTCTTCTTCTGCACGTCAACCTGTCTGTAGCTTGGGACAGCGAATGCGACAGCGATGATATAATTCTCTGGACTAGACTGTATGGGATGCGATAGGTAAATAACTGAAATGTTTATGTTTATGTTAGATGCGATAAGAATTATGAGGGGGCATTATTTGCGACAATGCGAACAGATGCAAGTCAATTTCAGCAAAAGATGGCTGGACGACAGTTGCTAAGGCGATGCCATGTGGGGTTTAGTGTGGGTTTCTTAGTGCGGCGACTGGAAAGAGTTTAGTCCAATATCATTTTTGGTACCCTTCCCCTTCACTCCCTTCTGCAGTTTTGGTGCTTCAAAGTCTCGGGTAAAGGACGATGCCGATTCCGATGCCGTCGCCGGAGGCCTACCGGTACATGCGCATTGTCCTTATGCACAGTAGGAACTGCGGAGGGAGGAAGGAAAGGTAAGTCTTATGCAGGAAGACATCCAGCAACCGTCATATCGCATGTGGATTTCCCCCCTCTATTTTACTCCGTACTCCGAACTCGGCACGCAGACGAGAACCTGGTCCTTCTGATGAGCCCCACGCATTAAGCACTCGAGCACTGTCGTTCGTCCGATATTAGAAATGGACGATAACCGTTTGACGACTATAAGCCAATCATATCGCCCGTATGGACAGTTATGGAGCAAGCCAATCTCTCATAAAGGGTCATCAATATCCAATGTTTCCCCAAGCAACAAGAACCTTCCATCCAGATTGGGAAATGAGCTTCGAGAATAAAAAAAGACAAAGACAAAAGAGATCCGCTCTAAATTACCTCCCATACTGTTGACACCATTGCCACAATCGTCTCTACTTCGTATTCATGGAGGAAGTATCAATTTTGCATCAAATCCCTTTCGATGTGGAAGCAAGGCTTGTTATTCTAAGAAGGTACCAGTAGTGCAGCAGACAAAGATTTATTTACACTTTCCTTATCCTGGGCTCTATTTACCCCAACGCGTTCACCTATATCGAGCATCACTTTCCCGCGTTTACTCCTCATAACCAGATCGGACAAGGTATAACCAAGTATTGAATACAGTTTGTTCGACATCTGCGAGCACAACGGCGATCATGGATAATGCACCACCACTTAACAAGCCTCGGCCATCTGGGCTTCCTAGACCCTCTCGCCTACCACGACCATCGCCCTCAAGAGAGAACCTTCAACAACCGCAGCCACTGAAACCTTCGAATGCCATTCACAACCCACGACTACGAAATGCGCCATCTCGAGATCAGCTATCTAGCTCAACGGCTACGAAGCCACGGCTTACCCCGTCTGCCACCACCCGCCTTCCCCCTCGTCCGATCCATCAGAAACCAAGCAATAACTCCTTTCGAACCCCTAGAATAAACAGCTTGGATTCGGCTAGACCTACATCAAGTGAAGCGGGGGATTTGGTGAACGACTACAATTCGTTTGCGCCTGTCATATCAGATGACGATGAAGGATCTGGCGCAATTTTGTCCTCTCGCCCATCGCTCTCGGAGCGAACTATGGAAACGCTGCAGAGAATCCCATCCTCACCAGCGGTTAGGAGAAGGCAATCGAATTTCTACAATGGTCCGGATCCTCAACGGTCTCCCTCCCGCGCCGGTACATCGTCAAGACCTGGGTCCAGTTATCAGAGCGATGGATCAATGAGACCACCATCTCGGCTTTCTGCCAGCTCAAGACCGGCATCCAGTGCAGATTCTGTGCCATCTGTTTCAGAGTTTCGTTCGGCTTCGGGTACATTCCATCCTCCTCCAACGACTTACCAAGCTACAACTCCTATGAAGCGACCTAGTCCTACGAAGGCGTTGAAAACACCAACCATTCGAACTAGCTTCAGCCCTGGAAGTATGACACAGTTTCCGTCTCCCGGAAATGCTTTACAGCGATCGCCAAGCCCTGTAAAATCGGAGCGACTCCCTACGATCAAATCCGGTAGCAAGACCTTTAGCGCTAGGTCCGTTAAGGAGCGAGCATCAGTGACCGGTCTGTTTCGAAAGCCCTCCATGCCGTCTATGGACCAAGCATCAAAGTTTGACGACGAGTCTCCGTTTCTATCAAAGAAAAGATCTATGAACTTTAAGAGCATCCCGCCCAAATCAGTCACATCGGCTCCTAGTGGGCCGGCCACCAGTCCGGCGAACAGCGAAGAAACCACGGCAACGAAGTCATCATCTGCGCTAAGAGACCAAATTGCAAAGGCCAAAGCGGCGAAAAGAGCGGCAGCCGCAGCTGCAGCGGCAGGGAAACCAGTAGTTGATGATGCTGAACCTACACAAGAGGAAGCTCCCGTGGTACCAACAGAGGCGTTTGATTTTGGCATTTCAAGTGATCCTTTTAATCAACATATCGACCCAAATAACAACAAAGGTCTCCTTCGCAAACGAATCAGCGCTGCACGAGCTGATGGACGCCTCAATATCTCTGCCATGGGATTCAGAGAGATACCTGAGGAGGTATTGAATATGTACAATCTTGATTCACTTGAGCCTCAAGATGGATCATGGGCGGAAGCAGTTGACTTAACACGGTTCATTGCTGCTGATAACGAACTGGAAATCATTGATGATGTCGTATTCCCTGATGTAGATCCCCGCGAAGCTATGGACGATGAAGATTTCAAGGGCAATCAATTTGGTGGTATTGAGACTTTGGATCTTCATGGTAACCTTCTGAAAGATATTCCCCGTGGTCTGCGCCGGCTAGAACTGTTGACAACTCTGAATCTGGTGGGTCGAGTCTCTAAAACTTATGCAAAATGTAACCTAACCTCCTATAGTCCAATAATAAACTGGGGAATGAATCTCTACATGTTATCACACAGATTGTCTCACTACGAGATCTGAAGATTGCGGGAAACGGATTAAGCGGGACTTTAGATGTGGATATCTGCAATCTGCAGAATCTAGAGGTTTTGGATATACAAAGGAATGCGCTTGATAGCCTTCCAGAAGAATTTGCCCAACTCGTCCGATTGAGAATTCTCAACGTTACAGAGAATCGTTTCAAATCCCTGCCTTTTGAGATTCTCCACCAGTTGCCCCTAATCGAGCTTATGGCTGTGAAGAATGGCATTGCTGGGACTCTGATTTCCGCAGAGGTGAAGGAGCTTCCTCAACTTCAGCTCCTTGATGTCACAAGCAATGCGATCACGAGTATCACGGAATCCGAGCTTAGCCTTCCTTCGTTACATCAATTGAGTTGCTCTTCGAATCGTCTCGCCGGACTACCAGACCTGAGCTCTTGGTTATCTCTCCGCACTCTGGCTGCCGAGGACAACAGCATTTCAGAGTTGCCTGTAGGATTTATTGATCTGCCAAAGCTTAAGAATGTTAACTTCGACGGAAACAATATCAAGGTCTTGGACGATAGGATAGGTGAGATGGAAGCCCTTGATATCTTCCGTATAAGTGGAAATCCACTTAGGGAGAAAAAATTCTCCACGATGAGTACCGAGGACTTGAAGAACGCTCTCAAACTGCGGATTATCCCGGTTGAGGAAGAAGGGGGTGAATTCCCCTCTGAGCTAAGCCCCCCAAGTCGACCCTCGTCCTCATCGTCATCGTCAGCCACTTGGCCAGTAAAAATTGGTGGTGTATTGGATCGATCACATACGAATTCTCACTCGCTGAACCCAGTGGCAGCAGCAGATGTTGCGTCGCAAGAAGCTATCAAGGTATTACAATTACACCACAACAATTTCAGGGAAATACCTAGTTCTATCGCGTTCTTCGCATCCACCTTGACCTCCTTGAACCTGGCGCATAATGAATTCACAAGCGACACATTTCTCAAGGACGACCTGGAATTACCAGTCTTAAAGGAATTGAACCTTAGCTCCAACACATTCAGTTCCCTGCAACCACTAATGCAGCATTTACAGGCTCCCCAACTAGAGAAGCTCGACATAAGTTTCAATCGCCTAACCTCGCTACCAGTCTTGAGACCGCATTTCCCCAGCTTGATCTTCTTGATGGCGTCAAACAACACAATCCGGGACCTCCTACCAGAAGCAGTTAAAGGACTGAGGGCACTTGACTGCAGTAGTAATGAGATCAACAGCTTGAATGCCTGCATTGGACTTTTGGGTGGACCCGAGGGATTACAGAGGTTGGATGTTAGCGGGAACCGTTTCCGTGTTCCCAAGTACACCATTTTGGAGAAGGGCACAGAGGCAACTCTTGCCTGGCTGCGTGATAGAATTCCGGCCGAGGAAACAAGCCTGACGGATGTAGACTAGGGTGGGTGGTGTATTGTACAGTAGAAAAATAATGGGTCTGCGCATTCGGCGTTGGTTGATACCGCATGGGAGGAGTAACATATGCATCAAGCGTTGCTTGTTGATGGGTTCGGTCATTCACGGTTATTGTATACATTGTAATCAACGCTGTTACTTCATGAACGATGATGACAGCATTAGTTAGTCTTACCTTCTGAAACATATCATCTTTTGCGAAGTGGCTGTGCCGTTGTGGGGAGCGTCGGATATCAAAGCCAAGGAGTGAGCTGTATATGTACCACGTGACGACGAGTGTGTTTCAAGCTTACGACCATTTGGCGTCCAGAAATTAATTTAGTTACCCGCGAGACGAGCTGTCCTCAAATCGACCTAACCACAACTCCGCAAAAAGCGACACCTCGTTCCTTACAAACCACAAACTACACTCCTTACATTTATTTTTTTCGCCCAACCCACCTTTAAATTCGTGCCAACTCATACACGCATCGTATCTCACCGAAACCAAAGCCCAAAACAAAACACATCCCCGAACCTGAGCAATCGTACGCCAAATTGCAACCATGACGCGAGCTCAGCAAACCATCTCTATTGGCCTGCTGGTCACTTCTGTATGTTGTTCTCTTCACTCTATGGTTAAGTCATGATGTGCTGGGTCCAATTCCCTCCTGCCTAGACATGCACGCACGCACGCAGCCAAATGAAAAACGCTGATTTGGGGGAATTTTCCCAACATTGTAGTTGTACTTGGCCCTCTTTTTGGAACTGATTCCACTTCCTGGAAAGGTTGCCGAAGAAATCGTCCCCGTGGTATGTTGTGTTTTCGATATTTCCCTCACATCTCCCCGCCACATTCTCTTTTACACCCCTTTGTTTTTGCTTGGATCAGCAACAATCAAAGATATGCAAAATGGATAATACTATGGCCATAACGCCGATGCCTATCCCCCTCGTCATCGTCCACGACGCACAATACTCTCTACCTTCTTCTCCCGAGAGCTGGGAAGAGAAGATGGGCATGCTTCCCCCGAACTGGGGATACGAATCTTTTCCCTTCCCTCCTCCTGCCTCTCCTTGCTCGACTTTGTTCTCGCACGACGGCACACTGCCGATAGCCACGATCTCTCTCGTCGCACACATCAAGAACAGACTTGCTGATTGGGTTCATTCTCTGCGGAAATAGTTGCCGTTCTGGGCGGTCGTCTCGTTTGGAGCTTATCTTTTGGGGAAGCTGGGTTATGGCGTTTTTACTTTCAATGATGTGCCGGGTGCACACAAGGAGTTGATGGCGGAGATCGAGATGGCTAGGAAGGATCTCAGGACTAAGGGTGTGGATGTCGATTAGACGGGCGGGCTACACGGGTACGGGGCTGGTTTGTGGGGGAAAGTGGAGGATCGACCAACCGACCGACCGACAACAAGCTACACGATGAGGAGGTATTGGATGGACAGGAAGAACAGAGCAGGACGGATTGGACAGGACACAGATGCTGGGATTTTCAGTTATGGATAGAGGGCCGGAAGTATGGAGTATATTGGCAGAATAATGAAGGGCATGTTTCTTTGATCTCAGTGTTGATTATACCCATGGTGCCGAACCAAATTTATATTCCATCTAATATATTCAATATCCAACCATCGTCTTGTGAATAATGCTCGTCTTCGTAAATAGTGCTCAGTGTGTCCGAGGTATCTGCCACGTTGCAACCAAGTTCCGTGGTATCATAATATATACACAAATCTCTATCTTTCATGGTCCCTTCTCTCTGTCATCCTTTCTCCCTCGATCGTTCCTTTCTTACTTCTCTCATATCTCATAGTCTCACTCTAACCCCCCACCGTCCCCTCCCTCGCATGCTTCTCCTTCAACCTCTTCTCCTGCGCCATAAACTCCCTGATCCCCACCGGCACACTCCCAAACAGATCCTCCCCCTCCGGAACCTTTCCCCCGACCCCAAAATCCCAATTCCCCTCGCTCCCACCCCCATCATCATCCATACTGCTCGCCGCCTCACTGCTCTCCCTCGACCGCAACGCCTTATCCGCCTCCTTGGTCGCCGCAGCCCATTCCTCTACCTCGTCCCTATAGCGGTCCCAAACACAGTTTACGCACCCGCTCATACAGCAGTTGTCGGGTTCGCTGGGACGGGGCGGCACGAGTACACCGGCTACGAGGCGCGATTTTCGAGCTATTTCGGAGCGTCGTTCGAGGGGGGAGCTGAGGCGCGAGGAGAAGAGGATGCTGGGTTCGGGTGGTGGAGTCGTTTTGGTTTCGGTTGAGGAGGAGGAGGGTTTGGAGGAAAATGTGATGGGTGGATTGGAGGGCGAGGCGACAGTGGGTGGGGAGGAGGATATTTGGGGTGTGGATGCGGAGAGGATGGCGGCGTAGTAGTCGCCTATAGGGTTTGCTTGTTTGTATGCCGGTTTGCGCGACGACGAGGAGTCATGGCGAATAGGCGCAAAGGGAAGGTGGCGGCGGGTCGATGAGGGGAGTTTCAGTCGTTGCGATAAGCGGAGGAGGGTTCGTCGCTCCATTATGTAGGGTATTGTGCGGATCTGTCTGGACTCTGTGGATAGAGTTGGAGGTGTGCTATCGCGAAATCATTGAACAGGCTCGGAGAGTTGGAGGTTCATGGTGTGGAAAGCTGGAAAGAGAGCTTAGAAATTTATTTTCCGGGATGGAACTTCTTGAACTTTCATGGTGCAAAACGTCATCGTTGCGACTCGAATTTGGTCAGCAAGAACATATATGTTTCGACCACAAAGGTGTACAAGGGATTTTGACTGGTCAGAATATATCATAATTATATATGTTTTCTGATGTAGAAACTAGGAGAATCAGAGATATAAAGTCACTCCAAACTTTTTTTTTTCACACCAAAATTTGTCCCTGTAGTAAAGTGAAGCTTGTCAATCTGCGAGGATCCTCGCGAAACCCCTCGGCGCGTCTCAACACGCGACCTCAAATTTACGTTCAATTGCGACAACCTCCTAGCCAAAACCATCAACAATGGGATAATGCGCCCGGGTATACGCTATAATGGCAGACGAAACTCCCTCACGACGGTCGAAAACTCCAGTTCCCTCTGCAAATGTCCCTCCGACTCCTAGTCGCATCCCAGTACCTACACAATCGGCGCGTCCCTTCTCTTCATTTGCCTCTCCTACGAAAGCCAGTCTAGCGCGTCACAATCCTCAATTGCTCGCAAGGGCAGTATCTACGGGACCTGATATCGGCGCCTCTGCAAATAGAGGAAGATTACAAGATGTCTTTGAAAGAGCTTTAGGGAATACACCGCAAAGCGGCAGAGGAAGGTCGGCGGGGGATCGACCAATTCCAGGACGAAGCAATGATGCAAATAATGGCACGCCCAGTCGTACGCCGACAAGAGCCCGGTCAGTCGGAGGAGGTATGGCATCGCAGCCCAGACGCATGTTAAGATCTCCTGCGAAACGGCCGCTGGCAGCTGGGGAGACACCACGAAGTAATTTCAAACCTGCGGCTGCGTTTGAGAATATTCAAGGCATTGCGAATCCGTTTCAAAAGAAGGGATTGCGAAGGTCGCCTGTACCGGGTCAGAGCAGCCAGCCTTTGACGGATTCTCAGGCTGAAGAATTGCCGGAGGATTTTAATCCTTTCAAGAAGACGGGTCTTAGAAGATCACCTCCTGCGGCGACTCCTACAGAGATAGTAGAACCTGGTCCAGCTGCGGGGATAGATGAGGAGGTTTCTACAACACCGAAGGAACCACCTCCGCCCCAGGCTGTATCCTTCAATGCTGGGATTCCTAAAACAACGGACGAGATTGCGATTAGGAGTAGAGCGTTGAGTGAGCCGTTAGTTTCGCAGCCTAGTGCGGCCAGTCCGCCCACTGAGTCTCCGGAGCGTGCTGAGCCTGTTGAGCCTTCTGATGTTATCGACAACAATGTTGTCGAAGAGACAATCCCCGCAAGCCCAATTGAACCTCCTACTGCTGTACAGTCTGAGGAAAGTTTTGACCTCGGCACCCCTGATGCACCCAACGAACTCCCTTCTACCACCCCAAAAGATCCTGTCCCACCAGCAGCAGAAGCATTTATGGCGGATATAGTTCGAAGAAAGTCAGTGGAAGAACCTGCACAGCCGGTTGATGAGCCACAGTTATCTGAAGATATTGTGCCATCATCAAGTAACAACTCCTCTCCTAGTACCCGAAGATCACAGCAGTTGTCAACAGCTAGGTCGACTCAACGACAATTGTTCCCTTCAGCTCAGAGGTCTCCAGCTCAGAAGTCTCCAGTTCAGAAGCCTTCGGCTCGACTATCCGCGCCTCCTTCCCGACGGCGATCAAGACCTGAACTTGAAGAACCCGAAGAGCCAGAATTACCACTAACTCCTACGCAACGAGGTATTGCTGATCCAATTGTTACCACACCACCAGTCGGAATACATTCTACACCTAGCAAGACAGCAAGAAGAAACAAGGCACTTGGACAAAAGTTAAAGTCATCCCCCTTGAAACAGCGTGTAGAATTTTCTTCCGAGAAAGAGTCTGAGGTCGAACCACCAGCCAAAAGACGAAAATCAGCTAGATTCTCCATCCCACATGATCCACATGCAGAGAAAAAGAAGATCCGAGATGATCTGCTCAAGGAACTGCAGCAATTACAAGCGGACGTCAGTTTAGCGAACAAGGAGAACGAACGAATTCGATTACAGCAAGAAGCTCAAAAGTCTAAACCATCGCGACCTCCCAACCCGGAAGAAATCCTAGCTTTACTTCGTCGCGCTGTTCCTACTGAGAAGCCGGAATCGAAACCGCCGCCTATTAGTGCGTTGAAAGCTACGAGTTTATTTTTACCATTTTCTAGTCGGCGGAAAGCGCTGCAAACGCCTCTACCGCCGTTAGAGAAACCTCTTCCATCGCATCTTCCTGTACAACTCGATGATCCACTTCCATATCTTCAAGCGTTCAGTCCCTTGACTTATAAATCCACTATTACTCTCTTACCCCAATCCTCCCCTGAATCAACCGAAGACACCTCTCCCCCACCCACTCTCCAACATCACCAAATATCCGCCTCCCACCCCTCCGGTCTCTTCGCCGCTCGGCTCTCTATGATCGTCGATACCGCATCCCTCAGTATCTCCTCCCTCGCCATCGACCGGCTCGATCCAAACGCAGAATTTGAGCTAGGCCCATTTGTCCACGGTTGTGCAACCGCGCGGAAAGATATTGGGACTGTGTGTTGGGCTATGGCCCGCTGGACCGAGGTCGCGGTTAAGAGGGCGAGGTTCTGGTGTGATGTGGAGGGGGAACTGGGGACGCGGGAAAGGAGGAAGGAGGTTCTCGGACGGTTTAGAGGGAGGAAGAGGAAGAGGAAGATTGATGAGGAAGAGGAGGCGAAGGGATATAAGAGAAGGGATTTACTTACGCATATGGGCAGGACGGGGATGGATATTAGAGGAGAGGGCAATATAGGAGTTAGGGTGGAGTGGAAAATTGGGCTGGATTGGTTGGGGGATGTGGAGAGTTGCGTGGATGTCGATTTGGATGTACCGGGGGGGTGTAAGTTGTTTTATTTATTCTTCTTCTATTCGCCTTGGAAATTGGAGCTAATGATCGTGTATAGGGTATGAAATGGATGAGAGAAATAGTTTGCGCAAGATTAAAGATATGTTTGCGCAGTTGGTGAAGGATAAGGGTCCGTTGGTGGCGGTTAAGACGGTTGTGGGATTGGTGATGGGTGAGGAGTAACTTAGTGCGTGTATGGGGGGCTGTGGTGGTTATGTATGTGTGTGGGAATGCAATTTGATACCCTGAGTTGGGCTGAACTCTGTGCTTGAGAGCTTCTTCGGATGTCGGGTTTGAAATACTAGCAATAGAGTATCTATGTAGGTATATACTTCTAACTGCTCCTTCATCTATCTATCAATCAGAAACTCACTATATCCGACTCCATTAGAAGATCTACTCGAATAGATGCCAGTGGTCATTCAACAGTTGAATTCATATTATTAAGACTTAACTCCTAATTACTACTTCAGGTCACTAAAGCAAGCATAAATTCTGGAAATGTAACAGTTGAATGCACAATTAGCACGCTCATATCATCACCACTTTTCCCCACCAAATACGATCATCCCGGTCCGTAAAACTCCACATTGAAGTCCCAACCAAATCTGGACGTCGTCGCTCCAAAATTGACAAATATAAGAGCAAGCTGCCCGAGTGCTCATCCACAATCAATCCCATCAACTGAGAGATGGGAGTATGTCGCAGTTTAGTTGTCCATCAGCTGCCGCGACGCCTTGGTCTGTGAATTGTGAGTCGAGTGTCGATAACCAGGCTGGGTTAAGAAAAGGGGCACACGTACTAAGATCAACGCAGATGCCGCTGTCTACTTTCCCACCATTCGCCTTGCCACACCCGCAGCAGAGATTCGGCAGCTGCAGTGTACAGCCGCAGGAGTTTTGGAACATGCCACTATTTCGATATCGATTAGAATTCCTCTGGGAACAATAGACATCTGTCTCAAAGTACTTACTCTCTCTCCCACTGCAGACAACCAAATTAGCCTAGGAACGTGATACGAAGCCAGAGAGAAAGAGAAAAGAGAACACTTACAAGAAGATTGGCATTGCTATTCTCCAGACATTTGTTCAAGTTCAGCGTCGAGTTAACCATTTGCCCCGCAGCATTAGGACAAAGACCCGAGAGGGTGGGTGTGATAGTTAGGAAAAAGTTTGGCGCAGGGCTGACTTGGATGCTGGTTACGAAGAGGAAGGTATCTGCGTCGCAGCCGGCGTGCGAGATGAAGCCACCTACGGCATTGGTGTCTGCGCTAACGAGGGAGAAGGAAAGGAGGGCGGAGGTCACAAATGCTGTGAGGAAGAATTTGAACATCTTGCTGCTGGTATTGTGAGTGTGTGAAGTTCGAGGTAGGGAAACTAGATTGAACGCAAGGCAACGCAAGTCGTAGTGCTAAGTTAGCAGACACCGCATACTTAAACTTTACTTTATGCTACGGCATGGCGGGATATCAGATAGTGAATTTAAATTGCGCCGTTTATTAACCCGGCATGGGAACTGGGTTTGGGATGGGATGCAGCACGTCGGGGTGTATATCCTGGCGTGTGACAACCTTAGTTTATCTGTCCTGGACATTCCAATCGGGCAATTACCTCTTGGCCACATGCGGAAGAATGTACCAAAAGGATTTTGCATGTGGACGAGCCATGCACTTACACGCCCGTGGGATGGATGAATTTGGAATGTGTATAGTGGACGGCGTTATCTCCAACGTCGCATTCCACACGGGCTTCCTGTTCGGGAAATGTGGGCTGTTTCCCAATGCGAACGACATGTGCTAAAGTCTCGGAATCCTCTACCGAACTTTAGAGAAGGAGTCAGAACTCTCTGACATGTAATAATGAACACTTGTTAAGTCTCTTATGAAAGGTCGTCGCAATACGAGAGCAAGCCTCGTGGTGCAAAAAACCAAATAGGCTAATCAATTTTCCGGCTATATGTTGCACAAAGGCCCAAAGCCGACGGATCCATTGCCGACATCATTGCATGCAAACAAACACTGGAATCGGAAGCTGGGGAACCCTGCAAAAATGCAGCTGCACAGATTGCGAAAATGCGACATTGCACACACACGGCATTGTCGAGCGGTAATATTATGGTCATCGCACAATGAACACCTGCTCAGTGCTCATCGATACATGTGATCTTGGCTTTTGCGCCTCCTTTTTTTTTCGACTTCTTCGAATGGCCAGGGCTGCGGAGGTCCGATTAAGCAGGGAAGGGGAGGGGGAAATTGGTGGGTGCGGGGTAGCTTTCCGGGGGAGGTTGAGAGTGAGAGGTAAGGTGAATTTGCCAAGTTGCCCACAATGGCGTGCCGTGATGCATGGGATTTCATGCGAAAAGTTATCTTATGGCGAATCAAGTGTCTAGATAAATAATTCTTGAGCTCTGACCGTTGAAAACGTCGTGCGGCGCTGCTGGAGGCGTAAAGCCTTCATATCGGAGATGCCGGTCGTGGAATTCCGTAACTTAGAAAAAGGAGATGAAGGGGAGATGCATCTGCAAACCAAGTATGTGGAAATGCTGATATGTATGTATATGGATCCTTCAGCGTTCTTGGGCGAGGTACGATACATGCAGTTGGCGGAAAATTAACTTCAACGGATGAGTGCCGCAGATGAGGCTTGGTAATTCCCGGTTATAGAGTATAAGATACTTTGAGGCTTGCATTCATAGTCGGAACGTCTTGTTTTGGTCCTTCCTACGTCGCCGAGACGATAACCCAGGAGAAGCCACGCTGTGTATCGGACTTAGTGATTAAAAGTTATGACTAAACGTTCCACAGTACCAGGTGAATCTTTGGGCGAGAACTCGGTGTTTTTCGCAAGTAATCCAGTCGTAGTTTCCCTTCCTCAAGACTGCGCCGTGGTGGATTGAGACACAAGCCGGGAAGGGCGTTGCATGTACGTAGATAGACTCGTAGAATGGTAGATACTGCCGAACCACGCTTCCTTGGCCTCGTATAACTCGAGCCTATGGTAGATAGAGGTATAAAATGTACCCTTGTAGGCATAATGACTTCCCAGTTCTAGCCCCTGGCCAAAGTTCAATTCAACCCTTTTGGGGTTGGTGCACGGACCATATATCTCGAGCATACTGTTGACGCCTGCAGGCGTCAACAGTATCCTGGTGCTTGATCTGGAAGGACCTGATAAGACTATATACTCAGCTGCTATTGCAGCTTTCCAATATAGCAATGCTTGATCTGGAAGAGCTTCAAGAAGGTAAGTATGAGGAGAAAGGAGAAAAAAGAAGAAGGGAAATCAGAGGATCGAGGCCTTCTTGAAGATAAACTTAGTGGTCTGCTTCTCCCCTTTCCCTGAGCTCTTAAGATTCCTTGCTTCCTTCCGCCATGAGACTTTTCCCAGTGCATATCCAGGGATTTGTATAGTGTAGTATCGAGACTGGATAAATTTGACTTCCAGGGCTGCACAGGACATAAATCTCAACTTTCCTCGTCAGGTAAATCAAACGAGTCATGGGATCTGGTTGGCTTGAATTATATCTGTCAGTAAAGAGCAAAGGGCTATTTGTAATCACCTCTTTAAGCCCGAGTGGATATCTTGAGTGAACCCATGAACCGAAACTACTGAGCGTAGATGAGCAATCATGCAGCCACCACTGCCTTCCTCTTCTATCTCTGGGTGGGGTCCGAAGGTCTACCAGACCTTCGTAGTTCACCGTTATCGTTGCTTCCTTCAATGCACCCTAAGAAGCTAGGTCACACTAACCTAGCTGTCTTTCTTTTTTCTCGTTCCTTTCATCTTCTTCTCTCTCATTCCTTGGTTTTTCTTTTCTTTCCTTTCTTCATCACGGCACTCATAACCGGTGAGTCGATGCAACTTCAACCACAACACCGAGCATGCAGTGGGAATGGAGATCTTGGGACCTGTGTACCATCCAGTGTCTACTCTGCTGCGTTTCCCTCTTTCCTTCCCATTTGTTGATGTCTCTCAGCCATTTGCTTAACTGATTTGTTGTTTCCAGAACAGCCTCAACTACTTTTCTACTGCCTACCATCAACACCTTGAGTGCTATTGGACTCGCATATATGCGAGTCCAATATCAGCTCTGCACTGCTGTTGAGTCGACAGACTTGGAACAGATCGGTGTGATTGACTAACGTGACTACGTTAGTCAATTACACCTTCAGACTCGACCACTGGACTCTTGAAGCCGATGAAGGTTCGTATCGTCAATATTCGTCAACACTTGTCAACATCTTCAACACTCTACAGCGCACATCAAAACTCATCAACACGCATCGATAGTCGCCAAGAGTCTTCAGCAGTCGTCAATAATCGCCAACATTCAGCAACCTGTCGCGAGGATCAAGTCCTCCAGGGACCTCTCGACGATGCCAGTCGCACTTTGCATGCATCTTGCTTGAGTAGGCTTAGTAAGCACAAGCTCTTCTCCGCACACGTTGTTTGCACTGTTTGCACGCAAAATCTCTGCTTCGCTAAAAGTGGCCAGTCAGGTTAGCATGAGCACAGACCACTAAGTTTTATCTTCAAGAAGGCCTCGATCCTCTGATTTCCCTTCTTCTTTTTTCTCCTTTCTCCTCATACTTACCTTCTTGAAGCTCTTCCAGATCAAGCATTGGAAAGCTGCGATACGAGTCCTCCATTGCACATCGGGGCGACGAGAATCGTTCAGTTGCCTTCGGGCACCTGATCGGGGGAATTTTTGATGGCTATCCTTCGGGATTTACTTTTCATTGTGAGGGCAGTCTTGACTGCACCATGAAGAAGAGGATAACTACTATGAAGAGAAGAGAAGGGAAGGAAAGAGGAGAGGAGAGGAGAGGAGAGAGGGGGTCTTGCAGCTGTTCGAATGTGCTTTGACATAGAGCTGAACTTGTGATTGCCGCGTCACAGCTCTCATGGCGACGCGTGTAGTGAGTTGGCAAGAGACCCGGAAGGATAGAGTTGAAAGGCAGAGATATTTGACAGTAGAGACCAAAGCTAAGGATAGAGGTGAAAGGTAGTATAGCAATTTGCACAGAGAAGCTCAAGCTTCTCTGTGCCGTGAGCTTCTCTGCAAACCCAGCTTGAAAGAAAGCAATACCCAATCTTTTAAAGCTGAACACCAACCCGCGTGCAGCTCCTTGACGTGTCGTAGAGCGATTCGAGTGCCTGATATACCTCGTTACATCTGATATCATTTTCATGGATATTCCCCAGCTCTACGTGAGACAACTATCATCGATGCAGGCACATGAATCAGACGTAGTCTTACTTGCGTATCTTTGTACGGTTATCAAAATCAACGTCATATCTCGAATATCTAGAACAAGAGGTTGAAGCCATCAAGTTATTGTGCTCAGTACAAAGAATCAATTATTCGTTATTCAAACCCAATGCAAGTCGTGTGTTAGAGCGTACACTTCATCATTTAACCACTCCCCAATTTGTCCCCAATTTGTCCCCAATTTGTCCCCCATTCGAACCCCTAGCTGCTGATCTTCTAATTTAACTCCATCACCAACAAATTGACCGAGGTCCTTCGTCGTGGTCCCCTAAACAATCATTCACATGTTGTGATAACCTGAACGTCAACAACCTCGAAGGTACCAGGTCCGTATTGTCGATAAATCAATCAATGCCACATTCATAGAGCTTGTCTATGCAATGGATTCAGCATCCAACGAACCGCCCAGAAGACCATCACCACCACCTCGCGATCGCATCTCCGCAAAATCCACCGCGGACCCCATTCTACGTAACGCGCTTAGATATACCATCTCCGCAAAAGAATACGAAAGCCTCCATAAATATATTATCTCGCGATCCAAAGTCTTGAAGAGAAATGCGCCGACCGTCACGAAGGTAGAGAAGTTGGTGGAGAAATCTGGGCGCGATGATTACAACGCTGCAGCCGTGAGGGGTAGTCTACGATTGTTCCTTGCGACAAGCGCCGGATTGAAGATATGGGGCTTGATCAAGGAGAATATACTAGGCGCAGAAAGGTACAATGCTTCATACTCAGCTCAATGGCGCGGTTAGGTGGAAGCTAACCATCAATACAGAGGAAAGAAAGTCTCGTTATGGAAGTCTCCAAACTTCCGACTATCGTTATCACTTTCTGGCATCCTTCTACTACATCGGATTCTGTTTCGATTCTTCACGCGCCTGCGAGCCCATCTTCTTACTCCCGAAGCTCGACCTTTCAGGCAGCGAAACAAGAAGACAACTAAAACATTGACGTCGACTTTTGCGCCTGCTGTAGGAGCAGGTCTAGCAGGATGCATGTTGGCCATTTACCCGAGCGAGCAACTGAGAGTTACCATTACTATATATGCTTTGAGTCGTGCAGCAGAAAGCGCATACAATCTAGCAGAGGAAGAGGGCTGGATATGGGGCAAAGAGGGAAGCCGATGGGAAAGACCCTGGTGGTGGGGAAGCTGGTTGATTTTCCCTCTGACTTGCGGTCAACTGTTGCATTCTTTTGTCTTTGATAGGGATTGCTTCCCACAGGTAAACGTTCTTTCCGAAATTTTAAACATCCTCCTAACATCTACCTAGTCATACGGCGATTTCATTCTCAAAAACTCCCCTCATTACATCCACCATCGGCCAGAGGATTACCCCGCCCACCTTCCATGGCCATCTACGTATGGAATTGTGGATAACCTTGCCGAAATGGCTCGTCTCAACTACCCGTATGTTGATCTACATTGTCTCAGGCATAGAAAGAGCTAACAATAACATAGACCCTTTACCTCACCCATTCTCTTCCCTAGTAATACCACACTCCCACCTACACTTTCCACAATATCCCCCATAACCGCCCCAGCTCACCCTCTCATCACCTCTCTCACCTGCGCAACTCTCCACCCCTCAGACCCTTCTTGCCTCCGCACCTACATCACCTACTGGATCCGAGTCTTCCCCAAACTCGCCAAAGTGTTCACCGTCATACTAACTCTCTTCTCCATCCCCTCCTACCGCAAATTCTACAACTCCCCCATCACCTCCCTCAACAGCCTCGCCGGACGAATCCTCAAAAACACCGTCCACATCGCCGGTGCCATCGGCACCTCCTGGGCCAGCATCTGCGCTTTCCAGGCCATCCTGCCCCGCCACGTGCTTCCCACCCAACGTTTCTTCCTCGGTGGCGCACTAGGTGGACTCTGGGGGTTCATGGTGCGCAAGGAAGGAAGAGGGGAGTTCCTGTACAGTGCTCGCACATCTCTGGACTCGCTGTGGAAAGTGGGGAAGAAGAGGGGTTGGTGGAAGGGGATTAAAGGCGGTGATGTGGGGTTGTTTGTGCTGAGCTTGATTGTGCTGGAATGTGTGTATGAGAGGGATGGAAGGCAGCTCAATAGTGGATTTTTGAGGAAAATGATTGCGGGGATGAGGGGGGAGGGCTGGAGGGATTTTGTCGCGGAGGAGGAGAAGAGATTGAAGGAGGAGGGGAGGGAAAAGCTCTTGTAGATGAGGCGGGTGGTATGCAGGTTGATGGAATGGATGCGCTGGATTGATGAGGTGTTTGGTGTAAGTCTGTTTTGGAGCGTAAAATCGTCACGTGTATATGTGCTTGCCATATGCTACTTTTATTAATTCATAATCTTTTTGTGGATCAGCAGTCATCAAGTGAAGTTCTGCTACTTTGTTATTATACCAATGCATCACACTTCTGGTCCGATATGTTCTTGCCCCGCTTTCTTGAAAGCACATACGGCTAGTCGACATTCATCTTGCTGGCAGCCTTGCGGGTTGAGGAAGAACATATCGTATGAAGAAGCCAACGAGCTTCTCGAAGTGAAGGTGGGCCGAAGAGCTGGTTAGTCGGAGCAAATAGGTCGATTATTACAGTCACTCTGCAAGTAGAGCATCTAGGTGTGCTCATTTGGTGGGGAAATGCTATGGGCTGTGTATTGAGCTTTTTCATTCCTTTGCTTCAGTTTCTAACCTGCGTAATGATCATCACGTCCGTTTAAACGGCATGATGCCTTTCATTTGTTGTGTCACTGGATTTCATAAAATCATAGGTGGGAACCAGTTTGTAGAAGTAACGGCTTCACGAGTACTTCTACATGATGACTAAGTTTTCTGACCGCGGGATACAGTTGAGAAAGAAGAGCCTTGAAGGCGATTCGGCTTCATGTAGCTTGTGCGTGTATCTGTAAGTGATGAGAAAGATTAGGCCCCAGTCCCACGGCTGAGGCTTAAATACATGGCACCATGGATGAGTTCAATGAATGTGTAGCCTGGGTTGGAAGAATGAAATGACGGCCAGATTATTTTCTGCATGTAGTCTACCATTGAAAACACTCGTCCTAGTTGTGTTGTGGGAGATGACAATCCCGCGACTGTGCTCCGACATACGAGCCGGTTGAGGAAGTTGAGACGGGCATATGTACTCTCATCTATACTCGTTTCTCAGCGACACACAGCCATTGTCATTAACGAAACTCACCGTATACCTACTCTACTCCAAGAGCAGTGAATGAGATGACGGTCTCTGCTCAGAAGATATTTTAAGCTTAAAGATGAAATGGCTGGCCATTCGCATACCTTAACAACGAGAAAGATCTCGATGAGTGAGGTCAAAAACGGCAGGTAGCCAACCAGGTTGCGGGTACGTTACCGAGAAGTACTTTCCTACTTTGTTACTCGTGCCCCTCTTCTCACTATTTCCCTTCATTCCCTTCTCCTCACTTTCTCAATTTTCCCTCTACTCTCTCACAAGGTTACACATGTTTCCCAAGCACCATGTCGTCGTTAAGCATGCCAATGGATTCTCATCAAAGTCAATCATTCGAACACCCTGTCAGAGATGGACCTTTGCAGAAACGTAAACAATGCGACGATGGTGATGATGGGACTGATCCAAACAAGAAGCGCAGAGATGAAGAAGATGACGACGACGAAAATGATTCTGAGAAGACGGCGATTACGTTGCAGAGCAACCTGGAGTACACCAAAGCAGCATATCAACAATGGATAAATGCTTACAACGGAGAGCACACGAGAGCTTTGGGATCGGACTCTCCTTCAAAACATGGCAATAAACAGGCTGTTCGAGCTCTCCAGAAATCAAAGGTGTCAAAAGCGACACGCAAATTAACTGCTAACTTCATCCCAATGTACACGATGACTGATTGTCTGGTGTTATACTCGTTTAGCGATAGAACGGTTGTACCCATGGCCGACAACGAGTTCAATCGCTGCGGATACCGCACCGCCTCCCAAAATCCTCGCTTCGAAATCTGCTGGGAGAAGAAAGTGCCTGACACGAGCTTGAAGCTTGAGTTTACCCATGTGGCAAGGTTTTATGTTAGCCCCGAGTGTATGGTGTCGCTCCCCTCCCGAAAGCATATTCCTGTCCCAGATTTGGTTTCTCTAGCAGAATCCCTCGAGTCACTTCAACTTCCAGCTCTCGATGGCATCTCCGGTAGCACTCTACTGGCGAATGCTCAAAGGGTCGGCAATCAACTGGGCGTCGACGTAATTACTTTCAGAGTTAAGCCCGCAGATCTTTATATCCACCGCGAGCTATCTGAGCATAAATCTCCGACCGCGGAATCGATTTGGAATTCATTGCAACAATCTACTATCTCGTCCATCACCGTGATTCGCCCATCTACGGAAGAAAGTGCTCGATTTTCGGAAGAATTTTGGGATAACCAAGCTGAGCGATGCTTAAATGAGGGTATCTACTGGGGGTACAATTTCGCTCGACAAACACCTCCTCTCGAAGACTCTAAAGGGATGCCCTACACAGAGCAGTTGTTGCGTGGTTTGCAACCAATGAATCATCTGCCATGGCTCAAAGGCAGGAAGAATTATAGGCTCGGGTCGTTGAATGCTCCTGCATACTTTACTTCGATCAAAGAGTGGGCGGCTATTCATATCAACGGACTCATCCAAGATACTCACTGGAAGCGTGCGTCCGCCAAAGCTATTTACAATTGGGAGCCCGATTCGACTTTGCATCAAGCCACGATCAGTGCAGATCCTGGTGATCCAGATCACTACTACATCTATCTGAATGTGGAGAAGAGTCCAGGGGTAGAATTACCACAATTACCACCCGGCACTATATTCACGCTAAAATGCTACACAGATGCTGGTGAAGAAATGCATGAAGCTCATATCGATGTCACAGTGGTTAACGCGGAAACACAAGCTGACCCCATATTTGAATACTTCCTTGGCGATGAGTCGCGACCTTGGGGTGAGAAGTGGTGTCATGGTGGCAAGTTCAAGGTCAAGGCTAATCTTCACTTAAACGTATCGACAGCTTTACGAAAATTGCAGGCAATGGAATGGATTCGAGATAGTGGGGGGAAGCATCTGCAAGACTTCATCCTCGGTCGCAAGCCGAATGTAGATGGCTTCACCTCAATTAAAGCAACTATGGACACATATTTCGAGAGCCGACCCGAAGCTCTTGCGACATTTGAAAAATGGCACAGTACCTGTCAGATCAATAAGCTTCAGCAGGATGCTATCAACGCCGCTCTGTCCAATTACGAGTCTCTCGTATCCGGTGCTCCTGGGAGTGGAAAGTCAACCACCGCCACAATCACCGCTCTACACGCCGCCATATCAAGACAGAATGTTCTCATCGCAAGTTCATTCGACGCAGCGGGAAAGGCGAACGCGGCCAAGTTTGTTTCAGCCATGAAAGCAGTACCGAGTCACTTTAGGGACGACATCAGAGTAATATACTTCTCCACCGTCTCTGAAGCGATCTGCCGTATCATGGAGTTTATAGATTACAAGCCAGGGAACATTGAATATGCTAGCGATCACATATTCGACGAGTTCCAATTGTGGCGTCACATCATATCGTATGCTCAAAATCGCTTACATGATGAACACCCCGATGAAAAAGCAAAACGCTTCCTGTCTATCTACGAGCAAATGAAAGATGCTGCAAAAGCAGGCATGAATCTTCAGCCCAATGAATTGGACTTCTTCACGAGGACTTTCAAACATCTAACGGGCGGCTTCATGCGTTTGACCGACAAGGCACATATTATTATAAGTACCTGCAACAACAGCGCCTACTTCAAGGAAATGAAGATGAAGTTCCCGCTTATTCTCATCGATGATGCTGCTACGGCTTTGGATATGGATATTGCAGTTACTTTGCAGATCGACCATGATAGCCTTGTGTTGCTGGGGGATCATACGCAAGGAAAGCCGGTTGTCAGTTCGAAGCATCGGAATGAGTCGTGGAAGTGCATGTCTCAGTCACTTTTTGAGCGTAGTATGAGGTCATCGGGTGTTGTGACTACGACGCTATTGTGAAGGAGTTTTGCTTTCACCGGAGAGATGGATGAAGTTGGTGAAGATTTAGTTGAAGAAACTGTGGTAGATATGGAGTGACCTGAGGATTATCAAATGAGCATGTATGTACTTGGAGGAATGGGGGGTTTGAGATTTGATGTGCCTGTGTAGTCACATACTGTACGTTATAATCTCGATACCGAGCTAGGAGCTAGAACATATAGTCTGGCGGTTAAACTTCTTCCATCTCCTGTCCTCTCTCATTGTATATCTTCATGTGTGACATTCTTTTTTACATATGTGATATCCATCTAGTCACTGATGTATATTGCATACTGTCTAGTTTTCATTGTTGGTCATAGGTTCATACAATGACATGATGACATCTTTTCGAGCCTTTTCATAAAGGGCTTTTGCGGTTTGATTGTGCATCGGAGATTCATACATAGACATCTCGCCGAAGGTTTATGTAAAGCGCTTTTGCAGATCCCTTATGTTCAAGTGATTGCTGTTGGCTCATTATCAGTTTTTTAGACTGTAGTTGCGTGTATGTGCTTTGTGGTTTGGGATTGATGTTAGTAGTTGATATCGAGGATTCATGCTGGAAAGACCTTCTCAAGGTATATGCAGAGACTCTAATCTGTAAATGGTAGCTTTGTATTCCAAGCGCTACTAGAATGGTAAGAAAATAACTCCAATTATCACTCCCAGAGCTTATTCCTGAAATGCTATTACATTGCACATCAAACAAACCTAGGCACCTCCCCCCAAAACCTCCCCTGCACTCTCCCCGCCTCCCTCCTCACCCCCTCCACCTCCCCATCCACCTCCACCCCCTTCCCAACCCACTCACACGCCCCCTCCTCCCCTCCACCCAAACCCCACAACCTAACCCTCTCCAACGCCTCCCAAACCCCCTTCCCAATCTTCCCCTCCATCACGAATCTCACCCTCTCCTGCGCCTCCCCTTCTTCCTCGCCTACCTCCCTCTCCTCCCCCAACCCCTTCACCACCCCCTCCAACCATCCCAAACTCCACTCCAACGCCTCCACCAACCTCTTCTCCTCCCCTCTGATCTGCACGCCTGTCGGTCTATCACCCGCCCAGCGTCCTTCTCTGCGGAGTCTCTTTTGCAGATTTGTGGCGTATTTGAGTTGGATGTCGAAGCGGAAGCGGGTGAGGAGGAGGAGTTTGGCTCGTTTGGGGGAGGGGTGTTTTGCGGGTTTCTGTGACGGTAGATGGAATGTTAGATTGTGTATTTGTTGGATTTGATTTAATTCTTTTCTTCTTTCCTGAAAACAGAAATGTGTAATTATATTGACATGAATGTATGTATAGTATGTGCAAAGAAACCAACCAGTCAGGCAGGAGAATAATTAAATAGGATTATTAACCATCTGCTCATTCTGCATCCCCCTTCCTCCAGCACCACCCCCAACATCAACCAATTTATCCCCCTCAACCACAACCTCCCGATCCCTAAACTGCCTCATCAGTTGCAAAAACTGGCTATTCTGGAACTTATCGCTCTGGTCATGCCGCACGCTATCCAGTAATTGACCAGCTGTCCGCGAAAGCGCATCAGGTGATTGTTTGGAATCGTCTTCGAGGATGGTGTCTGCGCCGAGAGGCGCTTGGTCGTGTACTTTCCAAGCTTCGCGGGGCTCTTCGTTCATGAATCTGGAAGCGGATTCGGAGAGGAGGATTTCTTCTTGTGGTTGTTGATGTAATTGGGTAGAGGTGGCTGTTTCGGTTTGATGGGTTTCTTGCGCGTGGTTGAGTTCTGCTTGCGCGGCTTCATCGAAGGCGCGCGCAAATGCTTCGTCGTCGAAGACTTCGTTTTGTGGTTGCGATTGACTGGTTCCAGTCTGCATTGGAGTGAATTGGTTTTGCTGCATCCCGACCCCTGGAACTGGATGACTCCATTGATTATACATAGAATTCATATTCGCAGGTGCGCCCATCTGCATAACTGGTTGTTTTCCCTGCGCGATCGACCCTTGGCCTCCGAAACCTTGCGCCGCGAATTCCTGGTGCCATCCTCCAAGCTGTGGTTGTGACTGATGCAGACCCTGTTGCTGAAACCGCGCTTGTTGTGGTCCGGATATGTTTAATTGTTGGAAATCATTCGCCCATGAGGGAGCAGCATGTTGTTGAAGCTGTGGGGGAGGCGTATGAAAGGGGAGATTGTGGAAGTTTTGCGCGGACTCGAGAGGTAAATGACCGGCTTGAAAGGCGTCGAATTCGCGATCTATGAGACCTCCATTTGGACCAGGCGCAGATCGGAACCCCTAACTCCTCAGTCAGTAAAAGCGAGAAAGGGGATTCTATGTCAACGGATCCCAGGATTAGCAGTGTAAACATACTTGGGACGGTGATGGTCTTCCTGTCAGACGATCTTGTTGTAAAGTCCGATCAACGCTCGAGTGCTTTTGGAAGTTTTGTAAAGCATTCGAGGGACCACAGATGCTATCTGCCATTGCAAATTGCTGCCGATATTTCTTAAAACAGGGAGGTGTATCTGAAAAGCTGATGAAAGGCGTTGTTTTTAAAATCCGTTGTCTTCGTTACCGTTGTCGTTGCTTCGTTGCCGTTGCCGTCGCAATCTTTGTCATAGAAGTACTGTACCGAGGTCCGTTCTTATCAGATGAGAGTTGAATACTGTAAGAGAATTATGAATCTTCCAAGACTGAGCAAGTTATTTCCGAAAAGAGACCAAGATTTGGAAAGGGGATATCGACAATAATAGCAATCCGGTTTATGAAGTCCCAAAAGAAGAAGAAACAATGAGAAAACGAGAAAAGGAAAATGCGTAATCCAGAACCTTCATATGATGTCTTTACGCCCCTCGGCCTCAATTGCGAAAGCGGAAGCGGTGTCTGTCACAAGCTTGGGAATCCCAGCATGGTTCGGTGATAAGTTTTCCCGCGTTCCGACTACAATCTGGCTGCATCAATTGACAAGGCAAGGCTAGAGCTCAGGACCAAAGCTGTTTACACTTCTCACAACAACCACAGCCATTGATTTTCTTATATACTTTGTGTCAAGATGGCGCAAGTTATTTCGAACTCGGGACATGATGATATGATCGTAAGTGCGTTTCTATTTACTCTTTTGCTCTACAGAGCCATGCGCTTCACGGCCAAGCCCTCTATTCGGGTTGGACAAATAGTTTTGAAAATCAAGGACTAATTCATTTGTCTCTTCTTAGCATGACGCCGCTCTAGATTACTACGGACGCAGACTGGCGACATGTTCCTCAGATAGAACAGTGAAGATTTTCGAGATTGAGGGAGAGACACATCGATTAACAGAGACTTTGAAAGGGTACGTTGTCCAAAGTAAACTCCCTATAGCTCGCGCACTTCCCCGTCGAAGTTGCATGTTTTCTACTCCAGATTATGCCCCTCCTCTCGCCTCAATACCACGCCCCTATATCCCCAATTCCCCCCTCTGTCCCATCCAACCATCCACTAACACCCTCTCTCCAGCCACGAAGGTGCCATCTGGTCCATATCCTGGGCGCACCCCAAATACGGCAACATCCTCGCCTCAGCCGGCTACGACGGCAAAGTGCTCATCTACCGCGAAACCAACTCCACCTGGACACGGATATACGACTTCGCCCTGCACACCGCCTCCGTGAACTCGCTGTCCTGGTGTCCGCATGAATCCGGGTGTTTACTCGCGTGCGCATCCTCCGACGGGAATGTCTCAGTCCTAGAATTCAAAGACAATGCCATGGACCACAAGATCTTCCACGCGCATGGCATTGGCGTCAACAGCGTATCCTGGGCGCCCAGCACCAGCGCAGGAAGTCTGGTCAGCGCGGCGGGAGGAGCGGGGGGTGTGAGACGGTTCGTTACTGGGGGGAGTGATAATTTACTAAGGATTTGGGGCTGGGATGCGGCGAGTCTGAGTTATAAGGTGGAGGGGGCGCCGTTGACGGGGCATACTGATTGGGTTCGGGATGTGGCGTGGAGTCCTACAGTTTTACAAAAGAGTATATCCTCCAAGTACCTCCTCCCTTCAAAAGTACCGGCAAGCTAACACACCCACAACAGGCTACATAGCATCCGCGTCACAAGACAAAACAGTCCGCATCTGGACCTCTTCCGCAGCATCTAACCCCGGTCAGTGGGAATGCAAAGTTTTGCAATTCGAGCGTGAGGTATGGCGCGTATCGTGGAGTCTGAGCGGGAATGTCTTGGCGGTGAGCGGGGGTGACAATAAAGTATCCTTGTGGAAGGAGAACTTGCGGGGTCAGTGGGAGTGTGTCAAGAATATTGAAGAGTAGATGAGTTGTATGATGAAGATGCCCGGGGACTGAGAGAGTGGATAATGTGCGTGCGTGGAGAGGGGCCAGAAGATGAAAAGACAGAAAAAGAAAAGAGAAACAAACGATAAACAGCTGAGCGCCTAACACCTCAAGAAGCGTTATTTTTGAGGGTAGGATTGAATGAATAAAGATTTCAAACATAGTGAGGTTTGTATGCGCAGTGAGGTTTGTATGAAAAAGAGCAGTAAAGAGCAAGTTTCTCTTTTACATGATGATTTCTTCGATTTGGCTATCTCCTTTACTGAAATTCCCTTGTCCCCCGTTCTATCTGGTTTCGTCTGTCTTACTGTGTTTTCCTTTTCCTGCTTCTTCTCCGAATTCTTTTTCTGCGTCTTTTACCGGTGCACATACGCACACCTGCAAGTTTCTAAATACAAGATTCGCGAGAGGGAATGCATGCCGGCACATACTCGACGTGCACCTCTAGACTAGACATTCAACCCGACGATGACAACCAACCGACGTAAGCAACGTAAAGAAGCAAAAAGGTAAAAAAAAGCAAAATACCCCACACCACTCCGCTCTGCTCCAAGCCGCGGAGCGCAGCATCTGCACAAGGCTCCAGCAGTAAGGGGGAAACGAGAGGGGTGCAACCACACCATACTAAACAGCCACACCATATTAAACAATCACACCATATCAAGGAATCAAGGTTCGATCCCCTCATTCTACATCATCTACCTCGTCTATTTTACTTTTCCTTTCTTTTCCAGATCGTCGTTCTTCAATCATCTATCTCACTCAACCATCTTCCCCTTCTATTCACAACTTTCTCACTTCAACTCTTCTGTGTTTTTCGCTTGCATAGTATCCATTTTATATCTATCTAACTATCTATCATCTTCGTATGATAACGTTCATCATGTCTCGTTCGAAGAAATCGTCATCAACTAACGTATTATCGTCCACCATAGTTATCCATCCGTCATGCCATGTGTTCGTTAAAACCAAACCAAACCATCCCTTATCCATATATTCATCAAAGTCGTTCCAATCATCAGTCATTATCTTTATTAAAACCAATCAATCCGTCGTCCCTTCTTGGACACTCGCTCTACCTTTATCTTCGGTTGACATGATGCGAGATCAAACCAATCCATCCAAGTCAACCCAAATAAAAAAAATCAAAAGAAAAAAAAATCCAACCAAGTCACTTCCTCCGCTTCCTCCACTTCCACCACCACCTCAAATCCCCTCCGGTACGTTAAATACCTGCGTAACGCATTGAGTTGAAGAAATCCAGCGCGACCTGACCGTCCATTGGCGTCTCATCGTCGCTGAGCTCAACATTCCAGAAAATGAAAGGCCCTGAGAAGACATCATCCGTGGCCTCGACGGTGGCATCCCACCACCTGCCAACCATGACACTTCCACCTGGCAGGACACATCCTTCATATGCCCACATCTCTGCCGGTTCATCTGGAAAGTATTTTACCATGGTAATGCGCTGGAAGCCGGGAATGCCGTGCTGGGTTGGGATTGCATGAACGATGCCACAGAAATGCGCCAAGAGATCAGATTGCAGCGACCCGTAAAAGTACTTCATAGCAGGGGATTCGACTTCTTGGTCCTCTCTTGATCGCCTTGATCGGGTGCTTCGTCCGGAGACGTGGCGGTGTTCGGCGGAGAAAGGATTACTGTTCAACACCTTTTCCCAAACGGCCTGCCACTGCCCCTCTCCGAACTTCGCCTCGTCGAAGATGAAGATTGCGTCCTATAAATTTCAGTAAACAGTTCCCATACCAAGATTCGACCAAAGATCAGCTTACTTGAAATTCCGGTCCACAGACCTCGTCAGAGTAAATACGGTGCCCTCTGCGTCCAGTCATCCTCAGACTAGCCAAGGAACCTGGGCGGAGAAAACCTAATTCGCATTAGCTTGCAAAGGCCTGGCAATGAGACACAGCAATCCACACTTACACAATGATCCTTTCCAATACGTTCCAAGTTCCTGTGTTTTTTGCTGAAGCCGACCAACCCATGGCCGTGGCAGGTGGTTGCGGGACAAAGCACTGAATGCGTGCGACAAGAGCCCTTCCCCGTTTGTGGCTTTCAAGTGAAACTTGAAAAAGTTAACAACAATAAGACACCACAAAATGTTCAGGTCGTGCTTATACCTGCCCAAAAAGACAGGCTGTCGGACTGGACTCGCATAGACTTCGTGCTGGCTCCAATAAAAACGCGCTACGGCGCTGTTGCAATAATCAGGATGTAGGGAGATTGGCGACAGACAGAACTGAACAACCAAGACAAGTGTATGAGGCGAGCTATTAACGGAGCACACCACCCCCGCCTGCCAGGCGTCGTCTGTCAGGAGAATCTTGTCTACAATATCGACGAATTGTCCGTTTGTGCCAGGCACGACGTGTGAAACAAGCTGCCGGATTCGAGTCAAGTTGTTCCCAACAATGACTTTATTTCCATTGTTGTCTTCAATCAATTTCGCGTTGGACTCTGTGGCCTAGTGTTAGAGTATGTTCGGTAGTACTGGACGTTAGGGACGTACCAATGATTAAGTTCTTCAACAAGTCAAGAATGGTCTGCTGCTTGTCCCTGATAAGTGTTGCATCGAGTTCTTCCATATTACGAACAACGGCCGAATCGAAAGTGGTGAATAATTTGGCAGCTCCTTGTCTGGAAGCATAGGTTTCTGATAGTTTTTCCGGTGAAGCTCCTGGAACGTTGTCAAATACCTTTAGGTATCGCTGCTGCCAGACAATGGGGGTAATTAAGTTTTTGAAGTGATGAGATGTCTTGGCGAAATTCGTGACGTCTAAATCAGAGGGGAGGTGGCTGACGACCATTTGTTGGAGCTATTTTGAACGGTCAGCATGGTCGTGTTAATTAAGCGGAAGGTCTCTGAGACTCTGGGTGGGACATAATATCCCTCGACCGAATGCAAACAATGGCAAGCAGGATCATTGAGAAGGTTGATCATACAATAGATCGGTGGGAATGCTCCAAGGAAGGAATAGAAAAGATACTTTACCTCCACTGGAAAACCAAGGAACCGGAAAGGAGTCGATCCCGTCACAGCAGGAGCTGCGGTCACAGCATTAGCTGCTCCCGTTACACCAACAGTACCCATCAGAGCAGTGTTTGCCGCCACAGCGGTGATGGCCGTCACAGCAGTGGTTGCAATCACAGGAGTAATTGCCGTCACAGTAGGATTTCCTCTCATTGCAGTATTGGCAGCCTCTCTATCACCCGAATCTGCTTCAGGCTGGGAGAGAACAGCGACTGCGCCAGAAGAGGACGTCTCACCTGCACTCTCTTCTGTCATCGACGATCTGTTGCTGCTGGGTTTGTTTCTTTTGGAGCTGGATGACGAAGGTGAACAATCACTGTCCGTGGTTCTCTTTGAGAAATCGCGCTTGTTGACCTTCTTGGATGGCATGTTGAAGGTAGCGATTGATATGAGTGGAGAAAGGTATGAAGCAAAGGTGGGAAGGTATTTGGTGGAGAAGTGAGAAAGTTTGAGTGAGAGGAGTGCAAAAATATGTGACATAAGAGGAGAAAATTATGAAGCAAAACGAGAAAGTAAAGCGCGCAAGGTACGATGTGAAGAGCTGGTTCGATGCCAGTGTATCTAGCAGTGTCGACGATGAACGAACATCCAAGGTGTTGATGGCTTACTTTCTTGGTACAAGATGTTCTTGATAGATCGGTATGTTTTTGTGTCGTGGAAGATGAAGGAGAAGCTGAGTTAAATGGTCTTTAAAGAGTCACTCAACAGTGAATTCGATGCAATATAGCTAGGGGACCTGCAAGAATGTTGAGAAGGTTGGGAACCAATGATAGGTGATTTGAGAATGAAAGAATGGATGAATGAGATAGCATAGGCAGATGCAGAGATTTATCAACGACCTTGTTGGTTATTCATGTGTATGTTATGATTCTTCATGAGGTTGTTATGATTTTTGATGAGGTTTGTTATGATTCTTCATGAGGCGGAGGGGAATATATCTCCCCTCGTCCCAAAAGGGAAGGGACGATATCGGCCTTATACTAAAGCGGGCCAGGCCACTCACCTTACGGCAACGAGAGCTTGACTGTGTCTTTCGATTGGTCAATGGTATCCTGGGAAGACGGTAAGGTCGATGAGGCTCAACAGAGGAAGTTACTTCAGTGAGGATATCATGTCGTCGTAGAAGTTAAGAAGCAGGAATCTAGGAATAGTGAAACCCGCGATGAGTGAACTGTGAAGTTTGAACCTTTAAAGCTACTTGTTGGTGGCATGAAGCCCACAACTGTTGTCACCTACTCTAACTCAGGACAGACAGAGAAATTCATCTGATGTGTGTACGAATACGAGAAGAGATTTTTTGTTCTGGCACTCGGGAGACCAACTTTTTATACTATTCTCAACAACAACTATTACAAATATTGTAGCCACAGCAGAATATTGAGACCAAATCACTGCAGCTGGTGATGGGGGCCTCTTGAACAGTGAAGCAATAAGTGAGCGTAAAGAGTTGATTTTGCCTATCTAGCTAACTGAGTGTGAATGACTTCTTTGTGCTGGAAAGAACGACCGATTGGTCGTGCCATTCAGTGAAAACTCTGCGCCCTAAACGATTCCATCATTGTCGTCTCATCTTCATTCTCACAGTTCTCGGGACACCAGAATTTCCGCAGTCGGTTGAGAACGGCGAAGTCAGACGGGGGCGGGGCAAGAGAAACACGGTGAAGGGCGGCAATTTCCCACTCCAGTTTGCTTCTGTTGCTGAAAATCACTCTTCAATCGCGTCAACAGTGGTTCATTTCCATGCTGAACACCCAGCTCAATTGTACTTCAAGATGTTGATAAGTGTGCGGATGGAAAGGGGTTAAGGAATGCAGAATCTTAGCTTTTGTCTTAATAGACGAAAGGGCGACTCTACCAGCTAGAGCATGAATCTCAATATATCTTCAAGTTCACGGCAAGAAGTTGAAGGTGGGGATGGGGTAGTTAAATAATAATTCTTCGGCTTCGTGGGATGACCTATCGAGGCTCTTAATGCCGAGGTTAGTGCCGAGATTGGTGTCAATGGCGCGAATCCACATCAGGGAAAGGGAATAGAATGGAGGCTGGAGAATGGCTGAAGTCCGTTTCTACGGTCCGTACCATCCGTACCATACATAGAGTTACTTATCTTTTGTATTTATCTAAGTTTCAGTTTCGTATCTATCCACTTTGTTTCCTCGGACGTCGCCGTCATCTTGATACCTCTCCCACCACGCTACCCCATTCCTCCTCTCTAACCCGGACGATCCCCCAAAGCTTGCCGTTGGCCAATTCATTACATACCCTGCATGCATACATGCAAGTGGTGCCAGAGAGATGGGATTAGATGGCACGGATGGGATGCCAATGTGAATTTACATGCAGGTGCGGATAGCACCCGGCTCTGGCTTCGATCCTTTCTTGGAAATCTCTTGGAACTTGAACGTAACTATCACAAGAGAGTACAAGGGATTCCTATCTGAGGAATGCGCTTCAAACGACATCTTCTAAATTCGTAAAATCGACATAAACAGTTCTCCACTTCTCATGTTGCTTATCTTTGAACCCTTCCACGGCGCGCTTTTTGAAAAACTCGCTTGACAAACGTTCATGAAGTAACACCTGCAAGGGTCTCGACGCGTCTTGAGCCACAATCATCATGGATGCATGGCTTCAATGTAAACCGGGATCATCGTGAAAGGCGTTTGAACATCAAATCGCTTGTCCGCCGGATCTAGTCGATAAGCCCATGTGCCATCAAATCATCTACCAATAAGCTCCCGAGAGAACATCAATCTTTTCTTATTCTAGTAGTCTGCTCCGATGAAGACGTCCCCATCGCATACCACAACTTGCACAACTTCCACAACTTCCGTGAACTTCCCAGCTTCAACATGGAAGCGGCTTTCGTAAAGTGAAATCATAGATCCACCATAACGAAATAGCTGCCTTTCGTCCCGGTTTGATCCTTTCCCAGACACAAGCAGGTTCCATCAAACATGTAGATATCGCTGCTATCATTGGTAGTAGGGCTACGCGGCCGGCTTTACTTTGCTTGATACACCACAACGCGCGCACACACGCACCGTACAAAAGTCTATGTCGGAAGGAGGGCTTATCGAGACGAGAATGCTTGTAAATTGCTTGGTGCAGTCATTCAGTGCACGATAATTACATTAGTACGTATATATATACATTACATACCCTACCTTCACGCACATAATCTAGTCATGTCCGGAATCAATCCGAATCCTCATTCTTGAACTCCTTCTTCTTCCTCACTCTCCATGATATCCGTCAGCCAAAGACGTTAAACTAGTTGCAGCTTTTCTTCTGCATATTCGTCACTGTCCATTGCTGCTGTTGCAGTTGAAAAAGTTCTTTCTTGTCAAAATTTTACGAGATTCCACTTTTCGGCACTTGAAGCAGCCAAGCAAAAGAAAGCCATCCCGCTTGCCTAGCATGGCTTCTACCACGGACACTACCGAGAAGAAATTCTACAACGACAATGGAGATCCATCCAACATCGAAAAGGGCGACGTCGTTCCCAGACACGAAAATGCGCAAACTAGACATGAAGACCATACAATTGCCATCCTCGAGCTCGTCAAAGCCAATGATGCTCACCATCCTATGCATTGGGGTGCCCTCAAACGATGGAGTATCGTAGTTATCTACTGTTTACTGCAGACTTTCGTCACTCTCACCAGCACCACTTATGTCTCTGCTGAATTCTTGATCCAGGAGAAGTTTGGAGGAACGACGCAGGTAGTGACTCTCGGACAGAGCATGTTCATCGTAGGAACTGCAGTTGGTCCCGCATTTTTGGGTCCTTTATCGTAAGTCTTGATGGCGAATGCAATGCACGAACTGCGAACGCGCGGGGTACTTCGTGCGACTGCACATTGCACAAAACAGAAACTGACAGCGGGATTTTCAAAGTGATATCAACGGGCGGAAATGGATTTATGTTGTCAGCATTGCTTGCTATGCGATTCTAAATTTCGTAAGTTGCACCTTCCTCTGCCGAATCTAACGTCAGTTGAGTTTTGCTAATGAAGCTTTCACAGGGAACCGCATATGCACGAAACCTTCCTATGCTCATCATTTTCATGTTCCTCGCGGGTACAGCTGGTTCCACAGCTCTTTCGAATGTCGCCGGTACAATTGCAGATCTGTTTGGAGATATCGATGGAGCTGGACAGGCAATGGCACTCTTCGTCATGTGTAAGAGCACATCTGCCATTTTGCGGTACCTGGGGATACTAACTTGTCTGTCATACAGCCGCCAACATCGGTCCATCTGTTGGATCGCCCGTTGGAGAATGGATCGCAGATAACGCCAACATGGGCCTCAAGTGGATATTCCTCATCAACGTCATCATTGGATTCGCATTCGCTATCATTATGTGCTTCATCCCCGAAACCCTCCCCAGATTGGTGATCGCACGAGAAGCAGCCAAAAGCCAAACAGTCGATGATCAAGAAGCGGCTATCCTATCCAGCAAACTCAATGTCTTGGAAGAAATGCGATTCGTCACTTCAATGACTTTCAAGATCATGTTCACCGAGCCCATCGTACTTTTCCTCGGTATCTACAACGGTTTCGCATACGGTATTCTGTTCTTGTATCTTGATGGCGTCTTCGACGTTTTCGTCGTCAACAACGGTCTCTCGTAAGTCCCCCTCGCTTCACAATTTCTCCCTTCCTCCATCTTCCCACCTTCCGCACCCGCAGACCCAGATCCAAAACTAACGAACCTCACAGCTACATCGGCGCCGACCTCACCTACCTCAACTTCGTCGTCGGAGTCGTTGCAATGTTCTGCTTCGTCCCCGTACAAACCTGGTTCTACGCCCGCGACCGCAAGAAGCACGGCACCAACCGTCCCGAAGCCCGTTTCATGACATCTCTCGTCACCGTCTGGCTGTTCCCCATTACACTTCTCTGGTTCGCCTTCACTTCTGACGGAAGCGTTTCGTTCTGGTCGCCGGTTGTGGCCGGTGGTGTGCTTGGTTTTGCAGATCCATTACTGTGGTTGAGTATGCTGAATTATATTACTGGTATGTTTTCCTCTCTTCTCCAAATTTGTCTTCTACCAATTTCCACTTCTCCCCATTTCCACTTTGCCCCCCCACCTATCTTCTCCAAGCATCCTCTAACATAAATTCCCAGACTCCTACCCCAACGTAGCCGGCTCCGCCATCGCTGCCTTCCTCATCCCCTCGTTCGCGCTAGCAGCAGGTCTTGCTCATCTTGGTGTTCTGATGTTCGAAAACATGTCGACGAAATGGGCCATGGCTACTATTGGATTCATCAGTATTGGGCTGTGTGCGCTGATTTACTTCATCTACTTCTTTGGTGCGAAGGTCAGGAGTCGATCGAAGTTGGCTAGGAGGTTTTAGACGGGAAGCTGGAGGATGATGAACATAAAGCGAAGGACGAGGAACGAAAGATGGCGGAATATATATACACGGTGCGGTGGTTGAAACAGGGGATTGCGAGGTGTGGGCGGCATATCTAAAGAATTGGTTGGGAAAGGATGGGCGTTCGGGATCTGGATGGATAACTTTGATATGGGTGGATATTTTCTTCTTTCTCGAAAAGTTTAAAATGAGGGATGTACGATTTGATGCGGATACGGCTGTGAATATATAACAATGGAGGGACAAGGGAAGGGAACCGGTAAAGGGGAAGGGGGGGGGGGCAGAGGAAGGGATGCGGTTGAATTGGCTTGATTTTCCTTGCTTGCTAGAGCATGAGATGAGGTGCATGAATGGCATGAGATGAGATGTGATGAGATGTGATGAAGTTAATACCCCCTTGCTGGATAGGCAGCCATATATACAATTGCAGCTATAAATACAAATACAGATACACGTTCAGATACAGATATGATTCCATAGATATGATGTTGAGTGAGAAAAATCAAACTTATTGGAACTTTGGAAGAAACCGAAGAGAGTTTAAGTCATAATAGCTGCTCTCCCGCAGGAAGAGGGAAACTTACCGATACCATTAGTAGCACCCGCCGAGGAGGCTAACGCCGATGACATGTTCAAATTACCTGTCTATTTCATTGTAACGATATTTAATTCTATAATTATAGACCTATCATAAAGAAAGGTATCCGCATCACACATATTTTCTCATCTGGCTCCCTTCCCCTCACTTCTCATCCACCTCTCATCCACCACACCTCCCCCCACTTTCCCCTGCCAACTCCCCCTTCCGTTCGCTTCGCTTCGAAAGGAAGCTCCCGCCTCTCACCATAAAGTAAGCAAATATCTCTTATCCATCTATAGCAACCCACCCTTACAGGCATTCAACCCTAACTCTCACATCCCCCCCTACCCTTTATAGTGCTAATTAGATCTGGAACCTTTGGGTGGATATAGATGTGTTATGTGGTTATAGAGCATTATTAGGAGCGAGTGTATTGGTATTGGATATAATGGATAAGAGTAAAAGCGAAGGTAGAGTGATTACAGGGTATAGGGAATGGCGAGGGTATTTGTAGGTGGAAGTTATGAATTTACGAAGTAAGGGGTAAATGGTGGTGTTTGGCGAGGTTGGGTGGGGCTGGTGTAGTGGGAGTAGAAGGGATATAGTGAGAGGCTGTTATCGGGAGAGAGACAAAGTGGAAGTAAAGTAAATTGATCATAAAGTATAATTTATTGTATAGAATCTGTGAAGCAAGGGGTAGACGGTAGTGTTGGCGAGGGTAGCACATGGCAATAGAAACAATCAGCCACTATGAGAAAGATAAAGTAAAAGTCAAACAACTACAAACTACAAGAACAACAAATACATTTGTAGTTGAAAATCACAAAGTAATGAGTAAATAGTAGCGTTGGCGAAGTAGTCTGGAATGTAAGGGGTAAACGACTGCGTTGACGAGGTTTGGTGGCAATATATAAGGGGTAAATACTAGCGCCGAGAAGATTGGGTGGCGCTGGTGCTTACAAAGATAAAATAAAGAGCGTAACGATACTACTATACACCTTCTAGTATAGAGATCATTCGAAGTCGGAGCTTCTAGATCTAACTAATTATATGGAATACTGTGACTCTGTGAGGAGTGGTTCAAGAGGTGGAATGAAATGAGTGGTATAGAAATCTATGAAGAGGAGAAGTACAATACTAGTACATTTAACATCACTAGCAATATGGAAATCTCACTAGCAATATGGAAATCTTGTAGAAAATATCACTAATATTGGCAAATAAGCTGAAATATGATTCTCTCTCGAAGTGTAGTTCTATTAACATATCCGGCAACTCTAGAAGTTGAAATCCCTTCCTCGTGAAATACATTTCCTCGCGAATTCAATCATTGCATCCTCCACATCACTCAGTAGGGGTAGTATGTGTGTATGTAGGTGATGTCGTTGTGTATGTAGATAGGTTGTATAACCTCGATATCAGTTACCGTGTCGCTGATCGTATGCTGTGCTGATGCTGGAGGTGGAGGAAGGAGACTCGAGTGTGAGGGGTGAAGGGCGAAGGGCAATGGCGTCTTGGTCAGGATTGAGTGATTCGTTCTCGGCTGAGTGTTGCTTTGCGTAAATATAGAGGAATTGCGGTAGGTGTTGTGATTTTGCCAGGCTGTTGGTGATGAATTGATGTAGGTTCTGGATTGTGACGGGTACAGTCAGATATGGGGGACTGGTAGAGGCGCTCTGGTCTCTTGAAGAACATCATCGGCAGATAGCCCATGCTGACGCAGAATAGCTTGTACACAAGGCCACTCTACAATGCTTTCTTTTGTCCAGTTACGACTCCAGTACTCATTGTCGGTATGCGGATAGTATCGGAGCAAGGGAAAATCAATCCCAGGGACAAGGTGTTGATCAGCCTCCACGGGCCATGAGCCGGGTATGAATCGCTGAGAGTATGAAGAGTTTGCCGCTTGTATCATATCTCTAACTTCATACAAATAACTCATTCCCAATGAAAGCGCTAGTTTAAACCCCTTTAGGAACCAATTGGGTTCCATCATAAAGTGCAGATAGTCTCCTCTACAAAGTCCTCGAATGAACTCTTCTCGACATTCGTCCCGCGACAGATATTGTATGCCTTCAAACAGCTCTGGGATGCCGGCATACATCACATCATCGAGTGAAGCTTGAATCATGATTTCTGTCCAACCTGCATTCAAAAGGGCATCATGCAGAATCTGAAAAGTGTTGGAGTAAATAGCAAATTCCATGGGCTGCAAAGTTAAAGGTAGATCATGAACCTCTGAACTACAAACACTATGACTATGGGGCATATACTTTGTATAATAGCCATGGTTGACAAGAATAGTAATTCTTGTCTGACAGGACTGAATCAGATCACCTCGGAGGGATTCTGCACATTCACTCAGAAGTCGGGTAATTTCATAGCCATCCTGCAGGCCGGTCGAACAACGGCCGGCAAGAGGACAATATGGGTAATTATGTGCCAACGCGCGAAGCAAGCCTGATCCACTAGCATCCTCACACATGTGGTGAGTATTCTCGACAAAGTAAATGGCAGTGCCCCCAGTGGTTGAATCATAACCCTCCAGGAATCGGTTATTGAGGTCAAAAATATATCCATCTCGGGCTTTGATGAACGAATATATGAAACCATTATCATATTTCCCATCGATGCGGAAGTGTGGTTCAATATCTTCCCAAAATTCTGTCGGACAATACTGGTCAAGAAGTCTGAGTTGAGCGAGTAGCTGATTCTCCATGCTCCGAGTGAGGCGAAATGATTCCAATGGATACACTAGGGAAAACGTCATCTCAACTTTTGCTGATCTTTCCGACCTCGGGGGTGCTACCTGTAACAGATACTCAAGTATATCTAGCACCTTTGGATAATATTTTACATCTACTGGACTTTCAGGGTATCTAAAGTCGTCCAATATTAGGTCCAGTAATGTGATCCCATTCTGATAGTCCCAGTGTCCGAATCGGATTCGATCTCGTGGAGACGCTAGGCCGTTAACGAAAAGTCGTCTCATCTCGCAGAGATCCAACCGCTGTATAGCTTTATATAGCGGCGAGGATTCTGACACGATATTGTAAGTAGTCAAAGTCCTCGTCACATAAGGATTGCATGCTTCTCGCAGTATATGAAGTGATGTGGCCCGTTGAGAGAATGGAAATTTGAGCCTGATATATGTTTCAGTTGTGATAGCGGGAGTGATGCGATGCCCGCTATGAATATCATTCGTTGTACCCAAAGTTTCGAAAGTTGTAACTTCAACATCACAAATAAGCAGTTTATAAACGGCCCAAGAGATTCGTCGGTTGCGAGCTCTTTTCCTGCCACAAGCGGAGGCGTTGTAACCAGAAGGAGCATTCGTATATGTAGCACTTTGATTGGATGACTGTAATGGTGTTGTGCAATCACGATCCCTCCCTAGAGACCGAAAACCTTCACGCTGCATCAAGCTCGCAAGTTCATGAATGAGTTTTTGAGGGTCAAAGGCTTGCTTAAGGTTTTGCATGTCTTGATGCAGTTGGTGTACATTAGATGATATGACCATGGTTTCCGAGTTGGATTGATTCATTGTACGAGACATGTCTCGCAGCTCCATATAAGTCTGATTGATAACAGGTTCTGTACGTGCGGATGAGTTACAGACCAGAGCTTGCTTGAGGCTGTCGATGTCTTGAAGCGTTTGCTTTACATTGGATGATATGACCATGGTTTCCGAGGTGGACTGATCCATCGTACGAGACATGTCTCGCAGGTTTATGTGAGTCTGGTCGACGACAAGCTCTATACGGGCGGACGAGTTAGACACCGTTTGAAGCATGTGGTTTGCAGTGGTGAGCGACTCGTTGGCTTTGTTCTGTTTCATACTTAAACGAGGTCAGCGTCAGAAGCAGGGATAGGACACTATATACTTACTCAAAGATATTATTGGACACCATGACGACTTGCGTTTTCACGCGTTGCAGACGCGAGAGTTGAGAAATGAAAGCCTTCTTCTTGGATGCGTATTCCACCTTGGTCCACCATCGGGATCTCTTCGCACCACCTAGCTTTGTCGAGTATACATTGAGTTCTGCTTCCATGTCCTGAATGACTTCAAGGCATTGTTTGATTGTTGGCTCATAATTTGTAGTGATTGAACCTTGAGGAAGTGCGTTGAGGCAGTTTGAGGTGTCCTGTACGACATCTGATAAGGCGTTGAGCTCCATGGCAAGGGACGTAATTTCCTTCGGTGCATTTTTGACATCGTTATAGAAACCTTTCAGATATAGACAGCTAGAAAGAAGTTGACCGGTAAGACCAAGTAAACCTGCTACACTAGCAGAAACACTCAGAGGATCTGCCATATTGAAAATGCGACCGAGAAGTGATGTGGACCTGAAGTTGTAAATGATGACAGGACCTCTTGTTATGAATATCTGCGTTTCACAGAGCCGCAGTAACGGTGAGATACGGCTGAGCTTGCGATGTATCAAACCTTCCATTTTCTGTGCCCAATCACTGAAACATTGCTGCAGTCACTTCGCCATGGTGGTTGGGGGCCGACCACTCACATTCGTCTATTCGATCATTCAAGCACACCATCCTAAAATCATGGGTTGCACTGCAGATAGGCTCATCAAGACCATCCAATTATACGCCTCTACTTCGACAATACACAAGCAACTTACGCACCTCCAAAGGTGAATATCTTGCGACCATTTAGCCTAGCAGTCTGGCAGAGGCTGTGCACAGTCTTATGTATCGACACAACGACAAGCAGCCAATCAGTTACCAGGCAATCCTATGTCGAATTAAATTTGCCTATCGTGAGAACAGATGGTCCCGTAGAAATCGGAGCTCTAGAGCGTGAAGTAGATACAGTAGTCGATTTAATATCACAATATGTCCGAACTGAAAAAGCCATTAGATCAGATAACTGCGGGGTCGCATTGTTGTTCTTAGCCAGGGAAATGATGACTGGGATATTTTGTGTTGTAAACCCATGCCATTTGCACGTCGTTATGTACAGTAGTAGAATTGACCACCCGTTCAAAAGCTTCTCCGATCCGGTACTGTACGACCTTGAAGCATCTCCAGCATAGCAACGTTTTCTTACCTTTGCAGTATCCAAGGTACTACTGTGAGCATCCATAGGTAAATTGCAGATTCGTAAATGATCTTCGGCACGGCCAAGCTACTAGGAAAGCATCATTACCAGAAGCTTAACGTCCTAGGGACGGTTTATGGCCGTTAAGATTGCTAGAAGAGCTTTTTCGGATGATTGAGGCAAAAGCAAAGAACGGCTCGCATGCAAACACAGCCCAGCTTTTCAAGTACGTTCCAGTACAAGAGTGGGACCGCTCACTATTTGAATAATGTCGGTCTGGGAGTTGTAATGTTGATAAGTTCGTCAAAAAGTATCTCCTCCGCTTTCTACCCACCAAGTTTAAATAAATGGAACTGATTCGGGCCCCCGCATACCTCTGGCCCAATTCCCAAACGAACCATATTGCAAAGAATATTTCCACCCGGAACCGCAGAGCCGTCGTTGTAGAGAATACTGTCGCAGTAGCATTCCTGTGCATATTCGAAGTTTGCTCAAATAGGCCCTGGCATGCTGCAACGCACAGCTCGATTATCATAGCCTGTGCCCCACCTAGCACCACCATCCCTATATTCAGTGTTCGTCGCTCGTACTGTTAGTATAGCATTCGAGAGGAGTCCAGCCGGGCAGTGTAGCGGTTTTCGATGCTGTCACGTTGTTGCTAGTGGCTGTGGCATTCGATGCAGATGTGAAAGAAGGTGCACCAAATACAAACAAGCTCAATCTATTTGGCCCACCACAAATTTCAGTCGAATTTCCGTAGCAAGTCATATTACACAGCGCATTCCCATCAGGTGCAGGTACGCTCCCGTTCATGATCTCGTTTGCGCAGTAGCACTCCCCAGAATACTCGGTTCCGGCATATGTGTACCCAGCAGCTTGGCAAGCACTTTGGCAGAGTTCGCTCGTCATAGCTTGCCATCCCCCTCGCACATCAGTGCGGACTGGCAGAGACCGTGCAGCCACACTGTCCGTGTAACATCCGAGAGGATACCATTTCGCTTCAAAAAGACTAAATCTCAGCGTCCCATAAGGAGTCGTGTCGCCAACATTATTGACAGTGTCGTTTGTTTCGAAGCCAGTTTGCTCGAGTTTACGCTTGGTCCATGGCATTCTTTTCCCCTTAAGTTGTACGTAATGAGCATATGCAATTTGGTAAATAGATCTCAACTGCCCACGACCGGTGCTGGAAATATTTGCCCAGGGACCTCCGACAAGATTTGCATCACACCTTTTATGAAATCGGTTAGGACTATTGAATTCCTCGCAAAGGTGCACTGGTTTACTCACCGGTAGAAATCTGGATCGTAAGAAACGTTGTATCCCAGATTATATTTGGCGGTATATTCGTATCCGACCATAAGGCGGTCATTCAGGAGGTCCCAGTATTTCCGGTCGCCCTGGTTATAGGCCACCTGGCACAGCTCTGCCATGTTTCCAAGGCCGAGCTGAGTATGACCCTGATCACGGCCTGATTCGCAGTTTTGTCCAAAGGAGTTGATGGTGTTGTTGAGATTGGAACATGGAAAGTTCAAGTAAAGACTGAGGCCTTCATCGTACCTGATAGTGAAAGTAGAGAGTGAGACATGGCTGTGGAAATGATTTGATATGGAGCATACATTGTCTCATTATCCAAGAAAGCACCGAAAGCGACAATGGCCTTCTCTCCCGCACTTCCCCAGTTCGCATCGCTGGAAGTAAGAGTAGTTAGTTATTACAAACTTTTAGTTAACCTAGTTGAGGATTACATACAATGGGTAGCGCTGTAGTGCTGTTGGGGTAGTCTGCGACGCAGGTGGGTAGAAGATATTCAAAATCATCGTCTTGAATGTTTCGATTTCTGACTGCGGCCAAGCCGGGTAACTTGACCGCATAATCTCTGCAGCATTAACAAACTGCGGACCATAAAGACCGGCTGTCAGTTGCGCATCTGTTCCATTGAGCAATTGAAGGGTGTTTGCCCAGCCCGAGAGGATCTGAGTTGACTTCTGTGCGTGTGTGATATTCCCTGTAATATACCACCTTGAATACAAGCCATTAGCCTGCTGACCGAAAAATGGAAAAAGACATATAAAAGTAAACCAAGGGCAGGAGATGCCAACATTAAAGCATTGAGCAACGAAGCAACAGCATCGTTACTGATAGCAGTCTTTCCTGGTGATGATCCTGTTCCGTTTCGGGTTGCAAAGGTCAACGGGCCTCTCATCTTGTACGAAGCCGATGCGAGAGGATCGCGCGACATGTTTAAGAAAGCAGGATACCATGGATCCAATTTGTTTGCAACCCCAAACTTCATTCGATCAAGATCTGCTTGTGTATGTAAGATGCTACCATTCAGCATCAGCACATGGTATCTGCACTTCAACTACTCGACTCTTCTTACCCTGGATGAACGAATTGTCGTGCCATGGTCAGAAGTGGAGCCAGGATAGAGAAACAGATGAAACTGGAGACACGCATTGCTGATTCTAGTTTGCGTTGAAGTTTCCATATAGATATGCTTATTAACGTCAGTGGTATTCAGATACTTGAGTTGCAGTGTTTAGGTCCGGTTATATATTGTAGTGAAACCCCGCTTTTTGAGAGCCAGCAGTTTCCTGGCTAGTCTGCAATCTCCAAACTTGGGTAGCAACGTCCACACTCGATCGACTGTCATAGATGATCATTTTAGATGAGAATTCTCGAGAATATAGCCAAGAAGCTACGCCGGTATGTTTCCCGGTAATACTTCCGAAGAGCAGGATATTGACATGGCCCCGCTGGTTGTGCCGGATTTTCATCCTGTAATTCTTCCAGCAGTGGAAGGACGTTAACTCCAGGATAAACGCAGAGTGCGGCCACTTAAGAGGCCAATCAAAGAGGTAGAAGAGGAGGACGAAGAGGACGAAGAGGAAGAAGTTCTTTGGGATTCTGCGTAGTCGAGTTCTAGTGAGAGTTGTATTATGGTCCAGGATAGGTATTCTTTTGCAAAGTGGTAGGGCGAAATGTACGGTGTCCCCATATGCATGGCTTCCCCATACGTCTAGCAGTGCTGGCCATCACTTGTGCTAGTTTGTCTTTAAAGATGCCAAGTACATCAGTGGGAGGCCTCATAGGATTGATTCAATGTCCTATGCTAGTCAGGGGAGCCGGGCCGGTGATTAGCCCGGCTTCCGTAAACTTAACGCTCCACACGCTATTTTCGGGCATCCGTTTTCTGTCCTCCGCTCGTTACTTTGACTTCACTTTTCTTGTTGTAAGCGCCCCTCCATGAGGACTGCAGCTATTCTGTGTAGGTGACCGCGCTTCGGAATGGAGTCCGATACATTCTCCGGCCTTAGACTGTGGCACTCCATCGAGGGATGACCCTTCCGCACATAGAACCATTAGTCTTCCATGCTGTTGGAACATCGGGAAAATTCTTTGATAGAGAGGGCAAAATATTTAATATAGGCGATTCGTAGAGTTCTCTCGCCAAATCGGTCTCCCCATCGGCAAATCTTGCGTCGCATTTCGATATTTTGCCTAGCCAGATGAGTCCATAAGATTTCTCTGTCCTCAGACTTAAACGGTGATGGACGCAATCAATGACTCCGCGTTAATGTGAATCGTATCATGTCGTCTTCCTCCAACTCGTTCATTTCCTTATTCCAGAACTGCTTCCAATCTACGACCGTGCGGAGGCCAAAGAAGCGAACCACTTTACGGCCCATTGCTGACAGTGAAATGGTTTCAAAATTCAAAGACAGTACACATACCTCAGTCAGTGCCACTTCGGCCCTTTCAAGACCGAGTTCCTTGGCTGACAGTCAAATAGCAGATTGCCATCGAACCAAAAAAGCCACCGCTGAGTCGCGAAGAGTTGCGACTGTTAACTACTCCAGCATCAGATGCATCGGAATTGGGCCTCACAATCAAAAATACACTTGCATCTTTGTATTCAGAATCTACGATCGCGAAGATATGGGGAATTGCCGAACGAGCTCTTGATAAGGTGGGTGGCATTTCCATGAAGGCGTCTGCAACCAGTTCCTGACCTGTTTTCCCTAGTCGACCCCACCAACTCTCTATCCAGAGTACACGAAACCTGGAGCAACAGCATATGTATATCGAGAACTCGATTTCTGGACCTCTGGTTTCTTTCCAGGCAGCCTATACCTACTTCGTGAGAGGCAAATAAAATATGCCCGAGCTCTGTCACCATCGCCATATTCAGGTCTACCTCAACTACCACATCCTCTCCAACTACAGTACGCATGCAAATGGTGGACTCATAACATCCACCAAAATGCTCACCTCAAGACAACCCACGACCTAAGCTTTATGATCTCACCATGGGCTCGAAATGCCTGGGAACTAGACCACGATCAAAAGGCATATGAGAGCCTACTCACAGCTGCGCAGACTCTCGGTTCGAGGTATAACGAAAAGGTTGGGTGTCTAAGATCTTGGGATACCTGCGTCACGAAACGATATTCGTTCATGGATCCTACCAAGGACTTTTTGGTGATTATTGTGAGTTGAACTTGCCTCTTCCTGGAACGAGGGGACAAAGGCTGATGTAGAGTAAAACAGGACAACATGCTAAATCTCGACCTCCTTTTCTGGGCTAGCGTCGAACTCCGCTCTCCGCATCTCTACAACATTGCCAAAACCCACGCCCAATCCACCCAAACCCACCTCATCCGACCCAACTCCTCCACCTTCCACGTCGTGAATTTTGACCAAGCAACCGGGACCGTAAAAGCCAAATTCACGAACCAAGGGTACTCAGACTCTTCATCTTGGTCCCGTGGCCAAGCGTGGGCTATCGTCGGGTTCGCGCAAACGTATGGTTGGACGGGGGATAGGAGTTTTCTTGACACGGCTAGCAGCTGTGCGGATTATTTTCTGAAGAGGTTGGAGGAGAGTGGGAGTAGGGTGCCGCCGTGGGATTTCGATGCTCCGAGTGAGGATGGGAAGAGACCAACGGATACTAGCGCTGCTATGGTAGCTTGCTACGGGCTTCTGCTCCTTCACCGATCTCTAACTTCCCTGAGTCAACAATCCCCATATCTCAACGCTGCGCTGTATATCCTTTCCTCCGTCTGCACAACTCAGCTCAGCGCCCCGGCCAAATTCGTAACAAGCAAGGTGGAGGTTGAAAGTGCGGAGCATGGAAAGAGCTTCGAAGATGGGAAACTAGTCGTTGAGATGGGAGATGGAGAGGATACGATTCTAAAGGGTGCCACGATCAATAATTATGAATTTGCACCGAGGAGGTGGGCGGATCATGGCTTGGTGTATGCGGATTATTATTTCTTGATGGTGGGGAATCTGCTGTTGGAGATGGGTATCGGAGAGAATTTCATTAAGAAGTAGGTTAGAAGTGAGAGATGCATGCTTGGCAGGCAGTTGTCTGGGATCGGGGGAGGTTTGAAAATGAGACGGCAGCGTTGCCAATTTCTAAATGCCCGCTAAATTAATTTGTACTAGGTTCGTGTTGTACTCCCAACTCAGCGTGAATTGCCGAACCCCTAAGATCTTGTGCTGGGTCTCAAACCACCCGCAAACGCTTCCAGTGTGGCCAGGCCTCGTTCCATATTATACATGACTTCAAGCTACTCAGTATTCGTCCCAGAGAACGTACTAATCCTTTGCGTCGGCAAGAACGAGTAATCAAAGAACGAACTCAGATCCTCGTACCCATTACCCGCATTGAAAGTTGCCGTTACATTTTCCGGCAGAATTCTGAAGCCGTTGTAGTCCGTCTCCTTATTTTTGGAGTACGTTTGGTTATTTTCAAGGACTGGAGATGGTATTCTGGTGTTGTTGCCATTTGTGCAATGAGGTTGAAATGCAAGTGGTAAGGGCGGGAAGGCAAGAGAAATGCTGTCCGGTGATCCTTCTTGCTCATGGATTACATTGTTCTGGTCGTCGAGTTGATAGGCATTGGTGAATGGTCCCGGAGTAGTAGTGTGTGAAAAACCGTTCATATGCTGAAGGTTTCCACTGGAGGGTGATGCATGCGAACCGGTAGAGCGCAATATTCTCCTCGGGACAGCCAATCCATCTACATTGTGAGAGTTCTGCTCTTCAGAATACGCAGGCTGTCTGATATCCAAAGCATGCGGGCCATGCTTTCGTGCATAATCTAGACGAGTAGCAAACTTAGAAGCAAGATTGTCTGTCCCAGTTGCCTGGCCTTGAACATGAGGTCCATTCCAACGTCTCGAGATTTCTCTCAAACTTCTCGTCAAGGAGTCAAGTTCTGGAGGAACGGCTGTATTATAGTGAAGGGCGTGGGCTAGAAGCATACGTCCGCATACGAAGAGACAGAAGGCGAATTGTGGATTCGTTGGTATCTTGGAGTCTTGAAGGTATTTGTCGGCGATTATTGCTACTTCTGTCGCAGCTGCTATGCAAGTCTCGGCGCTTGAAACGGAGGGCAGTCGAATGGGACTTGCTTGCCATTCTGGCGACGGGTAGGCTATGCCTTGATGCAGGAGGCCGACTGCGGTATTGTGGGTGATGTGGGCCAAAGTCAAGTTTGGGTCCAGGACTCCGTCTGCATTCAAAGCACACGCTTCTCGCCATTGCTCTGGCAGAAATATCTTCCATCTGTTGGCAGGTTAGAAGGCCTGAATCTCGACAACATGAGCTTAAGGACTTACTGAACGAGTCTAAGATCAAGTTCTTTGAAATTCATCAACCACATCTGCACTTCTTGCACGTTTGAGACATTGACTGCATTCCTTAGAAAGAAATGTGTCACGAGACTTAGACTCTCTGAAGCTTCGATGCAGTATGCAAAGCCTCCAATTGAGCTTTGATCTTCAAATTCCGGTCGTCTCGAAGGCATGGCTGCGCCGCCTGAAGAGGCATCCGCCACACCAAAGTATGGTGTTGGAGTCTCCAAAGGCTTACCTTCCTCCCACAACGCACCTTCGCAAGGCAGTCGTCTCCTCACATCCACGCTGGTAAGTGAGAAGTTCCATCCTGTCGCAATGCTGCAAAATCGATCCATCAAGAACACATTCCAGAAAACGCGTCTTCGCTCTTCTCTTTTGATCCAGCTTTTACAAGGCGCCAAGAAAGCCATACGTTTGATGAGAAATTCTGCTGACTGGGTCCGGTCTTCATCTTCTACGCTCAGTTGTAATTGCTCAACCGTTCGTGTCATGCTTCCCACGATTGACCAAGCTGATGGTCCACGACCGCTTCCGATGGTATCGAATGCGCAGATGACAAGTGCCTGCAGATTCTCCACAGAAAACGATTCCATACTCTGCAAAATCGCTGCATTTCTGCTTCTCTTCGAATATCGCGCTCTCACTTCCGCATTGCCCAGTCTCGGATCATTTGAGAAACGCGTACATAGTGACACAATTGCGTGAAATATTGTCTCAAGCTTCTTCCGTTGAGCTGCATCTTTCATCCTCTCGCGAAACTGCCTGACGTGCAAAATGGGGATCCAGGGATGTATGTTAGTGAAGTAGATTTCAACCAAAGCATCTACCAAGTCATCTGGAGGTAGCTCCTTCCCATCGTCGGAACTAAAGACAGGCGCCGGATGCGGTCTTAGCGGAGGTTCTCCATTTGCTGTGCTGTTCGTTCTTCGCCGTTTCAAAGGATTACTCAAAGGCGGTTCTATATCCCCGAGATCGGGTGACAAAATTGATAGAGTGGACTTGAGTCGTGTCGCGCACTCTTTCAAGGTGTCTCCGTTTGGAGGATGTACACCCTGCGGGAGAACTCCGTTAATGGATGTTCCGTTCTGTACTGCGTTCAGACAGTTGAAAACCTGCTGCCATAATACACCTTGTCCCAAAAACATGTTCTCCAGTGTTGCTAAATATGAGTCAGCATTTGAAGGTTTAGTTTTAATCGTTCGTGCAATCGGCTCAAACAAACAACTCATGCGGTGCTCAGATGGACTGCGAGTACACTTTGAGCTTCATCAATATCGAGAGTGCATTCACAGAGCTTTGAACAATAGAAAGAACCCTTCACACACCTACTCTCTGCGTAAGGTTTTCAACTGCTCCAGTCCTCAATCCTGGCTTTGCTTTGCAATCATCATAGACGCACTCTATACCTGTGGCGCATTAGACATCGCCACGATCTCAAGGTGTCTTTCTGCTCACTGAATCGCGTGCAATGCGAGCACGGCTGCTGTCTGGAGCACTTCGCCTTCTTCTTCCTGCATTGTTGACACCTTGAGTAGCATCAGCGCCTGAAGAATACTTTAGTAGGATTTCTGCTCACGCTGGCCCTTCCTCTTCTGCTGAACCCTTGGTCATTTTGCCGCTTGCCTCTGGATCAAGATAGTTTTCCTCGGCGCCCTGGTTCTGGGTCGCATAGGAGCGCATGGCCTAATCCATGAACTTGTACGGTGAAGCATCTGATAGAGAGTTTGTCCCAATGTTCGACCCATGATAAGTCGGCGGAGGTTGAGACGTACACCACGGTGAGGTTGTGGGGGACGCGTTTGCGGGGTACTATGCTATGGAAGCTTGGCAGGTGGATACTTGCAGGAATCAAGCAGTGCTTATTCTAGTAGCATACTAGCGCCCCAGCCACAAGCCACCTATTTTCAGGGGTTTGAAAGCTCTACAAACTTTCTGAAGAATTATTGTCTTCACGCGTCTGTTCTATGGTATTAAGGCTGCTCACAAACGAGCACTATCTCCATGTCCATTTGGCTAACCACGTAACTGGGAATGTGCAGTCACGTTTGATTTGACATGGGCGAGGTAGTCCATCATGTTCGCTTGATGGGCCATATACTCGCGGAAGCTGCAGTGCAAAAATCACTCTTCAAATCTTATTACAAATACCGTTCCTTTCTTTGGCAGTACAATTTCCCTCAAACATCGCTTAGAGCACTATCTATATATCGGTAGATGACGTCGAAGAACTTCCATTGCGGGGCTGTATACCTTTATAGGGTCAGTGGCTGTCTACAAATCCACTTTTCGGAGTACGGGCGAAGTATCGGACGTCCTCCGGACATGGTTGCAACCATCGCCGGACAAAAACACCCCAGAAATCTGCTGAGCACAACCCGGAATCAGATCCGTGTCGCCCAACCCTTACTTACTATTGCCGAAGACTTCCATCTCCAACTACTCACAGCACCAGGCACCCTGACACATAGGTGGAAAGGGGGAGAGTCAACGATCGACCTGGCTTTTGCCTCAGAGGAGACGGAATCTCGCACGATCCATTGTAAAGTGGATATGAACTTGGATTGTGACTCGGACCATCTTCCAATTGCTATAGCTATCGACTGGAGGTGGCAAAATGCCACCCCACCAAGGAAACGGCTTTGGACCAAGACGAATATGCCAGTATTTCGACAAATGGTTAAGGATCAACTCCCAAAAGTACCCGACGCCCCGGAGCTCAGGAACAAAGAGAGCATTGATGAATGCGTACGCTCAATTATTAATGCACTCAAAGCTGGCATTGAAGCATCAACGCCTCGGTCAAACCGATTACCAAGCTCTATTCCAGGATTCGACCAGGAGTGCAAGGACATCTGTAGGGAGGTCCAGCAGCTTCATCGAAGATGGCAACGAACAAGGGATGATGAAGACTACGAAGCGTACCGGGTGGCAAGCACAACGAGAAGGGCCGACATATTCGAAAGAATCTGCGCAGCACCTATCGACAGAAAGTAGAAGCATCGGCTTCGGATTCTGGTCTCTGGAAACTAGTCAAATGGGCTAAAAACCGACATATTGCAGCATCCGCATGCACCCTGGCGTTGATAAACCGGACGGAGAACTTTCCCATCAAGCGGAAGAGAAAGCAGAGACTCTACGCCAATCTTTCTTCCCACCACCAATCAGTCTGACCTTTCGAATATCAATGGGTACGACTACCCCTTACCTATTGAATGCCCGGAAATCACGCAGCATGAGATCGAGAAACCAGTACGTAGAGCTTTTAAGATTTATGAAGTCCAAGCAAGTGACCTATCATTTTTTCCGGCACGTAGGGTTTTCTGGCCATGCATGCAGGGATGGACTTTAGTCAGTAAGAGGCATGGCATCTAAAAACTCCCCTGTAAAGGACTGGCTGATTAGTGCGCTCTAACAGTGATGAAAATCAGCATCTTAAAACTCTTATCGAGATTGAAACCTAGGTTGAGGGAACATTCGCGTCCAACGACTGCTGCCATCCAAGATCCATTGGCCCAGACGTAGATCATTGAGGCGCCGAAAAGCTTGCCGCCGATATAATTCTTACTTCTTCAGGAAAACGTGCAAGATCACCACAGTGAAAAGCTTTCATGCATCTAAAGAGTGGTTATAAATGCATCTATGCGCCGATCTTCAAAGCCACAGCCAGTCGTCATTTCTCGGCCACCCTGTCTCCAGCATACCTTCACAGAACCTTCTCTGCAAGCTCTACATAACTTCAACACCCGTTGAATAAATGAATTAAGTTATTCTTTTACAGCTATATTCGAGATCCAGCTACTCTTGTTTCACCTCAACTGGTTCAAGCCAAGGGAATATCTTCCATGTCATCCTGTATTTGTTACCATTTTCTAGCCTCACCACCCAGAGGATGGCGTAGTGACAACAGTTACCCATCGCCAAATGCCTGTTTTAATTAAGCGTTGTATATATCTCACTGGAATTTTGAGACTTACCACCAGCCATGTAATTCCAGTAAAGTAGCCCAAGGTTGGCCAACGGCTTCACGCCAGGCCTGAAGTGTCTCGCAGAAATGCCGGTCTACCATCCAACATGCAAAACCAAAGGCCAGCATTGGAATCCCAATCCATTTCATTTTTGAAACAATGTTCTTATCCGGGCTCTCGCTTGTTTTTTTAAGCAGATTCACAATCAATACCGCAACAAGAAGAACCCCAAAACTTATAAAGAGGATTTCCGGAATTGCAAAGTATAGGTAGAATACCGTAATGCCGACTGTGGCCACTGTAATTCCAGTTGAGAAACGAGCAGGATAGGCCACAGAACGAGAAAGTGAGGCGTAGAGTAAGATTGAGGCCGTCCATATCATAGGAAGCTCGTCCAAAAGCTGCATCGAATCTACAAAAGTTAGCGGCAAGTCGTGGGAATGAGGTCTAACTCACATTTTAGAGTGGCATGGAAAAGAAAGCTTCCAATTCCAACGGTCAAGTAGCCGATATAGCTAATAAGAAGAATCGGATCATGTCGGTACTTCGCAATTCCTTTAAGTCCTAGATATAAGAAGAGGAGGTTTGTAGATGCATTGATGGCCTCGGCGCAATACCTTGTGACTGTGTAATTTGATTCACACCAATCCACCGTCGATGTCTGAGGATCCCAGTAGCCTTCGTGCGATCTCATCATATTGCTCAGTAAGTGGCTCGAAGGAACCGGATGCGTTACTGTAGCGGACTGATGATGGGACCTATCTAACGATAATCGAGCGAATCTCCTAGGACTTGAGAGAGAGTGAGATAAAAGTAGCGAGGAACTGTAAACTCAAGTATTGACGTGCTGATGTTGAAACGTGGATGGGTGAACAAATTGCAAATCGTGTTGATTCAATGCGTTCCGAACCAGTGTGAGGTATGAGGCTCTCTGCGTAGATCACTGATGACGAGCTGTATTGGCTGAGATGAAATAGACCACGTAGAGCATGAGAATTGTGGTATCTGGAAAATGGGTCTCTGCAGTTTGTTGCCTAAGGCTCTCCCGTGAGGCGACACGAACACGGAATTAAAAAGATAAGAATAAAAAGATGAATTGATAAATTAATTAAAGAATAAATAAATAAATAAATAGATAAAGTTATTAGATAATAATAAAAGAGTGAGGTTATCTACAAATATAATATATCTAGGAATTCATAATAAAGAAAGAGAAAATAAAATAATTAATTTTAATAATAATTGTTAGGGTTTGTTGGTACGTATCACGTGGGAGTCGATACGAGGACGTGGTGTTATGTATTGTGACTTGCAAGCAGGGGATTGAACAGGAAGAGGGTTGAAGCGATAATAACTAAGTAATGAATTACTATTTGAGTTGAGCACGAAGCTCCATATACTAAGTAAACTACTCTGCTTATATAGACCTTCGTTCTCCTATCTCACTACTGTCCCACTGGCCTTCTGCCAGAACTCCTGGTGGGACATCAGTGAGAGCATATAACTACCCCACATACAGGCAATAGTGGGTGTCAGAACTCCGTGCGCACGAGCTGTAAGCGACAAATATCTCTACCAAAAATCACTATTTTTGATATTTTTAATAATTCATAACTTATTCAATTCTTAATGGAATCTTATAAAGAAAGTATTATTTGAAAGGTAAGATTAAGAACTATAACTTTCTAACTGGAAGTTTCTTAAAATACTCAATATTTTATATATTAAATTTATATTATAAGTTATAACTTATAAAGATAAATATTTATAGTTTGATAATATATAAACTAGAAATTAAAGATATATAATTAAAGAACTAGTCTTCTAGCTAATAATAAGACTAGTTGTATAAATATATCTTATAAAATGAATTTAATATCGATTATTGAATTTATAGTAAGTTGGAGATTTTTGATAATATGCGCACGGAATTCTGACACCCACTATTGCAGGTTCTACTGTGATTAGCCAATCACTGAGCCTAAGGTCCTGTATGGCCACATGCTCTCCTGGCAGCCCTGTAACAATAGGTCACTTAGGAGCCGGAGGGTCGATGAGGTCTAAATGTAGGGTTGTAATTGAAGATAAACTAATTACTACCGATCTCCTTCTTTTCTTTTCCTTCTTCTTATAATTAAGAATCCTATGCTAAGCCCCTGCTCCTCGGCCGAATAGCCTCCGCTTCCCCTCTCTTATAGGCAGTCCTTCACCCGTACCCTGAAATCCCCTTCTTCACGTTGCCCCCTGACAATTATATAAATAAAATTTTTAAAAAGAATTTAAATATTTCATTAAAATAAATTAATAGAAAATTATAAATAAATTATTTAATAAGGGGGACGGAGGCGGTCCGGCATCAAACGGACAAGCTCGCTATAAACGTTCTGGAAATAGTACCTTATAGTGCATCGGCTCGAGACTGGCAGAAAGATCGATGCTCTGGTTCAAGTACAAGGTCAAGATGTAAGATGCCCGGTGGCCTTTAGCATACTCTCACGAGAGTGAGATTTCCTGCTAACGGATCTCAGGTTCTAAAGGTCGTTGCCCTCGAAAAAAAGCTTGACGACAGCAAACGTGAGAGTGCGATAATGTATGTCGAAGATCTGGCCGAGTTCGCCCGCCTGCTTCTGACCACGAGGGAGATGACTTTCCCGCTTTGTTGGTCGCGGATTCAGTTGATTCTCTTCTGCCAGCTTGTAGGCATTACCGGCAATCGTCCAGAAGCCTTGCTTCAGCTTCGGTACCGCCACCTGAAGTTGACGCTGATTCGGGACTACGACAATCCCCGTCCGCGCCTCTTCATTGAGCTGACGACCGAATTCACAAAGGGGTTCCTCGGCGCGAAGGATAAGTACGTTGACTACTATGCCCTTTCTCTTCCTCACGTGTGTACTAAGTCATCCTTAGTAATAAGTTCAATATCCCAGAGATCATCTACGACCTAACACTCGTGCTCAGCCCTTATACCTTCCTCCTCGGCATGCTTTTCAAAGTCCAGGTATTCCAATCTCCATGTGTTAATTCCCCCGAAAAGCTGTATAGTCTGAATGTCCTTGATGGATTGAATGAGCAAGAGCTTCCGCTCAAGGACGAGTTGCGTGACGATTTTTTATTTTGTCAAACTGCAGAGACTGCGTGTGGCGTTGTATTGGCACCGCAGTCGCAGCTGTCCTCTAACTCGGTCCGCTACCGGATGAAGACAGGCGGCCAGATCACAGGCTTTGCGCAGGTGACGAAGCTATATATCCTCCGTGATGGAGCTGCTAAGGCGCTGAACGAGATTTGTAAGTATTGACGTCCAATTCTCATGGACCATCAACTGATAAAAATGTGATACAGCGGATGTCAGCGACTCAATGCAGAATCTCATCCTTCAGCACTCAAGCATCGACATATTTCTCAAACATTATCTTGATCGAAATATTAACGTTGATGTTCAGAATATCTACCGTGGCCAAGCGCTATAGAGAGCCCTGATGAAGTTCGTATGTTCAATGAGCCGCTCGATCGATCCTCGCCGACCACGGAAATTGACCGCTATGCAATCTGCGTCAGTCAATGGCCTCCTATGTATTGTCAAGCTGGAAAAGCGTATAGCGATTCGGTCAAGGGCTAGAGGAGATCTTGATGGGGAAGAGAGGTATCAGCAGGCTACCTATCGCCACCTTAGTAGAGTCGGTTTGTGTTGCTACGGCCAAAATCGTCTTGATTTGCTCGACTAAATATAAGGTGAGGATTGATTTGCCACTTCCCATGTCTCCAGTAATGCAGAGGAGCGCCGAGTGCTCATCTGAAATCCACTCACGAAGCCACTACTTCAGGCTCTATTGATGGGCAGCCTGCCAGCGTCTAGGACGGCTCAAATTCAGGAATGTTGCAGGTTCATACCTCAGACCTTTACTAGACTGTAGTTGTTGACCTTGAGATCAATATAGTGCACGGCCCTCTTTTTGTTTATTCCTAAAATCGATTGTTTTGTGATTCAGATCAAAAGCTCACTAGTGTCCTTCGACAGAACTTGGCCATCGAGAATATATTTAACCGCCGGATGGTCGTCTGATTCAAATAGTGCTTTGGTACCTTCGATTAACTCTTGAAGAAGAGAAGCCGTTTCATTCTTGCCAAGCATATTACGGCATTTTATCAAGGAAAACATTGCGAGCAAGCGATCGGGGTGGTGATGACGATCTTCTGGATGAAAATCCACCACTTTCGACAGAATTTGTTCTGCTTCCTCGTACCTTTTTGCACACATGAGAATGCGGGCATGATGTAGTTCTCCAAACAGATAAATGAAATGGGTTTCACCCAGGTCCTTCCCTACTTGTTTATGTCCAGGCAGGAATAGGGAAAACGCTTCATCAATTTCACCGCGGATCGCCTTGATGCGTGCTAGGTTGAGGGCGGCCCAAAGAGTATGATAATGCTGTGTGCCAAACTTTTCTACGCGCATTGTGAAGACCTCTGTTTCCAATTCAAGCGCACGATCAATGTCCCCTGGCTGCCCCTGCCGGTACGCGGCTCGATCGAAGTGGGCCATAGCTAGGTTGTCCATGGCCTCAAGTGTCGCTGAATGTGAAGGACCAAGTTTGATCTTCAGACCAGCAAAAGCTTCGGTCTGGATGCTAATCGCCTCTGTGAATCCGAAATCCTTGCTGACTGCGCGGCCTAGACCCCCCATAGCTTTCAACGTTTCAATGTGATCGCTACCAAGTGTTTTTTTAAGGCCTTCGAAAGCAATGTTGTGCATTTTACGTGCTTCTGGGATACGGCCTTGCAGCCACAAGACCGAGCCGTAGCTATGCATGATCTGTAATGTTTCCGGATGTTCTGCGCCAAGAACCTTGCTGCATGCATCTAGACTCTGCTTCTGAAGTTCAACAGCTTTGTCCACTTGTGCAAGCTGCCAGTATGTCCCAGATAATAACCGCATAATACCTATCGTCTTGATGTTTTCCTTGCCTAAGTACTTGATCGCAATGTCTGCAACATATTTTTGCAGCCTTTCTGCCTCCTCAAGCTGGTGTCCTTGTGCATATACCAGGCTGAACTTCGTAAGCTGCACTAGTCGGTCTGATGTTATCGGGGGTGTCAATGTTGGCAAAATCTTCCGCCTATGTTCTCTATTCCTTGCAAAAGTCGTTTGGATTGTGCGCTCAACTTGCTGTACATGACGGACGTGCGGAAGCAAATCTCTGCGGAAGGTCTCGTTTTCCTCTGTGTCGCCCAAAGGAGGGAGCAAGATGGCCCGAGAGAGTATAGTTGCTGTCATTTGACACCACACTGCTTGCTCGACAAGTGTCATCTCCGGCCTCTGCCTTGCCCATAGATGAACAGCTGCATGCATCGAGTAACAATCACCTGAGTCGGAGCTTGTAGAAACTAGCGACATCTGAGAGAGTTCATTGAGCGCTTTCTTTAGCCTTATTTCGAAGAAATCATTCGATTCAGAAAGAAACTTAGGCAAGACAGGGCGATAGCCTAGCTGGGAAAGAAGAGAAATAATACGTAAAACATTGTTTTTTAATATTTGCGCTGGAGTAAGCTTTGGTATCAATCTGCTATACTCCTTTCTTTCTCCTTCTTTGCTTATTACGTCGGATGACTCAATTCTTGGGTTAGATTCTGCGCGCACGAATATGCTTAGCTTGATCTGTTGACGATCGAGGAAAGAAAATATCCTCAAAAGATCCAGAGCATCTTCGGAAGCCGTAGTCTTCTTTGCTGAAATATGGTTGTGTATAAGCTCATAGGTGCTATAAATAGTTGCGTCTGCGTCCGAGATTGGAGTGGTAGCATTCGGTCTCTTTGCGTATCGTATGCGATCCCAAGTTTTTTCGAAAAAGTCAAGGTAAGTCTCGAGCGTGCAAAGTTTGGCGAGAATTGTCTTCCCAGCATGTACAAGGGCAAGGGGAAGGTACCCCATGGCCTTGGCGATGACATTTGCACAATCGACTGAAGAAGATATCCATGGCACCGACTCGTCTGCAGCGTTTAGTAGCAACTCGACTGAGTTCCTTTCATCTAGTCCTTGAAATTCAAAATACCGAGGTCCGACAGTCCCTTGTGTTTTGAGCATTGGGTTCCTGGTCGTTATGAGAATAGTGCCAGAACTGCTATCAGGAAAACAATCGTGCACGGGGAAAATATTGTCATCCGCATTGTCGATTATAAGCAACCATGGCTGTTCTGGTCCAAGACTTGAAAACCAACTTTTGACAGCAGTTTGATTAGGTGCGACCTTTCCAATCGTTGAGATCGTGGAGAACGATTGTTCTGCGTGCTCTTTGGAGGTTGCATTGATCCAGAATATACCCCAAAAGCTAGAAAAGTTAGCCACAAGCAAAAATCGTATCTTTATTCGGTCAATACCTTTGCTTATTGTCAGCCGCAAATTTACAACAGAATTGCGTTTTCCCAGATCCAGCGAGACCAAAGACTACGAATCTCTTCTGTGCTTCAAGATGGCCTGCAGATGATGGAGTGAAAAGGCACTTCTTCAGCACTTCGAGCTCGCTGTCACGTCCAGTAAAAATACTGCTAACAGTTTGCGGCGTGTAGAAATGCCTGCCCAGATATGGCAAAGCCACCACTTTTTGTGCCGATTCAATAACGGAATCAAGCTTCCCGATCAGTATTTGTGCTACATACATTGGGCAGCCTTGTCACATACCGTTCTGTCAGTTGAACGATTGCGGATACTTTCTAAGGACGTGGATAAATCCGTGTGAGACTTATATGAGGCTTGCTGTGATGTACGAACATCATCGCTAATATATGTCAGTCATCTGGCCCTGGAATATGAACGAGAAACCTGACATGCCAATCGCTGAGAGACTGAGTTGTAGCGTAACCTGATGCGCTTTGAGTTTTTCCCGTAGTGTGTTCAATTCCTCCTTCCTTGACTGCTGCTTCAGCCACTTGCGTACTTGATCACGCTTGATGTGTTTTCCACTTCCGGCACTTACAACATCCTTCAATATAGCCTCGATCCTTTCAACTATGAGCTGGCAGCTAGCAAGTGTGGTGTTGGTTGCGCGCCAATTTTTACTACGGATTTTCTCAGGGTGGGGATTTGTCCTAGCCGTGGACCCTTGTGGGTAACTTCTCTTAAGTAGCTCGTTGATAGACTCGTTGACAGACTGTAGAGACGCGATCTCCTTGGCAAGGTCCTCCAATTCTTGATCTACTAATCGAAATCCATCCTTGGCGTCTTTTAAGAACTTTGCGAGCCGAATACAAACATCAGCTAGGCCAGCTGCACCTGCCAGAATAGAGAATGGATCGGCCATATGGCGGAAGTTTTGCTGCGACTAAAAGCAATGCCTTTAGAATCATGAGATAACAACGGATGTAAAGTTATAAGATCAAGTGACATATCCAGCATGAGGCAAGTGGAAGATAAGTTACGAGTACGTTTAGGCGTGAGGGGGTTCTGTTTACCCTCACCAGTCGCCCACACCCACCATCAACACCAATATGCAGCCAGAGTGACAGTGAGCAAGGAAAACTAGCCAAATAAGCTACCTCTACGACCATAACGATGTACCCCGTAAAGCTGAGCCAATAACAATCGCTAACCAGGTGGGGTTGGGCTGTTAATGACGGGGTGAATTGTAGCCAATGATCTTCGCGAACAGGCAGGGATAAGATCCTATGCAAACCAGCTTGAAGGAGGACAAGGCAAATGTGTTACAGTTCGGTGCCAGTGAAATTCGTACAGGTATGTGTATACCAAACCTATTACAACTATACAAAGGCAGCGATAGAGGTTCTGGTAGGTTCAGTAAGGTGAGGCTGCACTAACCTATGCGAACTTCTATAACACTTTACTATATCTCTACGACCAGAACAAGTATGGAAAGGGGTTTCAAGTGGGGCTCGCACACCCTATATATTCTGTTTACTATTTAAGGGAAAGTTACTTATATTTTTATCTTACTATTAGGGAATATCTCTCCCCATAGCTATAGGGTGCGCGAGCCTCACTTGAAACCCCCTTCCGTACACCGCAGAAAAAGCCGAGCCAACTATAGACTCTAACCAGATTAGGGCTGGGCGGTTGGGGCCAAATAAGTGGGCGGCTGAGAGATTCAAGCTAATATTAATCGCAAACATGCAGGGACAAGGGGCTGTCACGCCGCACGTTGCAGAACAAACTCATCCCATGTCTACAATCTGGTGATATACATAATCCCTCCTTTTCACTGATCGTTTTTCACTCACCCTCAGCTCTTCACCGGTTGAAACTGGAAGCATGTCTACCGGCGTTTCTTTTCACGGCGCAGGTGATTTCCTTACATCTTTCGCTCCTGTCCGACCATCAACCTTTACAGCCCTACTTTTGATAACCTCTATATGGGTATATCTATACGCTCGCAACGCTATAAAATACCACGTAAGTTTTCCTATGCTTGATGGCGTGCGGAATCTTGTTGATTGATGACTATAGCACGATGTCGAGTTTGGCAAGCGCATGGGGTGTAAACCCTCGGCAGCTAAGCTCGTCTATCATTGGCCGCTTGCGCTAGACATAATGAAAGACGGGTTCAGAGCAGGACGAGAGAAGAAGCTTCTTGCCTTCTTCACTGAACACTTCAATCAGTTGAGCCCAACGGCCGAAGTCAAGATTCTTGGAGGCATCGGCTATGTGACGCAGGATCCCCAGAACATAGAGGCACTGCTTTCTACACAATTCCAAGGTAAGTGACCAGAAATTCTCTTCGGTCTCCACAAACCAACGCTTCAATCTAATCGTGGAACTTTCTCAGACTTTCATCTCGGACCTCGCAGTTTAGCTATGAGGGCGATGATCGGTGATGGAATCTTTACCCAGGACGGTACTGCCTGGAAGCACTCGCGGGAAGTTCTTAGGCGGCAATTCATGCGGATGCAATATCAGAACTTGAAAGGCTTCCGCGAGCATCTAGAAACATTGATGGAAAGACTGCATACCTCTTCCGGAGTCACGGACCTTCAGCCAATGTTCTACAGACTGACGCTTGACACAACTATAGCTATGATATTGGGCCAACCCGTCGGGAGTTTCAAACACGAGATCGGAGACCTGTTTTCAAAAGCTTTCGACCAAGCTTCTCTGGTTACTGGTACCCGCGTCCGGCTTGGAGACATGTATTTTCTCTACTGTCCCAGAGGTTTCATCAAGGCTTGCGAAACAATCAAAAGATATACCTACCAGTTCGCTACAGAAGCTTTGCAACGTGAAGTGGAAAGTCCAGTCGAGTCTGATAAAACCTCGTTTATATCGGAGTTGTATCGTGACAACCAAGACTTGCAACTCGTTCGTGATCAAGTACTTAATGTGCTGATTGCTGGACGGGATACCACAGCCGCAACATTGTCCTACGCATTGTTAGTAAACGAGATCGTTTCTTGAGACAGCGCTAATACCTCAGATGTAGTCACCTTATTTTGCGAAATCCCACTGTACTAAAGACTCTCCGTTGCGAAATAGACACTGTTGTTGGACACGAAAAGGATATTAGTAGGGCGCACATTCAGCAAATGCCGTACTTGCACAATGTCCTTCAAGAGAGTGAGAAATCAAATGGTCATTCATAGCTACGCACTTACTGACAAGTAAATACAGCACTCCGGTTATATCCTCCAGTTCCGATCAATACTCGCTTCTGCAGGAAGACGACTGCTCTCCCCGTTGGTGGTGGTCCGGACGGACGTTCACCACTCCTAGTACGAGAAGGCATGCCAGTTGCATATTCAGTATACCACATGCAACGGCGCAAGGATCTATATGGTCCCGATCCTCTGGCTTTCCGACCCGAAAGGTGGGATGGTCCGGAGCTTGCTAGCATCAGTTGGGGCTATCTTCCGTTCAATGGTGGACCGCGACTTTGTCTAGGTAGTAAGTTAGGCCGTAATTCTTGTCGCTGGACCGTTTGCTGACTGGTGAGAATCAGAGGATTTCGGACTCATGCTTGCTTCCTGTGGTATCGTGCGAATCATCCAGGAATTCCCAGGCATAAAGCTTGCCCCAGGAGAGATATTAGAAGAACCAGGGACGGAACGCCAACACCTCACCCTTACTCTATCCAATGCTCAAGGTTGCAAAGTTATTCTTAAATAAAATATATATATCAAAAATTAACCCCCGTTTCTGAAAGATATATTATCTTTCTATATTTTCCCTAATGAGATGTTAGGGTTGGTTGGTAGGGAATTGTAAGCGGGTCACTTAGCAGCCGGAGGGTCGACGTGGTCTAAACGTAGGGTCTTAATTGAAGACAAACTACGTAACTACTATCAATCCCCTTCTTTCCTTTTCCTTCTTCTTATAACTTGAGGATCCCAGGTCAGGCCTCTGCTTCTCGGCCGAATAGCCTCCGCTACCCCTCTTTTACGGACAACCCCCCACCCCCTACTCCGAAACCCCCTTTTGCACCTCATCCCCTGACACATATTCGCTTGATATATTATATACTCGCGGAAGCTATAGTGCAAAAACTCTCTCTTCAACAAATCTTAATCCAAACGCTATTCCTTTCTTTGGCAGTATAGGTTCCCTCAAAATCGCTTAGAGCACCCTCTGTATATGAGCAGATGATATCGAAGAACTTCCATCGCGGGGCTGTACATCTTTCTAGGGTCAGTAGCTGTCTACAAAGGTACAAACCCACTTTTCGGAGCGCGGGCGAAGTGTCGGAGGTCCTCCGGATATAGTTACAACCATCGCCGGAGAAGAATACCCCAGAAATCTGCTGAGCACAACCCGGAATCACCATTTTGAAAAACTACGAGCAAGATCCAAACCTGGAACATTCAAATCCAGCTAGCTATATGTCATTTCACATCTGGGGCGTTGAGTCAAGGGCGAGTGGACTTTCAACCCGACTTGCAATATGTTAGAACTAGCATGACACAATCAGGGGTGATGATATACATCAGTTCTCGGACCGAGGAACCATATTCCGGATCGAACTGTACTTATGAGAGAACAAGTGAAGATACCTAATTGACACCCATTCTGAATGATGCTATCTTAGATAACGTACTGTTCATTCAAACTTCAGTCAGCCCAAGAAAGAATTGAAAAGAACAGATCGACCTACTCGGAAATCCGGATTCTCCTTATCAGTAAGATCCTCAAACGCAAAAGCATGAGAAATCTTCTGATCAGCCTCCAGCGCATCCCCAGATGAGTGCTCAACATTGAGAGCCGGCATAGCAGCGACTCTCTTCGTGTTATTACGTTGAACATAGATGAATCGAATCATGACTAAGAAGATGTTGTAAAGCACATAAAGACACAGATGGGTCGTGAGGGCCTTGTGGTAGCGAGGTTTGTCACCTGGTTGGAAGATCTTCGATTGGTTACTATTTTACTCTAGATGTCAGGATTCAAGGAAGATATACCTGCGGTGCTGCGGCGTTTCCACCTGCCCATGCGATGAAAGTGATTGCCAGCGTTGTGGACTTCTTTGTTTGTCCGGCGACGTTCCGAGAGATGAGCGAGAACAGCATGTTTCCTTCGGCGAGGATGAATTGCGTGCAGTAGAATGCGATCAGAAGGCCAACTCGAGTGGCTGCTCTTGGAGCAATGGCGTAGATGACAGCACTTCCAACAATAGGTGGACTATCACAGGTATTAGGATTTATCGCTGCATTTGTATGAGGGGAATATGAATTAAGATATCAGGTACAGGAGGGCAAAGGAGGGGCTATGGCACTCACAGAGTCCATGCATGCATGACCAAGATGGTTTGTCCTGTCTTCTGCGACAGCCATGCACTCCCAACCATGACCAAAATGGTGATAGCGCCTTGTGCGATGTTCAAGAGATCGGTCTGGAGGCTTGAAAATCCAAAGCTAGCAATAATCAGGTTAGAAAAGACACCGAGACCTGTGGTGAACAAATTAGTTTGCCCATTCATCAAGGGAAACGACTGAATTTACCTCCCAAGATGAGTGTACTACAAAGTTGAAGCATAACGTATAACCAAGTGACTGGATCTAGAATAGTTTCAACGAGTTGGTAACGCTTGTACTTCTTGTTTTGAATGCCGGTTTCGTTATGTCGAACACGCTCAATCATCAGACGCTTTTCGTCTTCAGTGAAGCATTTCGCGGCCATGGGAGAATCAGGCAGCCACCAGCCGATGAAACATGCCCAAACGCAAGTTATAAGGCCGAGGACGAGGAACAGAAGTTGCCATGACTTAATTGAGTGTCCAACATAACTATTGCAGTATTAGCACAAGCCGCCTGGTGCCCTTCGACCTTGAACCTACTGCGAACAACCGTAGGCAATCAAACCTCCGACCATAAGCTGAACGCCAGTCATGCAGTACCATATACTAGTCAGAACAGACTGCTCCTCTCTCGTATACCACATCGAAGTCATGATGATGAACGCAGGTTGGACCGCGGCTTCAAAAACACTGGTAATCTATTTAGCAGAGTAGAGATTGGGTTTCTTGAAAGCGACCCACCCGAGCAAGAACCTCACAACCATCAATCCTGCAAAATCATGAGTAGCTGCGCTACACGAGATGATTGCTCCCCAGCAGAAGACGCTTGGATCTAGTTAGCAAGCCGTCCAAGACGCAGTGAGATCGTGCTGACATACTTTGCAGCGAGATACTTTGCAACTGGCAACTTTTGGAGGAGAAAATTTGTTGGATATTCGCCAGTGAGAACACCCAGGTAAAGGATCGTCCCGAGCTGGAGATATTAGCTAGAGCCCACACTTTTCGTTTTGTCAATGGAAGAAAATTACCCACGAATACTCGTTCCCAACAAGCCTCGCATCCTTCTGGATGCCCATAATTGAGCTGAATCCAAGTGTACCCTTGTCCAAGGATTGACAGAAATATGTCTATTACTATGAGCTATTGGGCTTCTAGTATTACTCCGATGAATCTACTTACTCCAAGCATACATGCTAGAATCCTCCTGTTGACTGTCCAGAATAGCTTTTTGTTTAAAGCGGAATCAATGGGAGCAGCGGCGGCTCCAACGTACTCAGCAATCTCTTTGTCGAGGTCCAAATGCGTTGTTGGGACATAGTCGGGGGTATGTGCGATCTCATCATGCTGTGTGTGGGCAGTTGCATTGTCTTGCTCGACTTTTTCGTCCGACATTTTCAGGGGAGCCGAAAGGTTCAGGTGGGATATGTATTTCGGCGATAGTGAAAAGTGGAAGTGTTAAACTTCGCTGAGGATCTTTTGGTATCATAGCTAGGTTCTGAAAGACAGTGCTTTATCAGGTTCAATGCAAGACGAAGAGCAGGCCCGCGCGTCACGTTTGCGACTCCTTGATTGCTGTTGGTTGTGGTCTTGGGGCGGCCTCCGGGAGAAGTACCGGAAGACAGCCGCCGCCAATTCCGCAAACGCACTGGCGGAGTCATTGAGATCAGATTTGTGACAGAAAGACGCACCAAGGCCATCAACCACAGCTCTAGAACTCATAGCATTCGTAAAAGTAATGCCTCCGATGGATTCTTCCTCACTGGCGTCAATCACCGGTCTAAAGTTTCGCCGATTCCGATGCGACGTCGAAGTATCCCCGGATTCTCGTGAACCCTAAACAACAATAAACTTCCCTTGTCCACATCACAACCACTCCTCCAACCTCTCCCAAAACTCCACAATGGCACAAACACAAAAGCCATCCTTGGGCAAAGTTCTCGTAATCGGCGGATGCGGTTTCCTCGGCCACCACATCGTCTCTCTCCTCCACGATGCCTACACTTGTCAAATATCTGTTCTCGACCTACGCACCACACGCAACCGACATTCTTCTTCTTCAATTAGCTACCACGATGGCGATATCACCTCATCCTCCGCTCTCATCGCCATTTTCAATGAAATAAAACCAGATGTGGTAATTCACACCGCTTCGCCGGTAGCTATCAATGGCACGAATGACCTTTTCTATAAAGTCAATGTTGATGGGACGAAATGCGTTATTGAGGCGTGTCAGAAGACTGGAGTGAAGGCTTTGGTTTATACAAGCAGTGCGAGTGTTATTAGTGATAATGTGTCAGATTTGGTGAATGCGGATGAGAGGTGGCCTGTTATTCCGCCTAGTAAACAAGAGGAGTATTACTCTACTACAAAGGTATGTCTTCCTTGTTTGCTCTTTCCTCTTCTTTCTCACCCATCTACTCCCCCTCTCTATAAGACCATCCAACTAACATCCCGCTCCAGGCCGAAGCAGAATCCCTCGTCCTCGCAGCAAACCGTGCTCCCACCTGTCCAACCCTCCTCACCGCCGCCATTCGCCCCTCAGGCATCTTCGGCCCCGGCGACGTACAACTCATCCCCTCCCTCCTCAACGCCTACTACACCTCCAAAGACGGTTTCCAACTCGGCGACAACACCAATCTCTTCGACTTCACCTACGTCCTCAACGTCGCGCACGCGCATCTCCTCTGCGCGCGCGCCCTCCTCTCCACCTCCAGCACATCCACCATCCCCCTCGACCACGAGCGCGTCGACGGAGAAGCCTTCCTCGTCACCAACTGCTCTCCCGTTCCGTTCTGGGACTTCGTGCGCGAAGTCTGGAAAGCAGCTGGAAGTACGAAAGGTACTGAACACGTATGGGTTATAGGCAAGGAGTTTGGCTTGGGATTAGCGGGGGTGGTGGAATGGGTAGGCTGGGCGATAGGCCGAAAAATGAAGTTGACGAAGACTCAGGTGCGGTTTAGTAGTATGACGAGGTATTATGATGTCGGGAAGGCGAAGAGAAGATTAGGATATAAGCCGCTTGTGCAGTTGAGCGACGGGATTAAGATATCTGTCGAATGGTTCGAGGAGCAGAGGAAGAAGGAAGCGGAGAAGAAGGGGCTGTGAGTGATGGTGAGATGTCGGTAATTAGTGAAAAAGGGTGAGAAGGAGAAAGTTATTAACGTGTTGATGATCATTGAGGGATGTGATACCATAGAGCGTATTTTTCACCCCTTTTACATATATTAAGAATTTGTAATTACCTAGAATGACGAATAGATACCCTTGTGGTGCTTGCTTAATAGGCAATCCAACTTATCCTCTGAAGAGATCGCCAACAACAGCTGCGCCAGAGTCGAAGGAAGCCCAAGTGGCTCTGTTTAGATTTCGAAATGCTTCCACCACAACACTGCACAGGACAGGACAACACACGACACAACAAAACCACACGAATCACCTCACACAGCCCGAATCACTTCAAAACACCAACAAGAAGCAGTACACTCAATCCTCAAAAAAGTTCCTAACGGCTCACGACCACAAATGTATTGATTGGTATGGCGAATATAGAGTAAGTAGTAGGTAAGTAAGGTAAGTAGTAGGTAGGTAGTTATTCAATTCAACTGATATCAAATCATAAAAAGGCCGCCCCGCCCCCCTCTCCAACCAACCCAACGTATCGATCAACCAACCAACCAACCAATCAGCCAACCAAACCAACCAAGTCCAAACTTAGTGGGCCAGGGCAAAAAACGGTTGTGTATGACTTATACTTTTTTGCTGCGGAAAAAGGGGGCTCTTGGACTTGGATGTTCGCGTGCGCCGCCACTCCACTCCCATCACTTCCCGCATGCGCTCAACGCACCTGCACCTGCACCGACACCCCACCACATATCGTCCCGGCCCGAAAGAATATACGTAATGCATTAAGAGGGGGTTTCTTGGTCTTCTTACTTTTTGTGTTGTGTTGTGTTGTGTTGTGTTGTGTTGTGTTTGTTGTATTGTGTTTATCGTGTTTGTGTGTTGTGAGTCTATCAAGACCCAGATATAAATCCGTCATCCCATCTCATCTTGGAGAGAACACTGCGGCTCTTATGCATCGTCTCAACCAGCACCCGTCACTCCCACAGATCCATTTGGTGGCGGCCTTCCCCATCCAGAGTGTCGATATTCTCGCCTCGAATGATCATGGCTATCTGGTGTTCTATTTTGTGCTTCTCGATACGCAACAGGCGGAGGTTCTAGATCTCCGCCTGTCCATTGTTGAGGGGGTGTATTCTGATTTTGAGGGCCGGCGGCGGCCATTGATGGATCCTGGACATGTCTTACGCTGCTCTCTTTTTGCCATGCGGGATGAGCAGGGTCAACATCAACACGCGTTACTGCTGGGGCTACCGGTTTTCCGTTGCCATCTCGGTTTCCAGATCCGTCGGTCATTTCGACTTGGTGTTTCACTCCACCAGTTGCACTAATGTCCCCATAGCGTTTGAGGATTTCTTTCGTTGTAATGTCGCTTGAGTTATTAAAGAGTACTGGATCATTCAATATTGAAAGAAGATCTTCGGGTACCTATTTTATAATTAGCATGTTCCATATTGAGTGTTGATAAATTACTTACTTCACACATTTGTTCATTACACTCAATAAGAGTGTGTACAACCTCAATTGCGAGGAAGTTATCATCGACCGGACCTTTGGCGTTGGTGTAGAGGATGTTAGGTGAAATGACAGTAGCAAGATTGTGTGTGTCCATCTTCGATCCTGATTCTTCATCGATTTGATGGAATGATGCCACCCAGTTGAAGAAGGAACACAAAATCTCAAGGCAATCGCGGTGAGCTTTTGGAAGTAGACAGCAGGTAAGATGTAAAACTCTGCGCCTCCTGTCTTCGTCGGCTATTTTCTGTGAGGCGATGAATAATTTGTGCAGTTTGAAGGTCAGTAGAGGGTCGGGTAAGTCTCGGAGATACTTCTTCAAAAGCGCCGCGACTTGAACAACGTTCTGCCGACTGAGGTCTACAGCATCACACCCGTGGGCATCGATTTCTGCTAATGTCTCATTCAGCTTCCTGATGTTTCCGTTTTTTCTGAAAACACCCTCTACTGAAAGATCCATCTTTCTCATTGCGGCAATTGCGTCATCGACAATGGCAGGAATCTTCAAGGCCCCAGGACCTACACCATCGGTTGACTCGGCACCATCTCTTTCAATGATGACTTCGAGTGGTACACCGAAGACTCCCTTCTTTTTGACTCCCTTCTTGTTTCCCTCGTTCTTGAAGGCTTTGCCCATCTTGTTCCAGAAAGTAGGCTTCCTCGTTTCAATCAAGTTAAGCAGCTCTTCCATCGTGAAATGACCTTCAAGTAATGGCTGCATAGCAATAACTGCAACATGGCGCACGATGAAGTACTCCAAGGCTGATAGTTCAGAGAAGTACCTCTTGCCTTCTCGCCTCGGTGCATGTTGCAACGATTGATCGAGCTCATTGCCAGCCGAGAAAGTTCGCTGATGGCCACTGATGAGTTTTGGCTCAGTGATAGACGTTCGGAACAGCTCATGACGAGCATGTTTGTAAGCATTCGGCCGTTGCTCTTTGGCTTGTTCTGCTGCCACAATTCGTGGAATATCGTCCAACGTCAGAGCATCTTGATGTCCAAACATCAGCTCTGTCCTTGACTGTCCATCGCCATCACGGTCTTCTACGATTTGGAATTCATTGTTCCTTGGATCTGATCCATCAGCACCGGCGGAGCCTGGCCTGATACTCTTGCCTTCGGGACCATCCATTATCCGCGATGTTCTCGCCTTTTTAATAGTAGAAGACAGGTGCTTGTCCATGCGAGTGCTTCGTAACCGCCGTACATCATTCAGAGTATTTTCATACGATGATTCACGCGGAGTTTCTTCCATCGGACCTCCATAAGACTTTGACCGATTTTCGGACTTTAAGAGAGGAGGATCATCCTGCGCAGTTACTCTGTGACCTTCACTGGAGTTGTAGCCATTCAAGTTAGGGTCATCGGAAGTATGTGGTAGTGTGCCGGTTGTGCGTAGTATTTCGAGTAACCGAGCCAAGGCCACCCTCAGGAGGAAGACGTATTGCTGTAGCCTCGTTACTTTCCCAAAGCCTGAAAGCACACTAGAACTCTGTTCCGCACAATCGTTACAGTACAGTCGTGACTCCTCATCATTAAACCTGACATCTTGAACATCTTGGCTGAGGTCGCGTTCACACTTGCTACATTTTAGACATGCCAAATGCCATCTCCTTTCCTCAAGGCGTGCGCATTCGTCCTCAATAGGTTTCTGACATGCAATACAGGAGTCAGAATTCGCTGCCGAAAGTCCAGGAGTTCCTGTAGTGGCTTCTAACGATCTGTTATCGTTCTTTACCGAATCCATGTCGCCCAAGTCATCTAAGAACCGATGAAGTCCTTCTGGGTCTCTCTGCTCTCTCTCCACCTTAAGTGCGCCTTGCAAACAAATACGTATTAAGAGTTTCAAGTAATGAGCCAGACCTGTGACAAGCGCAAGGAGTTCTTGTGTAACGCCAAGTTTCCGCACTCCTGTTTCTTGGGTTTTAGAAAGCAGAGAGAAGAATGCTACAATCTTCTTGCATAGCAGTTTAGCTTCGCGTGAGTACGACAACCCTGAGAGTTATTAGCAATTGGCCCTTGTGACGACGATGGGACACTTACCCTTTGATCCTTGCTGCATCATCAAGCCATCCAGCTTGTCCGCAGAACAGAACAGAATATCGACATGCCAAATGAACTTTTTCGCAACCATTACACCATCCATATAGGCACCGTTACTCACATGAAGAAGCATGTCGGATATACAAGCTGCTGAGGACTCCTCGAACGTTGATAGGACACTCCATATCCGATAGACTTTTTCCTCCATTCGCTCTTCTTCCACGCGCACCGCGTTTCGACCTTCTTCATTCATATCACTTTCCACTTGTGGTGTAACCTCTTGTACATCTTGTGGCGATGCTAGCCTCACATTCCAAAATTTGTGTATCATGTAGCACTCAGGGTGCCAGTGCTGGTTCTGACCGTTCCGGAAAATCTCAACGAACTGTTTCAAGATGGCGGTTTGACATCCATTGCACCGCTGCGCGAACTGAGTTGAATAATGGTAATGACAGTATACCTGCCCGTCATGCTCGTAATAACTATCCTGGGCGCCAAATACTGTTGGACACACTGAACAGGTAAAATGGTCGATATGGTACTTGCGTTCAAGGGCAGTTATGTAGGATCCACGTAGTGCGCCATTGCATTGATGGCATATCAGGTCTAGTCGTCGAAAGTAATCAGTTTCGCAAAGAGGATATTGTCCTTCTCCATTTTCTTCGTCCACCGGAAAGAACTTCGACGCGACTATTTGACCACAGTCCTGTGAACACCAGAGTCAGAACAAGCACCTACAACAATAGGAACGGTAAAATGTAAGGAACATACCTGACATCTGAAGCAATCCAAATGGAATGTACCACCAAGCGCACGAACAAATTGACCCGTTAAGGGTTCACCGCACTTCTTACAAACTCGCAAGCTTCCACTTCCAGTTCTATTGTTCCGCGTCCTCGATCGTGTGCGCTCACCACTCGTCTTTCGATTGCCATCCCGTGGCCCTTCTCTATCCCGTCCACTCGCGCTTCCTGCTGGTGATGGCATTCTATCTTCTGACGAGTATGCGCCATTCGGCCTTTGTAGATGAAGATCTTGCATCCCCATGTTTAGTTCCGAATGATATCTTCCTGCGTCATCAGAATGCGACGGAGGACCATGATGTGACCCTTCAGCATAGGGGCCTCCCTCGGATTGAGGACCCATTATTTGCTGATCAGCCGTTGTTACCCACTATCTCCAGACCTAGTAAACCCCCTATTATGGCGATGGGATTGTGCGAGCGGGTGCTTAAATCGAGCACTTCGAATCGCGCTCGCCAATTTGGTAGATTGTGTTTGATTTGGATGCTATCGTAACCCTTACAGATTGATTTACTCGTATCGTCGGGGTTGAATTGCTCGAGAATCTAACGTTTGTCGACTCGGAAGGGTTCCACTCAATTGACCTCTGCATGTGCGAAATGTCGGCGACTTAAAGATCAAGGGACATACAGGCTGCAGAACCTGAAACGAGAACCATGGGACAAAATCGATACAATTCGCGACCTTCCACCTCCTTTTTTCCCGCTTGTATATCGAGTCGTTCTACTAGAAGATGTATCAATCCGAGATGATCCAAACTTTGGGAGATGTTGAGCCCGAGTCCTATGGTCGATATAGTGTTGAAATCGCGTGGAATAAATCCCCAAGCACTTGGAAACAAGTGGTATGGATGGTTTCAAGGAAAGTCGGCGGCGGTGTGTGTAGGGTGTAACTTCTTGGGAGGGATATCGCAGAGAAGAGTTCGAGGAGTTCGGATCGGCAGTAGGTTCGAAAGGTGGAATCGCGACCGGAGGAAATGGCGCAGCTCTTGAAGAATCGTGTGTATGTTTTGGTGGTTTTCTGAATCCCTCCTAATAGATAAGTCTTGCACGTACGTTGGCAGTAGTAGGTCGTGGTGTAGGTACTGTGTAAATCGGTAGGAAACGGTTTCTACATTAATGAACGTGGTTTTATGGCAAGTTGTATTTGAATTGTGAAGAGAACGAAAGTAAAGATATTAATTTGAATTTGATTGGAACCTGTATTTCTTTTTTCTTTTTCCTTTTTCGAAAGACGATGCGAATGTTGTAAAGTCGAGTAGAGGAGAGGGTTTTGAGAGGAAAATGGAAATGAACAGGACTGAATTGGGGGAGCCAATTTCATATGGATGCTTTGCTTCACCAGTTTTAGGAGTGATGTTTTGGAGGTACCAATGTACCAAGGTTTTGGTATTTTAGGCCTTTTTGCCTTAGATATATGGCATAAACAGGCCAAGATCAGGTCGTCAATAATTTGTTTTCTGCAACTCGAAATCTATTTCTTCAACGTCCAGAAATGTTTGTCATGTTCCTCTCCGTGTCATCCTTATTTACCTCGATTCAATAGATGGCCGGTACCCTCTCAGTCTGTATGGCCATACGAATGTAACATAAGTCAAAGGGAGATTTGCATTTCAAGCAGCGAAAAACTAGGTACGTCCCTGGTAATGGAAAGAGGGTGGAGGGTCAAGACATTCATGGGTCTTTCGGTCTCTGAAGCCGACTATTTCGAGTCACAAATTACATCTAAATTTATTATTGATTAATTGGCTGATTGAAAGACCCTTTCAACTCGTGGCCCCATTGATGTTCCTGGGGTAGATTTGATTCGATATCATCGTGGGAGACATTCCTTAGTATCGTAGGACTGGCATTCCTTACAATTCCTGTGCAGAGATGCCGACTCTGACTCTCCCAGACGGATACACGGAAGGATGTGGCTGAATCGTAGAAACCAGATCTACCGGGACAGCTACTTCGTATACAACTCTATCTACCGGTAGATAGCACATTGTACCCTGTATCAGTTAGCTGTTGGCTGCTATCAAAAGGCGAGGGTGGGTCGGGGCCCCCTTTTTATCGACTTCATTCATTCAAATACGACCCATACGGAAAAGTACACCCGTAGCGACTCACCTATTTAAAACCCCACGGGAGATGAAGAAGTTTCTAGATACAGTTTACCCAGTGTTCCGCCTTGACAAGATCTCAGAATAATTAAGCTTATATATGATGCCTCCCTTGTAGTTCCACCTGACTACTGCAATGCAACGCTGAATCTGAGAGAAGTCCACGAATATCGTCACCGATCAAAGCTACTTTTATGCACAAGCAAACTTGCAAATATAATCTACATGTGGAGCTTACGGTGGGAAGTTGTAGTAATGTTCTTACCTTTTCAATGTGTTAAGCTTCTTCATCGCCGAAATCATCATTCCCCGGGGTCAAACACGATACGATCACTCATGATTTGTGGGGTCTAACAACGTTGCAAGCGACGGCAAGTGCTTCTTGCCTGATGTTTGCATGAATGAGTGCGATACATCTGCGGAGAACAATATAGTGGTAATAGGAGAGCAAGGAATTTAGTGATGACTTGTCTTCTGCGTCATAACAAACAAAGTTTCTACAAGTACAGAAGCCGGTTTCAAGGCATACCCCTGGATTATATATGCCATTCTGTATGACATGGTGGTCTCAGTTGTGGGATTATTTCTTGATGGGTATCAACATATATTCTTCTCGACTGCGCCAAGTCTTCTCGGAACCCTCAAGCCAACCGGATATATGACGGGCGACTACACTCCGCTGGTCGTGGGGAAGCTGATTATGGACTCGGTGCAAAAGTTTTGGTGGATGGAGCCGAAAATACGAACATGTCCGACAGTGTGGGCTAGTGCATTTGTGGTCCTCAAAGAAAGGAAGAACGAAATGGCAGCATCGCAAAGAGGGTATTGCAGATTTTGTCAGTTAGGAGGTTTCGATAGCACGGTGAAGGCCAGGGCGAAGTCGACAAGCCACTCGGGCTCCAACGAATTCATACCCGTGGGAGTTCTCTACAACAGAGAAGCTCGAAAGTGACCGTCTCATTGTGCTTTAATCTACTGGCCAGATCTAGAACACCCGCACTGGAAATAGCAAACGATGTTGAGAGCCAATTCCATCAAGAATGAATTTCAAAACAGCACCTAACGAGCTAGTCCTAGCAGCCAGGACAGCCGCCCATCGTGGTATCATAGAAGTCTTCGTTTTCTTGATCGTTGAGATGGTCAGTTTAAGTCTTGATAGGATAGTACTGCTAGTTGTTCCCGCACGTAGATCGAGCCGGATTGCTAAGTTCGACGGAGTTACCATCCCCATACTCGACGTACCTTCTTAGAATGGGGTATCTACTTGGGGCGTTGGGGGTGTTTACAGTTCTTATATGAGGAGCCATGAGTGGTTGTAGTTCTCTGCCTTCTCTCAAGCTCATCGATTCTATGATCTAGGGTGTTCATCTCGAATGCCAATTTTACTCAGAACGAGGTTAGTCATGGCCCCCATGTTCACCGATACATCATACATTATCGCTGGAATTTTAACCACCGACTAAACAATAAGACATCGAGGATAGCATATGGGAGGTAGAGCACGGGTCAACAGCGTCAATGACGGCATGAATGCGGTGCACGCACTCGATTCTCGACTTAAAGTAGAGGTTTATACGAACATCGAACTCCATCCAATGAATATATGTATCTAATGCTCGGAGACATGTCCGTATTTCTGAAAGTTGAATAAGCAGAGCAAACGATAAAATAGTAGACTCCGGGCGCGCTGAAAACTGGCTGGATCGCGGACTAAAACTGATGGGCAACATTATTCATCTGTATTGGATGACATGCGATAGACTAGAATCAAATCTCCGAATTCCCTTGGGACGGTTCATTGTAGAGTGAAGTCGACTTACAGGCGTAGTGGTGTGATGTGGTGAGGTAAAGTGGTGGTTCAGCCTCATGTAGACTCGTAAAGCAAGCTTAACTCTAAGTAGATTACTGCCTGCTTAGGTCGCTTTATCGCTGGCTACTTCTTCCGCATCCCAAAGCTCGAAACCCCACTCCCCACCCCAAGAACTTCTGTAATTAATTTCACCCTCCATCCTGCATCAACTTCATGGAACCCATTTGAATTCTTGGATCAATTAAATCATCTACAGAAATCAGATCACGCAACGAACTGATCACGGTTCTCACTCATTATGTCGAATCACTCCGTTATTCGGATTGCGAAGGTAGTTCATTCACATGTAGCTCTCTGCGAAACGCAAGGCTGACACTTAGTTGCAGGAGTTGGCGGATCTTCAAAGAGGCTCGGATTTATGTTAGTCAATATATATTCACGTCGCAGCGTGCTACCGTTTATAGCCTAATACTAACAATTCTGCCACTACAGCTCTTGCGGTCGCATGTCGAGATATTGACGTTAGAAGCGTTAGAGCAATCATTATTGGTCCCCCAGACACGCCTTACGAGTTCGGTTTCTTTGAGGTAAGTTTGGTCCATTGAACTTAGATGCGCATGGCTTGCTAAAAGTACAATAGTTTGCCGTCAAGTTCGGTAGAGGTCAGATCCTCAGATAGCTCCAGGTTAAATGCAACTGTTGGCTGATGATGCGATCTAGACTACCCAGGCAAGGCACCTAATGTTGTAGCAACTACCACAAATGGTGGAAGATGTCGATTCAATCCAAACATATACTCCCAGGGTAAAGTTTGTTTGTATGTTTCCCCAGTTTGAACCCACCTTTGAACACTACTGATTTGAATAGATCTATCCTAGGGTATTTATTGTCCGCGAATCGAATGCATAAATGGGTCACTGATAGTGTGGTAGTACATGGCGTGGTGAACGTGGAGAAGAATGGTCATCTGCGCAGGGCCTCGAGTCGATTTTGATTTCTATACAAAGTCTGATGTCGACAAACCCATATGAAAACGAACCAGGTTTTGAACTTGCAAATGATGAGTCGGACAAAAAATTCCAAAAAGACTATGTCGCAAAGGTGCGGTTTGGCGAAAAGCAATCTTTAGAGCCATGCTAATTCTGTTGGCAGATCCGTCATGAAACTCTTCGTGTCTCAGTCATTCAGCGCCTCGAAGATTACCTTAAGATATCTGCTGCAGGAACAGTCCAGCCATATATGATGCCAAACAGTGACGAGGAGGATGGCGATATGGACAAAGACTTAAACGATGAGTCCTCAATATCTTTTGAGCCCTTCAAAGACTTGTGCAAGCGTCGATTCCTCTGGTATTACGATTCATATCTCTTGGCTATTGAAAAGGCAAGAAAAGATGTTACCGATGGCCAGTCATTCACCCGAATGCCTTTCGAATGCACTGGAAACTGTATGGATGGAAAGTTCAACTATACTGAGTTGGAAAGACGCCTGAAACTTATACGCAAAACACTGGATGCTGAGACGGCTCATTGGGCTACCGAAGGTAAAATCTCGATGCAGAAGGAAAGTGGTGTCGCTGCCAATCTACAGCGTCAGTTCGAGCAAGTTGTGGAAGCATATAAGAAAGACAAATCCGTTACCCTCGATATTGAACTGGAAGACAAAAATCCCTTCGTTTGGAACCTCACATATTTTGGTAGGCCAATGACAAACCTGGATGGTGGTTTGTTCCGCATCAAGATTTTCTTCAGTCCTAGATTTCCAGAAGAACAACCAAGAGCTCGATTTGAGACGCCACTATTCCACCATCGAATTGGAGCGGATGGTACACCTTGTTACACTGCTAAACGAGTCGACGATGCCAAATCCCACATTGAAGCGATCATTGAGGCCCTTGAGGAGGTTTCGCCACCGTATGATCCAAGAACACTTGTGAATCCAGAAGCATCGAAGCTTTTCTGGGGATCCGTAGACGACAAAAAGGTATACAACCGAAAACTACGAAGATCGGTTCAGAGAAGCATGGAGTGAGTCGGAGGTCCCCGTCATTTTGCCAATGACAGTTTACTGATTATACTGCAGAGAATAAAAGCCGTAGTGGTTTTCAACATATAGTTTTACGGCCGCAATAATGGATTTACGACACAGCAACATTCATACACGGCGTTTAGTTCTATTTCTCGTCTCGTTTAGAAGCGAGGGGCATTGTATCTGGTCTAACTATCTGGCTGGCTGGCTGGCTAGTTAGAAGGGCATGGCGTACATGGGATATTACTTCCGTAGCCTTGCTACATTCAGAGTGAGCAAATGGAGTTTGTTATTCTGCAAGGGATGTGATTTACTTTGTGCTGGGCCTTCGATATCAGGAAGTTAATGGGATTGTGCACTGGCTTGCTTGGGACAAGGTTGGCGTTATTATGAGTGGATGAATATGGGTACTAATGGGAAAGGACACTTCGGAGGTTATTGATAGCTTTTCCTGCTGACGGGAAAGAAAATTGTCTTCGGTAGATAGTATTGAGACGGCATTGGCTTGGCTTGGCTTTGCTAAGATAGTGAGAATGGGGATATGGATAGGAATAGGAAATACTCTTAACCATATAACTCACTCACTAAAAGAGACTGAATGAATGATCAGTTCATGCGAAGGAGTAATGTGGAATTAGGCTTGGTAGGTTGGACCAAACTCTCGAGACCGCGCTTGGCCTCTGCGGCTCGCGCTCTTCCTTACGTCATTTATATCCGCTGTGCGCGCGTTTGGGCAGACGGTCATGTTGCTAAGGATTGGTGAACAGTAAGCACGGATGATGGCGAGCTTAGAATATGTTTCATGGGAGAAGAAGGATGGCCTTTTGGATGTTGATGCTGATGGAGCTCGTGCTCTGGCCAGTTCGATTCGGTAATGCGCAGTTGTAGTATGTGTGTCTGTCAACTGTACTATGAGAATTTTCTGCTGCACAACTTTGTATCTATCTGCACGCAGCCGATCTAGAGCAGTTGTAGTAGTTGCTGTTGTTGGCTGCTGCTGCGCCCCTGGAGCTCATGTCAGCCACACGGGTAGTGGAAGGTTGGAACTTGGAGGGATTTGGCTGTGGCGTACTCGGTGGGTTTAAGCGCCGGGTAAGGGTACTGTACTCGGGAAGGAGGGATGGATCATGGAATCGTCGATTTGACTACGCCTTGTTTTTGGCTTTTCCGGACGAGAGTTGCTGTGCTGGGATAGCTTGTGTGGGGAGGGAGTTGGTTGGGTTGCTGTTGGGTTTTACTTGCAATAACTACTTACTCGTTGTAAATGTAGATGAATGTATGTGTCGGGTGAGGTAACCTCTTATCAGGGAATACGAAAGAACTTTGAATGAATAAGATAATATCCATCTGATTTCATGGGGTGGAGTTATTGTTGGAGAGACATGTATTCAAGAATACATTGTTACATATACGCAGCTGCATGCTCGGTGATCTAATCTACCTGACGTTGCCAAGTGGATCTGAATCGACCGGATAAGACACGAAACGATCCGCGGTCGACGACGGTCACAATGACAAAGAGTCTTCGTCTACTCGTAACTCTATAAGATTAAGCATAGAGAAGCCGTTACCTCTTGTATATCTTATATCAAGACGACAAGATTCAACTACACGACCCCTCATGTTCATATCATCCGAGCGAGGTTCAATGTCATGGAAGGGAAGGAATTGAGGCTCAGATCAATATTTGGTGCGGGCGCAGGAAAAGGAAAAAGAACGAGCCGATGTATTTTCGGATTAAACGAGAGGCAAGGGGTATGATTTTCTATTTTCAAGTAAGGATAGCCAATCATTTTAGCCGCTGGCTTGTGGAACTGCTTGATAAGGGTTAGTTTGTATTGGCTCTGGCGGTTGTATGGCGGGGAATTAGCTACTGTAAGGTTGCTGCCTTTTCCAACTTCATTGCAATTCGACTAAGGTTATACCACACCATGGGGCTGTGCGTAACACAAATCGCAACCTACTATATCACGGTGTTACACTCGACGTATCCTTTGAACAAGAGTTCAATGTTCTCATTGGTTGGTATCGTTGATATTATGCATCTGCAAATACGCCTTCTTTTTGGGAGAGAGGCACAGCTGCATCGATACGAAATTGAAGGAGAGAGACATATACCCTGGCTCACTCGTGTTCTCGCTCACCGGAAAGAAGCCGTGTAGGTCCACAGTATAGTATCATTCCATCTCCGTCAGACCTTTAAAGAGGCCGTGATAGAACAAACACGACCAACTATCCAAGTCCATCTTCCCTCCTGCCCACTCTACACCACTACCAAGTTCCATATTCTCAGCCTTGTTGACCTCCTCCCCGACCCCTCTGCTCTACATCATCCGCTCTTAAACTTGGCAAAACATCTCCAGACGCTTACAACGGTCGTCTGTTTGTCCTTTGTGTTTGTGTTTGTTGGTAGTAACTCTGCTCGGCAATTTCTGATGCTGGCAATATCTGGTGCAACTGCGAGGCGTCTAGATTACACAACTTTGTCTGATATCCCGCAAGCCTCCCGCGAAACTTCTTCTACTTAATACTTACAAGCCTCTTTTACTTTTTTCGGTTTTTCTTCTTGATCTTTTCGCTCTTTAATTCACTCGGGGAGATTGACAACACGAGAGAAAGTAATTTTAGAACGGATAAACTTAGAGGTTCGCTGCCGTCATGTCTTCTTGATTTTCTCTGTTCAATGCCTGTTTCTCGAATTATTTACCATGTTACATCTCCAATTGCCTCGTCGTTGAAGTCTCTCGTTTTGCAGTTGTCGACGACACCGGACAATCATCTCCAAGTCGCTCCGAAAAGTGAAGAAGACGCGATAATTCGAGACATCCGCTTTCATTCCGCCATTCATCCAACCACCTCCTCATAATGTATCTCGATTCCTTCTCCCTCAATCGTGATCTTCTCACACAACGAGATTCACATGAATGTAATTCGGGCCAGCTATGGTATGTGTGCGTTGGGAATAACTTCCAGGGATGTTGTTCAGTAGACGCATGTCAGTTGGATAACTGCCCGGACGATTCAATGGCTGCAGTAGGTGATGCAACGACGACGATAACAAAAACGACCTCTTCTACAATAACGACATCCACGACGGATTCTGCTACTCAGACTTCGTCTCAAAATACGCCTAGTCGGACGTCTTCCTCAACATCCACTTCAAATTCTTCTGCAACTATCTCCTCACAATCTACGTCACAGACAACCGGTGCGTCGCCGAGTATAAGTCAGGCCGCTACCGCTTCTCAAAGTTCAAGGCCGCCAGCAGATCTAGCATCGACAGCCTCACCTGTCGCTTCGTCGGTCTCAAAATCGTCAAATAATGTACCAATTATAGTTGGTTCGGTAGCCGGAGGTGTCGCGCTTATTTTACTCGCAATTATGGGATTCTTCTGTTTCCGAAGAAGGCAAAAGAAAAAGCAGAATAGACAACTCATCCAACCACCTTCTCCAGCTTTCACTTTCTTTAATCCGGCTGGGAAGGCTATCCAGACACCCAGTAGTATCAACAGTGGGAGGAGAAGTGTGTTGGAGGATGTTTTTGCTCCGTTTGGTGGACGTAAGTTTTCTATTTCAGATATGAATTCCACCGCAGCAAAGCATACTAACTCTAAAAAGGCTACCACACCGGAACAACTAACCCCAGCACACCAATCCCAACTATAACAACCACCCACGCCTCTCCAAACCTCCAAGACCCAATACAGCGGACCATGTCCCCAGATTCAGGTCCCCTTCATGATCCGGATCCTGAAAAGTCCGGTCTTACACCACCTCCTGAGTCCTCGCACCCAGCCTTCCACCCCCTCCCTGGCGTCTCAAGTACTCGTCCTGCGTATATTCCTAATGAAGGATTTACCATCAGTGAGTTGGATGGGAAACCCATTGATGCTATGCCGCCCGCTGTGCACCAGTATCAGAGGGTATCCGAGTTGGATTCCGACGACGGAAGACCAAGTCCTATGAGTACACCTGGCCAGTCATATGCGCCGGGACAAGGTAGAGAGAGTTGGAGATCACCTTCGCCTGGTGCATCGATACCCGCATGGAAAAAGAGCATCCAGGAACATCGCCGATGGGAGCGTTCGCAGAATGGCGGCGGAAGCGCAAGCAGCAGCCATGGAAACGGCGAAACAACACCCATGCTTCCCATCTCCTCATCACAAACAAAACGCTATCCAAGCCAAAACCAGAAGCCAGCTCCTCAATTCCAATATCCGAATCCGCATCGATATGAACGACCAGGAAGCAGAAACGGAAATGGGAAGGGGAAGGGAAAGAGAAGTACAGAGACTTTAGCGCGTGATGCGTCGACTCATTCTATTCCTGTCAAATTGGGTCTTGGGTCATCTCATTCGCGATCTCATTCTGCGTCGCCTGTTGGGCTGGATAGGAATCATATGGGCAATGCATATGATTCTTCTTATTCAAATTCTATGCCCCGTCACTACCAGAATCAACAACAATTGCCGTATCCGGATTATCCCGAAGTAGTTCAGACCCGGAATAATGATAATCAATATATGGGAGAGTCGAGCCAACACGAACAGTATTCACACAATGGGAATAGCCATGCACAGCACGAGAGTGTGAGTTCGATGGGGACGAGTACGGCGTATGGGAGAACGTCTGATTTGGGGAGGGGATAGTGAGGTGGGAGGGAATGGGAAGGAGATAGAGGACGGGGGAGGGGAATACGAGCCCGAGGGGCAAACACCGCGAAGGAAATACTGAGATGGATGGAGCGATTATGTATAAAAGGCGCTTATTTACATCATCAATGTCATGCTACTCACATACGAACATACGGAGAGCCGGCAAAGAAAGGGGATGGATGAATTTGGAGTTATTGGCATTTCTATCGGGTTATTGCATCGAAAGAAGGCGGGGAAATGATACCACTGAAGACATGATTGAATATGGATGAGAATATTCATGGGCTACGAACTGGAATGAGAATTGACGGAGGGATGTTAGAATTATAATTGGTTTGTAAAGATGTAGGAAATTAAATGGAATGAACATAGTCGTGGAAGTCAGTTTAACATAATGGTGTGCAGTAAGCAAGGAGGATCTTGTGAGAATACTACCGATGTGTCCTGTAGCACCTAGTCGTACGCTCATCTAGATATGTGATTCAGAAGTCGTCTCCTTTTCTCATTCCATGGCTTAACCGAATGAAGAGGCTCATAAGTGAAATACAGAATTGGGTTCGGGGATTTGATAGGACTGATACATTGATTGTATTTTGCCTCATTCTGTGATGTGATTACTCACTGACATTACTACCCTAATCTCGACCATCTCATGAGATTCGGATTGAATATCATCGTCCTCGCATCTCTTTCCACGAGATTCTTCTCTGCTACCCCCTAGTGAAGCGAACATAAAAAATATCAATCAACGCCAGACAATGCTTCCCCTTTCATGTTTTGTGTTTGTGATATTGAATCAGAGACCCTGAACGCCTTATCTATCGACGTTACTTGCTTCTTTTCTTCTTTCCATCAAACTACCAAAGATTTCTCTTGTTCTCCTTCTCCCTAGCGTCCACACAGGTTTTTTGGATCTTCTGCTTTTGTTTACCCACAGCCGCATCCGGTGGTTCAACTTCCACCATGACCATCGCATCCCTCAACCAGCAGCCATTTGGTCCGCTACCCCAAAATCCAGCACAGTCGTCTAATTTCCATACCCCATCAACTTTGTAATCTCATCCAACAACTCTTGTAAATCATCGTCGCTGATCTTGTCTTGTAAACTGGGGATCAAGGTTTTAGCTTCTTCGGCGCTGTCGCAGCACAAGGAACCTATTTGCGTGACAATGTTAGCTTCATTTCCAGGAAAGATCAACAACTCATGGCTGCACATCTATCCTTCTTCCCTTAACCCCTTTTACCATCACAAGCTCTCTCTTCCTATCCATCCCCCAAACTCCCCACCCCAATAAACAAAGAAACTCTCCCCTACTAACCCAACTGCGCCCTCTCAAACTTCGCCAACTCCCCCCTACTCCCCAACAACCTCTCCACCGCCTCGACATTCTCCTTCCTCTTAAACCTCGCAAAGTGATCCAGGTACTCCTGCGTCTTACTCAGAATCTCCGTCTCGTTGACATTCTTGCGGTCCCCGCGACGCTTGGCCACCAGCGCGTTGATGACCAACGCTGCTTCCGAATGCGTGAGTGCGTCTACGTCTTGAAATTCGCCCAGCTTGAGGACTGAGGACGCTTCTTCGTCGCCGGCGGGCGCGGCTCGGGAGCGAGAGGTGGGGGCTGGGGTCGCCATTGAGGGGGGTGAGGTTGGTATGGTGTGGTGCAGTGATGCGCAATCGTATGTTCCGCTCCTCGCTCCAATCTAATCTTTCTTTGTCCAATTCAAGACAATCTCACAACTTCTCCTTCTCTTATCCCTCTGAGGTTTGCTATAATCGAAATCCGTTCTGCGGTGTAGTTTTGTTGTGTTGAAAGGAAAGCAAAGCTACAGAAGAAAGAAAGATCCGCGCTGCATTCAAGGCGGGCGGGCGGTCTGGTCGCGAAAGTTCCCAAAAAAAATAATCCGGGGAAAGGTCTGAAAGGTTTCGGGTTTTAGCCGCATTTGGACGTCTCTTGTCTTGGTTAAGAGCCTCACTTTGTTTTACCACTGCCGTTTGAGAGTGGGAATTGTAATTTGGAATACGCTGGTGAATTTTCGTTTCAGGACTTTCTTGAGGATATTCTTGTGGTTGGGCTTATTTTCATTGAAAGTTGTATTTGGAAGAGAAGTCATGTACTGTTGATTAGCCCGGTCATTCATTCACCTCTTACATTCATCCTCCCACCAATTTCCCGCGCCTTCATCCTTACTGCAAAGGAAAGCTCCAGGATAGCTTCCAATCGATCAATACTTCAAGATGTAAGCTCTTTGGAATCGTCCCTTTTCGGTTCGCTCCAAGAAACCGTGATGCGCATGTGCTAAAACAGAAAAGGGTCATCTTCGCTTTAACAATCATCAATAAAGCCGGTGGACTTATCTACCAGAAAGACTTCGCCGATGGACTTAATAAACTCTCTATAAACGACTACCTCGTTCTTGCTGGTACATTTCACGGGTTCGTCTACCTGTCTATTCTCCTCCCCCAATCCCAAACCCCCCTCTTATACCACACACACCCAACTAACCCCTCCCTCCCCCAGCGTCCACGCCATCTCCACGCGACTCTCCCCCGTCCCCGCTCCCCCTCCCTCCGCCGACGAGCGACCGCTTCCTCCCTCAGGCATCGAAGTCCTCGAAACGTCTCTCTTCCGCCTGCAATGTTTCCAGACGCTGACCGGCACGAAATTCCTGCTGTTCACGGAACCAGGACAGCCGAATACGGAGAGTGTGATTAGGAAGATATATGAGTTGTATGCGGATTATGTGATGAAGAATCCGTTTTATCAGCTGGAGATGCCGGTTAGGTGTGAGCGGTTTGAGAGGAGGGTGGAGGGTTGGGTTAGGGGGGTTAATAGTGGACGGTAGGGGAGAGGAAGTGGTGAGGGGTGAGGGAAGGGATATAACTGAATGATTGCCGGGTTGAGGGTATGGGGGGAATGGCAATGTTAGAGAGCATGCTGCTTGACGGCTGGGGGGTAATGGCAGGTGCAATACTAGACATGCGATACTTGTAGGAAACGACCCAGTCAGGCAACCCTAGACACATCATGAAGATACGGCTGAAGGAAGGATAGATTCTACAGGCATCTACGGCAGGAGTAAGGAGTTAGGTTAGAGATGACTTGTTCAAAGAGCCAAATACCATTATTTATGATATCTACTGGTACATACCAAACGCCAGCTGCCATGCAAGTCCCGGCCGTTCATCCATCATTGCAATGAATTGCATCGCATCGCATAGCATCACATCCCACCCAGCTCTATTCCGTATCCATCTTATCCGTATCATCATCTTTCTTTCCACTTCCACTAGGTTCACCATCCTTGTTTAACAAAGGTTGTGAAGCCTCTTCTTCTTCCTTAATCTCCGGTAACGCAGCCTTAGCTTCCGCCTCAGCTTTTTCCTTGTTCTGTTTCTCCACTCTAGCTTTCTCTTCCTCCATACTCATTCTCAATGCCAATGCCAATTCCGGATCAATACTTGGATCAATACCGAACTCGAATCCTCCCGCATCTCCACCAACATCCGCTCCTCCCATTCCACCAGCACCCGAGCTACCGTCTCCGTTCAGAATTGGTGATGTGATCAGTTGATCACTGAGAAGTCCAGGTCCAGGTGGAATGATTGCAAGATGTGATCCATCGCCTCCCTTAACATTCTCATTGAATGCCTGTAATTTCTTTGTAACATCATCATCGAGCTCTCCAAATACGACGAAATCGATCGAGACGTTGTTCTTCTTCATCTTCTTTGCGAGCTTGACGAGCGTTTTCTCATCTTCGGGAATGGGCGAACATGAAAAGACAATTATGCGTTGACGTTGGGATTTGTTCTGTCGATGCTTGAGCGCCAACTAGTTACATGTTAGTACTGGCATTTCCCTCAAGCTTGAGCTCCTAAAAGGCAAAGGGAAAACTTACCCCAGCAATTTGAATACCAGTAGCCAAGTGACTTTCCCCGCGGATCTTCGTCTTGGTTCGATGTAAACCTTCTAGAATCTTGCCGTGATCCGTGGTAAGAGTGACGAGCACTTCTGGTCCTTTGCCTCCCATAGACATTAAACCCACAGATGATTCAGGGTTGGCTTGTGTGATGGCGGAGAAGATGAGAGAGACGGCATCGGATTGTGCTTCATAACGAGTTGGTGTGTAATCTCCGTTTCGACTGCTTTCGCTGTTGTCCACCACTACCATTACTGCTTCGAGAACCATCTTGTCTAATGGGTTGCCGTTAGGCTATGAATGTGCGGGGTTGAGGTTGGTTGAGGTTATTGGTACCAGGGTGGTAGGAGGATTGCTGAAGTGGATATTGAAGTGATTGATGGCGATGGCGATGGCGACAATGATAGTTAAGTTGTTCCTGGTACGTAGGTAGCTATGGTTTGCGCGTAAGGTTACAGTGTTGTTAGCTTTGATTAGCTTCGGCAGCATCCCTGTAAGCTTTTTCTTTGGGGGGAAGTCCCAATCTGATTAGGCTAGATTACACCACTACCAACCTCAGAAGCGATTTTGATAGCCTTGAACTTTTGTTTACAGTACGAGTACTCCGACAGCACCTCCAGTACGATATTCACCAACGTCAACTCATACAACGAAAGAATTATTGTACATTCGCAGTGAATAGAGTTCCTGAAATACAACCAATCAACGCAAGCCCGACGAATTTACGCCTTAAAACGCCAACTCCGCATAAAACATGCCACCAACGCGATCAAAGAAAGCTCCAGTCTCTGTAGAAAGACAAGAAGAAATCCCCGAATCACCTCAATTACCTGTTACGAAGATTCATGAGGACGCCATGCAGACCCCTAATCAAAGTCCCGCAAGAGCTGGACCGGCAATGAGGATTTCGTTAGGACAGAAGCAAGCTCTCATCGATAACTTGCAGCTGGAAGGTTAGACCTTTCCCCGTCCTTGACACGTCGAAATAGTTGCTAATCAGCATTCTCATCAGTCACTGAACGCGCAAGAAAGCTCCGCGCACAATATAATGTACAAGCGCAAGGATTGAAGACGCGTATTGAAATTCGCGTCAACCGCATCCCAATATCACTACGTCGAAAAGACGTTGGAGAATTATGGAACAAACATAACAACACTGGCACGAATGCATCGCGATCGCCTCTAGGACCTCCTGTTCCCCCTAAAAATTCTCACAAGAAGGTTCTGGTTGATGACGCCCAACCCGAACCAAGTACGCGTCAAAGCCCTGTGCCCGTTGCACGTGCAGCGAAGAGAACGAGGTATGTTTGTTTATCTATGAATCTAAATACATGACTGACATAGAATTAGTGTCGAGGCTGCTCTCGATAAAGAGAATGAGCATATTGAAAATCCGAAGAAGAGAGCTAAAGCACCACCTATTCTACCTGAGCGTACCACCTCGCGCATGAAAGACCACCACCCTAGTCAAGTCCTGTCACCGAGATCCGCCAACTCACGCACTCTCCCAGTCTCGCCGATCCGTCCAGCATCACCCAGCAAACCATTTTTATCGCGTCCAATCTCGCCAATCAAGCCTATGGTGTCCCTCGCTTCGACTGTCGGTGGAGGTACACTGACTGCTGGTATGGCCGATAAAGCCAAAACCACCCGAGCTACTGGAACCCGCAAAATCTCACCACACACAAACCCAGCTGGAGCAGCAACCGGACGGGGAAGGAGAACAGCTTCTGCGACAGCAGGTCCAGCACCAAAGGTCGGGAAAGGAAGAGGAAGTTTGAGTGAGGAAAGTAATACAAGCACTGGTACAACGATTGTTAGGAAGCCGGTTCCAGTGAAGAAGGCTCCGGTGAAAAAGACTGTTATGGGCACGATTAAGGGAATGGGAGCTACGAAGAAGGCACCGACGGCTAGTACTGCTAGTGGTGGGAGAGTTTTGAGGAAGAGAGGATGAAAAGTTTATGAATTAGGAGTTGTTCTGAGGTTTTAAGATCGATGTTTGTTTATTGACTTGGTGTATTCTTAGCGATGGAGTTTGGTTGTGCTTGGGTAATTTCATGTATCGGATTCACTTCACGAGGCAGGATAAAGGGCATGGAGTAAATGTGTCTTTCGCATCTTTATAAAACTGAAAAAGCTCTCCGGATGCGATCTCAACATGCAAGAGTTACATTCTAGTACTATATTTGGCTCAGTAATATCATCATAAATATTTTCCGGCCACATTCAATCGCAGAGCTCTCATCCAACTTCCCCAACCCGCCCTCCCATCCAAACCCTCACTCAACCCTCCGCATCCGCCGCCTTCTTCTTCTTCGGCTCCTCCAACACAATATTCTTCCCCGGCACATCCTTCCACTTCCCCAATATAAACTCCTTAATCTCCATACTCAAATCCCCCTGCACCGTGATCTCCTGGCCTCCGCCCGCAACCTTCGTCACACTACTCCCCGTCGCGAACTTGCTCCCAAACTCCTTCGCCACCTTCTTCAGCTCTAGCCCAAACGCATCCAGTCCCTGCACCTCAGTCACGTATTTCCGCTTGTTGCGCTCAACCCGCTTGATGCGCACTTTGGAACTGGCGAGTACTTCTTGCTGCTTGGCTTCTGCGGCGGAGGCTTTAGAGGCTTTTTTTAATGCGTCTTTTTCGGCGCGCTTTTGTGCGTCGACGCTGAGGGTGGAGGTTGCGGCTGCGAGGGCGTCTGCGGGGGAGGTATTAGTAGGGGGGGTGGGAGGTTGGGTGGAAATGCAGTGTATATATGCGAATGGGAAAGCTACCTTCTGACCATAACCTTTCATACATCGTGGGATGATTCTTCTGAAGCCATTCTTGACATTTCTTCACTGTGCCGCCATATTCGCAATACTACTTCCTCATATATCAGTATAAGGCGGGGGAATGGTTCAGTGGTGCGTATGTGAGTCGTACCTCTGGTGGCATGGAGCATACTAGAATGTGGTATTAGCTGGTGGTGAGGGGGAAATCAGGATGGCGGGGTCGTGTGGTTACCTCCGCAGTAGATGACATTTCTAGATTGAGGCTCTGTGGGACCGGCGGATGATTCTTCGACGTCTGCCATTGCTGTGTCTTCCTGTTTGTGGTGAAATATGTTGTGGTTGTGGGTACTTTTGATTGTTATATAGCAGGATTGTCTGGGTACATACAAAGCATACAGTTCTATCCTATCGAGGTCATGGATGGTGGGGTACTTTTCGGAGCTATTGGTGGATTAGCGGTTGATGCGGCCGCCTGGTCCAGCGGTCGAAGAATGATGGCACAAGATTTGACTCTCTCGATTGTAGCCTCAAGATACCGTTAATGGCGGTTTCAACTTCCCTTGAATTTCACGATGCGAATTACGGTTGTATCACTGTTAGGATTTCGTTATGGATATAAACGTGTTTGTACGAATGCCGTTAGGTGATCACTAACAGACCATATTGTTTTGATTTTGATAGAAGATTCTCATCTATGAAACCAATGCCGCATGCGTATCAAGGTATAAGCCTACGAATTTAAGAATTTGCCTCCGATAACTCCATGTCAAACTGAATAGATGCTCATCAAAGGGGAGTAGTACCCTGTCGATCTCATCGATTGGTGAGTTTCTGCCACAACCCACATTTAACGACTTCCACCGAAGTATGAACCAGTGTTCCTCTACAACCAGAACATGTTATGGAAGACTTTCGCTACTCCAATGCCCACCCATAGATGCTCGCGAGCGCTTTTGAGATGCTTAGATTCATGATCTTAAAGTGTGAATTCCAAGATCAGCGCCGCCACTCCAACCGCTGTAGGAGTTGTCACAGACGTTCCTGGTTCGAGCCGGATGGTCCAGATTGCCACATTTATGTGATGCTTTACTTTGTTGAGATTCTTTATGAAACTCCTGTGCCCCAGGGTCTGCAAATCTTCGAGTTCCACTGCGGCTGGTTTTGTGTTTCGTCAGGCTGTTTTCTGAATTGAATGCCGCGCTTTCAACTCATCAGACGCCTACTTGGTGGAATGTCAGTAAGAGCTGCGACGGAATGAATGACATTATGGTTAATAGTGACTCAGTCGTGTTGAGCTCCGATGTGGAGAGTTGTATCAGCTAAAACTATGTGACTTAGGCGACTTCAGTTGCTTAGACGATGATAAGACTTATGTGTTTTGGAGACGAACAAAGAATATATTACTCTTCAGCTGTAGGGGTCTCTGATGTAGCAGGGATCGTCCCAGCTTCTCTCTCACCATGTTAGATTTGACGGCATTCAACACGATTACCAAGAATACCAAGTTATAAATGTATGACACAACCCTAGTTCGAAGCCCGAGGCTATTTGAGCAGTGCACCGATCTCCATACTTGACATCCTCTTGGTTCGGCAACGGGTAGGTCCTTGACGTCTCAGAATAGGGGTCCTTCGTACGGCCAAACGTCTGCAATAAACTCTTGACTAGAGATTGCGGATCACAGATGGAGAACATTCAAGAGTCAAGACTATCAAGTGCTGAAATTCTAGCTAATTGGCGAAAAGGACATTTGAGTTGCGTAGTACTGCAATACTATGCCGCTATGGGGCTGGCAGCCGGCTAGAATATGAATCGATCAAGAGAAACCCAGCTACGAAAGGGCAGACATGAATGCGCGGTATGGAAGACAATTCTTGCCGCGAAGAATTGAATGGATGACTTTCACTTCAACAAGTCAACACGTATTGTGAAGGGAAATGGTAGTTTGGCTCATGCCAGACCAGAGGATTGGCTTCCCACCCAGCACCTACATACAAACTGGCTTTAAAGCTACTTCATTGTTGGAACCAAACTATCGAAGATCTCATGAGCTACCATGCTTCGAATTTGTCCGCTTTTCTCCTTCTCACTAGAGAAAGAAGATCCTCTCACGTGAGAAATCATATGCGCTGTGCATCTTGTTTGTTCCCACATGAAACAATTGAGTGAAGACAATACAGAAGGATGTTGTTACTATACAGCCTCCTTCGAAGCGCCCGTACAAAGCTCTCGTCAGCGTCCAGCGGGGATGGGAAGTGGACTATGCGGAGTATGAAATATACCAAAATCGAGCTCGAAAGACACCTTGGATGCAGCTGTTCGAAGACGAACAGCGTCGATACCATTTCATTGAATTGTGTTGATTTATGTAGTGTAGTTCAGAGAAGCGACCGCTAAAGAACAGCACGGCGCAACACGCTGAAGCCTAAGCGACACTAAAATCCGCCGTTGCAGTACCGTGTCTCAAGCAAACGACATCCCCACCTTAAGATTCCTAGACCACCAAAATTATACATACAACACAAGCGCCGACAAGATCCAACAGGACGCCTAGGACTTTTCCAAACTAAGATATGCGCACTGTATATTATTCCGCTTCATATCATCGGTGACAATGGCAGGACCTTCTCCTTCACCACATAAACCACGCGGGCAACGATCCAAAAAAGTTCTCTTTAAGGACAGCGATGCTTCAATGGCTACACCAACATCTCCTACGGCTAGGCGCACAAGCGGAAACCAGCCAACATATCCCTTAGCTTCTTTACTTTGGTCTGCTCGCAGTTCAACATCACAATGGGTTGTACTTCCTCTGATATTAATGGCCGTGGGGCTCTTTAGATGGGCTGCAGGTCTTTGGGGATACTCTGGTAAGTTCATAAAGCTCTGAAAACACACCAGCATTGCTAATCTTCTGCCATAGGATTTGAAAGCCCCCCAATGCATGGCGACTACGAAGCTCAGAGACACTGGATGGAAATCACAACACACCTTCCTATATCACAATGGTACTTTCACGATCTCGAATGGTGGGGACTGGACTATCCTCCCTTGACAGCATATCACAGCTGGCTCCTGGGAAAGATTGGAGGCTTCATAAATCCGGCATGGTTTGCTCTTTACAAGTCCCGAGGGCTCGATGATCCAGCTATGAAGGTCTTCATGCGCGCCACGGTTATAGTTTCGGAATACTTGGTCTTTGTGCCGGCTGCTGTCATCTTCATTCGTCGATTGAGTAAACTCGAGGCAGTCAATACCTGGACAGCTTCAATTGCACTGACTGCGATCCTCATGCAACCTGGATCTATCCTCATAGATCACGCCCACTTCCAATACAACACCGTGATGCTTGGCCTAGTCGTAGCCAGTATGTCTAGTATCCTCGCTGGCAGATACATGTGGAGCTGCGTCTTTTTCGTTATGGCGTTAGGCTTCAAGCAAATGGCCCTATACTATGCGCCGGCAATGTTCGCATACTTGCTAGGAGTTTGCGTGTTCCCTAAAGTCAACATTCCTAGATTTTTAGGAATCGCCGTTGCGACCTTGATATCCTTCGCTCTCTTACTATTACCAATGTTCCTTGGCGCTTTGTATGATAAGCACAATGGAATTGATGCTCGACCCGAGCTCGACGGATACGCCGCGCCACTTCCCATTCTCACTCATCTTTCGTACAAGCTGAACTCTCGTGCTTGGTACTATCCTATTGTCCAGCAGTCCGCTCAAATCATTTATCGAATTTTTCCATTCGCTCGCGGTTTGTTTGAGGACAAAGTAGCCAACTTTTGGTGTGCTTTGAATGTGGTTATAAAGCTCCGAAAATTCGACCAGGTACTCCTTCAACGAGCGTCCCTCCTGCTAACATTGGCCGCTATCACACCTCCATGTCTGATCATTTTCCTAAGGCCAAGAAGAGAACTCCTACCGTTGGCCCTCGCTACCACTGCATGGGCGTTCTATCTCTTTGGTTTCCAGGTCCACGAAAAAAGCGTCCTCCTACCGTTGATGCCCATGACAATGTTGCTTGCTAGCCGAGGCGGGCTCAACAAGGGTCCCAGATCCTGGATCGCATTCGCTAACGTACTGGGTGCTTTTACCATGTTCCCATTGCTTCAACGAGAAGAATTGCGGATCCCTTATTTTGTTCTGGTCTTCCTGTGGCTATTCCTTCTCGGACTTCCGCCATTTGCCTTTGAGGTGTATGCACAGTACAATGATGGTAATTGGATCGGTTTCGGCACAACGCTGATTCACACGCTTTTCTACGAAGCAATGCTCGGATGGCATGTAGCATCCGCATTCATCTCGCCTCCTAGTGGGTACCCGGACTTCTGGGTCGTGCTAAATGTTGGGGTTGGCGTGTCAGGGTTTGGAATTTGTTATCTATGGTGTTTGGGAAGGCTGTTGAAGGGAAGTGGACTGATAAACCTCGAAGAGCCGGAACAAGTGAGGAAGAAGACTCAGTGATCATTTTATAAAATCGCCATATACCCGCTTGAGATGTAGTTTTCGTTTTCTTTTCATGTCAGAAAAATATGTACTTGTACAATACCTTTTAACGTTATTGGGCCGACATTTACGCAAACAATCAGCGTTTCTCCACTGTGCCCATCCGCAATGTGCTTTCTGCCACATGATTTAGTTCGACTGCTCAAGGTATTACGAGATGTAAGCAGGCAAGGGGAACCTCCCACGTTCGGTTTAAGGCTGTGATAAAAATGGGTATAGTTGTAAGTACAGGGCCGTTAATGGAAGCATTACCGAGAAGCATCGGCCACTATCAAGGCATTCACGCCATTGTCAAGCCTTATGTCGCTTTCCGATCAATCAAACGTCGCCGCCCCCAACTTTATATGAAGAGGCTTTGGAACCCGTAAAGGCTGTGGAACGTCCCCGGCTATTGATTTCTTTTTTGTCTTTCCTTGACGAGGATTACATGTTGGCTCATGTTGGCTCCATGCTAGATCTAGGCACTCTTGCAGCAATCCGGTCCTAGAGCAGGTATAGCTGATGCAGGAAGTATGCTTCCCGTTCACCTGCTAACACGAAGCTGGTTCGCTGCATGCATCCTGCATCCTTCGAAGTACTTGGTACGTACGAAGCTCTCCCAAAGGGCCAAGGTGCGAGATAAGCCGTCGTCTTTGTGCCTTTCCGTCTGATATCCATAGCCACGTTGTTAATCGCCAAGACCGATAGTTTTCTGGATGCTGGCCTGATAGAGGAGAAAAACGAAGGGATAATCATGCTTCTTTCTTACTCAGCCGCAAATTTGCGTTGATCGCTCGCAAACAATTGCTTTGTCAACTGCCAGGTACGGCCTGGCTTCGCCTTTAATGGGGGCTGGTACGACTACCAGCAGTTTGTTTTTGGTTCATAGCCTTCTAGTCGTTGGTCAAAGTCTGGTCACTTATTCACTTACCCACCACCGACTCATACCCTCCCTCCCGTTGCACCACCCACCCCGCATGCAAGTAATCGCTCTATTCTAACTTACTGCTCGGTCGCACGTTTCGTTTTGATAGAATCCGTTTCTTCCTTTTTACCAATATGACAGTAGTTTGTTCTTTCATCAAATCAACGGATTAATTTCAAACGTCGCTCAATATGATGTTTCTGAAACTTTGGGCGGCCATTGGCCTCTCGATTCTTACTGCCTCGGCTGCTGCTCAGGATTCCTCGTCCTTCAATACGGCTACAACCTCACGGTTAAGTTCGAGTTCAAGTGCGACTCGGAGTGCGAGTTCGTCGGCTTCGACTAATAGTTCTGCATCTTCATCTTCATCTTCATCGAGCTCGACGACCACGTCGAGTGCGGCCGCTGCGACGAAAACTGTTAGTGTCGGTGCTGTAAGTTATCACGATCGTGTTTCTTCACGAGGCTTCAATGCTTACTTTTGCGATTCGTAGGACGGCCTCAACTACTCTCCAAATAAGTTGACCGCGAACGTCGGAGATATCATTGGTATGTACTATTCATAAATATATGAACTTGATCATTAACCTTGGTGCTAGAATTCCGATTTTATCCTCAGAATCATTCTGTCGCAAGAGCAGAATACAAGCAAGCATGCATCCCATATGAGGATACTGGCGCTGGCAAAGTCGGCTTCTGGAGTGGATTCGAACCTATTGCTATTGTCTCGAATAATGTTAGTCCTTTATATCATCCCAATGATTCATACCGTCTCAATGGTTCACACCATCTCAATTATTCATACCCCCTCAATGATTCAATCACGCTGACAGCATCATCTAGCCACCAATCTTCAACCTATTGATTAATGATACAGAGCCCATCTTCTTTTACTGTTCATCACCTGGAGCTTGTATGGAGGGAATGATCGGTGTTATCAACGAAGTCCGTTCACTTGCTTTATGTATCTTATGGTAAACTAACATGGCCATCAGAATGCAACCCAAACCCTCGACGTCCAACTAGAATACGCGCTGAACGCTACCCTCGAATTCTCTCCAAACGAGTATTTCCCCAAGGAAGTCGCCAAAACAACCGAGGCTCACTCACATAAAACCCTCTCCGGCGGCGCCATTGCCGGAATTGTCATCGGGGGTGTCGCCGTCCTCGCTCTAGCCGCCGCCGTCATCTACATGTGTGGCCGTCACCGCACCATGAAAGAGATCGTCAAGAACCCCGCCAATCCCCAGTCAAACAACCCTATGAACCATCACTCTTACATGTCCGAACCCGCAATGTCAGAAGCGCATTATCCCAATAAATTGTCGCCCGGTCTGGCAGGAATGGACGGTGCCTCAGGACGATTCTCGCCGCATAATGGAGGCGGATATCCACATACTGAGACGGATAGTTTCAGGAGCAGAAGCCCGCCCGTGGAGGAGATGGGTATGGTCAGGAACGGCCAGTACCAAAGTGTACACAGCGGCAGCCAATTAGGATCTCCTGGATTTCCGAGCCCGTCATGGTCGTATGACACACCAATGGCTGCACGAGCTCAATCCCCCCCACTACCAGAAATGGAACATCCGAGTGTAACGGAAGCTTTGAGGTATGCTTTTCTACACCCGATGCATATTTAGAATCAAGACTGACCCAAACCGTAATAGAGCGCAACAGAAAGAACAGCAAAACTACGGACAAGGTCCAATTGAACTTCCCGTACCGAGTAGGAACGCAAGTATGAATACAGGGGGGCCGTCGCCGAGCAGGGAACGGCCATTTTCATATACCGATAGCGAGAGTGGGTATGCGGGGATGAGGCGGGATGAGAGATAAATGGAATGGACGAAAGGCACTATTGAAGAACTGGGATAGGACGGGACGGGGCAGGGCAGGATTCTAAAGCCGTGGGCAAATAACCACACGGGGAGGTTGGAAGTCAATGAGGAGTTACTTGGATTTCTAACGGCCATGAAGGGAGGGAAAAAGTGGCGAACGAAAGGATAGCGGAAATGAGCGAGCGAGCGTCTGTCTCTCCTTCTTCTTTCGAGCTTATGCGTGCTCGGGCCTGGCATGGGGAAGGGTCTTGGGAGGTTATGATCTGATTGATACCACTCTCTTTTTTGGTTGCCGTTGTTGTGGCTGTTGATATCTGTACACACTTAACTTACTTAATTAGATCTATCTATATGGGAGGCGGCGGGATGGAGGATTTTGAAAATACAAAGTTAATTTTTTATTTTCTTGATTGTTTGTAGTTTGTTTGGTCGGGGAAAGGAAGGGTAGGTGTGATTGCTTTTGGCCAAGGAGTGAGTAGACTGATGTTCCCCTTCGAGGTTAGATGCAGCCACTACCTCCATCGCAATCTCCTTCCATAATGGAGTCGTACACCTTGCGTATGGGTATAATATATCAATATTCCCGATCTCTGTCCTGTTCTATACCTACCTACCTCCAATCACCCCAGACTTCATCATTCCACTCCCTGCACACGCATACACGCATACGAATAAACGCCCTCACGTTACGGTTACATCCCGCCCGCCTAAGCTTTCCCTACCACATCAATTCGATTCACTACCGCACTGCCCTTCCCTGCCCTGCGCAGCATCGTATCGTATCGTGTCCGTATCGCTCCTTCGCGGCACAGCAACGAGCCCTGTTCACGCGGATAAGGATGTGATGCGATGGTACGTCACGTTACATTTTGTAGACTGTCAGCACGGGAGAGGATCGGACTGGGGGGGGGGGGGAGGTTGTGGCGCTGTACTGTGCTGGGGGGAAGGGAGAGGAGGGGAATTTTGGTGTTGGGTGATGTTGGGTGGTGGGTTGGAGGGGGATAAGATGAATGGGAGACGGAGAATTTGATGGACGGACAGACTTTGGGGAATAACAGTTGGGGACTTGGGGGCAGTGAGAGGGAGTCGGCTCAGCCGGGGAAGGAGGGGAGGTAGGGTGATCGGGTGGTTGGTTGGGTGGGTGTTGGATCTGATCTGATAGGTTTGGGAGATGGAGAGAGTGAATAGTTATGTTTCGGAAGGGAAGAGGCGAGTTTGCTGTGGCTGATGCTGGGCGGAGCTAGACAGGTGATTGAAGTGATCTCGAGAGTTGAGTTATCGTTCTCTGGGTATGTGGATCGATTGTTTTAGATAGCTCAGGAGTGTGAGTTCCTAAGTATGAATACGTGAGTTAAGTTTGTTGACGCTGATTATCCAGTGAATCATCTGTCTCTTAGACTACGAACGTAGAGCAGAGTCGTCTGGTCAATATCTCGATATCACAACACAAGACAAGTTCGAAGGAAATCACACATATTAAATGGTATCAATTTATCCAACCAATGTTCCTATACACCGTCTAAAGTGCATATTCCATTTCCCATGCACGCCAGTATACACTCAATGGTATCGCCCCAAACTCCAAAAAGACGCCGATTTAACTTTCTCGAGTTCAAGAAACCCGAATATGACATCCATCCGCACTTGCTAGTACCAAAGTCACATCTTGACGCTCCTGTCCTACTTCCGCTATTGGGCGAGTGGGATCGCATTCGAATGTGCTGAATGTCTGAAGTAATCTTACGATTAGGTAGGATGCTTCTAGGAGGGCGAATTCCTCTGTTAGGACAATCATGTTAGCAAAGATCTTTTCCTCGCACACTCTCTCTCCATTCATACTCCCACAAAAGACCCGCTGGGATGAAAACAAAAACGCAACAAGACAAAGAAAGTAAAACTTACGTCCCAAACACACCCTCGGCCCTCCATTAAAAGGCAAGTACCCCCACCCGATATTCTTCAAATTAATCGTGTTGCTCTCATCCCCAGCATCCCATCGCTCCGGACGGAACTGCTCTGCGTCTTCGCCGTAGAGGTCCCGGCGTCGGTGCATGGCGTAGATGCAGTAGCCGACGGCTTCGCCTTTGCGCACGAGGATTGGTGCGGTGCCGGAGGGGCCGCCGCCGGAGGGGAGGGTGGTCATGCGGGTGGAGCTGCGGGAGTTGATGGGAACGGAGGGGTAGAGGCGGAGGACTGGTGGGGGGTTGGAGTGTTAGTTGGGGTTTGGTGGTGGGCGAGGAGAAGGGGATGGGGATAATAGGGAGGGGGGAGGTAATTGGAGGTAAAATTGGATGGAATGGAGAGACGGTACCTTCTTTGAGAACGTAGCTGAGATAGATCATTTTCTTAAGATCAACACGACTCGGTTGGCGGGAATTCGCCCCCGTACCAACTACCTCATCGATTTCTTTCCTTAACTTCGCAAGGACATGTTGATGTTTAACCAGTAACCGCCTATCACAATCGAATTAGCCATTACCCCAAACACACCATCCAGAAGAGAGAATTGCTCATCCACTCACATAGTCCAAGTCAAACAACAAGCCGTTGTATCCCTCCCCGCCAACAACATATTCAACATCTGATCTCTCAAAACCTTCACATCCTGCGTATCCTTCAACAACGCCCCCAAGAACCCGAAATCCCGCTCGGCTTTCTCATCTCCTCCCAAAGCCGCCCGCGCAACCATCGCCTCCCTGATAGTCCCATCCACAAACTCATGCACAGTCCTACAATCCTTCCTAAACTTCTTCCCCCCAATCAACCAATACAGCGGGCCCAGCCTCCCCCTCTGCGCCAACGTCTCCTGCGCCCCACGGAACGATTCCGCAAACTCTTTGGAATCCTGGTTCTGCGTGCCGAGGGCGTTCATCGAGCGTCCGAAGAGCAGAAAGGTGGTCGTGTCGAGGGTAAAGCGGAAGAAGAGAGGCTGGAAATCAATGTATGTGTGTGAAGGAATATTGCTGATCAACGCTTCGACGTGTTCTTGGATTTGGATGAAATGGTCGACGCGGTTGCTTAGAAATAGTGGACGCAGGAGGTCCCGTGAATGCTTCCAGGCGGGGCCATCTTGAGTGAAGATTCCGTTGCCGAGGAGGGCACCGAAGACATTTTGACGGTCGCCGAGACCAAATGCTGAGGGGGTTAGCTTATAAGATTTATGGAATAGTGGTAGGGGTAAGGACATACATGTGAATTGAGAGCTTAAGACAGCTTCGATGACTCGTGGTTCAACAGTGTCGATTCCAGTTTGTCCAAGGAGCTTTTGTTCAAAGGTTGGTGGATGCCTCTGGACGATGTCGACGAGGAATCTCAGGATTCTGCTTTCACGACCGCATTTAAATGCTTGGATAAGGAGATCAAGTGCTAGGGGCCATTTGTACTCGAGTCTGGCTAGTAATGGTGCGCATTTGTTGCTCTCGGCGAAAGCTTTCTCGCTCTAGGCATTGTAATATTAGCAATCTTGCAACTGCAGTGACCCAGGTGGAGCCCAGGTGGTCCAGATCGAAGGTGACAACTTACCCGTCTGCGTTGAAACTTATCGTAGATGTAACATGACGCATATACGATGAAGACTATAGCCGCGACACCAGTATAATCCAAACCCCCATTCATTTTGAAATTCATAAAATCAAAGACGGCACAACACCAAAGAAAGATGAAAATAAAATCGAAAACGGACACAGATACTTTTGTCGCAGCTCCTGAAGTTCCACCCGCTGTTTCGTTGGTCGATGATGATATTGGGTATCATGTCAAAAGGAAGATTTCTTTCAGATAATACCCGAACCAACATCTTGCTCACCCAACTTGGGATCAACTGATTGGGTATCTACCCGCGATGAACGTACAATTGATAGCAGTGGAGAGCCTCATCGATCACTGATAAAGTCTAAGCCATTCTATACAGCGGGCTTGCGGTCACTTGAAGGCCAACTCAAAGGCCAAAAGTCCGTAGATAGGAAGCTCCTCGTGGGGTTGATAACTAGAGTCTCCGTTCACCTCACCCTGCATCTGGTATAACCTGAAACATCTATTATTGTAAGACGGTGCGGAGATGTTGACCTAAAGATTGGCCATGAAAAAGGAGCTCGCGGTAGAAAGGGACGCTGGCGCATCGATAAGATGTATACGCCACGATCCATGTCTTAATGAAGGATAAGAATGCGTCTGGGGAATGTGCAGCGGTAAGGGTAGGCTCAACCTATGTTTCCCCATCGCTGGTCCGGACTTGAAGGGTGAAGGGATATCTTTTCTTCCTTCGGGAATACACGAACATGTGCTGGTAAACATGCAATAATTCGACCCTTGCTGAAATTTCGAAACCAGTGGAGAAACTCAACATACTCGCACGTAACGACTTCATCCCAGGAACGACAGCAGAGAACCGATAAGGCTGAGTGCGGCAGGTTGGTCTCCCTTCCGTAGCACCTTGTGTCTAATCGAGTATGTCTGAAGCCACGACCCAGGTAGTTGTTTCGCTGCCGAAGGAGCATATCAAACTCGAATGACCCGGAGGTTGTATAGTAAGAACCTAAATAGGAGAGGCCTCGATATCGACCTTCACTAGCTTTCTGAACAGTAATCCTACAGTAAACATCGTGTACTCCACAGGCTAAGAATTGAGACCTGGAGCTGGGCTGACTTGAGGTCTCTTGCCGCTTGTTTTTTGACCAAGGTTGACATCCGGGCCCACAAACCGTGCAGTGGCTTACCCGGTGGGATGGTTATCACAAACCCACTTCGCTTCAAGGAAGACCAACTCTGAAACCACAAAGGAGAATACAGCTAAGCTTTAAACAAAAGTGGGACCACCCGACCCGATCATCATCCGGCGGCTATCTCATTCTCTTCATTTCACGAATAGGACACAACCGGCGGTTCTTTCGAACATACCAAAACTTTTCTCCTACCGACCAGTTATTTTCCTTTCAGTCACTCAATGAGCCCTCAAAGCTTCTCCCGCGCTAATCAACAGCTTGTGCATTCCATGGAGCATCTAGTTTTGTGGAATGGAATACAGTGAATTTCGTGAGGAGCTTAGACCCAGCTCGCTAACTATGTAAGTTATCCCTGACGAAACGCGCTTGACCATTCCAGATTACTTCCAAAGGCTGGGGCTGTGCTGAATTCCCTGTCGTGCGTTGATATTGCTTCGTAAATTCTCATTGTCATCCATATTGACTCCAACGTCATGCGATACAATTTTCTGTCAACGAATATTTAGATCCAGAACCGATCGCTTTTTAGCCCTCGACGGTGAAAAGTCTGGTGAATCTATGCTTTCCAGCTGAGCGTGTTCTACGCACCAAGTTAGCCACGCTATCTTGCCCAGCGCAAAGGTTCACTGTACTCACGTGATAACATTTCTCTAGTATTATGATGTATCCATGAAGAATTTTTGGGCTCAGTTGTAAGAAGTAATGACGGGGCAACTGTAATGGTGTTAGGTTTTGAAGTATGTGAGTGGGGTTGGTCCAGTACAGTACATACCTTCATGGCGGCGTCGACCTTTTGGATCAGCGCATAACTGGCGATAGCATGCACCAAAAAAAGCTAAAATCAACATCAAGAACCCGACGCCGAGGTTGATAAGCGCCAAATTTGTACTTTGAAAACCCATGAGTAATGAAGTGGACATGCTCATCAACGCTCGTAACAAATGTACAGGAAGTACGAGATGAATTTGCTCAAATGTAAACATCTTGGAGAGTTCCGAGTCAAAAATTAAAGGAATGATTCGTTGCGTTCCAGTCTAAAGGATTCTAACAATGTATATACCTAATATCAGATCGTCCATTTTTTGTGATGTGTTTCGTCTCATATCGTTGCCGCTGGACTTATATTTTAGTGGGTCTGGGCACGACAATACCGCTTGGAAGGCAGAATTTGGGCGTAGACTTCCCTCAAGGGGCTAAATGTCGCGCGGAAAGATCACTTAAAGCAAAGCCACTTTTGAGCCCACCCCATCCTTTGATGCTAGAGGGATTCCCTCGAAGCCCCCGTGCAAGATCAGGATGCTAAGATGGAGGAAAGAAAGGCGCTCATCCAAATCCATGTTAGGCGGTGAGCTTATTGTTCCATATACGAGAATTTGAAATGCCTTTTTGCTAGAAATTTTCCTTCATCAGAACTTTCATTCAGAGTATATTCTCTTCCCAGTCGGTAATTCAGCCATTCGTTTTTCTGTTTTCACTGCACTACAGCAGGACTTGCAGCGAATAGATATCCGTCGCTTTTCTCTTTCAGTTTACTCCTGAGCACATTCGTTAATGCTAATATACAGACCCTTGTCTTGGGTTGAAGAAAGCAATAGAAGAGTATTTTTGTAGCCATGGCAGTCTCTCCCAAATCCCAAAAGATGGCCGGCAACTGGCTCATACGGCATCAAATTGGTAACGCCTAACCCTGTCCATATTTGCAGTCCAATGGTCCCTAACTTAGTGTCGACAGAACTATCTTTGACCTTGATCTCAACCATAATTTTTCTACATACTTTCCACGAACCTTCTCGACAATTCACACAAAAGTTCTTGCGACTATCATATCCTTCGCCCTCATCCGATGGAACATACATACAGGGCATCGACGACATATATTTTGTCCTTGCATGGGTGGTTAACTTTACAGCGCTCCGCGCGATATTAATCGACTGGATCTTAACACCACTAGGAAGAGATCTGGGAGTTGAAAAGAAGAACCATTTGAGATTTGCAGAACAAGCATGGCTGGTGCTGTATTACGGGACATTCTGGACTTTGGGAATGGTACGTACTGCGTCCAGAGAGACTCCCGTCTGCCCGCCGCGGAAGGTCCACAGCACAAGGCTAATTTCAGTCATAGCACCTATGGATCAATTCTGAATACTGGCTCGACAACAAGCAAATATGGGCAAGCTGGCCACAGAGGGAGATGTCTGGGACGTTCAAGTGGTACTACTTAGTCCAGCTCGCATTCTGGTTGCAGCAAATCCTTGTGATCCACATCGAGAAGCGTCGTAAAGACCATGCCCAGATGCTCACCCACCACATCATCACATGCTCGCTCATTTCTATCACGTATGTGTACCGGTATCTGAATGCTGCGAACGTGGTGCTCTGCCTCATGGACGTAGTCGACTTTGTATTTCCTGTAGGTGCCCTCCCTGCAAATGTATGGAAGCGACATGCTGACCTTGCAACCAGGTCGCCAAGATCATGAAATACCTTCGCCGCGAGACTGCTTGCAACGCCGCATTTGCGTTGTTTGTGATAACCTGGTTCATAAGTCGCCACGTAATGTACATCAAACTCTGTTGGGACATCTACAACGATGTGCCAAATCCCGAAACTTTCAGGTTCGGATGCTACGCCGGCCCCGAGTATAAAGATGTTTTGGATATCTCGCCATATGCCAACGGGCGCTTCGAATATCTGACATGGCCCTTTAAAGATGCAGGGGGCATTATCTGCGGTACTACCGAAGTGAAATGGGTATTCCTTGGAATGCTCTTGGCTCTGCAAGGACTATGTTTGATTTGGTTCGGCATGATAATGAAGGTTATTGTTGGTATTGTGATGGGAAAGGGTGCCGAAGACACACGAAGTGATGACGAAGATGAAATTGAGGATGAGGAAATGGAAATTGATGCCAAGGTCGGCACAAGAAGCCTGCTCGAGGCGAAGCTATCGACAAAGGCAGCGAAGGCTTGAACATTGACTGAAAACTGGGAAACCAAAGAAAATTCGAGAGCATTACCTAGAACCAGAGGTGTGCTGGAGAAGGAATTGCTGGAAACAAGAAGGGGTAAAAAGCCGCAGTAGATGTAAAATAGACAAATGCTGATGAACTTGTGAATATATCGAGGCTGTGTGTGATGCGTGCTGGAATTGATGGATGTGATTAATCGAGGTGGCTCTGTGGTTAAACTTCGAGCTTATGTAATTTGCGCGGAGTTCTGACTCATCAAACGACCTTTTCTCGGTCTAACGATTTTCGGATATACCATACCCCTAACCCCCAAGACACACCAGCCAACCTGTTCTACATTCCCAAACGCAGACAACACCCACCTACTCATCTATCACTTACTCACTCACCCTCTAGCAACCGGCTTCAAACGAACGTACAACGGCGTCTTCTCCCACAGCAAATAAATCTTCATACTCTCCGCCCACCCGCTACTTTCCTCTGCCAGCTGCATATCGAAGTTCCACAGCGTTCTTGCTAGAATCAACCGCATCTCCGCATATGCCAAACTACACCACATTAGCAAGCGCGTCTTTAATGAATAAAGAACAAACCAATCCACTTACTTCCTCCCAACGCAGTTCCTTGGCCCCAAACTGAATGGCTGAAAGGCCGCCTTTGCATCCCCAGCGTATTCAGGATCATCAAGCCATCGCTCCGGCGCGAATTTATCCGAATTCTTGAAGTTGAGAGACGCGTGGTGCGAGGCGTAGAGCACGCAGGAGACGTTGGTCTATGAATGGAGACAAGATAAGTATAGGTATCATACCAGCCACGCGTGCATTAGACCAGAGTCAACAAAAAAAGGAAAAACCTACCCCACCCGGAACCCAGTACCCCCCAATCCACTGCCCCGCTCCTGGAACCACTCTCGGACTTCCGAACGGTGCTGGGGGAAAGATCCGCATAGTTTCGTCGAGAACAGCGAGTTGGTAGCGGAGCTTATTGACACTGACGATATCGATTTCGTCCTCGTTTTTAAACTGCGTGCGGATCTCGTTGACAAGCTTCTCCATGATGGTCGGGTTCTTCAGGAGATAGTACGTAGCAGCCGAAAGTAAAGTCGCTGTGGTTTCGCTTCCCGCGAGCAGCAAGATGTAGAACGTAGCGGCGATCTCCTCGCGGGACATGCCCGTCTCCTTGTCGTTGTGCCTCACCACGTAGGTCATGAAGTCTTTGCGATCTGTTGGGCTGTCTAGTCTTGCAAAGACCTTCCCTTTCATAAGCTCGATTTGCGTTTTCCTTTGCTGCATCAACTTTTTCGGTATCAAGTGACTCAACAAGCCTGCAAATAGAGGAAATCGTCTGGTGGTGCCGACATACGCAGCGGCTTTGAATGATTTGAAAACATATGACACCCAGGGATGGTATTTAGTGTCGTTCAGACATCCAAACGCCTCGCCGAGCGTCAGGTCACCGATGATGTCGAAAGTGGTGAAATTATACCAAGACACCATATCCAATGGCTTCTCTCCGGCATTTTCATGAAGACGTTTGATGAGAAGATCAACGTACTTCTTGATAATAGGCTCCTGTTCCCTCAGCGCCTTTTCCGAGAACGCATGCGACAGCAGTCTTCGATAACGGCTGTGATCAGCATCGCTCTGGACGCTGAGTATCGAGGCGACGCCACTGGGCGGGGTAACGTATTGCACGGGATCTTTGGGAAACGAAGGGCGTCCTTGATGTTTCGAGTAAATGTCCTGAAATGCCTGGGGACTGCTGAAGGCTAATTCGTCGGGGGCCGTTCGAACAACTTCTCCGTATTGTTCGTGTAGCTCCGAGACCTTGTGTGGTAAACGTCCTTTGAGTATGTTTCTGACGCTGGGGATGCGTGATGCTGCGAATGATTTGGGTCCGGGGAAACTTGATAGAGGATGTAAGTATATGTTGTAAATAACTACTCCAACGAGGTAGACGGCTGTCTGTTAGGAATTGGTAAGCGTGTATTCTATTGGTGAGGGGAAGTGCATCGTTATCGCAATCTTACTGCAACTCCTGCGACGAATGTCAGCTCGACAAACAACCGAACCATTCCTCCCAAACTCATGTTTAACTCCATGATCTCAGACTTTCATCCACAGCACAAGTGTAATTAGATACGACTTGTATATTGAGCCCGGACAGCGGAAGGTCTGGCGCTGCGAAATTCCTATTTTACTAAATGTTGCATACACGCACGCTGAAAGTATCTTCTGCTACTCCTTCTTATACCCAGACGAGAAACACTTAAGGGATGAACGTCACTACATAAGTTAGATATAATTGGTCGCACAATATGGAGACACAACCCAATACAAGCAATGGAGCGGGCGCGGACAGGAACTTCTTCCCGCTTCCGCCGTGCGGGGAAATCCTCCATCACGTTATTTGATGTCAAGACTACGAGTATTTACCATCCACTTCCCTTGACAAATTACCTATTGGACGGTGAGATCGGATTAGTTATGGTGCTGTTTCATATTTATTTGGAAGGATTGATTCACAAATTGCCAGATATGGTATTAGGAACTCTGAGGACGGACAGCCACCTGAATCCGGGAGCAGATAGCACTGGACCACTCCATCTAGGCAACTATAATATGTCAATCACAAGCAGCATATTAGCGGTGTAAGAAGTTTGCAGATTTGATCACAGTAGTAGACGCAACTGTCCTACAACCCAGAAGTGGAGGATGTAAGTATAGGCGTGAGTAACCTCGCGGTAGCTCTTCTCAGGTCAAAAGTAGAGTTACGATAAAATATAACGTTAATGTCGCTGTAGCAATGACTATAAGTTCTCTACCTGAGTAGCCACTCAAAATTCAACTCCCCCCAGTCTATAATCCAGCTAATCTCAACAGACGCATCAATCATCTCTCTCCTCCCCCTCCCACCCCTCCTTTATACCTCCCTCCCCCACCACAACCACCCTCCCCCTCCCCTCCCTCACCCCCTTTATCCAAACCTCCCTCCTATGCGCCACACAAACCACCGTAAACCCCTTCTCCACAAACCCCTCCTCCACCACCCCACTAATCAACTCCTCCATCCCCGGATCTAACGACGCCGTAACTTCATCTAGTAGCACCATCGGTTTCCTGCCTATACACTGCCTAGATTTAGCTTTCACCAGCGCGCGACACAGTGCTAGGAGTTGTGTCTGGCCTGTAGAGAGGGAGGGGAGGAGGGAGAGGTTTGCGTCGAGGATGGGGTGCGGGTGCGGGTTGGATTCTAGGTGTATGTTTGTTGCAGCTGTAGATGCGGCTTGTAGGAAGTGTGCCCAAAGTTGTGTTTTTTCCAACGCGGAAATCAGGATTTCGTTTGGGAGGGTGCATGAGGGATCGAGATTGAAGCGTAGAGATTCGTTAGAGAGGAGGAGCGGATCTTGCGGGACGGTGATGAAGCAGCGTTCGCGGAGGACGTCGAGGTTGGTGGTTTTGATGTCGATGCCGTCGAGGGTGATGGAGCCGGATTGTAGCTCGAGAAGGCGGAGGAGGGTTAGTAGGATGGTGCTTTTTCCACTGGGATTGAGGTGAGTTTTCTGTTGGCAAACACCAAGGGGGAAGGGAATACATACCTGCCTGTACGGCCGCAGATGATGACTTTTTGGCCGGCCTTGATGGTTAGATTTAGATTCCGGAGAGCAACTGAGTCGGATCTAAGGGACGATACTGTTAGCCAGCTATCAGTACCACCGCCTCGATGAGTTCACTTACCCATAGGAAGCAGTGACATTTTTAAACTCAACCTCACCCCTCTCAGGCCAGGACTCCTCCGGCACCAAGCCGCCCACCTCACCACCCTCCACAGGCGTGCTTTCCTCCAACGATTTCAAGCGCGCAATCGCCCCCAGCGAAATCTCCAACGTCGTCCAATTTTCCACCAACTTCAACAACGTCGTGTTTGCCACTAGCATAATATTCAACGCAATTCCCACCTGCGCACCACTAACCCGGTCTTGATATACTACCGCGATAGCAACAACACTGGTAGCGACAGCCGCTGCTAGGAGATCGAGGACGATGTTGAGCCATCTTTGCAGACATAGAAGTAGATATTCTGGACGTTGGGCGTGGTCCAAACTGCTGATGTTGTCTTGTATCACGATGTCTGACCAGCCGAACGAGCGGATGGTCTCGAGACCTTCAATCTGGGAGGTGTTAGCTGCGGAAGTGTCATAGAGTAGAGTGGTTACATACTGATTCTAGAAAGCTTGAGAAAACGCCTGCACGAGCTTCGAGCTCTAGAAATCGGAGCTGGCGAGATGTACGGAGGTAGACTTTCTGGACGATGTAGACTACGAGCATACAGGCTGGGAGAGACACGGCGAGCCATTTTTGAGCGAAGAAAAGTAGTATGATTTGCGCGAAGAGCTTGCAGATTTCTATGGATGTTAGAATTTATGAGATGCTTTGGAATATGGATTTAGGTGCTTACGAGTTACGATAGTTTGAAGGGCCGAGGGCAGTTGTTTGTCCATTAGTTGGATATCCTGACTGAATCTAGATATCATTAGAGCTGTCATTTCTTCCGCACAGCATGGAATATTACCTATTCAAAATCGATCCATTGTCAGTTTGGGAGAAATAAGATAAAGGTGCGCTAATCCACGTTAATATCTTCTGGAATCCTTATGCTATCTTTTATGGGATAGAACAGACTAACCTAGTAATGATGCGCAGAAGACGCTCATGTAACCGCAACCCAGACTGCGGAGCTAATCGTATAATGACAATCCTAGCAGCAGTCAGCAACGAGGAACATCTAAAAGACCTACGAGAAACCTACCACATCTGAACGCTTGTCGAGCTCCACGACATGAATGATAGAAACAGATATCCGCAGACATAAAACCAGGTATTCTCACCACGCGAGTCCGTCCACAATTGCAGCCAGTATTGAGGTATAGTGATGAAAAAGGAATACAACGTAGTACAAATGACCAGGAGAGAAAAGTTCCTCCAGCCGACAAATCTTAGATAATATCCTAGATTTACATTAATCGAACCATCCAGTTTAGAGAAGAAAGAGAGGAGGGATTACCATATAGAGCCGAGTCTCCACTCTGTCTAGCAAGATCCAGTTCAGCTTCATCTTTTGCTCGGACCTGGGCAGTGAGTTTATCGAAGCTTGCTGACACTGCAGCGGTGGTATTTGAGGGATTCCCGGAAGAGAACTTCGCTATCGCTGCAGACTTGACTGTGATATCTTTCCAGTGGCCCTGATCTACGACTCCATGATTACCTAGAACTACGACGTGATCTACTGATTCGAAGTACTGAGCTACGCAGAGTTAACACTGCGTTCCAAGATATGCAAGGAGAACTTACAAGAATTAGAAACTAGAAGAACAGTAGTCTTCAAGCGCCGAAGTAGACCAGTCTCTCCGAATAAGTTATCGAAGACAGTTCGCTCCGTTTCACCATCCAATCCGCTGAAGGTGTCGTCCAGCAGAAGTATATCACATCTTGCGAACAATGCACGCGCCAGTGTCTATCAACGTCAACAGAGTCTCTACGTTCTATCTGATGGTACTCACCACACGCTGTCTCTGGCCTCCGGACAGGTTGAGACCTCTACTACCAATCTGTGTCTGATCTCCATCCGAGAGGGAGTTGAAATCATGAGTAAGACAACATGCACTCGTAACAGTATTGTACCATCCCTCAAGATCTTGGAAAACAGCACCTTCAACACCTTTGGCACCATAAATGACATCTCTGATAGTACCACTCGGTAGCCAGGGTCTCTGAGCGCAGTATGCTATCCGTTTCGTTGAGAGCGAAATCGATCCGCTGACAGGAACCACTTCTCCAAGAATAGCACGTAGCAAAGTGGACTTTCCGCAGCCAGTAGGGCCAGATATTATAGTGAGCGAGTTGAGGGAGACGTCGATGTTTACATTATCCAAAATTATCTGCTTATGACCGACTCTCAGCTTGCGGATTTGAACAGCGAGGTTAGGTTTTGTGAGAGGATCAAAGGACACATCCGAGACCAGACTGCGCCCAGGGAGTGTTCCTCGATTGTCTTGTAGAGATGGGCGAAGCAGGAATGATTGGATTCTTTCGAATCCAGCAAGAGCCGCCACTGCACGTGGTACAATCGTCATGACCATATTCGCCGGATGGGTAACCATACTTAAGATAGCGACCGTGGTGAACGCAGTCTCTGTATCGAGGGTGATACCGTTTGCCTGAGAGATCAAAGCAAAGATAGCTAGTGTAATGGCCGGAGAGAATATTCCAAGTGCATTAGCTATATCATTGTCAGCTCCATTATCCATTCATCAAATCACAGATGTGGTTTGCTGACCAGATGCATTATAATACACCATAACCCATCTAAGTTTCGAAGCTACTAAAAGCTCTGCTCCCCGTAATTTTTGCACTCGATTGGTTAGGTCATGTTGCAATCCAATCATCTTGACTACTTTCATGGAACTTATAAAAGAGCTGGTAGCACCTATACGACTCTGCGTCGCGGCGTTCCAGGCCTTTTGGCGAGGTTGTAAATTCTTCGCAACGAACCTGCTCATATGTGAACATACTACAGCCAAGATTTAGCATCTAGCCAGAAAACCGGAACGAAATACTGACGATAAATCAGAAAAAGCGGAAGAGGCCACACCCACCCGACTTCGATAGCCAGAAGTCTTATGCCTATGAGAACCTCGATGACTTGCGCCCAGGTTTCGTGAACCATGCCGGCAATCCCATCTAGACTATCCGCATCTGTGCTCATGAGTGTGGTGGCCTCCCCATCGTCATACGCGATGCCGGGCGACTCCATGGCCTTGTTGTGAATAAGCCCTACTAGGGCACTTCTTGTGACAAGTTTAAGTCTATTGAGACACTGTTGGTACACAGCCGTCGATAACTGCAGCTGAAAGTCAGCATCTCACCAAACAGCATAGGAAATTGTGTCTTACAGCAAGGCCGACATATATGCCCACGGCTGATACAACAAGCCAATACCCACGACTGCTTTCCATATCTGTAGGGTATGTCATCACGTATCGGATTGATTCTTTGATCAAAACAGGCTGTGAATAGCGAAAGAAGATCAAAAATAATCTCGGCATGATAGCAGCAACGAAGGCTTTCTTTTCGCATCTCAGCAATGCCAGAGGCAAAGTCTTCATGGTCTCAGGTCTAGCTACTCTTGTCAAATACCGAGCGGTTGATGGCCAAGTATTTACTAACCTCGCGTTGACCAGGTTTGTATAATTGCCGTTCTTGTAGATTCCGGGCCCATATTTCGACCCAGCGGCGGCATATCTTGGGTTACAAGAATGTTTCTAGAACCTTGTAGCAAGATAGGATTGATCCAAGTGTAAAACAACCTCCCAAGTAGACTAGCCGATTCTTCGAGGGGTTGGAGGTCGCTGGAGATATCAATCGAATAGCCTATATTACAACACTCGAGCACTAGGAGGAGCACGTGTACGGCACATCTCGCAAGTACAGGATACGACACTGTAGATAGAGCTGAGGTTCCCGACGGCATGGTAAGAAGGAGCACATCGCACATTGTTTCCACAGCAAGGTACAGAACAGTAACATCTGACGCCCTAGCAGATTGCCTCTGCTCCAGCACCAAAAGCAGACTCAGACCTAATGCAGCAGCTGACGAAAGCAGAGCTGCGATAAGCAGAGCTGCGATAAGCAGATCCACACGCTGCGCAGGTATAAAGATAACATCGATAAATAGAAGAAAGAACAACAAAATCCCCAGTGCCTGCAGTCGTTGTTGGCGTTATTTCATGTGGGCAGCAAGATATGAAGAACCCAGTGAGAAAAAACTAACCACTTTCAAGCATCCTTTCAAATTCAAGCCATTTTTTGTGCGAGAGCCACTCAGTTGACGAATCCTGATGGGGAGGTAGAGGAGAAACACTGCGGCACATGCCGCAGACATGAGTTTGATGATGTCTACATATTTTCGACTTCCCGAAATGAGGATGCGGGAAGCTGGGTCTTCGTTGGGAAACCGGTCCATGATGGATTTGTGAGATACCCACTCAATTGACAGGTCGATACGTGACAGGAATTTCTTGATTGATCTGTCGATGCTCACCCAACTTCTCGATTTGATGACTGATGTTCACCCGGCCGTTTTGTCATGAGATGAGGCCCAGTCGAGAAGAAAGCAGCAACAGGAAATTTATTTCGAGTACAGAGGAGGTTTCTCTTGAGCGGTATCTGGTGGATTTTCGAGAGACAAGAGATACCCTTATCGGCTAAACCAAATTAGGCGGACTACAACAGTTGGAGGCAGGGGGTTTCGTATTCTCGTATTCTCATTATAGGTAAAGATAGGGATGAGATATTGTATCAGGCAGATAAATAATTTAACACCTTCTTTGTACTACGCACTAAATCAAGCAGACGCTGTAGATGAGCCCATTCTTTCATTCCCTACCCCTCCAAAAAACCCCTCAAAATCTCATTAACCTCCTCCGCCCTCTCAAGCATAACCCAATGCCCAGCGCTCACCTTCTCCACCCTCAAATCCGTTACCATCTGTTTCATCTGGTTCGGAAAGTCCGCCATCGCACTGATAATATTATCCGTTGTGATCAGCAACGTTGGTTGTTTAACTTTCGCCGCCTCAGGTGATAGCTCTGCATTCCATTAGTATACTATCACAAACAGATGGATAGGTGGGTAGGAATGTCAGAAAAGAGAACATCATCATACCTTTCTCATCCCCCTCATTAACCCCCTCCAACGGCGCCACATACCAATTCCTCGCCGCGTCGAAGCCTCCGTTCTCAGGGGAGAAGTAGTCTTTGAATCTCGCAATCATCTACATCAAAACATCAGTCCCATCCTCATCCCTTCAGAGCATAAAACTCACCTCCTCCGTAACCCAGCCCTCAAAATCCGCAACCTTTCCCTCCTCAATCCACTTCCCGAACCCCCCCGTCGCTCCCATATGATCCTTGATCACTTGCGGATCATTCGAGTAGAAAAGTGACATGACTGATAACGGCTACACCACACCACAAATTAGCATCTCATCTTCTCCCCCCCCCAAGCAAAAAAAAATAACCAAAGCACTTACCGCCGCTCCCATCCTCCCTCCCGCCCCTCCTTCCCCCATCTCCAAAAAATACCCAAACCCCTCCCACCCCACCCCCCCTTTCATCCCAGCATTCATCCCCCTCACCACCTCCCAACTCAACCCCCACCCGGGCGGACTATATCCAATATCCAAAAACACTACTTTTCCCACTCTCTCAGGATGGTAATTCACCAATCTAGACAACAGTGCCGAACCCCAATCATGTCCTATACCTACTACTTCCCTAATCTGTTCTTTATCCAAAATCTCAATAAGGTCTTCGACCATCGGTTTGTATTTATACGCCGAGGGATCCAGTGGATGGGAACTCGGACCATAGCCTAGGAGATGCGGAGCTAGAGCGCCGTACCCGAGAGAAGTAAGGTATGTGATTTGCGCGTCGAAGTCCTGAGGGCCGGAGGGGAAACCGTGGAGGAAGAGGAGGGTGGGTTTTGATGCATCGGTAGGGGGTTGGTGCAGATAAGAGTAAGTGAAGGGGCGGGAGGTGGTGAGGGATTTGGTGGTTGGGGTGGACATTGTCACGGGGTTGGTGTGGGTTGGCTTGGCTTGGTTGGTGGTTGTGTGCGAGTTGTGACGTTGGAATTGAGTGTGGAACTAAAAAATGAGGGGGAGAGATGGAACTACTTATGTAATTATAAAATTCTACCAGCAGTATAAATTACTCGAGTGAGTAGCGGAGTTTCCTTCCTCCACGAATCCTTCGGTGTTGAAAGGTTGCTCTTTCCTCGAAGGATCAAGTACCTAAAAGTCCGCTGTGGATCCGCGCGGGCTCCGCGACACTAAGAAGTCCGAGGTATGGAAATATCGTCAGTTTTTGGAATGTATCGGAGAAGTTGGGCTAGGCGCCAAGAGGGATTGTGATATTGATGAGGTTGATTTTGTATTTTATTGTAGTGATGATGAAAAGATGCAGGAGTTTAATGGTGATACCTTGGTTTATTTCATCCATTCCATACAATGGTTGGGTTGTAGGCGGTTTCGGAGGAAGTTTGTCCACACCCACACAAACCCCAATATCTCATGAGCAAATCTATCACTTCCCGACTACTCCCATGTCATTGTAGCCGTCTCTCAAGAAAGACCACCACGAACATTATGCTCCTTGTTGACCACGTCGTCCCCATAGTCTGTCCGTTTCTCCACGAACAAACCTATCCTATGCACGTTCTCAAGACACTCTGTGAAACAAACAATCCTACATCACAAGTCAGTATCGCACACTCACGAACTTTCAGGTCACAACTACACGCAGCTCTCATTCCCACCTAAACACAAGACACACAGTTACAGAAAACAACGAATTTGGATATCAGCATTTCTCGTTCTCTCTAATAATACCAACGCTCGACGCTTGCTCCACTCAGCTTATGAACAGAAACCTCTCATCTACTTGTGTATTCGCAACACCCAGTAATGAATTTTCCACGTCCCAGCCTAATCAGAGAGTCGCAATTCCCACGCGATAATCCCATCCCATCCCATCGCTCGAGGAGTGCCCTAGTCTCATCTTGCAAATAAAATTGCTCCCATTCCCACACCCACTCCTTCGCTTCCAACGCATAAAATTTCAATCATAAAAATATGTTGCAAGATCCAAGAAGTTCGAGTGACATGTAAACCCCTCCGCTGCCCCAAAGAATATGGAAAACCCTTCGATAAATAACACAAAGACATAAAAAGCCGAAACGAAAAAAAAACCGTCTCTGGGTATACCCTCCTCCCAACGCTCTTTGCTATGCCAATTGCTGTGATGATGTGATGTAATTTCGTGTTCGTAGTCGCAAGAATTCAAAAAATTGTGTAATATACAAAAAGTCGGGGGGTTGGAATGTCGGTATAGTGTAGGAACACATGGTGGTAGTTGTTGGTAAAGTTCGTTATTATGTATTACAATCGTGCCGTATATATCATAGTGATGATAGTTGGTGATACGTCTAAGGCTCCTGTCCAAAGTCGTGTATGTGGTTGATTAATTTCTTCTCGATGTTCATTCAAAGAAAGACTCCTCGTCTACTAGACCTGCAATAGATCTATGTCAGTTGATATCATTCGTAAGTAGATGTTTGTGTCGTACGAGAATCCTCTTGTATCCTATTAACACTCGGTTTCTTCTGGCCAAGCCCCATATTCATGCCGAACATGCTGCTCTCTCTCCTCTTCGATTTTGGTGTAGCATGCTGCTCATTGTGCATGGTTCCAGCAAAGCTATCGCCACGGTTGCCATATTCTGGTCCAGCCATTGTACTGAATCCAGCGAAGCCATGTGCCTGTTGGGCAAAGGATTGTTGATTGTAGGCTGGTGTGGGAAGATCTTGCGCAAACTTCTGTCGACGAGGTGAACGAATATCTTCCGCAGATAGCGGCGGGGCACTGACAGTGACCTCAACGGGTGACTGGTTGTTTTCGATGGGGTCTCCGAAAATGCTGTCATATTGCTGAAGGAAAAGAGCAAATACAGGAGCCGGGATGTTGAGAGTAGGCGAGAAGACAATGCCAACATTGCGAACGGTCATTTTGTTTGTATCCGCGTGATTGATAATGTTGATTAGGAAGCCCGAGAGGTACTTGAGAAGTATGTTATTTGGTCGAGGTAACCTGTGCACCAATCCGTTCAGCGCACTGATTTTCTCATTGAGATCGTGGAGCTCTGTAACAGCAATGAACTCGAGATGTAACTCCCGAGTCAAGATCGTGGTCGGTAGTTCTCGCAAATAGAGTTTTAGGAGGGATGCCACGGCGTGAATGTCATAGTACTGATCATCAGTGACCAGGTTAATATCGCCCTCGGTGTTGAATCGTTCCCGAAGCTGTCTTATCACTATGTTAGATCCACTCAACCTAAAGATTCCTTCTTCGCTAGCAGCATTATGCGAATCCAGATACTCAATGCATCGGTAGATGACCGCTGGAAGCTCGACGTTGACATTCGCTGGATGATTGAACTTGACAGCCTCTGCAAGTGGTGTGCCAAACACAGGCCTGATAGGTCCATGTTGATCGTAGGACATTTGAGTCAGGTTAGTTGTCGATTCTTGTGCGGCTGCCATTTCGTGCAAATCAGTCGATGGTCTTGGTTTCGAGCCAAATCCAAAGAAACTCCGCTTCTTCTGCTTAATCTTCTCATCAGGAGCCACCATGAGCTGCTTATTGCCCCAAGGAGCCGGATCTTGAATGACTTGGGCATTTTTCGGGCCAGAGATAGACTTCATCGATTGAGAATGTGGCATGGACATGGGATCTCTGTCATAACCATGCGATGGAGGCGATGGCGTATCGGAGTTCTTCGACCTGGCTCCATGAGGGATACTTCCTTGCTTCGTTGCCTCGTAGCTGACACCTCTCAAGTCCATATCATAGTCAGTAGATTTTCCCTGACTTCCCTTTCTTCGCCCATGCGAATGTGGACCACTAGAGCTCTTGCGGCCATGGCCTGGAGAGCTTTCATCCTCATCATCCTTGTAATCAACATACCGAAGTAGGGCCTCGACCCACTCGTCGCGCTCTTGATCACTCTCAGCACAGAGAACGTGCCTTACCAAGCTCGAAGAATCCTTCCTCTTGGGCTCAAGAATGAGGAAAGCATGGCGATATTGATTATCGGCATCATCACCATCTGCCCTCGAAGGTGACCCTTCGGCGTGATGCTGTTGCTTTCCGATCTGTGCATTTTGAAGCTTAATTGCGCCGAGATGGGGTCCACCAGGGGACTCGTAGTATTTGAAAACGGGGCCATCCAAGACAAAGAATCGAGCTTTCCATCCGCCGAAGTTCTTGCCTCTCTTCGTCAGATAACCATTCTTGAGAGGCCTACCACCCGGACCAGTCCTAACAGGGCTCTGAGAACCTGTATCACTGCTGGGAGTCATGTCCTCCGCGTGCGGCTCCATCGTATTCGTTGATAGATATCTGCAGATTTCCAACGCAGAAGCGGTATCCAATTCTGTATTAAGAACTTCGTCAAGATACTGGTCCAGCGCTAGCCGCCTGGCATCTACCTTGGCAGGAGCATGTCCACTAAATAGAGATCTATCCGGAGCTTTGGCAGTATATGCCGGGTACTGCCTCAAGACCTGGTCCAGCTGCGCTAGCGATGTAGAATCCTTCTCAACTCTCCACAGTTCTTTACCGTCCGACCTAGCGAATACCGCAAGAGTGAACACCGGGTCGATTTCATAGTTAACAGGGAACATCAAACTTGCTCTAGATGGCTTTAATCTAGATGAAGCTACCTTGACATCTATTGATGGTAGGGCGTTCGGTGGTAGCAAAAGGTCTGGGTATTCATCAGTAACAAGACCCCTGTAGATCACGTTTCCATTTCGGTCCGGAGACGGGGAATCGCTAGTATGTCTTTCTTCAACGCGGGGTAGTGCTTCAGTTTTAGTCGCGGTGACTATGGGCTGCGGAGACGTAACTTTCGCGGGCTGCACTGGCATCGTGCTAGGTGAAGCTATCGACATAGGCGTTCCTGGTGGTAGCGGGATTGGGGTTCGTGGTGCACGAGGTGACAAAGGTATCGCACCAGGGAATGCGGCCATGCCACGGGGAGACATAGGAGGTGAAGCCAAGGATGAATGAGCAGAATTTGTTCGGGAAGACATGCCCATCGGCCTTGGGCTCATGGGCAAGCCAGGACTTAACAATGGAGGTGATGTTACGCCTGCTCTTGGTGGTGGTGATCTTGAGGCATTCAATATCCCCGCCAGAGAACCGGCATTTTCATCCGGCGGTGAAAGAGTTCTCATATGCGCGTCGGGGGGTGAGATGGGTATGGTGGGTCGGGGGCTCAAAGGCATTGGCGTTGTTTCCTTCGGTGTGTTCGATTTCGACTTCGGCTTTCCCTTCATACTGCCTTTCGAGCTTTTCTTAGATAAGCTCCTCGCTTCTGCCTCCTTGGCAGCTGCAATTTCTCGCACCCTGTCGTCTTCTTCTCTTGTTTTTCGCCTACCGCGCTCTGGGAATGATGGAATTTCGTCAACTTCCAGAATATCATCGTAATCCGTATCAGATTCGTCTCCTGCTCCTGATGCTTGGCGCAAATGAGAACTAGCTTCGATCTTCTTACCAAGGTTAAGAGGTGCAGGAGGAGCCTTTCTAGGTGGTGGAAATTTGGGCGATCCACGATCAACTTTCGGTGACGCTTCTATAACAGTCACAGAAGGACCAGACGCTGACGTGGGTGGAGGAGGAGGTGAGTTCGGTGGTGGGCCGCGTGGGGCCTCTGAGGGCAAACTTCTAGAAGGTGGAACAGATGCGTTGTAAGGCATGTCTGAAGACAGCATCTGGTTTTGACGCTGTTTTTGGCTTGCCTCAAAGCCGAGAGGTGGTGAGTCAGGATTGAATTGTTGAAATGCGTGCTTTGTTGGCGACGGCATTTTGTGTTCGGCTTCCACCATGTTTGCGAGACCTGGTGTACCCCCCAAAGGAGGGGTAGTGGGATAAGGCGCCAAAGCAAAATCGTTGGGGGAAACAGGTGCTGCATGGTTAGATTCCGTCACTCCATCAGAAGCATGATGGTGACCACCAACTTCCTTGGTAGGTGAGTCGCCAGTTTTCACTTCTGAGTTTGCCGATCCAACTTCTGAAGGTGGGCCTTGTGTGGAATCTACAGGCGACGGATTCGTAACGTGTGACAGACTCTCCTTCAACTTTTTCCTGTATCTCTCTTTATCTTTCAGAGCCCTCTCCAAATCCTTATTCAAGCCTAGAATCATAGCTCGCTGTTTGTCGACCAATCGCCATAATTGCGCATTTTGTCCGGCTTGCGATTGCTTCTCCTTCAACAAATGCTGTATAACTGCTTCCGCAGATCCTGCTGCTTGGATCAGTAAACCGATATCTGGCGGACCGTTCGAAGCTTTTGAATCTTGAGAGGCTTTGTACGAGTGCCCACCACTCGATATGGAAGAGATCGCAGAGTCGATTGAAGACGTCCGTGGAGGTGGCCGCCCCATTTCGACACGATGTGCAGGTGCTGTGGCAGCCATAGTTGGTGATCTGGTAGTAGGTGAAGTAGAGGAACCTCCAATGTTTAGGACGGGGTCAGAGACGCTTCGAGGGGTAGCATTCGTGTCTTGTAAGGGTCGGCCGTATCTAATTGAAAGTCAGCAGACTGATTGGCTATATGCCCAAAAGTATAAACTACCTTGAATGATTTTCTGTCGTCAATGGGGTCGCAGACTGGTTAGACTTGTAGAGATTCTTTTCGGAGGCCAAAAGACCATCAAGACGCTCTTGGGGCGAACGGTCCTCTTCCAGAGGGCTTTGGGTTAATTTCGTAGTTGTAAAGATACTAAGATCTTCAGAACCATTTCTAGCAAATGTGCTCCTGGTTGGAGTAGCACTACTTTGGGGTGAAGTAGGTGTGGTGCTGGTTTGTAGGGGACTCGGAGCAGCCTTACGCAATGACCTAGGACAAAAACTCTATGTAAGTTGCCGGAATTGACGAGAGGCTCAATATAGAGTCAAGAGGAGGTAGCGTACCTATTGCGCGTGTCCACGACGGGCGCAGGACTATTCGTGTAGTGAGTGGTGGGTTGAGTGCGACCAGTTGTGGGGCTTCCCTGTGGCAGGTATTGAAGCTGAGTATCAAAGGGTCTTTCGCTCTGTTGCGAAAGCTGGGAAAGCTGCGACATCGCCGGGCACGCTCATCGGTTGCTGATACTGCTCCTCAGGCTCGCTATGCACAGCGAGTATGCAGTGTAAGTATCCGTATTGGGGGACGGCCAGAAGAATCTGAAGGCCTATTGGTCGAGGCAAGGAAGAAGGCTCTCGCCAGTAGGAGGGTTGTTGGTGGCGCTTGTAGTTGTTACTGGGTTCGGAGTTTCGAAATGCCTCGATTGACGTCGCACGTTTTACTAGAGGCCGTCCAGGCACAGTTGGCGAACATGGAATAGTCTGCAAATGGGAAACTCGGAACCAGACGAGCCAGGGTGAGAATTGTATCGTGTTAGGTGACCCAGGTCCGGGCGCGAAGTATTAAATTGTATATATGGGTGGTGTATTGGTGTATTGGGTGAATGTGCAATGGAGTGCTATGTGCTTTTGGAATCAAGTAATATGTATGGTACAGACGCTCTGCAGATCTGAGGTATGGTACGGTAGATAGGTAGGTATAAAGGCTTTCCTTTCGTATGCACAGGACCGGGGGGGAGGGGGCAAGATTAGTAGAGCAGCGGCAGATGGATCGTTTGGGTAGGATGTAATCCAGGGACGAGATGACGGCCGGATTAGGATACTGCGCACGAAAGAAGGTATTGAATTATGAATATGGAGAATATGAATAGACAATAAGACAAATGACAATAGATTATAGGGCACAGTAAGGAAGGATGAGAATGGGAAGAAACGAGAGAAACAAAATGATAGGTGTGACTTGAAAGCAGGCAAAGCAAGCAAGCATCAAGCAAGCATTCAAGCAAGCACACGAAAATTTCTTGCTCTTCTAAGACAGGACTGGATGGAAAGTGATTTGAAGGAGAGAGAGCTGGCAGTGGATGATCGAATGCGGGATTGACATTGGAGTGATGACGGTAGACGACGATGGACGACGGCCAGTGGTCAGTGGTCAGTGGTCAGTGGACGATTGTTTGGTTGCTAGGAGTTTTAGAACTGCAGCGGTCGTCAAATCAAATCCCTTGCAAGCAAAGTGTGAGATGGGGATGTGGACGGGGATGGATAGTCAGAATTGGGAATTGTGTTCGCCCTCGCAGATGGATAATTTCTCTCAGTAGGATCCTTGCTATTTCGGGGAAAACCTTTTTCTGACACGGCTTTGCGAAGGGACGGAGCATTGGAGGTACACCCACGACGGACCACGGTACAGTCAGGTGAAATTCTTGTTCTTGGTGTTGAATGAATCAGGATCATTAATGGGTCATTATTTCGGTGACTCCAACCTGGTGAACCGGAGAGAGTCAAGCGGAGAGAGTCATTGCTGCGACTGTGAAGCAAGAGAACAAGCACTTTTACGTAGCCCCGACTATATTAATTTGCCTCGAGCTATAGCCCAGATATGCCGGCCGCCTGCTTCCAAGTTGTACCTGCCTGTCCTGTGTGTACTAAAATAATACCTGTATATACCTTCGTGCACATAACTCACACTCAACGGTCTCATGTCGCCCAAGTGCTACGGCTGGCTACCGACCAGTGACCACTCACGGTATGCCCCTCAATCTTGTCCTTCTACCGGGATGGATTCCCGCTTGTGGCTTCCAGCGTACGGATTCGGCCCAATTCGTACGAGCACCCCGGTCGGCGGCCAATAGTTCTCGCCATTGCCTGTGTGGGATATCTTCATTCGGAAGCCCCATTCCCATGCCTCATCACAAGTATTGCAGCAAGCAGCGCCATTGGGCTTGCATCCAGCGAGGCGAAGATAAGTGACGCCCTCGCCCTCGACCAACCCTTTCATTAGCCAGTAGCCAACGTGTCTTCTCAAGTTCGAGCGAGCGGTACCTGACGAAAAGGTACCTAAGCCTAAGCTGCAAAGTAACCGTAAGCAAGTACCTGTTCATGGCATGGATACTTTTTTGTTACAAGCGGCCGTCGACTTGTGCAGGTACGCGAACCTACCTCTCTTACCGAAAGTACATACATGCAGACTAAGGAAGTTAAGCATCAACCAACACAGGCTTTTTTTCATTTCTGTTTCTCGAACTCTCGGAAAGCTACGAGTCAAGGGAATGAATTCTTCCGTAATAGTCCATTCTTCCAAGTTCGAACCTTATCCTCGACGACGCAGAATTCGAATTCAAGCGCCAAGAAATTGTCATGATGCAATGTGATATAGGTAAGGAGGGAAGGACTTCCATCCAACCCACATTCAATCAAGCAATCAACCAGATCTCTGCCCAGTGCCCAGTGCCCAGTGCCCAGTGCCCAGTCAACTTATCTAATCAAATATAAATGGCAATCCTTCTGCAGTCACTGGTCCACCCCTTCCCTTCTTCAAACATGGTACTGAAGAAATCACGCCACAAAAAGGCCCCTCAGACAACAGACGCACCGCGCACAGGCCCTCCTCCCTGGCCCAAAATACTTGTATCCCCATCCCATCCCATCCCATCCCATCCATCCCCGCTTCAGCGAAATCCCGAGCGAGCCTGCAATGCAGACGAGAAAAGCTTGGGGATGAGTAAGTAACTTAGCAAAATGAGCAAAACCAGAGACAGTCTCCCGAGGTTACCATCCTCATCACCATGACTCAACTCCCACCATCCCATGAAACACAGTCCGTCTTTTCCTCCACTTACCTTCCGAGCGCCCCAAAAGTCAATGCATAAAGTTAACCTTTCACCCTGCCTTGCTATTTCATCCCATCTGACCCAAACCATAAACCGAACAGCTGACATTGTTTCTCCGGATTTGCCTCGAGCCGGTAGTATGGGGTAAAACAGACGGATAGGATAGAGGATTCAGGAGTATCGCGATACGGATGCGATGGACGGATGTATCTGCACTGCACTGTACCTGTACCGAGGAAGTTGAAATGGCGTGTTAATTGAGCGAGAGCGCTTGAAGAAACAAGCCCGAAACAAGAATGTCAGCAGCCACTGGCCCCAAGTATCTATCTCTGCACATACAAACAACAACCAGAAGTCGTGCAAACCTCTCTTTCACGTAAACTTCTTCTATCTGCCATAACACAATTTCCACTGTAAGTAGTTAATCATCAAGGCGCAACTACAGCAACTACCATAACTCAAGCTCGGCCTCAAAACCTCGGAATCCTCCGAACTTTGGTACCGCCATACTGTATACATCCACAGTAACTTATTCATATCCACAGTAAATTACACCACCCACCACACTACCGTTCTCGGCCCCCCAATCGCACATGGAAATCATGCATATCACCATCACCTGCATAGCATACAGTAGTTCTGGCAGCAAAAAAAAAAATGTGGGCCAGCGCATATCATATTGCTGCCAGAAGCGCTGTGATGAGTGGAAAGAGCGGGGCGGTGTGATGAGTGTGAGGGGGAGGGGGGAGAAGCGATTGGGTTGATGGTTTGGGGGTGGATGAATGGATGGACGATGAGGTGAACTTAATTGGGAAAGTATACTGCGAGAAGGAAAGAAAGAAATGGTTGCTGCCCCTGAGAGGTGCAGAGGTTTTTTTTGAAGATGGTGGTGATATGGGCTGCTTGAAGGAGGTAGTGGGTGGGTGGTTAAGTACTTAGACTGGATGGTGTGGTGTGTGAAACAATATATGGTGGAATGAGAGTTTGTTAAAACGGTCTACTGTATGTATATAGTACTGTAAACCTGTAATACGATATCATTATGAGAATCCAAGTATGCAGATAGATAAGGGCTGATATAGTCAGCTCTTATGGTACTGTACTTGTATGATTTCACTACTCCAGTCCAGACCTTCTCCCCGATACCAGCAGACAATGTCTGCTCTGGCCGCAAACATCACTACCACTCCTCTCATATAATTTCCACCTCCTCTATTGCGATCCTACCCCACCCATAATATTCCCTCCGCTACATACATATCCAAGCTCGCGCTCCCCGAGGCACGAAACCTCTCCAATGAAATCATATCAATATATAGCTGTGCCTCTACGGTGCAGAAACACCAACACCTCGTAATAATAACCAGCTACAATGTGTTGTTACAAACTGGGCTCTTTTTGCCCTGGGGAGGCAAATAAAAGATACACTCCTCTTATACCTGAATCCATATGGAAACAGGTAGACGCAGCTGACTTTCAGCAATATCAAAGCACTTCAATTATCTACTATCCATCCAAGCCTCTTGAACTACGATAAATGCCTTCTAATAACCAGTTCGATCTACGGGTTAATCGTCCTACTAACGGGCGTTATGCTGGTAGGAGTGATGTTTACGAATCCGAGGAGTCTTTCCAGCAAAAAAAGCGGCTTCGAGAAGAGGAGAACATAAAGAATAGAAAACTGAATCAGAAAGGCCAAGACGTTCTTGACGAGCTTCATGAACGGCGCTGGGCGCTGATGTATTTGCAAAATTTTGCGAATCGTGTCACTGAGAAAGGTAGAGTGAGGATACAGTTCTCGGATGTACTTGACGTGGCTGTACAGTCTATGGCGAGTCTGTCGGTCCAAGACGCCGAAAGCGATGTTCAACGACCACTGTATGAAGAATCCACAGAGCGACATCTCGAGGTCTTGGAACAACGGAGGAGAGATGCTCTCATCGGACAGGATGCTAGTTGGGCGGCTTTGAATACATTAGCTGCTGGATTAACGGCAGGTAAGCTAGATCTGCTCTACTCTACTTGTGCACGTTATCTAACATACCAGGTCACAGATATCCAAGATCCCGTTGAAGAAATAGATTTAGCATTCAGACTCTTCCACAACAAAAGCCAAGCAGCTTTCTTCCCACGCCGGGGGGATATCCGATGCGGCAACTGGCAGCAATTTGAGGCCACCCAACCCTTAGAGAGGGAAGAAGCAGAAAACCACATTCGCAGCATAAGGAAGCGAACACCCTACATCTCCATCAGTACCTCGCCTCTCCGAATCTGGAATCTAGTTCCAGGCGCTCGGAAAATAGTTGCTGAGCAGAAAATTCCCGATCCAAAAATCGCAGTCATCGATCTCCGAGTCCTCCGCCATCTGGGAATCGCATATGGCAGCAGTACTGCAGATTTAGGATTCGCAGGGACAGAGTATGCCACTAAGAGTCATTTTCTGGTCTTGGGATGGCTTCCTCCTCAGAGCATCCTCGGTTTCTTGTCGATTGAGAAGTTTGAGGCTTTGCTTAAGGAGTCGGAAATCGAGAAGGCGAGCTCAGGTTTGTCTTCTTCTCTATCAGATTGGCATTAAGATTGACTCTTATAACGCAGGGTATACTTTATCTTCTGAGTATGAGAAGAAGATTAGCTTTCCGGCGATTCTGCAGTACCTGGGCGGGACAGCAGCTTCTCCTTAATCGGTAAGCTGAAATGTTGTATAGGTTCTACTGGATGTATGATTTGGGAGAAGGGGTAGGACTCCTCAGGTAGCTACGCTCTGGAGCTACTTCATAAAACGTAGTATAACTCTCGAGACTCGAATACTACTCCATACAGATATCATCACGTAACCCGCACATCAGTAGATTACAATAACTATACGTCACAGATCGTAATATGCCTATGTGGAGCACATTCTGTATGATATAATCATAAATAAACATCTCGAACATCGTCCGTAGCTAGCTCATAATATTTACAGAGATATCTCTATCTTGGCTTGCCGTGTGTTCAGCCCAGCATGCGGCTCTTCCTAAGGAAAAAGAAACGAAATCCAACCTTCTTCTTCCATATCATCCATCACTGCACTTTGGCCCGCACTTTCCCTCGAATGGGATTTGTCCGCGTTCTTGCTTGAATATGTGCGAGGGTGATGTGAATGGCGACAGGCAAGGGGACTGGCTTTACCCATCCATGCGTATATAGAGTTCTATAAAGAAAAGAAGATAAGAAATGAATAGATGAGTTCATTACACCAAGTTTGTTCCGTTTCTTTCGTTTCGTATCAAGCCCAACCTCCTTATTTGTATTCCTCTTACAATGTATGTATGGCTGGGTGTTTAACGCATCGCACTGCATGGCCTCGCAGTCTACCTATACTTTGGCTAGATAGATAGACTTTTACCTCCCCGCCATCGCCTTACCCTCCCCTGGTCTCACATCACCTTTCTTTTTCTTCTCTCCTCGTGTTCGTCACTATCCAGCCACCCGCCATCTCACCCTATCCCAAGTATCTCATTAGCCATGATCATCCCATCCCGTCCTATGTTTCCTGCACTGCACTTACTTTTTACTGTCTTACCAGACCATATATGCACGCAAAAGAACACTCTCCCAAGCCAACCAAACCAATGGAAGAAAAGAAAAAAGCAGAAACAATCAATTAGAAGTTTCCCGTCTTGACAACCAGTAAGTAGTGAGGTATGATCTCACCTTTCAAATTCCTTCTCGAAGTTAAGCTATCTTGTTTCTGTGGTGAATATTCGCTTTTACGCTTTGTAGAGGAAGTAAATGTGTGGAGTACGTAAGTGGATAGACATCTAGGAAGGTAGGCAGGTAGGCAGGTAGATGAGTAGGGTGGGTAGGTAAATGACGCTGCACTACAGTCATCAGATCCACGCATCACGAACCTCACACATCGAAGCAACCCAATATCCATCAATTTCTCTCACACACGTACACATATAGATATATATATAGTAGATAAATACCAAATTGCATTCACTCATCCATTTTCCCTCTCCCATAACTAACTATTTTACACCGCAAAAGGGCGTAGACATCCTCCTATGCGGCTGTCCAGTGTCCGAACTTCCCAATTACACAACCAAGCAACCAACAAGAGATAAGAATTCCCATTCGCAGCGCCAATAGACCCAATCATCACCCAGCAGCAACAACGACAAGCAGCGAAAATCAAATCTAAGTGTTTAATGGAAAGAGGCCAGACCCTGCGCATTCACGGGGAGATCTCTGCGTTGTTGGAAATAAGTACTATAGTGCACCTCGCCCTTGCGGAGAGAAGCTGCGTCGACGAGTCCGGGGACTACGCTGCCGTTTTCGAGAGCTTTGGTGCTGGGGTCGGATTTGATGTGGGGGGGTTGGACGGATATGGGGCTGTGAGATAAGGTTAGCATGAAGGTTTGTGTAAGAGGTGGACGTAAACGTAGGGGAGGGGTTGTAAGGAAAAGGTGTGAGTGTGACTGAGAGTGACAACATACCCGTTTAATTCACGGTCAATTTGTAAGAATTCCTTCATAGCCTCCTTTGTGCCACGCTCTTGGAGATAAGTCAAGTAAACATTACTGATAGCTTTCTTGGTATCCAAAGTCATGGAACTCTTGATCATATCATCATGAACTTGCTTTAGCCTCTCGTAGTGCTCGGATTCTGTTGCCGAACTGGTTGGTTGAGCAAGCTCGAATTCCATGTACTTGGCCCAGAAGTGACGGCTTTCTGGGTACCATTGCTTGTTCTTTTGGAAGACTTGACGGGCTTCTTCAGCCGAGCCCTGGATCTTCCATAGCAATATGGCCCATTCTACAACAAATGCTGCTTTTGAGTAGATGTCCACGGCTGGTGAATCAATTTGCGCCTTGTAAACTTCAATTGCAGCTTCGAGGCCGTTCTGGCGACGCTCAAGATTGGCCCAAGATATGATTGTCTCAACATGACCGGGCATGCGGTCCAAGATGGCTTGGTGGATATCTCGAGCAAGATCCACACGCTCAGACATTTCCTCGAAGTAGGCATATTGCAAGCGAATGCCCGGTCTGCTGATTGGAACATAGATTGTGCTTGCCCTCTGATAGATGTTTCTAACCTCTTCTTCCTTGCGCTCCTTCGATGACATCCATCGAGCATATCGGAACCAAAATTCATCGTAGAATGCACAAGTGACTAGACACCTTTCGTACAAGAACACAACTCGGGTATAATCACCCTCGGCTTCTTCGAAATCAAGGTACTTGCGCCAGTTGGCTAATTGTTGATGGTCCAATTCTGTAACGTGGAAGTAGGGTCGCTTAATCTCAGACTCGTATGTCCAACGCTTTGTGGTTTCTGCTTGTGTACGGGCGAAGATTTCTAGGTTGAAATTGTCAATCTTTGCTCGGATATCTCGTTCAATCTCCATTTCGCCCTTGGGTCCAGCTTGGAACCCAGCGCTCTCATTGATAACCTCATTACGGAATTGCGCCAAGGTTTCAGCTGGAAGAAGCTCTGGCAGAGGACGGTTATGCGCTAGTTGGCGGAAACGTTCGAAGTATCGAGCATATTGATGCATAGGAATCTTGACTACCCTCGTCAGGATACCGAAAATCTTGTCCTGGGCCTCGACTCGATCTTCAAATTCGAGATACTTGTCCCAAAATGGATGGGCCAAGAAGTCTAAACCGACTGCGACAGCTCCTCGTTCAAAAAGCCTAGAGCAGTATGTTAGTCACAACACCTCCACACAAGCAAGGGAGAGGGATGGAAAGTGGTGAGGAGTGCAAATACGGGAAGGACGGTGTGCTCAATGTAATGATCTCCATATCCCCATCGTGCCGAACATGTGTGCAGAGTGATACGAGGTAAAAGCGAACGTATGATAGCAGAAAGAGAGATCCTGGTCAGGTGAATGAGAATAGTCAAACATAAGCAGCTTTTGTTGGCATCTCTCACCGTATGTGAGCCATAAGAATGTTATAGAAACGTAGCCCTGACGACTAATTTGACCGGCTGCAGATGCTGTGTTAAGGGAAGGAAAGCATCTCATATACTTACTCTCTGATCACATCAGGATCATGACTCGTCTCGACTTTAAATGAACAATAATCTGTCCATAAATCCACCGATGTCGCTATGCTGGCTACTCCTCTTTCGAAGACCTAATATTGTCAGCCTGAGACTCGCGTCTGCCATGCAACCAAACATACCATTTCAGCGGCTTCTGTCCCAGCTATCGAGAATTCAAGATCGGCATATTTTTTCCAGTATCCGAACAGGAGGGGAAATTTCGCAAGGAATCGGTCGTAAGCATCTCGAGTTGTGGCAATTGCTTGTGGGCTGGAATTTCGATTTAACCCCCCTTCGAGTGCTTCCGCCGCGCGAACAAGCTTCTCCCAATTTTCGAAGTTATCTGTGTCTTCGAGCTACATACACACTTAGGATCAGCAAATGAACAATTTTCCGAAAGAAGCCGTGGCTGATCTTCACCTACAACTTCGGCATTGAGCTTCTTGATCTCAGCAGACTCCTCATCCGTGCCCCCGTAGTGGAAGTCGCTCATTGTCGCGTGGTTCGCGTTGACTGATTCGATAAATGAAAGGATAAAGTTCTCGTTGTAGGTTGTAGATTTATGAGAGATGGTGAACCGAGTATGTCGAGATCCTCACACAATGCTTAAGACCTCTTTGAATACAATGAAATATTGAAAATGGTCAGCTAAGGGTAGAAGACCAGAGCTAATCAATGGGTGAGGCTGAAATTTGAATCTAGATGCGGAAGTGGATCAGTCAGCAGTAGGAATCAATATCATTGGACAGTAGTATTAGCTCCGCGCTAAAATTTTGAAGAACCGTTATGAAATTTCGAACTTTCTTCTTTTCAAAAAAGTTTTTATATTTTCATGGCTAGTGATGAACGATACAAAGTATCACACATATAGGAAGAGAATGAATGCTTCAATGAAGCTTGATCTCAACATGACACATTCTGAAGCCATCAGTCCCATTATTCTATCATCGTTTGTTATTTTTCCATGCGGTGGGCAGGGTATAGTTTAGGAAGGGTTTTGGAACCAAATCTCTCTTTGCGACAGCAATTCGTGGTGGAAATATTGATGGCAACCTTGAGCACTCATTATGAGATGGAGAGGCGTTATTCGAGAGAATGGACGTCCATCGTAAAGACCTTTTCTTCGGTTTCTCTACGTGGAGGGTAATCTACTTCCAGTGCCAATCGGGCTTTTTCGACGCTTAACTCTCAGTACTTCTACTATCTACTTAATTCATCGCATTTTCCCATACACCCGAAGTTCTATTACGGCTATCGGATATATCAATGCACAATGAAGCCATCGCCATCTACTTTTTGCACAAGAGAAACTTCCAGGTCGTCCATGATTTCATCTGATATCCGTTAGTACTGGTCAATCTTGAAATCTCGTACGAAGTACATTTCTTATATATGCATCTGTTTCCATAGGATGCATTGTGTGATAAGGCATGCAATAAGAATGCCACCATGCTAACAACAAAGGGTTACTTGATTGCCCAGTTGAGACTGCTATCGTCTGTCTGTAAGATGCAAGCAAGTTTCAGTACGAGTTGCTTGGGGAAGAAGCTTTTGATCGCCTCATGAATGGACGACACCTCACCACACAGAGCGTTGGGTGATGAAATGATGTGCCTAGTGGTGGCCTTTCGTATGCTTCTGCCTAGGGCATGGTATGCTTCAGCCCAGCGCAAAATCTCTTCACTAATTCTCCGCTACTAGATCAAAGCCGAGTAACTTCTCGCACGACAACACCGCGGCTACCTAGACTTTTCAAGCTATGCTGTTCTTGCGAGTGTGCGAAAGCTTGCCATGTTCCATTTATGTTTCTTGAGGGAGATAGGTATTGAGCGGGAGATGGGTTGTGGCATCGAAGCATCGATTGCATCAAGGAAAGAAAAGTAGTTTATAGATCTATTTGAAGGATTTCATAACACATACGACCATAGATCAAGGAGCATTGGGCATCCCGTCCGCTCTGCCATACACAAGCCTTGAATCGGTGGATTAGTAGTTGGGTGGGTGACCACCAGCGAATCCCCACTGTTGTATGTTTTTTTGGACTTACTTTTTGCTCCCACAATCAAGGAATGTATCTACGACCAATCATCTAGCTAAGGTGAGGGGAAAGGAGTGTTTTTAAGGCACCAACCAGAAAGCACTTTCACTACAAGAGACCAGGAAATGCTAAAATAATCTTTTACTTTTGTGATTCCCCGCCACTTCTGTCTGAAGACTGTTAAACTGTAGGTAGTTGCTATCGGGGCCTCAACTACTGAATCTATCAGTCAATATCCCCAGCAACATCGACATTGCACTATCCTAACTGGAAATAGCTGTAGAGGGGGTTGATGATGCACCTGTGTTCTCAACCCGCTCTAAATGCAAGGCATAAGAATATTGACTTTATATTTTGTATTACTAGCACTACTAAGCAACAGAAATCACGAAAACTCTCCCCTTTTACCCCTAGAATCCTTAAAATGCTCATATATTGTAGTCCTGATTCTAGCCCTAACATCTTGCCCTAACTCCCTTCCCAACCTACCCTTGGCCAAACCAGATAAGCAGCGAATCAATGCAATGGCGCAGCTTTGGGTCAAGTCGGGATTCTTTCTCATCGATATAAATATCCGGAATATTTAAAATAACAATTACGAGGGTGCTTGAGTCTGAGGCAGCAAATTTATATGCTGCAATATTTCCAATGCTTCTGCTTGTCGACGCTCTAATAAGGCTCTTTGTGTCGTAGCCCACTTCCTTTCTACCACAGGAGATGCGTTCCTACAGTAGCGGGAAAGTATAGATGCCACCAATCGAAAGCCGGGTGATGCATTTTTCTCAAATTTGACCATTCCAGAGTGGTCGGATGCTATACCAACTCGTTCCGTATCGTCAAAGACGGGTGCTGCGCTTGCTTCTTCAACAATATACTCTTTTTTGTATTTAAGTCCGTCTTCTGCTGTTCCCAAAAGAAGCAGATAGAGAAATTCTTCATCAGAGGGACAAAGTAGTCAGTGATGTTCTGCAAGGTTTCAGGCTCCTCTCTCAGTGCTGAGACGAGTGCTGATTCGTTCTGGCCCAATTTTCGAGGGATTGTGAGGTTGGCGAGCTTTTGCAATGAAAGCAAGAGATTAGCTTGACTGGAGCCATGGTGAGGTGTTCCGAAGAAGAGTATTCCGTATGTACATGTGAAGATGGTATGGTAATGTGCAATTTTGTCGGAGCTCCTAGACATAGAGTAACTAAGAGCCTGGCGTGGTGAAAGTTAGCTGTTGTCATACGAAAGCCTCTTTTGAAGATCATGCTGCACATACCCGTTTGACAACGATGCCACCCAGGGAATGACAAAGAAAGATTATTGGTTTATCTGTTCGGCCCTCGAGCTGCAATATAGATGAGATTATGGTCATAGCCTGCTAGTGAGGTTTGGATTGACTTACTTCTCGGTCAGCGTACAATTCTGCTATGAGCGTCTGTGCATGATCGTGAATACGATTCTTCGATGGCTCTGCGCCAGTAATAGAACTAATACTCGAATTGTATCCCCATACAAGAATTCGAGCGTTTTTGACGTATTTGGGAAGGAAATCCGGATGAGATAGCCAGCAAATCTTGCTTTCCTTTGCTGTCCAAGTCATTGTAGCATGTCCATTGAGCCCATGTACTGCCACAATACTACATCATATCATATTCAATAATTGTTTAAGACGAGTGAAGCTTGTGGGCATCTTACCCTACTTCTGAATCTTTGTCCGCTGGTCTATAGAGTTCTTTGATGCCAAATCTTTCGTCGAAGTCATTGTGTGGTTTCATCGTGAAAATTGTAGAATTAGGGTTTGTATCGGGATCTTAAGGGCCTAAAGTGTGTGTTTTTCTTTAAACTAAATGTTTACTGATTAGCTGTGCGATGGCTCAAGGTCGTTGGTTACCTGCAGGGAGAGGGCTGTGTGTATCATGTTTCACGGAAATGGTATGAGAAAACCGCGCCGCTCAGTGGGCTTACACACTGGGGATCTCAACAATCTATGATTGACTGGCTAATAATACTTTAAAACTCCGCTAATCTAAATATGATGCTTTAAGAGGGCGTGCAGTACTCCATAGATTCATCTACCTCATGATGGAAGTTCACTGGTTTTCAAGCAGAACTTGAGCTACGGAAGGTTATAAGCTATACATTGTCAACTACATATCCAAAAGTATTATGAATAACAAGATACTCTCATACGAAGCATCAAGATGGCAATTTACCAATCTTCAAATGAAGACTGTATAACAGGAGGCTGATGGGCACATATTCTTGTTTGATATCTACATATATGAAACTCACAAATTAGAATACAAGCTTACAAGCGTCCAATAGAGCTTTGCAAAATTTAATTCTCCCAACCACAATCTATTATTTTAAAGTATTCATCCCTCGCAGGTCCTAGATACACTAAAAGATTAATCAAATAAAGGATTTAGACTTATAGCCAGCGTTGATCTCAACAATTCCTTAGATGTGTTCATTTCTTCTCAGTAATCTATGGGGCCAAGGCGACGGTAGACTGCGAGAGTGAGACTCTACATCCATCGGCACTCGAGAGTACAAGTGTCAATCTTTGTCTCTCTTTCCCCACTGGCTCCACAATCTCACCCTCAGGCAAGCAGATCTTGGGGAATGTCTGTAGTAATCGGACCGTGGTGTAATATATTTCCATCAGAGCGAAGTCTTCCCCAAGACACTGCCTGGGACCACCATGGAACGGAAAATATGCCCATCCAATGTGAGAAAGCTCGCCTGTCTCCCAGCGTTCAGGACGGAAACTTTCTGCATCTTCTCCGTACAAGTTCGTCATCCTTGCGTTTACGTATGGGGATATAACCACAAGCTCCCCCTTTCTCACCATTACTGGGCTTTTGCCCGTTGGACCGCCTCCTGTTGGAAGTATCGTGGTCTGAATAGCTTCGCGGTTGTTCAAGGGGACTGGCGGATAGAGACGCAGGACTTCTTTCACAACGCAAGCGAGGAAGGGCATCTTTCTTAATTGTTCTCGCGTAGGTAGACAGTCTTCATTCATGATAGACCTAATCTCCTGGCGTAGACGCTTCATGACATTAGGATGTCGAACAAGTAAACGACTAAATTGAATCAGAATCAATGTCTTGTTCCTGTGGTCTAGTTTGGTGTCACCTACAATGTCCATGATAGACAGCATGCCGTTGTATCACGACCAGCGAGCAATACGTTGAGTAATTGATCTCTAATCTCAGCATCGGTTCGCGAATCCTCCACTAACTGGTCTAAAAACCATGAAGACTGATCCCTAGCTGTGTTGCGTGATTGCTGCTTTGACTGCTGTATATATCGCTCCACGAATCTGTGCACTTTTTGGCAAGCTCTTCGGAAACGTCCCGGGTTATAGAGGAAATGAAATGGTGTCAATCGAAATCGTTTTGCTAGGCCTTCTTGAGCAATGTTGAAATTCTCTGCAAATTCTTTATTTTCAGCAGCCTGGTCAACACTTGCCCGCAAACTGTATACAGAGCGACCGAAGAGAAGAGCGGTTGTTGTGTCCAGCGTAAGATTGAAGAACAAAGGCTGAAGATCGACAGGCTTCTTGGTAAGAAGGCAAGATACAAGGTTGTCGACATGTTCGCGAAAATGGTCGAGATTTTGGTATTGTACGCGTACGAATTGTTTCCTCAGCAACTCTCGAGAATGTCTCCAGGCCTCGCCTTCTTGGGTGAAAATCCCTTTCCCAAGGAGAGGTGCAAAGACAGCAGGACGGGATCCAAAGCCATAATCTTTAAAGTTCGTTGATAGAAGGGTCTCCACGTTCTGTGGATGTAGAACGTAAAAGGCGCGTGGTCCAATTAACAAGTGTTGGCAGCCACTGTTGCCGTCTTCGTGATCATACTCCTTAGCGATCGAGCAGAGGAATTCCAAAAGATGGCCATCTGCGTTAGCTCGCCATAATTCAGCGATTCTGTCAATGCCTAGTGGCCATCGCTTTGTTAGTTCAGGGGGCAGTTTCGTCCCGTGCCGCAGACTTAAGGCTGCGTCAGCCTGGTTGTTGCGGACACCCCTGGACACTCTCCGATAAATTAGACGGGCGATGTAGACAAACGCAATGACAGCACCGAGTTTTTGGACGAAAGTCATCATGGGATGTTTGGACTTCCAAGTGTACTTAAAAACAGAGTGAAAACAGTCACGGAAATCCGGACACTACGGGGTTCATGTATCCTCATTAAGCCAGGTGGTAGTAGAACAAGTTCCCAGGATGATAGGCTAGGCACAGCGCCCGAGATGACTTGCCATTATCGATTGGATGGGGAAATACGATGGCACGGATGGGGAGGTTTCAAAATGCGGTACGGCAACGACATGGATATATGGGTAGAGGACGATTAATGAGGGGCTACTAAGCGCGCACATATTGAAGTAGATAACTAAGCATAATGAATTTGTTCGCAGATGATATCTTTGTACGGATCCAATCATTCATTATATACAATAACGTAGGATATGTGGCTCGGAGGGGGTTTATTCAAAATTGTAATCATTAATCTTACAACTACATGGATGCAATGGCGAGCACGATTGATTGGCAGCAACAGGTTTCCAACAACGGGGTATGCATACACAAGCACCAATTCGGGGTCCCCGTGGGAGGCTGAGAGTCTGCCTCCTTGTAAGGTGTGCACCCTATCTCTACACCACAGGACGGAAGTATACTCTCAGTATTGTGCAGGAATATCGCGATCTTGATCCCCTCAGTGGAGATCCATTTGTTCAAACCCACTTCTAAGAAAGTTCTCTGCCAACAGAGCGTAATACGAAGTATACGTACGTATGCAATAAATTCTCCATCAGTATTATATGTTACGGATCAGACGCACTCCGGGACCATGCCTCATGGTCTCTACTGTATCCACGAACCAGAAATAGATGAGATCGCGCAAGAGGACCGTCATCGGCTTGTCGAGTATGTAAATTCCATTTATGAAGTGAATCAATATCCCCCTTCTGACGTTATGTTTCTCAAGTATAGTTGCTGTGCATGGCCTAAACGAATATTCAGATGAGGCTTGGACAGAAATTGGGACCGGGACAAACTGGCTTCGAGATCTACTCCCACAAAATATTCATGTGGCTCGAGTCCTAACTTACAGTTACGATGCAGCACCGTCAACATTCCTTGCAGACGAGCCTATCTCGAAGATTGAGAGATTTGCCAAAAGCTTAGTTTCGGAACTATACGCGGAAAGAGAACTTTCAGGTACTCGAAAGCGTGCTATCATTTTCATCTGCCATGGGTTTGGTGGACTGATTGTTAAAAAAAGCCTGGCATTCTCATCAACACGCACAGCAGCTAAAGTCGAGCATCTTTGGGACCAGTTTATCTCGACTTTCGCAATTATATTCTTTGGAACTCCACACGATCATACAATCAAATCACACTGGCTTGCTCTGGAAAAAGCTTCAACTTCAACCAACCACTTCAAAGTTCCTGGCCTTGATCGCCAGAAAAACATTGCTGGCGATAATGTCATATCTTTCGAGTCAATGACGGCGGAGTTTGCCCCGATCCTGAAACAATTCCGCCTTTTCTTCTTCTGGGAGGAGTCACGAACTACTTTGGGAAATTACAAAGAATATTTGGTCGAGCCATCTTCGGCTGTTCTTAACATCGATAACACAGAAAAGGCCGGAATTCATGACACGCATATAAATATGACGAAATATAAGTCTTTCACATCCTCGGGCTATCGCACTGTGATCGAGGCAATATCGAGATATTGCAACGAAGCACCGCCAATAATCTCTCGTCGATGGATTCAAGCAACTACAGCGCTCAATCAGATGCGTGCTGGTGAAGCATACGAACTCGGAGGTATTACTTTTGATGTTTTTTCTGGGCTACCTTCCCAGCATAGAGAAATTGAGATATCCGAGGTGAACGATGGCCACTTCTATCTGCCGCAAGATGCTCTCGAAAACTTTATCGGACGAGAGGACACGCTCGGTCGCTTGGGAAGGGTATTTTTCCCTGAAATTATTATGGGCAACGCTCCAAAGCGCAAATCCTTTGTGGTATTCGGAATGGGAGGCTCTGGCAAGACTCAGTTTTGCTCAAAATTTGCTGAGAATTATCGAGGGCGGTATGATCTCATCGAAATACCTTTGTGTTTTCTTCACAGGCTAACAATCGTGCAGATATGCGAGCGTGTTCACTATTCATGCAGCTACCACCGACTCTATAACAGAGTCTTTCTCAAAAATTGCGACATTAGGAGGGCTCGAACCCACTGACAATGCAGGGCGACATTTCTTATCACAACTTAAGAGTACCTGGTTACTCATCATCGACAACGCTGATAATCCGTCGCTTAGACTTCAGGATTTATATCCGGCAGGAGCAGAAGCACATATCCTTATTACAACTAGAAATCCAGATTTTCGTCAAGAGGGTTCTTTAGGTTCTTTAGAACTGAATGGATTAAAGGAAACGGAGGCAATAGAGCTACTTCTGACCAAAGCAGATATTCCCAAACCGTGGGACTCCCCTATACTTGATAATGGCAAATTGATTGCAAAGACCCTAGGCTATCTTGCTCTTGCGCTCATACATGCTGGAAATTGCATATTTCGACGAGTTTGTGATCTGAGCAACTATCTCGATCTCTACTCTACAACAAGGAACATACTGCGAAGAGGGTCTTCAACTACTAACGTCGTTTCAGAAAGTGAATTGATGAAGGCTGTTTACTCTACCTTTGACGTGTCCTTCAAAAGTCTCTTACATAACAGAACACAAGAGACACAGGATGCATCCGATTTGTTGAGAATCAGTTCCTTCTATCATTTTGAACAGATTCCAGTCGAAATCTTCACGCGAGGCATTCTCAACCGACGCAAAGTTATCGAAACACCCTATACAGAGACACTAGGATCAAGATTTCTGAGATCGATCCAAGCTCGCTTGGAGCCACCCAAGGCACTACCAGGTTTTTTGAAAGATCGACATGACCAATTGAATGTATATCGTATCAACTGGGCAGTCAGTGAATTACAATCTCACTCCTTGATCACTTTCAATGGAAAAGACCGGAAGACTTTCTCGTTACATCCTCTTGTCCACGCCTGGGCTAGGGATAGTCTCGAAAGCCGTGATAGGAGCGTATGGGCTTGTATCGCCCTCAATACGCTCATGGAGTCCATCATGTTACCACCGGAGGGCAATAGCGAACGCGACAGTGACTTTCACAGAGATATTATACCGCACCTTAACTCGTGTTTATCAGTACACCCCAGACCAATTACGCACCAGGTCGAAGGGGGACTGAATAAAATGACAGTGCAACTTGCGAGAATTTTTTCACAGACATGGCTAATCGTGATTGGCAATCAGATACGCAACGAAGCAAAATGTGGCTACGTTTTAGCAAGCCGGGGCGATTTCGAGCTAGCAGCTAAGCATTTGGAGACTGTTAAGAATACATTAATACAATTATTGGGCCCTGGGGATGACAAATCGATGAAAGCCATGCTGGGATTGTCGGGTGTGCTGTGGGGACTGGGAAGAATGGAAGAAGCAATTGCTCTCCAACGCCAGGTTGTAGATACTCAGACAAAACTCCGGGGGATTAGACATGAGCAGACACTCCAGGCTATGGATAATCTGGGGAGATCTTACTGGCTGGATGGACGATATCATGAAGCACTTGATATACAGGAAAGGACTGTGCATACCTCAAAAGAGGTTATGGGGCAAACACACAACCAAACACTTGCAGCTCTCGACAATTACGGCGTCATTTTAGGATCCTGGCACAGATACAAGGAGAGCGTCGAAATACATCGCGAGGTTTTACAAAACCGGCAGGTCCAACTTGGGAAGACACATCTTGACACAATTACGACAGCATCGAATCTTGCAATGGCATTACTGGATCTCGGGTTCACCAGCGAAGCAAGATCGTTGATGATCGAAGTACACAAACAACGTCAATTGCAGCTTGGCAAGGAGCATCCCTGGACACTCTGGGCTCTATGCTGGCTAGCTAAAATCTACGTCAAGGCTGGTGAACTGCAACAAGCCGAAGAATTACTGATCTGGGGTATCGCCGCCGGAGAAAGAAGTCTTGGAAAAGACCATCTTGGAGTGCTTATGGGACAGGGAGAACTGGCTCGCGTTTATACATGCCAAGGCAGACTAGAAGAAGCAGAGACTCTTCTTGTGGCTACAGTCAAAGGGCTGGAATTATCTCGTGGTATACCTCATCCAGATTGCGTGTATGCCTTGTGGAAACTCGCACGGTTATATGAGCGACAAGGCCAGCGTGAAAAATCCGAACGGACTTGTCAATTGGCTCTAGAACGAGCCGATTTAAGGCTCACAAGAGAGCATCCGATCGGCAAGAAGATAGAACAAATGTTGCAGGACTTGAGATACCCCTCACCGAATGTCAAAATGCCAAAAGTGGACAGTAAAACTTACTCTGCTCCTACTGCCAGAATAAAGGAAACAGAGCTTTCTGGAACACTCACTGTCACACGACATGCGACGTACTAGATAGTATATGACACTGAAGACTTTGCATAGTTAATAAGATAGGACGATCGCGTTCTCAAAGAAGGATTATGCTCGGCGTTTTAGACAGTCCATCCTAAGTTGTACTGTCCTGTATTGCTGATAACACTTCAATACCTTGGCTACTGCAAATGTAGTATAGCGAATCGTGAGAAAGCGAAGACACCTATCACAATGCTGGCATAGTCTCACAGCACGATTGGCGAGCGAGTTCATGAGTCGACAGTCGACAGTCGACAAAGGGGATAAGAAATGAGTGTAGGAAAAGGAACAACTAGGGGAGACAAGCCAAGAGGAATGAGTGAAGAATCGAGTTTTAGAATAGTGAAGGTATATCAAGAATAGGAGGAAATGCGTATTTGTGAGGTTTTGCTGGGTGAGAGAATAAGAGAGAGCACTGAAGAGATGGAATTCAATAATGGGCAAAGTAAAGTTGATGATTGATGATGATTATGACGATCCACAACTTCCAAAAGACAAAGGTCCACTGGATGTGATGTCCAAAATTCCTTTCCCTGCCGCATCAGAGACATCTTTCCCAATCGAACTAGAGACCACATTTTACCTAGGCCCAACTTCACCAGCACGTTTCTTCTCGTGAATAAGAGCTCCTGGGCCGCAACAACCCATCTCCCCCACCAGCCACACCACCCCACCGCCACACCCATCCACAAACACAAACCCATCAAACACCACCCCCAAAACCACCTAGCGCGCCCCACCCACCAAATTTTTTCTTCCGCACGCCTACCTATAAAAGCCCGTCCTCCCTCTCCCTCCTCTTTCCTCTTTACGTGCGGCGGTACGATCAAACCCCAAAGTTGCTCAGGACATCTTTACCTTCGGGTGAATCCCATGATGTGAGTCAAATCACTCTCGAGCGTCAATCGTACCACAGAGAAAACCCAATTGCAACACGATTCCCTTCTTGCTGCTTCTTACCGCGGGTTTTTACGAACCCGGGCTGTGTCTGTCGGTTTGTCTGAAAGGGCCTGATGGATAACGGTTGGTGGGTGAGGGGACGGGAGGGGGATTGGACATTTTTTATTGAGAATTTTGCGTTTATTGTTTGAAGGGTGATGGAGTGTGTTGGGGATGGGGTGAGACGATGGATGTGCTGTTGTGTGAATTTTGTCGTTGTGAAGAAATGATACGCTTTCTGGATTGCGCCGGGTGTTGTTACGCATGGCGTTTACAGCTAGCCGTCTAGGAATTACAATGAATTAAATGATATCCCCAAACTTCTTCCCCAGAATCACACTCATGTGAAGTTACAATTGCCAATAACTGAATGCGGAAATGAGGTAATGATAATTGTGTCTCCATAATCTCATACCCTTATACGTTAAACCACCAATGTAGAAACTTCCATGAGCACATCTGCTAACGCCATCCATGCCTCGATATTCCTACCATGCCATTTGCACCGCTAATACCACCATCATAAAAGTCATATATCGTCATCTTCAATGGTCATCATCAATCTTCTCAATCTTTCCATCGCGTTTCTCGCCGGTCTCTCCAATAATCCTGATTCTGTCGACTCGTACCTTCTCGCCCTCTCCATCACCATCGACTATGAATAATACCAAGCTTGTAACATTCTGGAACTTGACGAAACGTAATGAGAGTGTAGCAGTACCAGTCGCATCCCAATCCTTGGCTTCCAGAGTAATCGACTGAGCAGCGGGCACGTCTTCTGCCTCTTCGAATCCGAGAATATGAGCCCGGTTTGTGTAGAGTTGAATGGTCTTGGGTCGCATTGGGACTTCGTCATCATCTTCTGAGGCTGGTGGGAGGGATGTAATCTACAGGAGTCAGTGATTTCCAGAAGGAGTGCGGAGCTTGTTACTCACCTGAATAGTATGGACCTTCAGCGTAGACTGGAAAGGCATGAAAAGCATAAGCTGCTCATCAGTATCACTCTCAACCCAATCCTTCGTTTTCGACTCAGCTGCCTTTCCTTTCTGTAGACCGGTAGGCTTGCTGTCCTCGAACAGCGTTCGCACACCACCGAACTCGCTATCCGCGTTCAGCAGTTCCAGGCCTTTGACATCGACTTGATCGGTAATGTCACTGTAGCCCTTTGGTAAATCACCAATGCGCCATCCGCTTGCGCCACTTGAACTTCCCGCAAATCCAGATGAAGAACTTCCCTCTGCCTCGGCGGCTAGCTTCTTAACGATTTCTTGTAGTTTGCGTGGATCAGCGCCCTGGACTTTCTCAACTGGTTGACCTTGTTTGAAAATGATGAATGTTGGCATGCTGGAGACATAATCAGTTAGCATCAATATTCCTGATCCCGAAGCTTCCTGCTACAGAATGTAGATATTGGATCGGAAGGTGTGAGCACATACGCAGTAACATTGTTGCTGGCCGCAATCTCCTTCTGTGTATCGACATTGACCTTGGTAAAAGTAATCTGATTGGGACGAGATAACTGCGCAGAGAGCTGCTCGTACAATGGCGCGATGGCTTTACATGGTCCGCACCAGTCCGCATAGACTATACAGTAACGCAAGTATCAGTACAAGTCGTCCTCCAACGCAAGCTTGTAGATGTAGGAATCGACCAACAGGAGGGGTTGGAGGGGTAGCTTACAATCTGCCACCACTATTCTAGAGCTCTTCAGAAGTCCGCTGAATTGTGCCGGCGACGAGATCTGTACCGTTTTCGACATCTTGAGAAATTTCACAGAAGCTTGAAGTTGTTGATGGCTGAGAAATCAGGAGCTGTAGGCAGAGATGTACCTCATCGGCAGGAGTTTGCCGCTGGGGTCTCTTTGAGATTCGTGCACGGACTCTTTGCTGACAAAAATAGGTAATTTCGAGAATGTGATGGACCTAAATGCTGCACAAGGAGAGTACAGTTGGGACTCGTGTTGAGATACGACCGCTGCTATGAATTGAATTGTCGAAGTGTGAAAATACACCCAGCATGCTGCACTTTATGGGTGAGAATTTTTTCTTGCACGTATTTAGGAAGTTTGCCTTTACTGTCCCCGAGTCTTCTCTTGAGTCCTTCCTCGCTGGAACGATATATTTGTCGGGCGATTTGCATCAAAAATCGGATTTATGACTGTGTTTTACCTTCCTCTGGGTTTACCTAAGCTTCCACATTAAAATGCATCTGAATTGTGTAGTCCACGAAAGACAGACTCTGTAGTATGTTGCTCTTTCTTGATCATAAGTATGATGTCCATTACCAAATAACCATGCTATACTCCAACCATGCTCCCTTTCCATAGTTATCGCGCACGTTATCCCCAAACCTTCTGTTCATGTTCCTCCACTATCTCCGCTCACCTCCTTGCTCCGGTCTAATAGCTTCGCTGCCCTTTCCAACCTCTCCCTCCTATCTTTCAAACCTCCTCCTTCACTCTCATCAGTCTCCCCAAGCTCCATACTACTTCCCCCATCATCATCATCCCTATTCAGCTTTCTTCCTCCCCTACTGACCTCCTCTTTCTCTATACTCCTAACGTTATACATCCTCGTCCTCTCCACCTCACCTCTTCTCCTCAGCATACCAATCCCCATCCCCAACCCCGCGCCCAACCCTCCTTCTCCCTCTCCCTCCACCACAGCACCTCCCTTCAGGCCAAAAATCCGTCTCCAAAATCCCACCTGCTTAACCGAAGCTCTTTCCGCCACCGAACCCGACGCAGAAGACGTCTGCGACGAAACCTCGCTTCTCCAAATTTCAATACGATTTTGCACCGCCGTTGGCATATCTTATTATCACTCAAATAAATCTAGATTCAAGAATCTTAAAACTGCTCAACTCAAAGAAATAGTAAAGTCCTGGTTTTAAAAGGTGGCGCATATTACCTTTCGGGGAGCTTTAAACGAGCTAGAGGAGGGGAAGGCCTGTGGCGGGGTGTCAGCTGGTCATTGTTGGGTGATCGAGACGGATGATGAGGGGTTGGAACTTTAGGTGGTCAGACATAAGTTTTGTGCGAGGATGGCAAGAGGAAATGGGTGTGTTACGAAAGGCGAGGATTGAATGCTTTATATAGGTTGTGCGAATGTCTTATGATGATCATGTTGGATGTGGTTTGCAAGTGATCTCGCGCCAAGGCGGCTCGGAGCGAATGGCGTGCATACTCTTATTCTTTGTTCCTTTCGGAGATGCTGTGCACTAAGAGTCACAACCTTACTTTCTATCCAGTTATGTAAAATCAGGCCATCAGCTTAAATTAGACTGCAGTGATATGTATGGCGCGTTGGATTTCCGCTGTAACATCACTGATATAATGCTTTGGTCCCTTCTGATATTAGTGGGAGAATCGAAAGGCTGTAACTTGTATCATCCCCACCTTTTGATATAGCCCAAGTTGCTTTCTGTCCACACTGAAAGCTATGTTTCCATGAAAGTGGCAATATGTAACACATAAGAAGCTCCAGCTAGGAGTTTCCCCGCTTGAGCTTTTCTTGTGCCGCTGTCCATCAGTGCCCAAGATAGGTTCCATAGTTGCATCGAATCTTGCACATAGTGAACGACAAAACCGAGGAGCATTCTACATGACATGTAACCGAAATACCTGACTCATTACAGCCACTATTCCCAGTATTCGTCTGTGATTTGTTCATCCTCAGGCTCCGCAAAACTAGCTAATATCAGTTTCATATCACAGACATACCCGACCTCATAGATGGAATCAGATGCGGCTTGTGGAAATGGAGAAGCTTCCTTTTCATGATCCTCCCATTGCAGTAGCTCCGAATAAAGTTCCATCTGGATTTTATGTAACCATTTGATCACGAGCCTTGCTTCAAACAAGCTGAGTAGTGTGCAGATACGTTTAGAATTCCCTCAAATTGAAACGCCCAGGCTCAAGCCTCCATCATTATCAACCACCCAAGCCTTTCACCAACTCAGCTATACCCCCCCTCCACCCACTCCTCCCACCAATCCAAAATCCCCCAGCCCACCAACCCCACCGGAATCCCCTCCCAACCCCATACCCCCCTCGTCCTCCACATCCCCCAACACCCCGCTCCCACCGCCCCCGCCAACACCATCTCTCCCAGCACGATTTTCGCCTTCTCTCTCCGCGTCTTCGCCTTCCACAGGAACGTCCCCAAAGCTGTCCTATACCCCCTAACCCTCGCTTCGCGCCGCCACTTCTCGTTTTCTTTGATGCGAGCCTTTCTGCAGCTTTGGCATTCTTTCCGAGAAGAAGGGGAAGCAGAGTTTGGGTGGAGAAGTTCGTGGGATGGGAGGAAAAACGATTCGGTGGCTACTTCGTGGAAGATCTCGAAGCAGCAGCGGGTTAGGAGGGCGAGGATGATCCAGGAGGTGCGTTTGATGGCGTAGTGCACCATTTTGGGTGAGGTCTTTGGTGATGTGAGGGGTTTCTAGGAGGTGTTAGATTAGGTTTTTGGAGGTCTGGAAGAAGAGCCAGTCTGACCTTGATATCAGGATTAATCAATAAGAGTAATCGCAATTTCCAACATGTGAAAGTCGTATGTTGAGATGGTGCACGTGGTTCGGCTTTCCCTTCCAGCCGTAGTCGCGCGGTCGCATGCGACAGCTAGCAGGTTTATATTTTCACCAGATAGCTGGATATGGATCTTATTTCTGTAAGAAAGTATTTGTTCAGTCCATATTGACTTAGGGAACAAATACACTGCGCATGTCTTACTTCAACAGGACGTAGTGAATTTGAATTTTGTTGTTAAGGGAGTTGGGAAACTTGGAGCTCGAGGAGTTCAAACTGTAGGGCGGAGTCGGCAATGTCACTCCGTTGGTGCTTACTAACCACTAAGTTCCCCGAATATACTTCTCAACTTTCCATATGTATCTCACTGGAGCCTCAACAACCAGAGTCACTGTACGTTTTCGGCTTGATGATTGGTTTGGGAAGTAAGAGCTTCATATCTGGGATCAACGTGAATGTTCAATTTCTATCACTTTTTCTCTGGCCATCACTTCATTCTGCGACGCCCGGCAATCTTCCCTCACTGTCGTCAGGCAGATTCGAGAAAAGGAAACCTTCGAGAAAGCCATTTTTGTGTTCAAGTGAACGAATCTGCCTTGAGTTAAATGATTTGGACTCGGTGAGCCTGTGGCTTCTATATGTGTAAGACATTTGCTTGTGCATATTCCGTCATATACGATATCATATTGAGGAATGCGGACTGCGGCCGGACGTAGCTCCTATACTCCCTTTACAAAAAGCATTTTATTCCAAGCAAGTGCTGTCAATTTTCGCAGCTACGCTCCACTGCTCCCACATCCATCTTCACCGCATCACAATTCAACCCACAAAGCAGTCATCCCCAAATTCCACACCCGAAATGTACAAATTGGTCATCTTCAGCACCTTCTGTCTTATTTATAGCATATCAATACTATGTCTATCTCCCGGAGAGGACCAAGACGCACTCATATTCATTCCAAGCTGGCAAAGAATTGTTCTTATATGCAGCCTGGTCTTCCACTCATGTCATCTCTTACTTTGTATCGCATTATTCGTGGAAAGTGTGCGTGATGCACGTCGGAAGGCGAAAGCATGCGAAGAGCGACAGGGTAATATATGCGTCCTGGTCTTGCACTCACTTCTTCTCTTACTTTATATCACAGTTTACTTGAATAATATGCTTAAGGCACGTCGGGAGGCGAAAGCATGCGAAGAGCGACAGGGCAGGGAGATGCCTGATGTGAGAGTAAGACGCTTGAGTGGGGATACTGAGATAGGGAGCGGGGATTCGGATCGAACGAGCAAAGACTCGAGCCGAACGATCGAGGTTTCTAGTCGAACAGATGGGGATCTCGAGTCAGCTAGTGAGCTTCATGCAGATAAAAGTCTACCGGGTGGATCTTCTGAGCGAGCGAGCGAGAAGTCGAAACGTACACACGAGCATACTGGCCGAGCGAGCGACGACCCTGAAGGTACACACAAGCCCGCTGGTCGACCAAGCGAAGACATCGAGCATTCGGACGAAGGTTCCAAGCAGGTCCTTCCGAGGTATCTGTGATAAGATACACCTGACGACCGTAGGATTTATGCGTTGCAGGCGGGGTGCTGGTTAGACATGCAGATGTGTAGATGAGCAATAACGGAGTGAAGCAGAGCATGTGTGAAATACATGGTAGTTGTGAAGCTGTGTGTTTTTTTTAATAATTCGCAAAACGAGAGGAGGAATGTAGTTGGGGATTGATTGCTAGGGAGGAAAAGATCAAGCTGCCTGTTGTCTGCCTTCAGACCCTATATCTTCGATAAGTCTAATAGACGCTCAGGGATAGGACAAGATGAAGTATTTCATAATGCCATTAAAATGTATTTGTATAGACCTCACCAAGAAACATCTGTACCTTTCAAACATACAGAGTCTTTCAGGCCCGGGCAACTTTTGGTTTCGCAAGACAACGGGTAGCACTCGGCCACCCAAAAAACAAGTCCCTGAAACTCTGACTGTAATCTCCGCACTTGTAAACGAAGGGAGAATCGGTGTCAGGGTTCGATGTAGTGTAGTCCCCCTGTTTTTCTGAGAGAAATCTGCGGTTGGGATTTGCTTTTTCTTTTCCACTTGCCAACTGTCCTGTCTCGTGCCGTCAACCCAGCTTCCCAAACCCAATCCCGACGAGTATCTCCCTCACCTCTATAACCCGCTTCCGCTCCTACTTCAACCCACACCCTCAACCCCTCCAACCGCAACTCATATTATCAGTTCACCAGTCAAATCTTTTCCGGGTTGAATAGAGAGAGGAATGTGAAACGTTGCATCTCTCATAGACTATCGATTTTTAACTTCACCAGTTTACAAGTTCACCGACTCACCAACCCTCACCGGCACAATCCTAATCCCCCATCAGCGTCCCCTAACAAACCAATCTTGGTCCCCTTCACAAGTGTCCTATCATCCTCGCTATATAAACCCCTTCAACCCTCATGTCCAGATCCTCAAAACCACCCTCCTCCTCCTCCCATCCCTCTACGCATCCACCCACCCACCTACATATCTTCATCGAAAAGAACTCCCTCGTAGCACAAGACCGAACCGAGCCGAACCACACGCACTCAGACCGCTATAACCTAACCTCAAATCTCTATACAATAAATCCCCATACAACAATTTCCCCTACAACAATTTCCCCTACAAAAAGCTACCCAAATCGCAATCTCAATTCCAGTCCCCATCCCAACAACCAACACCACACACCCCAATGCCCGCCTCTCTCCATCTCCATCTCCACTAACACTTCTCTTCAACTCTACACAACATCCCCTCCCACTGGCAGTTAAGATCTTCGAGCAGAAAAGACCGCAGCAACAGCACAAGTTGTGCTCGGAGTGCACGACTGCAGAGAGTAGCTAGTGTTAGAGGAGAAAGACATAAATAGAGAAGGTATATATATAACTTAGGAGAAAGAACTTGAAAGGAAGGACTGGCTATACATGTAGATCCCCATGCCACTCCAGTATACATTCATTCACACAGCCATTCAATTGCAAGCTGTTCTGCTACTAACATTCACTCTCAAACTTGCCCGTTAGCTTGCTCACTTGCTTGCTCACATATTTCACCATACACATCTACCATATAAATCTCTTCCCTTCATACACCCTCTCCCCCACCATAGACTTCTGTTCACATCTTTTCTGCCATCAAGGCTCTTCAGCATCGTCATATGTATAATATATTATGTATAATTTTGCTTGCGCAAGCATGCGTGTGCGTGTGTGAATGTTTTGATTTGTTTAAGAGGGAAAATAGATATGCATTCTGCTAATCAGAGACACGTTTGGTTTGTCTAACTTTGTGGAAAAATCGAGTAAAGACACACGACCCACTGATCAAGTAAGAACAACCCACAAAGGGGGGGCACGAGGGGGCGGGGGGGAGAACATCGCAACCAGAAAACAAGATGGGGGAAAAACAAGGAAAATAACATGATCATCAAGGATTTCCGCAAAACTATTCGGTGCAATCTTGTCAAACGACAGGTATTTCGCAAAGCTGCACTTAATTCTGCTTTTCATATCAACTCCCTCCCCTAACCATTCATACTGAAATCACTTCCACCGCAACCAGGTATATTCCAGCCACTCCAGAAGATCAACAGCATTGAAGAACCGAGACGAAGAGAGATTCAAAAGAGGTTAAGAGATCTAAGATTCAGTTGCAGGTGCGGCTTCAGCGGCTGGCTCCTCAGTCTTTGTCTCTGGCTCAACGGCCTTCTCGGCTTCCTTTGGTGCATCACCAGCGGCGGCGGGCTCGGCCTCACCGTTATCCGATGAAGTCCAGAGAGTCAAGTTGTCTCGGAGAAGTTGCATAATGAGAGTGCTGTCGCGGTAAGATTCCTCAGATAGCGAATCGAGCTCGGCAATCGCGTCATCGAAGGCCTGCTTGGCAAGGTGGCATGCACGGTCGGGTGAGTTCAAAATCTCGTAGTAGAAAACGGAGAAGTTGAGTGCCAAACCAAGACGGATTGGGTGGGTGGGGGTAAGCTCGGTTTGTGCAACGTCGGTTGCGTTCTATTTGTTTCCAGAAGTTAGCGGCCTAAAACGAGAAACTATAGAAATAGTACCGAGTACGTACCTTGTAAGCCTCATGAGCAGCAGTGGCAGCGACTTTGCGCTTCTCACCAGAGGCGAACTCAGCCAAGTAACGGTGGTAGTCTCCCTTCCTGTACTTATCATCAGCCCATGCCTAAAATGACGTTGCACCTGGCGCAACTATTTTTGACCGATAAGACGTACATCTTGTGGTAGAAGACCTTGGACTCTCCGGACTCGGCCTTGGGGATCAAGGACTCGTCCAAAACGTCGAGAACATCTTGGCAGACCTTCTCCAATTCGGTCTCAATCTTTTGGCGGTAGTCACGGATGGTGGAAACGTGCTTATCAGTGCCCTTGGATTCCTCTTTCTGTTCGATCGAGGAGATGATGCGCCAGGAGGCACGTCGTGTGCCAACAACGTTCTTGTAGGCAACCGAGAGAAGGTTTCGCTCGTCAACGGTAAGTTCCCCGCCCAACTATATCACGCGTATCAGTAATCTCATCGCGCCGCCGAGTATATCAGGAGGGTTCAAGTATCGCATACCTTGGCCACCTCCTTCATGTATGTAACCATCTCATCGTAACGCTCAGCTTGCTCGCAGAGCCTAGCAAGGAATGTCTTGCTGTAGGGCTTTTGTCAGTACCACACCACAATAAAGGAAAAGTGTAGGAGAGCCGCATCGACATTCGAGTGATTCGTACCTTTCACGCTGCAATTCCCAAGATGTTAGCCATAGATCCGAGAAGAATAGAATGATGTAGATAGTTGAAAATGCACGCGGGTGAATGGGGGTTGGGTAGATCGGGCAGGAAGCAGAGCATGGAGGGGAAACAAGGTGCAAGAAAACGCAAATTCACAACATTCTGGGACTGCGGGTTAACAGAACACAAGAGAGAGTCGACTTACTTCGGTGGTCATCTTCAATGAGGGATTTTCTTTTTGTGTTTGGATAGTAAGGTTGCAAGTGGTGAGGAGAGAATGGAATAAATAGAGGAGAAGTGGTGGTGCGGTGGAGGTTGGATTGTTGTATTGTTGTTGATTTATTAAAGAGGAAGAGGGAAGTTTGCAAGTGCAAAGAGTGGTGGTGGTGTTTGTGGTCGTAAGTAGTAAAGTAAGGTGAGTAAGGCAGAGAGGGCAGAGAAGGAGAGCAGAAAGTCCTAAAGGTTGCGGTGGAATACTAAGTACAATAATCCATCCAAGCCATGGATTTCTATGGGGAAGAAGGCTAGTGTTGTGATTGACTTGTTTAGCGAGATAATTTGCGTGGGCGGTGATGGATTGGTGGATGAGTGGGTTGGTGGGTGGATGGGAGCAGGAAATGGAAGGAAAGGGAGGAGGAAGGAGGGATGAGGGACAGTCGGGCAGTCACATTCACAATCACAGTCAGTCATCCGAATACTGATGAGATTGTATTATTGACATCGATGACTTTATATACAGAAGTGATATTACCAGAGTGCGCAGGACAGTGAATGTCCAGAAAGAGGGAGAGTCCGACACTACCTCTCCATTCCCATTTCCTTCTGAGCAGTGACGTCCCCTCCTGTACATCTTCTACAAGGAGTCCTTTCCAGGCTACTTTGTACATATCCTTAAGGTTTACTCTATCTCCAGCGAAGAATTCTGGAATGATAACGATCGCTCGCTCCGTCGTCCTCACCAATCACGACGATTCCACTGATCGCAAGTACGCTCCCGTGATTTGAGGGGTAAAAGGAGCGTGATTCCCTCGATATATGGCGCTCAGCACTCGTCCCGTTGACTCAATGCCACCGGACAAGTGGCCGACCACAAGCTGAGGGCATCTCCTTTCCCATACGAAAGCATTATTGCAAAAGGTCACGTCGGCCCCGTGGTTACCATGATTTATTGATTATTTCCCATTTTCCAAGGGACCTGTTGAGATTTATTGCCCCACCAAACCAGATAGTGGAGTCGCTCCCTCGGTGAGGGTGACAGTTGGTAAACCACCCCAGGAAGAAAAGCCAGGTTTGGTACCCCTTTACGGAATCTCTATCCACGATGAACTGGAGTGAACGAACTGCTTCAATAACTCTGCATGAATCAATTCCCAACTTCCAAGTTTGCCATCTCTCCGGGGAAATCATTGTTCGTTCGGCGGTACGGTAGAAGTTCTCATCGAATGGATCGTCCGACCCGACTCCTCAATAGACGATTCACATGTCCAGTGCAGTAGTTGGCCGGGTCGTACCAGATATGACTCCCGCACAGCGCATCCAAAATCCAGGGTTTATGTCTCACCTCTATTTCCTGCAAACCGGTAATTCCAGCTCAACTACCTTGCTGTTGCCTTATGTTAATGAACGAGCAACTGATCAGCTTATAATCAAATCAAAGCCCAGCCAATGGACGGAGCCCCTGTCTTGGAAGAAGGTATTATCAGCCGATATTGTGTGTACTCTGTACAACTTCGTGACCATCCATTTACCCAAATCGAAGGCGCATAGAAAAGAGATATAATTACTTCTTCACGCCCAACACTAGCGCTTCCAGAAACCAACGAATAACTACTACCCGCCTCGCGGTAAGCAAGGATATCTGACGCCGAGCACGTCCAACCAATAAAGTCCCAAACATTCAACCTCCAACAAGATACTCGAGACGGTGTGATAAACAATGAACGGTCCCGGCCCAGAACAACGGATGAGGCTGCATAGAACGAACGCCAAGGGAAGGAAGCAATACTTTCGTACAGAAAGGGAACTCGTATCGCTGAACCGGACCCATCCATAAGTGTGCATCTTAAGTCGCGGGTGTGGGATCAGATCTTGCTGCCCCAGAGTGCTCTCCCGAGGGTTTAATCCTTGCGAGAGATCTTCGAATGTGAGGTTATCTGGACATACAGAAGTGAATTTTACGGAGGATAGCTGGGTGGAATGAAATACTGTATGTAAAACTTTTGGGGAGTATATTCATAGCCGAGGAGAAATTTGTGCACGCTCATTTCGACCCATATTCCTATGTACTTCGAGGCCACTATCTACATCTACTCCCCAAGTACAGCTCAGCCAAAATTTCAATACGGCTGGAGTTATATCATGTCCATATCAGAAAACCTGCCCTTCCAGCTCATACGCCGCCCCTCACATTCCCTCTCCACACAGCATGAAGGCTGGGAAGTCACCGGGCCTATGCATAGTGTTCGATACCATTTGATTTGGGTTCTTCTGGACTTCTCGACTATGCCCTTCTGCCCAGGCCGCTGCGGCGGTCATCTGTCCTTCCCTCGGATATGACTGATCTCCCATCCGAGCGGCCAGGTCGAGGACCTGGTGCATCGAATCCGAGAATAGCCCCTTCATCGTCCCGTGCCGAAGGTTTGCAAGTTACTAGAACAGAACCCTTCATGCGTGTATGCGCGCAGCGGCAAAAGGGTCCTCACTCCCAATCTTCATGATCGGCCTTGTGGACGATGATGGCCTTCTGGATGTGGAGCATCTTTCTGAGCTTCCTAGACCTCTTAGAACGTCCCGCGACAGGGCAAGTGGTCTACTGGCCAACGCGTCAAAGAGCTGCGAGATGTGATGCTCTTGCGGTACCTCATGTGACTTATGAAGAGAATTGCTCATGGAAGTAAAGCTACGTTATACGATGCCTGCTGCGACTTTGAATGCTGAGAGAGCATGCTTTGTCTAACAAAGGTAACTATTGGCGTCGGCCTATTGTTGATTGCTTCACTTACAGAATGCCTCGCGATATAGATGGGGTACGGCCTTTTTGATAAGCACCTAGCTGGTTTCTTTTCTCCCCAGCTGTCTCCCTGACCTAGCAATTCGAAACTGAGATAACCTTATAGATCAGATTCGATGCAATAGTAATGTTGGAAATGGTTTTATAGTATTGCCTATTATGGTAGGTGATTATTTGCTGCACGGAATAAAGCTTCGATGACATTCTAGACACCAAATCGAAGCATCCACCTAGGTATGACATCGGTCGCCGGCAGTGAGGCAACTTTTTTGTCTTATGTAAAAAAGAGATTTGATTCCATCGACCAATCAGAGCGCAAACTTCGATACGGGGCCGGGTAACTGGCTGGGTAGCCTCATGAGAAACTCCAGAAGGACACTTGTTCTCGTACATTTTATCAAGCAACTTTAGAACTTTTCTTTGAAGGCGAGAATTGTTTCATCTTTTGCGATTTTCTTGTGAGAGATCGATTTTCTGTGTTGTTGCAATCTGTCCAGAATTTTCTTCTTTAGACAAATTATTTAACCTTAGATGAGACAATCAACCTGAGCAAAGTGGCTGTCATCGCTACAATCCCTTCCCTTCCTAAAGCCTTGCCCCACGTCCTCTTCCAATATTGCATATTTCAACATGGACAGTGCATATGCTCACTCGGCCACTGAGGTGCTTCAGCATTTCTCGGTCTTTGAGACTAAAGGTCTCAGCGATGCGCAAGTGCAGGAATCAAGAGACAAACATGGTCGCAATGGTAAGCACAACTGATTCCCGCAATCCAAACTTTGCGCCGAGATTCGCAGATCGCTAACAAACGGTACAACAGCAATCGCAGAAGAGCCCCCAACGCCGATTTGGGAGCTTATACTGGAACAATTCAAAGATCAGCTTGTTATCATACTCCTCGCCTCCGCCGCAATCTCTTTCGTATTAGCACTTTTCGAGGATGAAGGAGGATGGACGGCTTTTGTGGATCCCGCAGTTGTATGTTGAGGCCCTGTTGATACTGTTTGTTCGGAGGCTAACATGCGATAGATTCTCACTATCCTGATTCTCAATGCCGTCGTGGGTGTATCCCAAGAAAGCAGCGCCGAAAAAGCAATCGCCGCCCTCCAGGAATACTCAGCAAACGAGGCCAAGGTCCTCAGAAATGGTCATGTTGTGCGGATTCGCGCAGAGGAATTGGTTCCCGGAGATATCATCACAGTCGCAGTTGGAGACAGAATCCCTGCGGACTGCAGAGTTCTTGAAATCCAGAGTAATAGCTTTTCGGTCGATCAAGCCATCTTAACGGGTGAAAGTGAGAGTGTTGGGAAAAGTACAACGGCCGTGAAGGATTTGAAGGCTGTCAAGCAGGATCAGACGAATATGCTCTTTTCTGGAACTACGGTCGTCAATGGACACGCAACCGCAATTGTCGTTCTTACCGGACCAAACACGGCTATTGGTGATATCCACGAGAGCATCACGGCCCAAATCTCGGAGCCGACCCCTCTTAAGCAAAAGCTCAACGATTTCGGAGATACGCTCGCGAAGGTCATTTCTGTTATCTGTATCGTGGTCTGGCTAATCAACATTCCTCACTTCAATGATCCATCTCACGGAGGCTTTGCCAAGGGAGCCATCTACTATCTCAAGATTGCGGTATCACTCGGTGTAGCAGCTATTCCCGAAGGTCTGGCTGTTGTCATTACAACATGTTTGGCTCTAGGTACCCGGAAAATGGCCGCCAAGAATGCCGTGGTTCGAAGTCTTCCATCTGTTGAGACTTTGGGCAGCTGCAGCGTCATTTGCTCCGACAAGACCGGTACCTTGACTACCAACCAAATGAGCGTTAACAAGGTTGTCTTCATCAACGAAGCCGGAACCGATCTCGAAGAGCTGGAAGTCGAAGGAACCACTTTTGCCCCTGAAGGAAACATTCTCTCCAACGGTTCCGTGGTAAAAGACGTAGCCCAAAAATCCAACACGGTGTTACAGATCGCCGAGGTAGCAGCTCTGTGTAACGAAGCGGCCCTTGCGTATGATGCGAAGACTAGCACTTATTCCAGCGTCGGTGAACCCACGGAAGGTGCCCTACGCGTTTTGGTTGAGAAAATTGGTACTCAAGACTCCGCCCGGAATCAATCTAGAGCCACTACCGCAAAAGGCGAATGCCTTCACCTCGCAAGCTCTTGGTACGAAAAGAGAACCCCTCGTTTGGCCACTTATGAATTCTCGCGCGACAGAAAGAGCATGTCGGTTCTTGTCGGCAATGAACAGCAACAGAAATTACTGGTCAAGGGAGCTCCTGAGGCTATCATTGAACGATGCACCCATACTCTGGTTGGCTCCAATGGCAAGAGAGTTCCGCTCACTGAAAGTCTTTCTGAGCTCCTGATGAAAGAGGTTATTGAATATGGTAACAGAGGTCTTCGTGTTATCGCTTTGGCTAGCTTGGAAGATGTCGGATCTAACCCGCTCTTGAAGTCGGCCAAGACTACGGCTGAATACTCTCAATTGGAACAGAAGCTCACATTACTTGGTCTTGTCGGTATGCTTGATCCACCTCGTCCTGAGGTAGCTAGCTCTATCCGAAAATGCAAGGAAGCTGGAATCCGTGTCATTGTTATCACTGGAGACAACCCCAACACCGCCGAGGCTATCTGTAAACAAATCGGTGTTTTTGGTGAATATGAAGATCTTAAGGGCAAGAGCTATACCGGACGAGAATTCGATAACCTCAGCCCAGACGAGCAAATCCACGCCGCTAAGACTGCATCCCTGTTTTCTCGTGTCGAACCAAGCCATAAGTCTAAGCTCGTTGATCTCTTGCAATCTGCTGGTGAGGTTGTCGCTATGACCGGTGACGGTGTCAACGATGCTCCTGCACTCAAGAAGGCTGATATCGGTGTTGCTATGGGATCCGGCACTGACGTCTCTAAATTGGCCGCTGATATGGTTCTTGCCGACAACAACTTCGCTACGATTGAGGTTGCTATCGAAGAAGGTCGCTCTATCTACAACAACACTCAACAATTCATCCGCTATCTCATCTCCTCCAATATCGGAGAAGTCGTTTCCATCTTCCTGACAGCCGCAGTCGGTATGCCAGAAGCTCTGATCCCCGTCCAACTCCTCTGGGTCAACCTCGTCACCGACGGTCTCCCCGCCACCGCCCTTTCCTTCAACCCTCCGGACCACGACATCATGAAACGACAGCCCAGAAAACGTGACGAAGCTCTCATCGGCGGCTGGCTCTTCTTCCGTTACATGGTCATCGGCACCTACGTTGGTCTCGCCACCGTCGCCGGCTACGCCTGGTGGTTCATGTACAATTCCGAAGGCCCACAAATCTCTTTCTGGCAACTATCGCATTTCCACCGCTGTTCGACGCAATTCTCCGAAATCGGCTGCGATATGTTCTCAAACGAGATGGCCAAATCCGCATCCACTGTTTCGCTGTCCATTTTGGTCGTTATTGAAATGTTCAATGCCGTCAATGCTCTCTCGTCCAGTGAATCGCTTCTTACGCTTCCGTTGTGGGAGAATATGATGCTGGTTTATGCGATTGCGCTTTCGATGGCGTTGCATTTCGCGCTCTTGTATACCCCGATTTTGCAGACGCTGTTCTCCATCTTGCCGTTGAATTGGAATGAGTGGAAGGCGGTGCTGGTTATTAGTGCGCCGGTTATGTAAGCTCTTCCCCTTTTCTCCTCTCCCATCCATTTGTTGATACTAACGAACAAATAGAATCATCGACGAAGGTCTTAAGTTCTTAGAGAGACAGTTCTTCATGCAGAAAACGACGCTGCTTAATGAGCGACCGAAGAAGGAGTAGAGGGGAGGGGTATGAAGAAAGACGATTTTTATATACGTCGGTACCATACATGGACGGATGCATGGATAGGAATAGGTGCATGGTCTGCCTAATATACAAGACATTGTAAAGGGTGTATGACTAGTAGAAAGAGGAAGACGCTTGAGAAAGTAGATATTAGATTTACATATTTGTAACTTTACCAGAATCAAAGTAAAATTGTCTTTACAGCTGTGCAGCTGACTGTTTTGATCATTTTAGCACTCATGTGTCGGTCGTGCTGCTCTTTTTGTGTTTTTGAGAAGTTGAAGAGAATAGCAAAATGATACATACGGACAAGCCATATATGCGGAAGTTGTGTAGATGTGTCATTTATGCCAGTTCATTTTGCTTGACTTTCTTTCCTCTATCAAGCATTTCAATGCGAGATTCGGATCTAATACTACAAGTTCTTGCCTGCCCCTGCTTGCTGATATCTGCGATATCACCGAACTCTCTCTCCCTCTCTCCCTTCCATCCCTATGCTTCATCATGATCATAACCATCATCAAATCCCCACCCAGAGAAAACAAATCGCTTAATCTTGTCTGCCCTTCAATAACCTCTTAGTCACCTTGTCCTTCTCAATGATGTAGACGTGGGCGCCCCAACCGGAGAGAGCGTCTCTGTCGACGGCGTTAAGGAGCGCTTGGGATATCGTTTCGAAGAGATCTTCTGGCTCCTGTTGAGTGGTTAGTTTGGGTTCTGGGGGATGCGGTTGTGCTGGCTCGTAAAGTGGGCTGCTGCTCGAAATTCAAGCAGGAAGCTCCAGACTGTAAATGGGCAAAATTAGAGAACACAGTAGCAGAAAGACCTACCAAATCCGGCTCCCACAACCCCTCACAAGTACCAAACAACTGATCACTCGCCGTCCCACTAACAATAAAATCCTTCGCAAAATCAATACACCCAATACTATCAAAGCCACAAATAAACGGCTTTCCCGTCTTCTCATCCAATCCCGCAACCACCGGGCTCACGAAAAACGGACCAAAGCGCCGCTCGTACAGGCTGCTGCTGACCAGGTTCGCCATTGTGGACGGCGAGATGTTGCGCTCTTCTCGCAAACGGTACATGTTCACTTTGTAGCGGAACAGATCAGATACCGTGCTGACGTCGGTGGCAAGCCCGGTGAGCCCGAGGTACACGGAGGGAGAATAGGAGAAGATTTTGGGGAAGTTGTTGGATACGGTGAGGGATTGAAGACCGAGACGTAGGTCGCAGGCGATGGCGACGCAGTCTTTGCCGACCATGGCTACGCAGGCGCCGCCGTCTGGTGGGGGTTAGTATGGAGATCTGGAGAGGAGGGGGGAAGCAGGTAGAGTGCGGGGTGGAAGGCGTACTGATTGAGAATGGGTTGCTCTGTTTAGATGAAGGTGGTTAGCTGGCTGGTTGGGTGTAGCTTGGAATTGGGGGATGAATTGCTTACCATTGTGACGGTACGTTTATGGGTATCTAGAAATTCAAATCAAGTGCAGCTCGGGAGATTGATCTCGCAGAGCTTTTCGCAGATATGGGTGATTGAAGTGGTGGGTTTGCGGGTGTGGAATTGTGGTAGGTAGGTAATATTGAGGTTCGTTCTGGAGCACAAGGTAGACACGGCTGGCGCGTCTGAGCTCTGATTGATGGATGGATGAAGCTTGGACCAATGAGGCACCGATTGATGATTTGATATCACTTCTGCCGCCTTGTGTCTGGGGATGTTGCACAGGCAGCAAATACAGAAACTTATTTAAATATTTGCTATTTAGTTTAATGCAGTAATTTTCTTACTCTCTTGCATACAAAAATAAGTTAAATACGTTCCCGTACTTCGATTTTATTTGTAGTTATTGCTCGTCGTTGAGTACGTTTGTAGCTGTCTGACTACTAAAACACCCCGCCACTATCCCCCGGTCTGTCCCTCTCCAACCTTACGAACAGCGCGGAAGTTCATAGAAAGTGACACATTACAAACCGCACATTTCCTCACTTTTTGTACCCTTTTTCGAAACCTGGATACATAAATACCAAGATCAATATCTGGTTTCTAGTGTTCCAGGACTGAAATCCAATCATGGCGTCCAACGTGGTGGTTATCGACAAAGCGTTCAATAGAGCTACTATAAAAGTTACACCTGGGACATACATGAGCGAGGTGGTTTCTGAAGCTTGTAGGAAACTGGGGAAGAAGAGTACGAATTACGATCTCAAGAGGTGGGTGATATCCTGCATTTTTAAGAATAGGCGCTGCGGGAGTTGAACTGCGTATGGTAGACATCGTTTCTAACTCGTTTGCAGGAGTAACGATAAAGCCGTGGATCTCTCTCAAACCTTCCGTCAAACAGGTCTCACCACCGGCGCAAAGCTCTCCCTAGTCGAAGCCTCAAAATCCCCAGCGCCTGTATCCATCGCACTACAACTACCGCAGGAACTCGCATCTGCGGTCCCTGGTGGCAGACTCACGGATAAATTCCCTAGCAACACCACATTATGGCTCATTCTGCGCAAATTCGAGTCGAGCAGCGGCGCGAATTTGAACTTTACAGCGAGGGGGGTAGCGCAGGTACAGAATGGTTCTACAGGCGCAGGAAGGATGTTTTACGAGATGCCGGTGTTGAATGTTATGGGTAGAGAATTGGCTACGTTTGGGGATCTGCAGAAAACACTTGCGAATTTGGGGTTGAATAAGGGGAATGGGTTGATCAGACTTACATTCAGACCGACGGATCAGCCGATTGAGGAGGCGATGCAGGTTATTGGGGAGTATTTCCAAGAAGAGGAGAAGGAACCGGTGTCAGAACCTGCTCAAAAGGCAGTAGAGCCTGTAACGGAAGCTATTTCCAAGGTCGCCTCTCCGGAACAGACTGGCAACGATGTCGAAATGGACCTATCACCTCCATCCGACCCTTCACAAAATAACGGCACCACTCCCACCGACCTTTCATCCTCAACCCCCACGCCCTCCGATCCCACATCAACAGACCAATCCATCCTCGGTCCCGACGGCCAACCCCTAACCGTCTTCTCCGCCCCCAGCGGCACCACCCCCCGCGCCGCCCTCGCACCCGACAACGACGAAGACTACATCCCCACCATCCGCCACGCGAAGCTCGCACAAAGCCGCCTTGCGCAAGGAACGCAAAACACCAAACTCCTCTCCTACGAAGAAGAGCAAGCGCTGGAAGCCGAAAAAGTCGCCAAACTGACCAAAATCAAGACCGTCACCCTGCGCATCCGCTTCCCCGATCAAATGCAAGTATCTCGCAGCATAACCAGCGAAAGCACAGCCGCAAGTTTATACACTTATGTGCGAAGCTTGATTGCGGCGGAAGATCAGCCGTTTAAGTTGATCTGGCATAATAAGGGGCCAGAGACGATTCCGAATGATGAGGGGAAGTTGTTGATTAAGCATTTGGGGATTGTGGGGCCGACGGTTGTTAACTTGAATTGGGCGGAGGGCGTGAGTGAGCAGGTGAGGAAGGCGCCGGTGTTGAAGGAGGTCTATAGGGAGAAGGCAAAGGAACAGCCGGTGCCAGTGGTGCCGAGTGTGGACAATGGAGAGGACGATGCAGTGCCTAAGGAGGCAGCGCCGAAGAAAGACGAGGATGGAGCGGAGAAAAAGAAGAAGGGTTTGTCGAATTTGATTATGAAGAACTTGAGGAAGAAGTAGAGTATAAGAGGCAGGATCTGGTTATGGTATAATGAATAGAATGTGAGTTTACGGTTCGGGCATGGATAGGGTCTTTGTTGCAGTGGTCAACGAATGGTACGCATAGCATAGGGCGTTTCACTTGGTTTTGAAGGGCGCATAGTCATTAGATGGTTATTCTAATTGAGATCTCAGTCGCAAATAACATAGTCAAGTAGAGGAACATAACGAGTAAGATCGAAAGGCATTTTGCTGAAGTCATTCAATTGCTTTTAGATCCTCATGCTACACTAGCTACCGAGTGATCAACATCCCCACAATCGCAGTAACCCATTCCTCTCTATTGTCACAACTCCAGACCCCGATCGCCGGGTATCGGATGAACATTCGATGCTCATTCGAGGCTGGAACAGGAAGGTAGGTGTATCATATCGAAACAGGATTGAATTTAGTGACCAGTTCTTCTGGACTCAGCAATAACACCTTGCAACTCGTCGACCTTGGCCTTAGCACGGCCGAATGTACCGAGCTGTGGGAAGTTGTTAGAACATGATCGCATGCAAATGTACCGACTAAGGCATGGTAAAGTGAAAACATACCCTCTTCTTGGCGAGCTTACGGGCACGCTTGTCCTTGCTGTTACGGAGCAATTCGATGACTCTGCGCTCGTATGGGGCAAGACTGTTCAACCAACCATTAGCATTGTCCTTCCTCATATTACAACTAAAACCACCATCGCAATGGAATGGAAAATAACATACCCAGAGACCTCCTTGACAATCTCCCGAACAAACTTGGTGCGCTTGCTCAAATGACCCTTGGTTCTGCTAACTCTGGGCTTGGAGACACGAGCCTCGGTTTTCTATAATAAAATAATTCGAATCAGCGCCGGTCCATCTTCATGAAAGAGAAGATACTCCAAGAGTTGAGACGGGCATTGCATCTGTGTTAACGTACGTGTCCTTTGTTGAGACCGACGATGAGGCCGGTGCGGGCTTTCTTTTCGGCTGCCATTGTTGCGGATGTTGTCGATGTCGTTGGTTGTCGTGAGGAAAGTCTAATTGCAAGAGGAGGGAAAATAAAAAGTTCGAGGTGGAGATTTGGGAATTGACGCTTGTGCGTCACGTGTACTTTAGATGCTGGTTAAGCGAGGATTTTGCTTCTTGGCGCTGCGTTTGCGCTGTTGCCGGCTCGCGGGGAAAAACATAAATTTTGGGTGCACAAGAATCAAAAGTGGTGATCCCAGAAACTTCCCACCTCGCAAGAAATTGCGCTGGCTTTCATGGAACAGTATTGTTTTATAGCTCTATGAAATGCAGTTTGCTCCTCGTCGCTCAAAGTGTGGTGAGAGATTATGATACGCTGAGTAGCGTTCTCAACTTCGGAATATCTCAGAGCGGATGTATGGAGGATCTTACTCCCTTTCCAGCTGGTCTGCGCTGCGTTCATGTAGGCGATTCGAGTCGAAGTACAGATTTGGTGGTTCTAGACTGATTGTCCAACTGGCTTGTCCTGGCATTGTCATGATGCAGCGATAAGTCCGCTACTTTGCTTTGTTCAATGAGTTGCGCGCTCACACTTTTTCCATGTGGATATAATTATTCATCTCATTCTGTCTTCTTCTCATTAGATGACATGAAAAACAAAACAAAAGCATAATAGAAACACGCATATTCGATGGTGTTATGCAATCCAGGCTCATCTATCCATCGCCAAGTCTAATATAGACATCATCACTCCCCCTTCAACTCTTTAAACACACCTCTTGCATCAGTCAACATCTTAGCAATGTCAGCCCTCCAAACCCATGCCTGATTATCCTCAACCAACGGCATCATTTTTTCATGCGTCATTTCCCCGCCATCCGGATTCTGCAAGTCAAGCAACATACCATTAGCTCTGGATCTTCTCACAAGTTCTTGAGATCTTGGTCGCCTGATACGGTCGTATGCTTGGAATGCAATCTTGATGTCCGCTGCTGATGAGATAAGGTCCGGTGTGAGTAGTCCACTGAGAACATGAGCATCTTCAATTGCGAAGCCCGCTCCTGCCCCACAGTGTGGTGTTGAAGCATGTGCAGCGTCTCCTAGCAAGCAGAAGTTTTCCTTAGCATAGGTTGAGGCTGGTAAATGATCAAACAACGCCCATTTTTCCGGGTTTTCGATAAGCTGGAGAAAGTTAATAAAACTTCTGAATGTTTGGGGACGTATAAAATACCTCAAGAATTTTCAAAACTTTCTTACCCCAGCCCTTGAAATCCTGCATAACTTCATCTCGTGAAGATGGGATTACCCAGCGTCTATCCGTCCACGGAGCACCTTCGGCGTCTCTAAATACAACGAAGTTGGCTGCTGCCCCATTCATGATAGGCATCATCACAATATGCCCACCACGTCCAACGATCATATTGCGCATCTCCATATCTTTATCAACGATTTCCACAGCTTTCTTCATAGGCACAACTTTTCTATATGCATATTTACCAGTGTAAACTGCTCTTGAGGTCTCATCATCGTCGCCTAATAAGATCTGCCGACACTTAGATCTAACGCCATCGCAGCCAACGACGGCATCGGCTATCACATGATCCCCATCTGCGAAGACTATCTTCATCTTCCCTCCATCTACCTCTTGTACATCAGCAACCTTCTTACTAAATTCGATCTTCACGTCTGCTGGAATGAGCTTCACCAATTCATCTAGAAATTGCGCTCTAGAACCAGCAGTGTGTAGAAAGTCTTTCTCATTCAAGAGTTCTGCGATCAAATCGAAATCATCACTCATTCCATCGCGGAAGTCGAACCAAACGTGATCTTTCTCGGGCCGCAGATTTGTAGCTTTTACTCTTTCCCATGCCTCCGCGACAGAGGGAGAGATCAAACTCATTGCACGGCATGCATTTAATCCAAATCCTACACCTGCCCCTATTTCCGAAAACGCAGGACGCGATTCGTATATTGTTATCTGAAAGGATGTATGAGTCGCAAGCGCGATGGAGAGAGTGATGCCGCCAATGCCGGCGCCCACTATGGCAATGGAAAATGGTGAGGCTGTATTATTCATTTTCTTATTTGTTGTCGGTGAAGTCCAAAGTTAGAAAATATTGGAATGACGGGGTAAAGACCTTTAGTAATATCTCATGCTGTACCACCACCACTGGAACCTTTCGGTCTTACACTACGGAACTCCGAATGGGGATGTTGCTAAAGTTTAGACTAATTGCGGCAATTGATAGTTTACATACATCAAGCCACAATTCTCGGTCCTACGATATCTCCTTACTAAGTCCGCTAGTCGTGCCATCTTAACTAGGAGTTGTCAGTCATCTCTGCAGCAATGTACGTGAAGATATTGGTGGCGTCACTGGCAAGATTAATTGTGACGGGGACACTTCATGCAAGCGGTTGTTTGCGATAGCACTAAGGAGCATCATAGGGTGGAACCAAAATTTACCATTCATTGCACCTTAACGGCTGTCAATTCCTGTTCCAGCGAAGGGAGCTCGAGAGAAACTCGAGACGTGCCGTTAGTTACTCAGTTGCAGTTCTAGGTCTCTTGCACATCTGTCAGATCTATAGAATATATCTAAAATCCGGATGTTCATCTCCCAACTGCTCAAGAATTTCCTCATGATTGAATTTTGCATTCTCCTTTCCTGCATCCCTTCTTTTGTTTGACACCCATAACATAACCTCTATTGCGGTAGCAACAAAGATGCTCACAACACAAAGTGCAAGCCCCGTGCTGAATCCAGTCCTGAACTTAGGTGTTTCTGTAGTAATGAAAACATTACTTGACACGAAATTCCCACAATTACCGAGCCCAATCATAAACCCAGTGCCAAAAGCAGACTTCGCGTTGCCGCCCATGTTGTTGGATATCCACACGACTAATAGTGGCATTTGGATATATGCTGAGGTCGTGATGGCAAACAGACCGAAATAGCGAGCGCGGATTGCACTTATAGGCGCAGTAAGTTCGATTGACCATCCGACTATGCCGATCAACCCACCGAGTAGTATGAACCCATACCGATGTCGCAAGTAGCCGGAAAAGTACGAGGTTGTGAGTGAACAGACCAAGGCTACGATAAAGACTGGTATAGTGTGGACCTGTGCTTGTGCCTTTGAGTAGCCAAGGGCGGTGAGAATAGTTGGTTGGAAAGCTACGATGGACGATGCTGCTGTGTCGGCTCCAAAGTACGCAAATGTACTATATTTGAGTTAGTCTCCTCGGAAACTCAGAGAGAAGATTCTAACATACGCAAGCCAGATCTTTGAATCCAACAAGCACTCTTTCATGACAAAGAAGTTGTAATGATTTGGTTGAGAAGGACCGGCGTCGATCTACTCTCGAGAATTAGCATGTTTCAGGGTTATTTCTGGAGTCATTTACCTTCAACATTTTGAGCATATACTCTTTCTCCTCAGGCTTGAGAAACTTTGAATTTTCCGGGTAGTCGGGAATGAAGAGAAGTCCAATGATTGTTGTCAAGACGGTGATGAGTCCTTCAATTATGAAAATCCATCGCCATCCTCGATAGCCGCCGACTCCATCCATGTTTCTGATGCCAAAAGCAAGAAGCTGTATGCCGTCAGTTCAAGACAAGAAGTGTGTTCTAGACTATACTTACTCCTCCAAATGCACCTGCTAAGACAGCGGCGCCGAAGAACATAGCGTATCGGATCGAGAAGTCTCGTCGTTTGTAATACCTACCAATGAGGTATGCGCATCCTGAACTCCCCGTTAAGACCTATGTTGCAGGAAGTATAGCTAATGTTTACTTACCTGGGACGAAACCAGCCTCAAAACAGCCCATCAGAAATCGACAAACCAACACGCCACTGAAGGACTTTGTGACGCCTAGTCCAATAGTACACAGTGCTTCGAATACCTCAGCATATGTTCACAGGAATTAGGGCGGGAAGAAATTTACGTACACCAGCAGAACATCTGACCCGATAAAAATACTGACGGTTTAACGAACCCTTTCTTCATGAGCATATTGCTTGGTAATGGGAGAATCGTGTACGGAATATTCAAAATCCACAATGCTTTGTTATAATCGGTATTCTTCATTTTAAGCTCTGTCGTCATACCCTCGATTTTGGCATTGCCGATGTTGATTCGGTCGATGAAGGTTATCATGAAGAGGATCATCAGCGGTGGCAGAAGTCTTAGGTCACATTTGAGTGTGAGTGTTCTCTCCATTGCGGCATTTTCCACGAAGGGTGTGGCATGATCTCCAACGGGGGATTCTTCTGAGTTTGCGATGCTTGTTGTGATGCCATGATTCAGTTTCTCGGTGTCGAGTGGAGAGATGCCTTTCGTCTGATTCAATGGTCCTTCCATGTTGGAAACTGGGCTTCAATAATGCACAGGCTGCTGGATAACCCAGGACAAGAGTCCCATGGCCGAGATATTTATCGTCCATCAATCTTTGTGCCAAGTATATCTCTCGGCAATTATGATATCTGCAGGCTGACTGCAGGAGTAGTCAGTGAGACGACCCGTGATAGCGGGGTCGAAGCCATTAACACCAGCTATTCGGAGATCTCTGGTAGTTTGACCAACTCCTCAGCTGGATGTGACCTTCCGAAAGCTGCCGTCAATGAATGGTGAGAGGGACTACACTCTCAGAATCTGACTATCATTTTTATTGCTGACAAAAAGTGGAGTGATGGAAGTAGATCAATAATGGTTTTTAAAATAAGAAAAGAGGGACGGGTGAGCTTGTATGACAAGCAACGAGCCATCCAACCAGTTCCTTTCGGTAGGAAGATTTTATACTTATGCATGCAATATGTGAATTGATGGGCGTGCGCCACTCCCGTTGCTATTTGCTCGTTCGGTGGGGTCGCAGCCAATGAGGGTGCTATCTTTTAGATATTCCATACTACATCAATGCCGCAAGATCAGACGTATTTTTCTTGATTTCGAAGATCGTTGTGGTCTTCTAGTGGTTCTACCCGTCAAATGGTAGAGAAAGGCCAATGCAAGCTCTAGTATGGCGTTAGCTCGGACAAGCAGTATGCAATATGAAGCTCTATCATAACACTGAGTGGTGAGTACGGCTTTGTGGGTGTACTGACATATACTGTGCGATGTGTTCAGGGCGTCAACTAGTGTTTGGAGAGAATCAGTCAGGGGTGAAGCAGAAGTAAACTTCTAGTTCTGGTTCGAGGCTGCATCCTTATGTTATCTATCATATCATGGCATGAGAGAAACGCTTAAATTACCTGAGATGATAACGACTCCGATACAGACGTTTTTGACACACTCCGAATGGATTGGAACTATTCTGTGTTCCTTCCATCCTTTGGTAGGGACCAATCTCCATGTTGAAAATGAGCTGCTCGAGTTCGGGATGAAGCAGGAAATGCACAAATGGAAAGCTTGCTGTCGAAACAGACACGGACAAGGACAGAGAGGGGAATAGTTGAGGTATCGATCATATACAGCTCGCTTGTGAATAAGTTGACTGCGGAGCAAGGCTCATGCGGCTCTTGAGAGATATAAAAACGCTGCGGATTGTGCCCTAGGTGTTCAAGATCAGCACACGACGACGGATGGCGAAGATTGACGACGCACGAGTGACTTTTCAGGACCACTTTGTGGCTGAGGAAGAACAACAGACTCAATCCCAACAGTGACACAACTCAAGGTGGAAGAGTAGAAGGACCGAAATCAACGCGAGAAGAAATGAGCGAGGTAAAAGAAATACCCCAAGGGAATCCATCTCTTAACCTATTTCGACATAGTGGACTTAAAGTTTGATGAAGTTCTCAACTTCAGGCAAAAAGCCGGTGATGATCAGAACGGCGACAACACACACAGACCCGAATTTGCAAGAGCCTCCAAACTACAAATTTACATTCCATCAAATTCCTGCATATTATCTTATTGAGGATTTAGCTTCGGGTAACATCGAGCACACTGGTCAGCTTGGTGCTTTTGGGGTGGTCTACCTCACGTGATCAGACACTTGTCTTCCAGCGAAGCGATAGCGACGGAATGGGTTGGAGCAGAGGCAAGTGTTGATAGCTTTCATTACCCGTGGGGCCAATATCCGTGAGATCACTGGGCCTAAGGTCAACTACCTGAATCCCTGATCAAGGGATGAACACGTGATAGTAACACGAGCTTTGCCTGTGGAACATATAATTCGGGCATTATGTTCTCGCTAGCCTGAGGACTTTCAGAAACTATTGACTTATTCATCCTTCAAGAGTCTTGTGAGTATTGAGTCCTGTATTGCTGTCGTCAGTCTCTTATTTCGCACAGAAGAAGTTATAAATACTGTAGTGTACCCGCCAAGTACAAGTGTACGCAAGTTGGATTTGATTTGTCGATACTGTCGCATGCATACACGAGTAGTTGGCACTATTCCCATTCCTGCGGTGTCATCTTCGCCAGCGCAATGTCTCGTATCAGCCTTGGCCCCGAAGCAAGGGATCCAGCTCTGGTTAAGGAAAAGCAAAAAGCATCAAAGTTTTTGGACATTTTATTGGGTAGAATCTGCGAGGCTGAGGAGATACCTCTGCCCTTGATTTCCACATTGGAAGCCTCAAAAAGTAACTGAGGGGTTGGTTGTGATTTTTCGTATTTTCCTTCATGTTTCCTCAATATTCGCGAAAAGAATCCATTCGAGTGCTGGGTGTTTAGGTCTCAACGAAGGATTGAAGAGATTTCCTTTACTTACAAAGTGCCCATTCAATAGGTCTATCATTGGTTTTGCTCAATTGCTCAATTCCATCCATCATGCGACTCAGTAAACCCACCCAGTTCTTCATCCTGGCGTCCCTAACTCTCATTACCGGCTTTCTTGTCCATCGCTCTAACTCTACTTCCCCTTTCCTTCCGAAATTCCACTTCACATCCATATCCCGTCCAAATCTTTCTGATTTCATGCAACAATCAGAACTTCTCTTTCAACGCGCAGTCGCCAAACGCCGCGAAATCCGTCATCTGTTTGGTGATCGGGGTTTCTTCCCCGCAAAGGATGAAAATAGTTTCAAAGAGACTCCATGGAGTATATGGGACTTGGTTACTCCGAGTTATGGATGTCCGTGGGAAATGGAAAGAATTGGAAGGGTGGGCGAAGGGGGTTGGTGGGTTTGTGGGTTGAGTAGGCTGGCATCCTCGAAAGGGAAGAAGCAGAGTTGTTTGGTTTATAGTTTTGGTGAGTGCTACTACAATACAATCCACTTTCCGGGCGAGGCATTCCGTTAGGCTGTGAAATTGCGTCTGACATAGAGACGATCCTCGAACTAGGCGTTGGGAACGATTCTTCCTTCGAAGCCGAACTACTCGCTCGAACAGATTGCGAGATCTGGGGTTACGATCCACACGTACCAGGATTCAACTTCGGACCGGAAGTTACAGATGAGATGAGAGGGAGAACACACTTCGAGAGGGTGGGGGTGAGTGGTGGGACGGATGAAGCGGGGAAACTGTATACGATCCAGGAGTTGATGAAGAGGAATGGTCATTCATATATGTATGGCTTCATTTTTCTTCTCATGTCGTGGGTATGATTTGCTGATACGCATGATTTTTCGTAGTGATCTTCTCAAAACAGACGTAGAGTATTCTGAATACAACACTCTGTCTTCGCTCAACGGACACACTCTCCCTGGTGCTCCCGGAGCATTCTCTTCTCCGGATCCGCTCAAACCAGAGTTTCCGATCGGTCAGATAGTAGTCGAGATGCATATATTCGAGTGGCAGGGCATCACTGCGTCAGTATTTCTAGATTGGTGGGAAAGTATGGAATATAGAGGATTGAGGGCTGTTTGGAGGGAAGTCGACACGGTGGCTGTGGGAATGGGGGTGGAGGATGGGCTAGAGAGGTTATGTGTGGTAAGTTCTTGTTGATTTAGACGAAGCAGTTCAAGTTAATAGACGAGGACTGGGAGACGAATACTGATCACTATGGTTTATAGTATACACTGCTGAATGTGCAGGATTCGAAGAACAAACTCTATCACTAGAGGTCTCCCAGATCTCTAAGAAGTTAATTTAGAAAAGCAATACATTTTTATTTTTATTTTTCTTGTTCAACAGCTGCAGGACAGAAGATAAGAAATCTGGCAGGTGAGCTAGTCGCCTGCAAGCAGAGAGATACATTGACCTCCTCTACTTGAAGACATTAGGTACGCCTCTTGTTTTCACAATCAACGATGGAATATTCGTAGTTCAGCCGTATGTTTCCGGATGCGCCATATCTCTTTAATAGAATACCCTGAAGGGCCTGTTTTTACTCCAACCAGAGTATTCGTCTGGGTTATCCTTCTTCCATGCAGTTTCCTGGGTAAAACTCAGACCAATCAGTTTACGATCCTTGTCCAAAAACTCTCCGAGACGACGCGGGCTTAATCGGTCCCATTGCAGTTGCGCATTTCTGCATGTCTTAACATGCTCGAGAAAGGTTTCAACTGTCCAAGCCCTTCTGGATACCCGAGTGCGAACCGGTTCAAGAGTACGTGCAGTTACATACCTGAAATCATCCCAATGAGGTTTACATCCGCCGCACATTATCCCGTGCTCAACTCTACGATGATCATTATCGAGAACGGGCATTCGCACAACTCCAACAAGACGGCAAGCGTATCTATGGTCGGATAAGCTCTCTTCAGGGTAAAGCGCTTCCATCGCGCTCCGCGAGAACATCCTAGTGTGATCTTCAGAACAACGTGTAACCATTCGTTCCTCGCTTGTGTTGCACTTATAGCAAACATCTGGGCAAATCATGCTCTGACCGTCCACCAAAGGCAGCAAAGCTGGCTGCAGCTGTTGTTCTCCATTGTGAGAGATACTTAGTAGATGGCTAGGAAGACCGCCAATTACACTTAAGTGTGGGTAACAATCGTTCGCAAGACAGTCAAAGCAACGACGCTCAAAGGTTATGAGCGAAACGAAAGGACCGAAATACCCACAGGCTTCACAGGCACCTCGAGTTAAAACTTGGTACACTTTCTTCAAGGGATGATAGAGAATTGTCGTGGTATCACGCATCGCTCTCGTGGCATCATAAGCGTACTTCCTCACACGTCTGTACTCAGGAATACCGTCAACGACGTCTCTGAGATGCGAACTAGCAAGCCGAATACGCCCCAATGTTTGAATGTCCAAGTGCAACATTATATTCAGGTGAATCTCCATTGGTAGTCCAGCTAAACCGTGTTTGATGCCGGAGTCAGCTCTTTCTTCCAATTCCTTTATGTTGATGGGGTTATGATTGATTGTGTACTCGTTGCAGGCGTAATGTATCATGGAGCAACTCATTCTCTTACTCTGCCATGCGAAACACTTGAAGAGATCAAGATCTGTAAGTTCTTCAAACTTCTTCTTGCCGTCCATAATTGCGCGTGAGTGTGCACTGTGTGATATAGATTGATTTACTACTCAGATGGTTATCTGGATCTATATCCAACAATGATATGAGCAGATCAAGCAGAAAATTAGAATTTGCTGCGGAGCTGAGATTGGAAAGTAACACGATACAACAGGTTCTCCGAGTTTACTACAGTCATTGTAACGGTCCATTCGGGTCATCTTAAATTATGCACGCGTTGGTTGTTTTGCACCGCTGTGGAACAATTCTTTGTTACTTGGAAAGGTTTCTTCCAATCACAGTTCTATCAGATGTGCGAGTTCTGAGAGATTTTCTACTCAAGACAAAGAACTAGTCATCCCCACGACGAGATACTACATCGGAACAACCTAGTAACTGAACAACACGAATACACTAACCTGAACAGCCTGGCCCTATCATTATCAACATAGATACCTGATTATTCGTAGTCTCATTGAAACTACAGCATAACCCATCTAGCACACCCGAGCAGTTTCGACGGGACGAACTACCGTCCGGGTCCCCATTCGCAATTGCTACACCATCACCAAACTGCTTTCCTGAAATGGAGATCCCATCCGTAGACATAGTCTATCGGGCTCAAGCTACTTCAAGATTGGGGACATGCTCCTTCAGCACTGCGGGAAGTAAGTTACATTCTGCACCGAAATTGCTGACATTATTTGTGTGTATGTGAAAACAGCTACCATGCCATCTCTTGCATGATTACAAACATTATCTTCTTCCAGGAGTAGCTGCTGGGGCTTATATAGATATCATAATATATGACCTTAGAATATCCCGTCCTCCTGGTCCCTATGAGCTTTTAAAAAGTTCGAACGAAATCACTATATGATCGTGGATTCTGCTAGCCAACGATACCTCGAACGATAGCAGAGTCAGCAAAGAGGTTCTCCGTCCCATTCTCCATGTTAGAGGTCAGTTCTTGTAACAGCAGGCACGACTGTTGTCCCGTGGCTGTGTCAGTCGTGTTCCTGTCGATCATAGCGATAAAACAGTTGCCAGTAGCAGCTGAATAGTTATAATCTAAACAAGCCCTCATACAACTTTCAAAATCGGGCGTCCAGAGCCTCATTTCCACCGCCTGAGAGCTAAAACCCGAGGTGGTCCAGTTACAGCGCAAGACAAATTGCCATGGAGACGCGCCGGTAGTAAGGCCAAGTACTTCAACAATAGTGTTGTTAGCCCCAGTAGAATTGCCTTGGCAGGGCGAGCTTATGATCTTATTCGAAATACTGGTTGGTATGGCGGTGGCTGTATTTGAGGACGTAGGAGAGGAGGATGTTTTGCCGGTCGGAGTAGCCGCTATGGTTATGGACTTCGTCATCATCGGTGCTTGACTACATGTTTGTCAGCTAGCCAAAAGACATTTCCAGAAGCACATACCTCGATCCTTGATCAACAGATGACTTTCCTTTCGCAATCCCACCAGCAATTCCACCACCCAGGCCTCCCGCCACCAGTATCACAAGCACCACAATCACCGCCCAAAACCACGCCACCCGCAATCCCAATATTGTTTCTCGCTGACACCTTCTAGACGACTTTCCCTTCCCATCGAGCTCCGCTTCAACATCGCCCGCGATTCCAGCACCGTGTAGCCCGAATTTATTCGCTGCCCAGTCGACTTCCAATCCATCGTGTGGGGGTATCGCCTTGGGTGTGCCCACTTCAAGACCAGCTTCGGGCGGAACAGGAATGGGGCAATCCATTATATAAACATTGATCCTCAAGATATATGTATATATATCGCCACGGGTGAACGAATTTCCAGAGAAACGAAAAGGGAAGACATATCAGTCAGAAAAGAAAGTACCGAAGCGGGCCTGGACACATTTTGTGAACCTCGCCTGCTACAGCAGCATGGTCTAGCAGATTATGACACACCCCAATTAGATTTATGCTACATCAATGTTCATGACAGAAGGAAAAAAGACATACCAGAAAAGACAACACGCATCCATGTAAAACTGCTTCATTCCTTTCCTTCTGTTCTTCAGTTCCTAACATGGTTCACCCGAAGCCGGTCTTTCTAACATTCCACCAACTTCGAAGGAATATGAACATCCATTCATCAATGAATTAGGCAAACTACGCCTCACATTCATTTCGAGAAGATTTCAGATTGTGCAGGTTTGTAGCAGTTGAGCGAATGGGAATAGGTGGTGGTGCTGAGCCTCAGTCCTGCAGGTTTGGGGTTGGTTGCGGGAAGGACTACGCATTATGTCAATCACTGGATAGATATCTTTCGCAAACAGAAAGGTGTTCTTGGGAGGCAATACTTTTGGAATATAAATTCAATGAAACTGGCATGATACTTCACTTGATAGTAGAAATGCTGTTGAGCTCTTCTCACACGGAGTCGTCGTGGTTAACTTTCACGCGAGTGTATAATATTTCACACCATCGATCTTCAAACACCAACATTTAGGATGAACCCCTGCATACCAGCATCACCTGCATAGACGTATATTCTAACCAAGTGGTTGGGTAGCGACAACCAGTAGATAAACTTGCCGTCTATCTCTAAGATTGCTGCTGTTTTGACGTCTTCTTCCTGTTTCAGTGCCAATGCAACGAACCAGTAGGTGCACTAATCTACCCACCAGCTTCAGAAATGCCGGAAAATCCAAGTGGATAGGCAGACTCCTGACAGCTGTCATGCAAACACCTGAAGCTGTGCCAAGGTAGAGGTTTGATTGCATCCTACTTGGTAAGCTAATCAACGACAAAATCTCATCTAGGAAAAACCCGCAAAACCGCCAGCAGCGCACTCACCTACTCACTCCTACACCTACTCCCACAATTTCAAGACGTCGCCCAAAAATCACGGTCAATGAATTCCTTGATCTCTAATAGTTCGCCGAACACTCATCCAAACACCATATAGTAAATTTCGCATTCACCTCCCTCCGTTCGCAACGTCGAGGAGGCTAACTAGACTAGCATCTCGGCTTACCACAACCCAACGTCTTCCTATTGGCGCAGGAGTTCGAGCCTTGAACTTAGATATGCAACAAAACCGGTGATCCGCAACGACAGCCAGCCAACCAGGATCTGGCCTCGATATCGCAGGAGCTAGTAGGAAATTATTCACCTCCGAAGGGTATGGTAGAGACTCTTCGATTTCGATAATGATGCTCTTTCGTATACTCCCTCCACTTCATCACCCAACTAACTAATCACCAATTGCGTGCATCAGATATACTGCACTGGGCCATTCATTATATTACATACCATCACGTCGAACTACATCATATCATATCATACTATATTCGTTATCCTCATATTACTTCACTCCCTATTTCTTACTTGACTCCTCACTAGCACTTCCCTTCACTTCTACCCGCCTATATATCTTGCTCATCTCCTTCTCTCATATCCCTTTTCTTCCTCTCCATTATTCAGCGGATTCATAAATTCAGCCTCTCACTCACTCATCCTCTCATCCACTTATCTAATCAACTTCCTCTCTCTTTCTCCTCTTTCTCTCATCAAAAAGTATTCAATAAAAAAAGACCATGGGTATCATCCAACATTACATCTCATCCATCTCATGCTCCACCCAACTCCACCCCTCGAAATCTACATCTACATCTTGCCCAGCCGATAACCATATCTGTACAGTTAAGTCCAGTCCACTATCGTCCGCTCCGAAACAAATAAATCTCTATCTATCTACGCTCGCTCTAAACACAAGACAAGCCATCTTTTCCTTCCCAAACTCCTGCCATTCCCGTATATATATCCTCCCTTTCCCCCTTCCCCATTCCATAGCAAACCCCAACTCACAAACTATTCCTCCCCACTCGCATCCGCACTCCCCCCACCCCTCCCAAAATACGCCATATCAATCTTAAAAATCCACTCCACCTTCTCCCTCTCATTCCGCGCCCGAAACAACCAAGTATTACTACTCCCATAAACCGCAAAAACCCCATCCAACGCATTACCCGCCCCATTCCCATTCCTCCCATTCGCACCCTTCAACAACAACTTAATCTCCGGCTGATGATCCACCCTGCAATTCCTCAACCCCACCACATTAACCTCCTCCCCATCCGGCACCGAATGCACATGCAGATACGGTCTACGCAGCTCGACGAACCTGCGCACCCATTTCGTCGAGTCGGCTGACGGCACCAGCAGATACCCGCCGCGGAGGAGGGTGGGATTTTTAGTGATTTTCGTGACGGAGGCGAGGAGGTGTGGGGTAGGCGGGGTTTCGAGGATGGAGGGGGTGCTGGATGAAGTAGGGGCGCCGGAGATTGGGGGCTCGACGTTGGTGTGCGAGAGGATGGAGTTGGTGGGGTTGCGGCAGAGTTGGAAGAGGCGGATGTATTTTTCCAGGAGGGCTTTTTGGGCGGGGGTGTATTGGCTTGTGGGGTCGGGTTCGCCGTTTGTTTCGGAGTCGCTGTTGGTGGAAGAAGCTGATCCGTTTGTGCTTTTGGTGGGTGGTAGAGTGATGCGGTTTAGGAGAGGTTGTGCAGCGTCTAGTTCAGCTAATCTTTGTTTCCGGCGTTTAGCTGCGATGAAATCGCGTATGAGTGATACACCCCTTGGTGTCCAATTCGTTAACGACTCCTCGCCTTTCACATAATCGTTCTGGGTATTTGTGCGCCATAAATCGCCTGCCTTCTTCACAGGAGTTGGGCGTACGGTTACCGAGAATATGCCAGACATTGATTTGACGATTCTTACACTTTGGAATAACGAAGCAAACATGGAGGTTGAACGGATGTAATTGCGAGACATGATCTGGGAACAAACATCCATCGTAAACGTCATGGGCCTGGCAAGTTTTTCTGATCGAACATCCCATGCTAGAGTCATCTGCACTCGGTATTTGTCAGCTGTGACACGGTCGAGAAGTAGGGATTCGTGAGCACTTGAATCCCATTGCCCAACGATGGTGACGTTGGTAGTGCCATTTGCGTTGGACTTCACAATGGGCTTGGACAGTAGTTTGAGAGGAAGCGGAGAAGTCGAGGAGGAACTGAGGTCAGGGCTTTTCCCAATGTGGTCAATCAATCGGATATGCCCAACACGTAAACCAGTGACATCCTGCCAAGGCAGAGCGTCACCAGAATTATGGGTCAAATTAACCACAATCCTCCGCTGCAGACCTTGATGAAGCTGGAATGTTCCACTGTCAAGATCACTCGTCTGAATAACTTCGACTGGAGGATAATCACCACTCTCTGCAAGCTCAAGAATTTGGATCTTGGCGAATACATCATGTTTCTCCTCGGAGAAGAATTGAGACTCTGAGATGCGAGCACCCTTTCGCTTTTGTTTTGGTTGTGGGACGTTGTCCCGCATATCATCCCAACTCAACAATTTGTCCAAGTGCATAGATGATACTTTGGCGAAGATAGCAACGCGGAGAGAGACGTCTGTTGGACCAAACATTGGCACGCTCATACTATGCACACTTTCAAAGCGAATAGGACCTTCATCGAAGTCTTTGATCATCTGTGTTGTGGTCACACCACTTTCATTAGATGCTGGAGGGATGAAAAGTTGGCCATGCACTTCTGTGCCTTCTCGTTCAGCGAATCCGATCATGTCATGCATTACAACGTTAAATTTCAGAGTGCTCGATGGTGCTTTCGCTGACGAGGGTTCAAGTGAAAGCTTGATGATACCAATAGCATGTGAAGTGTAAGGCGAAAGGACGTCTAGCGTGAAATCCTGTACTCGACTCTCAAACACGGCCGACAGTGGAACATCAACATCGCCAATGTGCGTGTATTGTGGCATGCAAGCTTCCACGAAGGGATTGTCTAGCCTGAAGTGCTGTAGGTATTCAGGTCGCTCAATGTATTGATGCATCTGTCTCATGACTCGGACTCGATCATGGAGTTTATCCAAACTCCAAAGATGGACAACACTGTTTCTGTAATCAATGACGCGAACACCAACGCATGGCTTGATCGCGTCTTCAAGTACAATATCATCACCCTCCCAGCCATTAAGAACCATATCGTAAGAGGAGCACAAAGCATGTCCAATGTCAACAATAGTAAACTGAAAAACGACATTTTCATCCATTTCATGGCTCATTATTTGTGCTTCTTTCAGGATTGCCGCATTCTGAAATACGGCTTCGGCCATGCGGACGTATCTTCGTCTCTTCCAGTGCTCTTTTACTTTCTCTGCGATAGCAGTTTCTCTTTCTGACAATGAAGGAGCGCCATCTGCTCCAGGTTTTGTTGGACTCAATTCTTGTATCCTTTCCTCAAACTGTTTTCGCTGAACTTCCAACTGCTTGAGCATGTCTTCTTTGACCTCTTTCAAGGCCTCCTCCATTCTAGCCTTCTCTTTCTTGATTTCTTCAACCTCTACATTAGCCGCTTCAGCAGTCTTCAATTGTTCCTGATATTCTTCTTTCTGCTTCTCCAGTTGCACCTGCATCTCTTCCCGAACTTCTCGCATCCTCTCTTCGACCTCGCCTTGCTTAGGTGTTGATGGCATCGTGAGTGCAGTATCCAGAGAAAAGTTGTCCAGGGTGCCATTGGACAGATATTTTTCTCTCATTGGATAAGAAGTATCCGAATCCATATCGTCATCCGCATTCGCAACTGCTCGTTCAGCCCTGGCCCTCTGAACATCTTCAAACAAAAGGTTGAGTTCCTCATCAGATAGACCGGCTATCTTCTGATCAGTACCAAGTATAGCACCAGCTGCTTCACGCCTTGCAAAAGACCAGTCTGACTCCCGCCCACGCAAACCAGGAATAGGAGAGTCTGCTCGACTGCTCCCATCAAAATCTAAATCCGATATTGCTCTGCTCAGGTTTCTATCGTGCACGGGTCGAGGAGTAGGGGACGGCGAAACTTTCTCCCAACTATTGAGGGTCTCTAGCTGATTGACAGTGACCGAGTGTCGAAGGAGACTTTGTTCCGCACGCTCTGCTCTGGCTTCCATGGGATGGTTAAACCGGAAAATATGGAAATCGCCCAAAATGACTCTGTAGCCGCTTCGTAACCGAGTGGGTTTGTCAACCCTCTGCCCATTAACCATGATTGCAGCGCCCTCTTTAGGTATGATATTAACTATATTGTCAATATTCTCGATAGTGCAGTGCTCGTGTAGAATGCGCGTCCCATTCAGCCGGATTTCCGCAGCGTGGGCGGCATTGCTGTCCACGTTACCAACTGTGGTCGTACCTGGCTTTAGATTGTAGACCAGGCACTCTGCAAGTAGTGGATCATCAGAAAGATTGACAAGATGGGGCATTTTCTTTGGAGTATGTAGTCCAACAAATCCCTTTTCGATGCTGATGCCTAGTTCTTCGAGAGCAGCCTCTCTTTCTTTGTGAATCTCTTCCGTCTTCTGCAACTTCTCCTCCCAGGTTTGATTGAGATCTGAATAGAGCTTTTCACTTTGATTAAGTTGCTCCGTAATTTCCGCTTTCGAGACCTTCTTCACAACACCATCCGCTGACACAATTGTGACCATCTGCTTCTCTAACGGTGTACCCTCCGCATAAACCTCGTCCGCGGGACCACCTGCACCACCACCGGTCAGTTTACCACGAAGTTGAGCCAGTTCCTCCTTCAGCTCGCGGATCATTCGAGCATTGGCGTCTTCGTTGACAACGGCATGATTCTTAATCCTCTTCGCGCTGTCGGCATATCTCAATGTGCTCAAAGTTTCATCGAAATTGATATCTGCAGGACTGATGGCTGCAATCATAGCAGTCATAGAGTTTCCTCCCAAAGAGTCCTTCAGAAGCCATGTCAAAACACTGTCTCTGTATGGAACTTGATTTCCCTTTCCAACTTTCTTCTTCTTCCCATCAGATAAGTCGGCCAATGCAGCAATAACTCGTCCAAGCGTCGAAAGGGACCTATTAATTTCCGCACCTTCTTTCAATCGTGCTCCAGTCGCTCCGGTAGAATTCGCTCTCTCAGAACCAGCCAAATCGACCAAACTGATTTTTGCGACCTTTTCCATGGCCATCTTGGTTTCGACATCCAGGCGTTTCTGAGTCAAGGTCAAGGTGAAAACCGCATGACTTCTACTACTCGTTTCATTCATATTCGTAGCCGCAACTGTACGGGCTTTATTTCCCTCATCCATCAGATTCTCGATCTCATTGAAGCTGCCTACTACCAATTTCGCCAGATCTTCCACGTATGGTCCGGTTGAAGGATGTTCACGAACTTTCAGGTTGCCTTTCGTCGAGGGATTGAGTAGATCTCGGACTCGCTCGTTATAAATTTCCAGATATGATACCTCGACCGTACACTTCAGGTTCCTGTCTTGCTGTAGCTCTCCTATCCTTTCGAACATATCCTGGCAGATCTTTGGAATGACACCGGCGTCCTTTCCATATCCCATCATGGAGTAAGATTTTCCCGAACCTGTCTGTCCATATGCGAAAATGCAGTTGTTATAACCCTGGAAAGCATTATCCAAAAGTGGCTTACCCAGATCCTCATGAAGATTGTCTTGCCCGGCATATGAAGGGTCGTTTTTGTCGAAGGACCAGTATGAACGATCGAATGCGAAAACTTTCTGCCCGGCATCCTTTCCTGCTTTTCCGCCGCGAGCCTTTTCTTCCAATTCGGGTGGTGGGATGAGAATCGTTTGCGCATCTTTCATCTGCACAATACATTTTGCTCCGCGATCGATTTCTATGGGGAGTTGTCAATATTGACTTCTGAGGGGCGGTAAGTACTCCATGTTCGACCTACCTCTGCTGTTGAAAGGCCTACACCTGACAACGACCTTGATATTTCCCCCTCCGCCAGGAGCCATTTTCGCAGATGTCTAAGGTCCAGCGAGTTCTTTTGCACCACCTCTTTCGCTGCCGTAGCCTCCGAGGCTTACCTTCTAAATATTTGTATTTGTAATAAAGTAGACAAGTGTCCAACAAAGCAGTGAAGTGTGATCCGAGTCATCGAAAGGGAAAGTCGTTATGTCGTTCAGTGTGCAGAGGTAGAGTTAAACATCGTATGCCTTCGTCTGACGTCGCTGATAAGGATCGTGATATTGTTGCTTCTTTTTTTAAGTTTCGTTGTGTCGTTGAATAGCAGTAACAACAAGCGCTTAATGTGTGCGCCTTGTACTGTCCGATTTGGATAATAATACCTCTGAGAAAAGAAATTAATGAAATATAATCGTAGGGATCGTAAGTAGCGAATAATAGTCAGATGAAGTGAGGGTTTAGGTGAATGAGAATTATTTTCAGATGAGGTGGCACGAGGTCTCAAGGAACTATAACGGTAACAATTTAATGTTGACAGCACTGAACTCTGGAGTGTTGACAGTCGCGTCGCCGGGGCAAACTCGCGTTCCAATTCCCTCGTAAATTGATCTCTCAAATTTTGAGGAGGGAGTAACCTTAGAGATGGATGAAGGATGATGAATGGACGGGAGTGGAGAGATGAACCTTGGAAAACAGGTCATCCTAGTAAATGATCTTGGTATGCATCAACCTTCCATCAATCAATCTCAGTCATTTCCATCTGGGAGCCCGGAGGAGGGGGTGAACTGAGTGGGGTACATGGTGATTGTAGTGTTCCTGGATGGAAAACATGACGTTGATTGGTTGGAAAGATCGGATGATTCCCTTCTTATGTAAGAAATGGGAGACGGCAAAGGTGGAGAGGGACAAATAACGCCAGCACGGCCAGTTGAAGTGGTGAGCTACGGAAGTATGAGGTTCAAGATATGGACAGGAAGGGTGGATGGGATGGATAGTCGACAGCAGTGAACAATGAGATGTAGTAGACTCTTCATAGTTTGTCGTACTACCTACGGAGCTATCAACCTAGCAGTCCCCAAGTGCTTCCTAAGGAGTATAGGTGTATCATCGCCCATCGTTCCACAGAATTGTTTCGGCATGCGCGACAGATTGACATCCGGCATACCATGTATAGGAGAACGAGTGACGCTTTTTTGATTCATAGGCCGATGCCGATAGAGGGTCGATCTTGTCGGCAACTGTTGCATTACAGAGTATAGCATTTTAGTGATCCGCAGTCTCGGATGCAACGCAGCAGAGCGCACAACATGCCTCGATTCAACGGCTGTCCGCAAGAGATAATGATGAATGTTTGATATAACATTGCAGAGTTCATCAGTGTGTACGTGCACTGATCGTTCACACCAGGTCACTGCCAGCAGTGGTCAGTCAACAGCTCTATCATTATCGTTGTCATCCACAAGTTATCGTTATCAGCAAGCGACGAGAAGGTATACTGGGAATTCTCGTTGCGGGGAAGCGGCTCACCCATCCGGGTGAATGAAACCTTTCCTGCGACCTGACCCGCGGCCAATTTGGTCCTATGCAGGCAGCCGCCCATCACGATGATCAAGGGTCCATCTCCATTCTCCATTCGATATCAAGGTCCGAAACGGCTTTTGATAAGAAGCGCAACAACCGCACACAGATCTATCTCTCTCGAAGGCATCGGCATGCTTCTTGTGCATTCGCAGGGAAAAGGCACGGACGCATACATGATCAAGTTATACAGCATTGGTCGCGCTTTGAAACGGGCTGGCGATTCCGATGGTAATATTACCAACAGGATACGTAGTTGAGCAGTCCCGTCTACCAACAGATACTGGACCCTTTGGTGTAATCTTACATGTGAGATGGCCGTTACCGTCGACAGCATCAGAATTGCAGTATTTGCCATCTGCAATTCGGTGCTACATACGTAGTAATTCGAAACACAAACTCATGGTATCTTGAGTTTTTACGATCTCACTGCACACAGGACGAGGACTTGTAGGTTGCAGGCGACATGCGATATCGTCGACATGTTCGCCTGTTCCTGACGCTTGACCGCCATTTGCGTGAATTTAATTGGTAGCCCTAGGAATTCCAAGGTTTCTCCATACAGTATGATACAGAGGTTGCTGAGCAATACGTACCTCCGTACCCTCGCCTCTCGCCCCTCATCGCCCCCTCGTTCTCGCCCCTCACACCCTCCAACGCTCAATGCTCAACGCTCAACGCTTCGACCTATACTCATTCACTCGCCGCCGCCGTGGACCTTACTTGTCTGTTGCGGATACAGTATGTCCGAGACAGGCTACGGGGATTGGCGCGCAACGTAGAACAGGAAAGGGATCTTCCTCCTGGTACTTACCGGCAACCTAGGGCCCTGGTAGATGAGCTGCTGCTCCAATGCCGTACATCTCGTTCCACAAAACCTGAGCGCCACTAAAACCTGGCCTGTCCGCACCTGTATGTACTTCGTACTATGTGGGAGACGCACACGCACACACATTTTTATATTCAGAATTTCCAAAGTTTAGGGAAAGTGTGTCAAGCGAGGAAAGAAAAAAAATTCCGAGCGTCAAGTTCTTTCCATATTTTACTAGCCTCGGATTCATTCCAATTCAATCACAGAGACTTTTACTCCCCTTCGTACTCCTGAAATCTTCTTTCAAAATCCTCAAATACTGTGAAATCTCTGCAACCAAAACTCTTTGAACTCGAAAACCTACCTACCTTACTTGAACCCCTTCACTAAAGAACTCAATCGTAAGTTTGACCGTTCTACTACTCCTTCAATATTGATAGAACTATTGGTGTGCTGGTCGCAATAATTTGGTTCTGTTGACTTTTTCGACCCCACTTCAACCTCTAACCTGCAACCTTCAACGCACCTCACAATCCCCTCACGAACCCCCTCAAGCAGCATTTCAAAATCTCGAATACCACCTCAATTCCTGCTGTTTGAACCTGCAAAACTAACAAACACCTTCTCCGTCAATAGTTCTCACGTCTCACCCAGAACAATGGATTCCTTCGGTGCTCAACAACAGCAACAATCTGGTGGCCGTCCATGCTTCAACTGTGAGTTTTATTTCCACCATTTTTTTGTATATCCATTCCACGACGACAAGATCACCACTTCGATGCACACCAATATGTATACGTAACCTTTCCTCATATCTTCGACTCTCGATTCACCTGCGCTTTCAATTTTCTCGACATTCAATCTCGAAGTCTACTTGACGCCTCCAAACCGTTGCAAGTACTGCATCTTCGCCTTGCAAATTTTTGCATATACGGCTTCACCACCCAACGATATGATGGGCAATACGCATGATATGGACATGCCAATACTTTTGGACTTGCCGGACTCGGGAAACCTGCCATTCGATAATTGAATTCAAGCTGACAAAGATCTGTAGGCGGCGACAATTCTCATCAAGTATGCGAGCTATTCACTCCCATTGGGTCATTCAGAACTGTCCAGGCTTAAAGACTAACAATTCGCAGGCTCGTGAATGCCCAACCCGGACTGCCCAAACTTGGTATGCTTCAATCTTTGCCATTTCAAATCATGTCCGATCAGGCTAACTGTGAAATAGCTACAACTGCTCCAGTAAGCCTTATGTGCAACCTTGGGGGAATTTATCATCTTGCTAACCTTAGTTCCACTCCTCAGAGCCCGGCCATTTGAGTAAGTCTCTCCTGCAAACCTGTCTTTGTTCAAATACTGACATGAATTAGGCCGCGACTGCCCAGACCCGCAAGAACCCAAGACCTGTTACAGAGTACGTTGAACCTCTTTTCGAAAAGAACGACTGGAAACTTATATATCTTCTTAGTGCGGTATTCAGGGACATCTTTCCAGAGACTGCACCAACCCCCCTACTGAGGGTGCTGGACGTGGTGCTGGAGGATACGGTGGATCATTCGGTGGAGGTGGACAACAGTGCTACAAGGTATATTTCATGATTCCCATCTCTTGAAATTATACTGAATTATTTGCTTCTCTAGTGCTCTGGACACGGCCACATTGCCCGCAACTGTACCCAAGGCGGTGCTGGCGGATATGGAGGAAACCAGGGAGGCTATGGAGGCGGATATGGCGCCCGTCAAAACGGCCCACGACAGACCTGCTACTCATGTGGCGGTATGGGACACATGTCCCGTGATTGCACACAAGGTCAAAAGTGCTACAACTGTGGTGAAGTAAGTCTCCTCGACTCTGGGTTCCGATCACATGGCCATAATTCTCCTTTTTATAATGTTTTTACTAATGTTGATGAATAGGTTGGTCACTTGTCCCGCGATTGTGGCCAAGAGCCTAGCCAAGAGCGTACTTGCTACAAGTGCAAGCAGCCAGGTCACGGTAGGTTTTCACCACCTGATTTCCCGTCATGATTTTGTGCTAATATGGATTTTCTACTATAGAACAGGCTCAATGCCCCAACTAAGTTCTCAATATGAGGTGCATGGTACGCGGAACATGATCTACATTGAGGACGACAAATTCTACATTTCCGAGAAGACACTACGATGACGAACTACACAACCCCGGGCAGTGAGAAAGGGTGAAGGTTGATTTGAGGATTGCGGGACGGAAACTTCTTTGTATAATTGTTACCCTAGCAAGCGACTATTCGGATGTCGTCTTTCTTTTGCTTGTTTTTGTTCTTTCTTTTTCAAAAAAAAAAAAAAAAAAACATCCGGCTCTTTGGAGTTTGGTTTGCGTTGCTTTCATTCGAGTTTCTAGACTTTGGTATCCACTACCAAAATCTGATGCTGCATGGGGAATGGATGTCGCGACACCCAAAAACAAAACTTCTCTACTTTTTATGATGGGCATTATTACTACGATCTTATGAACGAAGGAAAATCGTCGATTTTGTGAATCATAAAGGAGTTTCACTTTTGCTGCAAGCAAAACAAAAAGTCATATCAAAGCACATTATGGTTTTCATCTCAAAAAAGGGTCATTTTGCGAGTTACGAAGGGAAGAAGTTTCGAGGATGATTGATGTCGAGCTACTCTTGGGGCAGGCAGGCATATGATTCATGCGGCTACGGACTGGGGCTGGTTATTCACATGACGTTGACTAGATGTGTAGTCAAAGCAGATAGAGATGATGAATTGATTTTAGGTGATGTGATGATATTTTTGATTTGAGATGAGATGAGATCTGGTGAGGTGTGTTGTGATGATGAGGGTGTATGATGAGGGTGTATGATGAGGGTGATTGTGGTTGAACAGTGTGTTGGATGCTGATGGGAATGGAGTCTAATTGTGATGACGGTTGACGAAGTCTGTATATATATACATCTGTCTGTTGTCTCATCTATTCTTCAGATTCAAGAGCGTTTTTTACGGACTTGGATGTGGGTCTTGGATTCGGTTTATGTATTGATATACTGGAACGGTCCAGAGATGAGGCGGTAGGGAGACCAGACAAGATATGGGGGGATATAGGATGGATTGGGGATATGGATTGGACATGATGGATTGTGTTAGGGATCGGAAAGGATGGATGAGTTAAAGAGAAGACGATAAACACTACCAACCTGACGACAATGATATGGACATGATTGATATAACTTATTGTAAACAAAACGAGATCCTTATGCGCCGGGAGCCGTCTGTAGTTCACTGGGAGGGGAGGTAGGGGAGATTTTCCCCCAACAAATGAAATAAAAAATGCATCTTGATGAGTTAATGGATGGAACCGACTTGGATTGGATTGTTTGAAATCTACGTGTATATGCATTTTTATTTTCCTATATAACTAAAACGATCTACTTCGCTCTTCAGGCTCATATGCACAGAGAATAAAAATATATAGTATATCTAATGATGTCTATGTACACATCTGGGTATCAATCATACTCCCAACTCCAAAAAAATAATAAATAAACTGCTGGTCCCCATCATGAATACATGAGAAAGAAAGAAAATGATAAATCCATCCAGTTTGCGTGCTGAGTAGAAAGAGTAAAGATAAAGTAGCCAAATCGCGTTGTTGAAGTCGTAATCGTGCGGACAGATGAATCCTGTACATCCTTCCTCTCATCCCACATCACACAGTCGGCGCCCTCCTCACCACTCTACTCATTCGCTCTATCGTCCGTGTTATACTCTCCACTTCATCTTCCACTTCACCTTCACCCTGACCTTCACGTTCAACATGCATACTTCCACTCCCACCACTTTCAATTTTCTCCTCACTCGTATTCGCACTTGAACCCAAAACCCTCCGCTCCAATAAACACTTCCCACACATTTCTCCACTGTCCTGTGACCCGCACATACTTCCATTCCTACCCTCACACCCCACGAACCCTTTTCTTAAGATCCGTCCCCTGGGCCTATCCTCCCAACTCCATCTCGGGAGCCCGATTTTCCTCTCACCATCGCCGTCTGCTGTTCCGACTCGCGTTTCAGCTGTATCCCAGCCGGAGTCGGGGGTGTCTTTTTCCTGAACTGGTCCAGTTGGTTTAGTATTCTGGTTATTCTGACCCAACTCCCTCTCTCCACCCGTCCCCAACCGCATAAACGGCACGAATAAACATCCCACAATAGCGAAGCCGAGGGAGCAGAAATAGACATTCTGAAAGGGCGCGTCGGGGGAGAGAATTAGTGTTGATTGGCTGGGCGTGGCGTAGATGGCGGAGGTGATGGCTAGGCCGATGGAGATGGATAGTCGGTAGGCGGTTTGGATTATGCCGGCGCCGAGGGAGGATTGCGTGGGGAGGTGGGAGGTTATGTAGAGCTGGGGGAGGGTTAGTTGGGGTTTTTGAGGGGGGAGGAGGGGGAGAGGAGAAGAGGAGAGAGGAGAGAGGAGGGGAAGAGCAAACTTACATTCGAAACAATAAACTGAAAATCCGCCCCCACAACCGTAATACACAAAGCCGGAAACAAAAACCACCAATACGACACTCCCACCTTGACCCCAAGCAACAACCCCGCCCCCAGTACATACGCCGCCGCTCCAATTCCCATCAGTACAGTCCCACTCACCCAACGAACCAAACTCTGGCCCCAAAAACTCCACACCACTCCCGCGATCGCCTGCGGCATCATGCGCACAGCGATCTGCAAAGCCGTCAGATGCTGCACGTCTTGCATGTACAGCGCGATCCAGAACTCGTTGGTGATGAACGACATGTATCCGAATGCGGTGCATAGCACACAGAGGGAGAAGTTGCGGTTGCGGAAGACGGTGAGGGGGAGGAGCGGGTGCGCGTAGAAGTATTCCCAGATGAGGAAGAGGAGGAGGAGGATGAGGGAGGAGAGGAGGGTGAGGAGGGTGCGGGGGGTGAGCCAGCCGCGTTGGGGGGCTTCGCTGGAAGGGGTTAGTTGAGGTTTTGAGGAGGAAGTGGAGGAGGTGATAGGAGGAAAAGGAAACAAGGGGGAGGAACAGGAAATTGTTTGTTTGTGGGAAAGGAAAGGAGGAAAAGAGTGAAAAATATAACATACGTCAACCCCGCCGTCAACAACGCCATCCCCAAAACCGTCAACCCAGCGCCCACATAATCAAACCTCCTAACCGCCCTCCTCACATTCCCCTTCCTCCCCAAACTCGGCACGGCCCAGACGGCCGCGACCGCCATCAGGAAAAAGAACCCCGCCACAACCATAAACGACGCGCGCCAGCCGTAATACTTGGTTGCGAGTCCGCTGGACACGCTTCCGAGGATGAAGCCGACGGGATTTCCGCAGCCGAGGACGCCAGTCACGAGGTTCCGCCGGCGGCCTTCCGGGTATGTGGCGAAGAGGGTGCCGATTGCCGGGGGGGAGACGCAGGCGGTTCCGAGACCGAGGAGTCCGCAGAGGAGGAGCAGGGGGATAGGAGAGGGAGAGAAGGCGCTGAGGAGGGAGAAGATGCTGAGGGAGAAGAGTCCGGTGAGGAGTTGCATTTTGCGGCCGAGGAGGTCGGCGGTGGAGCCGAAGAGGAGCATGAAGGAGCCGCTTGCTAGGCTGGGGATGGGTTAGTTTGCTTGGGGTTTTGGGGATGTGGGTGGAGGTTATGAAGGGGTTGGATGAAAGTGATGAAAATGTAAAACACATGATGAAAGGAAGACAACTCACCCAATCGCAGCAGCAATCCAAGTAACCTGCGCCGGCGTCATATCCAAACTCCTCCCAATAGTCGCCGTATTAATGAGAATCACCCCCTGCAAAAACGTCGTTGAGCACGAAGCAAGCATGACGGTAAACACAAAAATCCATTCCTCGATCCAGGAGGAGAAACACTTCGGACGGGCATTCGGATCATCAGTCAGCGAATCCGAGGGACTCATGGCGGCTTCGAGATCAAAGTCTTCGTCTTTGCGTTTGAGCGTGATGGAGCTGCGTGCCGAGGGGGCTGCTGCCGTGCTCGGTGAGATGTCATCGTCCCAGGATTTTGGGAACTTGGAGGTGTGGATGGGGGGAGGAGGGCAGGGGAGTTGGTGGGAGATGGGAACTGGAGGGGGGAAGAATGAGGGCGTGGTGGGAAGGATGCACCGGTCTACGGTTCTTTCCATTGTGGGATTTGGAGGATACTTGATCCTAGGTGAGCACTTTATTTTTCGAGTTTTAAGGAAGTAAGTATAACGTTGGCCGTATGTGACCTGCAAATATGGATAGAGATAGACTGGGCTCGGAGAGTGCAACTATGTTTATAGTTGTGAATAAGAGTAAAAGTCTTCAAAAAATGAGATCTCTGATATTAGGAGCGAACCTCGGAGGATCCCAACTTTGACCCATTGAATCAGAGATTCACTGACAGCTATCTCCGAATCGGAGACTCTAGGAAGCCAGCAACCATGGAAACAAGTTTGTCTTGACTCCTGACGACCGATGGTAGTCCGAAGTAGTTTTCCAGATGCCAAAAAGGAGCTGGAATCGGATAATAGTACAGACGAATTTCCTGCGTCACCCGAAAAAGATCTCTAGTTTTCGTGAGCCTCTCCGAGCTCTCCCACCCCCACTTAAAGAAACTGTTGAATGGACAGAGCCATAAGATATATCGATTACGAATTCAGACCGCTGTTGCACGGGATTATTATTCCCAACCAAGTGGTCATTGTATGAGAAACGGGTTCTCTGAATGGTCAGTCATGTTGACTTGATGGCAATTCACTATGCCATTCAGTCGATTCGGCCATATTAGGGATTGCTAGTTCCACCGAACACGATTTGTGAAAGTTTTTCAGATCAAGATATCCCGATTGAAGAGGATGAAGTGAGGTCATATGATTTGGTAAACTATAAAGGTGCAGAAGGAAGGATCCGAATATCGCTGTCACTGGACAACGCTAGGATTATGTCTTGATATGAGGAAGGCACGATTCCGGAAACATGGCTAAGAATGCTTAATCCCTTCGGAAAATATCCAGCGCTTTCACCGCATGTGAAGGAACCCACAATGCTACCTCTGCTTTTACGCTTACGTCGTGCAACAAAAGGTTATTGAACATTCCGAGTTATCTGCACATCCAGAGCAAATCCATTCCAACAGCCCGTAGGTCTACGTAGGACATGATTCGCTCGCATCAAATGAAGATCGACGAGATGCCATGTCATTGATGATTGATAGTTAGAGGAAGGAACTATCGATCTTCTTGAGTGCATACGCAGTGAATAAGAATTGCACGACAGTAGTGCGCGATGACAACAGGAACCGTACGGAGCGAACCGTACCTGCAGGCCGTTGCAGGCCGTTGATGCAGGCACGCTGTTGAGTTTCTTTCTTCGAGCTTCTCTCGGCGCCGCCAAAATTTTCATTCTTCCCAATTGCGGATCCTCCAGTAACATAAATCAAATTGCGAATTTTCTCTGCAGACATAAGGAGATTGAGAACGATGACGAAAAGAAAGGGGCAGATTCCGCCTCACGGCAGAGCGCCATGATCTCCACCTATTGACAAAATTACCTACTGTTGTCAGCGTCGCAGCTCGCAAGCTTGGAAATGCTTGGAAGCGATGAAAGCGTAAAGAAATCGATGAAGAAAAGACGCCATCTTCGCCTTTTAAGCCAGAATTTAGCCAGTGGAGATTAATGCCACACGTGTGCGGGGTGCAGAAGAGAATGGGCTCTGGAGTGGCTGCGAGGTTTTCGGGGGAAGGATCGCTATCCCGAGCCGTTGGAGACTTTCGATCGAAAGTATTTATTGATTTTGGCACTCGGCGCCGCGCACCACGTACCACGCACCAGGCACCAGGGGCGTATGCCAATTTATTTACCATATAGAAATTGATTTCTGCCGTTGCTATTTCTCCGGTCCAGCAGCATTGTCGCAGCCCAGATATTTATTTCTGGAAGGTGTGAGGAGAGCGGCTTGCATTATTGCAGCTTGTGCGACATGCAGTTATTTAGCCGGATGGTGTATTCAGTACGCCAGCTGGAGAATGCGTACGTCGACATGCAACTTGGCGATGTGGCTCGTATAAACCGATATAGCCAGATGCGGACATCCAAGATGAATGAATGAGGAGTGTGTTTTATGATGAAGCCTCTGTTATTTCTTTTCCATTAATACGTGGATTCCCTGGAGGAGGTTTCTGTTAATTGTTGATGGTTGTCATGGTATCAATTCATCGCAAGTGCAGATCTTCATAATGGTTCTTCCAGCTTTCGTTTTTCTGCCGCTCTACCTCTATCCATATAACACGACCTCATGGAGTACACTCACTAATTCCGTGGCGAAAAATCCAAATCTCTCTTTCAATGTGGTTGTAGCCCCTAATCTCGCGGCTGCAGTGCCTGACGCCAACTATATCTCAGCGCTCTCGGATCTCAATACCTACAGTAATGTACGCACACTCGGATACCTTTATACCTCATACGGTGCAAGAAATGTAACCGAGATCGAAGCAGAAATCAGTGTATATGCAGGATGGGCGCAGTCAACGCCAAAGATCGCTGTGGATGGCGTATTCTTCGATGAAACGCCGTCCAATCCTGCGTACTTATCGTACTTGACAGCAATCTCAAACTATGCGAGGTCAACATTGCCGAATGGGAGTAGATATGTCTTTCTCAACCCAGGTGTGCCAGTTGATGCATCGGTCTACGCTCTTGCTGATGCTGTCAACATATTCGAGGAATCATGGGCGAACTTTAATCAGACCGCACTACGGTCCGTTGATGCGAACCTCTTGGCCAAATCATCATATGCGATCCACGACTTCACTGGTACAGCGGACCAACAAGCTGCGCTCGTCAAAACCCTTGCAGACTCGAATTTGGCTGGCATGCTCATCACTACGAGCAGTGGGTATACCTCGTGGTCCTCATTGTGGGAAAATTTCTGCGAAGAAGTGAATGATGTGAATCAAGGAGGAGATGGGACCGGCGATGGGGGCGGCAATGATGGGGGCGGAGATGGAGGAGGAGATGGAGGAGGAGATGGAGGAGGAGATGGAGGAGGAGATGGAGGAGGAGATGGAGGAGGAGATGGAGGAGGAGATGGAGGAGGAGATGGAGGAGGAGATGGAGGAGGAGATGGAGGAGGAGATGGAGGAGGAGATGGAGGAGGAGGAGATGGGGACGGCGATGGGGATGGAGGAGGAGATGATGGAGGAGGAGATGGGGACGGCGATGGAGATAGCTGCGATGATGATGGAGATCACGAAGATCATCACCATCACCATCATCACAACTATACAACGCCGCGTGGTGTCCCGAACTGAAAGCTTAACCTTAGATAGTCGCCGGCGATTGAGACATTCGATAGCGTTGAGAGTTTGTTTGGCCCATGCATCCACCTATCGTGTTGTGTGGAATCAAGCAATGCCGTAACCTCAAGCAATCGAATTCTCTCTCCATAGAATTAAAGACATACCTATCGAAGAGTCTTACATGACGGCGCAGCTGATGACTATGCAATTGATACGGTGTAGAAAGTCCAATTGGTCGAGAGTGACAAAACGCGAGCATTGACAGTTCTTCTAGACGTTCAATTTTTTCGTGTTCATGTGGGAATCGGCGAGTACTTCGATAATTTCCGTCCACCGAACCGGCGGACCAACCCTTCTAATCATTTATGCTTGTATACGCCCCCGGCACAATTCCTGCTCCGCGTCTGGCACGAACAGGCATCGCACGCTCAACACGTTGCAGCATGCAAATCTTATCACCCACTCAAACCCTATATCTGTTGCCGGATCTTCTTAAGTCTCTTTGGCACTCACGGATTTAAGGCACTGGGCCCACAAATGGTTCACTTCGGATTTCGACAATTGTCCGTGGGCTGTGATGTTTTCTCTCTCTTACTCAATTGACTCTTCTGCGTTGATCAGTAGACTTCTTGCAAGGACTGCGGACCGTCTCGGCGTGGCAGCTGTATACGAGCCGTATACGCCTGCCAATCGGGACCTGTGGCCTGTGGACGATGCTGACGTCCTGTATTTCTATCTGACAGCACAAATTGTGACGAGCTGTTACTCATAATGAGTGTGAACAATGGACATGGTGCGAAGGTTTGAAATAGTGGCACTTTAGGTTACCATGTTATTGCGGCTCCCTCATGGTCAGTTCGCAACCTTACTCTAACAGCTCGCCGTCTTGGCGAGAGTGGATTTGGAGTCCTATCAAATCTTTCAGCGGTTGATTTCTAAGCTGAGATCTTTTCCCCGTACACGGACTGTTCGTCTTTAGACTCTTTAGAGTGCACTCACCGTGCAACTCAAGGACGGTACGGCTTCGGATGCTATCTTCTTTAGGCAAAATTGCAGTGCGGTGTAGCAAGGGGATCAAGCTCAGGGGCTGATAGCATGGCTTCTGGTCGATTACTTATTTCAGTTAGCATTGTGGAGCTCATCCCCAATGGGAATGCGATTAGCTGAACGACTCGGTAAAGAATACCGGCATGGCAGACTCAGAGTCATTAATCATTGCGCAATCTGCAGACGCCGACGCCTCCTTCATCATCGTTGGTTATATTCCATCAGCGTCAAAGAGAGCAATATAGCTTGGCATCAGATGATTCATTGATACAGTACAATTCTTTTGACTTTTCGTCCTTCCCCAAGTTTCCAATATCCCAATCTTCCCTGTAGATAAAGACTTTTCGAGTCTCTACAACTGTATCCGCCAGCTTGGTGGGTCATGAACCTCACCCCCACCAAACCTTTGTCCCAAAAAGTTGTGACTGCAAGGGTGAGTCAGGCCGCCTCTTTGAGTGCATGGAACCTTACTCATGGATATTGACCGGTTCTCCATCATTTCTGTGCTCACTGCTCAGGGGACAAGACAACGAGAAGAAGATTCTAAGCTTTCTTTTTATCAAATGTGGACCTTTGACAAACGAACTCTTCAACAGAGATTTAGTCCCCGCCACCTGATTGTGAAACATCTAGAACTAATCGAACACCATGAAAGCAGCGGTGGACGACGAACTTCCGCAAGGTGAGCTACAAGCCTCCATCATGTCTTGGAAGGCTGCCTTGCATCTACGGCGTCGTCACATTATGCGCCTTGCTCTTCTTTGTTTAACGTTTAGTCTTCTTCTTTTCCGGCAGTGAGTAATATCCAAATCGAGTAGTAACACCGCGAAGCCTGCAATTTGGAACGCCTGTGATAATTTGGCACCACCCAATCGGCTGAAGCGCGGGTGGAGATCGATTCTTCGAATTGGTACGGGACAATTGATCCTGAATCCATCCAATGCCACCAACCTACAAGGAGATCGATCAACAATGGAGCTCCAAATGGGTCTCCTGCAAAGGGTCGTAGCTCTTTTGATGCCCCACCTTTTGGTGGAATCTGATCTTAAATCCGAGCGGTAATCTTTTTTTATTTATATGAAGGGTTCCTATCGTCTCAAGAAGTTTTTTGAGAGTTGAACCATCTTTTAATCCATTGTCTTTTGACATTGTGTACATTCCTTATTTAATATATTGGTAATTTTTTCTCTTTCCAACCTTCTCGTCCATCTACGGACACCTACGATCACTGTTAGGCTCAGTGATTGTCCTATCACACCATAAACATTACTTTTACACCACCACAGCCTGCCTTCGAACCTACCTACGTCACCATGGAGAAAGATCTCCACGAACCCCCCCGATCTCGGGACGAGACATCCTCAATTGGTGCGACTACAAACACTGCTTGCGGCTCAGTCGCTGACGACTCAGAAATTCAACGCGAAAATGCACGACACGCGAATCCTAGCGGCTTCGTGAGCACCAATAGAGGTATCGATGTAAAGGCTGCCGAAGCGGAGTTCGCCGAACTTCAGAGAGAGTTGTCGGGGATTAGTACCAAGAGCAAGGCACTTTCGAAATCCCAATCGAGGAAGAGCACCAAACTCACGGAAAAGGATGTCGAAAAGGGTGGAGATGCTTCCAGTGTGTCGGAAGCCCCAGAGCAATTCGATCTGGAAGGTACCCTGCGCGGTAACAGAGCAGCTGAGGAGGATTCCGGTATTCGATCAAAAAGCATTGGCGTTGTCTGGGATGGATTGACTGTTCGAGGAACTGGAGGTGTCACCAACTTTGTACAAACATTCCCTGATGCTTTCGTCAGCTTCTTCAATGTTGTTGAAACGGCTGGCATGATTTTGGGTCTTGGCAAAAAGGGACGCGAAGTTAATATCCTCAAGGACTTCCGTGGTGTTGTCCAGCCAGGAGAGATGGTTTTAGTCCTCGGTCGACCAGGATCTGGTTGTACAACATTCCTTAAGACAATTACGAACCAGAGATTTGGATATACCGGCGTTGATGGAGAGGTTCTATATGGTCCTTTCACTGCGGAGGAGTTCGGCAAGAAGTACAGAGGAGAAGCTGTCTACAACCAGGAAGACGACATCCACCACCCCACTCTTACTGTCGGACAAACTCTCGGATTCGCACTCGATACCAAAACGCCAGGAAAGCGCCCAGCTGGCATGTCCAAGGCGGATTTCAAGGAGAAGGTTATCACTACCCTTCTACGAATGTTCAACATTGAACACACCAGGAACACTATTGTCGGTAACGCATTCGTTAGAGGTGTGTCTGGAGGTGAGAGAAAGCGTGTCTCGATCGCAGAAATGATGGTTTCTTCCAGCACCGTCTGCGCATGGGACAATTCCACTCGTGGTCTCGACGCCTCCACCGCTCTCGATTACGCCAAGTCTCTTCGTGTCATGACCAACATCTACAAATGTACCACTTTCGTTAGTTTGTACCAAGCCAGTGAAAGTATCTACAAGCAATTCGACAAGGTCTTGGTCATTGATGCCGGAAGACAGGTTTACTTCGGACCGGCTGGCGAGGCACGTGCCTACTTCGAAGGTCTTGGATTCAAGGAGAAGCCTCGTCAGACCACTCCTGATTTCTTGACTGGATGTACCGACGAGTTTGAGCGTGAGTACGCCGAAGGCCGCTCCGCTGACAATGCGCCACACAGCCCAGAGACCTTGGCACAAGCCTTCATAGAATCCAAGTTCTCTACCCGCCTGACTGAAGAGATGGCTGCATACAAGCAGGTTGTTGCAGAGGACAAGCAAAGACACGACGATTTCCAAGTCGCTGTTCTCGACAGCAAGCGCAAGGGCGCATCCAAAAACTCGGTCTACTCTATTCCTTACTATCTGCAAATCTGGGCACTCATGCAAAGACAATATCTTATCAAATGGCAAGATAAATTCTCTTTGGTTGTCAGCTGGATCACCAGTATTGTCGTTGCTATCGTCCTTGGTACCGTTTGGTTGAATCTCCCTAAGACTTCTGCTGGTGCTTTCACCAGAGGTGGTTTACTCTTCATCAGTTTACTGTTCAACGCATTCCAAGCATTCGCCGAATTAGCCAGTACTATGTTGGGTCGTCCTATCGTCAACAAGCACAAGGCATACACGTTCCATCGCCCATCTGCTCTATGGATCGCTCAAATCATTGTCGACACCGCTTTCTCCGCCGCTCAGATTTTGATCTTCTCCATCATTGTGTACTTCATGTGCGGTTTAGTGAGAGACGCAGGTGCATTCTTCACGTTCTATTTGATCATTGTCAGTGGTTATCTTGCCATGACATTGTTCTTCAGAACAGTCGGATGTCTGTGCCCAGATTTCGATTATGCTATCAAGTTCGCTGCCACGATCATTACATTCTTCGTCATTACCTCCGGTTATCTTATCCAATACCAATCCGAGAAGGTCTGGATTCGATGGATTTACTGGATTAATGCTCTTGGTCTTGGGTTCTCTGCTCTCATGGAGAACGAATTCAGTCGTCTTGACTTGACCTGTACCGACTCATACCTCGTTCCTTCAGGCCCTGGATATACCGACATTCAGCACCAAGTTTGTACTTTGGCCGGTAGTGTTGCTGGTACCAACAAGGTCAGCGGAAGCGCATACATCACTCAAGGTTACGACTATAAGCCATCTGACCTCTGGAGAAACTTCGGTATCATCGTTGTCTTGATCGTTGCTTTCCTGTTCACCAATGCTACTCTCGGAGAATGGATGAGTTTCGGAGCTGGTGGTGCAGGTGCCAAGATCTTCCAGAAGCCCAACAAGGAACGTGATGAACTTAACAAAGCACTTGTCGCCAAGCGAGACCAACGCCGTTCCACCAAGACCGAAGGTGAAAGCTCCGAGCTCAAGATCGAGTCCAAGGCTATCTTGACCTGGGAAGGATTGAACTACGATGTCCCTACACCATCTGGAGAACTTCGTCTTTTGAACAACATCTACGGATATGTCAGACCCGGTGAGTTGACCGCCTTGATGGGAGCTTCCGGAGCAGGTAAGACAACTCTATTGGATGTGTTGGCGTCGCGAAAGAACATTGGTGTTATCTCTGGTGATGTCCTCGTCGATGGTATCAAGCCTGGAAACTCCTTCCAAAGAGGAACCTCGTATGCTGAACAACTCGATGTCCACGAAGCCACTCAAACCGTCCGTGAAGCTCTTCGATTCTCTGCCGATCTCCGTCAACCTATCTCGGTTCCACAAGCCGAGAAATACGCCTATGTTGAAGAAATCTTGTCCCTACTCGAGATGGAGGATATGGCCGATGCTATCATTGGTGAACCCGAAACCGGTCTTGCTGTCGAACAACGAAAGCGTGTCACAATCGGTGTCGAACTTGCCGCCAAGCCCGAACTTCTTCTCTTCTTGGATGAACCCACCTCTGGTCTCGACTCTCAATCTGCATTCAACATCGTTCGTTTCTTGAAGAAACTTGCCAACGCCGGTCAAGCTATTCTCTGCACCATCCATCAACCCAACGCCGCTTTGTTCGAGAACTTCGACAGACTTCTTATGCTTCAACGTGGTGGTCGCTGCGTGTACTTCGGAGACATCGGAAAAGACGCCAACGTACTTCTTGAATACTTCCGCAAACACGGTGCTCACTGTCCCCCTGATGCTAACCCCGCAGAATGGATGCTCGATGCCATTGGAGCCGGTCAAGCCCCCCGAATCGGTGATCGCGACTGGGCCGATATCTTCGCCGACTCTCCTGAACTCGCCAACATCAAAGACCGCATCACTCAAATGAAAGCTCAACGTCTGCAAGAAGTCGGCGAGAATATCCAGGTCGATGAACGTGAATTCGCTACTCCTTTGATGCATCAATTGAAGATCGTGCAAAAGCGTACCAACCTCGCCTTCTGGAGATCTCCTAACTATGGTTTCACTCGTCTTTTCAACCACGTCATCATTGCCATCATCACCGGTCTCGCATATCTCAACCTCGACGACTCGCGCGCTTCTCTCCAATACCGTGTCTTCGTCATTTTCCAAGTCACTGTCCTGCCCGCTCTCATTCTCGCCCAAGTTGAACCTAAATACGCCATCTCCCGTATGATCTACTACCGCGAAGCCTCCTCCAAAATGTACAACCAATTCGCCTTCGCCTCCTCCCTTGTCGTCGCTGAAATCCCCTACTCCATCCTCTGCGCCGTCGGCTTCTTCCTCCCCCTATACTACATGCCCGGCTTCCAATCTGCCTCCTCCCGCGCCGGATACCAATTCTTCATGATCCTGATCACCGAGCTCTTCTCCGTCACCCTCGGCCAAATGGTCGCAGCTATCACTCCCTCGCCTTTCATCTCCGCGCTGATCAACCCCTTCATCATCATCACTTTTGCTCTCTTCTGCGGTGTCACTATCCCCAAACCACAGATCCCGAAATTCTGGCGCGCGTGGCTCTACCAACTCGATCCCTTCACTCGTCTCATCGGCGGTATGGTCGTCACCGAACTCAACGGCCGCACAGTCACTTGTGCGGATGCGGAACTCAACCGCTTCTCAGCCCCCAGCGGCCAGACTTGCGGAGAGTACATGGAGAAGTTCTTCGCGTCGGGTGGACCTGGGTATATTGTTAACAACGCGACCAGTGCGTGCGAGTACTGCGCGTATAAAGTCGGCGAGCAGTTCTATGAGCCTTTGGGCTTTGAGTTTACGAATCGCTGGAGGGATTTGGGTATTTTGATTGCGTTTATTGGAAGCAATTTGGTGATTTTGTTTTTGGGGGTAAGTTTTTTCTTTCTTGCGTTTCTTGATGAATTCGATGCTAATATATCATTAGTCGAGATACTTGAACTTCAACCGTCGTTAAACTTCAATACCCACCTATCTACTTACTGCATATTCGTTTCGATTCGATATTATATATACCACCATCGCATAATAGTACATACGCATACACGTCCGGGAATGAAAAGAGGAGGGATGGATTTTTTGAGCATTTTGAAGCGTTGATTTTACATGGTTTGCATATTAGGGGAATGATGGTTATTTTATGTATGATTTTTATGTTATGTGAAGATGAGATGAAAGATGAAAGATATCGAGAGAATAGGAGAAGAAGTGGAATGTGAATATGGATATAGATGATTGGATATGTTGGGTTGGGATTGTATATATCTATAGAAGTTTTTAATATTACAGAAAAGTATCTGTCTTCAAGCAATACCTTCTAGCCCTGTAAAGTAGTGCGTCTGTCATGTGTGCAGTGATGTAAGACTAGATAATATCTATCCAGCAAAATGGTAAATAACACCACCAGGAGAAGGCACAGTATGTAGGAAGTTGTTGAGGTAGACCAGAGTACGAAGATACTGCGGATATATTATGTACGTTATGAAATCACCTATTAGACTGTTCTCCAAACTGATAAGATAAAAGCAATCTATATTCTTCATGATGTTCAGAAGCTACAACGTCTAGTTCCGGACCGTAATTTGAAATCCACCAACTCTATATCCGGAGCTTTGAAGTATATACGCACATCTTCACTCAACACAACATACAGTCACACCACACCCAAAGAAGTACTTCTTCACTATCTATACTTAAAATCCCAGCAACCACCAAACCCTAACCTTCTCTCCCACCAAATCCATCCATCCCATCCTACCCCATTCTATCCCAACTCACCCCTCCCCTCATTCCCAAAACCCCCTATCCCCATCCACCCCCTCTCAACACCTCAGCCTCACTCTCCGCCGTACACCCACCTTCTCCAATGCAGCTTCTGCAACCTGGCACTCTTAATACCAATCCCAGTCATACAGCAAATAGAAACACAGCACACGCCAACCCAGCTCACCGACCCCGACGACACGTGCTACTCGTACATGTGACGTTCCACTTGCTGATTGTTGCCTATATACAGTATACTCAGTCTTGATGTCGTGATCTGTGGGTGTAGTTGTTGGGGGCTGGAGATGTGGAGGTGGGCGTGGGAGGAAGATGGTGCATGTGGGTGCTGAGGGAAGGTGTAACGTGGATGGATGGGTTGTTACAGAGGAAGTATTGATGGAAAATGGAAAATGAAAAATGGAAAGAGAAAAGGAAAGGAAAGGGTATGCAATGGAATGAGTCAGATATGGCGGACTGTTGTGCATGATAGGTGCATGGAGATGCGTACTTCACATGTACTCCATACGCACTTCACATGTACTTCACATGTCTGTCTGTCTGTCCATCCATCACCTGTCTTTCACATGTACATCCCCATCTCCATCTCCATCATCCTATCTTCATCCCAGCATCATACCCCCCTACAGCGTAACCCAAAGTATCAAAAACTCCCCATCCCACAAAACCACATGAAGAGCAACTACCCTCCCTCTCCTCCCAGCCCCATCCTATCATGCACTCCCCCATCCTACACTCCCAGCACTTACAGTCCCACTTGGTAAATACCTCACAAACGCAAATATATTGCACTGCGCCAAATGTCGTGCACAGATGCTGTGCTGCGCTGGCTGCATTGCATAGTGCATCTGCATCTGCAGGTAGAATGGATGGACAAAGAAAAGAGAGAGGGAAGCGGGAATTACCCGGGAGATGGAATAGGAGGATGGATGGATGCTGTGGATGATGGGGTGTGAGATGAGATGATGATGATGAGGGAGGAGGTGGATGGGATGTTGTTGTGTTATTGTGTTGCGGTGGTGATAGGGATGGACGTGGGACAGTGTGGAACGTGAGGTTAGGGGAGGGATGAAAGAGGGATGAATTGGCCTGTTGACTGAGATGTTGATTTATTGTCCGTTTGCTTCTCCTATGATAGAATATACAGTTCCATCTAACCCACGGGCCACAAGAAAGACAAGAAAGACGAAGTAAAAATCTCGTCCTGTAAGTTGTAACCTTACCATCCCCATCCACTCTCATCAGCACCGCACTGCCTACCCGTCCATAAACCTTATACATCGCATACCATTCCAAACCAGAGAAGAAATTTCCCATCCTCAACCTCAATATCTCGCCTCTCTAAACTTATCAGACACTCACTCCCTCGTTCCCCTCGCAACGCACCGACCCCCACCCTTCAGTATTTCGTATATCTCTTCTCTTCTCGTCAAACACAGCCTTCCCAGGCAACCTCATTATTTCCCTCCCCTTACCCATTCTTCTCCACTCCCTTCCTTCTCCACCACTTTCCTCCCCTCCCTCCACCCCACCACCCGGCATCCTACGACAACACAGCAATCGCAGAGCCTCGTCTACCACCACCCATCACCCCACAATCCGATATTGCAGGATCAACAACCTCTAATTCGCCCCTCCCACCTCATCATCCGATTGCTCGACAAACGCACCTACCTACCTTTCTCCCCCCATTGTCCAATCGTGTAAAAAGTATCATTTGTTAAGCGCCGGCGCTAATGGCTCCCTACCATGGAAAAGGATGCCGGGGAGATCGCTCGGTCCAGGCTGGGCTTGTGTGTGTGGGTATGTGGACGATTGAAGATGTTGAAGTTTACGGGAGGATTGATAGACACGTCAGGGGGACTCGGAGATGGTAATTTCGTTTGTACGGACAGGTAGGCGAGGTAGATGGGCTAGATTAGTCTTATTTTCTCGAGACTGAAGACAGAGTTTTGCTTCAAGTAGCTATTAAGTTAATTAACTTGTATAGATGTCAGATTATACTAGGATTAATATATATTACGATAGAAATATAGTACAAAGGTAGAATTATACCAATTTCCCAAATCCATCCAAACAGCTTGCAGACAATGCACGTACCATTCATTGGCCGAATTGCGAATTGCGTTATTTGACTTTTCTGTTCTATATTTGGAGGCAGTATATGCATGGAGAAGGAGCTGCATATGCAAGTTATGTTATGGTATGGTAAATCTCTCTCTCCCTTGCGTTGGGATTGATTGTATTCACTACGTTAGGAGATCTGGAGATGGGGGAATGGGATGGGGATTGGGTGGGAGGAGATGAGGAGGATATTGGTTGGGGAGAAAGTTCAGATGAAATGTTTTGTTGGAACTTGGTGGAAAGAGGTGGTAGGTTTTGGGAGGACGGCGATATGGTTCGGGACGGGATGGGATGGGATGGGATGGGTTCGGATTGGATAGGAGGAGAGAAAGATGAGATGAACTTCTCCGTACTTCGTAAATATCCTGCCCCATACCATATGGCAATGACAAACACGTTTTGTGTAAAATATCTTGCCCAACTTCAACTCTTCGTACACTACCTTCTCAACCGTGACTCTCATCCCATCTCATCAACTACCCAGCCCTTAGTCCCCGGAATATCATTATCCCTCAACCCGCCTCCCGTCTTCCGTCTCAAAAAGGTATGAGTACAGTATGGATGGCTAAATGCGATTCGTATCTCTACTTTCACATCGGATGAATCCCATATCGGCGATACAAGAATTCACCCTCATCTCATCTAATCGACCCGCCGCCCAAAAACGCGAATCCCACGCGTCTCTCCATCCTCGTCTGTTCGTCCCTCGTCCCTCGTCCCTCGTCCCTCCCAGCACCTTACTTGTAATTCTCGGTCGTTCGCGCAAACGCCATACATAGCCAGCCACAGTATCCCCAGCCCCAGCCGGCTCGATGTTTACCCATCCCATCCCATCCCATCCAGTCGACGGACCGACCGAGAAAAATGACGTGAACTGGGAAGGAAACTAAAACTTAGTGCTGGGTGGAGTGGATACTACAAACTATACCAGAAAAAGGTGATCTGAGATGCAAGGCACGGGCGAGGTAAGGCATGGCAAGGCGATTGATTCGATGGATTGAACCAAACCAAACCTACAATTGAGCAACTACAATGAATTGAAGCTCGGTTCCGATACTGTATATTTTCTTCTTTTTCTTTGTCCCTTTGTAGATCTATCACAACATATCACACAGGGACCAGTCGGGACGTATAAGCTACAAAAGAATCTTACAGGATCCAATTCCAGCCCAAAAAAGATCGCGATTCCCCCATCCAGACTCCCTCCTCCCTGGCAAAAAGTATGAGTTGTCAAATATTTAATTCCGGATCCGAGGACTGGAGATTACCATATACCCAGCTCGGCGGCAAGAGAAGTGGTAGGGGTAGGGCTGATCTACGAGTTGTATTCCAAGGAAGAAGGATCGTTTAGCTATTGTCAGGATCGTTTAACTATCCATAGAAGAAAGCCGGCCGAGTAGAGCAGGATGGATGTCCACATACAGCAGGTCAACGCACGCACGCATAAAAGCGGGATGCGCAATTAAGTATCGAAATGTCTTGCTCTCCGACTATGTAAGTATCAAGTGCGCGAGCTTTACGTCACGGATTCTAAAAGTAAAAGTGCTCTAGGTTATGGATGTGAATGCAGAGTGAAATGCAAGCAAATATGGATCTCCCAGACCGCAAGTGGAGATGCGGCGGAGAATTTCTTCTGCGCTGCTGGCTGCTGTTTTGACAATTCCATGTCATCCCACATGTCAAAGCGTCCCCGCCGTTGGAAATAGCAAACGGAAAATAAAGGTCTGAGCTGCGATGATGATAATGATGATCGATAGTTCCGCGATGGACATTTTTTGTTATCTGATGGTGCAATTGATGCTTTTTCTTTTCAAATAGTTCGTCCAGTAGTGATTCTAGTGAAGTTAGTGAACTACCCTTCTTGCAGCTGAAAAGGAAACTTATTCATTGAAAAGAAAGAAGTAGATACCTGGATGCCTCGATACATGGATATGCGATTCTATGCACCAGCCCTGCAATGGGACAGGGAACAGGCAAATGTAGGCCGTCTGCTGGGCGGACTCATTGGATAGAAAGCTACGCGAGTCCTGCAAACAACGACGGGGAAAGGCTTCCTTGGAGAAATGACTACTTTGGTTGAAAAAGGAAATAAGAGAAAAGTGTAAACAATGAATTGTAGGAGACCGGCTGTGTCTGAATTTTCCCGCTCTGAATGGAATGGGATCCTCCGATGCGACTCTCTTTCGTATAGCATGCTCAGCCAGGTCAATTGAAGGTCTTTCTTGGGAGGGACGTAGAAGTTGCCCCGCGCTATTACGACCAAGCTCAAGCTCGACTCAAGCTGATGATGCTGGGCTGATGCTGATCCTCGCTGCGAGGGGAAAGAGGGGTTGCAATCTTGGTTGTTTGGGTGTCCTGTGCGTACTACTGTGGAAGTAAGTAATTCTGATGCAGCTAAACAATGCTTTAGTTCGTACTGCAAACCATACGATTGACAGAGCATAGTCCAGAGGTGGCGGGCTCCGTTTTTGCTGCTACTCCACTTATTAGATATTCGGTCGGCCGGTTACTTGCTCATATCTGCTAGGTAGCGTTGTTTGAAGCCATACCCGTCGGGTCAACAAACAGATATATCAGAAATCATTATTCAAACACAGGGCGGATTCCCTCGAGGATCCCATACTGGTTGGTAGGGGGATCCGAATGAGCGAGGACAATGGCATTATCGTGCCGTCGAATGTTGCTGTAAGAGTCAGGATCTTCTCGATATAACTTTCTTTGTAACTTGTTACACATACTTTGGCTCAATTTTCCCAAAAGAGCCCTATCGGGATGAAATCACGCAAGCCTGTGGCGGAGGATCTACCTATGCAAGTCGACATCTGAAACAGTAGTATTAGCAATCACGAAGGCAAACATTGATCCAGCCAATACGAAAGAAAGTGTTGGCTTCCGAATGCACCATCTGGGCAAGCAAGCAATCATGCGTAAAGCGTCGACACTGCGCGAATTGGAGCTTGAAGATGTTATATACATCAAGTAGTAAGACGGCGAGGTTGGCCGACTGGCGGATTGCTACATGCGACGAAAGCAGAGGCACGCAATACGATGCCGATGCCTCTTGTGGCCATGGCGGAAACGTACCGGGGATTGGTGAATGAGGGGCGGATCAATATTGAGTAGGTAACACGACGGTTTTCACGTCAAGAGAGGATGTCTGTCAGCTACCCAGGTGGGCCCAGGTGGGGAGGAGGAGAAAGAGGAAATAAATGGGGCGACTTTGTAATCGGCATGGATCACGTTATTTATCCATGACCTTGTACCTCTACTTAACCTTACTTCGTACACAATGAATTGCTGTTGACTCGTGAACCGTACCATGATGCTTGTGCTCTCGTCCGTTTCATAATGTAAACATTGCACGCTTTGCGCGAATAGAGGAAAGCGTCTACTATCGGATAGCGAATGAAACTAGACCTTGGGAGATCTAACTGCATGCATGTTGTCGGCTGTGCAGATATCTCCAAGCAATAGAATTCTGTACCCGGAAAAGAAACGAAAAAGAATTACATACAGTGCGTAGCATACAGTAGCTTGTTCAGCGTCAGCCTATAATCGGATCCGCTATCTCGTTCAATACAGGTACCGGAAACAGCGCAGGCTGGATCTCGTAGATGCGTACAACAGCTTCTTCTGTTGGTAATATGCCGTCTCACCTCAGAGGACTTCGGCGAATGTCCAATTAGAGTCGGGACATGGAGAGGTACAGCTACGGACGGGATACTTCGTACAGTACAAACCATCCAGACTACATCCTCACCCTCCCTCCAGAGGAATACAGCGCCTACTCTTGGGTATTCGGGACCTCGGAGTCTCTGTACATTGTCGTAACTACCGATCTACTGGGGAAGATGATTGCTTGCCTGGTCGACGAGCTATGCAATTGGGAACTAGCTGCAGGTGCATAGGGTAGCAAAACAAGTTCACGGGTAGGTAGCTGGAGCTTTTGCCTATGTCGGCCTTAGGGGCAGGTAGCTGACGGCCAGGAAGTAGACGGATTTAGACAAGACAGGACGGAACGTTTTGGCTAGAGAACTAGCATCTGCGCAGCTGCAGCATTTCCAAGATAAACAGCTAGAAGAGCACGGTTTTGGTAGTAGATAGGACAAGATATATATTAATCAATTGCGCGCTCGCTCGCTCGCTCTATTCCCGCTCCACTCGCACGTCGCATCCAGGGACCCAGGATCTAAATTTCTCGCAGGTTTGCAGGTCGCAACCAAAACACTGAGGCGTGTTCCATTCATCTGGGTGGGCGAAAAAGGCACTATACGCGACAACACGCGATGATACCTCAACTCGCCGTCCGGCCATGGAAGCAGGTGAGAAGAACCTTGAACACGATCCAAGAAGATCCATGGTCCATGGTCCATGGTCCATGGATAGTTGAGACCACACAGGATGATCCTAAAACTTAAATAAACGCGGGTCGCTAAGTTAAGCTGCGCTCGACCAATCGAACTCGAGTATTTTGATTCCTCTGCCCATAATGTTACTTTAGCGTCCAGCATCTGCATTGCCTACAGTTTGATTGTGTCCAATTGTGTCCGATTGTGTCCACCCGCAGCCATTCACAGCCTCTCTTTTCCTCTCTCCTACCAATTCCCTATACAATCTCAGCGCATTCTCACCACCAGCACGACGGAAAAGCAGAACGCGGGGAATCTCTCCAAGACTGCGACTTTTTGTTTGTGTGTGAGAACAGCGCGGGAGAGCCATAGGCATAGTGAGAGAGAGCGTTGCTGCTGGTACCCTTTTTTCTGCACATTCATTCGACTCTCGTTTTCATCCGCCCAAAGTCAATTCATTCATCCCATCCCTTCCCTTTCCATCCCTTCATTGAAGTCCCATACGATTTATTCTCCCGCCATTAGTTACTCGTTACTGTGCGCCGACTCGACTACACCACACTACCCTACACCACCTACCATAACGTACACCTTCGCCCACGGCGCAAAAAGAACCATCTAGCGCCTGAGGTCTCAAACTTCTATGCTTCTGCTTCCATCTATCGCGCACCAAAAAAAGAACAAAAGAAAAGAAGATACGATAGTTACTGTACTGTTTTGTATACTGTTTTGTACGGTAAGTACCCTGAGACTTCTTTTCTTCTTCTTCTTTTCCCCTTCCTCCCCCTCTCCTCTCTCACCCTCTTCCTCTTTTGTCTCTCGTCTGAACTCACCTCCAGACCGACACAGTCCCGTACGTCTGTTTGTTTACCTTATTATCCCCGTCTTAAGCTTGTTTCGAGAAAGGCCGCGCCCATCGACAAAAGAATCCACCTCCACCTCCACTCCCCTCCCAGTCGGTCTACCGGTTCGGTCTACCACCCAGAAATTCAAAATCGGCCATTCATCCACCCATCCACCCATTGACAAAAGAATCCACCACCCATTTCCACCACCCATTCCTTCCCTTCTTATCCCCGACCACCGACTTCCCAGTTACTTGTCAGAAGGAATTCATACCCTCCACCCACCCCCAGCTCGCTCACTCGCTTTCTTTGGCATGGATTTCTTAAGATGTTCATGAGATACTTAAAACTATTACGATAACGTCTTCCCGACCACCTTCTTTTTCTTGCTTCTTGGAAGTGGAGTTGCGTGAGAGTTTAGCTGAAAGATGAAGACTATTCCGAGCGTAAGTTTTTCCTCCGCCGTTACCTTGTCCCTTCCTTACCTTACTTGACTTTCCTTTGATCTGAAGTACGCTCCCTCCGCACGGCACTGCACTGCACGTTCTTACCGTACCCATCATCTCGCATTGATCCTCCGCCGGAGACATTCCATTGGTCTCCCTTCACCAGTTCTCTAAACCACCCCGAATATTTTATTTTTTGTCTCTATTTTTTTCTTGTCTCCTCTCTTTTGGGGCTTCGAATGGAAAGTCGGGAAGAAAGGGAATACTAATTGTATTTCTTCCAGCTTGTTGCCTCGAGTACGGTCGGCGTCGCAGCTGCGGGTCTAGCATTGGGGAAACCAGACCATTCCTCTCCGAAACGGCGCCCTTCGTCGAAGAAGAGAAAATCGGGAGACGTTGCTGCAGATGGCGATAATTTTAATTTAGGTACTCCCTCTCTCGTTTCACGACCCGCGACAAGTTCTACCATGGTTACGCCTGAAAGTCGCAATACCCCAAGTGCGATGGGATCTTCGTCCACCACCCAATCCTCCTCCCTACCCTTCCTTCGACGACCTTCGCACCTCAGAATTGATTCCCCGACACAAAACGGCGCTGCGCGACGGTGGTCTCTTATTCGCGCGGGTGACGCACAAAGCGACAACTTCTCGGATGAGAGTGGTGTAAGAGATTCCGTCTCGTCTCGTGGTTCCTGGATTCGGAGATTATCCATACCAATATCGGGGAATAGCAGTCCTAGATCAAGTATAGCACCAGAGTCGCCTTCCATTACATTCTCTCATACTTCGGCGGCACCAATTCTCTCCTCCCCACGCGACAGTCCGACGCAGTTACCTCCGAACAAACTGGTGAAGAGACAAACATCGGAAAGAATTCGCAGTGGGACAGTTTCAAGCGAATCCAAAGCGCAAGCACGAACATTAAGAAGGCCAGCAACTAGTCACCAGCGTACGATTACCCTGCAGCAACGATTTATAGAAGATTCGCCAGGCACGAAAACACAGTCTCGTCCAACCCCTCCCAGGCGGTCAACGGTATCCACTCAAAGGACGCCGTTAAGGAAACATAGTGAATCACCTCGCAGCTCGTGGCGTATGTACTTCGACTCGCGCCCAACCAAATTTTCTAAAGAACGATCCTCCGGCAGATCGACGGATGGAAATATGCATAACTTTTTTTGGACCTCGAAAAGAGTCATGCCTGACCATACTGCTAGACCGACTTTAGTGAAGCCATCTTTCATTACTGTTTCGACTTCAGAGATTGAAGGCTATTACGACGAAGAGGGTCTTCCTTGCGACGGATCTATAGACTTTGACGAGGACGATCTGGAAGAATCGAGTTCGCCTTTAGTGGAGGAAAATAAGCGCCCGCGAAGGTCCCTGTCTATGCACTTTAGTTCCCCAGGAACGTGGATCACTAGGTCTGGAAGCTTGCGAAATAAAAAGCGGAATATGGATACTGTCAGAAAAAGCAATGTGCCCGATCCAGTTTCTTCGGCTCCAAGAAGGGTATCGATCTCTGCCCATGGACCTACTCCTAACCACACTCGCCCTATGATGGACCAGACAATCTTCCAACGACCGGCCAGTTCTTGGGTGGAATCTTCCTCGCCAATTGATCCTTTCTCTCCCGTCAACTTCAATCCTAGAAATCGCAATACATCTTCCCCCTTACCACCACTTACTCGACTATCGACATTTAATGTGGACATATCCCGATTGGGACTATCCTCTTCCTCATCCTCCGGACCTATGCGAAGCCCCAGCTCGCCCTTCCCGATGTCAACCACTGCTGCGACCTCATTCTCCACAAATGCAGCGTCTACCAGTTCATCCTCACCTTACTACGGGTCTCTAAGTTCGAAACCAAAGTCTTCAGAAGTTGGGGACCGAGCCTCGACATTAATCGGCTCTGATAATGAGATGCGAAGTTTCGCATCAGGGGACGACGACGACCTGGACTTCCAGAGTGAAACGGTGTATGATTCTATACGATCCGGTGCTACCAGCAGTCTACGATCCCAGGGCACACCATTAGACTCCATGTTTGATGATTCTCCGCCAACCACTACTTTGCCCCCCAAGGCAAAAAGGCTTTCAATTCATGAGCTGATGGCTAATGGAGCATTCAGTGATATCGAGAACAAAATCATTGAAGAGGACGAAGGACAGGCAACCCCTGTAAAGCTACCAAAGGTTTCACAAACGTCAGATCATGGGAAGGTAGCAATTAGTATCGACACCGATCTCCTCATCCCTTCGTCTCCACCAACTCTCTGCCTTTCCACGAAAGAATTTGGTCACCTGTCATTAGGTGATGAGGATGATGAAGATGAAGATTGGACCAGAGATGACGAGGATGAAAATTTCGACATCGCCAGTCAGCTCTCACCGCCTACTAACAGCTCCACTTGCCGTCGTGTAAGTGCCATTATCCGACCAGCACTGGCGGACGTGACGTATGGTGGATCCACCAACGGCAACCCCGAAAGGCCGAGGAGCAACGTGTTCGAATGGTCCGAGTCAACAACAGCCGACAAAGACTTCTCGGGTATTTCAGCTCGACCTAGGACGGCTCATGTCAAGCATCTTGCCGATGGACGAGGTGGTCGCACGGTTGGGCGAAAAGGACCTAGTCCGATGCATATCAGGAGCCAAAGTGTGCCGGTTGTTGTTCCTGACCTTATCGGTCAACGAGAGCATCCTAAATTGACACCTAAGTTTGGCACTTGGGGTCTGGGTGCGAAAGGCGTAAGTGAGGACTGGGATAACGATTTCGATTTTGACGCAAGCGATGATGGCGAGTTTGAAGCTGGCAAGTCGTCTACGGAGAATAAATTGATGTTTGTCCCACCTGCAATTCAGGCAAGCCAGGCAAATGTTGTCGGCCACGTCGGACAGATTCGAGAAGTATGCTTGTTGGTTGAGGATCTAAAGAGGCTGCGCTTTCTCGCCCGGGAACACAACCTTTTGAATGGACCTTCAGCGCAATTGTGGAAAGAAGCGGAAGGTATCATTGCGCTGGCTGTCCCTGAGGAAGAAGACCCGACTTTGTCGCCTCCCCATTCTCCCACATCTCCCACAACGGACGCCTTTAGTGACAAATTCTTTGATCATGGCTCTGATGGCGAGGATATTGCGACGCCAGATACTCCTTTCGAAGTTTTAGGTCGCCATGGCAAGGGTACAGGATACGTTTATGATGGCAATCTTGTTCGCAGACGTTCGGTTTTCTCGCCTGAAGATGACATCTTTGGAACTGGAGCGATCGTTCACAACCCACCACTCCGGGACGCCCTTCGCCCCCCTGCGATTCTCGTTCGCCATTCGAGTGCCAAAACATCGGCAGAAGTTGCTCGAACAGTCATGGAAACAATGCATCAACATCGTTCGACCTCTGATCCTATGCTTTCGGAAATGATCAATCAGTCCTCGAACAAGATGCCGTTTGACACGACTAGTCTACGCGATCTTGTTCATCGTGCAGGTGTCTTGACCCGCAAGCTGAGCGAGATCATTCGTGAAGCGGAAGGTCCCATACAAAGTCCGCAGTCCACTCCTCATCGTGATTCGAGTCCAGCCTTCACTCGAGTATTCACAGACCCCAAGGCATCACCTCCACAACACCTCCTGCGAAGTCATAGCAATAATTCCGTCCTCAGCAGCTCTGTAAATTCCTCGCCGACGAGGAGTTTAGGACAGCGCATGCACATGATGACTGTTGTATGAAGCACCTGGCCCATAATTACCGCGCACCACCGGAGTGGCTTGCGCTGAGGCTAGGAAAGCCCAAATTTTGGGATCAACATTCTTGTACATAAACAATTCACCGGGGTGGTGGATTTAATTTCCTTTATCGCATAGCGACGGTCGACTTGCATACAAGCGTTCTGGTGTTACTTGTTCCTTTTCACTACCTGCATACACCTCCAGGGCTTGCTTGCTCCCTGGAGATTCCTTCTTCTAATAGCATGCGCCACTTACACCATACGACGACATACATCAAATAGCATACATCTCTATGTGGAGTGCATACAGACTTCGATTCCCAGCAACTGGGCCAAAAAATCTTAATGTCTTTCTTTATCCTTGTTGACGCCTGTGTGATAGGCTAGGACGATGGCCTAAATTGCAACAAATGGACACCACCATACACCAAACCGGATACCACAATTCTATGTTTCTACTACGACCGAATGGGGAGAATTATGAGCTTTCAGATGCCGGAGAGGACTGGAATGAATGCTGCAGGTTCATTGGCTTGCTTCTTCTCCCTTCCCGTTCGACTTTTATCCTTGATGAGGATAGTCTTATAACAAACAATCCGGTTTCACATTCGAGGGATTTTCGACCACGGCAGATGGCGTGTATGAATATATTATATCGTGTACGAGATATGCGATCAAAAAAGGAGAGATACGCTAAGGAGGGAGCACTGGGTGTGGCTCTTGCTTTAAGCAGGCTTTGGTTTGAGTCGGTTCTCTCGATTCTCAATTGTTTTATTTTTGTATTGCAAAGGGGCTCTTTTTTGTATGAGTTTTTCTTCTTTTCTTTTTTTCCTTTTTAAGGGTAAACAAACATGGCGGTATTTGGAAGAGCAGGTTATGGAGTTTTGCCTTTTGTGCTATAATCTTTTTCCTTCGCGACCTTTCTCTCGTCTCTTTCTTTGCTCTTTCCTAGAAAAAAGAATGGGATGGGATGGTTTGGGTGGGAGGATAAGATTAAAATCAAATTATATTGGAGATGGGGGAAATGGGGGCGTAGACTTTGGCATGGGGTTTTGTTTTTCTGTTGTGGTTGACTTTTTGCTTGTGAGCGAGCGGGTTTGCATTGCGGGTTTGTGGTATGAAGTGAAGATGAAGATTCATGGATGAGAGATGGAAACAGAGAGAGAAGCAACCAAGCAAAGAATGGGATGTGTATATGAAGAAGCAAAAGCGATGATGAGTGGCGGAAACAAAACATCAGATGCGGATTGATTGATTGAGTAGAAAGAATATGGGTATAAAAAGAATGGGGAACGGAGAAGTGAAGTGAGAATAAATGGATAGGATGAAATGGAACGGATTAGGATGGATAGGATGTCGGGATTTATAAGATATGAATACGAATGAGGTTGACTTCATCTTTTAAGGTTGCTTGCTTGGTTTGCTGTGTATATGATGTGCTTTGCCTGATACTGTGATTTTGATGTAATGAGCTTTGTGTGACTTATGTGATTTGTATGGTACTGTGATTGTCTGACATGTGTGATTTGTCTAATCCATATGATATACTGTGATGTATGACGACCTTTACAAGATTCATAATTGTTTATGGTGCTCTGTCTGTCTGTTTATATTGAGCTGTTTCCCTCTATCGCTATATCCTGTCCCTACCCTATCCTATCCTATCCCATCCCATAAAGTACCTCCTATCTGATATCACATCATCTCATATTGACCCATTCTGTCCCTTTCCATGACATCCTATCCCATCCTATCTCATCCCCGAGACCCAGCCAGGTAACTATCCAACCAGCTTATATAACCTCCTCCTTGTTCCTCTTTCTTCCCTGCTTTCTCCCTTTCACATCTCCCTGTCCTCCTATCTCCCCCCCCCCCTCTCCCCCTCCTCCTCTCTAAACCACCCATACCATATCATTTCCCACAATCCAAAAACCTCCAACCATCACCCCCCAGAAAACGAAAAGAGAAAAGAAAGATATCTTTCTGTGCGAATAACAATAAGCCGCCCATCGATCTGTGCATCACAACTGTGCATCCAACCGCCTACCCCTATGCCCTCCTTTCCATTCGCTTCCCTTCTTCAATCCAAACACCAAATCCAATGCAAAAATTTCCCCTTTTTGTCCCGACTTTTATAGTGTCGGACCGAATGAACGTACAGTACAGATGGATAAAAATGCAAAATGTAAACGAGTATAGACAACTGTCGCCCTCCCTCTCTCATTCTCTGCTTCTTTCCTTCTCTGCCCTATAAAAAGGGAATTCGTGCCCCGTGCATGCGCGCCCTACCCTCTCAACTGGAAAAGAGTTCTTACCCGTTGAAAAACGAGACAACTCATACGCAGTGCCGCTTTCTGCCTCGGTCAAGCTTCTCCTCTTTTTCGGAGAAGAGATGAAATTCTGAAAGCGGCTACCCTTCCCCCATCTCTTCCTATCTCCTTCTCTAACCTATCTTCTCCGAACAAACACAATCAACAACTCAAGCTAAAAACCAACCCCCGCTCTCCCACCGCCCAGGTACATACAGCGCCTGATGTTTCAGCTGCGGGTTCTTGAGGCCCTGGAGCAGGAAATCGAGACGGGAGAAGTCGATTGGTTTGAGGATCCAGCCGTCGAATCTGGTGGGGGTTAGCTACTGATTGGAGGGGAAAGTAGGGGGGAGGATTATAGGGGTTTATGAAGGGGGATGGGAAAGGGAAAAGAGGGGGAAGAAAGGGAGGCGGAGAGGAAAAAGAATAGTACGGAGAAATACATACCCGCACTCAATATACTCAAAGCGATTCTCTTCGACCAAAGAAGCCGAGACGGCCAGAATGGGGATACGTCTTCTGGCTTTTCTCGTTTCCGGGTGGTCGCGTTCGAAATGGCGGATCATTCTGGTGGCCATGGCTCCGTCGACTAGGGGCATCTGGGGGGTTGTTAGGTTTTAACGGGAAAAAAGGATGGAGGAAGGAGAGGAGGGAGGAAGCGAAGAAGAACCGGAAAGGGAGGAATGGGAAGAAGGAGGCAGGGGGTGAAGAATAGTAAAAAAAACACACCTGCAAATCCATCAAAATAACATCAATATTATGCCTCTCCAACTGATAAAAATCATGACACGCCTGCCCATCATTCACAATCTCAATCTTATGCCCCAACTTATCCAACCTCCTATCCAGCAGTTTCGCATTAATCGGATTGTCCTCCGCCACCAAAATCGACAACGGTTTTCTGGTCATCGTATCATACGACAGCGACGGATTCGGTGGAAACGAAGCAAACTTCCCCCCATCCGTCGACGCACTCATCGGATCCGCCGACGACCCCAAAACAATCAAATCCGGAAACGACGTCGCCCCAACCAAACCCTCATCCACCGGCGTCGCCAGCGGCGTGTCCGTGAATGCGGATAGCACGGAGCCGGATATCATCTTATCGCTGTCTCCGTACGCGCTCCCGGCTTCGGATATGGACCGCAGGAATTTCCCGCTGGAAGGTATGGCGGCGTCGGTCGCTTCGGGGGCGTGCTCGAAGGGCAGCTCGATCCCGAAGATGGTGCCTTTGCCGATTTCGCTGCGCACTCGGATTTGTCCGTTCATGTTGCGGACGTAGCGCGCGACGACGGCGAGGCCGAGACCGATGGTTTCTTTGCTGTCAGGTTTGCTGTCGGTGGTGGAGGGGGAGATCATGGCAGTTGCGAGAGTGGATTTGGGGTCGTCGGTTTCGTCGAGGATTTGCTCGAATTCCTGGGTGCGTTAACTCTGTATAGGGATGTTTTCAAGAGAAGGCATTAGTTATATACCTGGAATAGATCATCGAGTTGGGATTCGGACATTCCGTGGCCGCAGTCTTGCACGGTGATGGATATCAAGGTGCTATTTTGCCACATCTGAAGAGGCCGCATGTCGATTTTGACACCGCCTGCTACAGAATTCTGGAATGCGTTGCTGGTGAGATTGGACAGGACTTGACGCAGACGAGCAGCATCTCCCTTGACCATCTCTGGGATTCCTTGGTGTGTGGTGATGTTTAGATCTAAGCTTTTTCGAACAGCCTCTTTTCGGAAAGCTGTGATCACTTCGGATACTATGATTTGTTAGTAAATTTTACATTATATACACGAAAGAAGCCAGCTTACCAGTAGCAGAGAGATCAAAAGTATCTTTCAATGCATTTACAGGACCATCTTCGGCTTTAGTGAGGTTTAAGAGATCGTCAATGACGTAGATCAACGACCTCGATGCGGTATGAGCTTTGCCTAATAGCTCGCGGAGTGGCTCTTCCATGGTATTCTCCATTGCCATGTCGAGATAATTGACAATGGCGTTGAGTGGTGTTCGAACTTTGGTAGGTTAGCTAAGAGTCATCTATAGAATATGGTCACCATACCTTCATGACTTGTGTTGCGTATCAGTAGTCGGGTCATTCGATTTTGTCCAGCTGATTCTTTCTGTCGCCAGATTTCGATGAATCTACCGTAGAGTAGACTCAACACGGATGCTGTTTCAACTGTTGAATGTTAGTAGCCATCATCTGAATTTCATACTAAAAATCAATCCGCAGTAGCTGAGTAGGAAGAGCCATTCGACGACAAGGGGATATCAAAAGGTAGATTTGCTGCCGACGTCCGGGTGATCCATTTTAGGATATAGATGCGCTGAAATGTGCTTACAGTCGTCTTCGTTCCATGCCTTCGACATGCCCTTGATAGTCTCCGTCCATCGTCTAAAACTACTTCTCGGTTCCAGATACTGACTGCCCAGTCTCTTAATCTTCTCATATGGATTTCCTGCCCATCTCACCTCACGAAGCTGGCCTCTCCTGAAGAATACTAGGAAGTCTTGTCCGCCCGTGCTGAGTGGTATGACTAAAAGACCAGCTATTGAGTGAATGCCTGGCGGATACTTAAGTCTTGGTAGGTCTTTGTTAACGTTGTTAGTGGCAAATATCTCTGTAAAATGGCGAGATTGAAGATGTGCGAGGATAGCTAGTGCCTCGCGGTAGGGACGAAGTTTGCCTATGGCTCTTGCTTCGTCCTGGATGTTAAGCAAACCGAAGTCTGCATCGAATACACAAAGCAAGTCATTCGATGATGCTGCGATGAGACCCGAGGGTGTTTGTGTAGGTCGCTGACTTGGTGGTTTGCGGGCCTGGATTCGTTGCTGCATGAGCAGACGTTCAATGTTAGTGGATGCACATTCTCCAATGTTCCGGCACAGCTCTCTGATAGGAAGTGTAACGCGGGTTCCTTTGTCTCCGTAGCCGTGACACGCTATTAGTCCCCACAGATCGTCGTTGATCACGATGGAGACGGACATGGACGAACGAACACCCATGTTTGAGAGATACTTGATGTGAATGGGTGACATGGCACGGAGATAAGCATGGGTCAAGTCCAGAGGCTTTTCGAAGTCCGACTGATCGCGGCATACCTACGGGCTGTGTTAGCAGATGGTGTACGGACAGTGTAAATAATATCAAATATTTTTATAGCAACCGATGTCTTACCAGGCGGGCAGTTTCTTCATCACGATCGTACAGAATTCTGATTCTGTTGATCTTGTACAAATCTCGGGCTTGTTTGGGAATGTCCGAAGCTGGAAAGTGTAGACCTATGACTTCATCAGCATACATAAGACCGTGGGATTGCACGTCTCCACCAACCTCTAAATATGTCGTCACTCGCTTTTGGATTCACCAGTTCAGCTTCCACACATCCATTCTTCTGTCCATCAAAACGATAAAACATCACACGATGGAATCCCGTCAGGTCGGATATCAGTCCAACTACAACGTCGAGTACTCCTTGCACTGATGTTGCAGAGGCGATTTGCTCTTGTGCCTGTGTCATGGCATTGAAGACTTCCATCGAACCAATAGCATGTCTGCCTCTGCGCTTGGCAATTTGGAGGACTCGAAGTGGTTGACTTCCACTTGAAATACTCCGTAGACGTTCTTCAAGTACAGTTTCGTTGTCGATGGTTTTAGTAGGATTCTTCGGTAAGGCGGACACAGTATGCACGCCGTCCGAGAAGAAGATGGAATCGTGATACTCTTCAAACTCGCAAATGATCAGATCTTCTGTTCCGTTCGCTATATGGATGGCACACCACAAGTTTATCAGTCCAGTGTGCGCCACCAATGCCATGGAGAAGACATCAAGGTGTGTGTCTGAAGATGGCCGCTTCTGAGCATTTTTAAGAGCATGCTCGACCCTCGCAATGAAGTCCTCTCGTACGTCGACACCCAGTAGGTCGAGAAATGACTTTAATGCGAAGAGCTGTTCTGGAGCATATTTTAGAATCTTGTGCGTGTTCTCGCTGCATATTCGTACTACGAGATCTGAATTCTCGTTGAATTTCAGGGCAATCAGTGCACCAAATTGTTGTATGGCTCCAGGGATGTGAATCGGCTCATCTTCACATCTATAGAATGCTTGCTCGGCAGAATTAGACACGGGTATACCAGGCGCAATACCTGGGGGACCATATCTCGCGGGAACAAGCTGCGACCGTTCTGATATCTTCCTGTTTGTATGAGTTTCGTCCTCCGGGTCGCTGGATGACCCCTCGTCCTCTACTGAGGCTTTTCGAGGCAGTCTTCGAATCGTATCATCGGGAGGAATATGAGGGTAAGGTGGAGGAAAGAAATTTGAGTTGGTCAAATTCCCGGAAGCATTCTCGTTGGGCGTATCATCGTTACTCTTCGATTTAGCCGAATCGCTGCCACCCGTAGAAATGTTTTCTGAGGAACTCTGCGAACTTCTTCCTCCATCATCTTTGTCGCTGATCAAATTTCGAATTGGGAAAACGCGTTCGACGTTGAAATTGTCAACAGGTAGGAAGACCACCGGTTCTGCAGGCGTTGAGTCTAGATTGGACATCATTCAGCATTTTCAATCTTCGTGGTGCTTGAAGATTGAAAGACTCATTCCTAGAGGTGTTGGGTCATTTGCCCGGCTTGGGGAGACTTGGGTATGGACACAGAACACAAGCCCTAGATCAAGTCATTTGAAATGCGAAAATAGAGTTCCTAAAGATGTGTGGAACCAATTCGGCTCCAATCAAGCACGGATGTAGTTGGGTAGATCTACAGGGACAGCTCAATCAAAGAAGTTGAGAATATGGGGCGAGGGCTTTGGCGGGGAGAGGAGGAGGGAGGCGAGGGAAAAAGGGAGAGACTTGTGTTCAGACCCTTTTCAGATGTCTATGACTTTCCATAGTACCTCTGATGGGGACGGATGGGCACGGAAATCGATCGATATCCAGATATCAGGGATAGCTAGAAAGTTAAATCTCCAAAAAAAGATATGAGCTTATTCCCTTTCACCTGAGCCAACGAAGCCTGCATCCGGAAAAATGGCTTTCGTGCTACACGGTTAGATGTAGCTTAGCTATATAGCTACCCGGATGCAAGTGGGTGAATCCAGTCATTTGTCGTTTAGGTCTAGCCTATCACACCGGTCTCGATGTTGATAGAATGGTAGTGGTCGGGTATGGTAGCAGATATATGAACTCTGCCATCGACCCAGCTCCTATTGAAATGCTGCTTGATATTCAGCGGCGAGATATCACGAGGGCCCAGCGATACCTCTTCTCACTTGGAATGTGGCGTCGTCAAGCCGATGTTCTAGGGGACAAGACGGCGAATGGTTCTTCCGTGGAGTTCCCTAGGGATTGATCAGGTCACCTTGTTCCAATGCCCGCTTTACGAGAACGCGAGCAGCCTCACGGTGACATGTATCGAGGTGGACGGAGTGAGTGATATGATGCTGGTGAGTCTCGCATTATCCAATTCCATGGAGCTACGGATTGAACTACCGGATTTGGCTCGGAAATGTAATTCCCTGTGGTCTAGGTGGTGCACGGTTCAATGTCCTCTGACTCGTAAGGTTAACCCACAAACAAGCTCGGGCGCTGGTACGTACTCTAATATCATTGTTTGTGAAGTTATGATAATGGGCAATAGGAAATGTCGAACATATGTTTACATTCATACTTTGATGCCCAAGATTGTGATAAATTTAGGTTCTGGCAATTCATCGACACCAAAGCACAACTCCAGCATTCCAAATGATAATGATTCCATCATACGCCGAGAAGAAGTTCCCGACGGCGCCCAAAACACCTTTCGAAATTGAGAAGCAGTGCGAGCAGCTCAATGCGTCCAACAGCAAGGTGCGGTGCACTACCCGATTTGTATGAGAAGTCGAACCTGTTAAGGTTCAAAGTTTATCGGCAGCCAAGCGCACTACAATCCAGCAGTAAAAGCTCCTTCACACATCTAGACACAGGCGAAACCACTTTCCAATATTTGTCGATAAGCCGGGCCCCAGATCCTAATTTCAGGGCTGTTACATAGATCGTGTTGAGATCGTAGCATGCAGGTTTGTTGCTATGAAGATCTTGCACTACGCTACTAGGCACCTTGACCCTAGTTACACCGTACTATTTTGATCTCTACTGAGGTAGGCTAGCAGGTCTATTACCGATTAGCCATCTTCTGGGGACCGGGTTTCCATTGGCTGTCTTGAGAATGCCATGCTCTTCTGGCCTGCTTCAATAACTGTCCTCATACAACATTGAGGTCTATTAACTTTAAGCATGGCATTTCATGGTTCCTTCTTCCGCGATGGGCGTATGATGTGGTATATTGTGGCTGGCTTCTTTTCTTGGCGATCCCTGCATCCTTCCTATGATCTAGGAACGGCTGGTAGCATGCTAGTACTACGCCAATGCTTTGCAATCGGAACGAATTCCGTCTGGATGCCAAACACGATATAAGCAACACGAGTCGTCGGATTCCAATACGGCGTATCACACGGATCGGTGGCGAAAGCAGCCACAGCTGGCGTGCATGTTACATTATGTAACACGCAGTAGTATATAACAGGAAGGGCCATCCAGACGGGGAGCCAGCGAAGGATAGGAGACTCACGTGTTGCTCAAGCTTCACAAATGATTAGAAATCGGATCTTCTGTGGCGGGCTCCAGCCATTCATGCCATCATCAATCCCTCTCTGCCTTTGCCGACTTCTCTTCTCATTTGCCGGCTTCCATCAAGTTGAAGTCAACATACCGAATTGGGTCCAGACTCATATCCAGATATCTGCTCCGAGTTTGGGCTGAGATTCTGCATTGAGCTGAAAACCACATATCGATCTTTATCCTCTGATTCCTATCCCCATACCACGGACAAAACCCATGCGAATGGATCTGAAATAACCACGGACATCTTAAGGTTACTTCCTTTTCATAGGCTGGGGAACGGACTTAGCTAGATGTTTGCGGATTTGATATCAATGCTTTCCTTAAATCTCCACTTACTCATGGGTCAGTGCCCTTACGTGTGTCGCTTCATCCCGTCTCTCAACCGTCGATCTCATGATGTTTCGGTTCTTAGTTTGTTTGCATCACTTTGCATTTGTTGATGAGGCGCAACATGAAACTGCAGATACCCTTTGTTGCATTTCGATCCTGCTTCTGTGAGGCCCTACGTGTGTCTCTTCGTTCATCGGAATCGCCCGTAGCAATTTCCTACGTATGTGTTCATTGTATAACTCGGGGTTGGATGTTGGGCCTGTCGATCACCTCTAAGTCAGTAGCTTCTTATGGACATATGTAATGCACCCTTAACTACAATCACTTCTACATGCCAGATATGAAGCCGTAGCGTTCCAGAATGATCAAGTCGAAAGTATAATGAGCAGCTCATAATCGGTGGCGACGGTAATCTTCTTTTCAAGTCAATCTTTTCTCAAAAACTCTTCAATATTGTCGCCACTTCTACCTGCTTAATGCATTTTGACATGACATTCTGTATGCTTGATCATATAAGCATTGGCACCTCTTGCTTAACAATCGAGTGCACTTGATTCAATCGTATTCTAGCTCTTTCTCCCTTCTTCTTCTTCTCCTTCTGCTTCCCTCATGTATCATGTCTTTGGAAGTATGTTGCCACATTCAATTACTTCCATGATCTCCGCAAGATACAACTTGGGGCGCATACCACCTGTCAAACGGCCGAGCATCGCACTGCTTGACTTCCGTCATAGCAAGATTCCAATAGTATGAATCAGTCATACACTCGACTCTCATCAACCTGATCAACCAAGGACATTAGATGTGGCGCGAATGGATAGAGCTTCACCACTTCTGATAATATCATAAGCGCCAAGAATGGGGTCCCATTACCTAAAATCCCCGCCCGCCTATCACTCCTACAATCACATGTCAACCAAACCCAAACACAACATCAATTTTTCCTACAGTACTCACTTACTTCGTACTTCCTTCCCTCAGCTCCGAATAATCAATCTCAGTAATAATATATCCTCAATTCCCATACTCCCTCCCTATCTCCCACCCAAACCCTAAAAATGCCCCATCCTTCGTATCCCCCTCTCAGCTGACTCCGGGCCATCTATCCCCAAAGCGTCTTCTGTGCCGCCCCACACCACCCTGTCCCTGACCACTCTATATTTATCTCCTTTTGCCTAAATCACGTCAATCCTTTCTTTTGCGCATAAGTTAAATTATATAAATACAAACCTGTCCCAAATAATTGAAATTGTGAGATATGTTTGTTTGCGCTCATGAATTATTTAATATCGCTGTCGCGATGATATAGGGATATTGATTTTCTGACTGTGAAATTTTGGATACTGAGCAGAGAGGAATGCGCTGAGTGGTGTTCGGACGGTTATAACGATAAAATGCATTTCATCACCACATCCGTTTTCCTTATCCTCGCCATTTCCTCCTCACTTATCTCTTCCCTCACGATCCCATCACCTCTGTCAATCTCCTCTGAACCAAGTCACTCCTCGTATTCAAGAACTGGCGATAAGGAAATATCGTGTATCCAACAAAACGGTACGTCGCCAGTTCCCTTCCCCAAACAAATCACATACTAACATCCCACCCACAGCTCCCTGCGCCCTAGCCCCCTGCTGCAAAGACCTAGTATGCAAAGGTGACGCGCATGGGTTTTATTACTGCAGCGCGCTAGCTCCAGGTGCGCTGGCTCCAGGTGGGGAGAGGAAACAGGAACAGAAACAGAAGGTATTGATGGGAGGGAGAGAGAGGATGCAGATGCCGCCGAGGGTGGACGATATCACGGAGTTGGGGATGGGATGGGGAGATGATGAGGATGAGGATGAGAAATCTGTGGGGGAGAGGTGGGGGGAAAGTAGGAAGGGGTGGGGGGTGTTGAGGTTGGAGAGGTGGTGGAGGAGAGGCGGGGGGGAGGGGGTATAGGAGGAGGAGGGGGGGAGTTGAGGTTTGGTGTGGAGTGGAAGGGTAGTGAGGTGGGCAATGTTATCGAGGGGTTGAGGTATAGGCTTTAGGAACTACAGGTTGGAATCGGTGCATTGGATTACTGGTATTGGATGTCGGGTCAATGACAGCGAAATGGCGAGCATAGAAATATGACTGGAATGTGGCTTCGGAGGGGAAATTCGCTGGGACGATGATATGCACAAAAAGATCACGGGACGGTGTATGGGAGTATGGGGATGTCTCTGGAAAGAGCACCAATTCGTCAACCAGATTGTGATCTGATGTTGGACAATATCTTGATGGTTTGGATGGGAGATGATTGATTGATTGTATGTATGCAATCTGAACGGCAAATGATATTTTGGTCGACTTTTAAAGGATCATGAAGATTGTGTAACATCTAATTTTGGACACTGGTCGATGACTTGGCCCATCCCCTAACGAAGGATTTTGATGTTATATAATATTACATAGGTTGCTGTCACTCTTCGCGGGAACTTGCAATGATAGTCTACTTTGGGAACGAATAGGGAACATCATATATTGGATTAAACAGCATGCATGATATAGTTCATGCATTATCTATTTCCACCTCTAACCGAACGCCATGCTATGCTCACTATGCAAGTCTAACAACACAGTCATGCCTATCCACCCCCCCATATACGCATCCATCCCTCGCCCCAGCAAACATCACCTACCCCCTCCTCGGTGCCCAATTCTCCAACCACATCCTAGCCTTTTCCAAATTCCCACTCTCCGCCTCACAAGCCGCAACACACCACTCCAAATCCCACACCTTCTCCCCCGCCAACATCTCCGCGAGATTCCTCCTCTTCTGACTCGCTTCATCCGTACAGAAATATATCGGCTCACTCCTATCACTCATCTTCTCCACCAGCGGCTGAATCAAAGGAAGAGCATCTTTCGTTGTCAACGCGGGGCCTTTCTTTGCTGTTTTGCAGTACTCATTATGACACCAAGCTTTTCCACACCCCGTGATCATCTGACTTAAATATCTGCGCTCCACACGACGTTTCATAGCTTTGCCCAGTGGATCGTGCATGCTAACGTAGAGGGGCCCGAAACAGATACTACACAGACCTAGATCGTTTCCTGGGCCTTGACCCATTCTGGAGCCAGCGCCGATCTCGCCATTCTTTCCTACTCCGTCGAGAGTGCGGCCGCAGTTTATGTTGCGGCATATAGCGGGTTTGGACCGGGACCCCTTTTCGAGTTCGTGGTGTTTGAGATGGGTGGACATGTCGCGGAGGCGAATAATTTTGTTGCAGAGATGGCATTCGGTGGTGCGGGCACCGTCGGCGAGTTCGTGGGCGGTGAGACCGGAGAGGAGTGCTTCGGGGGATGGCTCAAAGGGGTCGCCTTCTTGGGGGACTTCAAGGTGGCAGAATTGGCAGAGGATGATCTTGCCGGGACATATGGATGTACGGTGCACGGCGAGGTCTTTGAGGTTTGCTGCTTCATACGGGCAGTTTGGACACTGTTGAGGCTTGTGGAAAACATATTCATGCTTTGTTTTACTAGACACATGTTAGCAACTATATTGAGAACAGCAATTTCAATAGCATCGGTGTAGACGCATGAGTATCCCAATGCTCGTCTCGGCAAAAAACAGCACAGGAAGCACATCGACAGCTTGACTTTGCTGGCAAGGAAAGTGAAAAGAGCAACATACCTATCAGGAGAGTTTCCGTATGCATCACAATACTCACAATGCCAATGATCCTCCCATTCCTTGGACTTCTTCTGGAAAACGTTCTGACAGTGAGGACATAGAATGTTATTCCGAAGACAGAAGTTTTCGTGAAGCATCATCGTCCTTTTCGGCACCCATTGCCGGCAGTTCTTACATTGCTCTTCATCTGGAGAATGCATCTCGGTATCTTCATCGGCACTTATTGGATTAGTTGATGATCCGTTGGCTGCTCCCTGATCAAGAGCCTTCACTCTGAGTGAATATCTCTGTGGTCCGTTTACTGGCTCTCCAGATCCCCGATAATGGACAGAAACAAAAAGTGCATCTGCTTTTTCTAATTCGACGTTCGACTTTTGGATAACGATCCTCTTGGTCTTCTTATTCGAAAAGTCCCCAAATACATGTTCATCGTCCCGCGGCCTTGCCCTTTGACGCGACGATTGAGGACTGACAAATAGTTCCACATCAGCTTCATCCTCAAGTGACAACTCAATATCTAAGCCTTGCGATCTATCCCAGGACGGGAGAGTGTAATCGACATAGTCGCCCTCCACAACTTGTCCTGTGGAAGGTTTCCAGATATCCAAATCACCACCAACCGAGCTTCCTTGGGCGGTTCCTGGTGCCTTTTGCGCCTTGGCCATAATCTGCTTCAGTGTTTCTCTAGCTTGTTCTTCATTCAGAGCTTCGATATCCACCTCCAAATCGGTATCAACCACACAAATGCCATCTCCCTCGGGCGCAAATTTGTCTATTAAGAACCTAAATTCTTCTGATTTTGATCCTCGGACTGTCAAGATCTCCCCATTCGTTAATGTAGTGAAATTCTCCCGTAGATGCTTCTCAAGTAATGATTTCCAGTCCTCCGGATTATATCCTGCTTCCAGCGGTCTTAATCTAACATATGTTCCTTTTGGTAATTGCTTCGCATGTACCGTGATTCGCGCCGGTTCTTCGCTTTCGTCCGTAAGGTCGATCGTCTCGTCTCGGGTGAGATCGATATGAGAACTCTCAGTGAGGTCTATGGGGGTATCTGGTGTGCCTCTGCCACTCTCAGTCTTGGTAGTTGGTGTCGGTTTTCGTATCGGTTCGCTGACACCAAGCGCTTCCAGCAGAAACGGGCTCAAACCAACCTCCCCTTCGTCCGCAGAGAATTCGCGGATACCTGCATATACAACATTCCCATTCTTCGAATTCACAAGCCGAAACGTAAGCGGATGAGGCAATTGTTGTTGAGTGTCCCGCCATTGCGACTGTTCTGCGCGCGCAGCAGCAAGAGAGTATGGGTTGAAAGGGTCGAAGGTAGCATTGTTGGGGCGACTATTGGAAGGGACAGTGACGGTAGATGCTGCGAGAAGTTGCTCAAGGGCAGACTGTGGTAACGATATTTTATCGCCTGGAAGTATCTTATGAGACTTTGGCGCCACCGCATATACTGACGACCATGTTAGAGAAATGTCTTGATTCGGAGTTACAGCCATGTTCCGGCGCGGAAGGGACGTCTTGTAGATTTGTTTGCGTCAAGCTGGGAGGTTCGTGGAGAAAGAGATTTTGATGAAGAGAAAGTGCGCATTCGCCAATGCCGTAATTCTATAAAGTACTTGAACTGACAGGAATTAGACAGATGCGCCAAGTAATGGTTGTGATTCCAAAACATCGATATGTCAGCGCCGATAAATCCATAGAATCATCCAGCATCCGAGCTTTGTCCCACTAAGAACTAGTCTTATCCTTATCGATAAGAAAGTGTGGCTGCAGTGGCGCATAACCCCACCGGCCTTACGGAACGTAACCTCCCGGATGATGAGCCGAACGTCCAAATGCGATGATACCTTAACCGAATCTATTGAGTCGACAACACGCCATTCTTACAAGGTCATTTTCATTGTCTCATGAGAAACAGCATGAACTTGTAATTTACACTTCTTTCCGATCTTCATACTTTCACTTTCCCGTCTAGAAGTGATATGGACGAACGATCACATCACACCACCATATCATCCACAATCGGGTTGCCATCGCCTCTCTTACAGCTGCTCTATAATCCTTTGATCCTTTACCAGATTGTCCCCTACCTACCTATACATTCTCTGTTAAGATTGGGCGCCGTCTCTAAGGATTTCAAGGCACTTATCTTCGAAACTCCCCATGTGTTCCGTTATTTGAGACTATCGGAGACGAAGTCTGCTCAATCCGAAATTGGATCTATTGACCATGGAGGAGAGATATGGAGGAATGTACAACTCGATGAAAGTCTCACCGAGTACGAGTTAGCTATATTCCTATCTTATCAAAGGAGCCAGACCTAACTTCAATAGCTTTTACGGTGGTCCCCTAAGAGGCATATTCAACAATCTGCGCAAGAGAAATATACTTCGCGATGTTCAGACGTTGATCCTCGATGGACTATCTGTTCCGTTTGACTTGGTGAGCGAGATCATCTTGGATGATTCTTACAACGTTCGCCTACTCTCTATTCGAGAAGTGCAACATCTCAACGAAGCAAAGCTAATGCAAGCTTTAAAATATGCCTGTCGATCATCTAGAGCACCAAACACACCTAGATTACAAGGGCTTTACATATTCGGACGCAAAGAACCTCCGCAAGTTGAAAGACTGAAGAGACATATCAATATGTATCCGCCTGGAATTGCACCCATTGATACCATTCCCAACTATGGCGTGATGTCTGCACAAGGTGCTCAGATCGGCGCGCAGCAACAGGGATCTGGAACCGAACTAGCAGAGAACTCTTCATTAGATGGGAGTTGGAATCCAAAACGTGGGAACGTCTTTTCAGAACCGATATCGGAAGAATGGGCATATACCATCCTAGCTTGTCAAGGCATCATCAATTTCGATGTGACTCTGTGTAATGGGCCCCGGCATTCAGCAGGAAAGACGGCTGACAAGCAAACTTGGTATCGTCAAGCCGAGCACTTTATTCCTCCTCGAGCAGCAACTCATGTTTTGGATTGCTGCACAACCTGTGGTACCTGCCCTGAAGGCGTTCCAGTATTCGGCAAAACGCCTCTTTGTCAGTTCCCGCTCCTGGCACCACCACCCCTTCACGTCTCCACAATCAAAGCAGCGAAGACTCCCTTTGACAACAACTTTGCATCGGAGAGAAAATTCATGGTACGTTGTACGGATTGTTTACAGAGGAGATATTGTCAAAGCTGCATGAAATGGTGGTGCGAGGACTGCTATGAGGCCACTGAGCCAGTCCACTCTCCAACTCTTCCCGAGAGTACCTCGGACAGCGAAACTATCAAGGTACATATGGGTCTCTGCGTTGAAATTTGTCTCGTGGCCGAAATGATGTCCGGTGCTGGCAGCAACGGAATGTGGGGTTGAGTCAATCCCGCTGGGGCAACGTATGAAGTTATGGACTTCTTTTTTATTATCGACCGTCTTCGAATATCTGCTGACCGGATCCCATAGTTTGGAGTGATGAAAAGTTGCTTTTTCTGCGGTCTCAATGTGAGATTTTCTCTCTGGGGATGAGCAGCCAGTCATTCATGCTGACATATCTTCCAGTGCCACGAGTGTATCCAGAAAACTCAACTCAGATGCAAGGTATGCGGCGGTGGTTACTGCACCACGCATAACGAAGGTTCCACGTTGAGCACAGTAGGCCGTCATGCAGTCGATGGTTGTAGATGCTGATACTGACCGGTGTTTAGTGCGACTGTATGAGAAGTAGTATTCTTGCAACAAGTATCTCAGTGCTAATGAGAAAATAGGGTGTGCTCGTTCCCGTCGACGGACTATGTTTTTGTACTAAAGTACAACTATTTTTTGACGAGTGCTTCGAGGGTGGCCGTCGGTCGTATTTCCACTTTATATGTATCTTTATCGATTCTCTACTCTGCATCTCAACTGCTTTTTGGCATCTTCCTCAACGAGTCCATCATGTATGGTGATACCCGGGTTCAGTATTAAAGAGGGGTCTATCTCTAGCCAGATTTTTCGATATCTATCTCTAGCCTGATCTGTGATAATCTATCAACTGTTCACCTCAGACACTCAAATTGCATGATCACAGCAGTGATCTCCGCCTTCATTGACGCATAACCACAGCAGTGATATCATCATGTTCAAAAGATAAGCACAGCAGTGATCTCCGTCATCAACACATAAACACAACACTGATCGCCCCTTCATTGACCACAGCACGATACCATCCATATAAGTGAATCCTCATATATTTGCTTGTGTGAAGAACATTACCCTCATTCCTAAACCTAATGATATCTACCCATTTCCCCAACACCAACACCAATGAATAAAATCAATATTCCCTGCCTCATGATTCAGCGCCGAATCCCGAAACACCATTCGACAACCTGCGTCGAAACATTGAACGCCGTGTAAAATGGTATGTACACATACATATAATGCAAACTGTCCAATTAACCTATCCCCAGCAATACTAGCTCGATGTGAATGCGAAGCCCATAATGCATCCATCTCTTTATCCATCTATCCATCTACTTCGCCATTATGCAGCTGTATGGAAATAAACTCCTCTCATCTCATCTCCCATCAGTCAATCAATCAATCAATCCACCAACCAATCACCTAACGCCATCGCATCACACCTGATATCTAGAATCCCTTCCACTCCCCCCGTACTCTTACCCACACCCCAAATCCAGTCTCAACATCTCAAAGCCCATCCCTTCTAACCCTCTTACTCGTCCGCATCCTGCGGATGGGAACGAGGGTTGGTCGGGCTGTTCCGGAGAGGACGGTTTCTGCTGGTTTAGGGGTTTGGTTTTCCTCGGTGGGTTCATTCGAGGGTGAGTTGAGCTCGGAGCTGGAGGAGGGGTTGGGTGGAGAGGGGTTCGTGGGTGGTTTTTCTGGGGGTACGTCCGGTGGGTTTGACGAGGCGGGGTTTGTTTTTTGCTTGGATTTTTCTGGATTGGTGGGTTTAGGTTGGTTATTTGGGATCGCGGTTTCGTTCTGCGTCTTGGTTTCATTCTCCGTCTTGTTTTCATTCTCCCTTTTCATCCCCTCCACCACCCCCTCTTTCTCTTTCTCTATCTCCGTCCTCTTTCCCCGCGCATCTTCTTCATTCTCATCCCCCACCATTAGGAAAGGACTGCAACAACCCATCTATCCCCGCATTCCCACTCCCACCCCCATTAGCCTTCGTATCCCCTCCGTTTTTCGTCCCCCCACCCGCCGCTCGCTCAGGCAGCTTCGCCGGCGCCATAAACGAGATCTGTCGCGTGCGCGACGCTTTCGCTGGCATGGCGATCACTTTTGCGAAGGCTTCCATGCTGGCTTCGTGGTCGCGGAGACGGCGCTCGTGTGCTAGGACGAGATCTGCTTTTTCTTGGTTATTATGTGTTTGGTTTGGTTTGTGCGTCTGGTGGGACTTCAGTCTTTCTCTATTTGTTTCCCTCTCTTTTCTATATGCTTTGCTTCTGTATATATATCCCTTTCTCATCCTTTTCTTGTTTGAATATATATCTCCATTTTCCTTGCTCCGCTAAAAGAGGAAAGAAAGAAAAAGCAACAACTCACCCTCATGCCTCTTAACCTCCTCCAAATGCACCCTCATCTCCTCCGCATGCTTCAACGCCTCCGTTTCGTAATACTGTTCCATCTCATACTGCTCCTGCGCGATCCGCTCCGCTTCTTGCGCGATGCGCGATTGCGCTTCCAGCATCCGGTCTTGCGCCGCGGACATCTCGTCTTGTTCGCGCGCACGCTGTTCGGCCTGCCGTTCGAATTCGATCATTTTGGGGGGAACGGCGCCCTGAGTGCGGTTTGGTTTGGACATTATGTGGGTGGAATGGGAGAGGAGAAGAGAAGGAAAGAAGAAAGAGGGGTTAGCTGGAAGGATTTGGGAGAAGAGACGAGCTTCGCAACAAGATGGGAGAAAAGAGGAAGAGGGGGAAGAATAGGATTTATTATTTCCAAGACGTAAAACAGATCCGCGGGTGCGTTATGTGCACATGCAAGAATTGAAGCAAAATAATACAAATTAAGGGTCCAATAACCATAAGCAGGGGCTAGTCCGTTTCGGCACTTGCTTCGACAGAGCTCGAATGGGGATGAAATCCGACTTCTGCTTGAAAGGCCAATGGATAATATTTTGCGGTGATGAGATTTGTTGTAACCGCCACCAGTGCAGGTTTCAGAATGCACGTTGGGGTGTGGTAGCGGAAGTGACATGAGCTTGCACTTGAGACGTGCCTTGCGTCATGTTGCTTTGGCTCTGACTTGGCTTTGACTTTGCCTTAGTGGAAAGTAGTGTGGGATTGGAGACTAGAAATCGAGATTGAAATGGTGTTTGAATAATTCGATGATAAAATGTCTGGGCTTGGACCTGGGACCAGATGCTCAAATACCCGTCTTGGTCCGATAGAGCGTTATGGGATTGAGCTTCGTAATTGAGCTTTGTAAACCCTGGATGGATGTTACGATTCCCATGCAATATTCATATTGCGTATTCTGGGAGTTGAAGATTCTTATGTGAGTTGAGGATGAAAGTTCATCTCAACTTTACCAAGTGGATTGTTCGACTCTTGGGCGGCATCTTCCTGCACAATGCAGGGAGTGACATTTAGGCACTTGATACGCAAATACCGACGCGGCCATTTTCGCACAGATCTTTCTGGTAATAGTCTTCGTCGCCTTTGTAGCATCTGTGATTTTGCTGACCTCTCGGGATGATCTGGCAAATACATAGAAGGTGAGACGTTGACGAGGTTAGTATTACTGCCGATGAGACCCACAGGTGGGTAACGGTAGTTCTGGTTGTCTTACGTGGAGAAACCAGCCAAGCTTACATTTCGAAATAACATCATTTCTGAATGTATTTCTGCTCCTCTGCTTCTCTGTTTGTGTTTGCTTGAGTAAATTTCTACGAATTCTGGTTTCAAAGTTGAACCATGTCGTCCAAGCACGTGCCAGAGCCTTTTTTCACTCTCCTCGTGACCTCGCGCCACGTACGCGTTTATCTTGCGGGGAAACAATTCGCCATTATGAGTGTCACGATGTTGTTTATCACATACAACGAGGCCTAGAACTTTTACTTATTCTACGAACTGTATTTTGGCGCTTTATCTCTGTACGTTGTCGCCGCATTCTAGTCCGGAGTTGTATGTCGGCTTCTTGTTTGTGGGGTGGGGTGTCTTTTCTGGTGTGTGTGTGTGTGAGAGAGAACTCGAGTAGTGAATAAATATTGCCACGAACGTCAACAAACAGAGAAAAGCTTCCCAAATTCACTACAATATGGCATCGCTTAGTTGAGATATCAGAAGGAAGCCTTGAATTTTTCTCAATTTCTTTATCGACCTTCCATCAACAAACACACCACAGACAGATAGTACCCTGCGATAACTTTCACGTAGAAGTCGCTTTCCCTCAGTATTTATACGGAAAGTTGCTTTCAATACTCTACCTATCTACCTATCACTATGGCTCCTGTTCCTATCGAAAATAGCGAAGATGAGGCTCTCCCACTCTCTCAAGAAGTAAGTATCACATTATCGCTTATAAGTCATAATGGCGCATCAGCTAATACAAATCACAGTTCTCACAAATAACCCTTCAGATCGAACCAGAAGAAACCTCTACAGACTTTGTTGATTCCGGCGCCGACGAATCAACAAGTCCTGTATCTCCAGAACCTCCGGCATTCAATTTGCAGGATGCAATAAATGAACTTACAGACTTCAAATATGTTGATGCTCTAAAGGAGATTGATCAAACTGAAGCTCTGAAAACATTATCGTCCGTACAAGGCACCATTCGAATGGTGGCTGTGAAAAATAAAGGACGCCGATCGGTGTCTGAAGAAGAAATGGATAAAGCGAAACTGTTTCTTTACACTCTTTCGCGTCTTAATAGGATTACACCGGATTTTAGGTAAGTCTAGTATCCCCACGTCTTACGAGATTTGGCTAATATCAATATAGTAAGAAGCTATCTCTGAAAACATACCTCGAGCTCTTCACGAAACTAGAACACAATTTCCCACCGCTCTACTCCACCATCTCACAAGCACTAATAGACAAATTCCAAGCTGGTGATGGATTTGAAGAGCGACCTCCGCCACAATTATCTATCTCGACAAAACCCTCCATAAACAAACGAAAGTCAAAAGACGATGAAACCGCCATCTCACCCAAAGGCCACAAGCGCTCCAAAGATGAACCGAGCGAACTAATCAAACCACCATCCCCAGACCATCCAATATGGGGACGCAACGGTATAATGCGCGGTCTCATGACCAACGGCTCCAGCACCAAACTCGACCCCTCCTACCCTGACAAAGTCGATTTCAAAGTCTACGGCCATAATGGCCTCACAAACGGAGACTGCTGGCCCAAACAAATCGCCGCCCTCCGCGACGGCGCCCACGGTAAGCCCTTCCTCCCCCTCCCCCACCCCTCCCATCTAACCCTCTTTCCCCCCTAGGTTCCTCCATGGGCGGCATATCCGGCAGCACAACCACCGGCGCCTACTCCGTCGTAATCTCCGGCACCTACGACGAATTCGATCTCGACTCCGGCAGCACAGTGCACTACTCCTCCCCCGGAGCAAAAGAAACCTCCGCCAAAGAAGCCAACCGCACCAACACCGGCACACAGTGCCTCCTCGCTTCCCTATCGTCTCAAAACCCAATCCGCGTCCTGCGCACCGCAAAATGCAGATGGGACGGCCGTCCCATAGCCGGATACCGCTACGACGGGTTATACCGCGCGGTGAGCGTGGCGCAGCGGGCGAACGCGAAACTGGGGAAGTTTTTAAGTTTTGAGCTGGTGAGGGTGGAGGGGCAGGAGAGGATTGCGGTGGGGAGGCCGCGCGCGCAAGAGGTGCAGATGTTTGAGAAGGTGAGGGAGGGGTATTGAACTGTGTGGGTGGGGGTGTGGGGTTCTGAGGAGTGAGTGAGGGAGTGGGGTTTGGGTACTTTTACGGGATGAAGGGGTGACGTTACGAGGATACGATATTATACCCTGTGATACTCTACTCAGGAGTTTGCTTCTTGAAATTAAAGGAAAGCGGATTTTTTAGAAAAGGAATGGGCTGGCTTGGCTTGGCTTGGCTTGGCTTGGGGTGGAATATTGAATATTTGGTAGATTACTGGCTTGGATGTTCGACGGTGCGATGGATTTGGCATCTGCAGTTGAGTACATGGATTTATGCATGCTGGGACATGCGATGAGATTCAGATATTGAAGTGGGTTGAATATTCTAGGTGCGTTGAGACAATAAAATGAATATATGGTTTAACTTATTTTTATTGTCCTACTTGCATTTGGACATCCAAATTGATGGATTTTGGTTGTGGTTTTTCTCATCGAAAAACATTGTTGGAGAAGTTGAAAGAAGGCGTTACGGGGGATGTGAGTGTGCTCCCTTTAAATATATACCTGATATACCTAGGTCACAAGGCTTCACACGCATTCATTCTACCACATACATATTGGTGACCACAACCCACTGAACTCATTGTTCAACAACATCTCAGACAACGGAACATCAAAAGGCTTTCATCATAATCATTGTGATAATCTCTCAGCTATCTAGCAAGCATACTAAGAAGCGCTCTCATTGCAATCTTAATCTCCTTGTTCTGCAGCATCATCAACTCCGTACATCTCATCAACCCATCATTCATTCATTTTGTTCATCAACATCCCATAAAAATGATGTTTCCCATCATCAAGCTCCAATAACGATATCCCTATTCCATGCATACATCGATCTTCATCACCAAGCCACCTTCAACCTACTCGCCCGGCTTAACAATCTTACAGATGAGATCCGAGCCACCAACCGAATCACCTTCCCTGACCTGCAAACTGCTAACCTTACCGGCATGAGGAGCCGAGATAACCATTTCCTATACATCAAGTTAGATAAGTGATTCCCAAAAACAAGTTAAATTTGAGACGGAAAAGCAAACATACCATCTTCATCGCACTGAGCACAGCCAATGGATCACCCTTCTTGACCTCTCCACCATCCTTAACTCTCAACTCGACAACCACACCAGACATTGGTGCACCAACTTGAGATGAATCTCCTGGGTCGGCCTTTGCTCTAGCGGTATTCTCTACGGCTGCCTTGTTGTCGTCAACAGTGACTTGTCTGACTTCACCATTCATCTCATAGAAGACTTCTCTCTGTCCAGTGGTATCTGACAAAGGACCAACGGCAAGGAGCTTCAAGATCAGAACCTTACCCTTCTCCAACTCGACATGGAATTCCTCGCCGATTTGTGGTGCTGAAAGGAAGTAGCGAGTAGGCAGAACGCTGAGATCACCATACTTCTGAACGAACTTCTTGTAATCGTCGAAGACCTTAGGATACATGGCATAACTTGAAACGTCACACTCAGTGACGGTGCCCCACTTGGAGTGAATCTCTTTCTTGATCTGTGCGAGGTCAAGAGGTTCCAAGACAAGACCTGGTCTCTTGTCGAGCTTACGTCTGCCGCGAAGAGCATTGGTTCTTAATGGTTCTGGGAAGCCACCGTATGGTTGACCCATCAAACCTTCTAAGAATTCAAGAACTGAACCTGGGAAGTCCAATTCGCCGGCTTTCTCTTGAACAGCGTCAAAGTCAAGTTTGTTTGACACCATGAATTGAGCAAGATCACCAACGACCTTAGATGTAGGTGTAACCTTAACGATATCACCAAGCAAATCGTTGGCTTGTTCGTATGCTTTCTTGGTCTCCTCCCATTGAGCACCAAGACCAAGTTGGGATGCTTGGAACATCATGTTGGTCAATTGACCACCAGGGATCTCATGCTCGTATACTGACGGATCAGAACCTTGAAGGTGAGCCTCAAATGGAGAATAGAGGAGACGTAGTTGAGCCCAGTATGTATCGATGGCTCTGATATGATGAGCGTCCAAACCCGGATAAAGATCGGTACCATCCAAGGAAGCAAGGACAGCACCAACGGAAGGTTGACTGGTCAATCCAGAAAGGCTGTCAGTGGCAGTATCGACGACGTCAGCACCTGCATTGGCGCAAGCAACCATCGAAGCAACACCAGTACCGGCGGAATCGTGAGTGTGAACGTGAATTGGTAGATCTGGGTATTTCTCTCGAATGGCGCCGACGAGAAGGGTGGCAGCCTTTGGCTTAAGTACACCAGCCATGTCTTTGATACCTAGGATGTGAATCTTGAGATCAACAAGTTTTTCGACGAGTGACAAGTAGTACTCCAGGTTGTACTTCTTCTTTGGATTCAACACTGTGAGAGAGGTTAGATTCAGTCCGTGCATTGCAATCCACAGGCAGACTTACTGTCACCACTATAGCACACCGTTCCTTCAACAACACCTCCAGCCTTGTGAACAGCCTTGATACCAACTTCGAGCTGGTCAATGTCGTTAAGCGCGTCGAAAACTCTGAAGATGTCAACGCCATGCTTCTTTGCCTGCTCACAGAAGTGATAAATAGCGTTATCCGGAAGCGAGGAGTAAGCGACACCATTGGCACCACGCAACAACATCTGGAAAGGAATGTTTGGAACTAGCTTTCTCATCTTTCGCAGTCTGTCCCAAGGATCTTCGTAAAGGAAACGCATAGCAACATCGAAAGTAGCACCACCCCAGCATTCCAAACTGAACAAGTTGCTGTAAGCATGACTCGTCTCTTTGGCAATGTTCAAAAGATCGACTGTTCGGACGCGAGTAGCAAGAAGAGATTGATGGGCATCACGCCATGTGGTGTCCATGAGGAGACATCCTTTGTTTGCTCTAACAGCTTTGGCGAAAGCTTCTGGTCCTTCGGAAACAAGAATATTTCTCCATCCCTTTTGGCACGGCACGCTGGTATCGATCTTGGCTCCGCTCTCATCAAAGAGTTCTGGCATGATGATATCGCCCTTCAATTTTGGTTCACCAATTTGACCCTTGATGCTACTGCCATTGACGGCAAGATCTCCCAAGTAAGCCAACAACTTCTGAGCACGATTTTGACTGCCAACAAGATCGAACAGTTCTGGGGTATCGTCGATGAACGTGGTCCAGCAAGTACCGTCAACGAAAGTAGGGTGAGTAAGTAAAGAAGCCAAGAAAGGAATATTGGTCTTGACACCGCGAATACGGAATTCTATCAAAGCACGCAAAATCTTGCGTCTGGCGATCTCGTAGGTAGAACCGTGGCATGTACACTTGACCAACATGCTGTCATAGTAAGCTGTTTTTATGAAAGATAATTAGCAAAGAGTAGAAGAAAGTAGTTAGAAAAAAAACGTCAGAAAAAGGTGAAGATATAAAAATTTTCCGAGATGGTTCGGTATTTGCAAAATTGGCCAAGATATGTCCACACGATGTGAACACTCCAACTCATAATGTCCCAGATAAGATGAATAGTTGTAATGAAATGATGAAACCAAGGTTGCCAATGTACCAGATGGGCTGAGTGTTTATCATGACGAAAAATGTTCCAGGTAAGATGAGCATCTATAACGACGAATAAATGCTCAATTTGAAAAGTTTGTCCCAAGCGTTCTGATTGTACCAGACGTCCTGAATATCCTAGAGCTCCTGAATGTCCCAGAAGTCCAGAAGAATCCGAAGTCCTGAATGTCCCAAACATTCTGGTAGTCTCAAAATTTCCAGGTGCCCGAAAGCTTTCTGGGTGTCCCAAAACTAAGTGGACATTATATGCACCTGGTTCTGGTCTTAGACTTCAACGCCCAGAATGCAACTGAGAAGACAGACTCAAGAGCCAGAAAGAGAACACGGACAGAGAATGCTGTGACGACATTGGTATTGGCGCCATCTTTTGATCACGCCCTGGGAAGATGTGCCAGAACCAATGTACATCTTAAAGCGGCAGCCTTCTTTCTCAAGCACAAGAACATAAATGCCCCATAATCGCTTCCACCCGGATGGTAAGCCTTTAAAGAATTGGATCGATGGTGGAGACTTCCTGGCTTGTAGAACATCGAAGAGGTATGGTGCAAAGTCGAGCAATGATTCACTCAACATCTTTTCAACAATGCCCTGGGTTGAGAGATGTAGAAGCTTTTTGACAATGTCCTGGGTTAGGAAATCTCGTCATGTACGCCATTTTCTGAAAGAGCTGGGACCAAGCTCAGAACGTCCTTTCTTTTTCGAGCACCAAGACGTACACCTCCCAAAGTCTCTTGCGCCTTGAGAGTAAACGTTGGAGAATTGGATCGATGTTGGAGAATTCTTGGCTTGTAAGACATCGAAAAGGCTTGGTGCAAAATCGAACAATGATTCTCTCAGAAGCTTTTCGACAATGTCCTGGGTTGATAGATGTAAATGTTGTACTGACATGCTGGTTTCTCGGGGGACCAGGACATACACGCCCCCCGAAGTCTCTTGCACCTTGAGGGTAAGCCCTTGAAGAAAGAGATAGTTGGTGGGATTTTCGCCTTTCGAACATCGAAAGACCTGGCGCAAAATCGAATATTGAATCTCTCAAAAGCTTTTCGACAATGTCCTGGGGTGAGAGAATCTTGACAAAATGTCCTGGTTTAAGAGAATCTCATCATGTACACCGTTCTTGGAAAGAGCTGGCACCAAGCTCATAAACGTCCATAACAGCCATAAGATGTATTCGTGAATGTTCGAGACATCTTCAGACATATATGTGGTGTTTTGTTTGAAGAAGCCTTATTCCAATTCTGCTGAGATGTCTCGATATCCGGAGAAAGGGGCGACCCAAAGAAGAAAGGGCGTGGGCTTTTCATGGTTTTGGCACGTGCCAGTCTCCAGAAGGAAGGTGCCGGTAAGATGAGAAAGACGAATCAAAAGATGAGGATGTCCAGGTTGTCTGGTTGTTGCGAATAGGGTCATGAGGCGTCCAAGATGATATAAATACCCAAAATCGTAAGGATTTCCTGGTGACTGCCCCAATGACGAAACCAAGGTTAAAAGTTTCCCAGATAAGACAACTGTTGATAATGTCTCGAGTAGTGAGAATCTCAGCATGAATTCCATGCTATCCACTCAGGCTGTCCTCGCTCTTGACTTAAACTTCCATTGGGAAGCTAAGTAGAGTTCTCTTCTTGACTTCAACCTCCATCGGTGATCCAAATCTCCCTCTTGACTTAAATCTCCATGGAAATCTAAGTCGTGTTTGCGATGTCGAGGACATGTTGAGTACGGAAAGAACGGGAAAGTTGTAGAATTTCCGTTATTCTCCGGAAGAGCAAGAACGTCAGAGGCCCATAGTATTCACTCAGGCTGTCCACACTCTTGATTTAGATTTCCAATGGTAATCTGATTCGAGTTCGTCACGTCGAGTATGCTGAGGAGCATGAGAAGACGGGGACGTTGAAGACTCTCCTTCATTCTTCACAAGAGCGAGAAGGTCAAAGACCTCTGGTGCCATATTGATGGTGTTGTGCCGATGATAAAGCACCAGAGAGAAGAGTTATTTCCATTTCGTTGAATTGTCCCGATATCCAGAGAAAGGGGCAGCCCAAAAGAAGGAGTGTAGGGTTTTCTGGTGTTATCTGCGGTACCAGTATCCAGGGGAAGGCGCCAGGAAGAGGATCGAGATGTCCAACATGACGTGAACACCTCAGATCGTATAAACGTCCCAGATAAGATGAGTGTCTACAATGACGAAACCAAGAAACCAAGGTCGGAATATCCCAGATGAGATGAGTGATAATGGTGACGAAACTAACATCAATACGTCGACATGTCCACTGAGACAAATTTGCTGAAGCCATTCCAAATGTCCTAAAACTAAAAGGACAATACATTCGGAATCGGGTCTATGCCCTAAACTAACAGGACAGTGCATGTGGAAATACGTTGAATTGAATATCTGAAAATAAACAAAGCAAAAACTCACGTGTAATAATAGCGCCCGCAAATCCATTACCACCATCAAGACGAACCCCGTTACCACCAGCCGATCGATAAACCTCGATCTTTCCAGTATCCGGCTGGAAGCCCTTTGCCGGATCTTCGGTAGTGATACGGCACTGAATAGCGAAACCTCTGGTAGAGATACGATCTTGTGTAAGACCCAACTGAGCGAGTGTGGCACCGGCGGCAATCTGGATTTGTGCTGCGATAAGATCAATGCCAGTAATCTCTTCGGTAATGGTATGCTCGACTTGAATACGCGGGTTGATTTCAATGAAGTAGTATCGGTTCTGTTGGTCAACCAAAAACTCAGCCGTTCCCGCATTGCGGTAGTTGACCGACTTGGCAAGTTTGACTGCATCGTTCAAAAGAGCATCTCGAGTCGCGGTTGGAAGATCCTTGGCGGGTGCCAATTCGACCACCTTTTGATGTCTGCGTTGCACCGAGCAATCACGCTCGTACAAGTGGACAATGTTTCCGTGGTTGTCTCCCAAAAGTTGTACTTCAATATGCTTTGGTTTGTCGAGGAATCGTTCCACGAAAACGGTTCCGTTACCAAAGGCAGACTTGGCTTCGGAAGTAGCTCTTTGGAAAGCATCCTCAAGGCTGGATTGTTCTCTGACCACACGCATACCACGTCCACCACCTCCATAAGCGGCTTTGATGATGATTGGGAAACCATACTCGTCGGTGAATTTCTTGACATCCTCGAATTTCTCGACGGCACCATCGGTACCTGGAACGACCGGAACGCCGGCTTTGATTGCGATTTCTCTGGCAGAAACCTTGTCACCAAGGGCATCGATAACTTGTGGTGAAGGTCCAACGAACTAGTGTAAAGAATGGTGGTTAGCGGGGTAAGCTGCAGGCGGGGTTATCGACTAACAATTAGACCAGCCTTCTCAACATTTCGAGCAAACTCAGCATTCTCTGAAAGGAAACCATAACCTATGGACTAATTAGAAAACAATTCTTGTAGATGTGATAGGTCATCTCTCATACCTGGATGGATCATTTGGACGCCATGTTCAACCGCGATCTTGATAATTTCGTCCCCTGCCAAGTATGCACCAACTGGCGTATATTGACCCCGCTTGCCGATAACGTACGCCTCGTCGGCCTCTGTGATACAATTTAATCAGAATCTGCCTCAGCCGTTTAAAGTTCCGCATATTGTACTCACTCTGCCTGTGCATGCTAAGACGGTCCTCATAACTAGCCCTCTTGTCAGCTCGTACCCCATTGTATGATTATCGCCAAGGCGTTACCTGTAGACTGCGACGGTTTGCAGAGAAAGTTCGTGAGCCTGTGAAAAGCCGAGTCAGTTTCTTGCATGTGGCTGCTGGACGTGTGCCAGTTCTGTGCGGGGTCTGCAAACTTACTGTACGGAAGATCTGAAGAGAGAGAGAAGGCTCGGGTCAGCAAAAGATGCTCAGATGGTCAGCTCAACGCAATTGACGGTAACATACACGGATAGCTACACAACATGGTCAGTTGAGTCATACTCCACAACAGTGAAAATGATAGGGTAAACTTACGAATTTCTCCTCGATTGGCAACTATGTATCACAAGAGATGTAGATTAGCATAAGCTGCAGGGACTTTTGGGGGGGGTTGCCCAATTTGTTGGGGCTCTCTGCTGTATGCTCACCAAGAATCTTCTTCAGTTGCATAATACTGGAATTGGCTCTGATACGATGAACGGTCTGCGCCTGCTTCAAGTCGCTTCCCTCTTCAAAGACCTCAGAGTAAGTTCCATCCCCATGGGGACCCTTATCGTCGTGGGAGGCCATGTTGGATGTGGTGATGGAAATTTGAGTTGGTTGAGCTCGCAAGAAATCCGAGGGCGGGGGGTTTCTTTTTATTAAAGCTCGGTCGGGGGATAAAGAGGGCGAGGATGGATGGTGGGGTGAATTTGACAGCTTCACAAGCTAGGTGCTAAATGGATTATTTTAGAATGATTGCGTATGCAGATGATCGCTCTTCTTAAGGCAGGATCTCTGGTATCTTGATTTTGGTGATTTCTTCCCGGAAGAATTTTCGATTTCTGGTTATCTATAGGAGTGTAGGTAGGAATGAGGATATGGTGTAGGAGGGGAGAAGGAGGGGTAGAGAGGAGGGAGAGAAAGAGGAATGACACTTGGGTGAGTGAATAGAGAGCAATTGTTATATGGAGTAGAATGAAGTAAAAGAAGAAGTAGAAAGGGAAAGGGAAAAGGAAGATGGGAATGGGAAGGATCCAGCTTCTCTTTTTAATATCTTCTCAATTTCTCACTTGCAGGCACAGGCACATACACAGACAGATCAACAGCAGGTAAACAAAGTGGATGGTCTCATCGATTGGAAGCTGCGGATACGATTTATGAATACAATACACTTTTCTAACGCCCAGGATTTCTTGGTATGCTTTGTCGCCGGAGTGTTACTGTTTGGATGTTTGCTCGGCGGGTAACAACATCTGCATCTGCATCTGCAGCTTGTTGAGCTCAGACGGTCAGAGGGGCCAGAGGGGTCAGAGGATGATGAGAATAGAGTGGGTATGGATGCATCGGTTATGGGTAGATCATACACACTGATACCTTGGTGGTGTAATTAGGTTATAAGCGGCATGCTACTCTGCAGCACTGCTCTGGTCATGGTGGGGTTCAGTTCCTCTTTCGCAAGGCATCCAACATCCCACCAGATCCAGCTCATCCAACCAATGGCAGCATCTAGATATCGTCCAGATGAAGATCCATATTGATCTTCCCATTACTCCATCAAGCAAAGTGCCATCCCAAATATCCATAGCGTAATGAGCGCGACTGCATTCGAATATCACATAGACGAACGAGGTAAGCTTAAGGTTAAGCAGCTGCGTGTCCATGTCAATGCTGATCGATGATACCGCTGCAACATCTCGTTTTTCCGTATGTCCTCCCTCGGGTTTGATAAGAAGACGCGGCAGAACTATGGGATCTCTGAATCTACATAAGACGGGACAAGACATTACATCCGCTCCACCTACGTATATGCTGTATGTACGAAGGTAAATCACTCACGTATCCAGCCCAGCCCAACCACCCCTCTTCATATATCCTCATCCTCACATCCGACGGAGCATCTGCAACTTCCTCCTGTGCTCTCCAAACGCGAATACCACCCGAGCAAGCTCCCTCGCCAATAATAAGACCGAAAGCACATCTTGGTATTATACCAAGAGCGGGACCTGAATCAAAGTGGCATATCCCTCCCTATCAATCAAAGCTCTCTCCCTCGCACTTTCTATTCCTTTACCTTTAGCCTCCAACGCGGAGAAATAGTGGGGGATTTATTTCACATTCATGTCATACAGTAGCAGACCCAAACAAATAACCTCTCCCCCTCTTGTCAAGAAACACCCCCCTCTAAATGCCCCCTCCATATAAACCCCAAACAAATCCCCCGCGGCACCTCCTACACACACCCCTACCCATCTTACCATCGCATACGCATCCTACATACCAGCCCGCCCAACTAGCTAGCTAGCTAGCAGCAAACGAAAAAACAGCGTAAAACCCCCCTCTAAAAAATTCTCCGAAATGCAACAGTAAACATGACCCCCATCCATCCATATCCATCACGTCAACTCCGGACAGACGGAGCGGACACACTATTTCCCTCTTACACACTGCAACTTACACGAGCGTAGCATCCCATGATTCCGTGCCTGCCGACCTCGGCAGTTCCAGCAAGCAAGGTCCCCATCGCTCCGTAGCCGGATACTGTATCCTCAAATTTTTTTTCTCTTCTTCCCATCACTTAGACATCAATCTCCCCCCAAAAAAAAGAAAAAGAAAAATGAAAAACAATCTCGCAATCGTAACCTAATGACCGTGTGTAATGAAATCGCGTGCAGATATGATACGGCAGTCTGATCGCCGACACTGACATATTTCCATTTTTAATTATATTCTACTATTTTCCGCTCCATCATGTCGCGAATCTGTTTAACCTTTACTCACTCACTCTGCCAGCTTCCAAGCTTCCAAGCTTCCAAGCTATGACTCAGTAAGGGTCGCGGCCTCTAGAGAAAGAAGAACGTTCTTGGAAGTACTTGGCATCCACATATTCATGAAACTGCATTGAAGAATTGGCAAGACCTTGGCTCTTCGCAGTCGAAAACACAGGCTGATTTGGGACAATATATTTTAGTTGGTTAGTGTTATCAGACCAATATCCTAAACACTCTAAGATACTATAATGTTTTCATTATCCAGATATCGTTTGGACAATATTGTCGGCCTGTTATTTCTGACCTAGAGAGCTTGGCTTGGGGTCCAGAATCACCAAAACGCAAGTAAGTTATTTTAGTACATCAAACATATCACCAAACATGAATAAGATCAAATAGCTTTTTGTTCAGAAATACATCAGAGAATCTAAGGACGATTTACCGTGAACACTCTGCTCCTATCACTTACAAACACGATGGGTCCTCCATCCTTTCTTTTCCTTTCCCTCCACACACATAGACCACCCAGAAATGCTGCAGCTACCATACAACTACATCATCGTAGGAGATTTCCGAGTTACACCCTACAAGAAATCCCGCTGATGAATATCACAAATAAAAAAAGGTACCTTGCAATTGTTGCATCATTATGTATAACCGTCATCACATTCATATCCTCTAAAATCCGCCGTAACCAGTTGGTTGTGGTGCAAATCCATTTGTCTGAGGGAACGGTGCTGGAGATGCACGACCGCCAGGTCCAGCAGTGATCATAAGACGGGAGCCAAGGATGGGGGTGTTGTCATTCTCTTGGACTTCAGTCTTCTCCTTGAGCTTTCGCTCCTCATTGTCCTTCTTCAATTCCGCAATTGTGGAGGATTGTTGCGCAAGGAAGTTGATCATGAATGGCATTGTGAAATCGGTAAGGCCGTGACGCCATGAAATTTCCATGACGACGTGAATCGGAATGAGCTCGTAGCATGCATATAACATGCCGACATAACACTCGCGACTGCCAATGTCGACAAACTAAGAGAAGGTTAGCATGAAAGAATTTGGGTCACAGGAATGAAAAGTACTTACGTATCTCAGCAATTCTTCAACAACATCAGGCTTGCCTGACATGGCAGCGGTCTCGATAGCATCCTTGAAAAGTTTGTCTTGCTTGGACAAAGCAATTGATTTCTCCCATCTCTTGTTCTTGCGGTAAATGTTGGCAGCGATTTGGCGGAAGAAGACAAGATCATGACGCTCCAAGCGCTGGGCAAGTTCAACAGCATCGTAGTTATCGTAGTTCTCAACCGAATCACGCAGGGTCTTGTAGTCCTCCTCTTCGATCAACAGATCATTGATGGCACCATTGACAATCTTCTTGTTCTGCGGTTGGACATTGAGAAGGAATGGCTTGATGAGAGGGATGTTGTCAGACTTTTCGAACATTCTGACCACGCGGTTGACGTCAATTCTAGGTGTGAGAGCTTGGAGGAGATCAGTGATGAGTGATGGCTGTTCTTGGAGATAGAAGTTCAGGGCACGGTAGTAAATCTCCAAGTTGGCAACCTTGACGATAATGTCCTTGAAAGAGTGGTGCTCCCAAGCATCTGAAGCACGCTCCATCATTGCAAGAGCTGCATTGTCCCATTCGTCATAATGACAATAGAGGAAGACCAATTCGGGCCAGAGATGTGCTTCCTCGCAGGCACGGATCATTTTTGGGATGTTGATCCTGCTCCAGAAAAGCTTCAAGTGCTCCATCACACGATCTGGGTGGTATTTTGAGAGGGCCTCCCCGAGGGCTGTAAACATTCCCATGTGGCTCCTCTCAAGACCTAGACCTTGCTCAAGCACAGCAATGAGCTCATCGAAGTAACCATTGCGCTCGTATTGCTTGACTAATTCTTGCAGTTCCTCAGCATCGATAATCAGGTTCAAACCGCAAATTTGGGCAAGGCGGAATTCCTTCTTCTCAACACAAGCAGCGTTCACTTGCTTCCAGACCTTGATGTTGTTTGCTTTGCGTGCACATTCAACTGCAGACTGGTAGTCCTCAAGGTGTACAAGAGTGGTTGCAAGCTTGGCCCAGTTGGAAATGCTGCTGAAGAAGATCTTCGCGGCTTGATGGTAGCCTTCCGCATAAGCCTTATCACCAGACTCTTCAATGTCTGCAACATTTGTGCCACGAAGGAAGTCTTCAAGTTCGGAGAGTTGGTCAGTGCGAGCGTAGGCGAAAGCGAGACCGGTGTCAATGGCAGGTTCACGAAGAGTCTTGCGGGCCATTCGGAGGAATTTGATGAGATCTTCATCTTTGCCGGCGTGGGTGGCAATCTCGATAACTTCTGCGTAGTTACTGGGGTCTTCAGCGCGGATGTAAGATTCAATACCGTCGCTTACACGAAGACCATCAAGTTGGGCTTTGGCGACTCTGCTCCAGACTTCAGGTAGCTCCACTTTCTCAGCATATTCTTGTGCACGATCAATGCTGACAATGTGCTCAACAAGAACATTGGCGGCGCTCTTGTGGTCGTTGATTTTCTTGTAAACTTCGAATGCTTCTTCAAAAAGTCCAACCTCAATACAGATATTGGCGATATCTGATGCATTGTAAGCGTCGAGTCTGTGAATGTAATCCATGACACGGCCTTTGTCGGCTTTTGTGGCTGTGAGAATGAGGAGATTTTGCAAATTCTCGTTGTCACTAAACGGTGAAGGCTCAAGAACAATTTTCTCAAGCAACTCAATCAACTCAGCGGGCATATCAGCTGCGAGGAAAGAAGCAACTGCAACAGAGACTCTGTCGGGTTCAGTTGATTCTGGGACAGCTGTAGAGATGACCTGATCAACGACAGATCGTCGATGAACATTGTTCTCGCTAAGGACGAAAGCCCAAAGCTCTCGATCAGCTCTTTCAAGGAGGTAACGAGCTTGAGCCTTGAACATTGAGTTCTCATTGGTGATGTTAACAAGCTCTAAATCGTTTTGACCTTTGCGGTAGCAAATGTATGCTAGATTTGGATCGCGACGTTCGCAGTAACGACCAACTACCAAAGTATCGTACATGTCATTCTCTTTCAAGAACTTCTCTGGGTTGTTGTTGCTGTCGATGTAGATCTTAGCAAGAGCATTGTAGACAGCCTGCTGTTGGTTGCCGGCTGCAAGAGTAGCCTCAAGGAATGGCAACAGGATCTTCAAGCGGTTTCGGGTTTCAACTTCATGAACAAGCTCGTCAATGGGAATTGCAGCGTGGTTTACAGTGCTCAAAAGGTTCTTGATGATTGACTCCTCACAGTCAACGTCGAGCAAAGCACCAACGACTGCTGGTGTCCTCGAGGGGTTGACTCTCTGAACGTAAACCTCGATTGACTGGAATTGCTGGTTTTGGTAAAGGTAAAGTACCAAGTCGTGGATGAAATTGAATCGATCACAGACAATGATAAGAGGTAATTGTTCGACCAACTTGGCTTCCTTCAAGAAGTTTTTCACTTTCAAAGCATCATAATGATTGCTGTCTCGGCAGATCCTCTCAACCTCGTTGAACTGGCCCATCTTTGTTGCCGCCTCAATGTACTTGAAGTTGACATCTGGATCTTCGCTGAGGTTGACAATACTACCAAGGTAGTGGAAGAGACCCTCAGCAGTCTTGTACTTCTCAAAGAGATCAATCAGCCTGACGGGACCAAGGAGATCCGAGTATTTCGTGGCAACCTGGACAACAGCTGCAAGGTTCTGGCGAATATTGACCTTGAGCATGGCATCGAGACAATCCAAAGACTGTTCAAGAGACAAGCGGCCAAAATAACCGGTAAGCCATTCTTGACTGAAGTTTGGTGTCGCTGTGATGTTGACAATCACTCGCTTAATGGCCTCTGGATCTTCGTAATGCTCTAGAGCTCGCTGGGCAAGACCTGCTTGTTCGCACAATTGCGCAATTCTAGGCTTATCGTAGTACGAGAACATGTCGTTGCCAAGGATAGCATCGGCAACTTGAGGGGCGTTCATGAGATTCATCTCAAGGAGACGGGTTTGCAAATGTCCTTGCTCTGGTTTGTTGTCCTTCAGAGCATCGAGTAAGAAAGCAGTAGCAGGTTGAACCATTCCTTGGGATTGGAAGACATCCACGACGCGTTCAATGTCGACAAGCGAACCACCTTCAGTGTTAGCCAGCTGTGTAGCAAATTCGGCACCCTTTTCGGGGTTAATGGAGATGATGTTGCGGAGAAGCTGAACGTAATCTGGCTGGTATCCTGCCTGTTGAGCATACGGCAAGATCTTTTCGAATTGGCCAGTCTCGGCAAAGGCAGCAACGACCTTATGGGGAACATTTGCACGGAGGTAAATGGCGAGTGCCAGTTGTGTGTCGCTTGTGCGGACGATGTCACCGAGCTCTTCAGAACAATCCAGCTTGTTTTCCTTCATCCACTTTTCCAACAAATGCTTTCGGTTTTGTGCTAGAACCGGTCGCACAAGCTCCAATGTCTCATGTTTGTTCAATGATCCCTTGTCCAGTAGCATACCGAAGTACTGTAGGATAACTGACAGTTGGCCAGGTACAGCAGGAAGAGCCTTTAATCGTTCAATGGTCTGGGGTGTTCTGAGGAAACCGCGTGGGGAGTTTGCAGCAATCTTCGAGGCTTCGGCATAGTTTCCAGCTGAGAGAAGCTGCTCGAATTGGTTGGCATAAAGGTTGTCTGCACCAGGTAAGCCTGCTCTGGAGGCAAGCTTGACTGCTAAACCGGAGTTGGCGGGATTTTGAAGGAGGTATGGAATGACGGTTGATTCATCAACTGCTACGGATAAGACCTGTCCTCTTCTGTTGACTCCAACCAAACCGGCAGATTCGGAATCGCTAGCAGTAATGAAGATAGTCTCGCTGGAAATACGGTTCATGAAGATACATGTACCAGTCTCCAAGTCGTAAAGGTGAATAAAGCCGTATTTCGTAACCAAGTAAATGATGCTATATTTCTGCGAGACTTGCATGGCGACTGGGAAGTCGTTAACAGCCTCAGCTGGGAAATAGACATCGACGGCCTTCTTTGCAAATGTTGGGTTCGAAGCTTGATGGTCGACTTCAACGATGTGAAGCTTTGCGCCGGTCGCCGTTCGGACTGAAAATGTGAAGACCTTCGTATCGGCTGGAGCGCTCTCGAGTCGTAAAGTACCGAACGCAGCAGCGTGACCCTCAATAGCCTGGCTGATGCCTCTATCCTTCGAATAGAGCTGCATTGCTCCTACCACTCGCCCTTGTTGTTGCGAAATACCCACTACCACCATCCACTTTCCGTCATCGCTCACGCGATAGTTTATAATTTGACATCCCTTCGATAGCTGTCAGAATCCTCATTCTACCCTAACAACATCTTACTTACAGAAAGATTTGGATTCCTCTTGAAAACCTCCACAGGTGCTGCTTGATTAGGGTCAAAGACGTCCCAGTGGTAGACTGTGGTATCCGTAACCAATCCTAAGCTTGTCTCACTGAACCACTTCCAGAAGACAACATCTTCATTCATGGTAGCAGACTTCAGCTTCGCCTTCTGGCCCAAATCAAATATCTGCAGTGTCCGCGATTGTGCCTTTAATGCTATGACTTGCTTGGTCCAGTGCATGATAGCACTGTCCGCCTTAATCGGTCGTCGTGTGACGGCATTATTCTGTTTTAGGTCGACAATTACAACTTCTGGCTGGGCGGCTTCGTTTTTCTTCTCGCGTACACAAATGAACGAATCCGATTCCAGTGTCTAAATTGGCAAATCGTTAGCTCATCTTTGATACGAGCTCAGCTCAGAGGCAGAGTAGGCTGGAGACTTACACATGAATTAAATCCTATCGATTGTGCCTAGAAAGGTGAGGTTAGTTAATGGGCCAGAACAGCTGCTAGAAAAGGTGTTCTCTTGGAGAATTGGTTGTCAAAGAGCTCTTCCGTGGATTCGCACATACCTCGACCCCGACACTTGTTAACTATAGATAATGTCAGTTTACATCTTCCAGCAGTTCAGCAACCACAATTTAGCTCAAATCATACCTGGAGAAGCTCCGTAAACTTGATCGGAAGTGGACCCATCTTGTATGAATCTGTAGACTGATGCGATCAAAGAAGGTCAATCTCAGGAATTGTTGACCCTACGTCGCGGGCAAGCTGTCTGCGCAAACTGGCGCTGTATAACCAGAAAAATGCTCAATTAAAATCAAACGCAGTGGTGCAAGTACAGGTATCGTCAAGATTATTATTTTAATTCGAAAAGCACCCAGAAGGAAATAGGGTGCAGTGAAGCAGTAGGTAAAAAGATGAGCTTTGTGGTTTGATGGCTTTCTAAAACTGGCCTTGTTGTCGCAGTAAACGGCTGGAACAAGAACGCTAGGACCGCGCTAGTACAAATGAATCCACTTAAATCACGTGAATGAACACTCTAGCACCCCTTATTTCCAAAAATAATTTCGCGGTCCACAGTCGACGATCTGCATGCTTCACTTCATACTCCATGAACACTTCTAGCGATTTGATCAGTTCGCAGAAGTGAGACATGGATCGATTGGTACAACAGCGGTGTTGGGCTGGAATAATAGGTGACATTGCGACCCGGAATTTGGACTTCGACCACGCCCGAAAGATCCGACATGTCGTTTGCAGCTATTTGCCAGCGAATCTACCTCATGTTCAACAGCACGAATTGACTCACGAGGCTAAATGTTGGACGTGAGATCTTAACCAACTCACGGGCGAGGCCATGAAGCTGTGGAAGATGTTGGTCCAATGGACGGCCAATTCCATAACCATGATTCTAAGGTTAATTTATCGGACAGGTCTATTATTTTGACTGAGATTCACGAGCGGTTATTTCTGGTATCAACATGGGCATTATGTTCTCTTTATCGAGGTTTCGCGGAATGGCTGATGTCGTGCCACTACCTCCAGATCGAGTGCTAGAATTTAGGATACGAATTCCTTAACCTGGAAGTTTCTACACTTATTGATGGATGTGCGTCTCCGTGATGCGCGCTCCATGGCTGTTTCGAGCTATCAAGGGAACGCCCGGTTTGAATGACAATTTCACTATATGCTCCACTTGTTTGTTTGTTTGTTCGTTCCATTCACTTACACCGCAATTATTGCGCGGGGTTTTCTATTTTCAACGGAAGAACCTGAGCCAGACCTTGAGGTCGACGTACACAAGAACGCATCTATCTCCGAAGAAGGAAATAAGGCGACCCTCAACCACTTCTACAGCCGCATCGCGTGTAATTAGCACATTAGGCCTTCCGGCGTGATGGCGTCCAATGGTATATGGAGATGGTAGTTTGTTGGCTTTGGAAGTAACCGCGGCCCCCTTGGACACCGCATCGTGTTCTGCTACATCGTCTGATTCTTCACGAGCTTCCAAAATTTACTAGTACTATGTGTAGTTAAAGATGTACAGAAATAGTAATACCTATATTGGTTATAAAGTTTTGATGGTTGGTTGTTCGAGTCAAAACCTATAAAAGGATCACGAAGACCATGGAGTATCAGCCATAATATCATCAACACACATCTATCAATAAATCCATTAATATATCCGTCAAACAACTTCAGCAATCAATTCTCACAACAACTTTTCAGTATTGACTTTGATACTTAGTTAAAAGATTCTACCTTCGCCAGTCTAAACAAACAATTAACAACATGTCCCAACGTTCGGGAACCTCTGGCGGCGCTTCCGACTCAGAAGGGAATGGATCTAAGCCACCAGCGAGTATTCAGAGAGAGACCACGATCAAATTTCAAGAGCAGCTTCAGGAACCAGTTAGAAAATCTTCCCGGAAGGCGAAGAAGGAGATAGTAAAGCATAGAGGCGGCCGATCTCCACCTCCGCCTCCACCTACACAGGATGAAGTTGACCAACCAAATGTACTGTCGAAGTTGTTCAAGAAGAAGGGGAAAAAATGATCCTATTGACTTCATAAAGTACCTCATAGCTAAGAATATGTGAAGGGCATCTCTTTTTCACATTCATTCCCCAGAGCTGTCTAGACTAACTTTTTCATGTTAAAGCTTATGATGTGCCGTAGAAGATGAGAACTAACTGAGCCAACAGCAGATGAATGACTCCGCACCATCCAGAAGTCTGGACACCCGTAGAAAAGCCTTCCTTGACCTCGTGACCCCTTCCCCATAACCCACAGCTCCACCTAAGTAGCGCTCCACCCCCCATCAACACTCACCTCACTCCCATTCACAAAACTTGCTCTATCACTCAATAGAAAACTAGCCATATACGCCACCTCTTCCGGGAGACCAAACCTCCCCACCGGAGTGCGCTGAAGCATGGATTTGTACTATACTCATCAGCCCTCTACTCAGAATCCAGCAGCAAGTAAATCAGCAAGAAAGCTTCCAACATACGTATGCCTCATTCTCCTGCACATTTTTACTCATAGGAGTTGTGATCCATCCCGGGCAGAGACAATTAACCCTGATCCCCTGAGAAGCATAGGTTGCGCTGTCAGTTCTTGTAAGTCCCAATACTCCATGTTTGGCCATAACGTAGGGTGCTGCGCCGATGAGACCGGAGTGAGATGCGATTGAGCCGACATTTACAATTGCGCCGCGGGTTTGGAGTGGTAGACCGGTGCTTGATCTATGTTAGCAATTTCCATATCGCTAAACCGTGATGATGAAATATTACTCACCAGACATCCCTCAAATCCTGCTTAAGCATCTGTTTCAGCTGCGCCTTCTCACAGAAATAAACACCTTTTAAATTAACATCCAGAACCCCCCCCAGATTCTCAGCCGTCGCATCAGCAGTATGTCCAAAAGAACCAGCGATCCCCGCGCCATTGAAGCAGATATCCAATCTCCCGAACTTCTCTACCGTTTGCTGGACCGCGAGATCGACCTCGCTCTCTGCTGCGCAGTTGGTTGGAAGGAGGAGGAGGTGAACTGGTTCTTTCGAGGCGGCGACAATTTCTGAGAGGGACTCTTGGGCTTTGGTGAGAGCGTCGGATGATACGTCTATGAGGGCGAGGTAGAGGACGCCGTCGAGGATGAGTTGGCGGGTTACGGCGAGACCGATGCCGGATGCGGCGCCTGTAGGGTGTTAGGTTTTTACATCGAGGATTGGATATCACATGATGATGATGCATAGAATACCTCGGAAGAGGTAGGGTGGTATGGAATTGTGAGATACCTGTGATGAATGCTACGCTGCTCAATATATTAGCAGAGGTCGCCAATTTCAAAAGGAATCACTCACGTATCAGATGGGAAGTTGGACATATTGAAATGTTTATCACCGTATATTTGACCTCTAGATTCTTCTATGAAACCGTCCTGGCAGTTTTAAATATACAGACAGCCAACAGGTCGATAGTCTTCTATTTAAGGTTGATGCTACGTACGTAGGGTGTGACCAAATACCCCGCTTGAGTGGGTGCATACCCGGAGCGCTAGACCTTCCACGTAATATCTGAACAGGGTCCACTATCAATCTTGCAATGTGCATCTTTCCCGAATTCCAATGAAATAGTGGTGCCCCGGCTTGCTTGATTTTGATCGCACCAGGGGAATCTCCTTTGCTTGTTATATAACCCAGTCGATCGCTGAAGTTCCCATTGCCTCGGCGTCGGTTCCGATGTGAACCAGTGGGCTCAAATCAATATTCGCAACCACAGAGAAGCATGCTCCTGATATCTTCTAATGATGTGTAGCCATCTTCTGCTGACTAGTAACCATTCATGTGATGGGATATCTCGCTTCACCGCAGAGAATACAGCCTAGCCGCCTAACTTGATTCACTGAAACCTAGCATACTTTTGTTGTTCTCCTTTGAGCATATACTTATCGATAGACTTCTTCAGCTCAACATGAATGCCCTCCAAAGCATAGCCTGGCACGCCGCACGCTCCTTGAAACTTATCAGCTAGGTCCCGGTCATCAAACGTGAGGATACATACCGGCGCATGGTTTGCATACCAATCCTCCTATTCCCTTATCCATTCCTTTTGCGAACCCAGATAATCCAGCTTCCTTTGCTCCCTTAACGGGCTGCATCACGAAACCAGAAAGTCCATCATAAAGGCCAGTAGCAAGCCCCTTTCCTGCAGCCATCATCCCGCTTTTCAGTCCGACAACAACAGGTGGTTGGCGCAGTTCTTCATCGCCATATATCTTTGGAACATTATGGAACCCTTTCGTCAATGCCAATGTCAGATCTCGTGGCGCACTGAGAGATGCGACGACGATACGCCCTAGTCCTTTTGTCGGCGTTGAGGCATCTACGTAACCTGCTGAGGAGCCCTCAACACCTCTTGATGCTTTTGCGGTATGATATGCATAGATGGGATAATCTGCGATGCCGCCTGTTACCTCCTTGACGGTAGCATATGTCGCAACGAGCACACCAGAAATCGGATCAATTGGCTCGGAAACTGACTGAGCCTTTTCGATTTGGATGCTGAACAACGATTAGTTGGTTCATAAGATTTGTATATCGATACTTACTGTTCTAAATCATCCCAACTCAGTTGCCCTTGCCCTATCAGCGTCTTCATAGGAGCTCCATTGAATTGTCGTCCTGTCGCTCTCTCAACCCATAATTCCTCTTTGCCCTGTGGGTGTTTCCAGATCTGCTGTGCCGCTTTCGGCAGTTATACCTCGCTAAACAGCTTGTGGTCATTTACAAGAGTGAGAGCCGATGCATTCGATGTATCAACCCCGTCGAAAGTTGAAGGTCCAGCCCGCGAGCCTGGATTACCAGATACCAGTTCAGCCGGTAATGCTGTGGTATATGAAAAGAGAGAAAGGGATGATTTACCACGATTTCGAAGAATCGTCATAACGAACGGATGACAGATTGAAATTAAGATTGATAAAACAAACAGACATACGAAACCGAGCTCGGGGTTCAGCCACAAACAGCAAGTTCCAAGGGGGTTCACACGGGTATTTGAGTCCCGGTACTGTGCCTGAGAATGCTACCCAGCGCTTACTGGGGCAGAGACCTGGCATTTTCTGACGCGTCCACGGCAGGAAACTGATAAGTTTCGTTTTCATTTGTTGGCTGCGCCCCGTGTAACAGATAATTTTGTTGACCTTGAAGGATTTGGGATGAACATGGTGGGTCAAGCCTATCAGGATCCACATGTCCTTACGATTCGGCCAATAGGTAAGCGAAGCGAAAAACGCCCTTCGCTCGCTCCTCCACAATCTCTTGTCCGCCTCCATCATGCCCGTCTGGATTTTCTTGTCCAAACCACAAGGAGCAATAAGCTCTGAAGAGCGGTTTCTGTCCCTACGAGGGTACCAATCGTGCTTTAGTCGAGGTTCTCGACACAGCCCTACCATACATAGCTAAAATTATGACCTGGCAATACGAACATCGGTAAGCGGCCTCGAGGCGTGGAAGCGAAGGAGAAGGAGAAGACATCCCTCCACTGCTCCAGTGTCCATACGAACCTTACGCGTCTGTGTGAGGGAAGATAAGCCCATTCGAAGATGATCTCTAACATGGGGATGAAGTCATACTCCAAGATTCTCTGCATCATCTATATAACCATCGTCTCCTTTTCCATCTCACGTTCATATGTTCTTTCATTCCATATTTCCAAGCGTTTCACTTTCTTGATCCCTCTCAGCTATCAACACAGAAGTTTATCTGTATCCCTGATTGAGCTACGAGCCTCCGAGTTACAAAGTTACAATGACCGGAACTTGTGCTGGTAAGAGCTTCAGCCTGTCATCAAATACTGAAATCAGGAAAACTAATTCCTGCAGCCGTCACAACTCCTGACACCATATGGAGCTTTTGTCCGAATCTCGGTGCTGACTACCTCTTCATCGTACTGTTCGCATTGACTACCATCGCCCACATTGCTCAAGCCATTACCACCAGGAAAGGATACTGCTGGGTTATCATAACGTCCGGCTTAGCACAATTTTTAGCATACGTTTTCCGACTGCTCAGCGTAAAGAATCCCACAAATAATGGCTTGTACGCCGCCTGGTTCGTTTTGATCTTGGTTAGCAACTTCCACTCTGGTATGCATGGATTCTGCTAACGCAACACATTAGGTTGCACCGCTGTTTACGAATGCCTTTGTTTACATGGTGATGGGCCGGATGGTCTGGAATTATGTTAAGAACGCTAAGATATACGGCATAACAGCATGGAGGTTCGGTCTTTACTTCGTGATATTGGATGTTGTGTAAGTCTCGCATCGCTCGTGCATATTTCAGCACTTACACATACTTAGGGCACTCCTCGTTCAGATCTTGGGCGCTGCTTCAGCTACTGGAACTCACCAGTCGCAATCTGCTGTGCTGAGAGCCTTACATATATACATGGTTGGAGTTGGAATACAGCAGTTCTTCATCTGCGTTTTTCTCGTCTACGCAATTAAGTTTCATGCAACAACTATTCAGCAGAACCGACAAGGACACTCTACTCCTCAAAGTGCATACATGCTGCTCTATGCCATATACGCAGTTATTATCCTTATTACCGTACGCGATTCCTCATTATATCATATACAGCCAATCACTGACACATTATTTAGGTCAGAATCATCTTTCGTCTTGTGGAATATTCCTCGGGGCTACACACTAGCATACCCAACCACGAGGCGTATCAGTATTGCTTGGATTCCGTACCAATGTTCATCGCGTTGGTCATCCTTAATGTTTACCACCCTGGGAGGGTCATGGCAGGACCGGCTTCGGACATTCCAAGTAGGAAAACGAGGAAGAACAAGGCGTTCCGCACAAAGGGCCAACTTGCTGAAACCCACGGCAATGAAGATGGTCTCCCAATGGTGTAAACAGATTTTCAAAGGGTGCGAAATGGTTTATCGCTGGAATACTCCATGGCGTCTGTGTTCATGATACGGGATAGGTTTGGAGCAATATGGGGTTCTTATTAATCTGGGGTTTTCTCAATTCTATTTATGGGTTTATACTTTTAGATGTTGATGGCACATATAGATGGGATATAGCACAATATAGCTTCATGGTCAACTGGGTAAGATCCCAAGAGCGACGAGATGAATAGATGTGTTTTATTTTCGCGATGCTTTTACCGTTTTAGTCCGGCGAGATGAAACGCGGAGCCAGCACTTTACGGGTTGATCGGAAGAAGCTTAAACATCATAAACTTAAAGCTTCGTGTTAAGATTATTTGGGCGCTATAAAAGGATTCCACATTCAACATGTATGTTGAGTCGGGATTGAACACTTCCGTCCAGCAAGCGCACGTTAATCTCAAGTCTGTCAGATTTTACGTACGTTGATCGTCGTCACCATCCGCAGGGCGCAGTCAGTAATACGGGCTCCACTCCCGACCGCCTATACCAACTCTCTTGCAGTAAGGTTTATGCTACATCAACATGAGGATATATCGCTGAAAAATTTACCATTGAGTAACTGAAGCCCGAGCATCTGAGATCTCAGTCGGAATGCCCCGAGTTGCTCCAGGACAAAGAAAGCGAGCCTACAAGCCAAAGACGAAAACTGGCTGCCTAACATGTAAGTAAGTATCAACTGCCAACCGTCGAATCTGAGTCACCATATCTGACATTTTGATAGAAGTAAGATCTCGGAAGATTTACCCCATCTCACAGAAAGCTTATTTGCATCCCCTCTCTAGTCAGACGTGTAAAGTGCGATGAAGCACGACCCCACTGTTTGAGATGCACTTCCACCGGCCGAAAATGCGACGGGTACCCCGACGTAGAGGAGCTTTCGAGCGCCTCTTCTCGCGGCAGCTCTGTTGATCTCTGGATATCGAGCTCCCCGGCGCTTGTCCGGGCGCCTTTGCCATCATTTTTGGAGACAAGTCAGGAACGCAGGGCTTTCCACTACTTTATCACCGCGACGGCGCCAATGATGGCTGGGTTCGCGACGGAGAGTTGCTGGTCAGAATTTCTGCCGAGAGCAGCTCATTATGAGCGTCCGATTCGTCATGCTTTGGTTGCGTTGGGCGCGTTGCATGAAAGCAGGATGATGGTCTCACGTGGTGTCAAGCTGGACTCTTCATTGCTGGAATTTCCACTGCAAGAGTATGGTCGTGCCATAAGGAGTCTGGTGGAACCGTTTCTGAAGAAGGAAAGACAGGCAATGGATGTGTGCTTGTTGAGTTGTGTGCTGTTCGCCGCATTTGAGGTAGGCAGTTTTCATGTTTGGATTGCTTGAAATCCTATATTCGTCAGACTCTTTGCCTATTCATACGACCTATTTTATTGAATCGGTAGATATGGCCGCGCTGACATCAATACAGATGATGCAGGGAAATTATGGCTCTGGTGTTGCGCACCAACAGAGTGGAAACAAGATTCTCAGTGAAATAATCTTCGATGAAAGCACGGGACAATATCAACATGATACTCTAAGTATATCTAATACACCATATATACCCATGAAAACCATAGAAGAGTTATATCTCCGAACAGATTTTGCATTGTCTCAGGTGAGCACGCACACACAACATTGTAGTTCCGATATGCTGTTTCAATACCTAACACATCAAACGCAGATGGTAACCACGCAAGATTCGACCATCTTTGATAAGTTTGAGAACACACGTCTCTCCCTCGAACTACCCGAAATATTCACCTCTCTCGCCGAAGCAAGAAATACCCTCCAGTTTCTCTGGACCCGCTTCCGCTGTCTCCTCAACAACCTGGAATCCCAAGCCAACTCCGCCGAACTCCCTCAACTCTTCTCAGCATGGCAGCAAGAAACGATCGAGAAAACCACTCAATGGAACCTCGCCTTCCAAGCCTTCATTTCCAAATACGGACACACTTTCACCGAACACGAAAAAATCGGCGTCCTAGTCCTAGAAATCCAATACCAGACCGGGCACATGAACGCCGTGATTTCCCGAACCGTCGTCGATGACCAAATGGCGTGGGATCCGTGTCTGCCATATTTCGAAAGGCTCATTGAGCTAGCGACTAAAGTTCTCGACTCCCCGGCTTTCACTGCAGCGGAGTTCCAGATCGATGTTGGGATTATTGGACCGCTTTATCATACGAGTGCTTGTTGTCGACATCCGGTTGTGAGGAGGAAGGCTATTGAGTTACTGGAACGAGTGCCGACGTTGCAGGAAGGTGTGTGGAATGCGGGAATCACGGCGAGAGCGGCGAGGAGGGTGGTCGAGATTGAAGAGTTCGGGTTGGGGGTGGTGAAAGAGGCAGCTGATGTACCGGATTGGGCTCGCATCAGTGAGGTGGATCCTACGTTCGACGCGGAAAAGAGGATGGTGACGATAAAGTATTATAGGAGTGGCAAAGCGGCTTTGAAATCAGTTCGCGAGCCCATTACTGAGACGTTTGAATGGTAGAATAATGCACAATAATAATGTTCTCACATTCTAATCAAGCTCATAAGACGCCCCTTGACAATGTCGTTTGCGACGAGATATGTTCATTCCAACTCTCTCATCCTCTTAATCTACAAGATTTTCCATTCCCCCGTCCAATTCCGCGCAAAAAATGCTCAGCAGATTGCCCAAATTTGAACACACTGTCTTTCCCCGCACCCAAACGCCTGGCTATGTATTAATACAAATAGAGGGAAGAGTTTCCGCAGTATCTTTCACCTTCTCGTCCGAAGCCCGCTTTATATCGTCCCTCCCGAACGTCGTCTCAACCCCTCCGGACTTCCCCCTCATTTACCATCCCACCTTCTATCCCTATCACCGATCCTTGAAAACCTTCGGTTTCCACCCCTCCTTCAGCTCCTCCTCCCTCGCCACCTTCTCCGCCTTCGACCTAATCTCCCTCTCCAGCCGCTCCCTCGCCCTCAGAATCTTACTCTGCAGATAAAAGCTCCCGCCCTGCTTCGGATCATTCACATCGAACAGTTTCTTGAACCGCGCCATTACATCTTCCATGTCCATCTTCCCTTCCTTCGGCGGCTTGACGTTTAATATCTTGCAGGCCTCTTCGAGCGTTAGGCCATTGGAGAAGGAGGATCCGCCCGCGACGCCTCCCCCGGAGGATTGTTGCGCTTTTTGGTACGCCGACGATGCTTTGGCTTGTTTCCACGATTCTGAGATGGCGCGTCCGAGGACTCGTGCGCCTGTTATGGCGACTTGGGTTATTATCCGGTGGGCCTATGTAGTGGGAGAAGAGGGGTTAGTGAAGGGTTTGTGGAGCGAAGTGGCACGCAGATGGCATTGCGGCAGTAATGATTGTAAGAAAATATGTAGCCTTACCATAATGACTATAATATTAGAACAAAAACCCGGCACTCGATAATGCGCACTTGAATTGTGGCGTGGGGAAATCTATAGAGCAGACGATGATGAATTTAAATGTATCTCGAATCTTCAACTTTTTCTCACCTTGCATTCGGACTTTTCCGCCGTCGGTCTCGGCCAGGATAATTTATTCTTGCCTGATATACCAGGATCAAAGTGACATCCCAGCGCAGTTGACAGCCTAGCTGTACTCCAAAAAAGACACCTGCGCAACGAATATCAAACAAGCAGCAAACCCCCAAACCAATGTTTCCATCTCCACCCTAACCAGCAATTTCCTCCTACAAACAACCACGCACCCACCTATACATAAACATATTCCCACATTCCTCGAAAACCAAACCCACCATGTCCAACTTCTACAACTCCCCACCCCCTCAAAACCCCTACAGCGCAAGCTCGTCCTCCTCGGCCGCCGCCCAGAACCTACAATTCTACCCCTCGACATACACCCCGAACCCTGTTTCCGGCCACGCCACCCCGCAACAAGCATACGGGTACGGGATCTCGCCAGCCCAAAGCTACGGCGGGGCCGCAGGCGGATATGGATTTGGAGCTGCGGGCAACGCGCCGGGGGTAAGTGGACGGATGGGCGAGAGCGGAGGTTTGAGAACGGGGTGGCTGGCTGCGTTTGGGACGGAGGGGTATGAGGGGGAGCCGCCGCTGCTGGAGGAGCTTGGGGTGAATTTTGGGCATATTAGAAGTAAGGTGTGTTAAGGATTGATTTCGATTATTCTCTCTGGTCTATTGCGCATTCATTTTCAAATTACTGACGCGGTTTTGGGAATATAGACATTAGCAGTACTTAATCCACTCGCCCGTATCGATCAGCATATAATGGACGACTCCGACCTTGCGGGACCAATCCTCTTCTTCCTCCTCTTTGGGACTTTCCTCCTGTTTTCAGGAAAAGTACATTTCGGATACATATACGGACTCGCGCTACTGGGCTCCTCATCTCTGCATCTAATTCTCTCTCTAATGTCACCCCCAATCGCCCCGGACGCCTCATCTCAGCAGCAAAACCCGTCGCATCTCTCCTCCACCCTGACGTATCCTCGCAGCGCAAGCGTGCTCGGTTACTGTTTATTACCCCTTGTGATGTCCAGCGTGGTGGGGATTATAATGCCGATGGACGGGCCGCTGGGATACGTGCTGACGACGCTGGCGATTGTGTGGTGCACGTATAGTAGTAGTGGGATGTTCTGCGCGGTGGGGAGGATGAGGGGTATGAGGGGCTTGGTGGCGTATCCACTGGCGCTGTTTTATGTTGGGTTTGGGATCATGGGAATCTTTTCAAGTAGAGGATCTGGGACTTTGGGGAAGGTTGCGGGGGCTTAGAAGGTGGTATGGGTGGATTTAGGGGTCTGGAAGGTTGGGAAGGAAAAGGAAAGGGAAAAACTTGGTCATAATTATTCCAGGTGTCAAACAGGAACTGTCTGGTTTGGGCGGCCTGGGGAAAGAAAAGACAAGATGGGCTCTGGTGACTTTTCGATTTGTAAGACTAGATTGGGGGATACTTGTACAGCATGGTTTTGGGGACCACTGAGAAAACTTGGGAGCAAGCAAGCAAGCGAATGAATAGATGGCATATCAAAGACACGTAAACAGTTCATTACTAACTGATCAATGCTGTCGGTGTGTTTTATAATGAGTGACTTTGCTGAGTTTATGAATATGCTTTATTGTATAGCAATGACTCTTATAAAGTCCAAGCCAGTCCAATGCTCTTATAAAGTCCAAACCAGTCCTATGCAGTCGGCATGAGCCTAACCAATGCCCTTCTCAACTAAACTCCTTACCAGCCATACCGTAACAATCATTCCAGACGCCGTACCGAACCCATCCGTCCAACCATGCATCCATCCTCTTTCCATACTCCGCCCACTACTCCAACCCCATCATAACCTCGTCGCTAATCCCCCAATCCCTCGGTCTCGGGGGTCTATCATCATCCGAATGTACACTTGCACTAGCCTTCCTACTCTTCCTTTCATCTCTCCTCGAACCACCCACCCTGAATCCACTACTGCTCCTGCTCTTTATACTCGAGTTATCTGAATATTCCGGGGGCGGGGTCCTAGAAGAAGAGAAAGAGGATAAGCGGGTACGATCTGATGTTGAGTCGGGGCTTTCCTGGGTGGGAGTAGGCGAGGGTGTGATTTCGGTGCTGGAGCTTACTTCGACGAGTTCGGCATCGCGGTACCATTTTCGGCGGCGGGTGTAGCGGCCCCAGCCATCTTGACCACGGCGTCCGTTTTGCCACTGATGATTATAGTCAGTAAAATGTATAGCAACGGGTCAGGACGGGCAGTGTAAATGCATACCTTGTTGTCGTAGTAGATCCACCCCGAACCTCCATCACTATCTGCTTTGGCTTTAGAGCCACCTTCATCATTTTCGCCTGCCCCTTCCACAAGCCATCGACTTCCTTCAACCCATCTCCACCTTGCACCCCCTCCCTCTACATCTGGTAATTCGAACTCTTCTTTTGGTGGGCAAGCATTTAAGTGCTCATCTGTCCACGGGGTTCTCTCGTATGCAAATAGCGAAGTAGTCCAACCAAGCCCTACCCAGCGACGTTGATTCTCATATAATATAAAAGTAAACTTTACGCCAGGCGCTTCTGGTCTTCTCTTTACAGCAGCATTTGCTGCGAGAGATGCTTCTTCCAGATTAGAAGATCTGCGCGGTGGCAGAGGAGGTTTCTTCTCATTTCCATTGGTAGTCGGTGGTCCCAGAGCATCTGTAAAATGCAACCCCGTGATAGCAGTACAAATTCGTCTAACAGACGCTGACCTCCATAATATTGTTCTAGCGATTCGATTTGGTCTAGAATGCCAGGTCAAGAAAATCGTGCCCGAAACTAACGCAATACGCTTGGTAGTGATGACTTGTAGTGGCGGCAGGGTCAAGATAATCCACATAGGAGTGACGAGTAGGATGCGAATCAAAAGCGTTGTAAGCGCAGGTCGTGTGGTGGCAGAAGTTGCCGTTCGTTGGGTCGACAGGAAATCGGTCAACTGTAGTAGGGGATCTAAAAGCACATTACATCTCGAGGTAAATATCTTCAACGTCTCTACGATTTCGTCCAAGGTCTTCTGGTGCTTCGTATTTGTAGCCTCCGAATCCATCCGTTTGTGTCCTTTCTTTTGTTTCTCTCCCGTCCAACCTGTCGATGACAATGGAGAGTATCGCCGCGAATACATCCCAAGTATTAATCCTATAACCACCACCAACGGCCCCGCATATCGCATTACTACATCTCCATATAGTACAACCGCCCAAAAGCTAGCGACGAGCAGAAAGCTCTCCCAGGGATCCCCGCTTGTCCATGTTATTAAGCCCACGATTGTATTGAGGGGCAACAGAAACGGATGAGAGTATGCTAATGCGCGTGTAATCTGCGGAGGAGTCGCAAGTAGTAAGGGCGACTTTTGGTGGACGAGGATGGTCGACCTCTGTTTATTTGCAGACGAGGCATGCGAAAGAGTAACTGGGGAAAATGCGGCGACTGTTGGAGGAGTAGGATCGGTACTGGCTAAGGATCCGCCATCGTCATCTTTCCTCGAGCTCGGAGTGCCAGACATTTGATGCAACCATGGAGTATCCTGTGAATGAAATTAGTTATGCTGAAAGGGAAGGTGAATAATTTGAGTGGAGAGTAGGTGAGCTTGGGGCAGTTCAGTTGGGCAACATACAAATGCAGCCATCGGACGTCATTGCTCAGAACAGGCTTTGCGACCGTAAGGGTGGAAAGTCAAATGGCAGTTCAACCAACGTCGAAAAAACAGCAAACAAGTACAAGTGCTCGCGAGAAATGGAGTTGTAGTAATACTCGCTTCACTACAGAGAAAGGAGAAGTCTGAGACAAAAGGAAAAGGAAGTCGAAGGAATGAATGATGATAACTTACAACGGAAACAATGGGAGCAAACGCGATTCAGAGCGCCTCTCGGCTCAAATCTGGGGTACAGCACAATCACATGTCACCGATAGATTCTGATCTTGTGAATGTGGTCTCACTGGTGTCAACTATATGGAGAAAAAACTCGGGTAAGAGGGAGGATATGATTGCTCAGTGCATTGGAGGAATGGCAGATTGAAATCCATTCAAAATCACGTACACAGTCAGCTTGAAATCGCACAAAGTTATGAACGACCTCACATTCTGAAGGTTCGTGAAAAGGAAGTAATTCTGACGTACAAACAAACTGCAAGAAGGCAAAGGTTTCAGCCTCGCGCTAAAATGATCCCCATATTATTAATCATACCACCGCACTCATTCACGCTAACTGGTTAACGAATTCCGTGATCCAGAAAACTTGGGTTTCCATTGTCTAACTTTGCGCTTTCGTTGACAATTCGATTGTTGAACGGCAAAACTTTGCATCCGCACCACTGTCGAAATGTCTCGACAACCACCCCCTCCTGCTGGCCTACCTCCTCGCCCGCCTCCATCCCGTCGAGAAATGGGTGATTCTTATCGTCCCGACCATGGCCGTCAAAATGATAACTACGTGCCCCACAACGCAAACCGCGATCGCGACACAATGTATCAATTTGGTGGTTACAGATCCTACCCTCCACCACCACCGCCGTCCTATGGAGGCTATGCGCCGGGCACTGAGCCTCGAGGACCAGCTGCAGATTCTTATCGATCCCGCCCATCTAGAGACGACAATTACCGTCCCCCGGAACGCGATTTTGACTTTCGCTATGATGCGCCACCGTCAATTGATTTCCAAAATGCTGATAGATTCCGCCCTCGTTCTCCCCCACGAAACCGAAATCGCGACCATGGCCGTGATAACAGGAGAAACATGCGAGGAGACAATCGCCCGGGTGGCCGCAACAACTACCGTGGTAGAGGTGGTCCAAGACTGGCATCAGATCGGGATTTCCTCAAAGGAAACCGTTCGCCCACTCCTGAGCTTATGCCAGGTATGACCGACGAAAACGGGCAAGACGTTAGATACAGACCACTAGATGAATTATCTGATAGTGATGAAGCCGAGATGGACATGTCCGATGACGATGGAGAACAACCCAAGAAAAAGATAGCGCGCACTGACAGCAAGATCGCAGATGGTGACAGTGTCCCTAGATGGTCTAATCCAGATCCATACACGGCTCTACCCCCTCCAGATGAGACACAGCAGAAGAAAAAGGACGTTGTCAAGCTTATTCGCAAAGCTCGTGTCACATCTAGCACCGACAATTCTACCAAAGCCACCGCCGCAGCCGATGATTTCATTTCGTTTGACTTTGATAACGATCCTGACGAGCAATCTGCCGAGGAAAACGAAGATGATTATGAGCCTCCGCCATTCGAGATGAGAGATCGCGCCCCCACGACTGCTCAAGGCCGTTTCAGCCATCTTGATAACATTCGAAAGCATGACAGTCCACAGGAACCCCAAGCGTTGAATGTTCAACAAGTACAGGGTATTATCAACCAAACAACCAATGGCCAGCAACAAACTGCCTTGAATACACCTCCGAAGAAAATGACCAAACCTTTAGATATTTCTTCTGATCCCTCGCTGGGTAGCAGAAAGCGTACTGCTAACGATGAGATCAAGCCTCCACCTCGAGTAACCAAGGTCATCCCCGGCAAGCCTCCTGCGGTAAATGGATCACTGCTAAAGGAATGGCGCTGTACCTCGACAACGGACGGCACTCCTTGGCTTCAGGATCATTCTGATACGTCTAACATGGGTCTCTGGTATGAGTTGTTTATCGATGATGTATTGTCTAAGCTAACGTAAGGTTTTAGGCTACACAAGGAGATCATGGATTTCTACAATCATGTCAAGCCTCGAAAGTTCGAACAAGTGATTCGGACTAAATTGGTTAATGACTTACGTAGCACATTCCGAAAGAGATATAAGGATGCGGACATTCACACTTTTGGATCTTTCCCTGCTGGTCTCTATTTGCCCACTTCCGACGTAGATTTGGTCTTGGTCTCAGACGACTACATGAGAACCAGATATCCTGTATACGGTGCGAGGAATGCTGTAAGGAGGTGTGCCGACTTTGTGAAATCACAGAAACTCAACCTTGACGTCGTTGAAGTTATCATCGGTGCAAAGGTCCCGTTAGTAAAGTACGTCGACAAGATTACGGGTCTAAAAGTTGACATGTCATTTGAGAATGACACTGGCCTAATCGCAAACAAGACTTTCCAGGATTGGAAGGCTCAGTTTCCTGCAATGCCAATATTGGTTACCATTGTCAAGCAGTTGTTGGCCATGCGTGGCTTGAATGAGCCAGTCAATGGTGGCATAGGAGGTTTCTCAGTCACTTGTCTTGTTGTAAGTCTTCTACAAAACATGCCGCAGATCCAAAGCGGAACAATGGTCCCGGAGCATCACCTCGGTGAAGTACTTATGGAGTTCCTTGACCTTTATGGAAATCAGTTCAACACTCTGACCACGGCAATATCTCTTAATCCTCCCGGATACATCTCCAAGGTACGCTCTTAGCCAGTTATCTCCTTCTAGGAACCTTCACTAACCCTCTCCAGGCTGCCAATCGCAACATTGTTTACAGAAATCTTCACCAGCCCAAGTTCTCCATTATCGACCCTAATCGATCCGACAATGACATTGCTGGAGGCTCATCAAACACTCGTGCAATCCAAGCTTGTTTCTCTGCTGCTTATGACGCTCTACAAAAACGCATGAGTGAACTGCAGTATTCTGACCTCGAAGCTCGTCGAAACCAGAGTATTCTGGGCTGTATCCTCGAGGGCAATTACACCTCTTTCAAGCTTCAGCGGGAACATCTTGCGCATATTCACGAAAAATTAATTGGTCCCTGCGAAGACTAATCATTCTCATGATCTAATGACCTTGCAGCGAAGAACACTTGCATTCCGGGTTCTATTCCTAGTACATATTTGTGGTAGCTGAGCTGAGTATGAGTTAGAGAGGATTATTCTTTCCTAATATAGGCGTATGGGCGGAAAAACAGATGACTTACTTAAACGATACCCCGGTGGCATTGAACGGGAGTCATTGGCTTGGCTTGTAGATTAACTTTGCGCATATTTTTGCTTCTTCGCTTCACCAGTTCTTTCCTATTATTTTGTGTCCGAATGTTCGATGACTGACCGTGTATAGGTGATCGAACCGCAAGTCGAAGTCAATGCCATCTGACAGACAGACGAGACATGATCGATCACTGCATTCCGGATCATTTTCAGTCATTCAATATACGTTGCGCATAATGAAAGAGCTTTCAGATATCAAATACAAATCACTTTTACAAAAACTTCTATTGTGTATTAGAAACTGACAGATTTAGTATCACGGTCAAGTCATTTTGGGAAAGCACGACAGACTGGCTGAATAACTTGGTCTGGTGCGCGTGGATTAATTTTACAGGAGCTTTAGGGCTTAGTTGCTTTTGCAACTCATGATTTTACTGGGCTTTCTTGCTCGGTGATTTCTTACACCTTCTCGGTTTTTATTTTTCGACAACCCTTTCTCACTGTAGCTTGTGCTATATGCATGACTATGGAGAGGAGTATGGGTGTGAAAGAGCTGTGAAGTTTTTTGTTGGGCTTGCGTCAGGGGAGTTCAAGGAGTAGAGTTGATGGGAGATCGAGTCGAGTATTTGCAGGATGCTGTGTATCTGAAACTGCGGGATTCCTTGGGCTATCACGGAAGATTGGTGGATTTCTGGCGGGTTGTCGAAGATTGCAGGAGGGCTTTCTACCTACCTACTCTCTAAGTTCTGAAATCTTGAGTTGTGAACGCAAATGCAGCGAAGAGGAACTTGGTACCAAAGATGGTGTGTCCAGACCACCTCACCTCACCTCCCTGGTACCCCTCTACAGTATTCTTGCCGCATGTCAAGCTCCAACAAACTCTATCATATCCCCCAACCTCCTGGGTTGCCGCACTAGCAAACTACTCGTCCGCCCTATATCTCGTTCACATATATAAGAGTTGATGTATGTAGGGGAAGAAGGGGTTGAGGTTGAGGTTGTGTACGAATATAACTACTATAAGTGTATTAAGAAACGAATATATGGAAATGAGGATTTAAAGCGAGGGTTCATGTTATGGGAGGAGTATGATTTGATGAGTAGAGAGGAGGGAGAGAGAGTGTGTGTGGAAGGAAGTTTGTTTTATATTGGAGAATTTGATAGAGAGGAGTGTGTAATTCTATATGGAGGTAGGATATAATTCTAGGAATAGGGTGTCGTTGGTTAAGCATGCGTCGAACTACTCGGTACTATCTATCCGGGTGAGGATGCGAAGAATATAGTATTTCGATATCGATATAAGGACCGAGGCACTATACTTGATAAATGCTGCATGTTGAGGCTTGTTTGATGAAGAACGTAGAATGGGGGATTATCTTAGTTGCGGATCAAAAATCGCTACTATAGGACGACTTAACTAGAAATCAGAATGCTGAAAATTGCTCTCAAGTAGAAGTATAGCATAGATTGATTATATTAACCCACTAAATCCACCCCCTCCCATCCTGCCCTCCCCACCTCACCATCATCCCCCGCCTCACTGATAACTCTGCGCCAAAACCCCCGGCAGCCGCGTTCTCAAATCCAACAAACATTGCCCAAACAATCCATTCGCCCAACTAAACCACTGTCTGGTCCATCGGTTTTGATCAAAAGTATAGATAGATTCGTGGATTAACCCCAGACCGGCAGTGCTGCTAACAAGCTCCTTGAGTGCGGCGGTGATTTCGGCGGTGTCGCTCGAGGTGAAGATTTGGATGATTTTTGCCATGGGCCAGGCGTAGCCGGGTCCGACGTGGGGGCCGCCGACGCTGGGAGGTGGATTAGTAGGAGTGTTGAGGTGGGAAAGAGGGGAGGGGGAAGGAAGGAGGAGGTGGAGAGAGAGAGAGAGAGTAAGGGGGCTTACGCATTGATGACCTGGTGGAAACGAATTAGTATCAATGAGAATAAAACTGCGGATGGAAGAGATGGGGAGAATGGGAGAACTTACAGGGCCACGCATAAAGTATGGGTTATTTTTGCTGAGAATGAACTTCCGGGTTGCTTGATAGACACTGTCATTTGCGCTCAAGTATCCAAAGAATGGAGCACTGAGAAGACTTGGGATATTGGCATCATCCATTCGGTTTGCTGAATCATATTAGAAGCCATTCAAGGTTCTTTGAAAGAACGAATAGAAAAGATGAAAACTGAAGGTTAAACGTATGAAGTAAAACTAAGCAATCTCACCTGAGCCGAATCCATCAACTTCATAAGCGTAAACTCTTCCGTAAGTAGGATCATTCACAATACCATATTTATTGATCGCGGCCTTAATGTTGCTGGCAAACTTGTGCATGTGAGATGCGAGACTTTGTTGTCCGTCAATATTTCCCATGATGGTGGAGCAAGATTCGAGGTATTTCGCAAACATCATATTTGCTGGGATGAACAGCTGATAAATGGTCCTAGAGGATGTGAGCTGGAATGCCATTTTATAGAAAAAATACACTACTTACGCATCGTCGCTCGGTCTGAAAGCAGATCGGACCAAGCCAGTTCCATCCTGAACAGGATTTCCTGCTCCAGAATTATCCAATGTTTCTGTCGCACTTGTGGTCTGTCTCTGCCATGTGTATGGGCTTGCGTTGACGCTTCCATTGGCAGCATAAGTTCCAACCAAAAGAGCCTCAGTGGTAGCAATGATTGTCTCAACGGCACTGACCCAATTAAACTTCTGGAAGAAAGTTATATCTTTAGTAGCTTGGTAGTAGTCGCTTGAAATCTCCAAGAACGCAGCCAGGGAATCCAGTTCATATTTGCACTCGAAAACCACGGAGGTGGGTTCTGCTGGGTAGAAATTATCCGGATTTGCTTGGTTCTGCTGAGGTGCAATTCCCGACTCAACAGGTGCTTGGAAAGAATTGCAATGGGGAGCCGAGTTTATGTATCGAGCTTGAAGATTGATTACACCACGGAATAGACTGGCAAGTGAATTGGGAGACGAGCTTGCAGTCAACAGCGTCACATAACTTTGCATTTGGTTGGCTGAGTCTCGGAGCCACATGGCATCGATATCGCCGGTGATCAAGAACGTCAATTCTTCCTCGGAATTGTTCGCAGCATATCCCTTCCATTTGACAGCGGTGTCCAAAGTGTTTGGAAATGAGTTTTGGAACAGCCGGTAGAGATCTGGGTCTTTGATCACGGAAGACATGTTCGCAATGACACTTTCGACAATCGAGGAATTAAAGGTCCTGCACGCCGGGTCGGGTCGCATGTATGAAAGTGCATACTTTCCGGAACTTAGAGGCGGATGTTGCTGCTGGGAGTATTGAGAATAATCTGGACATTGTGCTTGAACCCCCGCTTTGAGTAGCCCGGCGGCGACGGCAATGCTCGTCAAGAAGCCTTTCATGTTTGCGAGTTGAAATGCTCGTACAGGTCTGAGAGAGAATGAGCGATGTTAAGTCGGAACGTTCGCAGACAGGACAGTCTTCTTCGTGCGGGGTCGAGAAGTATTTACACTTCGGCCCAGGCCCAACCTCCCTCGTACAGAGTCCAGAGTAACTTTGTATAAGAGGTCTACCCCGCCATCACCGCCTCTTCCCTGACACAAACTGTGTGTTTTCGATGGCGCGTGAGATCATCATTCATTCACTTAATCGGCGGAGCTGGCCAGAAACAGGAAGGTCGAAGAGCGGTAGTGTAGTAATGGGCTGGTCCATCTACTTTGACATCCTGGGGCACAGCGTCTGCATGGTCATTCACCGGTCGCTACGGCGCCGGGTAATATAGTGAATCCATGGAGTTGCGTCAGTTGAGTGCCGGAAAACCTATGTAGCCACTGGTAGCCATGCTTTTAGTCGAACTTTACGTCGATCAGGGTGGTGAAGTTGCGGGGTCAAGGTTGCTGTTCATCTGTTGTGTGCAGTTGTGGTCATCGCGCAGCCTTGGCAACCCTCGCGGAAACATCTTGCCGAACCCGAGTACACGTGAACCATTCGCCGAAAAGACCGGCAGCATGTCCTTGTAACTGCAATGTTTTCGGTGTGGGCCTTTATATTCTGGGTGAGTCTCGATTTTATCTTTGTGAGAAACATTGAAAAAATTTCAGTCAACATTCAGGAACAGGAACAGGTCCGTTCCGTGACCCCGTGGCATCAGGTTCCGGTAGCGCATGTGTACAACGTAAAATTAACCAGCTAGGCACATTGGCAAATTGGCCAATCTACTGTAAAGTCTAATATGAAATAGATTAATACAGTTGGTTTCGATGTGCGTTGTTTCGCGAAGAAACGCCGCAGGATTAAGGTTAAGTACAGGGCAGTAAATTTAATAGACTTTGACACTGCACTGCTTTCCTCGTGTATCAGGGATGACGAGGAATAACATACACTCTATTACAGCACGTCATAATCTTCGTTTTATTCATCTATCATATCATACTAATGAGCAGCGACAACACCACTCGCATCTGCCTGTTCTGTGATACGCTTCTTGTAAGCCTTCACGTCGCCTGGGAACTTCTCTACAGTTCCTCCATCACAAACCCAAAGACTGGTGCAAACCGTCTGCAACATCGTCACATCGTGACTAACCATCAGCACACCACCTTCGAACTGCTGCAAAGCCGTGCTCAATGCGTCCATAGCTTCAATATCAAGATGATTGGAAGGTTCGTCCAGAACCAGGATATGTGGATTCTGTAAACTGAGACATGCGAACGCCACACGAGATTTTTGACCTCCAGAAAGAAGGGCCATCTTCTGAAGACCAGTCATGCCAGTGATACCAAAAGCACCAAGGTGACGACGATAATCTTCGTCTGTTTTACCTGGGTAGGTCTTTGTCATGAAGCCGACAGCGCTGGTGTTAAGATCAAGAGCATCAACGTGATGTTGTGCGAAGAAACCAATGCGCAGACGAGGATTCTGTGAGATGAGACCTGAGGTTGGGGTAAGCTTGCCGATGAGCAGCTTCAAAACGGTTGTTTTACCGGCACCGTTGGGTCCGACAATACCGATTCGAGAGTCGAGCTGTACATCAAGATCAACATTGCGAAGAAGAGGCTTGTCTGGTGTGTAGCCGAATGATACGTCTGTCATTTGAATAATCGGAGGAGAAAGCTTTTCAACGGGAGGGAACTTGAAGTGAACGGTGTAAACACTCTCGGGTGCTTCGAGGACAGGCATCTTCTCGAGCTTCTTAATACGTGATTGAGCTTCAGATGATTTAGCAGCATTGTAGCGGAATTTGTCGATGAATGCTTGAAGATGCGCACGTTGCACCATTTGATTCTCGTACTCTCTTTGCGCGGTCTTCCGGCGTTCCTCTTTTGTAGCATAGAACGATTCGAAATTGGCACCTTTGTAGTAATCCAATCGTTCTGAGTGTTGGTGGATGATATCTGTAGCAACTTCGTTCAAGAAAGCTCTGTCGTGACTGACAACCAGAACAGTACTTGGATAACCTTGGAGATAGTTGGCGAGGAAAGTGATGGATGGCACGTCCAACATATTAGACGGTTCGTCCAGCAGTAAAAGATCAGGCTCGCAGAAAAGAGCACGGGCTAACGCCAGACGCATACGCCAACCTCCAGAGAACGTCTTAGTTGCGAACTTTTGACGCTCAGGCGAGAAACCGAGACCCGCCAGAATGGTGGCAGCTCTCGACTCAGCCTTATCGGATTCCATTTCTGCAAGTTTCGACTGAACATCACCCAATGTCTGGTCAAGACCTTCACGCTCCTTGTCAAGCTTTTCAGCCTCTGCGGAGGTATCTGCCATGGATGAGCGTTCGGCTTCGAGTTCTGCTAGTTGTTTCGAGATTTTCTATCATAATTAGTTAATGGGACTATAGGCTTGGGGAAGTATGCATGGCACTGCATTGCTCCTGTGGAATACTTACAACTTGTTCAGCCAACAGATGTTTACGCCAGACATCAGCGTCAAGAACTGCTTGCAAAGCAGGTGTGTCATCTCCTGTAATCTGAAGCACTTGTTAGATTGGTATTTCCATAAATAGATAATGCCAGACATACCTCTTGCTCCACGTGGAGAATGGAAATGTGCGTAGGAATGGCCAATTCTCTTCTGGCCAAAGCCCTCAGGAGCGTAGACTTTCCAATACCGTTTTGACCAACCAAACCATATCTTCGGCCGTATGCCAATGTGAGATTGGTATCTGACAGAATCCTCAAACCACCGATAGATACATCGATACCATCGACCTTGATATCCTTGCTCTTTTGTTGACCTTGAGCATTTGATCCCAGCTGGAGAGGGTTGACAGCCATGAAGAATTCTTCGTAAGACTGAGCATCGTCAGGTTGGTTGATGAGCTTGGAGGCTTCGTATTCGACAGCCTTGAACACTTTTTTGCTTTGTTTGGCAGCAATCTTACGTTCAGCTTTCTCCAGCTTCTTCCTATCAACCCTCGACTCCACTTTTCTAGCATTTGCCGACTCCAGATCAACACCCCCAACAGATACACCCAAAGTAGAGGACATATTTCGTTGAGCGCCAACTTGAATTGCCTGGTCTAACCGCTTTGCAGCCGAAGAGACTTGCTTATGCTGCCCATTTGCAGCATTTGCATTGAACCTCTGAACCCATTTGTCGACGAGTTGGCTTATCTTTTTTTCGTTTTCTGGTGACTGGTCCCCAGATGCCGAGATAAGAAGTGCCGATATGGAAGCTGCTGCTTCTGCTAATGGAGATGGACCACTTGCATCTGACTCCGGGACATAAGCATTCGATGCATGGCTAAGATATCCAACAGAATATTCTGACAAGACCGGATCGATGTTCGGTAAAAAGGTCTTAATTTCGGCCTCCATGATGGCGAAAATCACAAGTGTAACTGGTAAGTCGAAACGGATGAAGGTTGCACTCTTCTGATCTGTCTCTATCGACGACTACGGAGACTCTTCACCATTTGCCTCCCTCAAAGTTCCAGACAAAGTTCGAAATCTATGTACACGTGATCTCGGTTTTTTACATCGGCCGCTGGCCACCGACTAGCGTCGAGCTAGCTCAAATTGGCGTAGCAAAAAAGCTCCTTCCTAGCGGTGAACAACAACTCCACAATCAACAACTAAGTAGAACACCTCGATATCTCAACTTCTTGCTTCCTTCAACCTCGCCATCGCACCTCGCATTTCCATACTCTAATACCTCAACTCAACTCAAGAACTTCTAAATACTTTCAATATGCGTGAAATCGTATGTATCCTCCCATAATTTGCAGCTTTATCAGTCTCTTTGCAAGACGCGTCTTTTGTTTACCCCTGAAAACAACCCCACTATATATTTTTCCAAAGGAGCACATTGCTAACCAGCTGTTTTTCAAATCAACAGGTTCATCTCCAAACCGGCCAATGTGTAAGTGCTATTCTATTCAGGACGATCTTGCGAGCTCCTTCACTAACATGGTGTGTAGGGTAACCAAATCGGTGCCGCCTTCTGGTACGACTTCCTTCCACCGCGAAACAAATTTCCTGCACATGCGCGATTATGGGACATGCAATACTTACGATAACATAGGCAAACCATCTCTGGCGAGCACGGCTTGGATGGGTCTGGTGTGTAAGTGATATCTGCCAGTATCTATGTGGTATGCGGAAACTGACTTCATCGTAGCTACAATGGCACCTCCGATCTTCAACTTGAGCGCATGAACGTCTACTTCAACGAGGTAAATACCGACTATCCATAATACCAACTACAGACGACAGGATTCTCGCTAACGCCCTTCAAGGCTTCAGGAAACAAGTATGTTCCTCGTGCCGTCCTCGTCGATTTGGAGCCAGGTACCATGGACGCTGTCCGTGCTGGTCCTTTCGGTCAACTTTTCCGCCCCGACAACTTCGTTTTCGGACAATCTGGTGCTGGTAACAACTGGGCTAAGGGACATTACACCGAGGGTGCTGAACTTGTTGACCAAGTTCTTGATGTTGTTCGTCGTGAGGCTGAGGGATGTGACTGCCTGCAAGGCTTCCAAATTACCCACTCTCTCGGTGGTGGAACTGGTGCCGGTATGGGTACGCTCTTGATCTCCAAGATCCGCGAAGAGTTCCCAGATCGTATGATGGCCACTTTCTCCGTTGTCCCATCACCAAAGGTTTCCGACACCGTCGTTGAGCCATATAACGCCACCCTTTCCGTTCATCAGTTGGTCGAGAACTCCGATGAGACCTTCTGTATCGATAACGAGGCTCTCTACGATATTTGCATGAGAACCTTGAAGCTCAGCAACCCATCATACGGTGACCTCAACCACTTGGTCTCCGCAGTTATGTCAGGTGTCACCACCTGTCTGCGTTTCCCTGGTCAACTCAACTCCGATCTCCGAAAGTTGGCCGTCAACATGGTTCCCTTCCCTCGTCTTCATTTCTTCATGGTCGGATTCGCCCCATTGACCAGCAGGGGAGCTCACTCTTTCCGTGCCGTTACCGTTCCAGAGTTGACTCAACAAATGTACGACCCAAAGAACATGATGGCCGCCTCCGATTTCCGCAATGGTCGCTACTTGACCTGCTCTGCTATCTTGTAAGTTTTCACTGATCGATGTTTGATTTTTGATATGCTAATCTGTAAATAGCCGTGGTAAGGTCTCCATGAAGGAAGTCGAGGACCAAATGCGAAATGTCCAAAACAAGAACTCCTCCTACTTCGTCGAGTGGATCCCCAACAACGTCCAAACCGCTCTTTGCTCCATTCCTCCTCGCGGTCTTAAGATGTCCTCTACCTTCGTCGGTAACTCTACTTCTATCCAAGAACTCTTCAAGCGTGTCGGTGATCAATTCACTGCTATGTTCAGAAGAAAGGCTTTCTTGCATTGGTACACTGGTGAGGGTATGGACGAGATGGAGTTCACTGAGGCTGAGTCCAACATGAATGATTTGGTCTCCGAGTACCAACAATACCAGGATGCGTCAGTCTCTGAGGGTGAGGAGGAGTACGAAGAGGAGCCACCAATGGAGGGTGAGGAATAGATGCTTTAAAGCTTCTACATTTTGCTTCTTTAAAGCATCTTATTTGGCATTTGATCTCGGATCGGTGTCGGTATGATGTTAGTTAGTATTAATTAGTAGTTTACGTCTTCTTCGTTGGCAGCAAGCGTTGTTGAGCTGGTAGCGATGACAATTGTGTAATGCCTTCTGAAGGTTCATACTGGAAGGTGTGAAGAATTAAAGACAATTTAACAATCTATGTTCATCATGCATTTGTGAGGCTATGATATATGGGTGAATTTCCAAGATTTGGCAGAGTGATATATCGACACTTGACTTGCAACAGCGGTCTAGTAGTACCTTGTCGAGTATATGAATATTACGGCTGATTAGCCGCAGTTAACAGCAAGTCTGCTGCTACGGAAAAGGAATGCCTTTTTCTGTGCCTGTGATCAGAGACATTTGGTAGTTTTCAGACCAGGACGAGTTCCACAGTTCATTTACGAACCACTCCTCTTGACCAGTCTCCTCACCTGGATACTGGGTCTTTAGGTCCTAGCTTGAGAATGGGACCTACAATTAGATAGAGATCTGGACTGAAGACTCTGAAAGAGTAAAGGGAATTGTGAGGGCTTGAGCGGATAGTTAGGTGGTGATGGTGTGGGGGCAGTGGATGGGGTGTTGGGTTGATAGTGTGATGGGATGGGAGAGTAGGGAAGAGGTGGGGAAGAGGTGGGTTTGGAGATGGGATGGGATGGAGGGATGGGGAGTGAGGTTGGGATGGGATGGGATGGGATGGAGAGTAAGGTTGGGATATACTGTGAGTTGCGCAGTGCGCGGTGTGCAGGAAGTTCTATATACTGAGAAAATAACATCGTATCCCATCCATATGTATGTATGTCTGTTGTAACATATAAGATGTGAAATATTGGGTGACTACTGGCAAATTCAACTGTGGCAAGGTTATCTATATACATATTTCTTCATGGTCTTTTCACCCGGTTGCTCACTTCGAATGGTTGATGGTGGGTCGTGGGGGATAATGGGGATGTAATGTTTTCTGACTCTATAAATGAGGGGAACACTTGTATGGTATCAGGATAGGGTATATACGACTATGTTCACTGAATATTGTCCATGCGCATTTTGCTACTGCTGAGAGGAACTATGGACGAGACTATGATATGACGCATGTAGAGAGACGGCTGGCTTGAAGTTCGGCCGAAATCTTGGAGTTGAAAGTGTTATTTACGTGGATAAAATGTAGTTAGAGATTGACAGACTAACGATCTATGCAATCAAGTCTAGGACTGGTTTGAGTTCACATCGGTTTGCTTTTTGGAAAGTAGAGAAATCTTCTACGCATTGCATGGGCTCTCGGATTTAGGATCTGGAGAGGATTCAGCGAACCAATCTCATCCATCGCTTTGCCGATATCGATGCTGAACGAGGTCGCTTGATTCCGACTACTAAGGAGAGGATGGTGACGGCACTCTTCTGGTGCAGCTAGTATGACTAGCCTTCTCACAGATGGGTTGGCCCATCATTTTGAAGCTTCATAATTCTGATATCCAAGAGCTACTGTGTCTTGTGTTCACAAGAGCAGAGTATTATGTTCTGAGAGACTTCCCTTAGAGACAAGATTGATATAATCCGTGTTACAACTCCCTCCCACGTATATACCACTGTGACTCAATCTAACTGAGCGATATCATACTGCTACTAAGACACTTACTCACTAGCAAGGAGAACCCATCAAGGGACCTCCACACAGGAACTTCGCCCCTCCTATTCCTATCAATTTCGGACCTTGAGTTCACGTGTATGCTTCTCGCTCGAGACACCTGCACCGACTCAACAGCACGACCACAATGTAAGCAACTCAACAATATGAACAAATTGTGAGTAACTACACACTCACCTCACATACAGCAGCTCAACAACACGACCACAATATGAGTAACTATGACACCGATCCATCGATGACAAGCAGCCTCATTGTGACTCGGGCAAGCAAGCAACTTACGCCTAGTCTCGCCGGACGCCATTACTGCAGAATTTGCATATCCAGACCAGATCAGACCAGACCAGACACCATCAACTACTGCAGAAGTAGAATCTAGACCACCAGACCCGACACCATCACCTTCACCGTCATCGGTGTAGACGCAAGAACGCACACCCACATCTCAGCCAAACCACAGGGCTAGCACCAGGCAGGCACGCATACTTTTCTTCCAGGCCTTCTCCAGCATCGCTAAGAAGAGCCTCTTTCGTACATGAACTCCATGTACGCGACATTTCCAGGCACCGAGAAATTGACTGCAACGGTGTAACCTGAGAGCTGCCTCCATGCATTATATGCGAATGAAACAACCACTTGAGCCTCATCTCATTCATGTCGCTAGAACACACACCGACGTATACGACGAAACGAACCAAACAAGCCCCTGTCGAGCTGGCTGGGAAGTTTGGATGCTGTGCCTCCGCCTTCCATCATCGGAGATCACAGCTTGAAATGATCAGAACTGAACATGGGGAGGCTAGTTGAAACTTGGGAGTAATGTGAAATGGCAATTTCCACATCGTCGCAGCCTTTCGGTGCTTGTATGTACGGGACAGGATGGGACAGTCACGGTATCGTTCGTTCACTCAAAAAGACACACCCAGTCAACTACCCCCCCTCCAGCGCACACTTACATTTGCGCCCGATAGCAGTAACAGTAACAGTAACAGTAACTATACCATACCTTCCAACAACCATCCGTACCAAAATCCCACCCACCGTCATCCAAACAAAAACCAATCACCTCGCCGAAACCCCCATCAAATCACATCCAAACCCGCCATTTCGGCACTTGTAAGGCTGTTCGGGACTTAACTCTTACTCTTACATACACTCACCCCAAAGTAAGCAATCCCGAGTTCACACGCCGAACTCAAATAAAGTGCTTTAGTAATCGGACATTTGCTTCCAAAAACAACAACTACCGACTTCAATTCACGATATATGATGAATAAAAGATGGGTAAGCGCGGGAAAAGGCAGAAATACACATCGGTACAGTGGCTCCGAATGGAAGAGCAGGAGCCGCAGGCACAATTGGAATATTCCTTTTTGTTATTGGCGACGAAACATGGGGCTTGCATGTATGCAAGATGAATCATATTGGGAGCAGGCTGCGACGGTTTTCGTGCGACGCGACCGTATTCGGTCAGTCAGTCACCCTCTTTTCTCGCAAAAGCTGGAGCCTGGAATACGGTGCGTCGTAGGCAGCTGGTATCTTCTTCAATCTCGTTCAATCTCGCAGAGCCTCAAAGTAGAAAAAGCGGAGGGTCGGAGGGTTGATTCCCCCCACCCCGCATCATCCATCCCCGTTTGGACAGGAAAGAAGGAAGGGAGTGGCGATATGAGGCATATACATTTGGTGAGGAAGAGACGAGACCTCCTTATCAATATTTCCTCATGCACGATGAATCACAACACCAAATAAATATGTGCATTGTACAGTACGGTACGTTCGTGCGTGCAAGCCAACTTTCATGCACCGTAAATCGCTCTCGGGTTATCTTTCTCTCTGTGTGCTCCCCTAAGCCAGCCAGCCAGCGAGCGTGGACGAACGGACGGCCAACGCACCGCACGAACAGGTAACCATAACATCGAGATCAAGCTCTACACCAAGGAAGGAAGGGGGTGGAGAAAATAAGGGTGGATGACATGAAAGCCACACTTTCTTTTCACCGCACCCGAGGATCCGACATCAAATACGCAGCCTAGGGGAACATGGAAAGCCGGAGAGTTAGTCTAGACGAGCTCATGCCATGCTGCTTTGCTTTTTTGTGCTTGCTTGCTCGGGCTAGCGATTGCGACATGTACTGCGCCCTTGCCATTGATATATTGGAATTAAAAGCACCCAAAAATTCAAATCATTTGACCAACAAGACGTACGTACGTGGAAACGCCGTACGGACAAGGAGATGCTGCGTACTCCACTTCCCGTACGCCGGACGACGGGACTCGGGATTACTTGCAACAACAGCAGTCAAAGTGGCTCATGGAAAATTAGCCCCCATGCCGAGATCGACGTGGGAATGCTGATTTGTTGGAGTGCTTCCTTCCAACTGGGAACGTACGTATTGCATTGCGTACTTTGTATTTGTTCGCTGAAGCCTTGCTTGATTGTGGATTTGATTTGAGTTGATTTGAAAGCAAAAACGCTTACATCCTATCCATTCGTATGCATCGCTTGCATCCAGCCATCAACTGATAAGGCTGGGCTGGCAAGGTGACTCCCTCGGAACCCGCAGCTCTGCGACCCCGATCCCGTCTGTGGTCAAATGATAGCTCAGAGACGTCGAAACAAGAAAAAGGCCATTTCAATAACAAGCAATTCTGAAACCGCAAGTGCGAGGGGGCGGATTGATGCGCCTTTCTGCATTGCAAGCCTTGTGTGGCTCGCTATCCGAATTGGGGTATATTTCGTTGTGTTGAAGAAAAATCAGGATTTGATGGCATGGTAGGCATGGCATGGGCGAGCATAGCATGGCATGGCAGGACAAGGTATATGTGCCGCAACGAGGAATCAGAATGTTCTAGGATTCGAACCAGAACCCAGACTATATTGTGGAGATCCGGGGGATAAAGCAAAAAGCACGTACTTTGCAATCTCTCGAGGTCCAGATTCCTGTGCTGTCCTGTAGTATGTACGGATGATTGTTTGGCTAATTGATAGCCAACTCGTCGTTCTTCACCGCGAATCAACGCAGAGGGATTTAAGCGCACCACACTGTGATTCTTTGCTAAAGAAAGATTGGAATGTGGGTTAAAACTTCTCCTTTCTGCGTGCAAATCTCCAATTTCACGTAAAGAAATAAATACCCAGCTTCCCTAAGCGGGAATTTCTCGCTAATTCTTAACCTCAGGATGGGGATGGGGATGGGATATAACAACTAGTAGGAATAATGGAGACGTCAACTAGCTGTGCCTCATGGCACTTTTGCGCTCTCGTTTGCCGCAGACTGGACTGGCCGGCGAATCCCATTGCTTTTCTCAAAATAACAAGGTCGGTCTCGATTGAGTGATTGAACGAGGACGAACGACCCGACCGGTTACGTAGGCCCAGCGCCTGATGAAGTTGTGAGGTCCAACATTCTGTGTATAGGATTCCCTACAATAGAAATACGATTTCACAATTCCCCGATACGGGATCTCGCAAAGGGTCCCTGATTCATCGGCCGGAAGCACGAGGGAAAAAGCAAGATACAGTATCTGGATCGGGACAGGGATGGGATTTGGAATGGACACCCTAAGTTATGATGTACCGGTAAGTAAGGTTATAAGGTTAAGATTGAAATGGCGTGAGTTGTGCGTGGCAGATTTCCTGCAACCATATGTTAATACTATCCCTCCCCATGAACAAAGGTTAAATTTGCGGTGGCAAGACGCACAAAAATTTAACCTTTGTTCATGGGGGGGCATAGTAAAATGTATATTAATCAAGAACACGAACATGGTCTTCCGCAGGACTCGACTCATAGCGTGATTTGGAATCCTGAGACGGCGACAACCCGTACTCGTAGGGACAGGACAGACGAAGGATGATGGATGTGCATTGATTCTGTATACTAATGGAAATTGAGTGCAGTCCATGGCATGGAAAGCTCGGGTTCGTGTAGGCGACAAGCATCATGTGGTTGCTAGTGCGGGAGAGCGATAGATAGGAAGGCAAAAAGACCCTGTAATGTCCCTATTTGATATCGAAAATGTACTCCGTGCTTTGTACGAAGTACGATACGATACTGGACTCCAGATCATGGCCGGACGCAGTTAGCTGGTGCTGTAGATCTCGAGCGGCGAAACAAGTCCAGTACGAACCGGAATTCCGTCCCCTACGCTACGTACAATACCTGGGGGAGCAGGTAGGAATACTGTAACTCCACCGAGCTTCGCCATTGTGGGTTGTTAATCCAAAGTGTAGTCATTGTGCTTGCTGTCTCAAGCAAAGGGCGTGCGTGGGTCATGTAACGACAGCAGTAGAGTACCAGAGATTGGCATGTTTCCAGGCCCTTCTCTCTGTATCACAAATCCAGACTCGAATTCCACCTGCTCTTTTGTCACAGCTACAGTATTAGTATTCCCTCTCCCTAGGCTTAATAATCCCCGCCAGAAGCAAAATCTCCACCGAACCACAGAAGTAGAGACTCGTAAATGTACAAATTACTGCCCAGCTACTAATGTACTGATATGAACTGATCCAGTTCATCGCGCTCGCTCCATCTATTTGCGATGCAATTATCGCACTAAGGTTAATCATTCCCTTCCCGGCGCGAAACCATCGATAGGCGAGACAAACATGCCGTCTTGTCCTGTGCCGAGAAGTGGAAAGACACAAGCACTGTATGAAGTAGATGGGAATAGTCCACTTCCCTCGTTCGCATCTCCACTTCGCACACCACTCTCGTAGCAATCTAGCCTTTATTCGCACACCACGACGCTGCTGCGCCGTTAATACCATTATTTCGCAATTTCCAGTGTCCATTCTCATTCCTACGAGGTCCACACATCGTGCTAGTTAGAGTTTCCTAAGCCGATCACCTTTCTTAACTTAAAAGCGGAAGCGGGTGCGGAGACGTCCTCCAGTGCTGTGGATAAGTAGGTCTTGTACTGTAGCGTAGGACAGGAGGAAGAACTCTTGGCCACGCCATGCCATGCTGCCATGCCATCCCATCCCACTAAGCGAATGCGATTGCCTATCAATTCCCCCTTCCGGCAATCAAATCATCGCTCTGATTGGAGCCAGATACGATCCAGCGAGCAGTGCGGCTGTGGCTCAGAAAAAAGCTTGGGAGCGAGAAGGCTTGGCCCAGTTCCTACCACTACTGTGCTGGAAATTGCCGTGTAGCACTTCTAGCATGCATTGCCCAAGTAAAGTAAAGCCTATATCAGTTTTGCCGCACAGTGCCTCTAGGCATCGCAGCCCCTCATTTCACCAAGCTGCGATGGCCAAATTGCGTATCCACTGGTTTACCCATTTTCCATCTGCCATGCGCAGTGCCATTCCCACTCCCCCGATGACTCAAAGTATGTATCTCGTTTAGTATACCCAAATAAGGAACATCCAGAACGAACTCCATTTCATATCTTGTCCTGTCAATTCCTGTCTGCTCCTGTCCTGTACTGTAGCTACGGTATAAAAATCCCATGTGAAGAAAAACCACCAAACGTACAGCCCGATATGCAGATGCAGAAACGATAAGGAATCTCTATTCTATACTGTACTATCCCATATCATCCAGCCCTATAAATCTATCATATCATATATCACATCAAATCAACGCTTCTCCCTAGCCCATACTGCATAAATCTACACCAGGCCCAACTCCATCGATCTACAAGCACTCACCTCCCAACCACTCACAAAAAGACCCTTAAATCCTCCCAATTCAGCCCTCCCCCACCCCTCCCTCTATCCGCTTTTACCACCCCCCACCCCCGTCCAGCGGTCTACGCCAGTCCACGCCAGTGCCCATCCACAAGGCTCATGCAGCACCTTCCATCTCATGATCCCGTTCCTCACCCAATCATCTCCCGCGCCCGTACTCGGTCGCGATTCTTCCATCTTGTGCTTTTTTTCAGCCTTACGCGGAGGCTCCGATGCGTGCTTAGGTTATTCATTTCATCTCAACAACGAAACGAAACGTTACGTCCGCCTTCACCTCCTCTCTGGCCCTCTGTGGCCCTCTCCGCTCACACAGTTCGCGCACTTGGGTGCGTGCGTCGGCGGTGAGTCAAGTCGCTGTGGGATGCATTGTATGTAAGGATACATACACACAACACAGCACAGCACAGCACGGACTCGATCGCCTGGCCTTTACGCGCAAATGGCATTGATTTCCTGCTGGCTCGTGTATCCGTTCCCCTCCCTTCCCGACCGACCGAGCATACTAGTCGCCGGTAAGTGGAGAGAGTTAAGTTAAGCTATCGATCTATCTAACGTGTGATGACAAAGGCGGAGCTTGTACAAGCTCGCCATTTCATCAATTTGATCCAAGACCCAAATCTAAATCTACAGTACACTTAAACAAATAGCCTAAAGCGCAGCACCCACCACCCAGCCAGTAGAAAAGCCGCAATCGTTCCTCGTTCTCCGTCCAATCAGCGCCCCCAGCTCCAAGCCCGCCCCTTCGGATTCTCGGACTAAGGCAAGCCAGGCTCGGCTCTGAGACATACCCCGAGTTGCCTATCTATCAATGACAGTTCACCGGTGGAGTGAGTGAGTGCCTTTCCCATGGGGGAAGGATCGAGTCTGAAGATCATCATACCATAGCGTACGTGATTTTGCGAATCGCAACATGAAATGAAATGAAGCCTCTGCTCGTACGAGCAGTGTTGGTTGCTTGCGTGTTTTCTTTTTAGTATATTCACGCACACACATACCTGCCGTTTTGTACGTATACGTAGAGCTTAACACGCCGATCTAAGGATGGATTTAGGTTTATATGCACGGGCGATCCCAGTCACGAACATCACCATCACCATCACCATTGCACAGCATACTTTGGGTTATTTCCGTCCTCCATCTATATCAGAACTCTGCTGTATACTATTAAAACGCAATCACATGAGTCTTGACACCACATTATCATCACGTACATGTAATTTATCTATCGCGGGAAATTGTATGGGGTAGCCTGGTCGACGATGCAACAAACCATCCACGAGCAAGTTCGAGGTCGAAATAACATACACACCTGCAGACGTAGGCCAGGCATATTTGAGCCCTAACTTTCGTATTTCGTCGTAGGGAGCTTGAACCATGCGATCCGAGGCAGGCAGAGCATCGGTGGAGAGACAGACAGACATGTTTGACGTGACCGTTCAGCCCTCGGTAATGCACTCTATGCTATGCGTGAACGGTACTTTCACTACCAGCTCGTTTCATCTCGGTGTCGTATGTCGCACTCTTGTATTCCAAATGCACCAGGCGACCAAGAGACGGTTTTGCTCTAGCTGCGGGTATCTACGTGACTCCGCCGACGTTCTCGAACGTTTTTTTTGGGCTTGCGTTGCTCGTAAGATTCCTTCGAATGGACATGGCGGGTAGATTTTGCTGGTACTCTTGTACGACCCGCCAGCCCAGGTAAGGTGAGAGAAGTAAACCAAAGGTAGGGGCCCGAGGAGCTAATCTGCTCAGCCCTGTTCGAATCCCGGCACTTTGTCACTGGGAATTTGTCCATCTACACTTATCTTCCAGCCAGCAAGAATAAGCAACCCATTGAGCCAGCAGCGGGGAATGTGGTGAGATCTTTAATTTCGCTTTTTCAGCGAGATTTCGGTTGGAGCTGACCCCATTTGACAAGCGTGCCACGGTTTCTTAGCACCTCTTGGAGCGGTGACCGGTGGCTGATAGTGGGTTTAGGATATGACCTAAGACTGGTGAAATAAGGAAATGACTGGATGCCAGAGTCCCGGGTTACACAGGTTAAAGGTGACAGGTGGTATTGGTAAATGTAGCAGGAAGATGTTCCGCATGTAAGAAATATCCTGGAAACCACGCGGGAAGTTGGACTAGAACCGTGGGGAGTGGAATAAGACTCCGATAGAACATGTCTGGAAGGCGAGATTGGATTATTTTTGGGGGTTTGGTCTTTTTGTGACTCCACCCTACTGAGGATGATAAATCACCAGGTCTGCGAATCTTCTAAAGTTAGGAACAGCAACATGAACGTCGGTTGCACTTCCCGCCCCCTAACTTTTTCGCTTTGGAATACTAATCCCCTGACATTTGGATCGTCTTGCTTTCGAACCAAGTGGCAGTTGGCGTTCTTAATTCTCCGAGTGGCATTGTGGCACTAATCATCGTATGCCTGTATGAAAGTGATAAGCAATACAGGCTTTTCCTACTCTGATAGGAGGATATGTTCAGGAACAGTCATCACTAGAATGGTAGAGATAGATTGCACTCGGCTCCTTCAAGACCCCAGTGACTCTAAATATGAAGAGACAAGCTATCTGCTGACTCTTGATTTGGCATGCTAGGTTTCAAGCTCGTACGGACAAGAAGGGGTGGTGCTTGGATGTATGTAGTGAAGATATTCATGCCAATAATGAGGAGAACAGAGCAGTAGCCGATCGTAACGGCTCGCAAAAAGCCGTAACTTAGCTTGAATACCCGAACTCCGTCTCGGGATAGCATGATGAAGGAAGGCAGCAATCTCGCCAAGTCAGTTGTGGGAGGTATAGCCGGAAATCCGTAAATGCGTAATTCCATAAGGTTAACGAAGGTGTCGATCAAAACAAGACAGATTACTCCTCACCGCAAACTACTGTGCGACAACAAACCAAACCCTGCTCGAGGTCGCCCCCAAACCATGGTAACTAGGTCCAAAATGTATCTCGTACAGTAGGCTGGAACGTAATTTGGTAGCATTGTGATGCCCGAGTAGGCCATTATTGAATGGTGTTGAAACATGAGTGGTCCAAGGTCCAACTTTTCGATCGCAGTATTACACGTCCCGACTTGACGAGCAGTACAATATTCCATATGCGGATGATTTGGCATAGAAGATGATAAGAGGGAAGTTTGCGACCGGGTAGGGCTGAGCGGTCAGTGGTGTCATGCGTTCTTCGGTCGCACCGGGATTGAGATTGTGCACTCTGCACTCTGCACAAGTTGATAATCGTGGATTTGTGTGTCGGAAGGTGTGGTACCCTCATGGTGTTCGGTGGGTGGTGGGTGCTCTGATATGCTTCACCGTCGTTGAATTACGACGTCGCTCGGTAAAGTGCGAAACTGCGGCTGCGATTGGACGAGAAGTGCATGACAGGGGAGGAGAAGCTCGATGCAGGCATAGTTCCTGCGGTGTGGACTTTGATTGACGGTGGAGGGATGTTATTGGGGTTGTGGGTTTTGGCTGTGTGATGGTGGTGTGGAGTTGGCCCAAGAAAAACATGGTGGCATGGTAGCATGGTAACCTTAGCATGCATTTGTATTTTTCCCTAGCACGCCGAGCCAACTTAACTTTCTTCTTTTCTTTTTTCCCATGAAGTATCCCGCGCTTCAGCCAATCGTCGTCGCCTGCACTGGACACTCCCAGGCACTTCGGTCATCGACAGATGCAATAATCCAAAATATGACAAAGCACGTGTGCTCCCAGGGCTGGGGGTTTAACATTAAGCCACCATGGGTAGGAACATCCTCTTTGGGCGTGCGGATTCATAGCTCGACAGTAGACGGCGATGTGAAAGCTGGGTGAAGAAATTATTGGCGCTCCACCGCACCATCAAACCATCGCAAAACTATTGCAAATTGGCTGTTGATTGCAGCAAAACTATGGGTACTTGGACGCCGCACGCATGTACAGCACCGTGGGAATTAATATGGCCAGTGACATGACATGCGATGAGTAATGAGGGATGAGTAATTACGAGTTGGTTCGAGTTTTTCCGGCGCTTCAAGGCCCTCGACCAGATATCGCGATATCCGCTGGGATTGTGGACTCAACATAGTGATAGCAATGTTAAATCCGTTTTGCATCGAACCTTGCTGCCATTAACCTACTTTCCAACACGAACATGGATTCTGGCACTCAGTCGTTGGCAGTCGTTGATCTGCACGGTAATAGGTTGTCACATATCTAGGTTTAGGAATTTTGAAGACGCAATTAAGCGGATTTACGTACGTACTACGGTACAGGTTAACCTTACGCCCGTTAACTCCAAACTCTGCTACTGCTGCTGCTGCCAGGCGCAGGCGCAGGCACCAGACAGGCACAGTCGTCCAACTAAACTATAGGCTCCTGCTTTTCATCTGATGCCGGCGAGCCTGATCTGGCTACGCTAGATGCAGATATCAGAAACTAGGTACGCACAACCCAAGCCCAAGCCCGTCGTCACGGATATATCCAGCTCGAAAGTTAGACCTAGTGTCGTTCGCGATGATACCATAATTAGTACCAGCATTGTGCGCCTATCCTGGATGTGTAGAAAAAACAATATCGCCGACCTTGAGTGTCTTATGATTGCCATTTGAATTAATCCTGTCTACTCTATCTGAAAAGGGGTGTCTGCCCAGGTGGTGTTTGGGGTGCTGGGCCCTTGGCTATTCACACCTACGACTATGGCATGGCATGGCATGGCATGGCTTTTGCCGATGAATGAGGTGCCAATCTATGGAGACGAGCTTCCCGAGCTCCCAATCCTTAATGAAAAGACGGAAACCCAGATTCCATGCTTGGTATGTACGTAGCTTCTTAGCATTACTTGGTAGAGGTGACATTGGGGTGGAGAAGGTCGTTTTTGTGATGCTTCTCGAACTATTAGATGACTTCTTATGTGCCTCAAACATAAACGAGACAAGAGACAAGGGAGCAGAGGCAGAAACCATGCCGTTCTTGATACCAATCGATCTGATTAATTGCCTTTGCACAGAGTAAGAGTAAGGTTATGATGCGCACGGCAACACGGGAGTTGTGCGATAGCACTCCGTTCGCTCTAGGGTCTAATCACCAACCCAAGAACGGTCTTCAGGCACCCCATTTGGGCGGACTGGCACCAATCAAGCAGCGCCATCTTCGCGTGACGAGATGCTTTCGATCAATCGTTGCACCTCGTACAGAGCATTTCCCATCCCATTTGTCTGTCCATTATTGATCGGCCTGGAGAATATAGGACACATGAGCAGAAAGACGGGATCGGGGATTGTTCGCAACACGACCAAGACGCAAAGAATACCGAAGATGGGGCAGCAGCACGCTCCAGTACGCGGCGCCAGCCAACAATTGGATTATGCTTGTTAGCACCAACCTCTCGCTTCGAAAAGCTTCATAGGGCTGCTTGTTTCGCTGCTGCTGCTGCTGCGTGCTGCTAGAGTGGGAGGGAGGGATAACTTTAGCATACAGAGGTCACAAATCCCCAAATCCGCGGGCCTAGCCCAGCTTTACTGCTATTACTGGACTGTGGGAGGTAGGTGGTGCGTGTGTCGGCGGGGGATTTCTATAATTACATCCATTTGCTCAAACCCAACGCAAGACTAACCAACCACCAACCATCGTACTGGACCTATCCTCAAATGGTGTACCCGTCAAGCCCGTATTTTGGTTGGTGCTGCTTTACGAGCCTTTTGGCGAATTTGGCGGATTTCTATTAATGGCCCTTAATTAGTGATGAATTTCCAATTTCCCTCTAGCCACCCGAGAAATAGTGGAATTCCGTCGCAAATGCGCCTCTCACCTGCAGGTGGATGAATGTACCCTATTTGGTTTGGACTCGGTGTCTGTGGCAGAATTAATGCCCCAGTATTGCACGGCGCACCTCCCGGCCGTTTTGATCAAAAGGGAGGGTCAGTGGCTTGCAAGGGGGAGGGGAACATGAACATGCTTGTGCAGGGTTCAGCACCAGGTTGTGTCTTCTAGGGTCTCGGACAGGGTTTGTCGTTTGTGTTGAAGCTGAGCAAAAGGGCGCCAGGATTCGGGGCCAAGTAGTTTTGGAAATCCGTATAGCTGCGTCAGTTGTGGTTGTCCCGCATTGGCATATATATGGACAATGTCCCCCTCCTGAGCAGTGAATATGACCTTGTTGTATCAGACACTCTAATCCTTCTGCAAGCCTTCCAAAACTTCAGACATCTCTCATAGACTTTCTATCAGTCCAAAGATACTACAGTCAAACACATTTCATCATGTCTCGACACAGCTACACATACTCGACGGCTACGACCGCAAGACATATGACCACCCACGGCACTAGCAGTGCCTTCAGCAGCTCTGCGAATCCGGATGAGGACTGGACCAAGATCTCCGACTTGGCCGAACGCAGAAGAATTCAAAACCGCATTGCTCAAAGAAACTACCGTAAGTGGATATGCCACACTCTCTTCATCTACTATCAGTCGCTGATTCTTTCCTACAGGCAAGAAGCTCAAGAGACGTCTTGAAGATCTTGAACGCCGAGCTGGTTCTTCTTCAGCCTCCCCACCTCAAGCTCATGCCGAGCTCCATCAACAACCAGATCGTAGCAATGAGACCCAGCAATACAGAAGGAGCCCAGAAAATGTGCAACGCCAAGTTTCTCCGCGCCTTCTACCTAGCCAATATACTCCACCAATGCAAAGCGATGACGAGATTATCTTCTCCCAAGGATTCGATCGTGATGGATCCCGCACACCACCTCTTTTCGCATACCACACATACCCAGCTCCAGAGGACGTTGTCTACCCACCATATCCTCATTCCCAGCCTTATCGTGCAGTCTCCAGCGGTGATCGATCAGAGGCATACGAGCACTACATGGCTCCAGTTCCAGTGACACTACCTTCCATGATGCACTTCAACGACGCCATCAAGCGAGAAACCGAAGACACAATGAGCCCGTATAACATGACCTACCAAGGACTGCCAGCCATCGATATTCATTCACACCACGGTTATGATGACCCTCATGTAAGGAACCCTCAAGTTTCGAAGCCACTTGCAATGGGTCCTAACAGATATCTGCAGACCCCACCACTTTCGCACTCTTACGAGCACTCCACAACCTGTTCTGAATCCGGATACCAATACCCAACAACGCCTTTATCAATGCCTCCGTCGCCCCGCATGATGACACATATATGAGGAGAGCACCAGAGGCTTTAACGAGGGATATGGGATATTTGGGCTTTGGAAGGCAGGAAACGAAGAGTTCGAAGTGCTCGACACTCGCTTTAGACGGCAGTCACGGATATGATCAGGGAAATGGGCATCGCAAGGAGGAAATTTTGGGGGAGTTTGCGGTGTACGGGAGTTATGAAATTCCGCTTCACATGGCTCGTAGAAATGAGGAACGATCCTAATGTATATACCCAGTACGATTAGTGTTTCATCCGTTCATTATTCTTGTATTCAAAAATTGAAAGAAAAAACTTCACTGTTACTTTACACTCTCCGAGTTTCCCTTGATACCGTAGTGAAATGACCATGATCGCATGCTTGCTCGGATGGATATTTCCCGTACCCTTCCCGGTCTGCTCACCCAAATTTCCCGGTCATCCTCCTCAATACGAGCCAAAGGTCTTCGGAGCCAACAGACCCGGAACGGTAGAGTGATGAAATGAATCCCCGATTTAATTCTTGCCACTTTATGTAAAACAATATCTTTGCAATTGAATCTCCACTTAGGAATCCTATGAGCGGTTATCGCATTTCCCTATTGGCAATTGAAGGTCGAGCCATCGGTCTTGTGAAGTGAACGGATCCTCGCGCAACTAGTGGGCTATCATCCCACTCTTTCAGCCCTATCCGTTGAAAAGGGGCTAGGTCGGTACAGTGGCCGAATGCTTGATATTCTGCTGCAAGTTGGCCGGTCCGGCAGAGGAAGTTGTTGGTGCTCATCGCGTTGGTTTTGTGTTGGTGTTGGTGTTGGTGTTGGTGCTGGGTTGGTGCAAGCATTATAGAAAAGTCACTAGGTGAAAAAGGGTCTGAGTCTGAATCTTAGCACCCCACATTCTCGCTTGCAGTCAACGCATAGACCAATGTCAGGTCATATCATATCGTTCCAACTTCACTACGAGACTATCACGCACGGTATATACGCGCTTGTAAGCTTGAAATTCCGACATTTTGGACCGTCCGTCTTCTAGGGCACATCACAGCAACATCAGAAGGTCATTGGATCATCTGTACGACCTTGTCTTGGCAGTTCTGAGTGATAGCTGTTGGTGTTCTTGCTCGTACCCCACAGCATACGCCGAAACACGCCCATCTGACCTCGACGACACCACCCCACCCTACACGGCCACCGAGTCTGACGTTGCGTGCTCCGGTATCTGGGCCGCCCGTGCTTCCTGTCAGCTTGAGAACGACGTCTGGGCATCTAATAATGGATCGGGACGGCGAATTGTCATCACTCCCTCTCTTCGGTGGGACTCAGTAAGTATCCAACTACCCCAAGGAGCATGGCCAGGCCGAGCGTTATTAATACATATTAAGACCATGGTCACCAGATGATTGGACCTCGAGTGATGATCGAGTGAGAGGTGGAGCATCACAATCCTTCCTCGATTGCTCGGTATCCTCTTCCATTGCCACTTTCAGAGGTACCCTTGACATACAGACATTAGGCGGGGCCGGATTTGCTTCGCAGAGAACGAGCGTAGACCGTACCGTAAGTGTGACCGTGGCCACTAGTTTTTGAGATCTATATTCATTCAAGCGCCCAAGAGGAAGCCGCTCGAGCGTCTGAAACGCTTCCCGTCCCATACTCTATGCTAGTCAGATACGATGCTATTCACTATTAAGCGCGTGCCAATGAATGCATACTATAAGGCTGTCGGAGAATATTATTATCCATGGAAATAGATACACGCTGGGGTAGTCCCCATGTTGGTAATCTCGCAAGCGCTTACATTCCGGTCTGATGGTCCCTTCATGCGTCGAGCCATACATCATGCTGTACTCTCTTTCATGTCCACCGATGAGAACCTGGGACTAACGTGGTAACTCTCAGTGGGATCTTTCACGCTTTGATGGAATTCAACTCGATATACAAGCAATCGACGAAAAGACATACACTTTCATTATCAAGGACGAATTGTTACCAAGAAGCCCAAATGGCAGGGAACAAAGCACGATCAGCTGGGAATACGACTTCAAAGGTCCCGCAGATCACGGTAAAATTTTCGTGAGGTGGGACGATCTGAAGCCTACATACAGAGGACGGGAGAAGAAAGATGCAGAACCTTTGGATCTGAAAAACATCAAGAGATTCAGCATTATGATGCGAAGGTGAGGCTCTCAATCTCAGGCTTGGCGCATTTACTGACAATCCTAGCTTCTTTGGAACCCAGGAAGGGGATTTTTCCTTATCTATGCACTCAATATCTGCGGCAATGGATGAAAGTGTGAAGAAAGTCGATACTCGCTATCGGGATGATCCCGACGAGAAGGGTCACGATGAGCCCAGTCCTTGGGAGAATAGGGAGGCCCCAAGGACACGGCAAGGCTGGCTGGCTTGGATATTCGGGCCATGCACTGTATCATAAAGATTGAGGGATCGGTACCTACATGACCCACCTCCAGAATGGCCGCTGCGGTAACTCTACACACCATCATACATCGACCCCAGCTTCTGTTCTCAATGGCGTAAATACTACTGAAACACAATGGCACAATTTGGTAAATGATCGCTGAAGTTAGCTCACCGCGTGAACTCAGGCTTTCACGGAATTTCAACTTTGTCCTAGCTTCGCGCCAATCTCTGCAAGTGGCTTCTGTGGGATTGTGTGCTATGGGTATAACGGCAGAAAGCTATCGCTCTTCAATTCTTCAGCCTTCAATGCCGCTCTCTGTGGAATCATCTGAGACATTCACCTCGGTCCGAATCTTCCCCAATTCAGTCATGCCCACAAGAATATTCCTTCCGTACCACGACCTAAGGAATGGCCCTCAAATGAGGGGGCGGCATCCAATCGACGATGAATAGCCACATGTTTTTGATACAGTTGCCAAGCCCGTCGCAAATCGTCAATCAAATCCCTCTATCATGCTTGCTTCATGGACCACGTAAAACCCATGCGGTAGGGTGGTATTCTCCCCCCTTGACCTGTAAGCATCGCATTGAGTTCGCCCGACTATATCGACAACCCCAACAACTACTCTCTTCTCGAAGATTGAGGTTGCAGCACATCATTACATCGCATACGGCACACTTGAATTGAGATCTGACCTCCTACCTGTTCTGTGAATTTCTTCAATCCTCCGGCCCCAACCTCCAATAACAGTTTCCCACGAGCCATGCCAGGCCCCCTGGTCGCACTTTGCGCCATCCCTGCACCCTCGTGCTCTACGCCGCAATACCACCTCCCTTTCAGTGAGTCGCATCACTAGCCCCTGCGAGCTGAAGATTTCACCCAAACATTCCACGTTTTTTCCTCCCCCCAGCCAAAGACCAAGAACATTCACACCTTCCTTTTCGCGCGCAATGCAGACGCACCGAGCTATGCTTTTATTGCCTTGAAACCACGAGCTTATCTCGTTTCGTTTCGTTTCGTATTTCTGCAATCGCCGTTCTCAGCTCCGCCGCCCTTCCTTCCCGTCGTCCTCGCTTTAGCTTTGGGGTTCGCGAGATAGGGGAGTCGCTCGTCTGCCCCGAATAACCGGCGATTCCCCAGGCGGGGGCGGCGGCCACAGGATTGGAGCGGTACGGTACGAGGACTCAAAACAATGGCGCATAGCCTCAATTTGCGGTGCAAAGCGCATTTACAATAATTTGACCTGGTATTGTCAATCAATTGACAAGTATCGTATCTCGTACGAGGCGGTCTCTATGCGTTGGATAGTCTCTAGGCAGACAGAGAGAGAAGGCAGAATTGCAGTAGCTGTGCCTCACATGCAGAATGTATGTTGTTACATAACACCATTGTCCTGTCACAGGTGATTCATAGGTTGATGTGCATCTCGTTCAGCTATTTACGGCATTCCCTTCTCTTGTATCCACAGCACAGCATTACCCGGACTAGTGCACCGGTACCCCATCACCCCATCGCGAATGACAGAATTTTATCTGCAACGACGCACAAGTCTGTGGTTATTTATATCTTCGCCATCTCCTCATCCGACGTGACCAACGTCAAGGCTGCTTCTGCCGACGACCAAATATCGCGCAAAGCTTGCCTAATGAGGATGTTTTCAATCACCATGCACACTTTATAATCCGTCTACTTGTACATACATAAATTAAATTTACCTAACTTACCTACTGTGCCTTATCACTTGCTTGTGTGATTCGTTTCCCTTGCACATACACATCCTCTTCGCTCTCGCATTCACACACACCTCGACAAATTATGCTTAATCGAGATGTTGCTGCGATATACGAAGTGCATAGCACACCACGTTATTCTCCTCCGCCCCCTCCTCGCACGCAGCCAATCAGCACGCGATTCACGCAGAGACACCACTTTCCTAGAACAAGTATCCCAGAAGGGAAATATTCTAGAATGGATCCGCAGCATCGATACTGTAGGGCTTGATGACAGAACGCGTGCCTGCGTTGCAACGAGGTGAGACGGGTGATATCGACGTCGCCTTACCGCTCATCTCATTCAGGTACGTCTTACCTCACCTTACGCATGGTAATCAATCAGTGATTACTCTTGTAAGGTAAGTTGGGAGAGAAACCATCGTCGCACACTTGCGTGCATGTACGAGATCCATCCTCGATCGATGGGTGGTAGGGTTTGGGCTTGCGTCCTACGTCGTACTGCGCTGCGCTCCGCTGTTACAGTGCACTAACCATCGATTGTTCTCGACGAGGATGCCAACTTCAGCCAATCTCGCGTTCTCCGTTAACCTTACTTCTTGGTGGACCGTTGTTCATGTGCGATACATCATCTCATGTCGTGGGCCAAGTGTTAGCGCACAAGATGCACTTGGCGTGCAGTTTCGACATTGAATGTTAAGGTTACGGAGTTGCAAAATTCGATTCTGCTTGCCCGAGAAATCCGGACGTAAAGCAAGCAAGATACTTACGATAGATACCGGCTCGTATGCTTCCTCTTCCGCTCTGAAGGTTTGACACTTGATCGTCTGCAATCCCCCCTTTCAGATCTCTGAAAAGCCATAGCCATAAACCCCAAGACGGATAAATAGATACACTACTTCTGTAGTCAAAAAGCCATGTACACAATTGACATACAGAAAACACAAACGAAACAGCCCATCACACAAGCCCGCCTCCAAATCGTTCCCCAAGATTGCGCGATCTGCCCATCACTATCACCATCACCTCGTAAAATTCCCAAAACATTTCCAGCCCCGCTGTCCTACCTACTGCGGCCCCCAAAATAAATTAATCGCACCTGTACCTGTCTACAGTATCGCCGCCAAGAACGAGGCAGTGTCAAGCCTCCATCTGTTTAATTCTATCATCACCAGCTTTCCTCTGTCGACTTTCGGACTCGTTTTGTCTTGCCATTTTATCATGATATTTTGATGGACAATCAATTGAATAAAAAAAAATAAAAAAATAAAGATCTGACGTCAATTCAAGCTGTGCATACATACATACATACATCCCTAACCCAGTCCTCTGCGTCCTTTCCTATCCTATCTATTCCTCCCTACCTGCCCTACAGCTGTACCCAAAAACACAGAAAAACATGTCGTCGTTACATCGCGGCTATCTTTTCCCCCCATGGCTTGCATACATGCATACCTTCTCCCAAAAAGCTCCACCGCTTTGCGTCCCCTTCCTTTCCCTGAGTTCTATTTTTTGGTTCTTTGCTTGCTTGTTTTCGCATTCGTGTGTTCAGAACTGCGTCTCGTCTCCGAGAATCATGAATACCGCAGCGCAGCGCTAGTGAAGCATAATCCTTCCTGTCTGTTCGCTGGTACCCTACATCCTTCGAAGATATGTTCATCCGATATAGTCTCCGACACGAGACGAGACGAGATGATGCGAAACTAGAGCAAGCAAGCATCCGCATCAGATGAAGGTCCCCGAGACAGGATCAAACACGATGGATGGCATGGGATAAGTCTCGATATACTACTGTAGATCTCCTTCCCCATCGTCCATCATATCCTAGCTTCCTCGAATAAACGAAGGGACGAAGGAATCCTTATCCGTCCCGTTCACACCCCCTCTGTACATATGTACCACCGACCCGACCTGAACTCAACCCCATCCCATCCCATCACAAGATCAAGAACCACCAACCCCCCACAGCCCGAAGCGAGGGTTATTAATCACAGCTAAGTCTTTTCTTAGCTCGCATCTACTGGAGACGAAGGGAAAAGCAGCAAGTTGCTATTTTCGCTCTTGTGCGCAGTGCGCTGGATTGTGTTTGTGTGTATGTGCTTGGGAAGTGCAAGTGAGACTACCTTGATGGATAGGTGTGCTGTGCTGTGTCGTGTTGTTGAACTATCCTATCCGTCTAGCGACGAAAGGGAAGAGAAGGATCAGGAGGGAGGAACATACGGTTCTTAATGGACGAACAGATCGCTTTCGGCCAGTGTCGAACTCTTGATTTTTCGTCTAGTCGGGGCGATGATTCTTCCTTGGTTGATGGTTCGTGCCTTGAGTCTGTTCCTGTCTGTTTGATCACCGACGAGGGTAATATTTTCCATAGCCGTATGGGAGTATCGGGAAGACGTGTAGGGGATTTCTGATAGATCTATAATATCTACGAGGGAGCTATATAGTCCCGTATAGCTCTATTGTAGGATTTTTGAGCCTGAATTCCTACTAAGAGTGGGCTAACATAGCTGCCTACGAAGTACGGGAGATATAATGGCGCCGGTAGGGCTTTAATGCCATGGATAATTGCTTCTTTTTGCCTAAAACATGATGCCGATATGCCTTTCATGGCGTTAACAGCAGTAGCATAGACCGTCGTATGAGTATCAGAGTATGACGGTATTGGTAGCGGCATAGATGGCGGTGATGACGGCAGCATAGCTTGCAACCACTCTTATTGTAAGGTGGTCTTGCGATAGGTCTATGGAATATCCCATGAAGCTATAACTATTCCCATAAACTTATCGAAAAATAGTTCCCTCGGAAGTACCCGTTCACGCCCGTCGATGTTCGACACAACCGCGGAGACCCGAGACTTCCGCCTCAATACGCTCCTCGAGCCTCATTAAGCTTAAATTATTAGCAGTAGTAACCGGAAACTCCATCCATACTCATCCCTGAATACACTTTCGCCTTGAAATATTTGGGCCGTTTGGCTGCCAAAGCCGAGACTTCCGCTCTTGGTTTGTTCCTCTAGAACCATTGAACTTAGACTCATGGAGAGGAGCGACTGGAAGTTTCATCTATACTCATCAATAGATCCAGTTGTGTCTTGAATATTTGGCTAATGGGCTAATAGCTATCAAAACCGAGGCTTCGGCTCTCAATTCGTGTCTCCAGCACCTTTGGTAGCAGCAGGTGAAAATTCCAACTTTGTTCATTCCTGTATCAACTTGTATCCTGAAAGGTTCAGCTGTCAAACCGAAGCTTCCGCTCTTGGCCCATTCCTCCGACACCATTGAGCTCAGAATTGTTGATAGCAGCAATTGGAAATTCCATATATGCTCATGGTTGAATCATGTCGTGTCTTGAAAATTTAGAATAAACACTGTTCCAGGAGATCTTTCACGATCACCTAGTTACGAAAGTACCTAGTTGGGTTGGAAAGTTGCTTTGCGGCGTCTGCATACTCTCGGGAACGGGAATTGCATACCACGAGGATAGAGGACATCGAAAAGGTTCTTGAAAATGTGTTAATGCGCTCTAGAATCTCTGAGTGACTGACATCTCCCATAGACGTGTTCAACAACGGAGAAAGCATGTAGCGAAGGTTTGATGATTGATTATTTCTTTACCCTAGCTAGCTTGTACATATAGTACTGGCCATGAGGGGGGCTCAATTTTAGATACATCAAGGGAAACCTCTCCGGACAAAAACCCCCAAGTACCCTTCTTGCTCTCGATCCATCCTCTGTTTTTGGTGCACACCCTGCTCTGTAAGACATTGCCTAGTTCACTTTCTGCTTTTTCTCCCAGCTCTCTTTTTCCTAGCTCTCAACCTCTCCTCTCGACCATTTGAAATGCCGGCCAGCATTACCTATTTGGAGAACCGCTGGTAAGCGGGTATTTGACTACTATAATTTTATATGGATAGAAGTGATTCTCCATACCCTCTAATCACTTCCTAGAGAGAAGAACGTGCTTATTTTTGAGCTGTGGGAAGCAAGGCCACAGGGTGGAGCCAGGGTGAGCAGTCCTGGTTGAGGAGTTAGAGATTCGAACTCTACCACAGCCTGCTTCCTACTCCGCTAGTATTCGGACCCCCACCCGTCTACTAGTTAACCGAAGTGAGGCTTATGTACCCAAGTGCGCCCGCCAACACACCTACCCCCCGTAGCGAAGGTTTAGTGGCTATGTTTGCATGCTCTCGACAACGAGGAGAGCATACGACGAGGATACAGGATACTGGGAAGTTTCCTTGAATATGTCTGCATGCTCTCGGGAATGGAGAAAGCATCCCGCAAAAGTTCAGGGACCATTTTTGCACGCTCTCGACGATGGAGAAAACAAACTGCGAGGACACATGGACGAGAAGAGTTTTTTGAGCATGTTGGTATGCTGTCGTTACTAAAGCATTTGGGCAGGAAGAATACAAGAGATCGCCTTTCGCTCCTAAACTCGTTTTCAGTTATTGATGCTCGGAGTCCGTCCTCATTCCGATGGCCCTTTGTCCCGGGAACCTCGGTCTTGACGCTGTTGACCGAAATACCGCACTCACTCGTTCATTTGTCTTGATCATTCTTTAGCCATGTTGACATGCAACTAACTACAGTGTCGATACTTGGCAAGTGTTTGCCATTCGATAGTTCTCCAATCCACAAGAATCGCAAAAAGGATCCTTAGCTAAGTTGTCCGCTCCGGTACAGAAAGAATAGGCTGGAAACGATACCCAAAAGATAACTGAACAAGAAAACTTTACAATGTCTTAGAGTCTTGAGGAGATTCGTATAAAAGCGGTGATCACCTACAAGGTGATATCCCAATCCGCTTGTTTTTTCAGCTCAGGAGAGAGGTTGTCGTCAGCCCTTCCTCACGGACCTTCAACTTCTCCACGAGCTAGGCTCATTCATAACAAGTCACTAGCACTACTGTCATGCTAGCAGCAAAAGACCGACTTGTCTTCCTTTCAACCGCATTTCTTCTACTGTAAAACGCGCTCGGCGGAGCTTAACCTTATCTCCGCATTCTAAGAATCCCGCTTCGTTTCTTGGTCCGGGGGTGTGTCAGACCATTTAGTTATGGTTTCATTCTGGACGGAATTGGTTCCACGTGGGAATAGGAGAATAGTGTGAACTGCCGATGTGTGTATATGAGCATGTACGAGGCTCGAGTCATTACTTGTCTTGCTTTTGTTATTCATCTTTTTGTGTGAGATTGTTATGAGGTGAAGTCTATAGATTTCCAGTGGAAATAGAAAGTAGAAAGCAGAGAGTAGAAAGTATATGTTCTGCGATGAATAAACTTTGAAATTCTCACATCTTAGGTCTAGGAATCTGCAGTGTTTATCTTTGAGATCCCTCGAAGTCCTTCACCGGTAGTTAGGATCGCCACCATTAAGGAGCGCATTCTGTTAACTTTCACCATAGTTAACACTTCTAGATTCCTTCAAACCGTGGATTTTTATTCCGTTTTTCCATTTCCTCAACAATAATGTGGGGCCTTAGTCGCATGTCATTCATTCATTCTCCACGGCTTTTACCCCGCGTTTTGAGTCGGGTCGTGCCTCGCCTCGCAACTCTCCCCCCAAACTCAAGAGCTAAGCTTTGAATCCGCGGGAATATATCTACTTAGGGCTTAGCTTGACGCACGGAATTGCCACTCAGGATGCGTTTTGAGAGGAGATCTTGCATAATTCTTACAAGTGTGCTATGTCATGTCAAGATGGCCGAGGCATGATGAACACAGAATAAGTTCTGGACTCCAGGGTACATTGGGGCGGTGCTGTTGGTTTGATGATCTTGGTTCGTTCGTTCGTTCGTTTAGGTATTCCCTTGTGTCATCAATCTCTCCTACGGTATCCAACGTGTCATTCTCTTTATCGACACCTATGTATGTACCCCCGTTACAGAACACAACACCGAGTCACCGCTACAATTGTGTCTCCAAACGTCTCCTCAGATATCCTCCTGTCGTATCCGGTAGCATATCCGAACGCCAGAAAGACCCTCCCCCACAAGAAATGTGTAAGCCATAATCGTCTCACTCTCACAGAGCAAGGGTGGAGATAAAGCTTGTTGCATGATGGCGCATTCCCATGGACTGTATTGGTGTAATAGTTACAAGTAGCATCATATTTTCTGTCGCCCGTGACCAATAGCGAAAGCATGGCTTGTACCTAGTTCCTGGATACTGGTCGAAAAAAGCTAGGTGGAAAGGAAAGTTTTCCCCGGATTTGGGATTTACAACGCGGAAATGGAGAAGTGACTATTATGTTGGGGAGTTTGAGCGGGGCGCTCGGGTCTGTGTAACGGCATTTTCAATCGTATTCTGTTGAAAGGACGGGATGCGAACGGTGTTTTGTACTGTGTTGGATTGGACTGGATTGAACTGGACTGAACTGGACTGGATTGGATGGAATTGGATTTGAGCTAGATGGAGAACATGGAGTAGGCATGGAGGGATAGTAAGGTAGAAGCTCATTGGAGCCAATATATATGTATGTTGCTGATCCTTCGTTCTGATAAGTTTCGATTCCCCTTCCAGAGAAGAGTTCCTCGTGGTGGTATCGGTTTAGTATTGATTACACTCATCGACCCCCATCTCATATTATCTCCACCGAAGCAGATCTCACTCTACGTACGGAATTCCTCTACCTACAGTACCAATATCACGGATCTGTTTCTATTCCACCTTGGAGCAATCGCATTGCCGCCTACGTCAATTATATTACTGCATACCTCAATTCCGAATCTACCTCTAGACAGCATATCACTCTCCTAGAGTTTCCACAGAGGAGCTCAAGATGTCTCACTCCACCTCAGACGATAACATCCACCGTGATCACGAAAAACCCTTCGTGCAACACATCTCAGGAACTCAGGACCTCTCCCGTCAGATCACACTTCAATTGAATGCAGATCAATATGAAAGGCTATTCTTCCAACCTAATTCTGCAAAAGGAGATCTTTCAAGACGTTTAGGTATGTCCTTTCTCCCGTACTCTATCCTCAGCTATCAGTCTGCTCCTACAGTAGTTATCTCCAAGGATTCAGCGGAGCGTCACCCCAGTACGGACGGAGCAACTATCATAAAGTGATGAAAAATGCTCCGCTGGATCTGGGAATCCATTACCGTGGATGCTGACCATCTCCATCCTATACCCAATGCTCCTTCTCTCCCATGCTCTCAGAATCCGCAACTAAACCCCCTCCCTTACAGGAAACCCAACTCTCCTCGGACTCCTCGGCTTCCTCATCCCTTTCAGCAGTACTGTCTTCTCCCTCCTCCAATTCCAAGGCTCCTCCCCCAACTCCCTCACGTCTCTATGCGGAACCTTCTACATGTTCGGCGGCCCCGCCATGATCCTCGCCGGAATATGCGAGTTCATCCTCGGTAACTCCTTCCCATTTGCCGTATTTGTGATCTTCGGTTCGCACTGGCTGTACCTTGGATTACTTAATGATCCTATGCATAACGTCGCTGGTTCGTATGCTACGACGGTTGCGGGGGTCGCAGTGCCGGGTGCTTTGAGCCAGGAGTATAATTCTGGGCAGGGTAACTACTCGGTGGTGATGGCGTTGATTTGCTTTATCTTTTTGCTCGGGAGTTTGAGGACAAACGTTCCGTTCGTAATTGTGTTCTTTACGTTGGTGTTTGTGTTTAGTTTCCTGGCGGCGGGTTATTATCATCTTGGATGGTATCCGACGACGGAGGGGTTGGACAGAGCGACATACTTCTTTAAGATCGCGGGTGGGTTTGGGTTTGTGACGATTATTATGGGATGGTGAGTTTCTTCTTTGTTTCTTTGCGCTTCTCGTATTATCTCGTTGGAGCGTTGAACTTCAGATCATCCGAGAGTGGAGGGATGAGAATGGGAGATGTTTCTGGGACCAAGGCCCTTAAACCCCTTTGGCTCGCTTCGCTCTCACCTTGTCTTACCCTCTATTCCCCGCTTACCCTCCACGCGTTCATGTCCTTCCTATCTACATCTTATCCCCTCCCTAAAACCATCCATTCAACTCTGTCATCAAAGTATCCGCACAACAACTGACCATATCAACCAGGTACCTCGCAATAATCACCTCCTGCGCAAGCACCGGTGTCCCATGTCCCCTCCCAGTATTCGATCTCAGCACCAAAGTCTTCGCCCGAGACCGAGAAGGCGCCAAATCGGAGCATGCGGGTGCCGTGCAGAGGGATGCTTTGTGATTTATTTTCTAGCATGAAGACATGCAACGAACTGGGAGGTGGAAATGGGTATGGTCTCCTGTATGATATAAATGTGGATTAATCACAGCCAAGTGGATACATATCAATGTATCTCGGCTGAAGCATGGGCAATGAGAGATGAAGAGAGGATTTTCATGGGAGTTGGCGGCCTGTTCTGACTATATCATGCGTAGTTGAGTTGGATGGTTGGATTATATATATTCACAAAAACAAAGTCATGTCGGAGGGTTTAATGTATATCAGGAATAATTATCTTCCTCTACTCTTACGCATGTTGCAGTGCACAGGAGGAAATATTGGCTCAGCATTGTTAATACAGCTAACAACCAAAAAGTAAACAGAAGATGGAGAGCTTTTCAGCAACTTCTATGATCCCCACGAAATACCATACAGAGCTCTCCTAATGCAATCCCGGATTCCAGTCGTCCGTGTGTCTTCTTCGTGAGCTTAAGATAACCTCACCTCCACCAACAATGACTGAGTTTCACGTACAGAAATATGTTCCAATGGCCTTGAGCAAGCTTAGACTAATGCGATGGACTAATCTATACTATATTAACGCTACTAAGACTTCACACGCTAACAAATCTACTTAAAAAATGAACTAATCCTTATGTCCAGGCTCAAATGCCTCGCCTAAGATACCTTCGGCATACCGGTAAACATTCCTCCCCCTTTTCGGCTGTCTTTCCGAACTACGCCTCCTACTATGGCAGCGCCCCCTCAACAATATCAATACCCAAATGGCCCTTCGCCTCCTCGGTATAATTCTCCACATACCTAACTCCATACTGCATCATCCAATTATCTATCCAAAATTAGCCCTTATCTCCTAATCAAGTCCCCCACGGAACCCCTCCAAAATAGCCAACATAGAGAAAGTTTTGGAAAACTAACCATAAGTAGTAGCCGGCTTACTCCTAGCAAACCCACAAGCCCACTTCCCAAAACTCGCACCCAAATCCAACCTCGGAAACGCATCCCCAACCCTATAAAACTCCTCCCAAGTCAACGTCCCACTCAAATCACTCAATGGGCCCTGGAAATCCGCAAATATCCCCGTAGCCGTGAAATTCACCACCGGTTCCTTATACGGAAAAAACGTCGGAGTAGTATGCAAGGCAATAGTATCCCAAACCAGCTGAATCCGATGTTCGTCCCAGTGGTCGTGCTGCGCAGTGCCGTTTTGGATGGCGGAGTGGATGAACTGGCGGGCGGCGATGGCGCCATCCACTTCGAATCGCTTGTCGGGGGAGATGAGGGCGCCGGTGTTGTCAAGGCCGAGGTCGTGGAGTAGGGCGGCGATGGCGTGTGTTTCGGGGTCGATGGTTTGGGTTAGGAGGGGGTTGTGGGAGATGATTAGAGAGCCGAAGAGCCAGGATCGCATTACGTGGTTGTAGGTTACTTCATCGTTGTGGGCGCGTGCATAGGATTGAGCGGCACGCACGAGGGGTGTGTCAGGGACGGTGACGCCTGCGATGACGGTGGTAGGAATGTTGGTTTTGTTCGATGTTGATGTTGATGGGTTTGGCCCATATGGCTTGGCATTTGTGGATGTTAGGAGGAGAGCCACGATGGTGAGGGATTGAAGTAGTTGCATCTTGGATGATTGTGTTGCACGTGTCTAATGATGGTTGTGGATGAGTGTGAGGTTGGAGATGGGGAAAGGACAATCACTCGTCTTCTTTAAATACTCTTCCTTCATCGTTACACCACAAGTAGCTCTCCATATTATCACCATTGGTTAAAAATCTCGTTGCATACAACATCGCGCAAGAAGCTGGATTGATATCCGGGCAGGAAGGAAAGGCCGCGGGAATATGAACGCCAACGTCTACATTAAGTCGCTTCTGCAGCCGGATTAGTAACACTGGCGACATGAATAATGGGTTGGAGAGTTCGTTTCCTTTGCCCTTGTCGAATAATGTGACGCCGGATATACATTTCTATGATGTCTTTCTCCGTCCGGATGTACGTTGTAAACGTGCTCATAAGCGCACGAAGTTCGGGATAATCGGTGTGGTGGATTGATAATATGCTGAGATCATCTGTAAAATTCGTATGTCAGACGTGATGTCAAAAATTAATTCTATACTATGCATTCAACGAACATTTGGAATACATTCGGGCCCAATCTTTGATGTGGTCTGATGTCCGCTAATATCTCGAGCAATAATAAAAACGTGCAAGTTGGCAAAGAAAAAGCTCTCAGTTTCAATCCACTGGCACGCGACCTCCTGCTCAAGTTCCTGCAAGGGTTGTGCTCAGGTCATTCAGTCTAATCATCTTGTCTAGGAGGAAGTCATTCCGGCGGCCATCATCGTCAGTGCCTGGCAATGAACCGGGCCAATACTGGAGGCATTCTCGCACGATCTCTGCGTATGGAAGAGCTACTTCACGATTCAGGTTGTCGACCTGCTGCGACACCCATCGTTTAGTATCAGCAGTGAGCTGCTGGGTGTTCCATACGGTGCAACATCCGATCTGTATCAATAGATATACAAATTCCAACATAAGGTCGGTATTCGTCGATGATTTTCCACCCACGATAGTTTTTGATTTTTCTCCAAGACCTTATAACAAATACGGCCGTGATATTAAACCATCCTCTCCTGTCCAATCCACACTCTCCTCCTTCACGGCGAAGTAGAGTAATGAATCAAGCGTAATAGTAAGGAGACCAGAGCCTATTCGGGAAAGATAGAGATAGGATACTGAAACCAGTTTCGCAAGCCCTACTCAGTCAAGTGAGGTAAGTTTCTGGGACGCCTCTGGCCCCTTAATGAAGTCGGTTAGCGCGCCTGGACAAGTCCATTTATTCGTACAATCTTTGAACAAGCGGTGGAAATCTCGGGAAAATGCATGCTTGGCCATAACACCAAGCTCAGAAAAGGTATTCTTTGGAGAAAGTTACTCACTTTCGTATATAAGGTTGAAGTTCTTGATAAGTTCATCTTCTGCCGTCAGGTATCTGGAGGCTATTTGGGAGGTCGCTGATTGGCGAGTTCGTATAACGATAAGCTTCTGGGTACTGGTCTCATCTCGGCGCTGCAGCCCCTGTATGTTGAAGAAATAGTAGTTAGCGGAGTCAGATCGGTATTTATATGGCAAATGCCCTTCTCTGAACAGTTTTCCAGCTTGGTCATAATCCAATGTGAGCTGGATAGCAAATGAGAATGTTTCTGAACCAGAATTAACATTGTGTAAAGCTTGGTGAAATCTCTGGGGGGCCTTTTGAGAGCTGGAAATTGTTATTTTTAGGTTGTCCATCTCTTCTTGGGACTTCTTGGTCATTTGAGAACCACTTAAGTAAGGTTTCAGCTGTGTCAGTGTGTCGAGAGTTCGGTTGAGTTGTCTGAGTTTCTTGATATATGCCCATAATTTTTCGCGGTCCTGTCGTGCCCACTTTACTTTATGCAGAAACTCCGTAGTTTCATGAGCTGTCGCTGTGGAGTCGGTTGAGCGGTTGTGCTCTATTAATTGCTCTACGACAACTCCTGCTTGATTTCTTGGGAGCTGCTGTGCCGGCGCAGGGGTTTTGCACTTTAATCCCCAGCGACTGGCTGCGTAGTGGTGGAACTATCGTCAGGCTGAAAGCTTGATTTGAGCATGCCTTTCAAGAATTGGGCAATGTTCGAATCCTTCGTTTCTGAGTCGACGGCATGGCTTCCTAATTAGTAGACGTTTCGCCGATTGTGCTGATTGGTGAAATAGGAGATGCCAGTGATTTCTTCTTGCTAGAGCTATCGATGATTGTGGATGGAGCACTGCTCAGTGTACTTTCCTCGGTACGATTCTGATCATGATTCATAGGTCTCTCTTTGCGCAGCTTGTTTCGGTCTGCAAATGAAAACCAGTGAAAATGTTGAATTGCGAAAACCTCCGAGGCGCGGCAGGCAGACCTACGGTGAGGATAGTCGAGAAGTATTTTGTCTCGATCCTCGAAAATTGCCTTGATATCTTCAAGAACTTCATGTATTACTCTTGTTCTAGAATGTGCCTTGTCGTTTGGGTCGATTCCAGTCTCAAGCTGAAGCAGATGTCGATGGCCTATATGCTCAAGAATAATGAACTGCGCGTCCAGTTGGTGTCTGCGAGTGTGATTTTCATAGACATTAGTAACGAATACTGAAGCTTTAAATTAACATGTTGATTATATCTGATTGACATCTAATGGCCAACCAAAGACCCAAACATAGTGTTAAATCTGTCCCCAACCGGTTTAGCATTGTCAACAATATGTCGCATCTCCTTCATCTCCTCTTCGGTAAACTCGATATCCCTGGATGCCCAATTCTCCTCTAGTCTCTTGGCCTTGGTGGTGCCTGGAATAGCGATCATACCCTGAGCTGCAACCCAAGCAAGCGCGACCTGCGTTATTGTACAGCCTTTCTTAGTCGCAAGCTTCTTGATCTCATCAACAATGGCTTTGTTCTTGTAAAAGTTGTCACCCTGGAACTTTGGAACTGTTTTCAAAATTTATCAGTATCTGCGTGAAATCAAAAATCGTAGATGCCTTCTATATAGGTACATAGTAGGTTTGGGCACCCTACCTGTGCGACGGAAATCATCAGGGGCAAAGTCATCTGGAGACTTGTAATCAAAGTTGTCTACCAGCCAGCCATGGCCTAACGGACTGAAGGCCACGAAAGCGACGTCCAGCTCCTTGGCAGTCTGAATCAGGCCAGATGCCTCATGACCTGTCTCAAATGCTGAATACTCCGCCTGGACAGCATCGATTTTGGCGACTACACAATACTTTTAGTAATATGTATCATTTAAGGACGAGATAGGGAACAAACTCGAGTTGGCTTTGCGAAGCGTTGCTGCCGAGCATTCGGACAGGCCGATATATTTGGTCTTCCCTGCTTTGCGGATCGCATCAAGTGCTGGAATTGATTCTTCTAATGGAGTATCTATATCGTTTATTAGCAACAAGTAACCACCTTTCAATTACTTTAACAACATACTAGGGTCTATTCGATGTAGGTAGTAAAGATCAGGTGCAAAGCCGAGTCTTTCGATGGTTCCTTCGATGTACGAGTTGATGTGAGCGGGAGAGTTGCTGACGCTTCGAGTTGGCCCAAAGACTTCAAAACCGCACTTCGAAGCAACTGTGTGTAAAAGCTGTGAGAAACTGGGAGACGTCAAAATTGGTGATTTAAGCAGACTCACCAAAAAGTTTATCACGTAAATTGTGCTTCCGGATAAAGTCTCCTAAGAGTGTTTCATTGATACCTGCTCCGTAGGCAACCTGTGATCATCAAGTTTCAGTTATGTCAAGATCCAAAAGACATCCAAAGATAGTTCCATAGCATACAGCTGTGTCCCAAAAAGTACATCCAAGCTCAATGGCCTTGAGCAACACTGGCTCGGCCTCGTCATAGGTGAGCTTGTGACCCATACTACTGCTCAGTCCCATGGCACCAAAACCTGGGACTGGAACTTGGATATTGCCGAAAGGGAGTGTATGAACCATTGTGTGAATTGATCTTGAAACTGTGATGTTGAGAAGGAATAGAAGGTGTGATACTGGACGTACGTGGGTAGCACAGGTGATTTATAACTCCCAGTAGGTGATCTATTGTCCCTGGCTTGACTACTCTGAATTGTCATGACCCGCTTGAAATGGATGAAACAATGTAGTCTACACCTTTTGATTCAACTGTGATTCAACTGACAATTAAAAGAATAGTCGCTTGTGACTGAGTCGTGGGCAATCGAAAATGGATGTTGAAAAAAATTGGCACTATCCAGCTCCATTTTTACGTTTATTGGTCCTTACTTTGTCTCAGACTTAGTTCTTGCACCAAGGCAATTAGTATGCTTCAGTTTATCAAACCATTCTACAGTGGAAGTCATGCTGTAAAAATTGCGAGAAGCACTGGCATGAAGCAAGATTACTAAAATACAATACTCCTGAAGCTCTTAAGAAAAGTGCTGTACCGCGGAAACGCGCGGTTAGCTCAATATGGTGTGGTATCACCAATCCAAGCAAACTGTATATCAAATTTCTGCAGATGGATGACAGGTGCATCGGCACTATGCCCCGCTCCCCCCACCCCCCTATGAACAAAGGGCTCTTTTTTCTGAGTTCTTGCCACCTACTAATTTGACCCTTATTCATGGGTAGGGACAGCACTGGACTGCCTGCGTGCTTTAGACAGCCATTTTCTAGCCGAAGTGGAAATCCTCCGTGACCTGTGCGCTAGCCCATAAAAATTCATGCATCTACTGCATCCTGCAGGTGGATGACAGGTGCATATGTGGATCCCTCGGAAGTCGATCTCCCTAAGCCACTTCTTTTCTCCGCTTCATGACTATATTACAATTAATTCTCCATGTCATCCACTTGCATACAAGCTTGAATTGATATCGCTACCTAGCAACCATGGAGCAGTTGACTGGTATTGTTCCTGTCCCTCTATTTCATGGTACTATTTCTACGGATAAGGATGAATGGCGAGGCAAAAGTAATGCGCGCGAACGGAAAAAGATCCAGAATCGGATCAACCAACGGGCTCGTCGTAAGATAATACCATGTTGAATCATGCGTTTTTCCGTAATCGCTAAGGTCTAGAGCTACAGGCTCGCGCCAACGCAAGCAGTCTGATGATTCCTGCAACAACCACAATATCGTTACCGCTCGCTCCAACAACGCTCGCAGATCCCTGCCAGATTTAATTGATGCGGTGATAAGACGAGAACTGAGTCTCAAGGCATTAGTTGATGCCGTTAGAATTCTCGATCTCCAATCAAACGAGAACCTCGCTATCATTCGTGTCTTCGAGGGCATTGTTCATCAGACTCGTGCAAGCAATGTGCCGAGGCCTGCCATGTTGTCCAGTTTGGCCCAGTTCAATATTTCACGAGCTCTCATATCGAATGCCGAAATCTTCGGGCTGACTGCCCATCATCTACATGATGATGCTCTTTCGCCATTCGTCATGGCAGGACCTTGGCATTCTAGCATTAATTTACAGACCAGCCTGCTGCCCCCCGGACTCAGGCCCACGGCCCTTCAGAGCATCGTCGAACACCATCCTTGGATTGACTTGCTTCCTATACCCCAATTACGAGATAACATATTACAACGTGGCATTGATACTTTTGACGAGGTAGCTCTTTGTACTGCTTTCACTGGACTTGGACATGAGCGAGGTACTGGTATCCTGGTTTGGGGTGAGTCGTGGGATGCAAGTGGCTACGAAGTGACGCAGGAACTTATCCGATCCTGGGGTTGGCTTTTTGATGGTTGTTCAGATTTGTTGCGATCGACAGACTTGCATCGTGCACGAAGGGGGGAGCGTCAACTGTCCAGGTTGAGTTAGATTGTTAATATTATGTACGTCTGGGAAAAACACCCATCTAATGATACAGTGATCTGCTCGAGTACAATTCAATATGGCACCTTCCTCTTTTGGAGAAAACTACCCCTCAAAGTCGGTTCTGACCTCAGTTGTACCCTTCACTCCCGTATCAGCAGCTGTTCCCTAACAATTTCCCGACAGGAAATATCCGCCCGTGAAAAGTTCCACTAGACAGCCACTTCTGCAGTCTACAAGAGTTATCAGATGTTATTTTGCACAGCCAACCCCGCTTCCCTTATCTGCCGAGATGCCAAGGGCTGTTCCTGAGCAATCGTTGAGTTGAGTTCATGGAATTGAAGTGGAGATATGCAATTCGTATACTACCTTCTACTATAGGATCGTTATAAGTGTAGCAATTAGATTGATACAGCAACTACTGGGTCTACCAATTCAACCACTACCAACAGTAGTTGTATATGAAATCAGAGCCTTTATTTTTCTATAAAGGGTGCTGTTCATGATAGCAATCGGAATGGAAACTAGTAAACTTCTCACATATTAGTTGAACGCGCTCTATTTGCACTTATTACTCTCCTACCGCCAGCATCGTCGATCTATCAGCACAATGAAAAGTGTATCCTTATTGCCGCTGGGCATGCTGTTCGCCTGGACCAATGGTGTGGCAGCTAAAAGTGTAGGCGAAAGGACGCTCGGGCTCGGCAACGTAGCTGCCTGCCAACAAGCTGTACGTTGGAGATTCCAGTCACGTTGATAGTAGAGATCTAATTGTATCAGTGTGAGACGCTGTCTCTCGAGTTTCCGGGAAGATTGTTCTACAAAGCGGCCGACACCAACTTTACGATCTGGGATCAGAAACAATTACAGACTATCTACGAGTGTCGCGTCCTGCCTACATCTGCCGAAGATGTTTCGAGAGTTCTGCAAGTCCTCGTGGATAATTCGTGCAGATTTGCAGTGAAATGTGGTGGCCACTCACGATACCCAGATGATTCAGTCTCAATTGGTGGAGTCACAATTGACATGGGCCAAATGAACAGTACGGTAGTTTCAGCAGATAACACCACCGCTCGTGTGGGTGGTGGTGCTCTGACGGGCCAGATCTTTGCCGCGCTTGATCCTTATGGTCTGGCTCATGTTGGAGGAAGGGTTGGACAAGTGGGCATAGGTGGCTTCACACTCGGTGGTGGGACTTCTGTTTTAGCTGCGATGTACGGATGGGCCCTTGATAACGTTATCGAGTACGAGGTAAGGACATAGTTTACCCCGTCTCCAAGTGTATTCGGTTTACTGATCTAGGCAGGTTGTCCTGGCGAATACTACGATTGTTACCGTATCCGAAAACTCGCACCCAGACTTATACTATGCTCTTAGAGGCGGCGGAAACAATTTTGGCATCGTAACGTCATTTAATGTGAGCGTGTTCCCCCAAGGCCATGTTTATACTGGGGGCCGCACCTTCAGCGACAGTCAAGTCGATCGATTCCTTAGAGAAGCCGAAGCGATCTTCACCATCGAGGATTCTCAAGATAACAAGGTTGTACTGGAGTACCGGACTGCTTACTCTGCGCAATATGGCTGGACCATATCTAGCACCCAGCGTTATGCGGAGCCGATTCTTTACCCGCCAGTTTTCGATGCATTGAATGCGATCCCGGCTTTGGGCAATTTAAGTGGAGGAATTGGCAGTCTGGCGGGCAGCACAAACTATCCTGAGCCATTAGGGGTATCGAGGTAAGAGTTGACATGAATGTGTAATACTATTCAACGATACTAAAGTGGATATAGAAATCTGTTTGCGTCTTTAACTCATTACCCGTCCGTTGAATTAGGAAAGCAGGGCATCGAAATTCTAAAGAGGACTGTACAGATGAGAAATTTGACTAGTCTGAACCCACAACTTATCACATACTCCATTCCCGCCGCAACAATCAAGATGTCAAAGGCTAGAGGTGGCAATGCATTAGGCCTGGATGTCGAGGGACATCTTGTCAGTACGTGTGATTAATTTGGTCCCCCGAAGCTAAGCGATTGGAACAAGATCAGATCTGCTAACCGGGAACCAGTCAACCTGCTCGCTTTGAGTTGGACTGATAAAGCACTTGATGATACCGCGTACAAGTTTGCGGATAGCTACATAGCAGAGTTCAGGCAAGTTGCGGAGAAACTTGGGTTCTTCCACCCGTTCATATATATCAACTATGCGAATAAGGGACAAGATGTCTTCAGCGGTTATGGAGAAAAGAACCGACAAAGACTTTCTAAGATTCAAAAAGCTGTTGATCCGGATGGTGTATTCACATCATCCGGGCTTTGGACTGGGTTTTTCAAAGTAAATTGATAGTTGGAAAACCTGGCCTATTATTTCGCAGCGAATAGCGGCTATTTTTTTCAAACAGTATGTGTGGATTGGTCGATAACTCATCCTGAATACAGGCTCGTATGTAGGTCTATACATGACGATATTGTTCTATCTGGTATAGCTCCACCTCTCCTTTTGGAGAGGGATATGCTGCTCGACTGTGTTTACTGTATCTCTCTGCTGGACTACTGGAGGAAGAAGAGGAGAACTAGCTCTGGGATTAAGGTAGGGTTAAGTATGCTAAGTGGAGTAGTATCAATACAATTATTATGAATACCCAACCTGATATCTCTTCGATATGATTCCACTTATCTGTGAATTTCTGACTAACCTTAGTAATTTAGATAAGTATACTAACCGACTGGTATTTATTTGAATGCGAAGATTCTATATGGAAAGAGGGGCCGAAGCGGGTTGGGAGAGGAGGAGGAGGATGAACGTGTAGGGTGTTTGTGGCTTTGGAAGATGTTAGGGGTAGTGCTGTGTGTTAATAGCACCTCTAAACTGATCAAAGATAACTCTCCCTCGCTCTATGATCTTGTAGAAGATGTATAAATGAGGAAATTCGGGAATAGTTCGATTCAGATAGATACTGTATTTACTTATTCTGGACCCACGAGAAGAGCGGGGGTGGAGCGGCGATTTCAGATTGTCCGTTGGTGGGCGGCCCCACTTTAGATACAGTAAAAATGTTAACTTTCGCACCGCCATTGGTCTGGTAGCATTGCCAGTCCCATTGTTTAGATAATTTTCTACTAGCCATGCATTGTATATGCTGGCAGGTCAGTTTATGGAAGTATAAACCTGCAAGCACCCACACGGAGCGAACTGTTCGAAATGGGAAGGTCGTAAGGGAACACAAGTTGCGAGTGGAGAACAAACAGTTGGTCACATTACATGCATATTCTGCCTAACATGTACCTAGTCTAAATCTGAATACCAACTGTTTGGTCCTAGAATATAGTACTTCTGTGTCTTCAGACAGATTGGACATCCAAGTCCTGATATGCTCGCTATCTCAGCCTATCTGTCAATCTGTCAGGTAGTCTACCTGAAATTGTATGTGACGATACCTGAGAATTAATCTTCTTGCCTGTTCCACGTTGGAGAGGTTCTAATTTGATCACCATGGCTTTCCTTGAGATAATAAAGACAATTGTTGGTATCTTGTTGGTAGCAGTGGTGTCCGAGGCGATCCGCCGACTGTATTTTCATCCATTAGCACACATCCCAGGTCCAAAGCTCGCAGCACTTACATGGTGGTATGAATTCTACTTTGACGTCATTAGGCAAGGCCAATATGTCTTCCAGATCCAAAAGCTGCATAAAATATACGGTATGTTTCGTCCATTCTTTTTACACTTGTCCGAATTATCTGTACACAGACACTAAACAATCTTTATGATCTATTTAGGCCCTATCATCCGCATCACTCCCGACGAACTTCATATCGAAGACGTGGGTTTTTTGGATGCCATTTATGCACCTTCCATGTCACGTCGTGATAAGTATGAATATCAGCTGAGAACACTCCGGGTTCCAGGTGGTGTAGGTACGACAGCACGACACGATGTGCATAAGAAGCGTCGTGAAGCCCTTAATCCTTTCTTCAGCAAAAGGAACGTCCTTGATCTGGAACCAGTAATTGCCAAAAAGGTCGACAAACTGTGTGAGATAATCGGGAAACACTCCAGTGACGGAGTGCTCATTAACCTCTCTGATTTGTTTTTCGCCTTCTCTAACGAGTACGAAGACCCATAACACATTATCCAGAGAAAACGGTCATGCTAATACTAGACAGTGTTGTTATAAACTTTCTATTTGCACATCAGGTTGACCTTCTATCTGATGAGAAAACGGCTGCCATTTCGCGCCAAAACAGCAAAGAACTACTGATGGGAGTCAACATGAATAAGCATTTCCCATGGATTCCGGATTTTCTCGAATCTCTTCCCGAATCTATTAGTCGGCCGATCATGCCGCCCGGATTGATCGATATGCTCGCATTATTTGATGTAAGTGTTTTTTCCGAAGTTCTGATATTTAATGAATGTGTGATTAACCTCCAAAAATAGAGAGTTCGTGCCGAATTGACTGAAATCATAAAAGCAAAAGCATCTGGCAAGGTCGATCAAAATTCGAAAGGGCCAAAATCAAAGAAATCAGTCTATGCATCCGTAGTCGACAATCCATCTCTCCCACCCCAAGAGCGAACCCTGCTGCGTCTAGAGCAAGAAGGCGCTCTTCTAGCTCTCGCAGGAACTGAGTCACCAGCCCAGACCCTCAATATCCTCTTCTATCATCTCCTCTCCAATCCCTCTATTCTCGCTACCCTCCGCGCAGAAATAGACTCAGTCCCTCTCTCCTGGAGTAACCTCGACAAACTCCCATACCTCTCCGCAGTCATAGAGGAAGCCAACCGTCTTTCTTTCGGCGTCACAGCCAGAGCAGCACGCATTGCGCACGAGCCCTTGGTCTACACACCCACCTCTTACACCACTTCGCCGCACCAGGGAGAATCATACACAATTCCCTCTGGAACTCCCGTCAGCATCACCACACTGTGTGCTCACACGGCGGAAACTGTCTTCCCATCTCCCTATGTCTTCGACCCGACACGCTGGCTAGGCGAAGAAGGCCGCGAGCGCCGCAAATTCCAGCTAGCTTTTTCGAAAGGCGGACGCAAATGCTTGGGTATTGAGCTAGCTAACGCGGAGCTGTGTCTTGTGACGGCGGCGTTGGTGCAGAAACTCGAGATGAAGCTTTGGGAAACGGATAAGGATGATGTGGCTTTTTTGCATGATTATCATGTTGCGATGCCGAAAATGGAGTCAAAGGGGGTGAGGGTCACTGCAAAAGTACGTTAGATGTGATAAAATAGGTGTAATGAAGAGAATCTTTGGTATATATCGAGGTGGATTCATGCTGGACTTTGACGCATGTACTTTTGCGGGCAACGACTCCAAACGACTCGGGAATGAGTTTGATTCGTCAGAATACGACCTTTCTAAAGTGAATCTACACTAAACCAATTAAACCGATTTCATTGTAGTTTTCTCCAAGTGAATCTGACTAGTAGTCGTTGTGATTCAGTTTCTTTGCCTTCACTCCTGCCAGCATAGTTTAATTCCTCTCAGGTCCACAACCGCTGAGCGGAAAGCACCTACAGTATTCCCCGCTTCGATTGGATGCAAAGCAAAAAACATTGAAAGTAAACGATACCGAAGATATTGTGCACTAAATTCACTGGCTTGCCAAAAGTGTCTCGTCGTCGTCGATCATTGAGGCTGTCATAATCCACACGGCGGGTGACTCACCGGAGCCAAGGCATCAAGACCACTTGCTTTTTCTACCAAATTTTGTCCTTATATATATTCCGAGGAAGTCGCATTGAACTTAGAGACCAGAAGCAGCTTCTCGATTTCGAGGGGATTGAATAAACGAAGCCTCCAGTACTTTGTTCCTTCCTCCGTCTAGAGAAACAATCCTCTCTGCCGTACTATGAGAAACAACTTTTATTTTCTTCCAAAGCCCTGGACCGCTACAATAATACATTGATTCTGGAGTGATAAATATCGCTTTCACATTAAATCTTGGTATCGAAGTCAACTATAGCCAAAACTTCTTGCGAAACATCCTCAGGTAGATTTCTGCCACCAAAAACATTTACAACCACCAGCTGCGACAGCGTACGAAAGCAACCGAATTACTTACCGACTTCCCATATCGACAGATTGCGGCTTGCTGTTCACTCAGCCCACCATTCAACCATGTCTACACCCGCACCCCTCCTCCAAAAACGCCTCCTGAGCGACATCCACGAACTCATGACTTCTCCATACCCTTACATCCAGCTCTTTCCATCCTCATCATCTCTCCAGAATGCTTGTCTGCACCTAGAAACTCCTATCTATGGGCTCTTGCATCTCAGCATCGTTTTCCCCGCATCGTATCCGCTCATCGCTCCTCGCATCACGATAGACACAACAGTCTCCCATCCCAACGTCTACGGCAGCTATATCTGCTGCTCGATACTCAATCAACCGGCGGAGTGGACGCCGGCTTACACGCTTAAGGGCGTGGCGATTCAGCTGTTGAGTTTCTTTGCGAGCGATAGGGTGGAGCAGATGCATGGAAGATATGGGGAGCAGGGGGTGGAGTTGAGGGCGTATGAGGGGCGAGGCGGCGATGATGAGAGAGCGGGAAAAGGATGGTATTCGTGTAAGGATTGTGAATTTGGTGTCAAAGTAGAGAAGGAGCTGGAAGCGGGAAAAGCGAGCTTGATTGATAGGTTTCCGCCGGTGGAGGATAGTGCGCACCTGTCAGGTGTTTCTATGCCAGATATGAGCACAATGTCATTTTGTCCGCCGAGCGCCGGTATGGAAATGAATTCATCGGAAACTCCAGATGTGGCAGTGAAGGCGAAAGGCATTCACCACATGCGTCTTCCCAACGAGTTGATACTCGAGATTTGTAAGCACCTGCATACAGAAGAGCTCATGCTGTTCGCAAAGGCATGGAGCCGAGTCGGGCGTATCATGACTGAGTAAGTTATCTTTTTTCCGCTCCGTAAAAGAAGAAATAATGCTAAAATGAATATTCTAGATACGATATCCTACGCACCCGAGAATTAGTCTGCTTCTGCTCCAAGAAAGACTACATGGAGACCAAGCTAGGAGTCGGAGTGCATGTTTTCCTTCAACGCACACAGGGAACCATGACATCGGAATTCGATCTCTTATCTCATGAGGCATTCGCGAAGCATCACGTTCGTCGCTCCATCCAAGGAATCTCATTTGAGCACTGGCTGCCACTGCCCATATCCTTCACTCACTGGAACAAAGTGAAAGATATGGTAGACGGGAGCTTAAACGGAATTGCCACGGCTGCAAAATTAGGGGATGTCCCACCCTTCCAAGTCATCTCCCACTTCATGAATGATGTCGTAGTGCAACTTAACAAACAAGCTTCCGAAACCACTCCTCAACTCCTTTACTACTCCTACAATCCCTACATCAAACCCAAAAGCTCTCTCACCCACGCATCCGAGAAAGCCATCGAATCCTACTTCCACCTCTTCCATCTCCTTCTCTGTCTCGCGCTCTCCTCCCCCTCAATCGTCCAATCCGCAAACAAAACCCTGCAAGACTTTACCAACGGCAAAACCTCCAAATCGGACTGTCCGAACCTAGGGCACCTCCTCGTCGCCGCCCTCATCAGCGACATCCAGATCACGGAGCAAACAATCAACTCCATAATCCGCGAAGCCATCACCCGCAACGTGGTCTGGATGCTCGACAGACGCGGCGCTGACAAACCCGAACTCAGCTACATCGAGCCGTCCAGTATCTCCGAGTACCGGTTGCGGGAAACATTCGCCGCGAGTCGGACTTCGTATCGGCTTCTCATGTTCCTGAACCTCTTTCGGATAACGGCTAGAGGAAGTCCGCCGAAAGCGTTATCCAAGCTCTGCGACGAAGCTTTCCAACGCCATGGCGCACCGCGGGTGGGAACAACTCGGGGACTGGCGGCTTCGATTAAGCGGATTCATGCGGTTGATAGCTTTCCGGGGTTTATGAAAGAAATGGGTGTGCCATTCACGACTAAAGATGCGTTCTGTACTCTCTTAAAAGACTGTATCAGCGATAGTATCAGCAAGGGGTATTCGAGGATGCCGATTAGCCAAGCTAGCGCGTTGTATCTTCGTCGGCAGAAAGAGCCAGATGTGGAAGCTGCAGTGGGACTTTGCCCGCAGCAGGTGGACGTGCATAATATATCTTTCTTTCCGGGAAAGGTTAACGCTGGCAGAGCAGGTAGAAGTCGTGGGAGAGGCCAAGTTAGAGGCCAGTAGTAGAGATAGATGGATGTCTCGATGACTTCACTGCGCTCCGCTTGGATAAATTGTGTAAATAGCGGAAATGCTTCGGCTTCAGAATCGAGGAACGACCATTCAGTGTTCTGAGTTGGTAGGATTAGCGTATACCCAGCGTACAAATATAAGAATGAAGACTTTTAGCGAAATCATTCATTGGCTTCATGTATTTACGTTCTGCTACATGTGAGAAGCCTGAGTCGAATGTATATATCTAACAAAGACTTCCCTTTTAAAGTCATTTAAGACACCCTAAGAAAATCCTAAGCTTGAAGTTCCTCACTGCTATGCTCACGGCCACCCTCTAGGTCTTCTCCTGCCGGAATACTAGCGACCACCTCGCCGACGTCCTCAGGATCACCCTTTTCATACTTGCCAGGATTGGTTCCAGTCTCATTCAAAGCAATCAGAGCATCCTCGAAGTAAGAAGTAGCTTGAACGACTGGCACAGACCTTTCTTTGTCCTCGCTATCGGCCGATAAGTCTCCCGATTTCGGAGACAAATTGAACTTTCCCACATCAACCAAGAGTTTAATCTCTTTCGAGATTTTTGCGAGATCAGCTATAAGTAGCGACTGGTCAATTAATGCTATCTGTGGTGCCCAAAGACTAAGCTCTCTCATAAAGTCGTCCGGATTTGCAATCGCTGTCCAACCAAGACTGAAAGCGACGGATAAGAGAGGACCCACTCCTGGGATGAAGCCAATTCCGAAAGTAATAGCGTTTTTGAGGAAGTCACCGAGCCAGTTGCCCTTGGATGCTTGGCCAAACTCGATAGTCATCCCACTGTGAGCGCTCATGATCCTTGTATAACTAAAGTCGTAGCTATCGCTGTAAGACTTTTGAACAGGGACAGTCTTGATACTGGAGCTCCAAACGATCTTGACAAGTTTGGCCCGGTAGACATTCATCTTGTGAAATTCTACTAGGCACGAGAGGAGTGGGACTAGACCGGTAATATCCAGTCCTACGGCGTAGTCGCGGTGAAGTCCAAGTCCGTAAGTCCTGGAACATGAATGAGGCGTGAATTGGTCTCCCCCGCGCCAAAACGGGTTGCTATTCTGTGTGAAGTTTACTTGGGCCCATTTGCTGAGATGGGGATAGTCCGCGCTGGCCTTGTATGAGAGCGGTATATATATAGTACGGATTTAGCCAATCATCTACGGAAAGAAATGTTAGCAGAATCAATGTAGACAGGATGCAAGATCTCTTACGTCAATCCAAACCCAGCGCTCTTCCTTAGTAGGCATAGGCATACTCATGAACCAGGCCTGCAGATCTTGTCAGCGATAGTAATAAGTCTGAAGGCGCGACTTACCTCTGCAGAGTCACCCTTTTCGTGTTTCTTGAATCGATTTCCGCTCTGGCACAAATTATGCTGAAATCTCCTCTTGATATTACCTTCACTTGGCCCGTAACTGAAGGGGAGATTCTTGAAATTGCCATAGTAGGTGCCCCACCCATCCCCTTTGACAATACCATAGCCTGAACGTTGATGGGTGTAACCTTGGGGATAGTTGGCGTTTTTAGATCCATGATAGCTTTCCACATTCTAAATGTATTCGACTATGAAATTAGAATTAGAGTAGAAGTGCTTCTCGTCTGTGGCTTTATACTGGGAGTTAGTGAGAACACTGCCCTCAAAAAAGACGGCACCTTCTGGATATGGAATTGCCATGATGAATCCTTTGACTTTGACGTGTGGGTGAGTGAGTAAGTGAGTGTGTGTGTGTGTGTGTCACAAGTGCGTTTGTAGGAAAGACAGAGAGAGGAGAGAGAGTGGGGGAGAGACACTGAGAATGCGAGACTCGAATCAGTCGACGAATGTCAGTACTTTTATAAACATCTTTTAAGTTTCCTTAGAAGGGATACCTATCTGTAAACGGAAGCTTCGCATGGTGTCTCAACTTAGTCCGCGAAAGCTCCATGGTTTCATTCGAAAGCAATAATCAGAACCAAAACAGAAGAGCTCAGAGATCCGCCAGAGACGATATTTCCGACCACCCAGCCAGTACTATCTGACGACCTCAGGCTACCATCGCTGTGAAGCTTCTTCTGAATCTGCACGGCTCAGCCCAAAGGTTACGCGACATGCATTTCACGACATGCATTGCGTAAACATTCTGCAAATCGAAGGTGTCTTCTCGAGCCAGCACATACAGCTTTTTGACCTCTTAGTTCAAAAGACGCAACCTCAGATGTAGCTACCAACTATAGAGACCAGAAATATATGCCTCATATTGCTGCATTGCGTAAACATTCCGCAAATCGAAAGCGACTTCTCGAGACAGCACATACAGCATTTTGTTCTCATGATTCGAAAGGATAGATCTCAGATGTAGCCAACCGGCGTAGTACCATTATGTTGCCGGAATGGGGCAATCCCTGTAACTTCGTCGTGCAGGCCTGTGTCTAGTTAGCTAGACTCTCTGCACTTTACTTAACCTAGAATCAACAACCCGTGATTGTAATAATGCTAGATATGCATCCGTCAAACTTGAGGATCAATCCAGCCACATATTCATGCCAAGAACAACTTCAATTCAGCGAATACTACTCTCATGAATCGTGAGTGCATGGCCATATATGAAGAGGAGTAGAGGTAAGTGAGGGGGCCAATGCAAACGTCTGAGTCAGTTCAGCCAAGCTGCTGGGGAGCTGACAGATGCATTCTAATGCAGTATGCACGCCACTTCCGGCGCAAGGCCCGAACCTTAAACTTACTCTACTACAGTACAACGGCTGCAGTGTTATCAAGATTGCTTGGCCGGAGACCGATATCAGATGTTGAATGGTGGACGACATGTAATCTTACATATGCATAAGCATTATGGCAGTAGCCAAGACACACCTGCCGACATTAGCGCTTCTGTCCAACGTCTTATTCAAAAATTCCTCTTCTCATCTATCTTGTCTATTATATTCTCCGACTTATATGTTTTCGATGGCTCCAGCCTCTGTACAGAACCACGCCATCGCCATTCCTCTGCACAGAAACTCTGTATCCAATGTGTTCATCAGGTCCGAACTCAATATCCCTTCTTCCTATTAACCAAATTGATGAAATCCTCCCCTCTCTCAATCCTGCTTAGATTCTCATCCAAAATCGCAAAGCTCCTCTCCGCATAAGTAGTTCCTAAGCCACTAACATGAGGTGTAATGGCTATATTCTCCACATCCCACAACGGACTGTCTTCCGGCAAAGGTTCAGGTTCCGTAACATCCAGCGCAGCACCTCTCAGTCCCCCCTCATTTAAAGGCTTCTTGCAATAAGTGATGAGATCATCCTGGTTGATGATTGCACCACGCGCAATATTGACAATAAAAGCATTTGACTTAGAACCAAGGATTTCGAACTCAGGTGCGGAAAGGAAGTGTCGTGTTTGAGGCGTGAGAGGGACGGAGACGAGGAGAATGTCGATTGATTGGGATAGGAAGTTGTGGAGAGATTCTTTATCCAGGCCGCTGTACCAGGCAGATGGGATAGTTCCGTCAGGGTCGCCGGTGGATGGGACGATGTATTTTCCTGTGTCTTTTCTCGATTCGGGAGTATCGCGAGGTGAGGCTGTGTATGCGATTACATCCATTCCCATTGCTTTGCAAATCCGTGCGGCTAGAGTCATGAATGTCAGTCAGGGATAAGTTCCTCGATCCGAACTCATCATCCACCATGCTCATCCCCATATTCTTTCCCAAGAACTCACCCTGTCTCCCAATTGCTCCATAACCCAAAACCCCCAACCTTTGTCCCACACAATCCCTCACACTCCCCATCTCCGTATGCGGGCCCCAGAAGTGATTCTTCTGCCACTCGATCATCAATTTCTCCTTATGCGCATGGCTCAGAATCTGCATAATAACCCATTCCGAGATCTGCGGACCATGCACACCCGACGAGTTCGTAATCGGAATATCCGTCTCCTTCCACACCGGCGTGTCGCTGAGACGGTCGGTTCCCGCGCTGAACAGGTGAATGAGCTTGAGATTCGCGGCCTTCTCTGCAGTAGGAGGGAGCGAGGATAGGGTTACGAGGATGGTTGCGTCGCGCCAGTATTCTGTGGTGAGGGTGAAGTGAGGTTAGTAATGAGTTTTCTTGCTAAGTTTGACGAGGGTGATAGCTTGATAGTAAATGGTGGACGAACCGTCGGGGACTTCTCTCATCACCAATGCTTTACCCTTGGCGAACGTGATGTGCTTATAGGTAAACTCCACATTATGCTTCTCCCTTATCCGATCGAGGAGCTTTGTGTCCTCGGGAAATGGAAGTAGACATAAGATATGTTCCTTCTGCGTAGGAGCTTCGCCCATGATGAGATGAGGTGGGGTGATATAATAAGCCAGTCTGAGGTAAGACGAGAAGAGGGGTCGATAGCAACTGAATGGGGAGAACTTAAGGATATAAGATAACTTGAGGTTAAGACCACAGATATCTCAATTGCGCCTTTCGCAACGGTTGTCGCGTTATTTCTCGTGTAATAGTCATATCGTATCCACTTACCTCACCACCTTCCCTCAATCGTGCTTAATAATGGTTCAATTGTTGCTCTAGGTTGATTAACTGGTAGAGGCTACCCCGCTATTCTACACCCCGAGCGGTCACAGAATTTCGGCACTAAGATAAGAATTTTTGGGCCCTGATAGGCTTGAGCTTTGCACTTCTGTCATTGTGCAGCAGGAGGAATTTCGACAACTCCTCGCTGATTTGTTGACAGGCAAAAGAGTACAACGACGATGTAGGAAGCTGCAGATATAGTGAAGCTTGTCAAACATTGCAAAAGTTCTTCCAATAACCTCACACCCAGTCGTGCCGGTAGAGCTCCACTAATGTTACAGGAAACTTCTGTCGTTGAAATGATAGTTCTAAAAATATTCAAAATAATATCTTGGCCGCCCAAAAATCTAAGAATAACAATAATCTACTGTGAAGTTTGCTTGCGAGCAAGTTCATCATGCTCCTCAATGTCCTGGGCTTCCCATGGATAACAAATCCATACATCCTCTACAGTTCTCGCGGCCAAATATCTGTTCTCCTTCATCATATCTTCTGGAAGCTTGCCCTTCTTCTCCTTGTTCTTGTTCTGCAGTGGTGAAGTAGTTAGCAAGTGTATGTAATATCAGCCTGAAAGACTGTAAAAGTAGATACTGGATTCTCCGCAGATTCATCCAGCAAACGACCTCCTCAGAAAGCAGGAACACACTCACATGTAACACAAAAATCGAGAAGACAGTCTTCTCTCCCTTTCCACCCATCTTCTGTCTAGCAGTCTCAACATCCTTCTCCAACTCCCTAACCGCATATTCCAGCGTTGTCCTGGTATCATCGACCTCATCAACGATCAAGATCCTCTTTCCCACCAAGTTCTCCATATCTCCCAAACTGTTCAAATCCAACCATTGCGTCCTCGTCACCTTTGTTCCAGGTTGCTCGACTTCGCCAGGTGTGTTTGATGCAGAGGGATGTGTAGAGGGAAGTTGCTCGTAGAGCGACAGTCCGATAGCCTGGATGGGGATGTTGGGGCTTCCGGGCTGTTTAAGGAACGAGCGTAGGATTCGAGCGGGGACATATCCACCACCGCCGATGGCGATCATTAACTGAGGTTGGAAGTCATCGAGAATTCGAGGAGCAGCCTCTTGGCAGAGTTTGTGGACCTGCGAAGTAGGTGTGAGTATTTTTCGTTCTGTTTCTTCACCAGCTTGCAAACGCGAATGAGGGGTAGTGCAGCTAGAATGCGAAATGCGACAGGAGTGAAGATTTCGGGCTTGAACTCACCTGGTTATAGGTCACATATTCCTTGACAACCATATTCACTACCTTTGCGCTGTATATCGAGATTTGGGATCTTGAGTATTTCCAGCGATTTTGCAGAATTGTTTACTTATTCAAAACTCTTTCCTTTGGAAGAAAATTAAGTTATTCAAAATTCTTTTGACTGAGGGTACCTAGAATTTAGACTGGGCTAGCTCGGGCGGATTTCGCCTGTTTGACAAGGTCTGGGCAAACTTCTAATTTCACCCCTTCATTTTACTACACTAGCCGTCTCTAATATATCCTCAAATTCCGTTATAGTTCGCTCGAATTTGGAAAGGAATTCTGGAATAAAGAATTCAACACGGAATCTCCCATTTCTCTTCATACTGAAAGCTATATGTTGAGGGGTTTTTTGGCACAATAGTTGTACAGTACCACTGCTACGCGCCGGCGTGTAGATGGCAGCTACACGCGGTCTCACTAAGGAGACGTCGGTTATTCCCTTAGACCTATACTTAAACCAGAGCCGTAACGCGTAGCGAAGGTCTGCACCAGCGACCAACAATACACGGAGGAGTGAAGATTGGGACGAGAGCCTATCTCTAGGCCAAAAACAAACACCACACGAGAAGGGAAGCACTAAAAGTCTATATAAGAAGGATCTACTCTTTTAACCTTGTCAAAAAGCTGAACTAAATATCATTTTAATCACCGTCTTTAAGTCATTCCAGAGCCTTTTCTACGCCAATATACTCGAAATATTCCAATATGCCTGAGGAGTCCCGTACTAACAGAACAGATAGCAGCAGACCCGGCAGCGGATCTAGAAATCGGAGTTCTCCATCTCGCCGCCGCAGTAGTATTGACCAAGCATTACCTTCACATTCATCCTCAAAATCCGGTGCATCAACTGCAGCTAAGAAGTCAGCTGCAAAGGGAATTTCAAGCAAATACTTTCCGGTTAATCAGGACTTCTTTCTTATCACAGGACCTGGTGGATCCGAATATGATAAAGAAACTGCACAAGCACTCTCCAATGCAATTTCATCCGGGCCCGGTCAACATGTTGTTCGAAGAGTCGGAGATGGTGCAAGCTCAATAACTGTGGATGGTATTCGCACCGAATTCGAGCAATTCATCTCCGCTGTTAAAGAAGACCATCCTACGGCTAAAGGATGCTGTATTATTCTCCAAGTTCAGGGTCAAGCTACTCGTAGAGGCTTGGATGTCAAGCTCGGCTCTGGATGTTGGTGTCTGATTTACGAACTATTCCAAATCTTCAAGGCAGCTGAGAGCCCATACCATCTATCAGTATTAATCCTTTCGTCTAAAAGCAATAACGCTATTATCTATGGGCACCATAATAATCTTCCAAAAGGCTCTACAATCATTACCACGACAGATCATTGTTTCTCTTGGAGTGGAATTACACCGTGGATAAACGCGTTGGGCGGTAAATGGAAGGATGGAGCTTCTATCTTGGACCTACTTAATCTGTTCCTTTTTCACGGTCTTCCTGGCTCGGAGAGGATCTACCCGCGGCTTTCTATTGTTCGTCGTCGGGACTATAACCTATCTGAAGTATACGAAGATAGTCTGCAAGAGACAATAAAGCCGAAAGTCATCGGAATGATTAGGGAAAGGCACGAGATCGAAGGTAATAAGTTGGTTACTATTGCTGATAATATCAAAAATGCAAGGCATCGGTGGAGTTTAGATCTTGTGGATTATGGTACAGCCTTGACACTGATGCTTAGCCAGCGTTTGATAATTGATCTTCGATCAAGGTCGAAGAAATAGAGTGTAAGTTGGCGAGTCGTATTTGTCACTTTGTATATAACAGAATCCAAATTTTTTAAAATGCCGTTTCTTTGTACCAATCCGTTGAAACCCATTTGCTACGTGCAGGGCAAGATGTTACGTCGTGATGACTTCAGCTTTCCTAGCTGTGTATATTGTCAAGGCGTGAAGTTGCTGGAGGTTTCATGTTAGTCACCAGCAATCCAGAAAGCAAGGAATTGATGTTGTTAGACATATAATATATCTAACTGGGCGAAGTTCTAATTTCGATCCTTAATTTTACCGGCCGTCTGTAATATATCCTTAATCTTCATCGTAGTCGAAAGAAGCATAGAAATGAGAAATTTAATCATTTACCCTTCTTTGAGTGCTTTATGCATTGAATTATCTTACTTTTGACATGGCTGAGAAAGGCTGAAGCACTATGATCTGGCCCGCCGTACAGATACTCATCGCGATGGCGAGGTCGTGTCGAGCAAGGGATCATCAAACGCATCGATCTTCAAGACCTATAGACTATACGGTGCGACGTTTCGGCAGCGATTGACACAAAGTTCCTGATGCTTCGCCTCTAGTAACAGGAAGAGGACCTTTTCGGCATCGTTGAGTGCCTCTTCTGTTTCAACTTACCACGCGACATCGCTAGAAGGTCGATCTGGAACCTCCCGAATATCTACATTTTCCATATACATACTTCCGTATGGTATGAATATACGCCTTTGGGAGGTTATGTACGTATATATGAGGGGTCGGTAATTATTGTTTAATGATATGAATACTGTACAGTCAGGCCGCTTTCGCATGAAGTATTTAAGATATACCGGGGCCAACCAACCTCGTTGGCCTCTTTTCGCTTGGGCCACTTTTACCCCTTGTTTCATGGATTTTCGACAGCGACGTGGCAGCGTTGTGGTCATTCCATCCATTTGACCATTACGTAGCCACAGCGGATCGTATATTCCAATCTCACTATTTCTTACATCTGACTACTCCTTCGATTTTGGAACCCTATTCAAAATTAGCGCGGGCTGCGCGGCAGGAATACTTACGCGCGCTGTAGCTTAATCAGCCAGGAACCTACATCGTCTCAAGGCCTTGTTATGTACCATAACAACACTGGGCAATACTCTCTTAGACGAGCTAACAATCAGCCTGAGCCTTGGGTGGCCCTTGAGTCTGTAAGTTTCGTGGAATGTTTTTGGTTCTGACGACAGATAACTGTGCTGACTAGACAACAGCGCGCCGGCCAAATTGGTTGTAAGTCTTACCACGATTAACCGCCGGCGCGTAGCTACCAAATAATTGCAGCTTACCAAACATGATGTGAGAAGTCTAGTGAGCCGTTTGTTTCAAAGGGTATGTAAAATAGACCAGATGTATGCTATATACTCACTTCTCACAAGTGGCTATAACTTCTGGTCCCCCAGGGCACTGGCTGAGGGAAGGGCCTTGGCTGAAATATTACTTAGGCCTGTATGTCAGAAATGGGTACAGTAATACTAAGCCAATTAATCGAGATTAAGTGTCTATATTCAAGCCGAAAACCAACACAATACGAGGTAGTGTGGGAATCTGTATATAAGCAGTATCACTGTTGTACAAGTTAACCTATCGGAACAATAGAATCAAGCATCAAATCATTCCTATCTTTTAGTTGCTTTCAGAGAACCTCGGTTTTTTTCTCGTGCCAATACACTCGAACGTCCAGAATATCCCATCACGCTCGGGATCTCGTACATACAGAACGAACAGCAACAATCCCAGCAAAACCATGCCAAATCGATCTAAGGAATCAGCACCACTTAGCAAACGCGGAGCTAAAGAGGAAGGCTGGAAAGACCTAAGAAATAATATAAGACACCATTTCCCGCGCAATAAAAACTTCTTCATTGTCACAGGATTCGAAGGAAGTGCATTTGATAAGATAGCTGGCACTTCATTCTTCAAATCAATTAAAGCTGGACCAGGTCTAAACGGTATAGTCCAACACGTCACTGCCACAAACGGCGTGTCTCTGGGTGGAATTGAAGGTGCTTACAAGAAATTTATCGGCGATATCAAGAATTCCAAGACCAAGAAGTCCAAGATCAAGAACTCCGAACCCGAAACGAGAGGATGCTGCATTATTCTCCAGTTTAATGGAGAAGTTCATAAAACTGATGATAAAGGCCATGATGAAGACTTCGAGGTTCAGCTCGACGAAGTGGGGTGGACCCCGATTTCCAAAATATTCAAAATCTTCAAGGACAACTCGGAGGAGTATCGACTATCAATACTCGTTGTATCGAAGAACGGCCATCATGCGACTAAGTGCCTCATTGGCAGGAAATACCATAAAGACGGTAGTAATAATGTGGGTAGGAGTCGCAACTTACTTCCAGAGGACTCTATCGTCGCCACGACAGAAGATTACTCCTTCAATGAAAAGGATGTTCGAACATGGCTTAACGAGTTGAAGCTTGAACACAAATGGCAAAAGGGGGTATCTATCTTGGACCTTCTTAATACGTACCTTATTCAAAGCAAGTGGGACGAAATGAAGCCGCAGCTTTCGGTTTTAGAGAATGGTGATGTTTGGCAATACGACACCCAGAAACTGCTCAAGGGGAAGTTAGCAAAAGCAAATGCCGTAAAACAAGAGACTGTCGAGTTAGTGACGAATTCCTACAAGATCAACGGCATGGATCTTGTTGCTCAACAAATCGAAAAGCACGAACATACGTACCACTGGCAGGGTGGTCTTCCACTTGCATATCGTGCTCCTGCTTCGGTGCTAACTCTTATGGGGCGTTTAATTGACGCATATGGATCTCCTCAGAAGAAGCTTTCGCACAGACACAGAATTAAGAAAGGGATGTCTGGACTGTTAAAGTTTGGAAAATCGAAATCGAAGAAGCCTCCTGTGGATCCGACTCCTCAGCATCAACACAATCGATAGCTTCGAAATCTGCCTGCACGGTCTGGACCATAGATTGGGAATAGTCAGAAATTATATGACGACGGAGGCAGCAACTACACTGGAACGCAATTCAGATTTCGAAGCTTCCCAGTATCCACCGGAAAGCATGCCTAAGTCGAAGCTGCAAACAAATATCCTCAACAACACTGCTACGATGGCGAGATCATCCCTAAGTCGCTCACGGATAAACCCAAGTTCGTGATAAGTACGCCATTGCGTATATGCAGATGCTCAGGAAGCAGTCTGTGGATGTTCGAACTTCGCCAAACGGTAGATACTATAGCTTTTTTGCGGACAGCGCTCATTTCAAACGGCATTCATTCCTTAGGTCTTCTTCAAGCGCTACGGGGTACATGCTACAATGAAGATACGTCAATTTTTCAGGATAGAGTGATTTGGAGGACTGGTGGACACTCCACGATGGGTTGAGTGTTCAGGGACGGGTTGAATATTTCGAATGATTGATTTATTAATATGGGTTGAAGGTTCTGAAATTTAGTTTGAGGGTCATTAGAAGCGTTATGGAGTACGGTGCTGTTGTGGGAACATCACTGCTATGCTGAAGTTATTTTTCCTGTTTGTTTTTTCTCTTTTAGTCACGTCTGCTTCGATTCACAAATATGAAATCCACAGTATATACCCAAATATGTATTATAAATTATCCATTACTCCTCATCTCATCTCATTTAATCTTGACTTATTTTAAATGTACATCAATATATATACTGTACATCTACATATCTAAATTTTATCTCTATACAAAATCATTAATCTATTCCCCCCTTAACCACCCATAATCATCTAACATAAAATAATATCTTAAAGAAGCATAGCCATCATGACCGCAAAGAAGGATCCAAACATAGCAGCAGCGTTCCACTTCAGAGCCGGCGCAGCACCGGTGAACAGGGCTGGCTCAGAACTAGAAGTGGTGCTGCTTGACTGAGAGGCGCTGAGCGTAGCTGACGAAACTAGGGCGATACTGGTGGAGTATGAAACACCCGCTAGTGACTGGGTAGAGCTAGGAGGTACAAAGATCGAGCTGAGTGTGCTGTTGATGCTTGGTCCGCTAACATAAGCAGTGCTAGATGTAGCATTGAAGCCTTGGGGATATGCGGGTGCTGCACTTGGCACCACGATACTGCTAGTCACTGGGGCGCTGCTTGATACTACGACGTTGCTAGTTGCAAGAGAAGCACTTGGAAGAGCCACAGCACTGGAAACCTGCGAAGATGACCCAGAAGCAATGACCGAGGCACTGGACAAGATGACGTTGCTAGTGGCGACCAGCGACGAAGATCCAGAAGGAAGCTCCAAGGATCCTAAGGCAGAAGGAACCACGGTAATTGTAGGTTGAGCTACTACTGTCAAGGTAGATATAACAGTCGAAGTCTGGCGTAGCGAGCTTGCGCAGGATGATTCGCCGTTGGTGCATCCTTCCGAAAGAATAGTTGAGGTCACATAAGAGGTTGATGGAGCTCCAACATTTTGACTGCTGATTGATGCTGCCGAGGTAGTTTGAGAGTTGTAGATTCCCTCGGCACTTTGGGTGCTGATGACTGACACGGGAATTGATGATGCACCTTGGGCACTCTGACTATTCATAACAATCACGGAACTTGACGACTGAGACGCTGCGGGAGGGGTCTCGCTGTTGAAAGATCCTCCGAGAGTCGATGAGAGCTCTGGTGAGCTTCCAGTTGAAGTAACCAAAGGGACTGAACTTTGAACAATAGTCTGGGATGCTTGAGATGCCTCGCTTACCGGGCAAACAGTGGTAGACGCAACGAGAGTCTCCGTCGTCACAAATGTGGATTTTGCGGAGGCTGGGCAGTTGGTAATGCTGGATGGACAAGCGGTTATGGTGGATGTGCGAGTCGTGAGGACAGTCGAAGTAGTATATTGAACGCCACTGCTCTGAGGAGAAACGCTTTCACCGCTTGAACCATTCTTACCAGTGCTTACCGGCGAGTTTGTGGGGATTGTTTGAGAAGCTCCTGTCGCCTCAGTCACTGGGCAAATCGTGGTTGACAAGACTAGAGTCTCCGTAGTCAAGAATGTGGTCTGAGATCGAGCTGGACAATTGCTGATGCTTTGCGGGCAGGCAGTCACTGTGGCTGTTCGCGTGGAGAACACTGTTGATGTTGTATATTCGATCTCCGGTGAAAGACTACTTTGCATCGAGGGACTACTCTGTGCTGGGAGTGTGCTCTGGTTTGGGAGGGTACTCTGTGATGAGACAATACTGCCAATCGATTGCGACGTTGAGGTAGCTTGAACTCCAGTTACTGAGCAGATCGTAGTTGAGACAACCAATGTTTCCGTTGTCAAGAAGGTTGTCTGGGATCTAACAGGGCAATTGGTGACGCTCTTGGGGCAGGCTGTAATAGTAGAGGTCCGAGTGGAGAACACTGTAGATGTAGTCAAACTGATATCTTGTGGGCTTCTGCTGGTGGTTGGTTGAGGAAGCTCGGTTACTGGGCAAACGGTAGTAGAAAGGACCAAGGTCTCGGTGGTCAAGAAAGTTGTCTGCGAGGATGCTGGACAGTTGGTGACACTTGATGGACAGGCTGTGACTGTGGAAGTACGGGTCGTCAAAATCGTGGATGTTGTCAACTCGGGAGCAGAGGAGCTGCCTGAAATCTGAGATTCTGGAGCCGATGAAGAAGGAGCTTGCGTAGAAACGACATTTGAACTTTGGACTTCAGAGCTAGATACCACAACTGATGAAGGCAGGCTTGACGAAACAGATGAAATAATCGAAGGGGTAGTGCTAACAACGTTCGATGATCCCGCTGCGCTGGAGGGACTCTCAGGAAGAGGCATGGTACCTGGAATTTCAGTAGAAATTGATGACAAGGAGGTTATTGTTGACGATGAGGCCGCGGCGGAGCCACATAAAACCTCAGAACTCCCAGGCAGAAGCGTAGTCGCTGGAAGTTCGGTGGAAATTGATAGCAAGGAGGTTATCGTCGACGAGGTGGCTGTGCTAGAGCCCGATAACACCTCAGAACTCTGAGGGAGAACTGTAGTCGCTGGAAGTTCAGTGGAAATCGATGACAGGGAGGTTATCGTCGACGAGGAGGCCGCGGCAGAGCCCTCGGAGCTGAGAATTGATGTTGGAACACTGCTAGAGATCACTGGAATCAACGTTTCCGTTGGAACACTGCTCGAGATCATTGAAGACGACGTCTGCGGGGTAATAGTGAAGATCTGTGTACTACTAGTACACGAACTGGCCGAATCCATATGGAAGTTGTCGATCTCAATATAAGTCCCAGACGTGGGGGATAAACAAAAGGCAGAAATTTCAAGGAGATGTTCGCCGTCCGAAGTGGGAGTGTATGTAGTTGAGAACGTCGTCCAATCCATCCCCGATGTGCCAGATGAGCCAGTCTGACCAATCGAGGAGCCATATGCATCCATATACCAGTAAAGGAAGCATGTAGTACGCGAACCTGGGGTAGCAATAACACGCCATTCTGATGAGACACCAAGTTGTTAGCAGCTGCCTCCATAGGCTTGATAATACGGAGACACAAGGTCGAATATGTAAAGGAATCATGAAAATAAAATCTCAGAAAGATCTCTGAAATTGCATGTATGATGATAGATGAATAGAAGTGTGTTTACCTAATGACGCGGTGTACGTCCTGCCTGCCTGGAAACCGTCAACATTTTGATAGAACACGATAGTACTCGAAGATCCTTTCCTACAGTATCAGTGCATTAGTTTTGTCTCAGGAAATGTATAGAGTGTGCGATGTGCAAGGTTTCGTACAAGTAGTTATTGCCATCTGCCGCATCGCACTTATGACAGAACCAGAAGTGCCAGACGCATATCCCCAACCAGTGAATCCATCCTCAAACGAGGGATTTTGGATCAAGTTCGGAACGGCGGTGGCGCAGCTAGTAGTAATAGACGTGGATAGTACTTCGGAACTGATACCGCTGGTTTGAATGCTGCTTGTAGGAAGGCTAGTGGGGACGATGAGCAATGATGAGGATGTGGCGCCTGGGGAAGATTGGGAAGAAGGAGCTTCAGAAAGTGACGAAGTTGTTGCGATGGAGGCAATAGAAGAAGGTACTGGTGAGGGTTGCGGCACAGGCAGCTCTGGCGTGGGTTCCGACGAAGGTGCTGCCGATGATGCTGATACGGAAGATTCTTGAGATACGGAAGATCCTTGAGACAAAGATGATGTAGCCGCTGATGAGGGTTCGGCAGACAGCGAAGAAGACTGGGATGAAGATGGTGCTGCGGAAAGAGACTCTGGTGAAGAAGGAGACGCAGAAGGAGAAGCACCTGGTAAAGAGGATGCCGTAATAGTAGACTCGTACACCGAAGTGATCTGAGTAGTGATTACTTGTGTCACATATTGCGTCTGACCACCCAGGATAGTGGCCTCACAAGGATTTGTAGTGTACAAACCGACGGCAGCCCATCCATCGGCAGAAACTGTGTAAGCTGCAGTAGGGGTTGCATAAACGACACATCTTCTGCTCACGCTGTTTACTGCGAATCCTTGGCATTGAGCGGGAAGTCTGGAACACAGCGTTGCACATCCATCAAAGTCATAGCCTACTGCTAGAACTGACCTGCCAGCCCCAGCGAATGACACATTGTCACAGTATGCCCGCGTGTACACGCTGCCTATTGACCAAACGCTGTTCTGGCATCCGCCGGTAGGAGCAGCAGACCCTACGGAGCAAGAAGTATAAATAGAAGGCGCCGAAGTTGTAATGATATTTGTAATTGTACTGTCATACGTCGATGTGACAGTCACCACCGACGGACTGATTCCAGATGAGGAACATGGTGTTCGCGTAAACAACGCCATGATATACCAAACAGAGTAAGGTGGTAGTAAAGTAAGCGATTGGCGAAGAAGAGGTCTTTACTCTTGTGCCTGAATGAAAAGACCCCGGCGGCTCGTACGTGTTTTTTGCACATGGCGAAGTCGTCTCCGCATTCAGGGGTTCGATCTTCGGAGATTCTAGATTCCCACGTGAGTCAAACGAATAATGCCATATAACGTCTGGGTTGTTCTCCGTGAGTCGGTGTATTTGTCTCACAGATATCGTCCGTATCTACTTCGTATACAGTTTCCCTCACGTTCCCAAACAACCTGGTCTCGGGGAGGCTCTTTTGCCGTCTGTCATGTGATAAGCTCGCTCGACCTTTCAGGAATTTCCAAAGCTCAGAACCTTTCTCCATAGCAAATATTCATAGATAAGTCTGACCTTAGTCGTGACCTTCTTTACTTCCTTTCATTCTTGCAGTACAAAACCTAGTAGGCTATCACATGATATAAACTGGGCAGTATCTGTTGACGTAAGCACGATATCCTAAATACAGTTAAAGGCTTCTTTCGAAACACTTAGCTTAGAGGAAGCGTTTTCAGTCCGGGGGTGAATAAAGCTTCTCGCCGCGGTTATGTTTAATATACATTCACAGCACGAACGACACGTGATGTGGCATTCTTTAACGCTTCCGCCATGTCACGTGCTGATAGCCGATATCACCTCCGCGTTGTCGAACACTTCCTCAGCTGCATCCAACATGGCTCCTTCCCCATTCAATGTCTAAATTGGTTACACAATCTCGGAAAGAAAGGCCTCCCGGATATCCGATCTACTTACTTTCTAGCAGAGCATTTCCAGCTGTCAGGCCAAATCCTGACGTCAAGTAAGCATGCAAGATGACAACGCAAACATTCTTACTTGCACACAAGCTATCACGAGTATAAATATCATTCCTTGTTTCTCTCAAGTGTTGTGCTACCTAATGGGATAGTCCTCTCATTGTTTTTCTTTAAATTGCTATTCTCGCCTTACTCACTCCTTATCATAATCACCCAACTCTACGATATCTACATATCTACATACCACCGCCCAGCATGTCTAAACCAGCACCGGACCTACACATCCCCTCCTCCCCCTCCACCGTGCGAGTCCAAATAATCAACACCACTAGCCAGCTCACCTCGATCCCCTTAGCACTATTTCTTTATCCCCCAATTCCCACGCACACGCACCTAACATGCCCCTCCTACTCCTTCCTCATCACCCACCCCACCTCTCCTCAAAAATCCGTCCTTTTCGATCTCGGCGTGCGAACCGACTGGAAAAACCTCGCTCCCAGTGTTGTCGATCCTATGGTAGCCAACAACTGGGGCATCTCTGCCGAAAAAGACATGCCGACTATCCTCACCGAGCAGGACATCCCGCCCTCTTCCATCAGCGCCGTTATCTGGTCGCACCATCATTTCGACCACACCGGGAACCCCGCACTATTCCCCCCCAGCACGGCGCTAGTTGTCGGACCTGGCTTTAAGTCCGCTTATCTCCCAGGCTACCCCGCAAACCAGAAATCCCCTATCCTCGAATCCGACTATGCGGGGCGTGAGCTGCGGGAGATTGAGTTCGACCAGCAGCTGAAGATCGGCCGTTTCAACGCACATGATTATTTTGGGGACGGATCGTTTTATTTACTGGATGCGCCGGGGCATACTGTGGGGCATTTGTGTGCATTGGCGAGGATATCTACTGCTGAGGAGGGTGGAAAGGGGAATGGAGATCGATATATATTCATGAGCGGCGACGCATGTCACCATGGAGGAGGACTCCGGCCCTCTGCTTACCTTCCTCTGCCTGAAGAAATCACACCCAATCCTGTACACCCTAACGACCCTCATCCATGTCCTGGGGCGGTATTTGAGAAGCTGCTCCGCGACGGCGATCGAACGCTGCCGTTTTACGAAGTGGCGAAGGGAGAAAATGGAAAGAGCGTAGCGCACGATGCGGCAGCGGCACAGGAGACAATCGAGAAGATGATGGAGGTGGATGCTCGCGATGAGGTGTTGGTTGTGATGGCGCATGACGATACGTTGTTGGATATTGTGGATTTCTTTCCAAAGGATGTGGATGCGGGGAAGATTGAGGAGTGGGGTGAAAAAGGAAGATGGTTGTTTTTGAAGGATTTTGTGGGTTCTTTGGATAAGGAGAAGGCGTAAGGAGTGGTGGTGAGTGGGAGTGGGAGGGGGAGTAGGAGAAGGAATGGAATAATTCAAGGCTTGGTAATGATTGTCTCGTTTCAGGAACCTCGGAAAGCAAAGAATGATGAAAGTATGATTTACATTCAGCTTTCAATTCAAGTGAGATTAGATGCGGCATCCAAGTCAAGTGAGAAGTGCATCTTGCTATGGTAGGCCCTAAACGAGACCTTCAATGGTCTAACATGCGAGGAGAAGTTCCTGAAACCTGCACTCGCCCATAGCCTTCCATCCCCTGTGGAGACAGCACTGTCTCGTGGGCAATACTTTTATGTCACTTTCTTCGGAACGAGCTTTTTGTCTATGCACGAGTGAGAGATCTCAACGGAATGGGTCCTGACTTGCAGGTCCTTCCGGCCATATAGTGAATTCCGTGATCACGACTCACCGTAATGCGCCATGGCAGCTTGTCAATCAACGGTTCAGTACTCACAACTTTGACAACAAAATGCGAGAGACCACTTCTACAGGGCCTCAATTTCTTCACGCTTTTTCTGCTGAAATGAAAAAGGTTAAATAATAATCTTTCTAGGATCTCTACAGAATGGAGAGGTCTGCAACGTCCGAAGCCCAGTGGTTTGCAGCCGTGGCTTGAGGATGCGATTCGTGGTCTCATTCTGAAAAGAAATGAGAAGTAGTGGGCATTACTTCACGTTCAAACAGAAGAGTGAATTAAGAATTATGGATTGAAAGAAGTTTAGTGCTATATACAGGTGTGTTGCTGTCATAGCTCTCATCGAGGTAGCGGTTATCATGGCTCCTGATTCAGGTAGCAGTTTTCATGGCTCCTCGTGGAGATAGCGATTATCATCTCCGGCTGAAATATGCAAACCAAAACGACCGTAAGAGTAATTGGTGCGAAACTTGGAAAACAAACACTCCATCATCGAACAAGGACCGAAACTTCACAGGAGCCTAGTTCAGAGCCAAAGTATTGTTGTTCCCCTCATCTGCCTGGCGCTGTCATCACCTCAGCAGATTGTCACAACGTGTCCCAGCCAGTCGCCGTGCCCAATCGTGGTATTTAATGCCATCGTGGAGAGCATGCGCGATATGTTCAGTTGTGACTATCGACTGTCCGGAGTTCGCTTCTTTGGCTGGTCTTTCCACCTTCGAAACCGCGGAGTTTTGGCTTCCAAGATGGGCTGACTGATTTGTTGGGTGCTCAGGATGCGTTGAGTGTCCACTGGCGGAACCGGTTGAGTCTCAAGGACGGGTCGGGTCTCGACAAAGACTATTCTCGGCTCTAGATACACCTCGCCAGTGGTGGCTTTCGAAAATGCATCAGACTTAGAAAGTTAGTTTAATCACAGAAATTAATGACTGCGCTGATCACCTACATTGACGGTAGTCACCTCGTTGACCACCCCGCAATGAGCACACATCCTCCCCAGCGCAGCTCTCTTTTCTCCGATTTCCAATCTTGGTGTATGCGGTAGACTGTATTCTGGAATGTTTGAAGTTGCTTCGTAACTATTTACGATGCCTTTTATCTGGTTCTGAAATGCTATTAGTGGATGGCATTGACCTTGGAGATCGAGTTTAATCACCAATTGTTCATCGTCAATGATACAGCTTCGACAATTTAGGCATTCCGAATCGGCATTCAAGAGTCTCGCTGGCTTCTCTAAAGACTTCGTGATAGGCCAACAAACTGATCTTGAAGATCTCATATTCGTAGAATTAACAGAAAGGTTTTGCTCCAATTTGCTCCAAGGTACAAGCGAAAGGTATGAGGGATAAAGAGAAACGACTGAAAATTTGAAACGCAGACAACGCAGTCATCATGAAAAATGATTGAAGTGATTAAGGAAAGAAATTGGAAAGAATCGTGGTGTGGTCGGGAAAAGGCGCCAAGTCGAAGTAAGTTGTCGCCGTTGCCTATGACAAGCTGCCAGCAAGGTTGAGTGTTTAAGAAAGTTTGGTAGCTGAGTGCGAGGTCGCCAATAATTAAACGAGCCCTAACTTGGGAGATGGATATTCATAATCTAAATTTTGGATGAGACAGTGAATAGGAGAAATGATAGGTAAGAATTGGCCCCCTGATTTATGAATAAATTCACCCTTTTGCTGACCATAAACCTACCGAACTCAACTGCAGAATTCTCAGATTTACCACTGTTAAGAAGTATTTCTCTAAAAGAATCTTCTTAACTAAGAGATAGCGATAAATAATAACAAATAAGGCTGGGAAGTACATTGAGGTGTCGGCAATGACTCGGCAGGGCAGATCAAAGCATATCACGATAATGATGCTTCTGGACTCAATTGTCCAGGAAGAAACGACATACAATTTGAGATTGTATATTTTCTCTTGCAGTATTACTTCACAGGATACTTACTGGGAGCCTTTGCAGGATCATAGAAGTCGTCCTTCGAAGGCTCGAAGCACCGCAGCGGAACGGTCACATCGCCAATATGAAGCCTCGGCAAAGAGTGTTTACAGCGACAACGTCCTTGCTCATTTGTAAGTCACAGACCTAGAAGACCAAGCCACTTTTGTCACGCAAGAGCATGAACCGGGTTGTTACCAAAATGCCACGAGGTGTGGAGGTCTATATATCACGGGAGCAAGTCTGCTTGATTATGTAATACTCAAGCTTCCATCCTCGTGACAAGCTCGCGATGGCTTCAAAATATGTTTTCTCTTCAGCTCGCAGGTCGACTCGAACCACAACAATCAATTTTCCTCTCGCTTGGAAATACCGCTGGCAGTATTCTTACGAAAAACGCACCCACTTTGCTGCTGGTCGGCAGTGACTCGGGGCACATGATTACCATTGATTTTCTGCCACCATTGTTAATAGTTTCCACACGCTGCCATTCAGCCGTATAATTTCCCGGGTGCCTTTCCACGTTTTTTAACAGCTTAAGCTGCGTTGGCTGCTAGCCGTCTGGAAACGGCGTTTATTTTTCACACCTTCGTGGCTTAGATCGGCATCATACATGCAATTGTTTTCGGTCACGTTTTTATCTGTCATCACCCTTTGGAAACAACTGTACTGACACGGCGCTGACGGCCAGCCGTATGGAAACTGCGTTTGCTTTTCACACCTTTATGACTGAGATCTGCATACATTATATGCAGTTCAGTTTGGAAACTTTATATATTTTACTATCCTTCGCTGACTGGATCGGTGCGATATTTTCTCGAAACCCGGATACCAAAAATGGAAGGCACCTCAATGGCAAGTCGTGCTTGCAGTTTGTAGCAAGCGAAAACCCGCTTCCGGGCACACACTTCAGAATTCAATTCTGTTCTTGCGAAATCAAATCACTCAACCCGTTCAAGTCCCAGCAATTGAAACGACGATTCTGCTGAACGCGTAAGTCTGCCCTGACCATACATATCGGCTGCAAATCAAATTCCTGACTTTCATCGAGAGCGAGCAGGAAGCATTTCAAAATGGTGAAGGGAAAAGACGAAGCGCGGGAGGGAGAAGACAATATGATGGAGGGAGTGTGTGACATGGGCGAGAGTTCAAAGTAAGTTCTCTGCAATTCATTTTCATCCCTTTGGATTTCTACGTTGAGAACATTGCCTCAACCCGTGGATTAATAAGTGTTGGGTCATTGATCGAGGAATATGGCGACGAGTTCTGTGCGAAAGTTCATATTCATCGATGCATGGGCCGAAATCTTCTGTTGTGTCTATGTCTATTTAAGTTGTACTGAACTCCGTAGTCACAACCTACTTATCATCAGGGGCCGTCACAGATTTCAAGGCAACCTTTGCTAGAAGTTCTCAACCTCTGAACCGAGGTTTTGATCACCTCTTGATCACTTCGAAGGCTGTATGCAACATGCTAATCATATTACAGGGCATTCAATCTACCAGGGGATGAGCAGATCGAACCCATGAGCGATACACAAGGTTCAGGAAAGTCACAAAAGCCGCGTCGCCAAAGGGATAAAGGAGGCAAGAATGATGATGCTCGTATCCAGCAGTCATCCAACCCGGTAGCGAGCGATGACGATGATGAATGGGCTGTCCCTGACCTTGCTACGATGCCATGGATGTTATCTTACTTGGAGAATACTCCGAGATCCATGATTCAGAAGGAGTGGCTTCAGGCCCTTGACGAGTATCGTCTTAGACCCGCGTCAAAACGAGGCCGTGAAGTAAAAACGACGGCCCATCCAAACACACCTGCATCATCTCGACCCACCCATTCTACTCACATGTCCTCTCGAACTAATCTCGATGCCGAATTTAAGGAGACTGCAAATAAGGCAGGTCATAAGCATTCATCGTCCAGTCACACAGCGCTCGAAAGCGATTCGAATGATGATCTTGTCATGCCCCTTCCAGAGAAAAAGCGTCGGTCGTCACGTCGCCCTCCATCCAGCAATCCAGGATTTTGAAGGCCGGGCATGAATATATGTCGATCTGGTAACACTGGGGGCAATGCAGCAAATATCTCACTCTCACATCAGAAGTTGGCCTTCGCTTGAATCGCGATTCGCAAATTCTGTGTTTGTTTTTTCAATTGTGCTCTTTCCGACAAACCAGTAGAGTCAGCTTACCTGTGGATATTGGGCATATAATAGGTATTGCGGCCTGAAGTGGTGGGAAATGTTTAGGTTGGCTTCAATTTGCTTTCACAAGATTTATGTTATGAGCTATGGCAACACCCGACGATGGAGGGATATTGAAAAATGATGGAAAAATTAATTGCAAACATGTAGCTAGGATTGATATCAAATATACAGGATCTCTCTCCACATTCTTGTTTTCCACACAGCCTTATCTATCGTCTGATATTGTTCCAGTGACTTGGAGTAGCCCTTATGTCTGGCTCGGAAGTGAAGTTTTTACAAAAATGCTATCTCTATACATTGCTGCCAGATTCTGAAACGTGTATCACTCAGATGGACCTGAGTGCCGCTCATCCCCTCTCCGGTATGTTTGCCCCGATGAAGCCCTCCCGTACTCATGAGTATTCAAATCCCACACCCAAAGCACCATCAACCTATAATTCCAGCCCCTTCGAGTACCTATGAGTATCCCATGATTTTGTAACACCAATTTATTCCGACTCTTCTATCCCAAAACTCCACTTTAGAGTCATTCACGCACTTCCTCAACTCAACTATCATTCGATCACATCATGTTCAATATATCTTTAGATTCACTCTTTTCACCCCTTATTACTGCGAATGGATTCACCGCCACTAGCGAGCGAAATGGGCTCGCGGCAGGGTATATAATACCATACCTTACCAAGTCCCTGCCGGTGGTGTATCTTTACGCATATATCGACGAAGCGCACGTGATTGTGGCGTGAGAGAAAGACTGGAATGGGGAAGTCACGCTAGATTGAGGGATGGGCGAAGAAAATGATTGATCTAATGAGCGTTATCAAGGTTTATGGTGCTCTTGGAGTAAATCAATAGCAAGAGGTCTGGATCGACAGCGGAGCGTCTGGATCGACGGTGAGAGTTCGATGTTGACAATACTTGTTATTTGGTCAGTTTTGGATATATACCAAAGTGAAATGTTTAACATAATGAATTCGTTAATTAAACCATGACAAACATCCAAACTCCTCATTGGACCGCTGCTCAATAGCAGGTTTTGCTTTGCAGCTGGTTTGAATACGGAAATGTATGTATATATACTCCTCGAGAGTCTTACCGCTTCGTCCACCGATCCCCAACGTATGGATTTCTCAGTAATTCACCAACTATTTACTCACCTGAAGATTCTAGAATCATGTCATTTTCATATTCACCTCTCCAAGCCCTCAGTTCTCCTAAAATAATCTGGCAGGTATGACATAGGGGCGGTGATTCACCGGTGCTGCCTGATCTTGATACCTAGTTTCAAGAAGCTAATATGAAATTCTGATATTGTGAGGTTGAGAAAAGGTATAAAAGCTCTAACATCATCATTGACATCCACCATGGCAAACCCCTCCGTTCCTCGGCTCGTATCAGAACTAAGCAGATCTGAGTTGACAAGGTACTATTGGCACAACTTTCAATGGAGTAGCGGCTGATTGGACAACAGGTTACTGAGCGGAAAAACGATCATTCTCCGAGCAGGACCACTGGGACATTACAGTGACTTCGTAGTGTCCAAACAACTTTTCGTCGAGCGATTTCAATATATAGAAAAAGTCGCAAGAGGAGTAATTGATCGAGCTCCAACCGATATTATCCAATTACCTCATCAATAGCCGGTCGTGGTGGAATCCCTAGTAAATATAATGTACCTGAGGAGCAACATAGCAGAGCTACCGGATAAGCTCTTCGAAAAATTGATCGAAACCTAACAAGACCAAATGGCTACAGCTAGTCCGCTACAAAATGAGCTCGAACTTTGGTTCGACTCCGTTCGAGGTTGTATACCTCGCCGACTTCCTCTTATCGACCTCTTCCGATATCGCCCGAGTAGCGACGTTAAAAATACAAGAAATCCTCAGCAGGGACGACGGCTGCAAAGAGCTGAACGAAGAAAATGTGTCAGTCGTGTTCGGTATAGAGGCGACTAAGCCTGAGTACAGGGATCTCAAGGAATACCTAGCAAAGCTCTGCTCCAGACAATTCTGCGAGATCATGATGGCCGAAAAGGCACCGGCAAGAGGGCGAAGATGGCACGAAGTTCCCGAGTTTTCTTTCAAAGGCGGGGATGTTGATAGAAGAGGATAAGAGATGGTGGGGATGGAGAGGTTGGTGGTGATGATTAGGGATGACAATGATTGTTAAGACTCGAAGAATGACAGCAATAATCGAAAAATGACAACAGCAATAGTCAAGAGACAACAAATATTCACAACACCCATATAACACACGGCTGTGTAGTCCATCATCCATTCAACATCGTACCAAACCACCAAGTACCAGCCAACACACTCTCAACACCTCCCATCGGCAAGCTCATCTCGTCTACGCCGATCCAAGTCTATCCATCTCTCAACAGTCTGATTCCATCGTATTTATACCCAGAATCTCAAAGCATATGATGCCAAGGATGATTTAGCCGAGGGGTAATTTATTCAAATTGTTACTGGTGGATCCAGAGTGAATGGGGAAGTGGTGTGGATGAGGGGGTATAAAAGAGCCTGAGATATTCAGCTCCAGATGCTCAATTCAAAATAGGGGCTTGATAAGATCTACAACAATGGTCAGAGGAAGGAGAAACCATATCGTAGAAGAGCTCGATGATCCCAACAGTCCGGGAGACTGTTTAGTTGGGAAGCGAATGGGGTCGTGGAATGAGGGATTGGGATAGTAGAGATAATTAGAATCTGACAATAGTAGTCCACAATGATAGCAATAGTTGAAAAGATGACAGTGACAGCAGGAGACAGCAGAAATGACAACAATTGTTCGCTATACACTGATTTGTTCGAAACGCCATCTTCGTTTGTTTAGTATCAAGTACTATACTCAGATAGGGATGAATCTTGAGTCTTGCCAGCATCTTCTACCTACATCCAACCACCTATACCTCTCCTATCATTCCCATTCCCATCCCCTACTCCCCTCTTTCTTCATTCCATACCGTGAACCTCACCCCAATCCCCAATCCAGAAAGTGTAACGCCCCTCCCTACACGATATTATGCCGCATATCCCATACTACTCCACCTCTTCCCTTCCCTCCCATCCCTCTCCCTACCTCACCTTTCCTATCTATAACCACTACCCTACCTATATATACCCATACCACATACTCCTCCCCATCTTTCTTTCTCCCCTCCTCCCCTCTCTCTCGAAAATTCCCCACTTACCCCCCTCCCTTCCCCCCTCCCCGTAACCTACCCCCCTTACTCCTCAGCACCCACGCAAAACACATATACACCTCAAACACCACCACCCCACCAAACCGACGAGACGACTGCATTCGTCCTGTTTTCCACTTCGCAGGCTGAAATAAGAATAGTAAGTTCCAAGTTCAAGAGCAAGTACAAGTAGATAAGTATTAGATCGGGGATGATAGGTTAAAAAGTAACATTAGCTTGGTGAAGAACGAATGAACGTAACAAGTAGCTCTTAAATTGATATTGACTATGCACGCATGAAATGTGATGTATGTAAATATGTATATGCCCCCCCTCCCCAGTATCAAAATCCCCAAACCCACCCAAAGTGCTATGAGAAGCCCCAAACCCAAAATCCCATCCTCTCCCCCGCCCCAAACGAAAATATACACACCCTTTTCCCCTTCCTTCTCCCCCTCTCCTTCCCCTTTCTTTTCACCCTCTTCTTCCCCCCATCCCAACCCCCCCCTCCTAATCTTCTCCCCCACCACAACACCCCACCGCCACCGCCGCCCCCACCAAACTACTCTCCTCCGCATAAACTAATTCCACTCCCCCCTCCTCCCCACCACTCCCCTTCACCAACCCATCCAAAAACCCCTGCATCCCAGCTCTAAAACCCGGATAGTTCTCCAACACAGACCCATTATACGCCACCACCGTATGCACCGCCTCCCCCGGCTTAATCCCTTCCGCTTCATTACGCATGCTCCACAGCGAATGCACGCCTGCTGCTAGCAGCGCGCTGGCGCGTTGCGTTACTAGGGAGGCGATGAGTCGGAGGGAGCGGATGTCTGAGATCGTGGGAGTGTGAGGGGAGGGGTGGGCGGTGGAGAAAATTTGGATTGCTTGCGGGAGGAGGGGGGAGGGGTCGCTGGGGGGTGTTAGTCTTTTGTGATATGGAATTATATAAGAATAAGAATACAAGAAAAACTCACCTCTCAATCCTCGAAAGCGTCTCCGTCTCCAACGTCCACTTCTCCCTCAAACTCGCCGGCACCACCCCGCCAAACAACCCCGCCGTCTGAATCCCATCGACCAACACCAATCTCACAATCTCTCCCAAATACCCCCCACCCGTAAGATGTTCAAACGGCTGAAACTCCGGCGCTGGATGCGACTCTTTGATTATCCGATCCCATTTCGTACACGGCAGGATCTTACCCCCGAACATAGACAACTCGGTATTAACAATCACGTGTTTAGCGGACTCATGCCACGACTGTGGGCGAATGCCGAATTTTTGAGCGGAGAGGAGATGCACGGGGAGATGCGCCGCGGCGTTCATTCCGGTTCCTAAGATCAGTGCGAAGCGCGTGGTGGGGTCGAGATAGGCTTTGGAGAGGAGGGTGGCGGAGGAATCGTTGACGATGGCGTTGAGTTGGATATTCAGACCTTTGAGCGAGCAGCATTCTTGGATGATGTCGCCGAGATCTTTACCCAGTAGGCCATGGGCTGCGAGAAACCCCTTTCCCATGCCCATTAGTAAGCCGCTTCGAAGGGATTTTTGACTAGGGGGTGGTCAGCTGATTGATTCAGGTCGAGAGGAATTAAAGGTACGCACTCAATGGGAAAGGACCAAGATAGGCCCATGGACAAGGGGGGTTTGGACATATCGTGTCCTTCTGCTTGCTCGGAGAGTGTGTCGGCTATCCTGTCTGCCATCCACTCGAAAAATGCCATCCCTTGGAGACATCTCTCTGCATTTCCGATTTTAAAAGACTTCGACTGCAAAATCTGCGTCGAACCTCCTCCGGATTGGGACCCCGCCAATCGTATTAAAGCTACTCGAAACGTCGAACCCCCAACATCCAATGCCAGATAGGTCCCGCATTCATCTCCGTGCGGCAATTGATGATTGTATGAAGGGAGCATACACAGCGGATTATCCCTTAAGCACTTTTCGAATTCCTTTTTCAATTCATCCGACAGTGCTAGCAGCGTAGCTTGATCCGTAGCCTCTCGAAACGAAGCTTCGACATCTTTGAGAAATTTCTCAATCTTTTTTGAGGAAGCGTCGTCGACTTCCAAGGTGTTGTGCTCTTTGCTGAGCGATGACGAAGGTGGTGGAATCCAAAACTTGATCAGGATTTCAATCACGGATTTGGTCTTGAGAAGCGAGCGGAGTAGAGCGGCATAGAAGGCTCGTCGTATCTGAATCATGGCAGCGATGAACTGCTGCATGTTAGGGAGTGTTGATACATATAGGAAATCCCTCCGAGAAGAGGGCGCTAGGGGGCGGATTGGCGGCGATGCTAGGGTGAGGGTGATATTGGCCCGCTTTCCCCATAACCTAATATCAGCACGAATATAAGGTAAGATGGAGGATTAATTTGTAACAGAAAAAGCCAATTTGATTGGGGTTTTTTGTATGTAACAGCTGTAATGGGGAAGGTGGGAAGGGGTGAAGGTGTAAAGGTGTTGGTGGTACAGAAAGGTAGATTTGCGGTGGGTAAATGGTATGAGGTGACTGGTGTGTGGTAGGATTCGACCTCTCGTGCTCGTAAAGAATATGTGGGTAATAACGAATTGGGCCGATGTGTAGGGAGGGACGAGTAACAACGAACCGGCCTAGAAGAGCCGTACGAGGTGGCAGATGTTGCTTCAATCTTCTCAGGTAGCAGTGTCGCTATACAAGAGTGAAGTATGGAATGGGATGCTGGCAATTACGCCATCATGGAAGGGATGGTAAAAGTCACCAACGATTGGTCCTCAAGGATGGATTGCGGCTGACAAAGAAAGGAGAGTTTCAGGATGACCATGAAAAGCAGAGAATACGAGTGTTGGCTAGTAACATTGTATTCATCGATGGTTGGGATGCTTGGTATACTCAAAGGATCTGGTGAGTAGTTTGCGCGATACAATTGTGTAGAGCAGAGCAGAAGCAGTGACCAAGTCGATTGTTTTTTTGCAAAGAAGCGCTTGATTGAGCGGCAGATCCCTACCTACATCGTACAATACATGATAGGGTGAAGTCCACTTTCCCCTGCGTCGCTCGCATCCCAATCCTGCACATAAGATGGGGAAAAGACAGATGGGAGAGACATGAGTGGATAATTGGCTATTGCCGCAAATCTTACCTCGTACCTCTCGTCCCTATGTCGGCAAGTTGTTTGTCTAAGACTCCAACTCCAAGGTTATCGTATTCGACTCAGAGATCCATAGACCACGATATGCTGTCTCTAGCTAAATAAAGCAAATGAGCGTCCTGGTCGCTTTGAAATGATAGGTAGGGTAAGGGTGGAGGTGTCGGGTAACCAGCAAAGAAGGTCGTTGGAGGCAACGTTACAATTGGGGACGTTTTTTCTGGTGGTGGTGTGGTGTGGTGTTACATGAATTTGCTGGTGCGGAGCATGATCAGGAGTGTCAGGATCCATCGCCGTATTAAGTGGGGATGAGCAACAGAAAAAGCTAAGCGACGAACCTCGGAATGCACTATCGATAACGATAAGGAAATTTCTGTGAGCTTATCTAATCTAATCGAGCGGAGCGCCAAAAGTCCGCGTGCTGCTCTAACTTTTATAGGCAACGGCTGTCAGTGTCACTTCGCCTAAGTTTCCCCGGATATGACTTGCGTCTTCATGAAGACGTCGAGATGTTCAAACCAAACCATACTACACAAACGTTCAACGTCCTTCCAAAAAGTGACGTAAATTGTGGTTCTCTGTATCGCGCTGTATTCTACTGTACTATTGTACATACATGAAATTCTTGATGGGTCATTTGCACCAGATAGCTCACTCAAAGTATAATCGATTCACTAATTGCTTGCAAGTTGCAACGGTTTCCTGGGACGACACCAATCACCAGGATCTCCTGTCTGGTCCGTAAGCAAATTCACTATCTAGGGTGGTTTGCCTCTACCACCACCTTTTGCAATATCCTATCAGTCAAGGCACGGGTGACGTTTCATACGATACACCACGATGGACGGACGAGTAATGGAGACTGGAGGTCACGATACTGCATCTGTCCAATGGGATATGTTACCAGCGGACATGCTCAGAAGGTTTGATACTGCTGGCTAGATATTTTCACAGTGAAGCAAGGTGCTTGACTCTTCCTTACTATCCCTTGTGTCATTTCGCTTGGTTACGGCTGTCAAGCTTGTGATAGACTGATAGTCTGATAGTAAATAGCTCATTTCTTTATTCTATTCACTTCTTTGCTACAGCAGTACCTGGAACTTATACCCAAACCTGTTTGAAATCTTTCTTACATTCTGCTTGAATTCTTTCTTATCACAACTTTCTTCAACTCTATCCAACCAAATATTCTTGAACTTCCAACACAAAGGCACAAAAGAAACCCTTCCTCAAATCTTCCACTGCCATCAACATGAGGCTCATCATCAGAGACAGTCCTACCCAAGCTTCGGCTTACATTGCGCAATACATCATCGGTAAGGCATACTACCCCTCCATTTCCCCGCTGGTAACACACTCTGCGAACGCATATTAACATTCTTCACCTCTCAGACCGAATCAAGGCATTCGCTCCCACCCCCGAACACCCCTTCGTTCTTGGCCTTCCCACCGGTTCCTCTCCCGTAGGAATTTACAAAATTCTCGTCGAGAAATACAAAGCCGGCGAGATCTCCTTCGAAAATGTCGTCACCTTCAACATGGTATGTTAAGCTTCTCTACATATATCAATGCGCCTCATTGCGCCCCGTCTGTACGAGCGTTGCACTAACCCAGCTCGCTTCCCAGGATGAATACATCGGTATTCCACGCAACCACCCTGAAAGTTACCACACATTTATGTACAAGCACTTCTTCTCGCACGTCAATGTCCACCCCTCCAATGTCCACATCCTAAACGGCAACGCCGAGAACCTCGAAGCCGAATGCGTTCAATACGAAGAAGCGATCAAGGCCGCAGGAGGCATTGATTTGTTCCTAGGCGGCATTGGCCCCGACGGACATATTGCGTTCAACGAGCCAGGATCGTCTCTTGCATCTCGTACCAGAGTCAAGACTTTGGCTTATGATACCATTATTGCCAATTCTCGCTTCTTTGGCAACGATCTGGAGAAAGTTCCCAAGATGGCTTTGACTGTGGGTGTTCAGACGGTTTTGGAGGCCAGGGAGGTGGTTATTATTATTACGGGGGCTCATAAGTCGTTGGCGTTGAAGAAGTGTATTGAGGAGGGTGTTAATCATATGTGGACTCTTTCGAGCTTGCAACTTCATCCTCATCCTATGATTGTAGTTGATGAGGATGCGACGCTTGAGTTGCAGGTTAAGACCGTTAAGGTATGTCTTCTTTCCATCCTATTCCTATACCCATTCCCCCCAATTCACCCTGCTCTTCTCCCCTTTTTCTCTCAACCCCCAGAGCTAACACCACCCCAGTATTTCAAATCCATCGAACAAGTCGCCGCCTCCCAAGGTTTCGAGCAGATCCTCCCCTCCGCCGCGCGCACCGGCCCCAAGCGCTCCGCCCCCATCCCACCCATGCCCGAGAGCCTCACAAAAGAAGAACCTACCATCGCGGCCCCGCAACCGCTTACTTCTACCCTGTTGGCGGCGCCCGCGACGGAGTATCCGATTCGCAGGAGCATTACGCCTGAGTTGGTGCCGGATCGCATGGCGAGTCGGATTATTAGTGCTTAGGTGGTGACGTGGAGAGTGCGTGAGGGGGGGAGAGGGGGGAGGGGGAGAAATGAGAAAATTGGAATATGGGGGAAAGCGAAAATGGCAAGGGATAAGTTACCGAAAATGCTGAAGAAGGGACGACAAACACCAAAATTGTAAAAAAAAACGAAAACGGGGAATTTGATCAGTTGATTTGACGGAGGATGGAAATGGAAGATGATATCTGGCGATGTATTCTTTTTCTTTCACTCCAGCTCAGTGGGCGTTTTGCGGAGTGGTATTGGCATGGACTTTGAAGATGACACAGATTGACGATGGATGATGGATGATGGACGATTAAGACGGGAGGGGAGATAAATTGAGATTGGAGATAAAATTGAGAAATCTCGACTTAAGGTTACATACATAGCGGAAAGGAATTTACAAGTAGAAGAGCAAATAAATCACAAGGAAATTTTCCACTATGATGGATGGGATGAACTTGGTAGATAGAAGAATAAACTAGAATAAAATAAATTATATGACGAGTAAAATATAGTTTGGTTTGTCTATTCGTTTATATGAATTTCGGGGTGAGCTAGTTGGCTGGAGTGGTGTGAGGATGAAGAGATACTCTTATACGAAAATATACGAAAACGAGATTGAGAAACAATTTAACTTGAATAATCTATACTTTATATTTCTTAAATATATCTACTTTTATTCTTCCCTTCTTCCATGCTTTCTAAGGTCTTGATATCCAGTGCTTTGAATACTCCGATTGGTCGCTCTATCTAGATACAATTTGTAAGTCCCCTTTTTCGTTTTTCATTCATATTTCATGCCGTACTCAGTCTGTGCCATTTCCTGCCCCCGGCGGGGTTTCTTTCCTGCGCAAAAAATCAATCATATCCCGAAATTTATCCCCTGGGTTCGAGTTCAGTTTTGGTGCATCTCCATCGCTATTTTCTTCACTCCCTTAAATGAAATCGAATATCCGAGTCAAAACCCATATCCCCTACTCAAAAACAAATCCCCCTACTCAACGATACTCCTCACCTCTCCACCAAACTTCCCTCCGTCCATCTCCCTATCAAAAACCTTAACCCCAAACTTCCACACCTGCTCCACCACGACTTTTCTTCCCCCCTCCTCCGTCCACTCCTCCCCAAGCACACACAAATCCGCATCCGCCCCTCCCTCTAACCCGCCCTTCCTTCCCCACACTCCTAACATTCTCGCCGGCGTCTCCGTCACAGCCTTCAACCCCTGCGCGAGCGTGCACCCCGTCCAGTCCACGAAATTATTCACACACTCCACCAGCGTGATGCTGCTACCTGCGATCTTGCCGTCGCTCTCGAGGGTGAGTTCATTCCCGCGTTTGTGGATGAAGGAGGATTTATAGGGGTACCGGCCGGAGGGGAGTCCGAGCAGGTGCATGGCGTCGGTGACGAGGATGAGGCCGGACGGGTGCGCGTTGTAGGCGAGGGTGCAGGTGCTGGGGTGGAGGTGGATGCCGTCGGCGATGAGGCCAAAGTAGGGGCGTTTGGGGAGGCGGGGGGTGCTGAGAGAGGGGGAGGAGGGGGGAGATGGGGGGAGGGATTTGGAGTTGGGGGATACGCCGAGGAGGCCGAAGATGCCGGGGTTGCGGTGGTGGAGAGGGCGCATGGCGTTGAAGAGGTGGGTTATCATGGTTGCGCCGGCGGTGATGGCCGAAGTGGCTTCTTCGTAGGTAGATTCCGTATGCCCGATGCTGAAGATGATGTTGTGGGGTGGGGAGGTGAGGGGGGTGATGAGGGAGGTCATGTAGGGGAGTTCGGGCGCGGCGGTCATGAGGCGGACGTTTCCTTGGAGATTGGATGCGCCGTAACAGGCGGCGATGGAGTCAAGAGAGTCGGAGGTGGGTTCTTGGAGGACTGGGATTGGGTGGATGCCATTTTTGGTGGGGGAGATGAATGGACCTTCGACGTGAGCGCCGAGGGATTCACTTCCATCAGAAGGGAGACGATGAGTTCCTGACGGACCAAGGGATGGAAGTGCCTTTTTGATAAACATTAGCAGGATGTAAATCTTAAGAGGGTGAGTACATACATGATGATAAATCTCAGGTCGGGATGATGTAATAGTAGGAAGATAAGAAGTAACACCCGTCTTCACCAACAACTTATTGACCTGTCTGAAATGCTTTCCATATGTATTTGGATCTCCATCTTCCGCAATAGAAGCAAAGTCAAATCCAAAGGCTCCGTTCAATTGTACATCGATAAATCCTGGGGAGATGATACGACCACCGAGATCGATTGTCTCATCTGGGACGCAGAGTTCGGAATAGAAGGCTTCTTGACTTTGGATGATTTTTCCAGTGGATGATGAGACCCAGAGGTCTTGAGTTACGAGCTCTTCGCCTTTGAGGAGTCGACAGTTAGTGAACTTGGTGATTCTGCCCGATGGGGGGAAAGCCGGTAGGGCGGAAGGCATCTTGGCGGCCCGACTGAACACTAGGCAGCGTTCAATAGGCGCGATGGATCGGGCTGGTAGAGGATGAAGTAAGGAAGGAGGGAGGAAAGGAAGGAAAGTAAGAAGGTTGTGTAGAATAAAATCAGTAAAGGAAAGAAAGATAAAAGACAAAGAAATGGAATCGCAAATTGCTAAGAGGAACTCTCCTGAAACTCGTAGGTAAAGGAGTCAAATTCACTGCCTGCCTGGTGTGCCATGGGATAATACTCTACCTCTAATATGACCATTTCAATTTTTCATTCACTGGAAGCACACGCTATCGTATCTACTATCTACGGGAGATGACATCGATAGCGGGTGAGCGACAAATCCGGTACTCGATATCAAACACATGACAAAGCAACTGGAACGGAGACTTCCTGCCCAAAGCAAAAACTTAACTTGTAGTATGGTATCGTGACTCAGTCTGTATCACACCGGACATGATACCTGACATCAGAAAGATGGGATGGAATGGATGGAATGGATGGAATGGATGGCAAGAATGGTAAGGTATGGTCGGGTATCGTAGGAGAAATAGAAATGGTGGGTTGATCTTCCAGTGCAAATCCACAACATGTAACGTCGTATTCCAACATCGGATCGCCGGATGGGATCGTTCTTAAGTTGATTTAAATCGAGGGAAGGATTGATAATAGATAAGAAGAGTGAATGCCAAGCCGCCGAGGTTTATACATGTTGAATGAAAATTCAAAATGAAATGAAATGGAAGAAGTAAAAGAAAAGGGACATGAAGTCCTCGATATCTTGTTCCTTCGTACTTGAAGCACAATCAATGGGTGAGTTGTGAAATATTAAGAAGTTGCCAGTTGCCATCCCGACGCACGGATGTATACAAGCATACCCGTCCGGTCATGTGACTGATTGCTCCTTCCGGAAATGCAAGCGACAGTAATCTTCCATTTCTCCACTTACCCCAGCTTCATTTCGGAAGCTTTGGTGTCGCACCAGAGCTCGAACAACATGTGAGGCTGATGAGTAACCATACATACACAAATACACACTTCAATGAAAACATTTTGCCTCTGCTCCAAAGTGGCGATAGGGAGGCGTCGGCCATGATTTATTGCCATTAAGCTCATCCTCGTCTCGTATTACACAATCACTTCCTTTTTCTACCTCCTTTGCTGTGCCATGATACCTTGATCGCGTGTGGAACAGCCAACGTTGCGCCGAACAGTTCAAGGCTTCGTTACATACTAAGCCCGCCCTATTCAACTATCTGACCAGATCGTACACGATCCCTGCGATTGATGCAAGATGGAAGGCACAGATGAGGAACTGCTGGATCCGCTATGGCAGAACTTGGATTGGTAGGTTTGCTATGTTCCCTATGCTCCTGTAAGACACCGCTGACAGAATCAAGGGCCATGGGACAGTAAGTGACTTGATTGGCTGGAGTTTGAAATTCATGACTCTGCCAAAATATCATGTGTTTCCCAAGTATACTGACGAGGACCTATTTCTAGATGCTTCATGATGGGATTTGAAGGGTCTGAAGTTACTCCCCAGATTAGAACCTTGATTGAGGAGCACCACTTGGGTTCTATTCTCCTATCAACTAAGAATCTAAAAAGTATTGTTTTTCTTTTTCATGTCTTCGCATCTTCGTGCCATTTGTGGCTTGCTACTGTGTTCTTCTATTCTACACTTCCTTCTCTTCTCCACGTGTTATCTCACTCTTCAACTTGCTGGTCTGGAAAGACACCCAGTACTTGCCAGGAGCACTCCCATTCCAATTCTTATCCTTTCATATACCTTTCCCTCATCATATGTCACTTTCTTTTGTTCTGTATCATAACTCGAGTTAACTCTTACAGCCGCCGAGGAAGCGGCAAAACTGGTTCAGGAACTCCAAACAATTGCTCATAATGCTGGACATCCGGTACCTCTACTCATTGCTCTTGATCAAGAAAATGGCGGCGTCAATAGTCTCTTCGATGAGGACTACATATGCCAATTTCCCAGTGCAATGGGAGTCGCGGCTACGGGCTCACTTGAGATGGCCTACGAAGTCGCAAACGCTACAGCCAAAGAATTATCAGCAGTCGGGGTAAATATGATAATGGGGCCATGTCTTGACGTTCTCACAAATGCTCGTTTTCAACCACTGGGTGTGAGGGCCACTGGAGATGATCCGCAAGAAGTATCTCAATATGGGATTGTCGCCATGAACGGTTACAGGGATGCTGGACTCGTTGCTTGCGGCAAGCATTTCCCGTCTTATGGAAACCTCGACTTTCTTGGATCTTCTACCGACATGCCGATCATCACGGAAACGCTTGAACAACTAAGTCTAGGGGCTCTTGTTCCTTTTCGAAATGCTATTCGTGAGGGGCTGGACTGCATAATGGTTGGTGGATGTGCCATAGCTAATGCAGGTATGTAGGCAACTCAATCTCCTTGGATCTCATATTTACATTACCAGGAATGAATGTTATGCATGCATGTCTCAGTGATCAAGTTGTCGATGATCTGCTACGTAATGATCTTGGTTTTAATGGGGTCGTTGTATCAGAATGTCTTGAAATGGAAGCATTAAGTCATGATATCGGAGTCAGAGGCGGCACTGTTATGGCTGTGGAAGCTGGTTGTGATCTCGTTCTTTTATGTCGCTCTTATGCAGTTCAGCGAGAAGCCATCGCCGGACTGAAACTGGGAATTGAGAACGATATGATTTCGAGAGAGCGCATTAACTTATCCCTCAGACGGGTGCTGAAAGTTAAATCAAAATGTACTTCTTGGCAAAAGGCACTCAACCCACTGGGCATCAACCATCTTGCAACACTGCATTCAGATCACCTTGCCCTATCTACTAAAGCATACGACCACTCAATCACCATCATGAGAGATAAGGGCCATCTACTACCATTATCAAACACGGGATATCCTGACGACGAAGATGATCTGCTTCTCCTCACACCATTAGTGAAACCGCTACCTGCTTCCGCTGCAACTAAAATGTCCAACAACGAAAATTCGAAATCTACGTCGACCGAATCGGATAAACCGGATAAATCGCATAAATCTTCGATCATGAGCGGCGAAGGTGTGTTTAGAGAATTAGGTCGTGCGTTGGCGAGGCAAAGACATGGAAGACTTCTCCATACTTCATATACAGCAAATGGAGTTCGACCAGTCCACGAGAATCTGATCAACAGAGCTGGAACTATCATCATCGTCACTGCTGATGCACATCGCAATCTCTATCAGAATGGGTTCACCAAGCACGTGGCTGTGATGTGCTCAATGCTAAGTACGGGTGGCAAGAAGAAATCATTGATTGTCGTCTCTGTCAGTTCTCCGTATGATTTTGCAATGGACAAGTCGATCGGAACTTACGTTTGCACATTTGACTTTACGGAAACGGCCATGAGAGCTTTGGTAAGGGCACTTTTTGGTGTTTTCGTCCCGCAAGGCACACTACCAGGAACGCTGAGGAAGAGTCGGAAAGTACAAAAGTCAAGACAACATTGGTTGGTGGAAAACTATAATAGAGATAGAGACACAAGAGGTCTTCAAGCGTTGATCAAATCCATTGAAAAGACAACACCCTCGAATCAACAGCCTGCACTAGCGGGTGCTACGGCTGCATCATTTGAATTGGTAAGTGGACGCTCTTTATTAATGTTACTTGTCACTAACTTCTAAAGCCTGGAAATTTGTCTGGTGAACCAGCAGAAGAAAGTCACTACGTCGTACGTAACAGTAGTACACAGGCCCTGTTTGGATTCTGTTCAACGTACTACTTTCCTGCCACACAAACAGGAGTCATTGGAGCACTTTTTGTAGACCAGTCCAAACGAAATCTATCCATCGGTCACTCTCTGCACCAGCGTGCACTCCGACATCTCCTACAAAAACCCACCATCCAAAAACTTCAACTTGGCCTTGGCCTCCCCGGCATCTACCTAGGTATACCCATGTCCGACCTCACCGAAGGCGCACGTCTAAAACGTTGGTTCGCTACAAATGGATGGGATGTAGTGAGCCCCCGACTTCTTTACACCCTTATTATCCGCAATCTCGCACAATGGGTTCCACCCGAAGGTCTTCTTGGTACTATCCAACGCGTCTCATTCTCCTTTGATCTAATCCAAGGACCATCCAACTCCTCAGCCCAAGTGCTAGATTTCGTCTCCCAGCATGCGTCACCGGAAATCCTCTCCATCTACAACCTTGCAATTCAGGACTCCCAATCCTGTGGTATCGTCCGCGCGAAATCTCCCATTGATGGTTCCCTAGTTGGGACGGTCATCATATCGAGATCGGAAACGGCTCTCGCGAGATGGATGCCGGTATTGACTGGTCCGGGTGGAAGAGAAGGTGGTGCGGGGAACACAGGAGGGATTCTGGCTCCGGTAATTCCGCAGGGGAATAAGCAGAGAGAAATTGTGTTGCAAGGTCTGGTTATGCTGGCTATTAGGCAGAATAAGAATAAGGGTTCGGCCAAAGGAACGGTTCTGAATTGGGTGGTGGGTGAAGATAGGGATGTCCTTTTGGGAATGGGGTTTGATGTTTTGGAGGCGTGGGAAGAAATTGTTTGTGGACCTGATAGGGTAAGTTGGCATTGATTATCTTGTGTGATTGGAGAGATGCTGATGCTTTCATAGTGGAGCGAGATGAATTTGGGATAAGGAAGGGAGGTGGGGAATATTCGGGTAGGAGCAGATATTAACTGCATAAGCCGGGGGAAATGGCAAAAGCTTTGAGATGGCGGGACATCAGATTGTGAAGTATCTTCAATACCACAGCAAAGTGGACGGTTCTATGACTTGATTGTGCTGTGGAGCAGTTAAGAGGCTGCGATACCCCTTTAGATATCCATTACCATTACTCGATATAGTATAGCCGTATCTGCAGTGCATTGCTGAGAGCTTCTGCTTTATCGAGCTCAATTGGAATGGGAATAGAAATGCCACCATACACGTTTCATGTTCCGGCTTGGCTCAATCAACGTATAGATTATATCTATATAATATAGTGCCTGTGTCTTAGATGAAATGATTGAGGACTCTTTATATTGAGATTATAATATCGGCTCTTGAGAAGCAAGAACTGAGCACGTGATAGCGTGCCGTACTAATCGCAAATTGGCGATTCTTGAACGACGCGTAACGTCGACAAGAGCAAACAATCTCAGCCTTTGAATTATTTTGGTTTCCCAAAGATAAAACCTGAAAAGAGGTCCCCAAAGTACATACTACTCGCTCTTACATCTGCCACGTTCTGCGAAAATGAAAAGATATACAATCCGCACGCCTTCTGCCGCCACATCGAATTGAACTCGCTCAAACCAGACCAAGCACAACGAACCGCGTCAAGCTGACCCTGCGATCTGTGAGAATGACAGTAGATGGCCTCCTCGCAACTCTCAATGCTTCGCAGAGAGATGCAGTCTCATCGCAAGCAGATACGCTGGCAATTTTGGCTGGACCAGGGAGTGGAAAAACGCATACTTTAACTTCACGAACGGCTTGGTTACTACAACAAGGACTGCAGCCATGGAATATAATTGTGGCGACATTTACCGTCAAGGCAGCGAGGGAGATGAAGGAGCGAATTGGAAAGTTGATTGGAAACGGCCTCGAGTCCAAATTAATCTTGGGAACTTTTCATAGCATTTCACGACGATACTTGGCGCGATACGGACATTTGATCGGGATACGGAAAGACTTTGGCATCGCGGACAGTGCGGATTCTTTAGCAATTATCAAAAGAATTGTGAAACGAAATAATCTTATGATCGATCCTAAGGTGGCAAGGTCGCGCATAAGTACATTGAAGGCAAAGGGGGCAGATCATACAAGCAACGTTTCCGAGAAGGTCAAGAAGTCGGTGGATACGCAGGAGTTTGAGATTGTTCATGAGGAATACCAAGCGGCTCTGGAACGGTCAAACCTGCTCGACTATGACGATCTACTCGTTCAATGCGTTGAGCTCCTACGGCAACATCCATCATGCGTTTCCAACATAGAAGCAGTATTGATTGATGAATTCCAGGATACAAACATTGTACAATTTGATCTCATGAGGCTCTTCGCAGCCCACCGAAAACGCATCACCATCGTTGGCGATCCTGATCAGAGTATCTATGGGTTTCGTGCCGCGGAAATAAAGAATTACAAACGCATGCTTCGGCAGTACCCGGATACTGTAACAATCCCCTTAGAAGAGAATTATCGATCTTCGGGTGCTATACTGCTCACTGCGTTGAATGTCATCGAACAAGACTCGTCAAGAATTGCGAAATCTCTCTTGCCTACACATACAGTTGGTACTCGACCTGTTTTACGCAAGCTTGCGACTGCCCAAAAGGAAGCAGATTGGATTATTGCGGAGATACAAAGATCTATGGGTATGACTGGAGAACTGCTGGATTTAAATGATTTTGCCATTTTACTTCGATCTGCAGCTCTTTCGCGAGTGATCGAAAGCGCATTGGGCCGCGCTGGTATTGCCTATCGCATGGTTGGTGAGTTCACCCGTTTAGTCCTGTCCCTGGAAGTTCCATTATTCCACGTCTTATTCCACGTCTTACGGCTCGGCATTAACATTGATAGGCGGCCTTCGCTTCTATGATCGTGTCGAGGTAAAGACTATACTCGACTACCTTCGAGTCATCAATCAGCCCGAGAACAATGACGCTTTGGCAAGGATCATCAACACACCCTCAAGGCGCATCGGTGAAACTACCGTCAAGTCTTTATTAGAGGAAGCCGAGCAAGCCAAAACAACACTTTGGGCACTCATACTAGGAGCAGTGCAAGGAAAACGTATGGCTAAAACCAAACTTACCAAAGCTGTCGAACAGAATCTTTCAGTCTTTGTCAATATCATTCTGAGTGCCCAGAAGAAACTTGCCGATCTGTCAGCGCAACAAAACTCAATTGTGAAGATTATACAGTTTGTGTTGGAGAAGACTTCTTATGAAAAGTGGTTGGAGGAGCATCATGCGGATGTGCATAAAGCCCGTTGGGACAATGTGAAGGAATTAATTACTCAAGCCTCTGATTTCCAAGGTCAAATATCTAATGGTCTTGAGGACGAATCACTTCCTGAGATTGAAGGCTTAGAGCAACAGGATACTTCCGATTCTCTCTCCCGGTTTTTGGCTAACGTGGCGTTGGCCTCAGAAGTTCGCAAAGAAGATGACGAAGCCAGTAGCAAGCCACAAGTCACCATATCTACGATTCATGCTGCTAAAGGATTAGAGTGGCCGGTGGTATTCATTCCCGCCGCCTACCAAGGATCCATTCCTCACTCCAGGGCCGAGGACACGGACGAAGAGCGAAGGCTGTTATACGTAGCCATGACTAGAGCAAAAGCGCTCCTTTACCTCAGTTGTCCTTTGAAAAACTCCCTGGGCGAGCAGACGACATTGTGTCCGTTCCTAACAGCGCGTACTTTGAGGCCTTTGTTGGATCAAAAAGGCCCAAAGATGGGCTCAACAGTGGTCCAATCTTTGTCTCAGATTCTCCGCCGATCTCCCCCGTCTAAAGAATCAATCATGCAGTCTTCCGCCTGCCTTGGACTTACTGAAGATACATATTATCCTCTAGAAGCGGAGGAAGACAAGGAGGATGAGTCAAGATGGAATGGGAGCAGTGGAAACCCCAGTTTCACCATTGGCCAACGTCTGCCAAAACGCAGACGGACGGAAACAAACGAACCAGGAAATGTGTCGAGCTCGCTTTACAATGTTACTCCAACTACAACCATGGATATGTCAGCCAGATTTACGTCAAATACTGGTTTCATTAGTGCCGGATCTCATCTCAAGGTGCTTGCCGAACAAGCACCAAATCAAACGGTGACCGAAGACAATTCTGGACGCCATCGGGGAGCAGTGGTTACCAAGAACCTTGCTAAAGCACGCAAGGGGGTATTGGAAAATCAAGGAACGCTCCTCGACTTTCTTGGAAAACCGGAACCTGCGAAGGTTATCTGCCAGGAAGAGGTTAATCCCCGAGCCGAAAAAGCCCGGTTTAATGCCGATTTGCATAGGCCCCGAAACACTGGGTCAACTGAAGGTATGCGCCCTCCAGCACTACCTGACAAGGAAGACATCGCACTGCCGTCCCTCCTTGGCGCACATCGTCCAGGGACATCTGCAGCATTATCACGCCCAGGTAGTATTCGGAACCAAGCAACTCAGAAAGACGATTACATCTTCTTATCTAGTTCACCGCCATCAGCGAAGCAGCCTATTCGTCATATCGATCCCGATCCGGTGGTTCCGCCTCCGGGTCTGACGGCAAAACCGGCAATCATGTCGTTAGTCCGTCCTGCTAGAACACTCCACACAACGAGCATGTCTCTAGCACAAGCAGCACCCACCACAAAAAAGACACTCGGAGTAAAACGAAGCATGAATGGCTGGTCCAATCGACAGACTCAGCCGTTCGTGCCACCAACTATGAAGAAACGAAATTAATGATAAGCATCCATAACGTATTGGTGGAACTATACGTCTGGATAAGGTTTTAATATATAGGTAGAGGATGGTGGCAGTGATCCCCGCTCCCAATCATCATCTTGGAATTGGCGGAGAATATCCCCGATTTTGAGTATATCAGGATAGCCCTTAATGAATAATATGACCAAAAAATGGTCTGATCCTGTGCCAAAGTCACATTGGCTATCAAGCACTACACTGCGGCAACCATTTTCGGTCTTTCTTGTGTCACATGTGCCTCGCTTTGCGGCGCTTTTGATCGTCGTTGAAGAATCCTGTGTTGTGTACTACTACATGATTTGTGGGGTACATGCCGAGGGTTGAACAATATGCAGCCACGAGTGTGACATCGATAAGCGTGGACGAATGGACAAATCATGCCCTTTACCATAAACCGGTAGTCCTCGGACCTGATATGTGAGTTTAATATAACGGCGGAGAAATAACGGTTGGACGGCCAGGATACCATCTCATGTGATTGTTGGCAGGGGTCGGAAAATGCGGGGTACATCAGGAACCGTTGTTGATTGTCGAATCATGTAGCACTCTCGGCGGTCGTGATGCTTAGGTTATATCTTCATATAGAGGTTATCTTGGCACTTTGTGCACGATCATATTATATTCTTGTTTTCAGATTCCTTCCCATCTCAACCCCACAGGCGGGACCGAGCTATGGTTCTTCAACACCACTCTGTGACCCCCCAGCTAAAACTCTCATCACATCGGAGAGTACTAATGAAGTAGGTGAGATACAGTGATGCATGATGAACCTGTATTCACGGTTTTTGAACTTGCTATAGGACCGGGTTGGATATTCAGGCTGTCTTCATGCTCAGGTATTACGGAAACCGGTAGCTTGTAGGCCCAGTGTATATATGTTGTAGCCATGCTCTACTCTCTTGTGTCTCAGGACGACCCAAACTGCCTTCACAGCTTCTTCGTTCTCTGCGTGAAAGTGCCAATTACTACTAGCTTTCGACACTTCTTCTTCACGAAGTGATCAGAAAGACCTCACGGGAAAACCAGCCTCTCCACCTTCAATGTATGATCTATACTTCATTCCTACATCTTCTTAGTGATACACCCACCCACTTCACACCTAGCCAGATCAACGAATGCTTTCGCACGAAATCGAAAGTTCAGCATCATCCATGACTGTCTACCAGGCACCTAAATCTACGAAAAATTTTCATACCCAAATCTTGCATCTGAGTATCCAATATGACTCGAGTCGGGTTCGCACAGTGGGGCTGGGAATGCTGCAATGTAGGTGCCCAACCCAACGCCAACGGAGAAACCCCAAAAACACATACATACCAAAAGCTAACTCTCTACCAATAACAAAGTGTTACTTGCACAATATCCAATGCAAGACTACGTGTAGTAACTGTGGACACGATATCTGTGGCGAGTGTCAGGCAGTGTAAGATGATTTTCTTTCTCTGGAGCCTGAATATGAATGGGGGTGATTCATTTCCTCATGTCGTGTTGTGTCGTCTCGTACTAAAACTTCTTTTTTCGTCCCTCGCCTAAGGCAATGTCATCATCATCGACCCTGCAGCGGACACCGTTTTTCCCATCTCGTCTTACGTTACTCTTGGGCTACGAAGTCTGGCCATGCAGATGCAGCTTCCGTGGCCTGCGCGACAGGGAACTACTGGCATGGGCAGCGCGCGCCTCCTGGGATTGGGGGTTGGACGATGGATTGCAGGGATGGGATGCTGTCTTCCGTTGTTCTGGAAGAGAGGATGCTCGGTGGTAAGATTCCTTTTCGAGTGCGAGTGAGAGCCTATCGACTAAGAGAACGCCCAGCGATATGAAATACACGAGGCTCGGCGTTTAGAATGGGGTTGGTTGGGTGAGCGGCCGCTGGGATGTTGATTACTGTACGAATTGTACGAACGTAGGATGCGATTTTATAAGCCTCTGGGTAACATCCATAATTCTCCGGGATTGGGCGGAACAGGGCTGAAGCGATGAGCCAATGGGAATGGGTTTTTCTGCTGCTGACCAAAATCCAAAATGGTAATGTCGCAAAGCTCGTTGATGGGATGGGGATGGGGATGGGGATGGTTCAAGGGGGTTTTAAGTTTAGGCGCGCTTCTTAGGAGGGAGCTTGTTTGAGTAGAGGATGCTTGGCTTGGACGAAGTGGCGGGGAGCGGGCAGGCTGAAAAGTAACTTACGGAGTACAGTAGTAATTTGCATTTAATGTCTGACCCATATTTGCCCCATTCTTCTAACTCGACCCATCAAAAACCTTCAAATCCCTTCCATCCCATCTCCACTCTCCATTATCCACTGCCCAGATGGAAAAGAAGGCAGACGCTTTAGCTTTAATGTTGTCTAATGACTCGATTAGGAAACGATTGAGCTATTCCGCGAGTCAACGGACATCGGACGACAAGACTAGCTTGATGCTACAAGTACCCCTAACCCAGAGCACACGGATACGGATCGTCTAACTGAGATTTTCTTCGTACACACCCCTTAACCGTGCACTCTTAGAAGATTCTTACTCATCTGCACGCTTCCATTCTCACTGGCTCAACGTCTGCGACAAATATCTACAAAGTAAAGCGACTAACTGGAGATGGCCACATATCGAAGATTAACCTTCTGAACTAGCTTACTCCCAGCTGATATCTTCCCCCAAGCATCGAAACTGGCTCATGGGGTACATATCCGGGACTAGCACTAGTACCGACCAGGAAAGCTAAGCTTCGAACCTTCCTCCCACTGCCCTCCCGCCAGGCTTCCTAGTCGACCACGGAAAAGTCCAGAGTATTGGCATTGTTTCTTACTCGACTTTTACCCAGTCACTTGTTGGTCTTGCGTCGGAAGGAGCAGAACCCCGGACACTGAAAAAAGACGTATCCCCACAATAAGGGAAACCAAGGTCTGGCTCTATCTCATACTTTAACGTCCGGTGTTCCACCTTCCCACCACAATGGTTCGGTCAAGATGGAGGCTCAGAGCCTGTCCGAGTGTAACATTTGCTCGAAGAAATTCCAGCGAAAAGCACATCTGCTCAGACATCAACAGCAACGTATGTACATGTCCTTCAATTTCCTGTTCTCCGTCTGCAGTTCAATGCAAATGCCGAGGTCCGTCCGGCCAGCAAGAAAAAAAAAGCATTTTCTAATTCGGACATCATTCTTAGATTCGGGGGTGCGGCCATACAGTTGTGTGTTCTGTTCCAAAACTTTCAAACGCAGGTGAGTTTAAATAACCTTCCACGCGATGTTACACTGCTCCCAACTCTATTCCAATGTCCAACAGGCTCCCTTCTGCGGCCAACCCATATGCTAACGAGCGGCACAGCGATGTCCTCAGGGACCATTTTAGCAGATGCGAGTTGCGCGGATCTAACGCAATCCCGAATTCCTTAGAACGAGGACGCAAGAGACATGCTTGCGATGAATGTAGCAGGCTGAAGGTCAAATGCGACAATAATACACCTTGTTCGAAATGCAAAGAATTTGGCAGAGTTTGTCAAAGGGCGAGAGCTTCCAGTATGTTGTGTGAATGCGCAAGAGATTATTTTACACACGCAGAATGTGCTGATCTCGAAATAGATTCTTCTGCCTCCACCCAAGCATCGACAAGCCCCTCTCCTAGATTACCTGCTCCTCAGTCCTTGACTCCTCCTTCTACCACTCCTGAACCATCGTCCGACCGGAACTCAATTGGGTTTCTTCTGAACTGCCCAAACGATCAGGACTTTATGCATGAATTCCCCAAAGCTTCCACCGTGAGCCCCAAATCCGGCATCGTGGAATACGCCAATCTTTCTCCCCCAAGGATGAATATTGAACCATGGCTAGGAGGTCTGACGAGTGGAAATGGAAACGGAAATTTATCGAATTATGGATACGGTGCAAATATGGACGTGGATTCCAGTCTCAGCGACTTTCTCGCAAATCTGGACTTCGAGACTTTTGAGCGCCAGAGACAAATGCACGGCTGGCAGTTTCCGGCGGGTAATGTTGCTTCTTGGTCGGGACCTACGGACTCATTCTACAATCTCAACATCTTGGACCAGCGGGCTTTCGATATAAGGGAGAAGCTGAGATATGCTGCTTCGGCGCAAAGCATACCGAATGTTCTTCCAAAGGAGATGATTGATGCGATTGAGTTGGTCAAGGCAGAGACTATTGCATCGTTTACGAAATTGTACTTCAAGCACTGGCATCATCATGCGCCTATGGTTCATGAAGCTTCGTACAATCCATGTACAGCTGCGTTACCGTTGGTGCTTTCTATCATGAGCTTGGGCGGAATGGTACTTCTCCCCGCAGATTCGTACTTTACAAAGACAAGACTAACGGTGTTTCAAGTACTCTAAGATTCCCGAGGAGGTGGAGAAAGTGAAATATCTGCTCGATACAATCGAAAGCTACATTTACTCGATTCCCGGGATAAATGACGAGTATGATCTCCCTGGGCGAGTATATGTCAAACGCGGAGAAGACGCGTCGCAGGATTGGCAGCAGTACCAGCTTGAAGAATTTCAAGGGGCGTACTTGATGATTGTCTTACAATACTGGTCAGGCAATGAAATTGCACGGGCTCGAGTTAGGCAACAGAGATTCTCGCGGCTGATTTCCGTAAGTTTGATCATTTTCATTTCAATTTTCATTTTTTTCCACTCGGCTTCGAGAATCATGCTTCCCCGTAGGATTCTGGCCCCTAACGTTAATCTCTGCAGATATATCGCTGTTTGGGGTTACAGTGTGTACAGCACACGCCAGGATTTATGATCAAAGACCAGCATTCGTTCAGAAGGTGGATCCGGAAAGAATCTTTTATCCGGTAAGTTCCAGCCCCATTCTCTCCACCTTTTCACTAAAACGGGTAAAGCCCGCGACGCTCGCTACTGTGCATTTGAATCAAGAAATCTTAGGCTGACTTGCATGTCATAGCGTGGCTACCCTGATGATGATGCTGGATAACGCTTTTGCCATTTTCAATAATCTGGCCCCGCGGCTGCAGTGGGCGGAAATCGACCTCCCGTTTCCAAGCGATGACTTGTATTTCAAGGTGGCGAAATACGAAGATTTGAAGAATCATTCGGGCTTTCCGATACCGAAGATGAAGATTAAGGATGCGTTTTTGTTGTTGTTTTCGCCGACGGAGGCGGCGGAGAGGGATTTGAAGCAGTTGAGGGGTGGGAATCTTACGCCGTTGGATATGCAGATGCTTATGCATGGTATGATTTTCTTTCTTACACCGAAAGTTTGAGTTCGGTTCCATAACTAACATATACAGCTCTCTATGTGCACGTCTGGACCTCCACCTTCTGCAACCCCCTCGTGCAACTTCCGATCACCTCCATCCCGGCGCTGGTCGCACCCTTTAAACTGGCGCTTCGTAATTGGAGAGCGGTCTGGGATGAGATTAAAAACGCGGCGAATGAGGACGAGTGGAGGAAGTTGGGGTTTCAGAAAACGGCCGAGGCGTATTATGATGCGGTGGGGAAGTTGTTGGCGATTTTTGAGGGGAGGAATGGGAGGTTTGGGCCGATTGAGAGTGATTGTGAGAAGGGGATGCATTTGAGGAGAGTGTTGAGTTTGTGAGGAGGGGGGTGAGGGGAGAGGGAGATGGGGGAGAGGGATTGTATATACGGGGTGGAAAGAAGGGATATAAAAGGTTACTTATTTGGATTGATATCCTCAGAGGGTTTATACATAGTTTGCAGGTTTTACGCATTCTTTGCTTTGGGATTTTGGCTACATGGTATGGAAAGGGTTCTCATCTCTGGTTGGTTATATACTACTATATGAATGGATGGACAGATGGGATGGGATGGGATTGGATGGAATTGGAGTTTTAGGGAGGGAGTTATAGGAGAGATATGGTTTGTGGGATGGATACATGGGTAAACAGTTGGAAATACAGATACAGATATAGGTACAGATATATATACAGATGTTGGTTGTGGTTGATACTTGGGGTAGGGGTGTGATGAGATGAGGATGGATTGCTTTGAAAGTGCGTGACTGTGGTTAGTTGGTGTGAACTATAACCTTCCTGGGCTAGAAAAGGAGAAAGGAGGAGGGAGGGAGACTGTTGAGTAAAGTGGTAAGTAAAGTAGGGATATCTCCATTCATCACTTGGATTATATAAAAGTATATTATTTGACATAATGTCTGTTTAAAATGGCTCAACGGGAGATGAAGATATATAGATAGAGAGTTAGAATCAGAGATCTCAGATTTTCTAAATCCATCCATACAGCCCCCATGCCCAAGTCCAAACCTGGGGTCCTGAAGAACAGGTACATTCTTCTTCGACCCCCTCCTCCTCCTTGACCAAACTCTATGTTTAATAAACCTCCCATCAAGCCTTTATCCCGGCAGAGGGATAGAGCAGTAAGAATGGTAAGCGAGGCCTTGAGTACGTAAAGTAAAGTCTCCCGATCCGAACCCGGATGCGAAATCCGGAGAATACCAAGATTTGGGGGTTTGTCGATATACGCATGGGAGAGAGTACGTCAAATAAGCACTTGTTTTGTGCATCGGATTAGAGAGCATGCGGACACGGATGCGGAGTTCGGACAGCTTTGTAATCTCCCTTCTATGGGTTATAGTTCAAGCTTACTTAAAAATACTCCGTCCGTCCGCACGGCGGATGGATGGATGGATGGGGGGGTCGGTAGTTCGAGAACGTGGGGGTTTTCCTCGTTTTTGCGAAGTACGAAGTACGAGACAAGCTATAGGTAGGTATGAGATAGGTTAGATCTGATATAGTGTGTGTTAGGAGGGGCGTCACTCTATTTTGGCTTCCTTCATATCTCCCTGCCTATAAGGTTAACCAGCAAATCAAAAGACCGTCGAAACGAGCCCTAAATACGACAACGCATAAGGTGGGTGGGGTGTGGATGGATGGATTGATGGGGAATTAGGAGGTGGGTTACGGTGGGCTATTGCGGGAATTTTGGGGGAAATCTTTGATGGTTGGGTTGCCAGTGGGCGTTTAAGGTTATTCTTACCTAAATTCTTTGTCAGGAGATAGGTGGTTACGGGTTGGGGGGCTGTGTGTTTGGGGCTGAGGCTTAAGGGTTTTGTGCGTAGTGGGATGGGTGCGTGGATGAATGGGAGGTGATGCAGGTAGAAGGGAAGGAAAGGGAAGTGAAGGGAATGCATCCAGGTCGATGGTTTGGGTTAGGGGTTACAAGATCTTTCTAAACCATGAGGATGTGGAAAGATAGCCTGGGGAACGTTGCGCCCAGACATATAAAAACTTGGACTCGGATTTAGACCGCCCTATGAGTGTAACACAATGGCTACGACGTATAACACGAACAAGTTCTAACCAATGCACTGGCAAGGTATGAGGTATAAGTCTGTGGTCAAATTTCGTAGATGGGGGTTTACCCGAAGGGATGAGTAGCATCGCTTAGAACACATAGCCGGGTCTGTATATCCCTCATAGCAGACGGAATAATTCCAGAATGCATCATCACCGCCTTGAGACAATTATGGGCTAGATCTCGGGGACCCAGAATCCTTCGCGGCGTTCTACTGTTGTTTGGGTACGTTGAAGGATCATTTAACCTTGTAATTGGTTAGTCGGGACTTAGTCTGAAAAACGTGTATTTTGCAGCAGGGTCAAGTGCCTTATGAGAACAGCTAATTTGTTCAAAATCACCAGCTGACTTACATATATTGCGCAAACTGCACAGCTGGAACCAACAATTGATTGCTACTTTTGGAGAGCAAGTTACAAGCGAGATGCAGAGGTGCATTGAATCATTCCACAAGCGTAAATAGGCTTTCTGGGGGAGCAACACACGGAATAGCCTCATATTTCATGACAGGGTTCTCACGGAATGAACCCTTTTAGTACCGGGATCCTTTACCGTTTCTTTTGATTGCTATCACGTGACTAAACTGGAGAAAGCGCACATACGCTCGTACGATAGGCCAGATCGCTGACAAATACCCTCTAGCGATGTACGTACATAGCCAGGTTTTATGTCAAAGAGTCCACATCGTCCACGTCTCGGCACCCAAATAACAGCGCAAGATCGTACACTACTGCACTCAGAACTGTACTAGCACTGCAGTAAAAACGTTGAAGGATCGCGCTATAATTTCTGTCTGCTGTGGGGCGCGGATATCTGATGCTTTCTTCCTCTGCCCTGCCCTGCAAGACCAAGGCATCCGGTACATATGACTCTGAGGGATTGCAGTATGCATGCGTGCTACGTCTATACTCTGCATCCGGGCTGGTATTGGAAAAGATTATCGAACTGAGATCATCTGTGCGTTATTAATATATGAGTCTGATAAGAGCCTCGCATGCGTCTAGTATGGTCTGAGAAGGTCTGTCATGTGCCAAGCTTTCATCCATCCCACTCTTGCCACGTTTTTTTTTTCTCCCCGTCTATTTCTGACTAGACTGTATCATTCTACAACTAAGCATCGGTTATGTTTGCCGCACAAACCAGCATTTGGCGCTTAAAGAAACATGTAGGCTCACCGCAAGCGTGTTTTGAGTGCGTTAAATGTTGCCGACTTGCTTTCTTGGGTAGGGAGTAGTTCGCTTAATCTGTTGTTTGGGGGTCACGCGGTGGTCACGCGGTGTTAGCCCGAGGTGCTCTTTGAAGCAGTTCAGCAGACCAGTATACTAATACCTCAATTTGCTGGGTTGAGTAAGAGTAGTTAAAGGATCGGAGCATTGGAGTAGAATTTTGGAACTCTAACGACTAATTCACCAGAGTTATTATAGGTGATTTACTGAGAGTTTGTTCGTATCTCTACTACCTGGAGGTGAAGCTTATAAAAGTTGTTGGTGGTTATATGTCGAGCGACATTTTTCATAATTCTGATATAGTAGAAGAAAAATATCGGAATTGGCGATGAATAACTGAATGATACATATGACAATAAGAAGAAGTGAAGATAAAATAGTCATATATAATAAGAAGCCAAGTCACCAATTGAGAGTCAACTTCTTTCCCTCTCTTAGAAGACAAACGCAGCGCGCGGAAGAATGAAGTAAAAGAAGAAATAAAGTCTCCGCAGCACCCTTATCATCCTCCTTATCACCTTCCTACTGAGTTCTTACTATCCCCCTAAATCCCCGAATCACCCTGCAAATACACCTCCGTAGGCACATACCTATCCCACGCGGCACAAGTATCCCTAAACCCACTAACAGCAGCAGTCCCCAACGCCCCCACAATCGCACTCTCGCTCTCCACAAACTGCACCGCCAGCCCCTCGGATGCATGCCATGCGATATGGCAATGCATGAGCCAGGAGCCCGGATTATCAATTTTGAAGGCGATGACAAGGTAGCCGGCGGCGGGGAGCGTCATCACGTCGCGCCGGGGAGGGTTCTTTAGGTTTAGAGGGGTCGCGGATGTGTAGGTGCCGGTGCCTTGGGCGAGGGTCCAGAAGTCGTGGCCGTGGAGGTGGATGGGGTGGGAGGCGCTGGGGGGAGGGGGAGGTTAGCTGGGGGGGGGTTGGATGGGGGAGTTGTGATGGGAGATTGAGGGTGGATAATTAGGGGAGGACTCACGCTATGGGAGCTGCGTTGTTGATGGCGAAGACGGCCCAGCCTTTATTTGCTGTAGTTGACTAACAATCATTAGCATCAAAATAAGTAAGAAAAAGGGAATCAGCATACACTAATCGGAATGACATTATACGGAGTGGGCCAAATATTCCCACCACCCAGGATAGTAAGAAGCGTCGGATCAGTCCAATTCAGCAACAACGAACTCCCATTAAAAGTCCATTCCGCATACGGCACGAAGATATTACTCAACGTACTAGTAATGACCGACCCGACCGTGACGTCCATTGGAAGAAACGGAACCAGACTAGCGAGCGGCTCGTCAAGACAACTAGTGCTAACCGTCACGGTGCTGACGGATGTGGGATCCGCTTTGCTGGAGGCGTCGTATCGGATGATTCCGGTCATGTTGGCAGGGAGGGCATTTGTAGAACATGCGCTTTGCCATCCGGCTCTTAGCCAGTAGTTTCCTGGAGCTGCGTTGGCGGTGACGATAATATCGTATCGTTGGCCGATGTTGACTAGGAGGCTGGTAGCGGTGTATGGAACAATAGGGACAAAGTCATTGGCTATGACTTGGAAGCTGTGTCCATCGATGGAGAATTGGAAGTGCCCTTCGAGTGCAGTGTTGACTATGCGGATCAGATACTTTTTGCCGGATACAAATGTCTTCTGATACTTAACTCCACCTCCTTTGCAATTGACATCGGTCGAGCCGGCACAGTTATAGGTATTAGTGCCATTGATGAGACCATTTGCAAGTGAGGGGGGCCCTGCCACCTTCGCTAGATCCCATAGTTGTGCCACTGGTGTATGAGACCAATCGCTAAGGAACAAGACACCGAGATCAGTGTCATAGTTGGCAGTCGCGGGGCCATGGATGATCAAAGGGCCGAGAAGTCCATCTGCGTATTGTAAAGTGAAGTGAGAGTGGTACCAAGAGCTTCCATATTGCTCAGCACGGAATGAATAGGTCATCGAGCTTCCAGGTGCGATGGGGCATTGCGTGACCCCAGGGACTCCATCCGAGGTTCCACTGTTCAACTGTCTGACTCCATGCCAATGGATAGCAGTTCCATTATGCTGAAGGTTGTTTGTCACGTGGACCACGATGTTGTCGCCCCAGTTTGCCTCGATCAGAGGACCTGGAAATGAGCCGTTGAAGTTGATAGTCTGGCGTGCATATCCATCGGGACTAAGAGTTGTGTTTTGCACGCTCAGCCAGTACTATGTGGATATATTAGCTAATATTTCGTCAATGGTGAGTTAGATGTGTGAATACTCACCTCCCGAGTAACACCGGTATTGGGAATAGTGGTATACCAGTTTGTAGACGTAGAGTACTGCCCCCAGCAGTTCCTTGATGTAGCACTGTTGGTGCAAGCTTGACGAGGTTCGAGTGAAGACGGCGCTATCTCTGAAGCATAAGGCAAGGCAGAAGCCAAAGGAAGTAGTGCCAGAGCTGCAAGCGAAGTAAAGAGTGAAATCTTCATGGTGAAGTTAGTCATGATTGTGTGAAAAATCATGGAAGAATATATAAGAATTTGAGTGAATGTTGAGCTGGAGATGATATTTCTAGGAGAACTTCTTACTCTTATACATGACTTGATGCCCCCCGAACTACTCTGTTGTCGCCATTTTCGTCCTACATCATGGGGAAAATGAGTGTCGCTGGACTCACTCCTGGATATGCACGTAGAGATTTCTCAACGATACTCAAGTGACTTGCTTCTGCAGAAGCCAGGGCATCTAACCCTCAATGCAGTCCAGAGTCCGCGGACTGTAGCTTTGATAATGCTCAACTGACCTGACTTTGCAGCAACTCGTCTTGACTCATTTCCACCATTCTCTCCTTTCTGAGAGAGAGAAAGTATATCCTCCAATATTGGGTAGTATCGCCAAGCTCTTCACATCCTTAGAAGCGCCGAATGTCAATATTACACTGCAGTACTGTTCCGTGTTACTCCTGTCCATCGACTGTGTGGTAACTTTGACGTGAACGACATGAGGCAGCTTCTTATTTAGGAAGAGAGTAAGAATGAAAGATAGGATAATTACTGCTTTTTCTGTGGCGCACATAGCTTACATGATGGTGAAGCACTGCATGTGTGGGTGGAAATATCATCTCAGTACCCCTTGGATAACATGGATTCGAGGTCTGCAAATATGCCGAAACTCACATAACAACAGGAAAGAAATTTAACAAAGACCGTAACTCCAAGTGTTTGCTGGAAATTTTGCTTGCTACAAATCCATGATGAGTAGTCGTTCAGAATCGTTCTAAGCCGAAGCAACCGAAGGAGCCTCAATATCGTTGTAGATCTCTTAAAACCTGCTTCAGTGACTGTGAAAATCATCAACCCTTTCGACAGCACTCGGTCACTCTTCCGAGCCCTTTGCATAATCATAAACATACAGTGCCTTTCAGGCTTCGGTAGTCGCCAAGACATGGATAATAGCTCCAGAGAATCTCCCATTGGGTTTTAAGATTGCATAAGCTTCGGCCGAATAGATATCCACTGGCTGAGGCGCCAGATCTTGATAAATATTGAATCAAGTATCTGATGGTACCTGCTTGATGCGTGCCCATCTCCTTCCAAACAAGCTTAAAAAGGATTCGAGGTGCGTGCTTACAGCTCAGGGGATCAAAACCTAATGTATTGTGCCACATAGGCGGAAGTATTGTGCCGTTGGTTCTTGGCTTTCAGCTGCACTGACTTGGTTGATTCAACCGCAGACAAGAAATCGCAGAGTACAGACAATAAAAGATGCATATGCTTTGAGTAGAGTCACCAAGCTAATGGCATTGAGTCAAAATCTAGAGATGATATCAATCTATTGACTCAAGGCCTGCAGTACGAACTCTTTAACCATCAGATAAAAAAACACTTGGTTCTGTTTTGTGGTTGGTGCAATAAGTCAAGCCGTGCATCGGGCAACTGACGTCTGCAGGGGTGTTAGCGAGCGGCTTGATGACGACGACTATCCATTTGGTGGTGGGGTAGTGGGTGAAAGTTGTGGCAGCCACCCCGGCGCTGTAAGACATGAGTTGTGTTTCTGCCGAAGCGAGATAGGGATGAAGAAGGGGGTTGTTGGGCGCTTGGAACCTGCAATAGAATTAGCACTAACAACTCTCCCGACAAAGAGTGCGGAGGGAAATTATTGAGATATTGGATATGCAGGAGCTAGGTGCCGGCCAACTATTATCCAGAAAGGGTCGAAAGAGAAGCATGCAATTTGAAAGGTGATAAATGTCGTGCAACTGCGGAACAAGCTGTCATCGAACATCAGACCAAAACTTCCTTTCGTCCATTAAATTTCACAGTGAACCATATAATTCACTGATGTCTTTACTGCGGGAAAGGTGGACTCCAGGACTCCCCGGAGCAAGACCTCGTTCTGCGTCGGAGAATATGCGGATCTTCAAGATTCATCGATTATTGATAGATCTTGGCACCAGAGAGAACCCTAGCAGTCAATTCGGTCCCGAGAGTCAGCAAATCCACCACCTCAGCTCTGAGTGGTCGATATGGCTATGCTATCCCAACAGAGACACTGAGGTTGGCAGGATGATCGTGTGGTCACGGACTGATATTCCAAACTGGTATCCCGCCGCATCTAACAAACACAACATGGCCGCCGTGTGTATTGGAGCGGGTAATCGTGTGTATGCATCGCCGTAAGTAACGAGACGTATATGACCAGAAAGTGCAGAGTTCCTGGTGTTGAGTAGTCTGAGTAGAATAGCCAGCTTGGAGCTGCGCAACGACCCAGCGAACTTCGAGAGGCCGTGTAAATGAGAAGCAAGATCCCATGCTGCTTCGAACAATCCTCGTCTTGATGATAGACCGAAACGCGCTTGAGGTCTTCTGGGAAACATCGAAAATGAAGTGTTCCCACAATGAGGTTTTCTGAAGAGTAACAGTGGCAGTAGATGATGCAAAGTTTAGCAACATATACAATTGAAGAAGTATGTAGCTTTTCATCTTCGCTCAAGGAATGCTGAATGAAACTTGCGACGTCTTTGGTACTTTAAACCAGTTATGTCGACCTAGGTCAGAGATAACCTTAACCTTAAACGCGCGTCGACTTCGTCGGCAAACACTTTAAAATATCCTTCCAGAACACGTTCCCAAACCCAAATCTCTTCATCTATATGGTCGTCGTTAATACATACTTATTTGTGGTATGATCTCCATGACTCCTCGTCTTTGGAAATGCGCTCTATCGAACTCTTACCTATGTCTGCGACATCGCAATTCCTGAATGGAACCAGAACTGGAGCCTGCATGTGTAGCTAAGACGACCCCCACACTCTTTTCGTGCTTTCGACACTCGGGTGATAGCTAACGATGTATATTTCAATTCTAGAAATCAAAAGTCCCCATCACTTCCATGCCTCCCTATATATAAGTTCATCAAACGTCTCGAAAAGCGGCCCACAAAAGCCTCGCGTTTGGGAAGTCCGACTTGGCAGGTCGATAGCCTTCACCCCGCTACGCGACGTCTCACAACCTTTGCTTCGCCTTCAACGATCATACCGTGGCGTGTCGCGAGCTGCCCTTTCCAAAATATGGTGGACCAGAAAGGAAGATGGAAGTAGATCGATCTTGTGCTGTGCCGAGCACGATGACTGGGCTTTTTTGGCTCAATTCTGTCGCCTTGCATCGCAATTGGACAATGCAGGACAAGCAACGGCACCATTTGCGCCAATTTAACCTGACGGAATCATGCAAGTCGCGTCGATTATATCTGCAGACAGCAATGACATCATTGTTTCCCGAATTTGGCTTCGGCATTTAGGTTGTCTAAGCACGGCATTGGCACTTCTCGGAGCAATCAAGTACACGTCGGTAAATATTTATTTCCCGCAGGACACCGCAGAAGGTTCCAGCCGGAAGAAGGACGCTATCACCAAACGTGCCGCGAAGCATTCTTCTAATGATATATTCGAATTTAATTGGTTCGAGCAGATCCAAAATGCAAAATCAATCTAACATTCGACCAAATGGTTAATTTCTGCAATCCGAACGTGGCATTGCGCCATGGCAGCGAGCTTTTTACTATGTACAATCAGCAAAGGAGACATTTTATGCCTACCGAACTAGATTCCAGACAGAGAAGCTCCAGTCTAACAGCAAGTATTTTCTCTAATAAACGAAGAGGTCTAATTTAACGAGGACCGAAGGCCAAGCAGCTCGGGAGAAAGAATCCATCGAGGGCTACCATTGCTACCAGCAACATTTAGAGCGGGAGATTTTGCAAAGAGGACATCACATACTCAACCACACACCCACAAATACATACCCCGATCTCAATATCCCCGCAGATGAATCCCTTGATAATTCCTTTCCACCTCTCTCATCTTCTTCTCCATATAACAAGTTCCTGCAAATCAACCAAAATAATACAAACTTCCGTCTATTAATCTACCTATCCATTTGCCTGTCTAGAAACCCACCTCTGTCGTGAAACATTCTCTATCCTCTTTTAGTCCTTCTCATCCCCAGCCAGCAAGCATCACTCGCCATCGGCTCCTCATAATATCCATTTGCCAACCCAGAGAACATATTCACTTTCCACCATATGTTACGAAAGGAAAAAAAAAAAATTGCACCCAATATATCGATATATCCTCCTCGCGGCCGCTGCCTCGCCCCCTTCCTTCCCCTCCTCTCTCGCCCAGCTTTACATTTCATATCCGGATCTCCTATATCTATACCTTATCCTCGCCCCTCCATCCCCTCTCCCATCTCGACTCCAACACCCCACCCGATCCCTCCCCTTCCCTCTCTTCCTCCTAACAACCAACCCTACACTCTCACCTCTCTACTCCTATACCCCGAAAAATCTATCACTTATCTATACCACTTCCTTCCTTCCTCCCTTCCTTCCTCATCTATACACCCTCATACCCCCACTCTGCCCTCTACAATTTCTAACTTATCCCGTTTTTATCCCTTCAAAAACTTACAACACATGCAAGTATCGTATAACCTGACTAGATTATTCCATCCAGTTGCATCTATCACGTCACATCTAAAAACCTACCTCCATCCCCTTCGCTTCTCCTCCTTCTCCTTCCTCTCTTCCTTCTCTCTCCCTTCCTTTTCTCCTCCTCTCCTCCCTCCTCCTCCTCCTCGTTTTACCCTCCTCCCCATCATAATTATATCCAATCTCTCGCCTCAAATCCCATATACAAATCCCACATGCATATCACATCAAGATCCAAATCAAGATAGTCATTCCAATAGATAAATTTATTATATTCCAAAGTAGAGTTTATTTGTTTCCCACTTTACTCTTCCTTTTCCCTTCTTTCCTATCATCATCGTCATTATAATATCCTATCCTGCGTCGCTCCGACCCAGCGCGTCATCTTTATATACTATATGAGTCCATTCATCTGTCCGTCTCCGTCCTGTATATCTATCTGCAGCACAACCCAACCCAATGCAATGCATATAAAAACCATTCATTATCTCACACCCCCATCCCCACAATCATGCAAGCTTCATCTCCCCCAAAAGTAGTGAGTAGTGTATACCTTCCACTGTTCCAAAAACCAATCCATCTCCCCTCCTCACACCCTCAATCTAAATCCCCCCACCAGAAGATAAAACGCTAAGCAGAATAACAAATAGGGGTATAATACAATCCAACCAATCCAAAACACATAACCCAACCTCTCTACGCAGCAGCCATCTCAATCTTCTTCCCCTTAACACTCTTCCACTCAATCGCCACACTCCCAATAATAGTCAACGCCGCCATAATAGCAGCGACGAGGAAACTCTCCGTCAACGCATCATTATACGCGAGCGTAACCCCCGCCAAATACTGTTTATCAATCGTCCTCTGAATACTCGTCGCACCGGTATTCAGCACAACCGCTGGATCAAGCCCCGGAACATATTTCGCAAGATTCTGCACAAGTTTATTGCTGAAGACGTTTTGGCCAATCGACACGAACAGGGCGCCGCCGAGAGTCTGCAAGAAGATGATAACCGAGGTGCCGATGGGGACTTGGGAGATGTCGAGGACGGTTTGTACGGCGATGAGAGGTTGTTGCATGCCGAGACCGATGCCGATGCCGGCGAGGGCTTGGTAGCCGATCCAGGCGGAGTGGTTAGTGTCGGGTTTGAAGGTGTAAATGAGGCCGATGCCGATGGCGGAGAGGATGGAGGAAGCGATCATGAGAGGGGCGTAGTAGCCGATGGTGGTGACGCCGACGCCTGCGAAGACTGAGACCGTGACGAGGGTCAGCAGCATAGGGATATTTGAGATACCGGAATGAACAGCCGAGTCGCCTTTCACGGCCTGGAACCAGATTGGTAGGTAGTATATCATGAGGAGGAAGTAAGAGCCGAGACAGAAGGTGAACCAGGAGGCAGCCCACATGCTGCGTTGTGTCATAAGCTTGGGGGGGACGGTGGCGCTGTCGCCTTTCCAGAATTGAATTGCGATGAAGGCGGCGATAAGAAGGCCGAAGACGACGAAAAGCGCAATGATGCGGCCGTTGCCCCAGGGGTATTTGGTTCCGCCCCAGGTGAGAGCTAAGAGGAGACATACGATGGCGGGGATGAAGACGGTAGTCCCGAAGAGATCAAATTCCTTGACTCGCTCTTTCCAGGGGAGTTCGTTAACGGCTGCTCGTTCGGGGGATTTAAAGAAGAATGCGATGACTATGACGGTGATGGCACCAATTGGTAAGTTGATGTAGAAACACCATCTATGTTAAGTTAGTTACTGTCACGAGGACACGTCTTGCTTGGGAAAGTAGCACAAACCTCCATGTAGCCTTATCGGTGAAAACACCACCCAGTAACGGCCCAGCCACAGACGCAATACCATACATAGCACCAATGAAACCCGTGTACATTGGTCGTTTCACCAATGGCACCGAGTACGCGACAATGATAAGCGCGCCGGAGAATATACCTGCGGAACCAAGACCTGCAACTGCACGACCACAGATTAATGCGATTGAGTTTGGTGCAACACCACAGACTAGACTTCCGAGTTCGAAGACGCCGATTGCGGCAAGATAGACCCATTTAATGGAGAAGTAGGTGTAGAATTTTCCGAAAAGAAGTTGGAAGGAGGCGGTGGTAAGGAGGTCTGTAAGATAAAAGTCAGCACATGCAAGTTTCCGAGAAAGAGTTTGCTAGATATGGCATCAAATGGGTGTTCTCGCGAGGTGGGTTTGTACTATCTCCAACGTTCTGGACCAATACGTGTAACCTTACACACTTGTGTCTTAGACATTCCCCCACCAGTTCACCAACTCGAATGACGTGAAGAGAATAAAAATATCAACATACAAGCAGAACCATACCATCCCACATCATCCAGCGAGTGGAATTCATCTGTGATTTTCGGAATAGCGGTAGCAATAATGGAATTGTCCTGTTCTTTTGTTAGTTCAAAAGTTCCAAGTTACTCCCCGTCGCACAAAGTCAAACTCACCAGAGCCATCAAAAACACCGACAAACACAGCGCCAAACTGATCAAGCCCAGCTTTACGCCCGTAGGATATTCCACTCCCTCAGCACTTGTATTAATCCTCTGCAGCTCCTCGGCCTGCACCTCCTTCGCGCTCCTCGTCTTCTTCAACTCAACTGGCGAAGTTTCATTTTTCAGTTCTTCATGGACTGAAGGTGCTTTCGAATTGGATGTCGTGGTAGTTGTATCTTTCTCAGGATCTAATCCCGCACCCGCATGCGTGCTCCTCTCCTTCTCGTTATCTGAGTACGACGACATGGACACAGCAGTTGAAGTAGACGTCGCCGACGGATTTAACTTTTCGTCTGTCATTTTTTGACTCTCAAATAATTAAATGTGTAAAGGAAGGAAGTGAAGATAAAAGATTAAAAGAAGAAGGGTAAAAAAAGTGTATACCTTCCGTAACTCTAACTCAGAAAGAAAGCGATACTGAGTCAATAATGTGGCAATGGAAAGAAAATAAGGTTGTACTGTTTATATTTATCGATTTTGTCCTGCAGAAATTCCACGACCAGGGTATGGAGAGCTTCGACCGAATTCTCGGAGGTACCAAAGGTAAATGAATGAGGACGCGGATATCCGGGGGTTGAATTATGCCGATTGGACGTAAAGTGTCCGTGAAATTGGACCGAACAGGGAGCACTGGGCTGAGATGGGATTTTTTGATATTGAATGAAGTGTTCTCGACTCGGCGAAGTGGAGAAAAGAAGGGAATGCTTGTTTGTGGGAAAATTGGAGAGAATTTAGAGTTATTTCTAGCCTATTGAGGGGCAAACAACCAAGAACGTTGGCGAAGTTTGGCGATAGAAATTATGGGTTTTTAAGGTTGTCCCGAAGATCTTATATCGACTTCATGGACATTGCCTAATGGTAAGATGTGGCTTGAAGATGTTGTTTTTGTGCAGCAACGTAGTAACGATAATTCCGAGGAACCAGACAGTCAGCAAGTATACGAACATACGAAGAAAATATATTGACCAGATCGTGTGTGCATATGTACATGTACGTACTTTACATCACAATTCAGGACATTTCGCGCCGTAAATCGGCTACTTCTGCTAGGTGGTAAAGTCAACAAACGGACGATGCCCGGACGATCGGATATAATGTCACCAACTCGAGATATCTCCTTTTCTTCTCGAAACGTCCGTGAATTTCCATCCTTCCTCCGTGAGGTTGAGCTCATTTCTTCCTTCTCCCAATTAAGTTCGCCGTCTGATACCTTACTACCCCATTCCTCGTGTCTAGCACCAATTAAATGTAACCGTTTACGAAGCGAAGTTAAACCTTAATCTCATTCCCGGATCGTTTACCTCATGTCAGGAAGCTTATTCCATATTCGACAGGGGCCAAAACGTGCAAAAGCAAGCATATGCGGCCGTCGCTTATTCCAAGTTACAGGCAGACGGGAAAAGGCGTAAGGCACGGCCGCCCGTCAGCGCGTACAATTATCGTTCCTCCGACTCCTTTTCTTGTTCTCGTCTTGGGAAGTGGGAGGAGGAAAATGCATGATAGTCTGGTGATTCGAGATTTCGTATTTCTTACTCTATTCAAGCACTTGGGTGCCGTTTGGTTTTCTTCGGCGGGGCTCGATTCTACTGACCGAATGCACTCGATGCTCAGCTTTTCATGCAATATGAGGTTTGTGGAACGAAAAGGGGGAGGGAAGAGTCATCGTCAGTCAGCATGATTCATACTTGCTTGGTCGCCCACTCCTATGCATACAAAGTACAGTACGTACCGGTACTTGTATGAAGTCAAGGTAAAGATGATTACGTACTACAGTCTGTACGAAACTTAGTCGTCGTCGGCTTTTAATCTCAGTGGGTGGGACCGAAAGTACGGTCCAAGCTGCTTATCCTTTCGCAATCGCTTATGATACAGTAAGGTTAGCGCCGTGAGTAACGACCCATCTCATTGGCGACTTCGTAAGGTCTTACTTTTCTCTAACATTCGGGACGGGATATGTGAGAGTGAGATATATTGTCATCATCCCAAAGTGGCCCCATGATTCTATTAGGTACGATACTCATAAGGCTGCAGACTTGTAGTACAAGCAAGCAGACTGGAAGTCTGGAAGTCTCCATGTTCTTGGCGCTCTTCACTAGAAGTTCATCTCTCCCTCCCACCAACATTTTCTATTAAGTATAGCGTCTACGGGCCGGCGTCATTTCTTTCCGGCAGTACGTGCGGCCGAAGGCGATCAGTGTGCACACTTTGATAGCAGTCCCAAAATTCGAGACAAATATCTCGACTTTGAGAGGTACTCCAACTAGTCACGTGATAAACACACGCCGCTCCCATAAGAAGAGATGTCAATTGTTACTGCGTTCTAAATATCCAAGTTTTCCTGTTTTCTCTATAGTACTCCTCTGTCTGGAAGGAGGACGAGATCGAAGTTTATCTGTCGATTTCCTCGCATTTACAGTGACACCTCTGCGATGGAAGTCTCTCGATCAGGGAATTGTATGCAGTTTACATGAATATCCAGAAGCACGTGTATTGGTCTACATATGAGGTCAAAGCCGCAGACAACTGCACCCACCCAGACGTAGCTGATAGTAAGAAGCCTGTGCCTTTGGTTGCCGGTGAGCTGACTGCTATTTACCATCTTGTGAGCCGACCTTGGTTCGAAAGGCTGTGGATTCGACAAGAGATCTTCTTAGCCAACGCGAAGGCTATTATCTGTGCCGGACATCATCAAGTGTCTTGGCGAAGTTTCCGCAGAGGGTTATTGTCTGTGGTGAATAAGTCGCATCCCCACTTCCCCGAACACGTTGAGCTTGAGAATCGCTTGGTGCATCTATACGATTTTATCCGGCAACCTCTAGGATTCAGCCTCAACGAGCTCCGAATGCATCTACAGAATGCCGCGTGTTTGGATCCCAGAGACCGCATATATGCCGCGCTGGCAATGCTAGACAGGACTGAAAAGGCACATCTTGATTCCCCCAATTACTCGATATCCCCGATGCAGCTTTACGAGAGCGCAGTGCGGGCCCACATGAAGGCGTACAGTGGCAAAGACGTTTTTAACATTTTGGGTGGCTGTGACCTGCAACTCCCTGTTGCAAGCCTGACCTGGGTCCCAACTGGGCTGTTCTGTCCCATTCTGGGGTCCGGCCTCACTGCCAGTGAGGCCGGACCCCAGAATGCAGTGAGTCACTGCACCTTTGCATCTTCAACGCTGGCCGCCTGCTACAAGCTCTTATCCCCTGGACGGCTGCAAGTCGCTAGCGTTCGGGGCGGGGTTATCAGGACGAGCAGTGAGATCGGACGTTTCAATACTCACATAAGCGATCGCCATGTTGCGAAAGCGATCCGAGTTGCGGTGTTCCGATTATCGGATATAGTTCCGCATATCCACAACAAATTTATGATTGAATCTTTAGTTCGAACCCTCGCCTGCGATTCGTTCTCGGATCTCGCAGATCCACTAGACACAAGCTACCCCAGCATTTCGGACAGCACGGTGCTTATGGGGCAGATTCTTTCCGACTCATATTCATGGGGACCTCATGGGTTTTGTGCCAGAGGAAGCGTGGGCCAATTATTTTTCAAACATCTGCGGGATGTTTCTTCACAGAAACATATTTTCACAACAATGGATAATAGATTCGGACTTGGGCCCAGCGGGGTCCGGCCTGGTGATGAAATCCACACCATTCTAGGATGTGGGTTTGTCATGATACTCCGACCGACTGAGGAAAGAGCATATCAAGTAGTAGGACCAGGCTTCATGGTTGGGCTTAGCCAGGAAGAGAGTTTTCTTGGGCCTTTTCCTGAGACTGTCCATTTTGCTTCGGATTTCCGTGCAGAATCGAGCCGTTACTATAAATCTTTTGTGAATAAAGATTCTGGGGAGATTAGTTTTGAAGACCCTAGATTCGTATCATTAGGGTTGGATTTGACTAATTATAGAGCAAAACTCAAAGAGGATTTCGGGACTTGTTTGGAAATCAATCCGGAAATTCTTCAAAAAAATAACATTAATATAAATTATATAGAACTTATTTAGATAATATCATCCGTTCTATCTTATCTGTTCTATCTTATCCCATCCGATGCCTACTTACAGAGTAGATCTATATACCTCTGGCACGAATATAAATCTGTAAGGGCAGGTTGGAATCTCAGGTACGAGAATGGATGGTATTTGTACGAATCTACGAAGAAGAAAGAAATAAGAATTGGGAAGAAGAGAAGCTTAAGCACCTAGTACTTAGGCTGCCCGAGCTCCTTATGTCTACTACCTCTGCTGCCCTAAGCCCTTCTCCCTGTCTAGCCGTACGGCCTGGCTGTACGCCCTTACAAAATCCACTTCCCCCAGCAGCAAGACCTCGAAATTCAAACCTCTACACCCACCACCAGTGGGTGCAATTATTCCTTCAACAAGATATAGCTCCTCTTGAACTTCAATCAATTCTCATTAAAAGAGCTTTTAAGATAGTACTCTCAAATTGAAATATATGATTTAATAATACTCTTTTAATATTTCTGGAAGTTTTTGGAATAAATGGCAGGCTAGAAGTGAAGTTGTGAGCGGTGAAAATTTAAGCGTAACTATATCTTGTTGAATGAATTGATGCACCTACTGGTGCACCTGCCTACTCTCAACTCCCCTGGTATATCTAATCCAATCATCAAAGCTCATCAACCAATCAACTTCTCAATATATGAAGCATAGAAGAAGATCACCTCACGCAATAAACCACTCGCAGAACAAAACAGCATCAGAGACAAAGTCGACAAATCTCTCAAGAAAACTTTTGTATTCTTTCTCTTTCTTTCTTCCTTTTCGTCCATCAATCTATATATGACTTGATCTGACCTGGCCCTGGTCTCTCCTTAACTGGACTGACCATACACGACATACATTTTGAAGTGCAGGAAACCAACTCAAATACGTTACTTTTGATTTCCTTTCCCCTCTATCTACGTACGTATGGCTAATTTTTCTCCCATCGACTGAGCGATACCTCAAAGATACCATGCCATGACATCCATAACCCAACATATCAGACCATAGCATGCAATGTACCCCCCTCAGTGATCCACCCCCGCCACCATCACCTTTCCCCAAGCCTCAACTTCCCCCTCTAAGACGTACTCGGATCCAACGTAACCCCCGCCTGAATCGTCGCCCAACCAATCAATCTCCAATGTTTCTCAATACGTCTACTCAGCGCAACCTTCTCCCCAATATTCGTACAAGCCGGGCTCGTCAGCACCAATTTCGCCGCATCCTGTTTCACAGCCATGACCTTTGCGCCCGTAGCCGTAGACCCGATATTCACCATCAAGACTTCATTTTTCGTGAGTTTGGCAACCTTAGCCTGTTTACCATCCGCAGTCTTGACACCAAGCAGACGACGCAAAAGGTAGTAGTTGACTTCGATCTCGATGTAGATATCTGGGAGACGGCCCTTGAGACCGAGCACGAATCCGACGAGACGATCGGCTCGGCAGAGGGTGGGGTCGATGCGGGTTCCGACTCCGATGAGACCGCCGGGTACGGCGTATTTGAGCTCGTTGTTTTCGGAGTTGAGGGTTACGATGCGGCTGAAGATGGGTGTGCATTTGATGGCTCCCTTTTCGTCACGGGTGACGATTCCAGGTCGGATTTCGATTTCATCGCCGAGCTTGATTACACCGTGTAAGATACTTCCACCAGCAACACCACCCTTCAATTCTTCGATTTCAGCACCAGGCTTGTTGACGTCGAATGATCGAATGACGATCATTTGGGGGTCCTGTGTGAAGTCTCTTGGTGGAACTGGAATGGTGGATACGATAGCTTCGTTGATGGCATCGATGTTGAACTTGAGTTGTGCAGAGATAGGAATGATTGGTGCGCCACCAGCAACAGTTCCTCGAATGAACTTCAATATCGATTGGTAGTGTGTGTTTGCGCCTTCCTCCCTCATCAAGTCCACCTTGTTTTGCAGGATGATGATCTTGTCGAGCTTCATAATCTCAATAGCTGCCAAATGCTCTGAAGTTTGAGGCTGAGGACAAGTTTCGTTTCCGGCAATAAGTAGCAGAGCGGCGTCCATGACGGCGGCGCCTGACAACATAGTACTCATGAGAATATCGTGACCAGGGCAATCAACGAAGCTTGAACATGTTAGCTAATCCTGCATGCTTAAGAATGGAATCAATATAACATACGAAACGTGTCGAAGAAGGCGATAAGTGCCGCCACAGCCATCTCTCTCACAGGGCGGATCAACCTCCTTCTCACTCTTGTAACTTCTAAAACATCCCGGTCTTGGACATTCCTGATTATCACACTGGTAGATCTTCGCATTCGCATAACCTAGCTTAATGGTGATATTTCTCTCCAACTCGTTCTTGAAACGCACAGTCTGCACGCCTGAAATGGCCTTTACCACTGTCGACTTTCCGTGCGCCACATGTCCAATAGTACCGATATTGATTGTTGCTTGTCTGGCGATAATCTCCGGCGTCAGAGGAGTTAGGGACTTTACGTCCAAGTCCTTGGGTTCGGTTTGTGGTGGTAAAGTCGGCCTTACGACTGCTGGCGCGACTTCCTTGGGGGCGGGACGTTTTAAAGATGACCTGAGAGGCTTTTCTTCGATATCCTCAACATTGTCATCGGCATCTTGCGGATCAAGGCCGGGAGATCCAGGGTTAGAGTCAGTCTCAGACTCCATGTCGTTTCCGAACTTGTCCCCGTTCGAAGCCATATTGGGTGGTTGTGATGTTACTCTCGTGGTGGGGGTGAGTTGTGTGCTTAAATATTTGCGTGGCGGGGTAAAGTGGTAAGATATTCGAGAATCGAGATATCTTAGATGGTCGTAAAAGTCGTAGAGAGCTCGATTGAGTCTTCGATGACCTTTTCTGAAATTTCGATAAAAGTTTCAGAGGTCGTGTGGGAGTTGTTGTCGACTGCGCAATTTCAAGATTTCAATTCTAGATAATTATTCTTTGAAGTGGGTGACTCAACCGAGAATAGTGAAAATCTTGGCCACCGTATTCATGCGGCTATTGGTGGTTAGCGGAAGTATCCGCTGAGTGTGTGTTGAAGCCAGGGACGTTTGAAAGTTACTGTATGAAAATTGTTCGAACAGAACATTACATAACGTCAAATCTGCGAGGCCGAGCTCAAGCTTTCGGTGGGCAAACAATTCGCAATGACGAAAGTAACCATAAATTCGGCGCAAACTCTCCCTCGATTTCTCCTCCCCCGGTTGAGCTGGCAAACAAGATCCTCACTCCCCCCGCATACAATCCGAACATTGAGCACAATACCCAGCAGCAACTGGACCTCGCCTAGAGCGTCCGTTCCTCAAAATGCGAATAATCAGCGTCTACCAAAACCCAGCATATTACAAAACCCGTCCTGCAAGAGAGCATTCCATGCTACCCCTCGTCAATCCCGCGACCACCATTTCGATACTCTGAAGTTCGTGCAACGGTTAAAGGACGATGGATTCACAGAGGAGCAAGCGGTGGCTATGATGAAAGTTCTCAGCGATGTTATTGAAGAAAGGTATAGCATGCCCTCCTCTTCATTTCCCTACCCTTACACTTCTTCCCTTTTCGACCTCCTACTCTTCCCCCACTAACCCCTCCCTCCCCCCAGCATCCAAAACCTCACCCGCACCATGGTCCTCCGCGAAGACGCCGCCCGCGCTACCTACACCCAAAAAGTTGACTTCGCCGCCCTCCGCAGCGAGCTCCTCTCCGCCGACTCCACCGAAGCCTCCACCACGCGCGCCTCGCACGAGCGCCTAACCAACGACCTCGCCAAACTCAACTCCCGACTCCGAGACGAAGTATCCCGAACACAAGCCTCCGTGCGCCTCGATCTAAATCTGGAAAAAGGCCGCATCCGCGAAGAAGCCAATGTGCAAGATCTGAAGATCAAAGAAACAGAGACGAAGATCGAGCAGGAGGTTGCGGGCTTGCGGGAGAAGTTGGAGGGGGTTAAGTTTCAGACGTTGCAGTGGTTGATGGGGGTTTGTACGGGTACGGCGGCGTTGATTTTGGGTGCGTGGAGGTTGTTGATGTAGAGGGGGGAAGGAGGTGGAGCGGAGGTGGATGGGGAGAGGAAGGGAGGTGGTAAGGGGAATCGAGGGTGGAGGAAACTATGTCACAGTGATATTTTGATACCGGGTTGTTGTGAGCTTAGAGTTCATGTGTTCTAGACATCTATCTGCGAATTTCGATTGTGAATTCCTACATGCGAAAATAAAACAGCATAGCATGTATAGTTTTAGTTTCACCTCCGACAATTTAGCACAATCAGAAGTCTGGAGTTTTGAGTAGAAAATCCTCAGTAACTCAAGCATATAGAGACAGGAAACAAGCACTGCACACGAAGCATTCAATGAGTCTATGATGGAGAAGCGAGACGGTCGATGCAATATCTGCATTTTTGTTGCATTCAGAATATATCATCACCATCATTGATAGTATATCAAACTCCATCATTTCAATATTTCCAGCGAAGAAACCTTCCATTAACTCCAAGAAATCGGTATCATAATCCGCGCCTATACCAAGGCAGTGTCGATGTCGTAACGACGTTCCCATTTCGATTGTAGATGAATAAACCCTTCGATACCAAGATCATGTACGTATATCTGAATTTCTCCAATGTACGTGTACTCCAATAAATCCAACACACCAACTCCGCTGTCGTATGCTGACCAAATTTACACCAATCCCCCTTCCAAGGCATCATTATTCATAGCAAGAGTCATTATATATCCATACCACTCCCACCAGCTTTCATAACCATAACACTTCCTCTCACATTACTGCTCAGTAATGCTTCGGCCACCACACCAACAGTCTTTCTCATTTCCTTGCCAGAATCTCCACTTGAACTCTCTTCGTGGATCATTGCTCGCATCAAAGCGGATCTACCCCGGCCAACAACAATCAAATCACCTGCATTTCGAGGACTTTGTCCAATCTCCACTTTTGCGTGGTGTAAACAGTCGGTCAATGGTGTTGTGGTTGTGACGTCGACGAATACTACCCGGTTCGATAGAGACATTGGAAGAGAGTCTCTTAATGTATGAAGCAGCGCAGTATCTTGAGCAGCAGCTGTGTAGAGATCCTCAGTATCAACACGTTCTGTAATACGCAGAGCAGCTGAGCCAGAGCTACCGCCATGCTGTGATCCTCCCCCTGTACCAGTACCAGGTCGAGACACATGAACTGTTGATTGCTCTGCAATTTTTGGATTATGAATAGGAGTAATGAAATGGATGATGGTGGCTGTGATATTAGTATTTTGAGCCAGCTGAAGGACGAAACGAAGAGCGACTCGATCATCAACACCGCCGAAGAATGGGAAAAAGACATGGTGACTGCGGTCTGCAATAGGTGCAGTGGGCTCAGAACGATGACTGCTGCGTAGACTGACACGACTAACACTTGGTCCAAGAGATCGAGGCTCTCGAGTTGTAGATCCACCAAAGCCACGGTTAACAAATATGGCAGTGTTACAAGATGCCGTTTCGAGAGTCTTCTGAATGAATGCATCTTGAAGACCGCTGGAAACCGAATCGTGATGAGAATCAGCAACAGGTAGGCTGCCAGGTTCCATCCATGGAATCAGAATCAAGTCAGAGAAGTGATCTGATGCTTGTGTGGTCAAAGCCTCCGCGTAATCACTCTCAGGGACAACTGAAATACCGCCAGACACAGCAACATTGTTCAGCTGGGCGAATGTCCGGAAAGCGTTGACGACTGGATCGCGGTAGGTGTATTCGTCAACTTCGGCCATTACGGAAGAAGTACGTTCAGTAAGTTCCAACATGCGAACGCCATGCACCTCAAGAGGCCGTCTCCTAACTACAGGGGTGGCGGAAGAATCGGTTCCGTCGCCGTCTGTTTCGTTGACTGTTTCGAGTTCTGACTTAGATCGATGGACCTTGGTAACAGTGGCTGTGTTCCCTCCACCCAACAAGGCGATGAATGTGAATAAGCTAGGAAGACTATCGAGTCTCAGGTGGACCAGAAGTCTCCGAACCTGTGTACTTTCAACCTTCTCGATGGAACGATCTGGTGTAAAGTCATCGTTATCACCCTCCGGCCGAAGTGGGTTGCCGTCCCAATCAATTTCTCCTCTCTTCCAGGCATCAAGTTTCTTCTGGTACCAAGGAGGGTACAGTGCGGTTGTCAACGGTGTTGTAGCAACCGTTGTGACAAGTGCCATGACGACGAAAATCGTGAAAGTCCTCGTAGACAAAATCTTGGCTTGTAGACCGATGTTCTACCTCGAGTTAGTGGCCCAGTTTGATCACTCTCATGTGGGATGTGCTTACCAAGACAATAAGTTCGACGAGACCTTTGCAACTCATCAAAACTCCAATAGTCAAACTCTCCCGCCAGACAAGCTTGCAAGCTCTCGCCGCCAATGTACCTCCAATGATCTTTCCTGCAAATGCGACGGCGATGACACCAATAACATACGCCCAGGTAAGTCCATCGTTAAGGAGACCTAAATTGGTACTCAATCCGGACAAAGCAAAGTAAAGCGGAAGGAAGAACACCGCCACTAGATCTTCGATTTTCTCGGTGATTTTGATAGCAAATCCCCCTTCATGGGGGCAAATAAGACCAACAAGGAAAGCTAAAATCATGAATTAGTCAGGGACACAGCTACAACACAGTTGGAACATACCTCCAAAAATAGGATGTACACCAATTACACCCGTAAACCATGAGGAGGTCAACACGATGAGGATAGTCAATCCAACCATGCTTTGTGATGGTCCATTCTCGAGGCTGCCGTTGCGGCGAAGAATCCAGAAAAAGGCAGGTCTGACGGCGTAGACCAAAAATAGTGTCCAGGCCACACAGACAAGCAACACATATAGTGCTGCAATCCCTGAGCCATTGTTCACTAGGGCAACGCATAGAGCTAGAAGAATCCAGCCTACCACGTCGTTTCCTACACCAGCAGCAAGGACAGTGACTCCGACAGGTGTAGATAGGAGCTTGAGCTCCGTAAGTATACGGCAGAGAACGGGAAAAGCTGTAATCTAGGACTCGAGGTCAGCAAAATTGTCATTTCAAGGGCGGTTTTGGGGGGCATACCGCAAGTGCTGTTCCTACGAACAACATGTAAACTCCAAAGGAGATAGGCACCAATCCCGGGTCAGTGTGGAAGTGGTGGAATAAACCCCAGGCAATCGCACAACCCAATCCGAACGGCAACATCATTCCCGCTAATCCAACCGCGAGTGCTATGCGCCAGTTGGAAAGGAAGAGTCGCATGTTAACTTCCAGTCCTACCAAAAACAGGAAAAGAATCAAGCCTATATTGGCAACATTGCTCAATACTGGCATTGAAGCCGTCGGGAAGATAGTCTCTTTGAACCCAGGTATGCGCATCATTACTGAGGGGCCTAGAATGATTCCACCGATGACTTCTGCAATAACTCGAGGTTGTCGTACCATTGAGAGCGGGTAGTGGAGGAGTCGGCAAAAGATGATAATAATACCTGCCTGTAATTGAAGACATGTTAGCCATACGAAGCGGATTCCAGGGTTTGGCCTTCATGGCAGTGAAGGAGAACATTTTGAATATTTGCTGTTGAGGGAAATCTAGATTTCGTGATGGCGTTCGAGATCGGCGTCCTGCAAGCACGCCTCTAAACGGAGATCATGCAGGGTCCCCACCTGGCCGGCACGATGTTCCGTAGGCTTGAAAACAATCTACGTACCTGAATAATAAAGAGAATAATAGGATTGGATGGATCGTAAACCGTGGGGTTACCTCCTTCCAGAATTCCGCCCTGGGGTTTTGCGCGATCCGCAGCCGATGCTGTCGCGATCAAGGTCGCCAACGCCAGCGAGAGCGTCGCCATGGTTGATGTAGGTCGGTCGGATTCGAGGTGCCTCTACCAATGAATCAACACTATCGAGGTATCCAAAATCGATGTAGCTCCAGGATGTAGCTCCAAGAAGAAGAATGTAAAAGAAGGAAGGGAGAGGATGGAAGACGAAGGGGGAGGAGGCGGGGAATATTATGGTGTGATTATTCAAGTTGTGATTATCGGATCCTTCAAAGATTCACACTGCTGACAGTGAATAAGTGGTCACTCATCAGGGATGAGTATCAAAAAGATACAAAGTACTCGAACAGACAAAGAGAAAGAGTGGGCGGTCGAACCCTTTTACATCTGCGAGATCCTTCGCAACTGCAGGTGAGCAAATTCCCAAGATATGTCTATAAGATTCAAGGATCCCAAGATTGACGATATCCAAACTAGACTGCTTGGCCGCATCGCCGTATCGGAGGAAGAGGCGATTGGATGGCGTGAAGGGGGTTGAGTCAAGGGTTGAGATTGAGGGCATTTTTTGATGTGTGTGGTTCTTAATATCTTTCGGTGTTGGCGCTAAATTAAAGCGAGATTTTCGTCGAAATGGCGGGGGAAAGTGGAATTTGGGGACTTTTTCGGCTGGGGTAGCTCGGTTACAGCAGGCATATTCCGTTGTCAGCCAACTTGGACTGACTCTAGATTTGTCTTTCCTTCATCCATCCACCTTGCAAAAAGCAACAAAAGAGATACGAGCAGCACAGCAACAGCAGCAGCAAAGGAATATCGCACGATGATCCAGCTCATTGGGCGGTGTGCATTCCAACTGACACCATCTCCCATCTCCCATCTACGCAATGGAACCAAGTAGCTACCTTCAGCTACTTTGCTCCGACGACCTCCAAGCTCGCCTCCACCCCACTTTGTGGGCTGCGCCTCTTCATCCACTCGGAATTGCCTGCTCATGCCAATGCTGCCAGAAACACACAGCTTCACCATGATCCCAACCACATGTCACAATCTTCACATCACCCATCACGGCGCTTTAAGTGTGACTTCAGAGGCCATGTGCTTCCATCTTTATTCTTGGCCATTGCTTGTCTTGTCCTCATGATCAACAATCTTACCATCAACTCTAGCCAAGCAACGCCGTCCCAAGGGAATGGTAAGGATGTAAGAATTCTCCGTATGCTTTTGCGGCTGACAAACTTGAAACAATCCCTAGCCGAACGCTGGATATCATCGCAAAAAAGAGTGGCGATAGCGACCAAAGCGCAACTTCAATTGTTCGCTTTGCACTGCAGATAGGTCCACTCGATCTTCTCGATGGCTTTCGACAACGTGCCGACTTCTCGTAGCTCTAGAGGTTACTCTCTTATCGAACCTGTAGTACATGCTACAAAGATACTCGCGAGTATTCGCCGCCAAGAACTCACACCTCTTGCTTCTAAGAATTTGTTCGAGGGCCCATCCATCTATCCTGTCGTTATCGCATGACAGAATCTAGCCTCTCACCTTTCAATCATGTTGTGCTTCATGAATAGCTCGACTTCGCACTCGCCAAAACGCCCTCCTTTCACGTCAACTTACCGCAGATCAAAAACAAATTACCATCGCGGCAGCATAACACTTACTTCGATCGGCAATTCTATGCTGTCAATGAGATATTCTACCGCCTATCGTCGGGTTTCCAGCCGTCTCTACTGATAAGCTCATCCATCTGACTCTTCTGTGCGACTTCTAGAATTTCAGGCTTGAGGAAAGAAGGTACATGGCTTGTGGGGGTGGCATCAAAATTGATGAAGATACATCAAAGTCAACCATGCAATGCATGCGAGAGAAGTCCTCAACGACAATTTAAATACATCGAGGTCGGGTACCAATACCACCATTGGAGCGGGGTAATCTATTTGATACAGTTGTCCATGTTGGACAGAAAGTTCTTGTGAAACATGGGGTTCCTCATTTGCGGAGAAGTCTCCAGCTCTCGTGGCCTATCTTTGGTGCGTTGTCCTATTGAGGACCAGTGTCCTGAAATTGCATCATTTTTGGTATGCAGATCAAGCTGATAGATGCATTTGTAACATGAGGGATTTCTGACCGTGGCGTTGGAGAGGAAAGTAGGCAACGACCTTCAAGGTCTGAAGGTTGTTTTGCTTCTGCATCCGACCCTTGCTATCTAGAAAGTGCATTATCCAGCGCGTTCCGATGGATATTGACGACGCCGGGGTGGTTCATGGTCAGTCAAATGATATGAGCTCGGGAGGCAAATGTTCTCCTAGCCGGGTTTAAGGAAGAGTACTTCCTACAGCTCATCTCTAACACGAAGCGATTTTCGCAACACACACCCTCCCCAAATCATCTTTCAATTGCGGTTATCACCTCTCACTCATTCATCAAAACCGACAGCTTGGAGTTGAAGCTTTACCAATCGAACTGTTAGATGATATATCCAAAGAACACGCGCTGCACGATGACGGCTTGTTTGTGTTCCCAATTTCGGGATCAGTTTCTGTCGTATGGGTATTATCTGATGCAACACAGATCTTCGTTGTGAGTCACTTTACAGAATAGAAATTCTGCATATCGCGCACCATAACCTATCTCCACTTGCAACTTCATAGAAGTCATGCCTTCGTTCTTCCTTTTGTTCATGTCCACCGCTCTACTACTCCTCTATCTCCGTCCAAATCTGTTCTCTCGAACGCCGATCTTGGTAGTTGATAGGGAGATCGCTTTGACGTGGTTTGATCTCAGTGCTCTCTTGAACTAGGTCGATCTGCATGCCTACACGAGGAAAAATGAGTTACGATGGCGATTATATATAGTTCTTATGTCCGGTTAAAATAGTGATTGATGGATAGATGGAACGTTGCTTTGTGTAGAGTGGAGCTCACTTTTACTTGGCGATTTTATTCGTTATATTGATTTTCTGCTTCAATTATAGTGAAGGTGAATATTAGTACCAATTATAGATTACACAAACAAAATCCGACACAATGGAACGAACTTCCGGGAATCCCAGGCGACATGCCGAGGAAATAACTGGTTTGCTTCACAACCGAAGTACGAAAGATATTGTAAGAATTACGTACTTTGGATTTGGTAACAGTTCAGCTCGCACAAGCTTCTGAGACATTTGGACATTTCTGTACTGCAAAAACCGGGGAAGGAGCGGTGGTTACTTGATCTGCTTCGGAGGATACCGGAATGGGGTTTTTGGTTGGGGTGGGTGTTTGTTTTGGGAAGGGGATGCGCGTTTTGAGGTTTGGGATTTGGGGGATGGGGATGGATTAGGGGGTAGGAAACGGGGATAGGGGGTAGGGTATGGGTAGGGGTCTGGGTTTGGGGGTGTTTTGCTGGGAAGCGGGGAGGGGATGGGGAGGGAATGGAATGAGCTGGATAGGAAGGTGCATGTTGAATGTTGCATGTGAAAGGGGTGCGGTGGCGAGTTCGGTCGAGTGATGTGCTGAGAGGAGATTCTTGCCTGTGAGTCACGGGGTTCAGGGAAAGGGTTTTGGGGAATGAGGCGAGTGCTCATCTGGTCTGATTCACATTGTTTCTTTGCTTTTTGAATTGGTAACTTATTGTTATTCATAATAATAGTTGAAGTAAAAATGGTATCTATCGACTGCATCGTCGCCTCCTTCTGAAGCTTACATATACCTATAACGCCGGGTCTCTTCATCTTCTTGATAATCTAATATGTAACATGCAGGCAAGCCTGTAGTTCATGCCCCTGGAAGCTGTCTCTGTCTTCCAGTCTTCCATCGTTCTGTTCTGTCCTGTTCATACAACCGCGAATCCCGCCGCGCCGTTAGTTAAACATTCGCTCAATAACACCTGGAATAAAATCATCACATATGCATCTGCTCATACACTCAAACCATATCCTCCATCCTCCTCTCCACTCCCCCACCTCCCCCATCCACCCTATAACTCTGCGTAACCCTAATCTCCGCATCCTTACTCCCTCTATCCCTCCCCCCATCACTCTCCTCCCCCACCGCACCCAATATCCCCCTCTGACTCGCCTTATCCAAACTCTCCTTACTCTCGCTCGCCGCGCCCGTGACCATGGTTGTCGCAAGGCCATCTTTGATATCCCGCAGCTTTATGGCGCGAGCTCGTAGATACCCTTTCCCGCGGGAGGTCTGTGGGTCTGGCGGGGAGATCCCCTCCGAGGGACCGGATAACGCGTTCGAGGAGCCGAAGACGAAGCGTAGGAGGGGGCGGAGCGCGCTGAGCGAGGCGGCGGTTATACCGAGGCCGATTTCGATGGTGGACCACCAGACTATGGGAGAGACGAGGTCTAGGGGGAGGGGGGGTTAGTGAGATTTTGGGTAGTTGGGAAGACGGGGAGCTCACAAAGATAGTCTGCAGTGGCTTTATAATAGGGAAAGTACTTCATGCGGACGATAGTGGCTACACTTGCACTATTTGCATTTCCACATTAGTTTCCAGTCCTTCAATATTGTCACGAATACACTTACAGAATACCCATTCCCAGCAAAAACGTAATAGCGATCTTGATTCTTGGGGAGAGTTTCAAATCCCACACGATAAACGCAGGTAGGATTGCAGTCGACCAATCAGTGATGATATTCATAGCCGAGAATACATAACTGAGCACGAGGATTGCTTGCACGGTGCTGCACTTTCCTCCTTCGATCGTCTTGTCCCATGTATAAGCCATGGGACGACATGTAGCAAAGACGGATATGTCTGAGGTCAGGATGGTGGCAATGGAGCCGGCGATGATGGCGTAGAGAATCTTTTTGTAGAATGGGTTGGGGGTGATTCTTAAGAGGGAGACGCACACGCTGGCTTTGACGGGGAGGGTGCCTGTGAGGGTGAATATTTGGAAGAGAGTGAAGTACTATGGGGTGTGTTAGCTACTATTCTTCGGTTCTGAGGAGTTGGTATGCTGACCTTGACTGCGGGTCCCATTTCCGCGACAGTGATGGTTAAGTTATGAACACCCAGACCATGAGTGGCAGACACCGTTGAAAATGCAACGTTGATCACGAACATAACCCATCCCAGCGCCAGCAGCCAGTCATCCAACCCGAAGGCATTCCGCGAAACTCGAACCCAACAGCGCAGTGCGAAGAAAATGGTAGAGATGCCTAGAAAGATAAAATTGACGATGACAATCGTCAGGGCCCTTTCTACAAGTGCCATTGCTGCACGATGCCGTGTCGTTTAGCCGTGCTAGCAAGATGTCTGAAAGTGGACTTGGTTGATAGTATGGTAGTAAGCAAATAGTGACTAAAACAAAAAGATCATGCCATCAAGTCGTCGCGATGCGTTTTGGCGGGTATAATTTTCGTTGCGAATCTCCGAACTTTCGAATTTAGATAGATAGACTTGGAAATGGCACTTACTTATTCTACTCGTATGGAGCAGAACCATGACCCTAAGGAGCAAGAGGGGGAAATTTCGCAAAGCACGAAATGTCGAGCATAGACCTCCTAAGTTCGGGACTTGGAGAGAACGAAGTATCTCGAAGGCTTCCTTCTCCACATACAAGTTCCTGGACACTGGACTGTACCCAACGTTTGAAGTCATACGATTCAATCGGTTCGAGCATCGACGCAACCCAGGTGATAGCCTACCTATAAGGAAGAGATCATCATCTTATGACAATCTTTCTCTTGCTTGGGAGGGAGTTAAATTTTGAGGTTTCGAGTGGGGGTTTCAACGGCTGCATGGGGGGATCATGCTTTATGAAAATAGCTGAGATAGATCACTGTGCGCCCCTGGGTCGTCGAAGTGACGGACATGGGTTGTCGGACTGTCGGGACCGGGTTGAGCTTCCTTCTTCAACTGCCAGACGAGGTACGAAAGTAGTTACTCCTTTCTCGGGTCGGCTTTCCCTGCGATGATATTCACGAGAAGCCTTTGATTTTCAACGTAGATGATTCTTGGCATAGATCCGAATATCTTCTTCGTCTTGTAGGTGACCATCCTGTCGGGTATGCCAGCGCTGGATGGCCCAATTTCATAAACTGGCCGCCGAATTCCAAAAACACTGGTTCGAGTGAAAGGTCTACCGAAGAATAAGCCAAAGCAAACAATAAGGTTACGAACATCACCCTTCGCGGCATTGTGCAATTTGTCTGATCACAGAAGAGAGTTTTCCATGCTCCCCCAAGGACATTGCCAGGTCCAAAACGCCACACCCGTCACCTTGTTTCCGAGCGGTAAAAGCTTCCCATACCTGGCCTTCTCACGTCAAGCTCTGGGTCAGACCTGGCTCCGACGAACATCTTCAACGGGGTTTAGGCTTCTTTGAGCCATCGCTTGCCTCGGAAGTTGCAAAACTGGGGACTGTGGAGTAGGAGGTTTGATTCCTGGGAATAACAAGCTGCTTACTGTAACTTCCCACAGTAATTTCATGCTCCACTTTCGTCTTGTCTCCGCCTGAACTTCTTCGACGTCGTTTATTTTGAAGCGGAGTTAGAGTTTGATGGAAGAGCTTGTTATTGGCTTCCGGCAGGTGGGAACAAAGAGCCGAATGGTGTCTCGGCAACCCTTCTCCACTATGCTAAGATCGGCTAGCGCGCTATCAATAATTACCAGTAACATCAGGCCATTCGTGATAACGAACAGCCAGGGGACGAACTTCATGCAGGTGCAAGAAGAACGTTTGATTCGACGCATCGTGCTGCTAGGAGTGCAAATCTTCGACGCGAGAGAGTCTGTGTGACACGCACTCTCTAAATTGCCTCCAAGAGTGGAGGAAGGTTGATGCCTTGCTTCGTGCGGATGTGTGGACGCGTACGAGCAAGAACTGCAAGTGCAGAAATTGCAAGTGGAGGGGACAGAATGTCGGGATATGGAGCAGCTGTCAAATCAGCAAATTTCTCCGGGGCTCTGGGTACATTCATGATGCTATTCCCAAACTGAAAAATCCCCGAAATTCGGGAGCCAAATGCTTCCTGTTGACAACTATTCTAGCGTGGCTACCCAGGTTTATTGCAAAATGTAGGTATGTCTAGCTACCGCTCTCAGTAAGTTTACGAGATGATCGTTCGGATTCGTTCCCTTTTCGGATATTTATCGAAGACCCCGTTTCTCACGTTATGCTAGGGTCGTTCTCATCAGCCTGCCAATAGTGATGTGATAAGCACTAAATCGGAATTATTTTATGACTCTTATCATTCTCTTCATTCTCTTCGACTTAAAAGATTAATATTGTCTCCTCCATTTTGAACCAGAGTTTATCGACAGCGGAAGACCTCAACATCAAAATGGCGGAGAAGAAACAATTCAAGGTACTTATTATAGGTGGCAGTGTTGCCGGCCTAAGTCTGGCGAATATGCTGCAGCTGAATGGCATCGATTTCGTGGTCCTCGAAGGATACCCCAAGATTGCCCCGCAAGTTGGAGCCTCCATTGGACTTCTTCCAAATGGAAATCGTATTCTTGATCAGCTCGGCTTATTCGATACGATCTTAGAGTTGGCGCCGCCTGTGGATAAGTTCAACTTCCGAAACAGCAAGGGAGAAAGAATCGCAGGACATTCGGGCATGCGACATTCCTTTGTCCAAAGGTCAGCATATCCCATCGACTAGCAGCAGGACGAAATCTTACATTCAGACAGGCATGGATATCCGATTCTGTTCCTCGATCGTCAGATGGTTCTGCAGGTCCTCTACAACAACATTAAGGACAAATCAAAGGTCCTGACCGAGAAAAGACTGGAAAAAATCGATCTGCATGAGAATGGTGTGACGGCCACGATGGCAGATGGATCCAAATTTTCTGGGGATTTTCTTGCTGGATGTGATGGCATTCATAGCACAACAAGATCGGAGATGTGGAGGTTGGCTGAATCGAAGGTTCCTGGCTATTTCCCGCCAGGAGAACAGAACAGTGAGTAGCTTACTTATTTCCCCGCGTTCGCATATCCGCCTTGGCTTGCCAATCTGGCGATCCTCGATTGCCCCATTCTCGTAATCGCCCTCCGACATATTGCCGCCATCGTAGTGCGAGATTCGGGAGATCTTCATGATTGCTAACTTGTCTCAGATGTCCGATGCGATTACAGTTGTATTTTCGGGATCTCCAATCCCATAGAGGGGCTCGAGCCTGGCAACTTGCATTCCGTTTTCCGTGAAAAGACATCTTATCTGATCAACGGTGGTCCCAAGGGTCGCGTATATTGGTTCTTTTTCTTCAAACACCCACAAACGCTCTATGGCTCGGATGTTCCTCGTTACACCAAAGAAGAAGAAGCGAAAATACTCGAGGACCACAAGAGTGACCCGATTACTCCAGAAATCACATTTGGCGATCTTCTAGAAAAGAAGATATCTTTAACACTGACGGCACTGCCGGAATATGTGTACAAGAAATGGAGTTATGATAGAATCATTACACTTGGAGATTCCGCACATAAGGTAGTACACACCGAAATACGCTGTAGATTCCTACCGCTAACTTCACAAATCTAGGTTCATCCCATTGGAGGCCACGGTGGTAATGTTGCGATTGAGGGTGCTGCAGCATTAACTAATGCACTGGTTAAAGCATTGGAGAAGTCACCTAATTCACTGACTACTCAACAACTAACCACCATATTCGAAAACGTGCAAAAGCTTCGAGAAGATCGAGCTCAGCATCTATTAGACGCATCTCACGAACAGCAACGTACGGAAGCTATGGTCGACGGGCTTCATAAGTTTGTCGCTCTCACCATACTTCCCATGACCGACACTGAAGATGTCATGTTCAACTTTTCAGGCAATCTGCCGGCCGCAGAAAAGCTAGACATGGTTGATCTTCCACCTCGTGCCAAATTGATCCCGTACAAGGATGAACTCGCCACCGCGCCTTCATCTAGAGGCATATATGGTTATCTACAAATTTTATTTTATCTGGCATGCGCTGGCGCTGGCTACTATGGAATGTGGATTCGACCCATGAAATATGGCTTGTCAGACGCAATCGACGTTGTTATGGACAGTGGTGTCTTTCCATACGACAATAACGCTCCTTTGAAACAAAAGTTCACTGGGATTGGTCCTCTAGACTCCTTACTGAGTGTATTGTCTGCTGTATTCACACCAGGCTTCGCTGCCTACGACAAGCAATTCGGTACATTGGCATTATATTTCCTTGGTATGATTATTCAGCCTCTGTCTATTTGGCTCATTGAAGCTTGCCGGAAGAGAAACGACATGAATCTACTTGCCCTGTAAGATATTTCTTTACTTCCTTTTACTAGTGTGAATCATTTTAACAGAAACTGACCCAAAACCCAGTCCTACGATCTGGTTAACTCTTTGCCAATTACTCGGCGCGGGTGTCGTTATGCCATTCTATTATGTCGCCTACACACTATTCTCAAATGTTGAATCATACTGGTGGCCATTATCACGATTAGTACCGGCTCACTACGTCCGAGTTCTTCTCCCCGCTATATTCATTGGCTACGTTATCCCCACCATTTTGGCATTCATCCCTTGGAAAGACTCAACCACAGTGCAAAACTTCGGGGCCCTCTGGCAAGTCTCGCCTATGCTTGCATCCTTACTGACATTCCTCTTCTCCATTATCCACAAGCGAGTAAGCCCGCCAAAAGACTCCATGACCCCATTCGCCGCGGAACAACCAAAAGACTTGCCATATCTTAAGAGCATCTATCTTTTCGCATTCCTATCTGGGGTTGCACTTCACTTCTCAGTCATGTTCAACATACTGTTTTCCGGTAACCCAGAATTGACGCTCCGTTCGGTGTTCCTGTTCTCGGAAGCTGAAAGTCTTGGAGACGGCCTACGCAATCAATTCGCGGCAGACTTCTGGGCACTGAATATCGCTACGTATGGATGGTGTGTTAATGCAGTTTGGGACATTAAGCGTGTGGGTCGAACCACAGTTGACGTGGGTAAAGCTGCAATTATCCTGCTCTTGGCCAACGTCATGGTTGGTCCTGGTGCTGCCATGGTGGGATGTTGGTACTGGAGGGAGATGGCTATGGCTCGAACTAGTGTTCCGAGGAATTAGTTGGTGTTAGATAACAAGTATGACGGCTGTACTGGATCCTCAGGGAATTGTTTGTATTTGAGATGTAAGATTTAATTGTTATTAGACAATACTATTCGGATGGGACATAACGACGAAATCCCGTCAAACAACATCTACTTCTGCATCTCCGTCTTCTGCACCGCTAATTGATCCATGCCACCCGTTCTCCCTAACCCTGAATAACTACCATTGCCGTTTGCCGTCACCAAGAAATCTGCCTGCCTTGGCCGCGGCCCAAAATGCTGGAATTTTCATCCGGCCAGATACCATAACCTCGGAGTCACCCAGAAATGAAACAGCCGAGCGCCTATATAGGCACTCAAGAGTTAACAGCGGATCTAGACCTGGAAATCGACCACTTTGGTTTCTTATTCTCGGTTTGATCTGGTCGCCCCTGCCCGAAATTTTGCGAACTTCCCCTCCAACTTCTACAACACCTCGAAGTCATCAGTTTCACAAGAGTTCTTGGAAGCGATTTCGGGAAGCACAACGTCTGCTCCCTCTCTATGATTCATCTCTAACCATAGAGGCTCAATGAAAGAAGAGTTCCTCTGAGATCAGCAGCAACCAGCGTCGTATCGAATAGCCGTGTGCATCGCAGCAAGTGACGACTGTGATCCTGCGTACATCTTACTTAGACTTATCTTTCATTCTCGCAGTGACTTCTCTCGCAATACTAAGATTCTCCTTTGTTGGTCTATGGAGTGAAGAACTGTGAAATCTTCTACTCAAATCTCGTCTAGATTTTCACCCAAAACGCTGATCATGGCCGAAGGCCTCCCAGCGGCCGTTGTACTCTTTTGTAACCACACCACGATCACAAAAAGTGGAAAGAGAGAAAATCTGCATTTTAGTTCATTGAGTCAGATTTGTGCCGCCTAAGAGGGGTATATAAATGATAGGACCCCCTGCTTACAATACAACATCTCATACACACGCTCTCGAACAATCCAAATATCGAAACATTGGAAAAACTTCTCATCGACAACAGATAATTACACACTCTAACATTCATCATGCCAATTATCGGAGGATTACGCAAGAAAGTCAAGGCGACTCCCAATAGATCCGACACAGCCGACTCCACCACCAGCAACAAATCACCCACAACACGTTCAACAGCCCCAGCTAGACCCTCCCGATCCTCAACCGCGCACAGTTCAATGACTTCATTGTCTTTGAGTCCCGAAGAAATAAAACATATGACTACGGAGCAACTCAGAGAATTCGATGCGCGCAGAGCAGAAGAAGATAAAAAGAATCCTTTGAAGTATGATCAGAAGACTGGGATGCGCCATCTTAATTATGATACGGGGGCTGCTTATAAAAATGCGTCGATTGCTTATGACATCAAGACGAAGGCAAAGAAAATGAAGTGGCCGAATGTGCCTGGTTCGAAAGATTGAGGGAGTAGAGGAGGATATGGTTGTGGGATGTTTCGAAATCGACTACTTTGGTTGTACTGCTAGTGCGGATCTTGTAGAGCTTTGTTTGTTACTACGTCGGACTTGCAGGAGACGGGAATGAGTAAAGTGACAAGGCCTAGATGGTCTGCAGCTTGATTAAGCTAAAATAAATAGTTGAAATAGATGTTATCATATCCTGCTATGCGATCGGGTCAATTTTGCGTAGAAGTGTGTCTTGCCTTGCATTTTCTCCCATGACTGCTCTTCCATACTCATCGAGACCACTTCCAGAAAGCATCTTCAGCAAGCGCTGATGGTATACCGCTGAGACTCGTGAAAATACGTGGAATAAGTCTGAACGACCTCCTGAATCTTCCTTTCTCATCAATATGTGTATGAAAAATAGGGGAGGCTGCAGCGAAATAAGGATCATCTCCTCGGTCACTCGGTAATGTTCAGTATATGGAGTATATCTCATACAGAATCAAATACTCATATGGGAGATCTATCGAAGACTTTTCGATTCACTTTTAACAGTCGAAGTTGGGATTAGAAGAAAAGAGTTGAGAGCTGATAGCTGGCGAAAAAGTCAAAATATCGCGTGTGGTCGACTTCGAAGAAGGCACACCGGCTTGCACATGATAACCAAACACATCTCCATTGTTTCTATCCCCTATTCCGTAATCGTTTGGTTTTCATTCCATCTTCTCCTCTCATCATCGTCTCGCTCTTAGCTTCCCTCTTAAAATGGTATTTTTCGTATGGTCCCTATTTTGGTCAATACTGTCTAGGTCGGCCGTGCCAATATTGGGCATTTTCGGCCACGTTGGCGCGCCTAGGCCTCGAAATAGACGTATCCCAAATCGAGAATACCACTGTTCCTTGCTTTATGCAGAGTCGCGGTAGATATTTAAGAGCCTTCCCGTACGTAATGGTTGAAACAAAACCAAACAACCACCGTCGTCCATAATTAAACTGAACAAAAGCCGGACAACCATCATCGTCCATTATTTAACTGAAGAAACATCCACATATTAACAGCCACCACTACATCACCCCTCAGCCCCTAAATCACTCCCCAACACCCCAAAAAATGTCCTCATCCGGATCCACCCTCAAAGACAAAGGCAAAGCCAAAGCCCCCATCGTCTACAAAACCAACAACTCCCTCAGACTAATCAACGTCGATCAAGAACCCGCCGCCATCCGCCCCATGATGCAGCACTACAAAGATAAATGGCGCGCCCTCGACAAGACGAAAGAGGGCCTCGTAAAAAAAAGAGAAAACATTGATCGCAACAGGGGCAAGAAAACAGCAGCTCAGTTGGAGAAAGAGAAAGCGGATGTGGACAAGGAGATCGCGGATGTGAAGAAGAACATCAAGGCTGTTAATGAGGATGCTGAGAAGTTGAAGAACCGGCATAATACGCAGCAGGCGCAGATCGATGCGGATAAGATAGCAAAGAAGAGGTAGTTGCGTATAACTTATGCTATCTTTGTACACTGTGATCGATCAGTTATGATCTCTTCGGTTGTATGCAGACACTTGCCGATACTCATGTGCTCATAAACTTCTCTCTGCTCTTCTCCTCGAAACACGGATATCTCCTAAGCACAATTCGCCTGATTTTCCCCGATTTAAATACAATCTATACCCGATTTACAATTCACCTCATTTCCCTTAGTTTAAATAAAACCTGAAGTGCACTCGCTGCCCCCTTGACCACGCATCTTACCTGATTCTCACCCTATCCCATCCACGATTTGCGACTTCACCTCGCTGCTCATGCTCATTTCGAAATCTAGACGTGAAACAGATCGCGACAATATTGTAGATGTCGTGAATACGCCACAATTTCGGAAACTCGAGGTACATGTAGCCATTTGTTCCATATTATATCTGAAACCGATGTCGTCCTGTAACCGCGAAGAATTAGGCATGAACGGCTGGCAGCCGAATGTTTCTATGTAGAAAATAGCCACGAGTGACGAGGATAGGCGAGGTTATCAGATGGGTAAACATGTGAGGAAGGGAAAGGGGTGAAGTGGAAATAGACATAGATATTGAATCTTAGAGACAAGCAAATCTATCTACCGCAAATAATGACGCTGAACCTAATTTGAGCACTCTAAACTGCACCATACTATCCCATCTACTCACCCTCCAACAACTTAACAACCTTCCCCCAAACCGTCTTCACACTCTCATTCCTCTCCGCGTTCAATGCCTCTCCCAACACCCCCCTCACCCACTCCACAAGCTCCTTTCTCCCATCCCCCGCCACCCCAAAAACACCCCCCCTCAACGCCTCCACAATTTCCCTCGCCGCCTCTCCCCTCTTGATCCTTAAACCCTCACTCCCCGCCCCGCTTTCGATCTCCAGTACCTCAACAAACCCCCTACAAACCGAATAACTATTCCCCTTCTGCTCATGCTTCCCTTTCCTCAACCCCTCAAACAGAATCTTAACCCGTTCATACAACGCCGCCCTCGTCGCAACCGACGCATTAGCCGACTTCAGAACCGGCTGTAGGGTCTTCAACAATTCCGGGAGATGTGTCAATGGAGACGGATCCGGGATCTTGATATTGATCGCACGGAAAAGCGCAGTGATGCCTGCGGTAATAGTCGCAGCTTCATCCGACTTTTCGCCTGCAGAGTCTTTTTTAGAATCGGTCGATGTCTCCATTTTATCTTCGCTGGTTATATCTTCGAGGAAGGGAACGACGATGGAGTAGACCTCGTCCCACATGTTGAGATCGGTGCGGGCTTCGGCGTATTCGCCGAGGGAGGTAAAGGCAAAGGGGCGGTAGGCATCGTTGTTGCGTTTTGCTTCGCGGATGGCGATTTTTTTTGTTTGAGCTGCAATTGCGGAGTCGGCTTTCCATAGGGATGATCCGGTGTTGATGAATTTGTTGAAGGCTTGCAGTACCTTTTCTTTTCCAGTGAAAGTTTTGAGTGCGAGGGCTTTCTCAAGTGCAGGCCAGATGAGGGTTGCTGTTGGGGCATCCATCTCGGTGGAAGTGGTAGACGTGACGGACATTACAACATCAGCAATGGTTAAGGCGGCGCTATGTTTGATAGTCCATTTCGGTGAGTCGATGAACTGAAGCACGAGGCCGTTGATTTCTCGAGCATAGAGAAGAACAGCTCGCGAACCACCAACATTTTCGTCCCAGGTCTTGCCGAATTGCTTCTTGGTATCATCATCAAGATCGTGTTTAGCGAAGAATACAAATGGAAGGAAATCGGAGCTCATCGAATTGAAGCGATCTGTAGCAAACTTTGAGATTGCGTAAATTATATCAGATGATACCTGGCGACGGTTTTCGTCTTCGGCGTTGAAGTAAAGCTCCTTCGAGTATGCAAGAAGTCTCAGGATGGCCTCATCGCTGGCTAATCGAGACATGTATCCGGCAGCGCGAGCGTATGAAGCGCTGACTGCATTGTTGCGATCGAGGACCGACTTTTCGACAATTTTGAGGAAATGGTCTGCATGAGGACGGAAGACCAGGGAATGTCGAGTGGCGAGACTGACAAGAATACCGCCACAGCCTACTTTCGAGGGCATACCGACGGCCGTTTTAATGACATTTTCTAAACGAGGCACTAATTCTTTCATAGTTGGTTCATCGATTATATCAAGACAACGCTCGATAGCTTCCATGAGAGGTGATTGAGTCACTGCACTACTTCGTGCGCTATCAATCTTTTCCTCGGTAAGATTGTAATGCGCAGCCCTCAAGTAAAGATAGTCAACACCCTCCGGCTCCAAAGTACTCAAGAGACTAATCATTGTCTCAACTAGGTGTGGAACGAAAGGCAACAGTGCTTTGCCTCCGCTCTTGATCAGCTTGAGAACTGTGATTGTTGCGAAAGTTTGGACTTCCTTCGCCGAGCTTTCAAGCCCTTGGTCCGACAACAGGAATGGCAGTACGTCCTTCAGCATAGCTTGAGCGTGTTTCGAAGACGTTCCCGCTTCGACCTGACGCACCAGAATACCGGTCAATGCCATACTAAGTGATAACGCAGCTTTCCGTACAGATCCTTTGATGTCATCAAGAACTTTGAAGGCGACATGCCAAATATCATGCAGGTGTTTTTCGTATTTTTCGAATTCACGTCCTTGCACGAGGTCAGCGATGGCGGCGCAACTTGCTTCTCTCGTTCGCCACTCTTTTCCAAGAATACTCTTCAATAAATCCGATAGAATCTCATCAAAATACTGGTTGATGGTGGCGTTGGAGTCTTTGACTAACGCACTCCAAATGTCGTTCATGGACCGTTGGACATTGGGGTTTGGATCAAATCGATAGCGATACAGTTTCGGGTACAATTTGGGATCGATCTCCGACTCGGAGAGAATATTACTGAGACCAAATCGTCCGAAGGCTGCTCGAGTAGACCAGGTAGCTGCGTTTGTAGCAAGAGACATAAACTTGTAAACCAAACTTTGATCACCAACCTCGTTTGCGAGGCTGACGATGTCTTTATAGGATGTGATGGATTTGCCTTCGCCAGTCGGCAGAGCTCCAGGCTCGAATAACTCGGTTTCTTCGTGAACCTTCAACTGGGTACTTGTACCAGTGAAGCTTGCAACGAGATCTTTCACAAGCCTCTCTCTGAGTTCCTTATCACCTTGTTCATAGACGAGACTCAAGCCTCGGGATGCAGTTTCCTGAACAATTTCTTCTCGCGCCGATAGCAGACCCATGAAGGCGGCTTGACATTCCCTCAATTGCGTCTGTATTTGTTCGAGATGCCCGCTATATTGAATCAAACAGAAAAGCCAGATACCAGATGCTTTCTTTAATGATGGTTTTGTGGTTTTGCAGTCCGTCAAGAGTTTTTGAACGATGGTTTCAAAGGTTGCTGGTCGTGCCTTTCGTCCATCATAATTAACATCGACGTCTAGACTCAGTTTCAAGACGTCTGAATCCCAACAAGCACCTACGCAGCTTAGAGCCTCTCCGATAGTAAAGTGAATCTCCGGCTGCTTTAGTTCAAACAACTCGTACAGCCCTGTAATTACAGTCTTCAGTACAAGTTCAGATTGGTCATCTGACTCATCGAACATGATTGAAAGTCTGCCGAGGGTTGAAATTGCCTTTTCGTTCCCCTTCTTGGCCTCAGCGAGCAGGGTCTTGACTGTCTCGTCAACCCCCAAAGAAGTACCTTTCAGAACGTCGACTGTCAGAACCCCAGACGCACTTGTTTGGCTGATGGCGTTCAAAACGGCTTCTTTAGTCGATGCATCCCTGACACCCTCCAAAATGGTGATAAACTGTGACAACAGTTTCGTAATGATTGGTTTCGATAAGAAGCTATCCCGACCATAGTACGAGGCCCTACTCAGCACGTATCCAAGTGCGACTATAGATCCATGGACCTTGTTCGCCTCGGCTCCCACAGCTGTTTCCCAAGGTTCTATCTCACTGGCTAGTGTTTGGATAAGACTTTCGATAGAACTGTCATCCACTGCTGGATGTGCTAAGAGAATGCCCATTGCCTGAGCTGCAAGGAACCGAGTTGCAACGTTATTTGAGCGAATGCAGGGAACAAGTTCGATGGCTCTGTCGGCAAGCCTTCCAATAGCTTTACTGGGCACGATGGAGGCAATCTCGACAAAGCATTTGCCGCATTCTGCCAAGCCATTTCCATCGTTGCGTAACATCCCTTCGAAAGCTGCGGTGAGATACACATGGAGAGAATCTTCATCAACAGTCAGAATGTGAGCCTTCATAGCTTTTCTAGACTCCTTGTCGGAACGATACAGAACGTCCAATTGTCGCTCCCAGTCTGCATCAATCCCAAGCGGTGTGTCGGTCTTCTCCAAAGCACGCAGCAGTAACATCCTCCGGGAATAATTGATTGCTGCCGGAAAAGCATTGACTCGCGTGCCAGAGAAATTGCCAAATACTGATATGCTATCGACTTCCATTCCTGTCTTCATAGTGTTTGCAATATTTGAATTTTCCACAAGAATCTGACTGCCGAAAAACACTTTGATCATCTCATCCCATTCTGGAAGCGGGCACTCGGCTGATGCACTCGTCGAGTTAAGGAGTCGATACCAATATGGGTCCTGCGAATGGAATTAGTGCAAAACTCACAAACTGTTATGTGCAGGCGATGAGTATTACCAATCCCTTGGCGCCCTCCTCCACAACATCGCTACGCTCATCGGTACGAGCACTCAATGCAAGGATATCTATCCACCTCGCGACGATATCACTGTACTCCAAACACCGGTTGGCCCATCGGACAGTCGAGAATCGAGCACTTCGAACAATCTCATCGCCTTCCTGAAGAGTCATGTACTTCAACAGTAATAATCGTAGCTCGTCCCTAATCTTTGTGGGTAAAGGTGCTGCAAATGCGCTCAATAAACTTGCAAGAGCTCCTTCTATGCTCACAAAGATATCATCAGACGAGCCTTCTTCTGTGAGTGAGCGGAACAGCCATCGAATCAAGGAAAGATCCTCCTCCAGGACTATGGAAGGCGTGGTTTTGGCAAGTGCACCAAGTGTTTCATAAGCTAGAGCTCGAAGAGCAGCAGCATCTGATGACCTTTCATGAGGTACAGGCCAGCCTTGATCCTCAATATAAGTTCGTAAAAAGCCAACAAGTTGTGGAGCAACTTGGCTCAGATCATTGACGGATCCCATGCGGGAGACCCAGTTCATATAGTTAAACAATGCATTTCGGAACTTGATAGTCTCCAAGCCTGGAGCTGGTACATTGGTGTTGTCGTTGGGCTGGATTCCTTCTTGGACAATTTTAACAATCTCTCGTGGAAACGTGGTTGAAATAGCAGACTTCGTTAAAAGTACAAGCACCCTCGTCTGTAAAGCTGGCTTTAAGGAGAAATATATCTCAAGGAGACCGCGTACTAGTTCGGCATCTTCTAGAGAAACAGCTGAACGCTTCAATAAATCGTCACCAATACCAGAGATCCGAGAATTGGAATCGGCAGACGCAAAAAGAGCTGGTAAGAAGCGTTCCTCATCTGTAAACGCGCCACTCGCAAGGAAGTTGAGTACGGTGATCTTAGTCTGCGTTAAATTTAATCCTTCGTCGGAGCTCGGATCCCAGGTTTCTTGCTTGCCAGCGAGCGTTAAAAACTCATACTCCTTGACACTAAGTCCTGGACAGGTCACTCCTGAAGGAGCAGCCCGCACAAGTGTAAGCAGTATGAGCTTTCCAAACCATGACGCTAGAAATTTAGCATCTTCTTGGTGCTCATCTAGCCCAAGTTGGTGTCTTAGTTCTGAATCTTCCTTACTTCCCCGGGAAGGTACACGAAGCTGCGGTAGCAAACGAAGGAAAAGATTGAATACTGTAGCACAAGTAGGCTTTTCGGCATCTCCAGCCAAACCGTGTATTAGTGTTGGTATAAGATCCATTTGTTCCTGGTGTCAAATTAGCAGCCAAATTTCCAGCATGTCAAATGATGAGCGACTCACGGAGGATGAAAGTTTGCCGATGCTCTGTTGTATGAACATGAGATCAAAATGCCGTATCATTGAAGACTCGGGGTGTTCTTTGTATTGCTTCAGTAAAGCTGCCACTGGCAAGACAATATCCCTACGGTCGAGATAGTAAGTAACCGCACGGCACCATTAGAGGAGCACCAGCACCTACTTGTTGCCAGCAAGGCGAATTTTGATGTGTTGACATGTTGAGATGACCTAAACACTACATTAGCAAATGTTTACTTGCTTTCTGGATGAAAAATATATGGTCCTCGACGGCATACCTTGTTGCGAACACTTTGGTGGTCGCTAGCAAGTTTGAGGAGGAGGGGCGGCAAATATGGCTTGAGAACAGATTCGAGCTTATCATCCTTTGCAAGAGCGATGCGCATTTCTACCTTGCCCACCAACTCCAACTCCCTTGCATCTGTCGATGCAGCCATTCTCGGTGAAGTTCAAGGATGAATCGCAACTGAGAAACGGCAGTACATGAGGTAAGATTTTATTTGGTGTAAGCAAAATGACAAGCAACGGGCATTCTATCGTATGGTAAAGAAGAAATACACCTCTCTTTATGTCTGTCTTTATACGAAAGTGAGATTGTTTGAGATTACGAATTTTTTCGTGCCTTCTCCTCGCGCGCGTCGCTGTTTGCCTTGAGCTAAACGTTATGATTGTATGACTTCCAACTTCTGGCCTTGTCGCCGTTGCCACAGCTTAGCTAATTGACCTTTTGTGGCTGGAGCAGGTTAATCGCTTTTTCGGCCTTGTAAGCCACATGATGCCTGATTTGTTCTTGCAAGGGGCAAGGCTACGGAAGTAGAAGTTTTAAGCTTAAGCGCTCATATGGCAGAACTCCGGCGGGAAAAGTTCCGATGGTGCCGAGCCAATATGATCATCAGTGCTGCAACTTTAACCAGTCAGTGCCAGTCCCCGATCAGCAAGATATTCTTCAAGAACAGCCGCCAGCATAGGCGTTCTCGGGCCGTTTGAGAATCATCTGAACTTGCTTCGTACACACAAGTCCCCCATCGCAGTTAGTAATGCTTGCGTGCTTGGTCAAGAATTGACAAACTCAAATCAGTTTTCACGTGAGCCCCTTTTTCAGACTAGCCTGGGTCAATGATTGTTTGTCATTTCCTTGAAACCGTTTCAACGTGAGGATCCTCGGCATCATTACAAAACCCGCCCCATAGGTCACATCCAAATTTGGAGGTCATCGATGTTGCTCATGGCACTTTCTCAACTTCATTCCAGTCAATTTCTTGGATTCCCACAACAGTCACGCGGCGAATGCGGAAGGCTGCCCTTAAGCTTTTGGTCAATTGGACCTAGTACGACGAGAAGAATCCGACATTGTTATTGTAGGTATGTGAAACCTCGTATCGACTTCTCCACAGCGATCCTGGTATGTCGGTAGTGTGTACCTCGGCGGTCCAGTAACTGCCATGATGTATGTCCGCATTTCGTCTGTGCATCTTCATTTGAACTAAGACCCCTTGATAAAGTTTAGGAACCCTAAAGTTTATCTGCAAATGGTGGGACCGTTGGTGGAACAAGCCTTTCCATAGACTACTACTATGAGCTCTCTCCCCCAAAATGATTGCCACGGTACTCATAGTTCTTTAGTATTCGAATGTCGATGTCCTTGTACTTCTAATAGGATCAGCTACAACCGTCGTCAGCATCACTCACAACCTTAGCTTGAATATCTGGTTCTATAACTATAACTATCTAATCTAGTGATATGAAACGTTATTAGTCATAGCCTACACGCGCTTCTGTCACTGTCGACAGCCCTTTCAGCAAGCCCCCTACTTTGGTTGAGCTGCTGACTGCCGTGGGATCAAATTTTCTCTAGCCCTACTTTAGACTTTCGGAATTTCCGTTTGATCGCAGGGCAACGGGAGATTAATGCGGGGTGTGGAGCTTGCTGCATGCTTGGGCTGTCTTCAGAAGGGTTTGACGGTCCACTGATTACTTCTAGAACAGCCCGTGGTACCCAGGTTGATTTGTTACGTTTACAACCCAAGGACCACCGTTACATAGCCGAGGGGCATCTTGGTGGTTAAGGTAAATGTCATTGCGCTGCATTCGGAGTTTTATTCTACCCCTGTTGTCCGCCATTCATAATCTGAATCAGTCGGCTCGAGCAATTGTATTGGTGAGTAGTGGGATAATCAACCTTCCGTGGCATAACAGCATAGCAAATATTTCTGACTTATTGGAGTTAACTAGATCTCAGCTTCAGCTTCTCAAACTCGAATCGTATAGATAAACGCATCTTTGTGCAGATGACCGACCGTCTCAAGATCTCGTCCGACTTGAGACCGAAGCCGTTACGCCCACAGCCCTCGACCAACCCAATCACATCTTCAAACTTGCCTTCTGCCAAACAAAATCCTGATTCTGGCTCTGAAGTTGGGAGTACGGCTCGATCCAAAAAGGGATGTTGGTAGGTTTGTCCTCATCCATACGTGCAATCTTTTGCTTACAGATTTTCCAGGACATGCAGGATGCGAAGTTTGTCTCCTTCATGTAACATCACTTAAATGCAGTCTGACAGTGTTCTTAGAAGTCAAATGTGACGAAAATAAACCAATATGTGGGGTAAGTATAATTAGTCCTCCCTCAAAGACTCGATAACTGATTGATCGCAAGCAATGTGAGAGATTGAGCTACGCTTGGTAAGATTGACCATGACGAGATCATGTTTCCATATCGTTGACCTTATGGCTATGCAGCGATTGGAAAGCCCGACTACACTTCAAGGATGACACCCCGAAGATTGTGCAGCGTATGCCAGCCGTATATACAAGTGGGAATTCCGTCTGGGATCGTATGGTTTACTTAGTTCCTTTATTTCTATTCTCACTGACACTCCAGCCAGCAGCATCAACTACCGGATCTAGGGGCCCAAGTTCTCAAGATGTCGAAGATATCTTGCCACCTTTTGCCCATCTTATAAACGACGAGCAACGTGAGCAAAAGGCTGCTTTACATGAGCCTGGGACCTTTATAGTAGTTGCCAATAACAACACTTTCTCGTCCTTACCGGAGTACCGTACTAATGATAAAGTCTCGGAAGGGTTCATCTCAGTCCCTGGCGACTCTAAGTCCATCGAGCCACCATATACAGTAGTGGAGCCTAACTCCATCATTCTTCAAAAGTTTGAAGAAGGCGGGGAAGGTTATGAGCCATCTTCTGCTTCCAATCCATCCATTCCAAACCAAGGCTCTCCATATTCACAATCTAGTGGGACGAGCCGTCTCGTTTCCGAAACGGAATCCAACCGTTGTACTACTCAGCCTGAGGGCACGCATCTCAATCATCCGGAGAATGCACGGCTCCTGGACCATTATCGTAAGGTCCTAGCTCGCCAGTTATGTCCTCTGTCCGACTGGGTAGATGGACAAGATCTTTTCGTACGATACGCTAGCGACTACACTCCTGTATGTACACATGACTCTATCATATGTATCTCACCGCTGACTTACAAGTTATTACTTGCTATTATGGCACTGTCATCTCTTAGTCTTGCTTGTCTGGAAAATAGGCCAGTAGCGGATGCACTGTAGGTACCATCTCTTAAGCGCCCCCACAGTTCATGGATATGCTGCACAACGCATTCTGAATATAGTTCTCTCCTGGGGCAGAGATCAAGCACAAAGGACTGAGCAATTGAATTGACGACCTCATATTAAAACTATTTTGACTTGAATTCATTGGTGGGAACTTGGTGGTACATGAATTCCTGCATCGCTCGATATTTACCCACGCTGCCCTTTCAATATTTGGATATGTATAGTGGAGCTAACATTATCTTAAGGGAACGTCACCAACATGTTATTCCGGCCTTGAAAAGGGAGGTGCGGACATTTGAGGATTCATTTTCTGATGGAGCACTGTTCACGCACTATTTCCTTTTACGGTTTGAGGTACGTCTACAGCGACTCAAATGTTTAACAAAATACGAAAATAAGTATGTCTTCAGAGCGAGTCAGCTGATGAACGCATTTTTATCAAATAGGCTGCGGCGGCGGGGCATCGCGAATCGAACATGTGGGATTATCACAGTGATCAGCTTTTACGCCTTTTGCGACTTCGACATAAGGCATACGGTCCTGAAAAACGCAATTTCATTCTGGTGTGGGCCATGTACATTGATGTTTATGGACTTCTTACGACTAGCGCTACTGGATCCTTTACCAAGGCCATCATACAGGAAGGAATGCTACCAGCACCAGAGAGGGCCTTAGAGCAGGCAAAGCCGGGTGATTTAGCTTCTGGGCTGCTCCTCTCCAGTGATACCCCTCAGTTACTGAAGATGAATCGACAGCTCACTTTACTTGCCTTGAAATTTGGACTACAAGCGCAGGAACTCCGAGCGGAGGCTAGTGATACCCAAAAGGCAGTTGACGGCACTGCCCTACAACAGCGACTGTCCATTGAGGATGATCACACACTCCTAGCCGACTTCTATAGCACATGGACCATACAACTTTCACCATCGGAGAATTGGCTTGAAAAGTTGGCGGGGCTTCCCACTGCGCTTTTCACTCTTCGAATACACGTAAGTACACTGTCTAGTAAGATTCACTTGTCTAACCCCGCATAGGCACATTTATTATATCGAGCTTGCGTAATTTACTACCATACCAGTATGTACCCCGGCCAGCTATCCAAGTCTGATGCCGAATCCGAGAAACAAGTCGAAATCTGCGCCCGGGAAATACTCCAAATAGCTGGCATGATCATCGACCACAAGCGGTTTGAGTTTCGATATATCTTATTCCCAGTATTCCTAGCAGGGTTTGCCTCTAGGGATACCATGGAAAAGAGTGTTGCCGTGGAGTTGATTAGGAATCTGGAGAAGACGAGCTATGGTATGAGCACCAAGAGCACGAGAAAATTGCTGGAGTCGGTATATCAGAAACAGCAAGACGAAATATCTCGAAAGGGAAAGACAAGCGTCAACTGGATAGAAGTGCTACAGCTGAGTGGGGAAAAGCTGATTATATTCGGGATTTAATGGGACTCTCACCGTGAGACACAAGAATTGGCTGTACGATATTCCGGGAAAGAGGATAATATAGATAGCCTAAGACAAGTAATCTGTAATCATACAACCTGCCTTTTTGGCACTGAGCGGAATCTCCGACTGTAGTGTGTGGTCACCGTCCGAAAATGGGATATACGAGGCTAACATCTGGGATTGTTGATTGTTAAGACGGATAATAGACCAAATGTTACTACATCATTTCAGGTTTCGGTGTACAGAATCCATGATTATCATAGATCAACGCATTTCACTGCTTGTGAAGCTGTACAGCGTCACACGCTATCATTCATAGCCCCTGCCGTGTGAGAATACGACTCTTGGTGAATGGTCAGCCTTGCAAATTCAGCCTTCCAGACTCTGAGGTCCAAGCGCAGCCCTACGATTACATCCACATTTTATTGGCCGGCAGAATATTGCCGCCCCAGTGTGATCATCAGGTTGGGAGGGGTGACGATTTCTAACTTGAATTTCCATGAAACAGCCTTTCAATCACTCTCTCTCATACCGAGATTTCTCTCGTTCACATCTTCAAACACAGAAATCGAAGAGAAATCGTAACAAGGATATTCTGCTTTTGAACTTACGTTGTGACGAAATAAGTTGATATTTGACAGAATCAACTTTGTTTGAAACTTCTGTGGTCCTTTATCCTGAAATCCCATTTATCTCCAATCCCACTCGCCACAACAACATTCGAATTCGCAAACATCCCATTTTGTGATAAGATAGTTGGACTCATTCACCATGGATGAGGCTATAGCAGCTTTCACGTCCTTCACAGGGCAAACGGAAGACGTCGCACGACGTTATCTGGGAATGACCGACAACAATCCTGAACAAGCAGTATCACTCTTTTTCGAAGCCCCAGACCTAGGCGGAAGCAACGACAATGCCCCACAGCAATCAGCCCCAGCAGGGCCTACATCTACGAGACCGGTGCCGTCAAGTACCCGTCCGCGCGAAGACTCTGATGGAGTTGTTCATCTAGATTCCGATGACGATGATATGGGGGATGATAACTTTGGCGAGGAGGATAATGCTGCTGCACAAGCTGCTGCATTAGCACGAGCTGCAGACGTCGAAGATGACGAGGCGATGGCACGAAGAATGCAGGAAGAACTCTATGCCGGTGGAGATTCAAGTGGTGGATTTGATGCAGACGGTGTAAGGGCACCGATCGCAAGAACTACGGAAACACTTGTGGGGGGACCAGGTGGTTGGGAGCCTGATGATATGCATGATACCGTTCTAGAGCAGATCCGAGCTCGAGCACAAGGCAGGGCACCGTCAGGATCAGGTACTAAAGATTTTGTGTCACTGCATAATGTTTTACGCTAACTTCTGTATAGCACGAGCGGGCATTTTCAATCAAAGAACTGCCCCATCAATCTGGGACCAAGACGCAAGCGAAGGAGCACATCGTCAGGGGCTGGCTGAAGCGACAGGTGGACAATCAGAAGCATCAAGTAAGAACGCGAGACTCGCGGAACTATTTAGACCGCCTTTCGAATTGATGTGCAGACTACCATGGGATGCCGCTCGAGATCAAGGGAAGGAAGAAGGAAAATGGATCTTGGTCAACATACAAGATAATTCGATTTTCGACTGTCAACAACTGAACCGCGACATATGGAAGAATCCCGGCATTAGAGATGTAGTAAAGGAAAACTTCATATTCATGCAATATTCGAAAGACGATCCGAGGGGAAATCAATATGTGCAATATTATTTTCCGCTTAAAGATAGCGATGCCGCGTATCCGCACATTGCTATTGTGGACCCAAGAACTGGAGAGCAAGTAAAGGTTTGGTCAGGGCCGCCTACACCACAACCGGCGGAGTTCTTGATGCAGTTGGTTGAATTCCTCGATCGATACAGTCTCGATCTTTCCAAGAAGAACCCGGTAGCACGAAGGAAACCAGAGAAGTCAAAGTCGGTAGACATTGAGAGGCTCACAGAACAAGAAATGCTTGACTTAGCGATGCAAAACAGCCTCGCAAACAGCGGGAGCGGAAGCGGACCTAAGGAAGATGACCCAGACGATCTAACGAAGAGTTTTGGTGATATCGGTAAAGGGAAGGGGAAGGCTGTGGAAGACGAGCCAGCGGAGGCAGTGCAGGAGAATGACGACTCTGCGTTCGCTCACATCGCCTCGGACAAGCCTCATACTGAGCCAGAGGGTAATGCTGACACTACTCGAATCCAGTTCAGGCATTCCAATGGTCGCGTTGTTCGCAAATTCAAGGTTGATGATTCAGTGCGCCGCATCTACGAATGGCTCAAGGCCGACCCAATAGATGGCAAGACGGGAGTTCCATTCGAGCTAAAGCTAATGGGCAAGGACTTGATCGAGTCGTTGGATGAGACTATATCTTCGGCAGGGCTCAAGAACTCTACGGTGATGGTGGAGTTCATTGAGGAGTAGCGATCGGGATTGGTTTGCATTTGAGCGGTTGGTAGATACCAGAGGAATTTTACTCGCGTCACAGGTTCAGGTAATATTGGGTTGTTCACACGTGCAACCATATAGCCACTCTGCTGTACATCTTGGCTCGTCATTGGTTTTGCAATACTACGGGAAGTAGTATAGATTTAGAGGGATGGTCGTTACCGTCCCTTGTGCCTTGCTTCTGGCTTTCATCAATGCACATAGAGTTAAAACTAGGATCTTACAGAAGATATTTCTGGTTGAGCGATCAAATAGATTACGAGATGATGAACATGAGAAATGAAAGCATTTAAGTTCCGACCAATCATGTTGCGTGATACGCTTTGACGAACAGAAGTCTGGGAAGAGACCCTTAAGACGACTGATGGAGATCTCGATCGTAGCCATCTCGTGTATTAATATCGCGAAGTGATAGACGGCCAATCATTTGTCTATCGCTGAAGTAAATGGAGAAATTCACCGTTTATGCAATCAATGCATGCAGGTGATGTTCTTTTGTTTACCACAGCCGCCGGTTAACTTCTCGACCCCTGAATCAACAAGCGTTTTGACGAGTAAGATGGCGTGGGATTGGTTGGCTGGTAGACACGACAACAAAGACATCATCAGCTCTCAGAATAAGCAAAAACAAGACTCGTACGTAGCTAGAAGTTAGAATTGTAGCTCTTTTCTCCATTGTCCCGTTCTAGACCGCATTATTATTACCACACGGGACAGACTCATAGTTTCCAACAGTTCATTTCTTTACAGTTCTTACCTTACGAAGCACGAAGTACGAGAGAAGTCGCTCCAGCGAATCGTGCCAAGTACTCGTACCTTCCCCAGATTAAACCTAGATCCGCAATGCACTTCTAGAATTATACGGACATACCCTTCATACATTCTGAGTACATTACCTTGCATGCCGCCTCCAAAAGGTCGCATTCCTTCTCCATACAACTCCCACTTCTGCTACCTTGGCCGTTTCTCCGAAAGTCTATGTCAAACGATTTCTCTACAGTTTTTCTCCGTTTACAAATTCCACGAACTGCAAACGACCGGACGATATACAGAAGCCTCGATATTGAATCCTTGTTTTCCTATTTGACATAGCGACGCACCCTCGGTAGCTCTGGACCCCACCATAGAACTGACACACCGCGTACTAGACCGCGATTCCCTGCGCAGACGAGGCAGAGGCGAAGGAAAGAGAAGGGAACAAACGCCAAATCTTGTCTCGTATAGGTGAATGACGTGACGGACAATCTTATCTACTGCGGAACTCGACATCGAACGGGGCATATAACGACTCCATTCGCTCTTTCGCTGCACGGTACGGTCGATCATTGTTCGTTAGAGCTGGAAAAGTGATTGGCGGGGTGCTACCAGTAAAACTCAAACACAACAAACCAAGACAACGCAACGGGAACCTCGTTCCATTTCTCCCTGGCAATCGTTGCATGTTTGATTTCGTATAATGGCTCATGAAGGTTCGATGATGAGTGGTGTCGTGGATCCCGAGACTATCTACACAAAGCAGAATTGCATCGGTACGTCTACACAATCTCATGCAACTTTGCGCAATTGCTCATTGACTATATTACAGGTGGTGGTAGTTTTGGTAAGGTTTACAAAGGGTATGTTTGATTTCCCCTCTTCGAGTCTCCATTCGCAAGCCATTATACCACGTAGATACTGATTCGGACAGAGTTGACAAGCGCACTGGGCAGGCTGTGGCCATAAAAGTTATCGATGTCGAAAATGCCGAAGACGAAGTCGAAGACATCATTCAAGAGATCTCTATCCTTTCCGAACTGCATTCGCCCTTTGTCACCCAATACTATGGATCATATCTTCGAGGCTCGGATCTATGGATCGTTATGGAGTTCTGCTCGGGGGGGAGTTGTGGAGACCTGATGAAGCCGGGACTGATACAGGAGGAATACATTTCGATTATCATAAGGGAACTTTTGCTCGGCTTGGATTATCTACATGGGGATAAGAAACTCCACAGAGATATCAAAGGTATGCAGGCATCTGCGGTAGCGATTTGCTTGGAGTACAAGGGCTAACTTTCGAAAATAGCTGCAAATGTTCTTTTGGGCGCCAATGGTCAAGTTAAGCTCGCAGATTTTGGCGTTTCGGGGCAGCTGTCTGCCACGATGACGAAGAAGAATACTTTTGTCGGCACGCCTTTCTGGATGGCTCCAGAAGTCATCAAGCAATCCGGATACGATCATAAAGCAGATATTTGGTCCTTGGGTATCACAGCTCTGGAGTTGGCTAACGGAGAACCTCCATACTCAGATATTCACCCCATGAAGGTTTTATTTTTAATCCCGAAAAACGCACCACCGAAGTTGGAGGGGAACTTTACAAAAGCTTTTAAGGAATTCGTCGAATTATGTCTGCAGCGAGATCCGAGAGAACGTCCATCAGCAAGGGAATTGCTCAAACATCCTTTTGTGCGAAGGGCTAAGAAGACGTCATATTTAACAGAACTGATAGAGAGATACGAGCGATGGGCAATACATCACAAGGGCGACGATAACGATTCGGACAACGAGCGCGAGGAGGTTCCTAGGCCTAGGGTAGTTAATGAAGACTTGTGGGATTTTGGCACAGTTCGACCGGTGGGTGGGAAGATGAATGGACGGGCTGGATTGAATACAATGGGCGAATCCGCAACGAATGCAAGGGCATCGAGATCCTCCGATCATGAAGACGATTATGCGGAGCGTCCGCGACAACAATCGCCCGCGAAAATGAAGGACTCGGGATACGTCTCGAGTGTTGACACAGTGAAAGTGAGCAACTCTCTGGCTGAGTCGCAACCACGGCAATCTTCCCCGCAAAGACGGCCAGTCCCAAACATGCAGACGAATATCTCACCTGCCAAAGTCCCTCTACCACCTTCTCCACAAAAAGTCCAGGCCCCTTATTTCGAAACTCCGAGAGCGCCCACGCTCAATTACCCCGATAGAGAAGTCATTGAGAATCTTAGAGCGCCCCCGCTCAGCTACCCCGATAGACAAGTTTCTGAATCTCCAGATTATGATCGCACTCTTCAGGAACAGCTACAGAGGGATATGGGCTTTTTGAACCTCGTATCTCCGTCACCCCCACCGTTGCGAGTACCATCTACCACAGTTCCGCGCCAGCAAAACCAAAACATTCAACCAACTCAACAACCCGCACGACCACCTGTTCAACAACAATTACCTAAGCTTGGGCCTCTCACCTTACCTGAGATTCCTCCATTCCGTGGCGCCGGGTATGGCCCACCACTACAAAAAGTCACGAATCAGTCTGTTGCTGTGGCCCAGAAGCAGCAACCTCAGCAGCAGCCTTTACCCTTCCCTAATCCTCCCCCGGGGCTTCAGAACGTAAATCTACGTCAATCCGGTCAGCAGCAATTACCTGCTTTGCCAACAAAGAATTTACGCAATACTCCCTCGCAAGAAAGTATTTCATCTCAATCTTCACGGGCCCCATCTTCTATGCCCTCCCCAGCACCAGCTAGCCCGACTGGCGAGCTCGATGCTTTAAATGACGTTATTTTCCCAGCGCTGGAAGAAGCACTCAAACGTCGACAATACCGCCTACAACATGCTTTCAGGGCAACGGGAGCAACGCCCAAACAGCAACGAGCGCAGGCTGCGCATGAAAAAGTGCGAAAACTCGTCTACAAACTTGCGCATGTGTGTAAGGAGATCGATCACTGGGATAAACAGGAACCGGTGGGGATGGGGAAGGATGTGGATATTTTCCTAGAGGGCCTGTTGGAGGAGATTTTGGTTAGAGTGGAGCCGGCTGATGAGGATGATGGGGATTTAAGGAGGTGAGTTGGGGTTGGGGGTTGAGGAATAGGGACTAGGACTGGTGTGAAGGTTATGAATGATTGATTGACGGATTATATGAGATGAAGTGCTATGAAATGATGGAAATGGGACGACTGGATGGATGGATGGATAGATGGGAGGAATGATGGACGGATACATGGTTTGCAAACGACTAAAAGGAATCAATCAGTGCTAATGAAGTCATATGATACGGGGCGTTGGGCGGCAGACTTTCTGTTTGTCTTTTTGTGTTTAATCTGCATGATGGGAGACTGGGGAGGAAGGAATGAATGAATGAAGGGATGGAATTGTGGTTCTTATTGTTTTTTCTGATCTCGGTCGATCAGGCGCGGATCGTTAGAGATCTGCGAAGCATTAGTGTGTAAATAAATACCCTGCCTAGATCGTTATGCTGCTGATGAACTAGGTTGGTTGGTTGGTGATGTGATGTGAATGGTGGTGATGGCTGGGTAAGAGGGGAAGTCGCTGCTCATCTTGCTTTTTGGTGCGGTGAGGTGAGATGGATCTTGGATGTGCTTGGGTAGGGGAAGGTGGTCTTCACTTTCTCGTATATTGATATATTCACTGTTCCATTTTACTCAACCCTCAACCTGTGGTTCGTCCTAAAGTGGGTCGCTCCTTCCTTTCTTGCCTACATACCTACATCTACCGAAACAGCACCTTCTAAATCTCGTCCCAAGTTGGGAATCCGAGCATGTCAGGATCTGGACCAGGAAATTCACTTTCAGTCCTTTTCAGACCTCTTCTTGGATTTTTCACTTCACAACTTACTTACTCTCACTTCTACTCAACAACCTCATCCTTCTTAACTTCTATTACATGCAATCTCTTACCCCGCTTCGATCTGTTACTTATCTTCACAATTGCTTGCTCCTACCACGTCTCCAACTCATCCACTTGCTTTACAATTGCTCTCCACATCAAGACCGATATCGAGCAGGGAAAAGTGTTATTCTTGCTCTGCTGCTTGCTTCGTCTTCACTCTTCACTATTGCTACTTCGACTTTTAGGGTTCAGTTCTCTCGATCTAGAGAGAGAGCACAATTCTAGATCTATCAACTTCACGATCTATCTTGACTGTGACTCACTTCACTTTTAAGGTCCTTCACTGGAAACATTTGCATTTCTGCTATCTTATCTATCAAATTTTCTGCTCTTCGTTCGGCGGATCTTCTAAAGATCGTGCAAACCTCGATATCAGGATTGTGCGGTTACGCTCTATTGTTCCCATCTATTTCACATTCCGCTTCCAAACGCATCGATGGGAGAGCCAAACCTCAATACCTCGCAACCTAAACAGGACTGACGTCTGCCTACTCGCCAGCCTTCCACACTTTTACAAAGGAACGCGAATTGCTGCCACGAAGTTGATTCTATGCCACCTTGGATTCACTTTCAATCATTCATCTACCAGCGAATATTTGACGCCTTGTATTCCGCCATTTTTCACACAACTACATCCTTTCAAATTCCGTAACCAAATCCAGATCAGCAAGAACCGTCACATTCCGGCCCAATGCTTCCACTCAAACTTCGTTCACCTGGTAATGCTAGCTCATCTTCTCGTGCGGCTGATGATGCTCCACAAGGCAGGAATGGACGACGGGGCTTGGAGATGATTCTTTCTGACGTCAAGGATCGTGTTTTGCGCAACAAGCTTGGAGAGCTTCAAACTGAGCATCCTCTTACTCCACTCTTTTTCCTCGTGTACACTTTGCTCAAATGCGACCAAGACCTAGAGTGTGCACGAATTTACCTTCGGGAGGATAACTCGCCGAGAAGAGATTTCACCGCTATTTCCGTGACTAGTCTTCATGCTATTCGAAATGTCAACATGCGTGAAAAGGTTCGCGACATTACAGAATCGCTGGGAACCACAGTATGGTGGACACTATATGCCTTGCTAGTATGCAATGGCTCTGTGGACCAGGCCAGTGGTCTGTTGACTGAGGGCGTCATTGATGCAACCGTCAATCCTTGGTGGTCTGGTATGAACATGGATACAGTCAATGAGATTTACACCGGATCTGCGGAATTGGAGGTTGAAACTCCTGAAATCGATACAAAGCCAAAGATTTCGGCTTCGCCATATGGCTCGCCTCCTCTTGGAGACTCGATTACACCTCCTATCGGTCCTGATGCAAATCAAGATACTGGAAGAAAGAAAGAAACAACCGGCAGTGTGATTCATGACAATTCTGATGATGAGATGACCTTTCCCCCTGCAAAGAACGAAGGTCCCGGTGGCAGCATGTCTTCCAGTACTGTTGCAACATCGGACATCGAAGAAGATCAGATTGAGAAGAAAATCAGACAGATGAGAAAGGTTCTTCCGCACCTAACCCCTCCACAATGTATCAACTCGCTCGAACTCTCAGATGGTGATGTATCAAAAGCGATATTCCTGGAGTTAGAGGTGAGCGAAGAAAGCCTTGTGGACCACCACCTTCGAACACGTTTCTCCCCTTCGAGCAATTCGGCAGTTCAGCCCCAGAAGAGGAAATCCTCGACCCCAGTAAGGCTTGTATATTTATTCATGATATCAATCCAGCGGCTTACTCTGTTCTAGGATGACGGCGTGCGCAAGAAGTTGTGCTTTCATGACAGCGAGAAGGACGCAGCAGTATTACCTGAAGCAGGCCAGTGGGTTAGGTACGAAATGAAAATTCAGCACAGGTTTTGAACTCTTTACTGATTTCTCTTAGATCAATTTTCCATCAGCTCGCGGGTATAACCGTTACCATCAATCTGGCAGACGCGCAGACACGGGAAGTCCCACAGGGATTCCTTGTTGAGCATTCCGCATACTTCAAGGAGCAACTTGAAGGCAATGGAAAACAGCCAGCGGTTACTGAGATCGATTTCCCAGATGTTAAGTGCAATCTTTTCGACCTTGTTATCCAGTATATGATCTGTCGGAACGTATCATTTGGTGATGTACCAACCTTGACGTCGGGATTTATCCGCGATATCATTGAGCTTATGGTTTTCTCTACAAGGCTGAAAATCCGGGGCATGTCTACCCTTCTACTTACTATCTTGGAAGATACCCTCAAGGAAGCCCGCGAGAACCTCATGTCCATCTTAAAAGCAGTTCACATTCATACAGGTTACAAAAACTTCGGAAAGCATCACCCAATTCGCAAGCTTCTCGTCAAAGCATGCGTTAAGCCTTATATGAAAGAAAGAACCGATTACAATAATTCGGATTCTGATTGCGGTTCTGATGATTCGGCGTCAGATGATGAAGAAGGGAAGAATCTCGACGTTGATATGGACATCATATCGAGACAGGATGGTCATCTCGCCTACAAGTTCAATCGGGCCTTTAAATTCGATCTGATACTTGCGGCTGACAAGACTCGTCGGAACAGAGAGTCGCGGCCAAGGAACCCACATAGCAGGAGTTTCACCAACGTTGTCACTTGGTATACGGATCCTCTTGACTCGAAGCAGTTTACTCTTGAGTGAAACAGCTACTTCCACCACAGATGAATGCTATTCGCTGGATCTGGTGATGATTGGTCATCCTGTCAGGGTTTGCAGTGATATGGACTGGGTTGATATCGTCGTTCGGGCTGTGCATGACTTTCGTGCATGATAAATACTTGGATGCCAGCTTTTTCCGTCAATATTTTCAGAATCTCAATGGTTTCCTCTCAGTCATGGATAAATGGTCGAATTCTCGCATACTCTTGGCTATTTCTCGGGTCTTTTACTATGCTTCTTTTCTATCCTTTTCCACGGTGCTTTTTCGATTGGATTATTATTCTATTAGGCGCCACGTCGGTCACTTCTGAACACAACATGGGAGTCATAGGTAGCGAGAGGACAACCAGGTCTTGTTCACATTGGGGCGAATAGGATAGATAGGAATGGAAAACAGCTTTTGGGCAAGGGGCAAGAAAGCATAGGATTGGGCGTGGGAATTTGGTTGACTGGAAGCCTTTTGGTTGGGAATGGAAGGAAAATAGAAAGGTTTGGGTTGGTGAACAGTTCGATAGGATGTCTACGACGTAGATGGAAATCAGGTTATACAGCACGTACTCTGCTTCTAGTCTTAAATATTCTCAGGATTTACTCAAATAAAAGTCGTTAGGAGCTCTACCATTCATATACTTCACTTCAATCTCAATGCATACAGCACCGCACTCCCCCTTTCCTTTCGTGACCATTGGGACGAGGAACCAATCTTCTATCTTGCTTCTACCTTCCTCTTGTCAGACACTATGAATTGAAATATATCTTTTCGCTCCTGAGGGTCTGAAAACAGAGTGCAGTGGCCACAGAATAAAATAAGTAAATCTATCTGTAAAGATTCTATACCACTGCGAGGAAATCAACCGTTGGGTAGATTTTATTTCCAACCACCACCCCACTAGGTATATTACATCTATATAATATATAAATCTCTCCAACAGCTGTGATCCAACATCTTAAATGATTCGAGTAGATAAAGAACCTGCATGATAACCTATCCAATCCAATATACAGCATGTCAGTCAGCAAGCGACTAGGGGTTGAATCTTGCAATGCGGGGTAAACGGTGGATGGATGGATGAGACCCTGCCGACCCTGCCTGCATTACGATCAGCCGTCAGCCAGGTCAAATCAACCACTCGGTTGCTACATCTCCACCTACCTCCTACGTAAAGGGATTTTTTTACCCCAGATTAAACACATCCACACACATACGCACGCATCCATTATCCCCCCTCCCACATGGAGATAGATATAGCCAATTACCACCCACCCACCCATTCATCTATACGTACATGCGTGCATGATTTACATGCACATCTCACTCTTCTCTTGCTACTCCGCATCTCCGAGTAGTTGAGAGAGGGGAAGCAGGGAAGCAGAGGAAGGGAGGGGGAAAAGGTGGTATGATTATCCTGTACGGTACTATACTGTCATAAGAACTTCTTCTCCTCTTCCTCGTTGTGTTCGTCTTCACTTGGATCCGAAATATTTCGTTCGGTGCATGAATGACGAGAGCTTCCTTCTACGCGGTATCCATCTCCATTCATCAGGCACATTTCCCTGAGCACGAACAAGCACACACACACGCACATCAAGGCGACCAAGCAATCATCCTCTCTTCTACATTTCCAACCCATCAACACCTCTCGAAGAAAGCACACAAAATATTCAGAGATCGATTAACCACACCTAACTAACAAAAGCAAGTTAATCTACAAACCCCCAAACGAAACCCATCATTTCCCTTTCTTCTCTAGCACTTCCCTCCATCATCATCATCATCCTTCTTCCTTCCCCTCTTCTGAAACTACACACCTAAAAAGGTAGAAGATTTCTGTCTAAGAACAAGCATATGCGACCACCATCCATCTAATCTATCTCTAAAATCCGTCCGTCTGTCTGTCTGTCTTTCCTTTATATCTAATCCCCCCCTCCACAATTCTATACCAGGAAGCGAATCCCTCCTTTCTAGTCTTTTCTATCTCGCATCATCATATGCACATAATTTTTCTTTTCCACGGGTATCAAGCTCCCCTCCTCTCGTTCCACTGTTCTTTCCACTCACAATCCCCAACTCAGCTCCCTCCCTCGCTGCTGACAAGATTTAAGCATTGGTAGGCTTGAATTTCATTGGAGCAGCGTCGGTGGTCTCCGCGAAAGGAACACCCAATTCGAAGAGCTTGGTGATAACGGCGGCGAAGTCCTTGAAGAAGAGTTCCTCATCCTTGGCGTATTTCTCGACGTATTGCTTGAAGGACTTGTCGGACACAAGAGCCATATCGGTAGGAAGCATCATGAGGGACTTGGTGGTCTTGTCTTCGTACTGCGGGGTTGTTAGTCTCTTTCAGGAAAAGTTGACAGACATATCAAATAAGGCATGCTTACCTGCTTAGGACCATTCCACTTCTTCCATTGCCATTTCTCATTCAACAAAAGCTTGAAGTACTCGTTGGTAACAACGGTGGGGGAGAAAGTCCATGGACCATCGAAACCACTGCGGTCAGTGTGGCATCGACCAAGAGCATGGGCACCGCTCAATGCAACGATTTCCTGGTCATTGAAACCCATGCGGCCAAAGATATCTCTCAAATGCTTGTTGCCTTTCGAGGCGTCTGGAAGACGTCCGTCAGGTGTGCAAGCAGCTGCGTCCTTGTCTTGTCGACCAGGTCGGTATGGGATGATTGGGCCTTGCATTTCTTGGATGGCGCAGATACCTCCGAGAATCCAAAGATCGGAGTAGGTGATCCATGGGTGCTTCTCTGTTGAACGTTAGTTGTATCCTGTTGGAAAGAGGGCGAGGGCAAGCTTACCCTTGATAGGTTGCAAGAAATCTCTAGCAGCAACCAACCCAGCGTTTGCACCGTGGTCACCCTCGGGGGCGAATCTCATGGTGGCACCGTTGCTTCCACCAGTTCCAGTCTCCTTGTCAAAGGTTCCACTGGCATGCCACGCCAATCTCACCAAGATAGGACCGAAAGAGCCATCATCATAGTCGTCCTTCTCCTCCAATCGCGCAGCAATCTCATTGTAGACCTTCTCGTAGTCCTCGAACTTGGGTGTGAAGATACCAGTGGTCTCCTTCGCAGAACCCGAGTATAGAGAGCCGTTGCTCTGCGAGACGAAATAGTATCCTGCACCACCTGCGAGAGCCAGTGCACCGATACCGAGGTAAAGACCGCTGGAGGATTTGGCAGCTCCGCCTTCAGATGCGTAGCCTCTGCGGGATTGCTGACGGAAAGCTTGACGGGGGAGGGTGAATGCGGTGGTGCGGGTGGCGGGGCGGAAGGAGGATGGCTTGAGAGCAGCGCCTGCGCGGGCGAAGGCTCGTGTTGCAGATGCCATTGTTGTTATTGTGAAGGGTGATGGTATTATTGAAGGTGGCGGGTTGATGAACTGATCTCAACACAAGAAAATGTCAGTTTCAGAGGATCTTTAGAGTGGAAGGGAAAAAGTGGCGTGAGAAATTATTTATGTCTCAGGAACAAAATCTTAAGAACCGAACGAGATTGCCGAAGGAGATGGAATACTTACAGAAGACGATGTGATGAAGAACTCACTCTCTCAAAGTGTGAATAGTTACAAAAGGAAGCGGAGATGAGGATGAGCAGATGAAGTTGTCGAAAGTAAGGTTTTAAGTCTTGCAGGGACTCGTTCTTCTTGAAACTTCGAAGTGAGGACAGGACAACTTATCTTCGCCAGCTACAAACTGCCTAATCAAGCTAGACTGTGAAAGGTTAACGTTAGACCCTTATTCGAAATTCACCCAATTCCACTTACACCAGCCAGTGCCCGTGGTGCCCGCCGCCAGCCGCCAATTGGGAATTTTCCTATTTTCGTTGTTTGTTGTCCCCTCCGATATTAGGATGGACCCACCTTTTGCTCAACTTATCAATTAGATTACCGTCTGCACCAATGAGAATTCAGCAATATTTCCTGTCAGAATCTAGATAGCTAGCATGACTCTTCTGGAGTGTTCGATTTGACAAATCATTCTTGCGCAATGTGTCGACAACGTTGAGTTCGAGACTACGAATTACGAATATACCAAGTATATCGATGGTGACATATTATACACAAATTCCCGTACGCAATCTTTTTTTTTTTTTGTTACGGAAACAATTCCTTGGTTGACACAAGCTGTGGCTGCATAATTGTCATTGCATTGAGCTGCGAGAGCGGGTTCATTGGTCAGATCAATTCGGCTACTTCCGATTGGTCAATTGTTGGCTCAGCATAGCCGTGCCTGGTATCCGATCCGGAGCCGAAAGTTGAGCCGCCTGTGTGAGCGGAATTGGTCCGATATTGACCCGGCAGCCGGCAGGTTGATATTCCTACTTCTCCTTGTCCTTGATATATCGAGGCGTCGGCGAGTCTGTGTGTCTGATTCACCAAGTTCCGGGCAACAGATTGTGCCAGTTCCTTTTCATATACCAGAGGCTTGCGTCTCGGTGAGTCAGTGTATGAGCTATCAAGTGATAACGTACCATACGTGGCTTCGTTCACGATCTTCTCGAGTCCACTACGAAGTAATCCGTACGAGCCAGCCCATACATACATATGTAACCATAGTAAAGCCACTCCTACCCCTGGTCTTTCGCTCCTGCACTGCTATCCGCAAACCTTCCTAATGAACACCTCCGTTTAGTGAAGGGAGACTGTAAGCCGCTCCGTGTTTGCATGTATGTGATGTGGTAGGTAGAGAGTGTATTCCAAGCTCCGATATACCTCAACCACAGCAGAGCATATCCCCAAATATTGAGTTATCTGCCTGCAATGGCACCAAATGGATCTAGTCCTGCCAGTTTCACTTCAGCTTCAGGTATTACATTATGTCATCGTCTCTATCAGCTTCCCCGTCATGGTTAAATAGCAGTGTTTCATCCGAACCGTCTTATTTGATTCCTTTGAATCGCAAGATCTCAGCCTCAACCAATACACCAGCAGCTGTCAGAAGGTACAGTCTTGGATGGAACACCCAAACACAAAGGAGAGCGTATAACATAAATCCTCCCCCAGCACTTCCGCCAGTCTAAACTGAAGCTGGTGCTATCGTTTGCTTCGCTGCCAAATCTTGCTTTGCCTTGTTTTTTCTCCAACGTCGCCTGAACATGATGAATGCATACAGCAGATATGCAGACAGCTCGAGAGAGGGTTTCACATAAGCACCAATCCACCAAGTTACAAATGTGAAGCTGTGAAAAAGCAATCGTGATCTGTTCTCCTTGATAAAGCTGTGTCGTTTTTCTGCATCATTCCGCAAACGCCAAAACTGTCTGATGATAGACCCCGTCATGAATCCCGTCGGACAACAGATTATAATAGATAAGGCAAGATTTAACCATGCCACAAAAGCGTTGAAGTTGGTGGCAAAGAACAAAATATCACGGCATATGTTGAGAACGAACGTGAGACCCACTACAGTCAATTGAACCCACTCTGGAAAATCTGGATGAAACTTCGCGCTGCGTAACAAGAACTGGTATAATGGCAGGTAGACGATCGGCAGTAAGATGCTCAAGACAGTAAAGACAGTGGCTGTGATGAAATAGGATTCCAGTGGCCAAAGACCGCCATTGATCTCCACAGCATTCATCCCAAAGAAGTTCTGATTGGCGATTAGTGATCGATACTTAATTCGAACGCCTCTGCCTATAGACACGGCATTACTTACAGCCACTAAACTCATTGGCAGAAAGATCGAGGCCAGGATAGTAAGCATGGTTGCTTGGCTTGATTGCTTCGTAGCGAGCTGCTCCAGAATCTGTAACGTGTTAGTTCATACAGTACAGTCCTGTGAATTCATGGTGGGAACAGGGCTCCGAGCAAAACGAACCATCTTTCGTACGCGGTGAACTTTTGCATAAATTATATCCGTTTCCGAGTCCAGTATCTGGCTTCCATTGATGACTTCATCAGTCCAATTTTGCAGCGCATCAGGTGGCAGGAAGGTCCATCCCACTGGATGGTGCGCAGCTTCTCGGCGAAGAAGGCCAGAGGCAATCTTGTAATGATCTATGTAATGAATATACATCAAACACGCATCGGCCCAGCCTGGTTTTGGATTGACTGTATTGTGGTAGTTCTGTGTCAATTGTAAGTCGAGAAACGAAATTCCTCACGAGATATGTCCTACAATTTTTTCAATCGTCCTCATCGCATCTCGCAAAATAAAGCGGCTGTCATTCAGCCCTATTCGGTAGGCAATTCCGGCGATGTCAAGAACTCCTGAAGGAGGCGGTAGGCTGTTAGCTGAATCGGCCGCTCTTGCGCCTAAAATTCTGCTTCGGATATTCCTGTCAAAGGTCGATGCCATCCTGAGATGCTGGAACACTGCCACACTATTTCCAGTTGAGCCGTTGTTGCTAGAATTTCCCCAAACAGCACATTTGGAGGTTGTAGAAGGACGCTCTCCATGTGGTTTATATATCTCCATATACCGATCAGTGATAGGATGCAGAGGCAAAACACTTGGGAATCTGAGCATCTTTGTGGAAGTCCCTGCGCTTACACTTTGCTTCACTTTCGAGAGATCGATGGAGTGCCAAAGTGAATATCCCTCATCATCGGTAACAGTGTCGTTCTTGGCCGGCGGTAGCTCGACTATACAACTGTCAGATGCTAGAGAGCAATCAGATATCGAGGAAACCCACCGCATTCAAGATCTTGCAGTGGATACATTTCATCCGTTGTATCATAGTCTAAACCAGCATTCAAAAGTAGAAGCAGGTCGATTATGTCGTATTTAAAAACGGTTCTGGCTAGGAAAAGGCCAGCAACAAAACCCGCGTTGCAAATTTCTAACAACGAAAAACTATCAGAAAACGAGAGCTCTTCCTTGAAGCGAAGGGTCTGTTGTAGAATTTGGATGTCTGGGGTGAATATGCTGTGCTCATCTATTGTAAGCAAAATCTACATCCATCCTGGATAGAACTGAGATTGTGGAGAACGCACCACAACGAGTTGTGAATTGCATTAACCTATGCGCATATGAGCCGGAGTTTGTCTTTGGGTAACGCAGGAAAACCCTGGACTTGCATTCAGCTTTAAATTCTGCCAGAATTCCTCGAGATTTTTCGACGGAGTCGGTATCGTGATGGTGCTTGCCACTGTACAGGAGAAGATTTATTAGCTTAGTTCAACTTATCTACGTATTCGTGCAAACATACATCTCGAACCATCCTTTGGCCAGAACAGCAACGAAACCCACACGTAGCATTGATTCTTGTCCCCAGAGGAATTTTTACCCTTTTCCCAAAATATTTGGAGAACGCTTCGAGCTTTCTCTCCTTCTTGAGCCGCCCACTGCAGCTGGAGGGAAAGATCTTGTTTGTGAAGAGCCTCCGCTTCAGCTTGAGCTGCTTTCACCTCTTGAATACAGTCGTCTAAGACGCGAAGAATTTCTTCTCTGAGTTCTGTTTCAGTCATGGTGTTGGTGATTTTTCCGTCTGCTGGTTTATCGATTGCATTTCGAGCCTTTTAGAAAGTGGGAGATCGAAGTATTAATATCCTGTTTCTCGGGTCGATGGTAAGGCTGAGAGCCTTTCCTGAGAGAAGTGGCTGACGCTGTGCAACTGTCCCTGAGACATGCTGGCGAAATTGGTACTATCCAACGAATCAGGGTGAGCAAGAAGATCTCCTTCTGGATATCTGCAACACTTCCTGCATGAGGACCGTTTATAGTTGTCACGAATGCGGCAAAGTGAAGTAATTATATTAGATGTTTATCACTATTCGTGCCTGGTACGCTCGTTTTGTAGTCTGAGGTCGCTACCTCGCCAACACGGATACACAGGGCAGGCTAGTGTTACATGGCTTGCACGTGGTCCATTGTTTGTATTTAAGATCATTATATTTCAACGAGTTTCGCCTTGGAAGAACTAGCAATTGCAATGTACTCTAGGGCTATTTCTCGATGTTCCTTTCTGTTTTAAGGGTAAATAACAAACAGTCCTGATGTCAGGGGAGGAATGAATAATCATTGGTTCCCTTTCTTGGAGAATCTTGATATCTTTCCGAGCCCTCATAGAACGTTTCGGTAAATACCCTCGATCTCTTGCTCATAAAGACTTAGACTTGGCAGTCTTGCTACGCTCCCCTTCAAGGTACGTACAAACGGCTTCTCCGGCTTCGCCAGCAAGACTAATTCGGGAGAAACCTGCACGGACTCATGGCATTGAGCATTAGCCTTTTCCAAATACGGCAGCAAGCTCTGTATAAATTCTTCAAGCAGTTCTTCATCGTGTTTCCCCGGTACCATCTCGATTAACAACACAGGCTTTGGCTTACCATGACCACCAACCAAAGCTGCTTGCACGAGGTCATGACGTTCGATTTCTCGTTCCACAGTTGAGGCATACAAGCCATCCCCATGTGACAAAGGGATATAATCGTCGGTTCGACCAACAATCTTCCATAATCCTTTGCGAGTCGGATGCTCCATCCACAGATCATTCGTCTCGAAGCGGTCGCGATCAGGGTACAGGAAGAATATCTGCTGCATTTCTGCATACTCAGGCTTGCGGACAAACACCAACTTATATAAGAGCACAGGCCAACCAACACCGCACCCCCCCCCCCTTTTGCACCCATTTACTTCGATATTTAATTAAAAATCAACTATATAATATTTTTACTTGAAATTGAAAAGTAGTACTAGTATATAGGGGCCTTTCCTTTTACTTTAATCATATCTTCTAACTTATATATCAACCTTTCGATCTCTAGGCGGAATATCTTGAAGTCCATTTTATTCTATAATTTCTATATCTCTTGTTTTAGCTCTTCTATAGATATAGGTACAAAAGGTAACTAGTTAATCCTATACTTTATCCACCTCCAGACCTTTTTAATAGGGTTCAAATTGGGGGAGCTAGGTAGCTAGTTAAGAGTTCTAATACCCTACTCAAACCGGGCTAGCCGGGTATACCCTTTATATACTTTCGAACTATCCTTTATAAAGATATACTCAAGGCTAGCCTTCTTAAATAGTAGGAATATAATCAGCTTAAGGACCTGTTCCTTATATATTGTTGAATCAATCCTCTAGATACTAGGCCTTTTCTTAAGGAATATTAAAAGGGACTTATAATCCTAGCTGATTATACTCCAGATTATAACTAATACTTGGCCTGAATAGTATACTGACTATATATAGTTCAAATACTTCTTTTTATCAAGCCTATAGATTATTTAAATCTTTCTATACTTACTTATCTCAAAAGAGATTTTATCTAACCAGTATACCTTCTTCTAATTATCCCCCTAGAGATTAGCAGTAGTATAGTCACTTATCCCCTACCACCGGTATAACTAGATAAACTATAATCATTTCTTTACTTATACCTTATTAATAAAAGGTCTAGGGTATACTATATACTAATAGTAGCCTAGTTTGCGGAGTTCCTGGTAGATTATACGAATAGAAGCTTTTACCCCTAATACTACTTATACCTACTTAAAAGTTATCCTATAGCTATACCAACTTTTCAAGATTTCTCTTATAACTTTCCGAACTTCTTTCGTTGATATTATTACCTAAACCCCCCCTCTCTATTACCTATTCTTTCTCTCTTTCTAGCTCTTCCATATAGTTCTATAAGTTAACTTAGATAACCTTAATTCGGTAGTGATTTCTATTTGGGAATTCCCACCTACTCTAGCCTAGAGTATTCTAATATATTTCAAAGTCCCCTATAGCTCTTTAAATTTATAGATATAATTAGGAGACCTAGAATAGGGATCAATTATTATTTTTAAGCAAAAATATTGAAAGATAATTTAATTAAATAATATTGAAGATAGAAGGTAGGAAATCGATAAATTTTTTATTCTTGCTTAAAAGGTACGTCGTCACCTGGCCTAAGCTCTTATATTGCCGGGTCGTGGCTCAAACTCGGCACCGGCGTGCTTGTTGAACTCAACATAGTCCCAATCTTCGGTATCATGGCGAAGCTTTGTGAAGTAGCCACCCACTTCGGTGCTGCCAATGGTGGGAATGAGTCTTACGTCTGCGGCTAACCTTTTTCCGCTATTGACGCCTAGAGGAGCACCAGCATAATGTATGTACTGAAGGCTCTTCAGCGCGGCTAGTCCAGAAGCATCTCTACACAGTGCGTCAATTAGAGCGGGCACAAGCACAGCACCGTCCACGCGACCATATTTCAAAATGTCGATAAGTGTCTCTGGTGATGGGGGCCCTGGTGGTCCCAAGACGACCACAGTATGCACAAAAGTACTCATGGATAGAATCATGAGCATCCCAACAAACTATACATAAAAGTGAGCCTGATTACTGATGTATGAACGCTCGAAAAATATGGCCTTCGCGACTTACATGTACCATTGGCAAAGGCGTGTACCATCTCTTGGAAGTATAATGATGGAGTTGTGTCTCATCGTTGCCTGCCAACTTTGCAGCAACATCCGCCATCGCCATCATCCTATGCGTGTATGTGATAGGCTTCGGGTATCCTAAATAGAGAGCTTATTCAGATATCACTCATTCAAAATGAGGATCTCGGCATACCTGTGGTTCCTGAAGTATGAAATACCAACCATGGGTCGTCCCTCGCCTCTTCCCACGATTTCTTGTAGTTAAATGGTTCCGCGGGCTTGTCCTGTAGCAAATCTTCTAGTGCTGGTGCAGCAACTATCTGCAGGCCTTCACGGCGCTGGACAACATGATCGACAATGCTCGCCATACTCTCCGGTCTCATGTAGAGGTCGCACTCTTTCTCCTTCAATATATGAAGGTGTGCGTCTGATGGCATCATTGGTGAAGGCAAAACCATCTGTTTCCACGTATGGCAGAGTAAGTATTGCTTTTAGCATACGGAAGCCTTCCGGTATGGAGCAAATAAGAGATCACAGTGTCGTCAACATTGCTAGAGAAATACAACATACCACCTTACCCACTTTACCGGCAGCCATAGCCAAGATGGGGTATCGTAGGTCCTTAGGCCCAGCATAGGCAAAGGATTGGAACGGCTTCTTCGACGGAGGAAGATGGCGGACTAACCAATGCGCAGCGTGATTAACGGCGTTCGCAAATTGACTGTAAGTGATATCTTTGTATCCTTTGGAAATGTCTCCTTCATCTATTGGCATTGAAACCCAAGGACTTTGAGGATCTAATTGTGCCCGCTCGTCGAGTACGGAAATTGCTAGGCGCTCTCCATGCCGGACACCAGGTAGAGGAAGTGATAGAGTGTCAGCCATGATACAGCAAGCCGGGCTATGAATTGATGCGAGTTGGAGTATCAGGGGAAATATTGGGTACCGTTTTTGGTTTTCTATCGACGACAAGACGACGTTAAGATGGGCTTAGGGATGAGGTGTGAGAAGCCATCAATGGAATTTATATCTAATCCAGCATGCGCGGGGTAAGTTGCAGGATTAGCCTGCTGTACGACGCCCTACAAGCGGACGCGTGCATATCGTATTATACGTACTGCGCCGTAAGATCCTCACGTAGTATATATATATCTGACATCTAGCTCCCAGCCTTTTGTTTATCAATAAAATCCATTTACCGTTTCAACCTCTCAATTCAATCTAGCCCAGTAAGAATTAACACTGCACTTGTTGCGCTTCCTGGGTCGATAAAAAAAACTTCCAATCTAATCATGGCTTCATTTTTCAAGGTAATCGAACACGTTATCCCAGGCCAGCATATTAGAGAATATCCCAACGGGACCAAGCAGCGACAAGAAGATGTTCTTCAATTATCAATCAAACAGTACATTCCACTGAATTCCCCCAACCCGCCTCCTGAAAACTCTATCACCATTATTGGGGTGCATGGAAATGGCTTTCCTAAGGTAAATCTTTGCCCCTGTACCAATCAAAGGCCCGAAAGAACTAACGCTCAACCCAAGGAAACGTACGAACCGCTATGGGATGATTTATATCTCAATCTCCAGTCACGAAACGTACACATACGGAGCATTTGGATGGCAGACTGCTTCAATCAAGGTGCTAGTGGTGTTCTAAATGAGCATGTGCAGGGTGATGACCGTTCGTAGCGAACAGAAATCCCACCACGAATTTGATGCTGACCATTCCTATACAGCTTCCTGGTTTGACCACTCGCGCGATCTCCTTCAGATGGTCAATCACTTCCGGAGCGAAATGCCACGCCCCATTGTGGGAGTAGCGCACAGCATGGGATGTGCACAACTGTAAGTTTGTAAAGTTCGGCATCAACGCTCGCTCACATTTGCAGGATAAACTTGTCCATCATCCATCCAAGACTGTTATCTACACTTGTCCTGTACGAGCCTATAATAATAAACATAAGAGCCCGAAACGGCGAGCCCAACCCAGCACTCATGTCGACCAGGCGACGCGACCTGTGGGATTCTCGCGAGAAAGCCGAAAGCTACTTCCGCAAAGCTTTCCACGCCTGGGATCCACGAGTCGTAGAGCTTTTCCTGAAGTACGGCTTGAGAGCCACTCCTACGGCCCTGTACGACGACACACAGAAGACTCCTGCAGGTGCCGTTACCTTGACCACGAGTAAACACCAGGAGTCATGGACCTATATACAATACAACTTTGAGCCAAAGGAAGCCGGATTGGATAGGCTCCTTCTTCCTGATTGGGACAAAGACCTCGAGATGCCCATGCTGTACACCCGTGTTGAGTGTAGTATTACGATGAGAAATCTCCCCTATATTCGTCCTAGCGTACTCTACGTATTTGGTGCAAAGAGTCCATTTTCTTCCACAGCAGCTCAGGATGAAAAACTAGCCGTCACTGGCTCGGGAGTGGGTGGAAGCGGGGGCGAGGCCGAAGGAAAAGTGCAAAAAGTGGTATTTCCCGAGTCTGGGCATCTCTTGGTCTTCGAAAATGTGCAGGAAAGCGCTCGCGCTTCGGCGGAGTGGATTGACCGGTGGTTTCAGCAGTGGTTGGTCGATGAAAGGTTCTACAAGGGATATGAGAGTAAGAAATCGGATAAGGACATGCTCAGAGTATCGAAAGCTTGGGTGGCGTCTACTAAGCTATCAAACACTACACTTCGGCCGGGTCTGATTAAGGAGAAGCTTTAGGGGCAGTTGGTTCCGGATCGTTGCTGATATCATTGGAAATCAGATCTTTGTATGAATTTAGCTCGTTTATGAATACCTTGGTGTTTAAGCGCATGCTGGCATGATCAGAGAGCATAAGTAGGCACCCACGATCACTAGACGATTTCTACATGAATGAAGAGATTCAAAGAAAGTACGCCTAATGTATGATGAATATTGCTTCATTCCTGATATTGACCCCATAGATATTCATACAGTCATCCCTCTTCCCATTCATTTAATGTAATGTACAGTTAAAGAAATGCCCCATGAAAGCAACCCAAACCAATTCACCACGCTATGCGGCAATGCCCATTGATTCCCAATAACACCAGAAGCCCCAACCACGTAAATACCCAGGCAATTAAAAAGTACAGAAGTGAAAAGATCTCAAGCCATCGCAACTATGCCGCAGGCGCAGTCGCAGGCTTGCCCTCATCGTGGAACACACCTCCCTGACCAGCCTCATTAACCTTCTGTAATCTACCTCCTCTCCTCTCCAGATGCATAGCATCGGTATTAACCGTCTCGCCCAAATGTTCCTTAGTCTCCGCGTCGAACTCAAATGCATGACTACCAATAGGTCTAACATGCATAAGATACATAGCATCGACCTCCTCCAAGGTCTTCCCGCTCGACTCCACAAGGAAGAAGAAAACGACAAAGAAAGCCGCAAGATTGCATCCCGCAAAAACATATCCATACGCGTATTGGATATCGCCCGTGATGAAAGGAGTGAAGAAGGCAAGCATGAAGTTCCAGAACCAGTTGGCGCTGGTAGCGAAAGCCATGGCGACGGCGCGGTAGCGGTAGGGGAACATTTCGCCAATGCAGGCCCATACTAGCGGACCCCATGTGGTTGCGAAACTGACGATGAAGAGACACGCAAAGACGATCATGACGGTTCCGGCGTTCTTGGCTTCGGAGGATCCAATGGGTGCGTCCTTGAACTTGAATTGACCGACGGAGGCGAAGACGAGGAAACACATGGTTTGCCAGAGGGCGGCGATGTATAGGGATTCACGGCGGCGGAAGTGGCGCGCCATGTAGACACCGAAGAATGTAGCGCCGACATTGACACCACCGAGGATCATGGCCGTTACAAAGGAGTTTTTGATTCCGACTCCTTGGAAGATGGTTGTACCGTAGTAGAAGAAATAGTTTGCACCAGTGAGTTGCTGCAGCATCTGAAGAGCCATGGCAAGAGAAACACGGTATAACATACGCGGTCCGGTAATGGCTTCGTACCATGGGTGGTCACCTTGAGTTGCAGCTCTGACCTTTTCGATTTCGGCGGTCTCCTGTTCGATCATAGGATGAGCCTCGTCAACACCGTAGAACTTGGCCATTGTTGTGCGGGCACGCCCGGAGTTTCCATGGTTCCATTCGTATCGAGGGGTTTCTGGGAGGAAGACAATACCGACACCGAGCATGATCGCCCAGATGAAACCGACGCCCATTGGGATTCTGTAAGAACCGGTGTTGGTGTAGGATTCGGTGCCGTAGTTGATGCAGTCTGCGGTGAAAATACCAATGGTAATGAAAAGTTGGTAACATCTGCCATTTTCACATTAGCATTGGCTTCAAATGTGCGTGAGACATGAAGCGACTTACGAGATGACAGCTCCACGGACAGGTACTGGAGAAGTCTCGGCCATGTACATTGGTACAAGGACAGAGAGCGCACCGACACCCAAACCAGCTACCCATCTACCCATTGCAATTCCAACCCATCCACCTTGACCCATAGCCATTTGTACAACAACACCGATGCAAAATACCAAGCACCATGGGGGAATGCATGTTCGTCGTCCAAATCTGTTTGCGAGTGGTCCAGCGATGAGACATCCGATCAGAGTTCCGATAGAGAGCTGAGCAGAAAAGTTAGTAATTTGTAAAAGCAGAATGAACAGGAAAACGGGGCACATACCAACCCAACAATCAAACCCGAGCGAACATTGGTGAAGTAGTAGCCGGTGGGATGAGCAGTTAAGTCGCTTGTAGGTTGTCCAAATCTCCTTAAGAAGACTGCCATCTCCAAGAACCCAGAGATTTGTCCAGTATCATATCCGAAAATGAAACCACTAAGCATCAGGTTAGCATTGCCTTGCAAGATGCGACTCAATTACACATACCCCATGGCAACCAGAGTGGTCATGAATACCGTGCGCGCAGTGAGCGAAGGAACATGCATGTTCGCATTGGTTCTGGTGTGTTTCTCAGGGTTGGAATTGAAGGCATTCGGATGACCGTCCATGGAGTTTGCTTTCGAGCCGACTGCAGTTGTTGCAGGGCTCTGATCAGCATTGTGATCTCTGTTTCGATTGAACAGACCCATGATTGAAGAATTAAGATGCAAAGATATGGAGAAAAGAATTATTGGGGTAGGTAGAATGAGACACGATTAGAGGAACGAGGGGGAATGGGAACTATTATATGTCTCGAAGGAAGAAGCGGAACGAACGACTAGCAGAAGAAGTAGACGAAACGGATCAGCTCGGTTCACCGACACGTCTGGTGATTTGATGGCAGCCGCGCATGCGTAACTTGTTTGCAAGTCGCAAGTCAAGTAGCAGATACGATGGGAGCCAGGATGCGGAGCCTTCCATGGTCACAGTCCGGGGTGGTGACGATATTTCTTCTTATTTCCTTCTCCATGACGACGGTGGAAAAGCGATTAATTCACTCGATTGGGAAAGGCGTGGTGTTTGAGTAAGCTGTGATTAGACCGACCAAGTCCCCGGATGGAGGAGAACCTGGAGTTCTCCTCGATTGTGAGGTTGTTGACGTTGTTTGAACTATGACGTCGTCGGGTCGGACCCTGGCTCATCAAGCGGCAAAGAAGGAAAAAAAGTGAATAATTTCTACTGTACGAGTATCTAATCGCCGAGCCGAATATCTTCCGCCCTTGAGCCGTTTCAAACACGTGAGGCGACCCATCAAAAATCCATAGAAAACCAAATGGTGAACCAATAATCGGCCTTACTTGCGAAATCTCCAGTTTTGAAAGGAGACTCCGGATATCAGATGGAGACAAAAAGAGGAAAAACGGTGCCATCTCGGTGACACTCTCGTGCAAAGTTTGATATCTGGGCCAGGGACCACAAGCAGCGTGGAAGACAGGAACTTGATTGATCATCGAGTACACAGTATGCCCCGTATGGAGAGGTGGTTTCTTCGTATCCCATGGGCCTCCAGGTTTTCCATAGGTTTGGGTTGTTGTGGGATTTTAGGGTGCTGTCGTGATGAGGGGAACGTGGAGGCGTAATTTGCGGGTGAGGCGTCCGCATTGTACGCCGTGCCATGACGAATGTTAAAAAGATTAAACACAAAAGAACAAGAAAACGCGAGATGTGCAGATGCGAAAAGCTTCTTCGTTTTGCTTACCTACGCAGGGACATCTTGTTGCAACGTCCCTTGCAGTGTTTTGGAGATATACGGTACGAAGTACAGTACTGTGTGCCCATGTAAATTATGGCTCCAATCACCGGTGTACCATTCCCTAGGGAAATTAAATGGCCAAGCCCCTTCCACCCATTCTTGGGGAATTCTAGCACGACTCAGCCTATGCCCGGAACAACCGGATCGAAGATTTCACATTTTAGTTGTGCCTGGGTATTTCCGACTCCGATTACCGACCAGAAATCATGTGGCAGGAGTCGCTCTTTTTTTCGGTGGTGGGGGAATTGTGGGGTGAGAGTAAGGGCGAGGAGTAAGCTCAAAGTTAGAACTTAAGAACTTTTGAGAAGTTTCCAGATAAGAAGGCAATTCAGTCGTCATCTCAACTCCTGATCGTCTTGGGCGAGCCAACTAAGAAATGTCTCTTGATACTTTCAAGAACATCGCGCAAACTTTAAGGCAGTGTCCTACGAATGCTCGTTCACCCGGAACTAAATTGACCTTGACAGCTGTCACCAGGACTGAATGAAACATGGATACGATCGGAAACGGAACGTAGATACAATGCGACAGGCTAGAATTCACGGCAGGTGTGTTTGGACTGTCGGAAGATCTGCCTTAGCTACAGGCTGTACAGTCGTACATATACGATACAAAGAGTCTACCCGCCAGCTGTGGACAATGGATCAGTCTGGTACGGAAAATTTGCGAGAACTCTCTCAAGGCGAGCAGGCAAACGAACGCGACAGCGAACGAAAACTCGCCGAACTGACCTCAGAACCTTAGACACTATTCGGTCTGTCGACTGATGCTCTTGTTGATTCGGCTTACTTAGAGATCAACCTCCAATAGCAGTGGAAACGTATTCTGCCATCCACCCATCAGCGGCCTTTGTTCGTACGAGTAGGACTCAGTCAATCTGGCCAGACTACTGCAGCTCGACAGGTCGTAGAATCGCAACTTCTCCGTCCACAGCTCACCGTTCGTCCGTTGAAATACCTTCGTTGCGCATAGGATTACTTGTCCACCTGCGCAAGGTCGCAACGACTTCGTGCTGATCACACACCACAGGGGGCGATGCAGTTATATTTCTCCGGGGGTACAAACAGTAAGAAGTATCTCTTTGCGAATGATACTTCCGTCTCCTTTGGAGTGACCGTTATACGAAATATAAGGAGTCAGCCTCAAAGAGAGATGCAGCCCGAACTCTATCCCAAGCACCAGCCACTCGGCCTTACCAAGACAATCAAAAATGCGACACGAAAGTACGAAGTAATATCCACCAAACAAAATCAAATAAATTGGACCTGGAGAATTCGATATACACTTTGTATCTGCCTCGAGGCTGGGCTTTAGTCTGATTTTCATTTAGGCAAAATAGGATAAATCCTCCGCTGGAGTACATATTGTGGGTTACTCTTTATATCCGCCGAGAACCCCAGAGTCGATCATTGTATTAGTCCCGAACTTCGTTACTTCGCAAGTTCATCCAGAATACAGCTGGTTGCTCTCGATCCAGTTCGAGTTGGTCTGATGGTTCTCTGTAAGGTTAGGTTACTGGATTGAGATGAGGTGAGGTCAGATGTGTAACATGTAACATAGGCACCTCGTTCTTAACGGGATCTTGAGTCTCCTCCTCGCTCCTCTTTCCTCACTCACCTTATTAACCTCATATATCTCTTCTCTCTCTTCGCTCCCTTTACTGCCTTTTCACTCTCTCTCCACTCCCTCAACAATCACCAAGCAACTCCCGTGCTTTTGTCTTTGTAAGATCTTACCAAAACGTGGATCCATTGACGATCATTGGCGGAAGATTTTGCGCCCCTTGTAACCGACCATTTTCCCCTCCACACAGGCAACTTCTCCAAATTCCCCATCTTTTCTCCCTTCACTAAGAACTTCCCCCCAGTTTCTTACCCCTTCATCACCACTCTTCACCACCGAATTGCCACCATAATTATATGCAGGGTCAGTCCAGGCAATAGCCAGCCAAAAAGAGCAATAGACCGCAGGGGTGAGTTCAACGCACTTGCTTCGTCGGTGGAACAATCTATACCGACAAGACCGTTTCAAAGCTGTACAATTTTTCCATAGGCTTAATCGTACCATTGAATGCGAATAAAGTAGAAGCCCGCCAGAGGTACCTCGTCCTTCCCACGCCGTCCTTGGCATATAATTGGCGAATTGAGCACGGGGAAAGCGCAGGGGAAAAATAGAGCCAGACCAAACCTAAACGACTGACTGGCAGGACGAGTCTTCGAAAAGCGAAAAGCGAAAAGCGAAAGGGAAGAGCGCGACCAGAGCCGAGAAATCCCATCAACTGCCATTATCTCCGCTCACCGTCAAGGTTACATGTAGATGAAGAATTCCTTCCAATGAATGTAAGACTTTAAATCAGCCTTCTTTCTGAACCCTCCACTCCCTCACCACCCAAAACACAGAGGACCAGAGAGGAGAGAGAAAGACGCATCTTTCCCCGGCATTTTGATTTTCGCAACCCCAGGACGCTGTCAGCAATCCGAATTATCGCGCCACCACCATTGACTTCTTGGAATTTCTTGGGATCGAACACTATACAATTGCAGTGTAGCGCATGTTGTTTTCCACGAGTTGGTTGTTCTCTGCATACTTGGCAAGCTCGTCTTAGAATCATTTCGCAAGTTCAACGTTCTACCACGGATGTCTACCACACCATCATCTGGGGATCACGGGTTGGCATGTAGGACAGCAGAATTGGGATCGATATCAAGTTTATCCTGACCATTGTATCATTGGATCATACACATCTACCAAAGTATATCACAACCCACGATAATCTCGGGATACATCCAACCTTAATTGCGGAAGTACTCAATATCGCTGCGCGTCCATAGTACTTCACAAGGGCTTCCGGAGGAAAGTTCGTGCCCGTATTGGTGTACTACGTACTTCCTCATCACCAACTCTTAATTATCCGGCAAACCCCTTCAAGGAATCAGTTTGTCCGATCATTCAAGAACTTTTCCGCTGCTCATCTCGTCAAATAAAGCTTTGGTGCAGCCATCGAGTGGCTCACTGTCTCATGGCAACCAAACAACAACAATCCGTGCCGACGCCGGCTAGGCCGAAGAGCACAAATGGAATTATTAACGGAACCAAAGCTGGAGCGGGGGATGCCAGAATAGTCGTCATCGTCTATGGTCAGGGTCAAGAAAACATTGTGTCTGTTTTTGCGGACGTACTTGGCAAACCACATCGCCAGGCTCCCAGCTTTTCGTCTGTGGGCGATGAAGATTATGGTACCGTCATTGGGATCCCGGCGCACGATGCGAAAAGCGATATTGAGTCAAGGAATAAGTCTCTCATAGTCGCCATCAATGCACATTGTGTGGCCTTGGGAATGCCGCCAGATCTTGATCTTTCGGCCTCATGCGACTACGAATTTCTTTACACAGAGACGCCGTTCTTCCGAAGAGACCTTTCACGGTTTATTGCGTTCATTCTAGGGCAAATCAGTCATCACGATGCGCTCATCACCAAACCAAGAACTTACTTCATATCGACCACATTTCCAGACGTCCGGACGGCATTGTCGAATCTGGACATTCTCTCAGTTGGATCAGACGCAGTAGAGATCCGTGTTGATTTATTAAAGGAGCCTTTATCAGACGGTGGTTTCAACTCAGTACCAAGTTTGAGTTATGTGGGAGAACAGGTGATGCTATTGAGACAACGTACAGAATTACCGATTATATTTACGACCAGATGTACCCGGGAAAATGGCCGGTTCCCCATGGATAATCCGGAACTTTACTACGAATACCTTTACCGAGCGATTCAGTGGGGTTGCGAGTATATCGATGTAGAGGTCTGGTTACCAGAGGACATTCGACGTAGACTGTTCGAACAGCGAGGGAACAGTAAGATCATTTCAGCATTCCACGATTTCTCCGGAACATTCAAATGGCCATCTCCTCGAGCTCAAGAGATCTTCCAAGAGAGCCGAAAATACGGAGATATCGTCAAGATGATCACCATCATTAACTCGATGTCTGAAAACTATGAACTCGAGTACTTCCGGTCTCAAATCAAAGCAAATAATCCCGACGGTCCTCCGTTATCTGCGGTTAATATGGGCCAGCTCGGCCAACTTTCGCGAGCACTTAATACCGTCTTTTCGCCTATCACTCATCCTTTACTGCCGATCGTCGCTGCTCCGGGTCAATTGAGCGCAGCCGAAATCAACGGTGCTTTATCAACCATGGGACAACTGCCGAAAAAGAACATCTACGCCATTGGAAGTTTCCGCTCCACCCCTCAAGCCACCTTCTTCGAAAAATGTTTCAACGAACTCGGTCTCCCCCACAACTTCGCCTCCGTCGACCGCGGCATCAAAGGCACCGTCGAAGCCTTCTGTCTCCAACCCAACTTCGGCGGCGCATACATCAACCCTCCTCTCCCGAGCTCCCAACCCTACATCCCCCAGCTCACCGACGCCGCCCGCACCATCGGCGCCATCGACACGATCGTCGTGCGAGGCGAGGGCACCTCGAGTACTTTCATCGGGGACAACGCAACCTGGAAAGGCATCCGCGCAACCCTCACACGTGATTTCGCGCCCTCCGCGTACAAAGACCGCGCGGCCATCATCCTCTCCAGCAACGGCGAAGACGCCGCCTCGGTCATCTTCGCGCTGCGCAGCCTCAACATCGGGAAAATATACACAGTGGGGTTCAAAGCGCAGGGTCCGCTAGCCGCAGGTGTCGAGCCTTTCACGTCTATGGAATCGGTCACCAGAAGCGATATCCCCGTGGCAATTATCTCCGCTCTGCCCCCGGAGAAAACTCACCTCGTGCAGCCGCTGCTGAGGTACTTTAGCAATGGGAGGGATGCGGGGAGAGGGAGTAAGGGGAAGGTGTTTGTGGATTTGGCGAATGGGCCGAGGAAGGGTGATCCCATGGCTGTGGCGCAGAATTGCGGGTGGACGGCGTATGGGGTGGCGGATACCAGCGCGTTTACGACGGTGGAGACGTTGCGGTTGTTGGTGGGACAGAATGTTCCGTATAGTTTCGTGAGGTTGGCGAGTGGGAGGGGGTTGTATTGATGATGGGGTGGAGGGGAATGGGGTGAGGGGTTGTGTGTGTGTGCATGGTGTGGTGTTCTTCCTTTTGATTTGGTTAACCAATCAATCAATCGATTCAATGAAGCTGGCGTTTGGTGGATATATTATATTGCGCTCACAATGTCTTTCTCATTCTTCTTTATTAGGTTAGGCTAGCAGAACCTTGAATGCGCGTTTTAAAGGGGCGCGCGAGAGAGAGATTCGTTGGATAGCTAGGAGAGGAGGAGGTTGTAGATGAGTTGAGAATACGAATTGAATTGAATTGACATGATATCGATTTTTGGGAATTCTATTATGAATTTGTGCAGAAATGGGTAAAGAGAAGGGGAGAGAAATAGGTTTGCTTTGGTTAGTTTTTGAATGTTTAGACTTTGTGTGTGGTTTGTGAGTGTTGGAATGAACTGAATGGGATGGGATGATTGGAGATGGAATTGGATTGCATGGACGTTTTTCTGTCATCCTACCGTTTCTACAGTATAGTATGAGTATATTCCATATCAATGCCATGACAAGCAGGGCAGTGTTCGCAGATATGAATTGTGCATCTATCTATCTAGATATTCATCTTTGAGCAACTTCTTGCCCGGCTGATCGTCTGTGTCTTGAAATAGCGCCAGCGTCACTTATGCTCCTTCATACAGTTCTTGCGACACCTCCATTTCCCGCCCTCTTTGGCGTTGGAAACGTCGTAGAAGCACCTCTAGGGCGTGCTACGAGTCTTTTTGATGTCTTCATTTCCGGCCTTTAGAATCGATAATCCTTTTTTTTCCCCACACTTATCGTTTGTGAATTATGTAGAGGGGAGAGAATTGAGTATAACTTCACGTATGGCAGAGAGTAAAGGAGGATTCGTATGATTCTCAGGGTCGAGGTTCCGGGCGTCGAATCATCCTGCTGTGATACTTGGACATCGATCTCGGCGGGCGCGCCGCGCAAGATCCGTTCGTTCATCTGTGTGGGTTGGGCTTTTATTGAAAGTAGTCAGTTGGTTCGATAGAGTATCATTACCATGGTGTTAGCTGCCTCTACTACTTGGGTCCAATTCTGCTGGTGATGTCGATGTCCTGAGGTGTCTGGCGGTGCAAGGCGAGTTGGGTATTTGTCTGCGCTTGATGCTGGATATGTTCTTTCCCTACTGATTTTGGGATGAAGTTTTGATACTTAGGGAGCTGTGCTGGATGATGTGCATCGGGGAGTATAGATGAGGTGGGTCAAGGGGGAGAGTTTGTGGGCTATGAGTGCTGGAGATGAAGGGTGCAGAGATGGGCAGGAGATTCCTGGGACTTGGAAAGTGGGTTCGGGGAGGAGAGGGAGTGCGGTGGAATGGACTCGTGGGTGGAGGGAGAAATGTGATGGCGAGGGGAGTGTGGGAATACACGTTTACTGTTATGTTGATACTTAAATCTTATGCTACAGTCTTGACGCAGAAATAACCGTCGAAGACAGCGACATCGATATTGTTAGACCAATACAGGAAAAGTGAGGGGAGAGAAATGATATGTTTATATTATTTTTCCGAATGCTATACTGACGTCTAGATACTGTACAAAAGCTGTGTAGCTACTTGAGGTGTCGACATTGGTATTTCTAAGCAGTGTTGTAGGTGTTAATTGGAAGTATGTGTACTCTGTGAGATTCCTGACTTTGTGGTGAGATTCCTGAGTCAGTGATCATATTCTTGAGTCGACAGACATTACTTTGTTACGCAAGACATGACGAGTACATCATTGAGTGAAGGTATCTGTCAGCACGTCTAACCCAACAACTCATTTACATCACTCAAAACCTTCTTCAAAGCTCGATCTAGAGTCTACTTACCAACAGACATCGCCATCTACTATGCTACTCATCCAACATCACTCCAAGCACGTAAAGAACGGCTTGATCTATAACACATCTACTATATACCAATAAACAACGGACCATCGCCCCCGCACCTCCTCCCATCATGAGGGGCAACAGCGCTATGTTTTGAAAATTTAGATCCTGCCCTGGCACTAGTACCCCCTCTCCAACTAACCACGCCTCATCTAACCGGACCAAACCGGCCGACTTCCCTAAACTTTATATGCTTCTCAAGGACCAAAGACCCAGTTCAGTTCGGCAGACCTACCACTGGGCCCGTCGTCCCGTGAGAAGGCGCCACGGCATGACTCGGCTCTTTGCGGTGATGCAGGGAAGAGGAGAGGGAAGGTAAGGGGAGTGAATGGATGGGATGAGAGTGGAGGAGAAGCAAACCTTATGACTAATTGCTAACGCGGCCTTTTTCTTGTGTTTCTGTATCTATCTTCTTTTGATTCTTGTCGATGAGAGATGGCAGATGGCAGATGGCACATTGCAGGGAGAGTGAGAGCTGACAGAGTGAAAGGGACAAAACAAGGAAGGAAAGGTGGGTCAGTATTCGCCACAGGATTCTGCCTGATATTGACATTTGAAGTTTGCGCGAATAAATGCATGATATGCTGTTGTGTATTGCGTTGCGTTGCGTTTCGTTGAGTGGGACGGGTAAGGCACTGGCATGGGGAAAGGGAAGGGGGGGAAATCAGCCCCCTCACCCATCGATCTTGTTTTCTTGGGGTAGGCAGCGGGGTGCAGATGAACTGCGGAGAGGTGGATACAGAGGAGTTACATGCAATACATGTACCGTGCAAGCCGAGCGGTAATCGAAGGGTAAGTCAAGGAGTCATTAATGTAGACTGAATGCAGCGGATAGATCTACCCGCGGTATGTGCAGTACCTGGCGACCAATCGCATCCAGCGGCGAGCAATAAAGAATTAGTTTGTCCCTTTGTACTTCCTCTCATGCGAGGGCACGCAGTGGCTGTTCTCGGGCTAGGGGTGTGTTGTTATTGGCGGCTGCTATACGGCGCAAGCACTACGAAGAGTAGAATAGCTTTTTGCTCGCACCCTCGGTGTAAGTTGAGGCCGCTGCCGAGACTGGAAACTGGAGACTGGTGAGTGACCTCTTCTTCTGCGTATCGGAGGCACCTCCTTCTTTGAGTGATTGGGAACTTTGGGTGATATATCGGTAGTTCTGGGAATGTGATCATTGCCAATATTCCTCTTCGGCTAAGCATGCATGCAAATGCAAGAGAAGGGCTCAATCACTGGCGTAGATCTTCGGTACGGCTCGTCAATGGCAGTGGTAGCTCGTTCAAAAGAAGGGCCGTTTTAGGGACTACTTCGACATACGCATAGCATAGCATACACAGTAGTTGTGTAGTGACAGCGGCAGTGGAATACAGGTAAACATAAGCTTGCTGTGTCACCCCAACCCGCATAAGGGTTGGCTTTCATCCGATATTCATCCCATGTGGCATGTATAATGGGCAATATGTAATATCCGACCCAGCGAGAATTAACTTTACAGGTACATACGCTTTTCTCCGGATACACAAACGGTGACAAACCAGAGCAGAAAAACGTGCGGACGACAAAAGTGGCGCTTGCAACTTTGCGGGGAAGGGGCGTTTCAGATATTCGCTGGAATAATTTTAATATATTACTTGTGCACTCCTTTCATTAAACAACCATAAGCAGTGAGGTGAGATGTCCGTCAATGGTTTGATGTTCGAGTAGCATTCTGTGGAAGCGACGTCTATCAGAGAGATATAGGGTCCCGTTATATCGAAAGCGGTATATGTGCCTTAGCGATCTTAACAGATGGTATTATAGATAGTAGTGAGATTACGGAGGTGCTACTGTTATATGAAGGCCTCTTATTGTCAGGGGGTGAATGATCCAGTCGTGAGATATCGACAGCGTGCGAAACATCATCGTATGATGGAGTATAAGAATTCCTGAAGCGCTCTATGCTCACATCTCATACCCTCAAAGGCTATCCGTCAATCCGTGTCAAAGAAGGAAGGTTAATCCTCGGACAAAGGTCTCGGATCACACCTATTCGTATAACATCCGAGGAGAGATACGAGAGGTTACTGATCAGCAATCAACAACGTCAAAATCTCAAGGGATCGGCACGTCAAGATCTAAACCTTAACCGCAGCAGGTTCTTAGACACCTTGTTGTCGTCGGCTTCAGTGAGATTGCAGGTCGCTTTCGGAAAGGAACCCGTCGAAGATGCGACCCAATTTCTTCCTGAAGGTTCCTACCCGTTGGCAGTGGCATAAGTTTCACCATCCTCGGGCACTTACCATTAACCTTACCAGGCGCTCCAATCATTCCAATACACCTATCTCTACTTGGCAAGACTACTACTGCAAGGACCAGACGGCTTCGGATTTGATATCCTACCAGCATATTTATGCAGTCTGGAGAAGGTCAAGGTATAACCCCAGGAAATGTTAATGGAGATGGAATACGAAAGTAACTCTAAATTTGATGTGGGAAATTTGTGCCGACGACATGTCTGCACCAAGTAGTATTTGCACAATCTAAATTTAAATGCACTGGCGTTCACAACTATGGTGGGAACCTGTGTGGACAATGGGCTGGGCATGTGGTGGACGTGTGGGGATGAAAGTGGGTGTGTATGAGTGATGAAGGGGTAAGTTCTAGGAAATAGTTTACGGATCGCACAGCGAAACTAGCCACACTCCACTACAGTACCGCTACCGCTACTACTACTACCGCTTGTTGGCTCCGGTGACTCGCAAATTATGCAACAAAGCGCCGTGTATTACTTTGATGCGTTCGACCGCCTCCTCCAATTCCCCAAATCCCAGGTCTCTTTTATCCCCTTGGTATTGTTTGCTTGATATGTCCTTTCAATGCTTCATCGAGCGTGCATGGGTGACAAGCTACATGGGGTTTGATAGACACGGCAGTAGATCAGGGCTGATAATCTGCTGAGGCCCGCAAGGAAAGGAATGCTACACTGCGGCACAACAATAGTATTGTCGATAGTATAACCTCTTCGAATTTTGTGGCCCTTCTCAAACCGAGAAATACTGGAGATGCCGGGTTGGGGAATCGCAGAAAGTTTATCAGTATCAACGGGTTTTCCCTTCTTTGGACCCCAGTTTTTTTCCCCGGACCAATGTCCAAAATGGTAACTGGTCCGCGAGATACTCCATCTTTCCACCGGATTTTAGTTGACTCATGATCATTCATCGTTTAGTAATTCTTGTTCTACAGAGTAAGATTCTCTCTTCATTTACTTTCAACCGGCCCTTGGAAATAGACGAGACAGTTGGCTTACGCTGGGATCTGATGAATATCTGCAAGAAATAGCTAGATATGGTGCGGTGGGCAGATGCAAGACAAGAAAAAGCTTCAAATCCATGACCCAGCACAAGCAAGCTTGCAGTCCCGAGGTCTCTCTTTGCTCCTGGTAATATCCATACCTTCGCCTACCTTCGCCTGGGCATACACCATACACTACCCTTGTTGCATGGCTAGAAAGCTTTTTAGCTTTTTATCTAGGTACCTTTGCCCCCCTCCCCGCAATCTTCTCTACCTATGGCATGGTACACCCTACCAGCTAACCCTCCTTCGCCGCTCGTTTCCTTCTCGAATCTTTTCCGTTCTTTGCTTGAGAAATCGATCACGCCCCCATTTTCTCTGTCCGATTTTCTTGCAAGGTTCCCCAAACAATACGTTATTTACTTTTCACCAGTCGCTACCTACCGACCTACCTACCTGGGCATCACACTTTCTGCTTAGTTCACCAGTACTCTTCGTCCCCATCTTGTCCTACTCATCTCATCCTGTACTTTCTCCTCTCATAGACCGCCTACATATTTGTTGGAAAAGAAACATTCATCTGAACCCCTAGCCACTTTCGGTGACCGCAACGCCACGTCTACATCTGCTCGAATTCGATTCATTACTCACATACGGGCAAGCTTAAGGTTAAAGGCATAACAAGCTTCGACACTCGTCAACTGATCAACGAGAACCCGGAGCACAATAGCAAAAATTGGGGGTAATTCGGTCCAGGACGGTCCGACACATATCTAATTGGATGACATCTGCGATTGGCGAATTCCATCTCACTCACCCATAAGCCCGAGAAACCTCATCAGATACGGTGTCCGCAAGACTAATAATTTACGACCGTACGTATCGTTGGATATTTTGGATTCTGCACCCTGAAGGCTAGATTGAACTGGAACGCAGCCCTCGACCTCGGAACCCACACAACCACACTGCTACATACACACTCGTGATGTTTTGCGCGTCACCTTGCGAACAGCCCTTATGATGTGACGAGTTTGAAGAAGGCTGGCAAAATAAATCCTTCTTCTCGCGTTTCTCGGTGTGGAAGAACCATGTCTGGAAGACCGGCGCAGGTTGGCATTGAACGATTACCAGCACGACGCATGAGCAACGAACCGCGAGAATCAATGAATTGTAAATCGTGTAGGAAGCGGAAGGTCCGTCGACGTCCATTAAAGTAATTCCGGCATACTAAGAAATTTTCCAGATCAAGTGCAATCGGTTGCGACCGACTTGCGAGGCATGCCAGGTCTTCCAATGCCCGTGTATTTATGGTGAGCCGGTACCGCTGTGCGCATTTTGAGAAATCCTTGGCTCTAACGTACTTTCATAGATGCTGTTCCGAAGAAACGCGGACCGAAGACCGATGTCCTGGAAGCTTTGTTGAAAAGAGTGGATGGATTGGAGAGGAAATTGAGAGACGAGAAGAAATCGCATTCTCCAAATAACGATGGAAGTGGCGGCTCGGCTGCGGCTGGGGAAGAAGAAAATATCGATAACGACGAGGTCAAACCAAAATTACCACAACTCGAAACAAGTACAAATCTCGCAGATGAATCGGCAGTTTACTCTCCTACACCGATCAGGTACGTATAATGGCCAATTCGGAACTGGTCAGTTTACTAATGCAAACTTTCAGCGAACCTTCCCCGTCTGTGCAACAAGATGTTCTTTTAGATACATATTTCGTCCGGTGCCATGGCAAATCATATCATATCGTGGATGAGCCCACGATTCGACAGCGAGTGCAAATCAACCAGATTCCAACGTATCTTCTGTATGCAATCTATGCTGTTAGTGCGAGGTACGTCAATAAGGGACTGGTTGCACCTGTTTAAGTCACTAACCCTTCCAAGGTATACCGTACACCCAAATGGATATCATGCCGCGGTTAGGCTGAGTGAAAACTACGCCCAGCGAGCAAGGACAGAGCTGGATATTGACGAGCCATCCATTGATACCCTGCAAGCTTTACTACTTCTTGCCATTTCATACACCGCAGCAGGCAAAGGAAAGAAGGCATATATGATGCTTTGTGAGTTAAGATTGAGGAAATACGTATCTAAATGTATGCTGACTATGAGTAGCCAATGGGATTGGAATGGCAGTTGCATTGGAGCTGCATCGAGAGTTCGACCACAAGGTTCGAGTAAACGCAGTAGAAAGAGAAATGCGCAGACGCTTGTTCTGGACTTGTTATCTAATGGATAGATTCACAGCATGTGGATCCAAACGGCCATCTCTAATTGCGGACAAGTCCATTCTCCTGCGGTTACCTTCGTGGTCACCCAATCCAGCCACACTCCCTGTCGAAGGAGAATTCTTCCAAAGCGGGTCAAACTTACACTTTGGTAGTGGTAAGAAGAGTCAAGGTAGCAGTGGAATGCTCATTGATATTGTGCGGATATTGGGAATCACTAATCGATATCTGGCAGCTGGAGGAGTAAAAGGCAGGTTCAGCGATGCTTACCCGTCAGCTCAAACTTTTACTAATTTTACTGTTATAAATACAGGCGATTCCCACTTCCCATGGCATTCGTTATCGAATCTCTCGAAGATTCGCCAGGATCTAGACGTTTGGGCTTCTGGGACCCAGGACGTTTTCTCTTCCGTCGATACGTTATTCGGACAACCGGACAGTACTACACTTGTCCTAAGCAAGTTGATCTATCATCTGATCCACTGCTTAATATACCGCCCCTTCTTGCCCATTGACTTGGCTGAGTTGGCCGGAACAGGTCAACATCAGTCATGGCAGATCGAGGCTACGAATTTATGTTTCCTACATGCGAACGCAATTGCGGAACTAGTGGAACTGGGCAAACAGTCAGCCTCAATAGAGTGGCCAGCTTTCGTAGGATATTGCATCTGCACAGCAGGAACAGTCCATGTACACGGAACGCATTATAAAGGTGGACGCGAGGGTGAAGTATTTTCCGCCAGCTCCGACTTCCTTGCCCGAGAAATGCAACAGCTTTCAGAGTTACGATATGCATGGTCTTCGGTTCAACATCAACGCGAAACATTACAGACGATTTATAGCTGTCACTCTGATCTGGTGAAGTCGCTGGCGAGCAATCCTATGCGATATAGCCCGGTGTTCCACCTCGAAGATTTCTTCGATCGCTACAGTGACCTGGGGCAATTCTTCGACGGTGCACACATCTCTTTTGCGGATGTTGTGGCACAATCTCCTGATGCTTACCAAGGACAAAGCAGCTACGCGCCAAGGGTAAACTCGATTACCAGTAATGGCGCATCATCATCAAACGATCAACCACCATCATCAGGAGGCACAAAACGAAAATCTGTCTCCTCAGCACGAAAACGAGCTCTCACAAACGGACTAAAAGACCGACCATTAATGTCACCCAACGGCCGCCCATCAATCGAACAACTTCCTCTACCTCAGCACGGCCTACTCTCCCCAACACCTTTCCCCAACGAAGGACCCTCCCTATCCAATCTCTCCCAGATCCCCTTCTCTCCCCCACAATCCTACAATTTCTCCCCGCAAATGTCTCAAGACAATAACTTCGACCCCATGTTCGGCATGCCACAGATGGGGAACAACGCCGTTCATAACGGAAACTTCGGTTTTGGAGACCACACAGCGATGACGCCTGGAGGGAGAAGCAATAATGGAAGTACAGGTACCAATGGCGAGGAGAAAGATCCATTCTTGAGTTTGTTGGAGCAGTTGGCTGAGAATGAACACTCGAGAGGAGGACCGAGTGAATTGGATTTCTTCTTAGGTGGAGGCCAGAATTGAATGGGGAACGGAGAGCTTGGGGAATTCTAACTTAACTTTATTGGTGTGTTCATATCACACCGCAAATATTATCACAGTCACCGCTTCGAGAAGGAGTGGGAGAAGGAGGACGACAATTACGATTCTCCAGAAACAAGGCGTCTATAGCTACAAAACGAAGCATCAAGCCGCGCCACACCCTATCTAGCCCAGGCGCATGAAACGAACCCGCGCATCTCCAAAATCAAAACGAAATATCCAAGCATCGGCATCTGAACCAGGAGTTGGGCATCGGCGGAGCGGGGCAACAGGAGCACATATGGGGAGCAGGAGTTCGGGGACGGGGGGATCCAAAGCACAAGCATGGGGTACGGAGTGTTTATCATTCTCAATCTTGGATTGGAAAAAGGGGAATATGTATACGTATCATGATTTTAGGGTCTACTGACGGACTGACTGAATGAACGAGTGATTGATTTGAGAGAATGGGAATGGATGAATGGGGTATATAGGTCAAGGTTGATTAATGGATTGGGATGGGATGGGATTGGATAGGATAGTAGGTACGGTATAGTACTTCCTGTATTCCGGAGTATATATCTTGTATGGTAGTTCGGTGAAGGACGCCGAATGGAAAAAAGTACTGCCGAGTTTGGTGTATGATTTCGATGTCTGCGCGTGTTGTGTGAAGTCGTTGTGTTACGATGTTCACGTATGCTACGCTTGTAAGATCGATGTATCGATGCATATGTGTATATATCCATGCCTACATAACTACAGCATACATCCCCAATCCACGCTCCTGCGTTCGTCTCGTCTCGTCTCGTCCTGCATTTTTCATGCCTTAAGATACGCCTATCGATCACAATGCGCTTCTGAATAACATCTCCTAATGTTACATTAACTTACCCTGTTTATTCATCACGGCCCTAGAACATCTCTTTTCCTTCTCTCTCCCGTCCCCTCCCGTCCTCTCATATGTTTAATCCATCTAGACCAAACACACAGACTTCTATCCCGCGTCATCCCAGAACACAATCTACACAATCGACACTCACTCACTTAACCATCTCATCACCCTCGGACTCCTCTCCCCTCATCTCGGCTCCGACTCAGCTCGGTTCGGGCTCGGTGATTTCATTTCAATTGTTTCGCCGCGCAACGTAACCTTCAAAAGAAAAGAAAACCAAAAAAAGGCCAAGATCGAGTCATGTCACCGCCTCCCAATCGCATCTCCAGAATCCGGACGTTTTTTGATCCCGCTTTTTCTTTTTTAAAATTTCTAAAAAAGGTACCAGAGATCACTCACTGCCGACGGTGTGTCTGTTTGTGGTTACATTGAGATGTGTACCCTACCCTACCGGGGCACTGTGCTACTTAGGTTACTTTTCTCTATTTCCCATGAGGGGGAGGATTTCCCCTCCCCCACAAATTAACAAGCTGCATGTTGCCCCTCATTTATCACGTGGACTGTACTGTGCTTGCTGTATAGTTTTTGTATATCCCACTTTGAAGTTGAAGAGACGCAATCGAGTCGGTCCGATTGTATTTCCACCAATTGATGGTACGGATTGCGGGGAAGGTCAGGTGGGAATGGGGGCGGGGGAGCGGTGGGAATTGGGGGGATTAGTTCAGTGATAATGATGGGGATGGATGAGGCTAAGATGAGCGCTAGGAGTGGTTTTGCTGGGGAGATAGAGAACCATCACCCCGCGATCTGGAGATTTGATGGATGGGGAATGGGCACGGATGAGGACATCAGATAGTTAGGTTGGTACGATGGTACGATGGAGAAGCTAAAGATGATGTAATAAGAAAGAGAAACAGAGCCGACTACGACGAGAGACGGACGGGAAAGATTGAGTTCCTTAGGCAGGTACAGGACAGTATTTACGGGACATGGGGTTTGTGCCAAATCTCGATTCGTGCGAAGTGAGGCTGTTTTTCGTAGGTAAGCATAACCTTACGGTTAGTTAAAGCTAAGGTAATAACGACATGGAGTGTGTATAGAATTGGGTTGTTTGCTCGGTAAAACGTACAAAGTTGTGTTGAGGCCCCGAGGGAAGGGTTGTTAGGATTAAGTTGTTACGCGTACGTGCAATTTTATGCGATGAACGAACGGGATGGAAAGAGAGATTGGAGCTGAACTGATACATTGTAATGAGGATACGAGGGTGGAAAGGGGGAGGTTGTTTGCTTGTTCGAGGGAAATGAACGTGCTTGGACTGTAAGCAATTGCTATTGATAGACATATCTAGGGAATACTTCGTACCTCCAAGTACTGAGAGCGTAGTGCACAGAGCAGAGTGCAGACACCCAGAGATAGCGAGAATGGGGGATGTACATCAATCGATCCATTTATCTGACCGGCGATCAATCACAGTATGAAGGAAGCTGGCGGACTGGTCTGATCGTCGTCGTTCACGAGACGAGACTGTGAAATGGACATGCTGAAAAGTAAAGTTTCTCGGGACCAGGTCTACTTGAGGCAAAGCGAACCAGACGTTTGAAGGGTCTAGCTCGTATTCGCATGCTGGTATGATGGCCCTGTGTTGTCTTGCGAGTTTTTGATTATCAGACACGTCTGAGCTCTCCGCCACTCCAGCAATACAGCAGTGAAGCACAGCTACTGGTGTAGGGCGAGTAAGGTTATGTTTCAGAGGTACGATGCCGTGGTCGTGGGTGGACAACGTGGGAAAACATTGATAGAGTTGCCCATCTGCCCATCTGCCCATCTGCCCATCGGCGACCGGAGCCAGGATCCTTGCTCCATGGAAGAAACCGATCTTTACCGAGAAGAAAGAGAAAATGGCCTCATATTAAGCGAGAATGCGACGTCATTACTCCTATGAAGTCAAATTTCTGCTCTACGAATCTTAATACGAAGGACTTGGTAGTAGGTACACTCGAGACGAGCCACTCATATACTTGCTTGCTGTCTTTCGATTGGATGACATAATAGATCTTCTTATAATGATATGCCAAATAGCTACTCAAACAAGACTTGGCATCTGCAACTGCCCCAGCCACCGGTCGCTCGGCTCAGGACCCTGTGATATAATAGATGTAGGTAAGTGAAATCGATGAAATCTTTTCACTCGTCCTATAGCATCCTTGGGCCGTGGTATCCCAACATCCATCGTAGGAGAGTACATTTTGCCCCAGAAAAACTTCGGCTCGGATATGGCGTCCGAACTACTGGAACCACTGGGCACTGCTGGGACTACTGGAACTACTGGAGCTATTGAAATCCAAGCATCTTCCTTGAACGCCGTCTACTTCCCAGTCGTTGACGGGCTGGGCTGTGCGATGTAATGTCGGGGTAAGGTAGAAAAGTCTTAGGGCAATCAGTCAAAAGGTCAGTCAAAAGGTCTAGTTAGGGTCGAGATCGTCCCAGGTCGAAAAAAACAGAGCAACGAACTTTTCACCGCACATTCCGGGTTTGCTGAGTACTCGATCTTCCATCTACGATTACTTTTCTATTGATCAAACAAACAATACTTGGACGGAGGAACATTTCTTGCTCGTGTTCGGTCGTTGCGCTTTGCTTGTCGTTGCGTTGTAGGAGCACAGAGAGGAACGGACGGGCGGACGGACGATATTCGAGGACGGTCGCTATTTGATACTCGGGTTGGGTGAATACGAAAGCTGCATATCATATCATATCGCAAAGCAAACAAACCGACGTGACAGATACGATTCGATTACCAAAAGACGAAGAACAGGACAGCGAATCGTGCGGTATTTAAGTAGACAAACGAAGGAGGGGTATACAACGCTATCGTGCTCGGATTTGGGAATACAATTGAGCGCGGGACCCTTCCAACGTCAACGCCACATTCGGCAGAAGAATAGCTATCGCCAATTTACGGAAAACTCACCGCGGAGAATGGAATTGCGGAATCTGTCGTTCGAATGTCTAGGTATGACTTGAAGGATCGAATTTGGAAAGAAGAATAAAATAGTAAAAGAGAAAAAGACGAATGCCAATCGTCGCTGGATCCGATTTCCAGATGTCGTCGACAGACGAGACAATAGCGCAGTTGAATTCGCGCACTAATACGGTTTTTGTTGTTACGACGGTTACTATTATCTTGTCGAGTGTGTTTGTGGCGGCGAGGTTGGTGAGTCGGTTCGCGATTGTGAAAAGCAAGACATGGGACGACTGGTTTATTATAATTGCTTGGGTGAGTTTTGGTCCCTCTGTTGGAAATTGTAATTTATGTAAAAGGAAATGTACTGACGAAATATTTGGTGAAGATTGTCGCATTCGCCTTGAGTTTTGCCATTGATTATGGAACAACCAAAGGCTTGGGGAAACACGATGTGGAAATAGAGCCGCAATGGCTTCCTTCTTTGAGAAAATCCGAATATGCATTCACGATTCTCTATGTAAGTGATGATTCCAGAACACCTTGGGGCATAAATACTTATTTTGCTGTATAGAATCCCGCTTTGATGGCAACGAAGAATTCAATTCTTATATTTTATCTTCGCATGTCGAGAAATACCCAAACAGTTCTTCGGGTTGCTTCGTATGTTACGCTTGTTGTCGTCAATCTTGCTGGCGTCGTCCTCACATTTCTCAATGCCTTTCAATGTTCTCCTGTTCATGCAGCATGGACTGATGGAAGCAATGCGAAATGTTTATCGATCATCACACTCTACTCGGCATCTGCTCCCGTAAATATCATCACCGACCTGGCTATCTTGGTTTTACCAATTCCCGTCTTGACAGGAATGCGTCTTCCTCATAGACAAAAAGCCATCTTGGTATTCACATTTGCTATGGGTATTTTCGTCGCCATCGTCGATGTCGTTCGGATTTACTACCTACAGCAAGCTTCAAGGGACTTCGACTCGGCTGCCCTGAGGAACTCGAAGTTGGGAACAGGAGAAGATTTCGCCTACAATGCATCTCTAGCCTTCATGTGGTCGGCTGTCGAGGTCAACGTCGGAATTATTTGCGCTTGCATTCCTACTCTTAAACCGCTCATGAAACGCATTCTACCGGCGATGATTACCGATCGTACTACGAAAGCTCGTACGCACTCGGGCGAGAAATACCAATCTATGTCGTCGCAATTGGGTGTCAGTCCGCAACTGTTCCGAATGGAATCCATCCCGCAGGTATCCACACCACCTCAGGCAGCTCTACCTCCTCTTTCGCCCATGGGTGTTCACTCCCCATCGTTCGATAGCCATCAACCTGCAGGGCATCGCGAAGAAGAAGAACAGATGGATATGATGGATTTCTTAACCACTCCAGCCATGCGGCAAACAGCAACGGTGCATACAGGTGCAACAGAAAACACAACCTACTTCGGGTTTGTAAATATGAAGAAACCCAAAAGTATGATGAAGACCCATGGCAAGGAATCGCTGAAATACTGCACCATGGTCACCATTCTGTTCTTCCTATGGGGATTTTCCTACGGTTTACTTAACACCTTGAACGTTGAAATCGCAGAACTAGCAAACATGTCAGAAAGCCAAACCATCGGGTTGACCAGTGCGTACTTTGGTGGATACCTTTTGGGCCCATTGACTGTGGGCCAGTGGGTCCTGAGACATAGTGGATTTAAGTCTACCTTCATCACCGGACTGTGCATCTACGGCGTGGGCACACTGATGTTTTGGCCCTCTGCGGTTCTTACGTCATTCCCCGGCTTTCTCATTTCCAACATCGTCGTCGGATTCGGTCTCTCGGTTTTAGAAACTGCAGCGAACCCTTTCCTGGCCCTATGTGGACCGACGCATCATGCAGAGTTCAGATTACTACTCGCGCAAGCCGTCCAGGCAGTTGCAAGTCTTCTTAGCCAGCTCCTTGCAGAGAAAGTCCTCTTTGCAGGTATCAGCGAACGCCCCACGCTCATCGATGTACAATGGACCTACCTCGCCGTCGCCCTCTTCACCGTGATCCTCTCTCTCTTCTTCTACTACACACCCCTCCCTGAAGCCTCCGACGCCGATCTCCAAGCGCAATCCGAACACCTCGAAATCTACCCCACGCGCAAATTCCCCCTAACCGGCATCTCCGTCATCTACACCACCCTCGTCTTCGCCGTGCTCTCGCAAGCCCTGTACGTCGGTGCCCAGGAATGCCTCTCTTCATTCTTCACCCCGCTCCTCGACTCCCGCGTTCCTGCTTCGGAGACTTTCACCCAGATCTTCACTTTCACAGAAGATAACTGGTTGCTTCTCGGACACGGTCTTTTTGCTATAGGGCGCTTCCTCTTCGCGCCGCTGTGTTTACTTTTCCCACCACGTATCTTACTCCTGATATCAATGATCTGCCTCACCGCGCTCAGCATCCCCATCTTCGCCATCGAGTCCCTCTCCCCCACCGCCATCGCCGGCCTCTCCCTCATGGTCTTCTTCTTCGAAGGGCCTGTCTTCCCCATCATCTTCGCCTCCGCACTGCGTGGGATGGGCGCGCAGACCAAAATCGTCGCCTCGGCGCTCACAGCCGCCGTGTCTGGCGGCAGCGTCTTCGCGTTTGTGATGTATGGCGTGCAGAAGAGTCGGAGCGTCCAGTACAGTTTTGTGGTGTTTATGGTGCTGAATGCGGTGGGGATGCTGTTTCCGCTGTATTTGAACTTTTTTGGAGGGGAGGCGGTCAAGCATCAGGTGGATCCGAGGGATATGCGGATTGGGAGGGGGGTCTGGAGTAGGGGGGATAGGAAGGAGGGGGATCACAGGCCGGATACTCCGATTAGGAGGTTGAGTGAGAGGGTTAGTTTTTTGGTGCAGAAGATTGCGGTGAGGAGGAAAAGTAGTGCGGAGTTGCCGGTTGTGGAGCATAGGGAGAGGAAGAGGGGGAGTGGGGAGGAAGGGGGTGGTGGTGAGGAGGAGGTGTAAGGATATTTGGAAATGGATATGGATAGGATGGGATGGTAATGAATGGTTTAGGATTGGGTGGATATTTGCTTCTTTGGTTATTCGATACCAGGTCGGTCGGTCAGTCGGTATATTGGGAGGATAAACAACCCACCATGCGGATGGATGGAACGGACTGGGAAGACGAAATCTCTTTTGCTCAAATTTAGCGCGGCGTTCAGGATTCTCGATACGAAATGGGGATGATACCATATCTCCCGCCATCACATATACACATATACATAATATAGTGCGCGAATCTAAAATTTCGGGAGCAGGGGAAACTTCAAGCTGGATTGAGACTTGAAGGCCTCGAGTCATTGGAGTTATTGGGTTGGGTTTGCTGGTACATGGCAAAAGTTTGGGTCTGTTAGTATACGGGACGACTACTTGGGTGGATTGATTGAGGTTTGAAAGAGCCGTTGATTCGGCCAGTGTCTGGTTTATCTACCTGTTTATATATATGGATAGTTGTCTATCTTATCCTAGATACGATAGCTGGGAAAGACGTAGTAGTAATGTTAGTATTATGGTTATGATCATGATGGTTTTGTTAGGTGTGTATATATATGTATGCGTCTCTACATCTTCGATACTAAGTCTACCCATAAGGGACTTCTCCGATCGGTCTCACACGCCGTGAGAACGAGACCTAGATTTTCTGTTAGACTTGTAACTGCGGCTTTGGAGGATCTTGACTATTCCCTTTCTTCCAAATGTAATTGAGCGCGGGGTTCAAGGAACCAATACTATCTACCACGAGTTCAAGATGTTGGGCCCAAGTTCACTTGTTTTATTTTATGGGGAAGATATCTGCTGTTAAATTCCATTCCTATCTATTTCTATATCATTGCGCGTCTTCGCTTGGTCGTGGCACACCAAGACCAAACTACAGTAATATATTTAGTTATAGTATATCAAAACTCATTCTCGTAATATATTTTATTGTGTTAAAATTCAACGAAATGGGATTGGGGGTATCTGTAAGTTTTAGAACAATTACTAGATATCAGGATAACTTTCTATCTTTTCAGATTTATTTTCCTGTTATAATTACAGAATATCACAAAAAGGCTTTCTTCGATTTTGTCGTGATTTTTGGTGAGTTTCGTTTGGTGTGCCATGACTAAACTCCACCGCGCGTGAGTGAGAAGAAGCTGTCCGATATACTTTTTGTAACTTTCTCAATTTTGCTATCGAAATTGTCCGAAAGTTTCCGTATACGTTCTTTTCGTCTTCCGAATCAATGACGGATTTTAGATCTCAAATTTGATAATTTGATAATTTTGTCGGATTTATATAAAAGTATCTTGCAAATCCGTTCTGCAAGCGGAGTCGTGTGATTGTCTGAGGGGAGGCCCAGAAGCCTTATTTAAGCCCCCACGAGCCTGCAAGCGGAGTCACACTCGTACTGCAGATAAGCTCTAAGTGGAATGAAAGAGTTGATACTCCCCCGAATAGAAGAAGTATCCATGTCTGTCCCTCGATCTATCCTTATAGATGAGATGAGATACGCGCGGTACTGTGCGCCGGGCGTCAGGCGTCAGGCAGCCAAAACTTGAGGTTACAGTACAGCATCGACGGGACAAGGCTTCAACGAATCATATCATTGCCGCACTGAGAAAAGCGACTCTGTGGCTGACTGGTATGACCCCATTTCGGTTCACGAGCTTCTCCAACAATGTTTCTCTCGCCGACGATAAACCCTCTGGAATTTGAGTTTTATCTGCTTGGTATTTGTCGGACCGTGTTAAACCAAAGGTTACGCCACACTTCTAGTGTAGCTGATACGATATATACTGACTGGTATTCTCACAGACCAATTCAGAGGAGCAGCGGCAGTAAGATCGTATGATCATGCTATTTAGATGGCTATATGAAGGGCCATATGACTTGATTGATAGGAATCAACTTTGATCGCCTACCTGTGTGAGTACAGTTAAGCCAAAAGGTCATTATCCCCACACCAATCCTCACCTCGTTCGCGCTGGTTCCGTTCCTGCCGCACCACGAAGATGGCATCGTGGCACCAGACTTCCTGCGCAACGCCAGATGTGTTTGCTGAAGGCGACAGCGACACCCTGCGATGCCGGAGCTGCGGCATCGTGGTACAGGTTAGGGATCTAATCGCTCAACAAGCCAGCCGGTTTTCACCTATCGCTATCCCACTGGATGAGCCAGTGGGGCAGATGGATCTCTGGTGGCCTCCCAGTGTTCCTTACTCCCGGGAGCCTCATGCCGAGCAGCACGCAGCTAAGAATTCTCGATCGGGTTCTACTGCAGCGGCGGTTGCTAAGAGAGACCTTGTTGGGGACAGTGTCTACTTAGGTCCGGAAAATTTGGAGCTGTCGAGCGTTTTGCCTCATGAAGATTCTCCCTCCTCCCCCTCGACAAGTTCACCAGCTGGAGCAGCCCAATTTCCGCCTATATACGGTGCCAAATTAGTTATTGACGAGTTTCGCCTGTTATGTCTCTATGCCGCCGATGATGTCAGCTCTCCCATCCACACCACCTTAGAGGTATTCCGGCACGACGATTGTCCCGAGTATGAGACGGTGTCTTACACATGGGGAGGCGAGGACGGCGACAGCACGCCGTGTCGCCCTGTTTTCGTCGGCCCGTACTGGAACATTTTGCTGCAGACGAAGAACTGCTGGGACATGCTGCGCTACATGCGGCCCTGGAGGGGCATTCGGATGGTGTGGGTGGATGCCATCTGTATCAATCAGAACGACGCGGTGGAGAGGGCGCAGCAAGTGGCGAAGATGGGAGCCATATACCGGAGCTGCTCAAGAGTGTTTGTCTATCTCGGATCTGATATTGTGTCCGCTGATCGATCGAAACGCCATCATCCGTCTCGTCGTGGCCTCCACGAGTTTGATCAAGTGATGAACGGCAACAACGCTGCTACTGAAGGAGCAACAACGACGACCTTGCAAAAAATGCTTACTCGAAGATATTTCAGCCGCGTCTGGGTCATCCAAGAGCTGATTCTTTCGCGAAACGCCGTCATCCCCGTAGGGGGTGTGCAGTTTTGGGCCAGCAATCTCACACCAAAGTATCTGGCTTCGTCGTCCGGACCGGATTCAAGTCTCTGGGACTGGAATTCCACCGTCGCGCCGTGGGTGCAGTTTATAGGCGGCACCTCCTTTGACGAGGATAGTTTGTTTCAGATTCTTCGCCGTACCTGGCAGTCCAAGGCGTCGGACCCCCGAGACAAGCTATTTGGGATTCTAGGGCTTCTTCGGTCCCAGACAGACAACTCGCTACTCGCGATGAATGCGCATTCCTCCGGATCCAGTAAGATGGTACCGAACTACCAGCTCTCTACTCTACATACTTTTATCGGTTTCTTTGCCCACATCCTGATAAACCTGGGCGTGGCAGATGTCCTGATGAACGCATCAGGGCTGGCTGCATTGCCCGGCTATCCTTTATGGGTACCGGATTGGCAATCCGGAGAATCCTTCAGGGGAGGAGACGATGTTGACGAAACGTATACAATGGGAGTCCAATCATGGGATGCGAGGGTGCATGCCAGTAGGAGAAGGCCCTCTGACAGATGTTTCTGCACTACCCTCTCCCTACTCAGTCTGCAGCCCTCACAGCAAAGGATAAATGGCAACCTCCGAAACTATGACCGAGACTGGCGACAGTTATCGCTTGAGCGGCTTCCTCAGGAGAAGTGGGGGAAAAGACGAGAAAGCAATCCTAAACTATACGACATGAACTCATGGCGTCGCACTGCCTCTATTGACCTCTCAACCGGGGCACTCTCAATCAAGCTCCACCACTTGTTCCAGTTCAATGCAAACCCAGTACCCACGGAGGTAGCAGACCTGTTTGAAGTGGTAGAAGAACCATGTGCGTTGTATATCAGGACCCAGAAAGGCGGACCTCCACTCGACACTCTAGTCCCCCCCGGACGGAACCATCTGTTCTACCTTGAAAAAGAAGAGGGTGACTCAGGATACCTCCTTCTCTTTCTGCAAGAACTGGATTGCAATTATTTTTCGCCCCGGAAGTCGTTCAAGCTCCTTCTCTGTTGCGCTTATGCTGACATATTCCTTCTATCCCCGCCACCAATAAGAAGTAAGGACACTATGTTTATCGATATTCGCGACATTAACCTTCAACTCAGCTTGCACACTGTCATCAGCAAAGCCCGGGAAACGATGGGGAGAAACATGGCCCTAGAGGGCGACCTATATGAGAGCGACCTACATGACACCATTGCACTCTATTTAAACTTCCACGACGGTCGTGGTATGCGTGAGATGTTTCCGTGGCGTGGTATGCGTGAGATGTTTCCGTGGCGTGGAATTACGGTGCGCGACCTCCTCCACGTTTTCCAGGGCTACCTCAACGAATCACGGCATCAAAAGCCAAACTTTCTTGAAGCATATGTCCGGTGCCTTAACGAAAAACTACCGCAGTGCCAGATAAAAGTGACAGTAGACTACAATGATGACTACAACGACAACAGCTGGATCGAGTTGACACTGATGCCGCAAGACTTGGCCGAGCATAGAGACCGTTACTGGAGCCTTAGAGAGTGGTACACTTACGCCATACAATGGGAATGGCGCTATGCGTCGGCAGGTACAAGCCAGTTTGGAAAGGAGTGGAAGCCTTGCAGAGGTGAGAGGTGGGATCACGGGAAGCCAGATAAGGCCGTGTCGGTAAGGGCGAGAAAAAAGAGCATCATCGAGAATATAGAGGACACATACTTTTACCGGTCGCTTCGAGAGCTAAGCTTTGCGGTTGCTGCTGCTGCAACCGCCGGCATCAGCGAAGACGAAGTTACGATGCTTACAAGGGAGCCGCGATGGGAGGACGATTTCATTCCGTGCCGCGACTGGCCGCAGGACCTGATCGATAGCTTCGCTGCTGATGGAACTCCCTGGCAGGTGTGCATTCTCTAGATAGACGAAAAGGGTTTTGGGGGGGCAATGCCGAAGTCATCTCGGCCATATCTTTCAAGAGGAGCGGCGAGACCTAATGCGAAACTATACATATACACACCTCATTACAGCTTGGCCATCTTCACCACTTGATAATAAACCAAAGCCAAGAACAAAAAGACAGAGCATCGAAGACGGAATGGGGAGAAGCCTCGAGCCCGAAAGGATGCAAGAAACATAACACATAGCTAATGCCACTCGGCTTTCACTATGAAGAATTAGAATCTGTATTACATTGGAAGAGTTCTACCTCTTTCCTCCATCCCACTCGCTCTCCACGCTTTCCCTCTCCCACTCTCATACCCAAGTATCTCAAACATAGCTCCACAATAATTATTTGCTGCATGAAAATCTAAAAATCTTATTCCTTCGAAGTCTGCAAAAATGATCTTCAAACTCCCCGAGAAATCTTTCTTAAACATGGTATAATCAAAGCCATTTTCTTTCTTGCAACTAAACCAATCAATCAAAAGGTATATCCCCCAAACTCCCGCATCGTGTTCGATTTCCTAACTTTCAAAAGTCCGACTCAAACCACTTCCTACAAGCCGCCGCCTCCATCAGATCCCAACATTCATGATCGCGCAATTTATACGCCATCTCCAACTCATCCCTAAACAACGGCAACCTAAAATTCTCCTCAAAGAACTCCACCCTCGGCACCCTTCTCTGCATCTTCTCTCCCTCCCTCCTCTCCGCAAACAACCCCCTCAGTCTCCTCTCCGCCTCCCTCCTATTCCCCACAACCTCCATCCCATTATTCCACCCCTTCTTCCACCTCTGCCCCACAAGCAGCACCTCCTCCAACCTCTCCAATCCCAACAACCCCCTCAACCTCACCCGCACACTCTCCTCCCCCTCCTCCCACTCCGCACTCTCCAGCACCACCCTCGGCAACACCACACTCCGCACCATCCCCGCCCACCCCGGCGCATACCCCGCTAACACCTCCATCCTCTGCGCATACGAACGTAGCATTCCTCCCCCCTGGATATTCCTCTCCTTATTACAATAAAATACCGCCAAACTATCCCTCTCCTTACAAAAATACACCGGCCTCCCATCCCCAGACAACTCACCCCCCGGAAACAACTCCCCATAGCACCTCAACGTCTCCTCCCTCGCCTCCCTATTCACCCACAACGTGACCGGAAAATTCGCACTCAGATTATCAAAATAGTTAACCGGCGCCGCGCGCAGCGCTTCAGGCGATGCGCCGGGCGTGAGAGAGCCGAAATCGAGGTTCAGCGCGACGATCCGTCCGCGGAACGTGTGTTGCCAGATCTTGAGACGCAGTTCGATGGGGAGGCGGGTGAAGGGGTGGAAGGAGGCGTGAGGGTTGGTGGTGGGCCAGGGGTCTAGGGGTGCGAGGCGGACGGCGAGGCTGGGCCAGTATTTGGAGTCGAGGTGGTTGTTGGACATTGTGATTTTTTCTAAGCGGTTTATGGTTTCTATGATTTGGCTCTTGTGTACCGTATGGTATTTTTGCTGGCGTGACTTTGAGTACAGTACCGTACCGTACGATATATTTATCTTGCGTGCTACCGTACTTATGCTGTACTATGCCTTCGATCCGACGAAGAAGAAAAAAAGAAGGGTCCTGCAAGCTAATATAGTCTAGTGAGGTGTCAGGGTAAGGGGGGCTACTGTACAAGTGCCGGTATACACGGGAAGGTAAAATGAACGTTTTGGGGTCCCTTATCACTCGAATCAATAAAAAGCTGGAGATTGTGTTTCAGGGGGGATCCGCCCAACGAAGCATCGAAAACTATTTTTGCACGAGTCAGAATGTCGGGGAGAGTCGCCAAGAGCTCACGATCCCACTGTTTGCGAGTAAGGATGGGACGATAATAGCATGGACATTGACCAGATAAGTGTTCAATTGAACACTCAACGAAACATTGGGAACAGATAGCAGCATGAGTGAGTTTGGACGGAAAATGGACGAAAAAAATAGAAATAAATAGATTGATTAGGTAGCGCTCGTAAAGACCAATTTCTCGTTCCCCACCACAGTCTGATTTATTTTTTCGTTAGCCTTATCATTTCCGGGGATCATGGCAGAACAGGGCGGAATATTTCGTACCTTCAAGACATTCCCTATTCCTGTCACTTGTCCCGACGCATTTTGCCCTAGAATATTCGCATAGTTCGTGGACATTAATTGAACCCCCGACACGAATCCCTGGCCGTCGAAGCCACTACTGCAGGTCAGCACTTTCAAATAGCCGTGGATACGGTCAATCAAACATACCAATGTCCACCGCCATTTGGTGTGTTGTCTACTGTCAACGATTGTCCAATTTGATCAGCTGATAATCCGGCATCTGTAGCCAATTTTTCCCAAGCTGTAATTGCACTTGGAATAGCAGGCTGTAATAAGGCAAGCTCGTCCTTCGTGCTCTGGAAATGTATTTTTGTATTCTGCATCAACGTTGCCGCATCCACAACATCGACTTGTGGTGTCAGGGCACCGCAATTAAGAACCACGCCTGTCTTATATTGCGCTCCGAATGCAGGCATGAAAAAGCCAGACATCAATAAAGACCCTCCCGAGACGCCTGTGAAGAAGACGTTTCCGCTATCGAATGCCACGTCCTTGGGCAATTGAGTTTGAATGAGGGTGTTCACTGCTGCTGCGTGTGCGACGCCGTCGGTCCTCTGGAGTCCGGATCCACCGCCCCAGAACAGGTTCTTATTTGGAGCAAGAACAACCACGCCCATGAGGTTATTCTGTACTGCTTGGTTTGGGAAATCAAAGAACGATTGGCCGCCGTCGCCATGCAAGAGGACGTTGAGACCAGCTGTGCCCGTTGTGTTGGCAGACGCTGTAGCACCTGTGACGCCAGAGGCTGCTGTGAACATGTTTGCTGGAGCACTAATCTTATAGCGAATCGAGAGGCCACTGCTAGGTCAGTATATTATATGAAATGGGCATAGAGATCAATTTACTTGATTTGGACCGTCTTGTCTAAGATAGTTGATCCATCAGTTGCTTTAGATACTCCGCCCGCTGCTGGAGCCTTTGCTGAGCCGGCTAGTGAGGAAGTAGAGGAAGATGCACCTTTCTTAGGCAGCGCATGGGTAAGTGTGAAAAGATTGAGAAACAGAAATAACATAAAACCCCGAATAGAAATCATGATGAAGGAAAACCAAACGCCCAGCGCTTGAAAAGAGAACGATTGAATACAAATTTCCGAGCGTGAAGAATGATTGCAAACGATGAGATGAATGCAGCGATCATCTTTAAAGGTGCAAATCGGTTGTAATGCCCAGGAATCAGTTATGATCTTTTTTGGTCGTCAAACAACCAAGCAAATTCCCCCAGGAATTTTCCTCCTGAACTTGGATGGTGAAGCACATTGAGGTTTGACTTGGCGGCCCGGTTGGGGTCGAAAGCGTGACTTTGGACCGAAACTTCTTGGCAGGGCGAAATGATTCGCCAACGGTAGATCACAGATGAATCTTATGGTTTTGAATTCGTAGTACAAAGTACTGCACATGATTGAGCTCAGAAGAGAAATGAATGAGGGATCAGAAACAATATACACCACGTGACATTGCAAAAGACGATCATATACATCGTAGAGCAGAGGCAAATACCCGATGCGTTGTAAGCAGCGCGCACTCAGCTGAGTACGCAGCTTGTGCAGTAAGCTTCCCTCGACATATTCGAACCTGCCGTCATCATAACGAGGCTTGCGTGGGTGGTGGCATCCAGCTCTTCGTACGAAGCGATGACTTCGTAGAATACCTCACGTAACCATGACGGCGAATAGACTTATAAATCAAAAAGAACTGTATTTTCCCAATGTAGAGCTTTGATGCCAATGATGTTATTTGTGTCTCATATAGACCGTGCCAGGATGCAGGAAGAAACGCGGAGAGTGCGCTTCAGACGGTTTCGTGTTTGAGACTTGGAAGGCAGACACATTGAAGCGGGAGGTTCGGATGGTATAATTCAGATCGAGATGCAAACAGAGTACGTCCGAACAGTCTGTGGTCTTCTTGCTCGAATTCGTATTGCTTTCATATCACTTGATACAATGGCATCATGACTTTGAGCGGACAAGAGCTCGCTTTCCCATCATAGAACCGAAGGCAGCACGACATGAGTTTGTGCTACTCAGTAGAGCGTATTTCGAGTCGAAGAGAGGGAAATTCCTTGCGAGAGCAGTGGAAATCTTGACGTGATCACAATTGAGGCCGTCGTACCAGATAACTATAGTTTGCGCAAAAGTTTGTTTCGATGCGAACCATAGGGAAAGTAGGCCGTTCGAAGTTGATGAAAATGGGGAGAACTTAAGCTTATCGCGGATGACATTCGGATTGGTAGTTTGATAATGCTGCTGTAGAACCTGAGAAAGTTTGTCATGTCCACCTGCGAAGTTTCTTCGATATTTGCACTATTGCCAATACTCTTATATCTCGTACTTCTCGGACAAGGCCAGTATTGAGCATGTGAGTATCGCGAATGGAATCTACTTACTTTCCTGGAGGCGGATAAGTCATCAAAGCATCGTTTCCGTGGGTATTGAGGAGATAGGTGAGCCGCCGAAGCACCGAGTACAGTATATGCACCGCCACAGATTCTCCTGAAACCGTCTCCATCGGCCATGCATGCATGCTTGTTTAGCCATACACAGCGATCCATATCGGTGCGCAAATGGAATCAAGCTGAAGAACCCAGCCAAAGAAAGCTTCGAACGTCATCCCAACAGGGGAGACGCACAAATGATCAACATTGCCTCGGCGGACCCGAGCTTTTCGTGGATGTTCTTGGTTATCCATTGCCATTTGCCAAGAATAGCCATGGCAAACAGAAGTTGATGCGAGGAAGAAAGGTTTGTTTGTCTGTAGCGACACCGCAGAGAACAGAAGCCATGAAAGATCGCCATGAAAGGCCGCCATTCCAAAGACATCGGCATGGATGGTGGGCTTGCTTAGCATAGCCTCACATGGAGAGACAACCGGTACTGTATTGCTGCGCCGGTAGATAATGGATGCAACTGCAACTGCAGATCTGACACCTGGAGCTACTCGAAGTAGCTGCTTGTCACCGATACCGTAGAGAAAGTACGTCGGTAGTATCATGAAAACCGTCGTAGTAAGGTTACAGGCGGCTCGGAGTTGTGTGCCTTTCTAGGATTCCTGGGTTCATTCATGGATTCGTAGCCTTAAACTGCCCCTCTTCTGTCGCTCCTCTATCCCTCCCTCTATCCCTCCCTCTATCCAGTCTTCTCACCAGTCGCCAGAAATGGTTAATGATACGCCGTGGTGGAAGCTCGGGTCCTTTGCGTCATAGCCGTGGTGATTAATTTCCATTCTTCCCACACCCAAGTGGTACCTGGACAGTGCTGGACTCTGCGCACATAGAAACCAGGAACCCGTCGCAGCTCGTAACCTCACAACTCACAAGAATCTTTCCCATTATAAACACGTTCGTCCCACATTTGATTTACATAATACAAACAAAAAAACAAACATCGTATTTTTCAGATCTGCGATCAAAGAAATCTTGGGTCTTTGCCGTCTTATCCTCTCAATCAATAAGAAGGCAGCGCAAAAAGCTTGTGTTCCCCTACACTACCTTAGAAATAGTGGCGCAGCTGGACTTCTTCTGACTTCTTCGTCTCTTCGCTGCAGCTTTCCCTACCACTCACAACTTCTAAAGTTCGACCGACCAAAACTACTTGCGCAGAGAAAGGCTTTCATTCAACGATGGATGGAAATGGTATGGTTAGGAGGAAGGACACTACGAAAGGTCCTCCTCTACGTATATTGTCTTTAGGTAGGTAGTCTTGCCCGAACAGCCCCTCCAAGCTTCGCGCGCATTTTACTATTTACTAATACACCACATTACAGATGGAGGAGGTGTACGAGGATATTCGATGCTCATCATAATACAAGAGCTCATGCACCGAACGTATGTCGAGATCGAAGGAAAGGCGCCTCGAAGAGATCAGATTCCAAAGCCCGCCGACCATTTCGATTTAATATGCGGTACGGGCACAGGTGGTTTAATCGCGATTATGCTTGGCAGACTACGTTTAGACTTGGAGACATGCAAAGAAGTTTACGTGCGGATGACTAGGAAAGTCTTCGAAACGGATAAAACGATCGCTGGTATACCATACAGGTCGACTCTATTCAAAGCTTCGAAGTTGGAGGAAGCCATCAAGGAGTGCGTAAGAGAACATACACTATTTGAGAAAGAGGGCAACGACGGGGAAGAGGAACCGGCTCTCAGCGCATATCCGGGAAGCCCGGTCAGCCCTTTCAGCCCAGTGAGCAGCAGCGGCAGAACTCCACAGCGACATACAAGCAATGCCAGTGTCGCAAGTTTCAGCAACAGAAATCCGGCTACATACCAGAGCAGACCCTACATGTTGTCGAGGTGGGGTAATCCCAATGCTAGGTTATATGACAATCGTGAAAACAGAACTAAGACGTGAGTGTTTCCTAAAACAAATTTGTCATAGTCAGCTAACAATTATAGCGCCGTTACTGCGACTTATAAAGGCACACCAAAAGGTGGCGCGCCAGCTCTTCTACGATCCTACGATTCTCGAAAGGAACCATCACCAGAATATGACTGTAAAATATGGGAAGCAGGACGAGCGACTTCGGCCACAGCTCTTGCATTCAAACCAATTCAAATTGGACAATCAGTATTCCTTGACGAGGGCGCCGGTCAATACAACCCAGCGCCTTATGTCCTTGATGAAGCTACGGTTAATGAATGGCCTGGGCGAGAAGTGGGTGTCTTTGTAAGCATAGGAACAGGAAAAAGACCACCAGGAAGCGATCAAAATTCACACATTTGGTATGAAGGGTTTATGGGCGAATTTGCGGAAGCACGGAGGAAGTTGATATCGAAGATCGAAGGATGCGAAGCCACACATCAATATATGATGGAGGAACATCTGAGCAAACGCGGGGTCAACATCGAGAATTATTATCGACTGAATGTGGAAATTGGCGTTGGCGAATTCGGTATGAATGAGTGGCATCGTCTGGCAGATATTAGTACCGGCACAAGAAGATATCTTGGGAAAAGCGACATCCAACGAATGAACCTTGAAGCAGCAGCGAAACTGGCCAAAATCCATCGAGCAAAGCTAAGGTGGGATGGAAAGACACACAGAACAAGTTCCGGGTCCAACAAAGCTCTTCCAGATGTCCCGGAAGCCAATCCTCTAGCTGTGGAACTTCCTGCTGAAGTCGTTCCATTGACTCCAAACTCCAACAAATATAGTCCTCCACCTCGGGCCTCGTACGAATCCGGACATCACGATACCCTCGAGGTTCTTGATCCCGCTCGACCGCTCTCACCCCGCTCTTCCGGAGATTACCAGACGGTATCTCCTCACTCCTCGCCTTTGAGTCGACCAGCCGACGACAGGTTGACCGTCAACAGTCCGACCCCATCGCAATATCGAAATGCATCTGGTGCGGATAAGATCGCCATAATGAGTCTAGACGAGTTTCCCCGCCCGCAATACCAAGAACCTCCGGCACGAAACCCAACGAGAAGAGTTGAGCCACCACCACTACCTCCCAAAACCCCGATCAACGATCCGGGAAGCATGGCCAGACGACCATTAGCGCCATATCCATTAGAAGATGGACCACCGCCTATGGTGAACATGGCGAGAAAACCTAACTACGGGAGGTGAGGATAGAATTACGTGTTTGCTGAGGCGCGGATGATGATGACGACGACGAATAAAAAGAGAAAAAATATTCTTGATACCATGGCAGGGAATGTGATTTCGGGCGTTCGATATCAAGAGCTACGATTATGCCTATTACTACTATTAAGTATATCATATCATTTGTTTGGGAACTCGAAGATTTGGGGAACGGAGTTAGGCCGGATTGCGGGTGATACGATACCTTTTTGATAGTTATTTTTCTACCTCTCCTATAGGGATTGAGATGTATACCGTTAGGTACGGTTTATGCATGCATGTATGCACAGGTTATGATGAGGTTAATACTCAGAAATGTCAAATGTTTAACTTTTTCTCTCTATGCATCTCGGGATGATTTGCTTGTCTGACTATCTAGTATACTTTTACTTTACTGCTCTGGTCTCTCCATAAAACCAGTGGGGGTCACGGTTGTAGGACATATAGTACACTCCAACTACTATTTTCCTAAATATATATCCTATACTCATACTCTCATCCTGCTGTTCCGACTCTCTGGGTTTCGATAGATTTACACTTTTTTCTCCTTCCTCTTTCTTTCTATCTCACTGTTGTACTAGTCAGTAGCAGTGCATTAATACCACTCTATCCATTCATTCATCCATCTCTCCATCCCACTCTTTCATTCCTCTCCCTCCTCGTCCATCCATCTATCCCCTCCCCATGCTACCCACCGTTCCCTTCTATCCCATCCCATCCCTCCCCCATCCCAGCGCAGCCTCCTCGTCCCCCGCGCACTCATCTACGCCCCTCTCTCCTCCCCGAGATATCCCAGAACTCACATACAAACCCACAGTCCTACCCACTCACCCATCAAAGCGTACAAGATAAAGGACTCTCTCACATATACTTCTCATCACCAAACTCCGAACTCCGAGCACAGAGAGGGCTGGGTAGATGTATATTCATATTAAGGGATATCTCACACAAGTAAGTAAGTACGATAAATCAAAAGCAATAGCAATAGTCACAGTGCTATCGATCCATGTATCCATCCATCCATTCAACAATTCCCCGCTCTCCGCGCAGTCAGATAGCTAGCCCACCATAGAACAGGTATCCTTGTAACGCGAGAAAGTAGACTAGTAGTTATATTAAAGTGATTCTGATCTCCATCTCCTCAATTTCCATACTTGCATGATGGACTTTTGGCTAGATGGAGACCATAATATTCACACCGGACAGCATTTACTCTTGCCATATTTTCTGGAAACTTACGCGCCTAGAATCTATTGTGTCAAGCTGAGCAGTCCGCATCACAAAGTGTAGATTCGAAGCAGGGAGAAATGCTGACTTGGGATGGAGCTCCATCAACTTCGAATACTGAACTTAGAAATATAATTACTTTTAAATATCTCCACTCTCGAAGTATATAGTTACTCGAATACGAAATTCCAATCAATATGCATGTCCTCCAGCATAACTAATATAACAACTGCTCAATAACCTCCGGACTATTCAAAAACCCGCACCTTTCCCCCAACCTCTGCTTAACCAACGCCGGATTCGTCCCATTAGCCGTAACCTGGCTCATCCCATTATCCCCACCGCCAATAACATAAACCTCACCATCACCTTTTCCGTACGGGAACGCGCTCGTCCATCCCGGCAGTGTTCCATTCCCTTTACTCGGTTTTCCACTCTTGCCGAAACTAATCCAGGATCTGGGCAGGCTCTTCGCGAGCGCATAGTCGCTTTCGGTTGGCGCGAATGTATAGCCTGGAAGATTGAGATCTGTGACGTTGAAGAGATCGAGATCGCTGAAGAGGTAGGCGAGCTCAGATGTGTGGATTACGCCGAGCCCGGGACTACCAACGGCGTCGAGGTATGAAGTGAGGATGGTTTGGTTGCCGGAGAAGAGGTAAGTGGGTGGGGAAGTGGTGTTGTATTTCTTGGCCATAGAGGAGACGAAGAGGAAGGATGGACAGGTGAGGAGGATGTCTCGGAAGATCTGGGCGGTGCGGTAGAACTCGGAGGATAGATTGGCCGATGGATTAGCAGCGAACGAAGAGGATGGGTATAGCGACAGCAGATCGGTCAGAGTCGTTGAAGTCAGGTTAGAGTAGTAAAGGGAGATGAAGTTCTTGGTATCGTTAGCGGTTTCAATTGCAGTTGATGTGAAAAGCGTAGCGTCATCCTCCTGCCATCCTGCCATGACTGGGATTTTTGGGAATTTTCCATCCGCTAGAAGTTTAGTCGCTTTCTCGGGCAGGAAATCCTGGTCAACGGTTGGAAGGAAAACGTCTCCATCGTTGTTAGATGACGTCGAGTCGATAGTCTGGATGGTGAAATCGAGCAAGCTCTCCATAGAAAGAGATCGAAGACAAGCAATAACTTCTGGAGACTGTGAATCGGTGTTATTGCAACCTGCAAGGTTGGCAACTGCCGTAGTGGTATTGAAACTTATGCTTGAAGCCATGGTTGGTTCCAGGGCTGTACTTTCCATGATCGCAGCAGAGAATGGTATTGGCTTGGAATTGCCATATGCGAGCACTTGCATGCCCACACTCAATCCTACACAGCATCAGACCAAGAGTCCAAGGTATGAAGGAGAATCTTACCTCCGGACGATTGTCCATAAATTGTGACTTTATCCGGATCCCCTCCAAATAGTTCAATGTTTTCCTGAATCCATTCCAAAGCCAGTCGTTGATCTCTCAGACCAACATTGAGAGACTTGTTACCCCTGAGGGCTTCAGAAGTAGCGAAACCGAAAACTGACTCCAAATCAGCCAAATGTGAGTCTGAACTAGGAAGTGTACCTACTATTCAGGCGATAATTCATACCCACATAAATCACAGGCTCACCAGCCTCAACTGATTGCTTGATGAGTCCATCTGGTGCCGTTGTCCTCTCGCTTGCCGTACCCGTATTCAGTCCGCCTACCCTGGTCAGAACCCCACAGCTGAGAGGAGAGAAAATGACTCACCTCCATAGATGTAAGCCATCACAGGCAACTTTGACCCGGGTTTGGCGAAAGAAGGTCGACCGAGGTTCAGATTCAGACAATCCTCGGAAATGTATGTGACATTTGTCTGGTATGAAAACCCCCCACCCGACGTTTGAGGGCAGGAAGGCCCAGGAGCGGTGGCATTGAAATGAGTTCCTGATTTTGGTTTGAAGGGTTGAGGAGGTGCAAATCGGCCCTCGCCACTGGTGTCTAAACCATAACGGATGCCGGAGAACGTTTCAACACCGGGGCTCGTCGTAACTCCTTGATACGAAACTTTGTTCTTTGAGTCCACGACGTATGGTTTTGCTGCGGCACAATCTGGGAGGGCGATTGCGGCGAGGAGGCCGACCGCTGCTGAATTAGCTATGCGCATGTTGTATGTCGTATGAGGCAAGAAGAATGAAGATCAAAATCCTCACAAGAAGGTCCAGTAAAGCATCCGTCCCTTATATATGGAGGCATGTCGACGTAATCTGTGTATCCCACTTTGCTAGGCTAGATTGTAATGGGTACGCGGCGGGAACTTCCCCGCTTCTCCCTGCCACCAGTCCGACCTGCAATATCTCAAGGTTTGCATGTCATTTTAACAAAACTATGCTAATGCCAAGACCCATAAATGATAAGTTGGACGTGTATTACTGTAAGATCTTACCTCCCGAAGTTCAGCCCTTGGCGGTGCTTTGGTCCGAAATGTAGATTTCTCGCCATATGAAGGCCAGCTCCACGCGTGATATTGGAAACCTCACGAAGTACAATATCTCAAAATGATGATATTCTAGGATGGTGTTGGAGGATTATGCCCTAGATTCAGCCCTAAATAAAAGATGAGGTTCGTTGTGGTGTTCGTTACGTCGGGTTGAGGCTACTGTAAGCAAAGCACTGACCTCCCGCGTTCTCCTTGCTGCGAAAGATTTTCAGGATCCTCCCACTGAGAGCACCTCACAGCAGAAACGAGGCACTTGAAGATGAACATCATTAGGATATCATACATCTTAGATGATCCATTTTCTCAAGCCCATGATAATAGTGCAGATGCAGCTTAGTAGCCAGCAGGCAGTGCACGGCGAGATAGTCATACGACTCCGAGCAACTGTTTCTCCGCACGTAAGCAAGCCACTCTCGTCGGAATTCCACTCCTCTGTAGGGTCACGATCGTCCACCAAAGCAATTCTCACAGATTTATTGGTCAAAAAGTCCATTTATATCCTCAATGATTGATCAGCCGTTGCCAATTCCGCAAGTTTCAACACCACCTTGATTTTGGTAGAGTGTGTTTCCTGGGGTTGCCAATGCAGCTTCAGTCAATATAAATATGGCACAAAGGTGATTTATTTTCTATCTCCTCTGTAACTTCCATCAGTTTGTTAGTTCTCACCTACTTTTGACTCAATTTCTATACTCCAACAACCATGACGAAAACAATCGCAGTGTTAGGTGCTACCGGAGCCCAGGTATCTTCAAACCTTTCCCACCAAGGGTCAAGCAGACTGACTCTCTCCCTAGGGAGGATCCGTAGTAGAGAAATTTCTGTCGCTTGGATGGCATGTCCGTGGGATAACTCGCAACAAAACCTCCGAGGCAGCCCGCATACTCGCATCCAAGGGCATTGAAGTCGTCTCAGCAGACATTGATGATCCAGCCACCCTGGTTCCGGCCTTCTCTGGTGCGGAAGTGATCTTTGCTGTTACTGACTTCTGGGCACCTTTCTTCGCCTCATTCGGGGAACTTTCCCAAGTCAGCGACCGTGCAACAGGCGAACATGCCCTAAGCATTGAGCTGAAGCGTGGAAAGGCCATCGTTGATGCCACAGCTGAAGTTCTGGCCAAAGATGGGAAGTTGGAGAGGTTCATTTGGAGTACTCTGCCGTCTGTCAAGGAATTGAGCAAGGAAAAATATACTTACACCTACCACTACGAAAGTAAGGCACAAGTATCGAAGTATTTGCAAGAGAGAAAGGACTTGTGGGAGCGGAGCAGTCTCTTGTATATGGGTTTCTATATAACGAATATCAAAGTCTATAAAGACATTCTGGGATTCGTCAAGCAGGTTCGTCTTTGCCAAACATTGTAGGTTCTAATGTACTGACTGCCCATCAAAGGAAAATGAACCAAACAAATACGTTTACCGCAATATTGGGTCGAAATCTGTCTTGCACCCATTCGTAGTTCCAACCGATACTGGAATTTTCGTGGACTTGCTCGTTCGGGCTTCACCGAAGAAACTTTTAATGGGTGTTAGTGAAATGACGAGTGTAGAGACCCTAAGCAACACCTGGAGCGAAGTCACAGGCAGACAAAGCGAGGTGAAAGAACTGGCAGTGGGAGAATTGTTGATGGAATGGCCAGACAAATCTGTTTCAGGAAGTCTGGTAAGAGAAGTTGCCGAAGGTGTCGCTGCAAGCGCAGAATTTGGCTGGGGCGATGTCGTTCTACCTAATGAAGTGAGTCTTTCTAGAAGCAGTCATGATGTTAAGCAGGACTGACGAGTTCAGATCGATCCTAAAGTCAAGACCACTTCACTGAAAGAATACTTCCAAGGTGAAGACTGGACGGAGTACTAGCGAGAAGGAGGAAGCAGAGAAGACAGTTGATTGGTTTTCGGAGTAGATCGACGATGGGTTTCCACTGATGCTTGATTAAACGTTTAGGAGGCGGAGCCGTAACGGCCTAGACAAGAATCGTTCAGCGATTTCAACCTCATCTTAACGTCTAGGTCCGAATTCGAATTGATGATATTTCCTCTGCATCAACGGAGGTGGAGACCCGAAGGCAGAAACTTCTTATATTATCCAAATTGACAGTCGTATATGGTTGCGTCGGAGATAGGTGTGGCAATTTTCATTCCAGTAGCAAGTACTAATGAAAACCATTTTTATTGAAAGAGCTCCTGCATCGCAAAAAGTTTTCTATGCCTATCTACACGATATGCATGATTGCTTTGAATTATTTCAGTCCGGCATACTCAATTAGTCGGAAAAAGCAGAGGTGACATTGAAGCCTTTGCAATTGAAATGCGCGGGGTGAAATTATGACACACATCCACTACTAAACAGGTCCTGTTTGCCTCTTCGCACCTTTCCTGAATTGGACAGGTAGCGACAACATGTCATTACCACGATTTTCTTCATATCCATCCACAAAATTTTCTGTCCGATATTTAGAGCCGAATTCTTTGCATGCTGCAGCAGAATCAATGGCCAATGTCGCCAATGCAAGAGCCACTTTTAGCGTATGCGAACCCGAGGTCGGAGTCGGCAGCTAACCTAACGACGAAGCATAGCATGGAGAGAATGTCTTATCTTCGCACAGATATTGTAACCCTACACGCATGTTCCATCTCAGAGCTCCCATGCTGAAACATTCCGAACTATATACAGAGTATGAGTGTTGATTCGTTGCAAGGCTGAAGATGAAAAGCTTCATCTGGGCTCAACTCCATCACGTATGCAAGGTCAATCGCATTGACGAGGCGAACATCGTCGGCCTCAAACCCATGCCTCCGCACAAACCTTTTGATATAGCTACCGGGCATATCCCTAGGTAGGTTGTTCGCGTGTGGCAATGCTATCAGACGGCCGAAAAGGATTACAGCATGAGATGTTGTCAATTCAATATGCTTTTTCAACTTATCGACAAATGGAAGGAACGGCGTTTCCTTAGTTGATTGCTCTTCCTGCACGATGGTCCTAGGACAGTGCCTCGTCGCTTCTTTAGATCTTGCATAGTGGGATAATCTCTGCTCGGGGTCGTGCTCAGGACCGAAGGCCCAATCGAGCCGGTGCGGTTGCGAGGTCACACAGTTATCTGGCGCCACCTTCCTTCCTAGCCCTCGAATTTGAGAGTCGGTCCAAGACGTCACTTCTCCCCTCAAGAGACGAAAGGGTCGCTCAAATATGCTATTGAGATATCAATTGGAATCATCCTGATTGGTGTAGGCATACGGCTTTGCATGTCGGATCTCCTACGGCTGGCACAGTTGGGTTCTGCTATCCAACCATAAACCCAACTGTTGACATCAATATATTATCCAACAGCAGCCCTCCACAACTTGGGCGTCTTTCCCTACGCAAGAGATAACCAAACCTTAGCTCTCGCTCCCAGCACGCCGAACCAAAAGGCCTGTTTCCACAATTTCAGGGGTCGTTCTTATCTTCGCCCACTGCGCCGTGTTGCGCCCACCCACACCCACCACCCTATAAGGTTATGCACTAACCAGCATCCCCGGATCGCTTATCTTGACAAACCAAAATTCTTTCTTTATCTTTTATGAAGGGCGAGGGCAAGAGCTAAAGGCTAGACTTTTTCATTTCTCGTCGTGCACAATAATGGAAATCGATTGCATTAAAAATAGGGATGACCTAATGAACTAGGGCGCTGGTAACGAACCTCTTCGTTGAAGTTGCTTATCAGGAACTCTGGGTGGTGGACGGAGGGTGCGTTGCAAGGCAAGATCGTTGGTACGTATCTCTCTCTTTTATAAAAGCAAATTGGTACCCCCATACACCTGGACTTCGGACTCTCATATCGAAAGAGAAGGTTGTACATTGTGTTACCCCTCTACACGTGGAGATTAACTCCCACCGCGAACTAAAATTTCTCCAAGATCTTTCTGTGGAACCCTCTCGGAAAATTCCCCAAAATATTACGAGAACGTATCCATCCATCATCCGAAGCCGTCATGCTCGAGGAAAAGACCACCGGGTCCGAAAAGGGGGTTCAGGGTAGCTCTGACCCTTCCATCTCGCGATCGGATCAGATAGCTAAGGCTGAGGATATCTTGGGAGTAGAGGAAGGACAAATAATCTCAGCTGATGATGAGTTACTGGCAAGTTTGGGCTACCGAGCCGAATTGAAGCGGGAGTTCTCATATTTCACGGTTTTCGGTCAAAGTTTCGGAGCTATGGGGATTGCTCCGGCTATCGCTGAAAGTATGGTCTTCAGTTTGGGAAGTGCGGGAAGCGTGGGAATGGTATGGACCTACTTGGTCGGATGCTTGATGTTGATTCCAGTTGCTATGAGTTTGGGAGAACTGGGGAGTAGTATGCCAACTTCGGGTGGTTTGTATTATGTGAGTTCCTGCAGATTTTCGGCTGTAGAACGGCTTGAACTAACCCTCAGTAGTGGGTAGCACGCCTGACACCTCCGAGACAACGAGCTTTTATGTGCTGGCTGGCGTAAGTTCTTACTAATAAATGGTTGACTTTCATAACTAACGATACCTCTAGCGGATACATGAACGTCCTAGGATATATCTCCATTTATGCATCCACGATTTATGCCGCAACACTTATTCTTGGCGCGATATGTAGTATCAGCACGGAGGGAGCATTCACAGCCACCAAATACCAAAACTATGGCATATTCGCAGCCACGACTTTCTTGACCTTTGGAATGACTTGCGTGCCTTCGCAAACTCTCTCTCGCCTCAACTTCTCCTACATTTTCCTTCAATTCTTCATGCTGCTTGCCCTCATCATTGCTCTTGCAGCTGGCACGCCATCCGAACTCAAGAACTCCGCAAGCTTTGTTTTTGCAGACTTCCAAAACACTGGTTTCTGGTCAAATAATGGATGGGCGTTCATGCTTTCGTTCCTCACTCCCGTTTGGGTTGTTTCGGGTTTCGAGAGTTCCGCAACGATTGCCGAAGAGGCAAGCAATGCCGCCAAAGCAGTACCATTCGCAATGGTGTCTTCTCTTGTGACAGCCACAGTTACCGGATGGGCTGTCATCATTACGATTGCCTTCTGCATGGGTCCCGACGTTATTGACATCGTTACATCTCCTCTGGGACAGCCGTTGGCACAGATTGCGTTCAACAGCTTGGGAAAGAATGGAAGTGTTGCACTATTGGTGTTCTTATGGATTGCGTCGATTGCAAACTGCTCGATTCTGATGGTTGCTGCGTCCAGAGAAACATTTGCCTTTGCTAGAGGTATGTTTCCACTTTCAGAAATATACCGTAAGATTCATGACATCAGGCTAACATACCACAGATCACGGTCTTCCAGGCTCATCCTATCTTCGCGTTCTCTCCTCCAACCAAACACCCGCTCGAGCCGTCGGATTCGTCGCCGTCTGCACATTAGCTGAAGGTCTCCTCATGCTTGTCAACACAATTGCAATCAACTCCATCTTCAACTTAGCTATCATGGGTCTCTACTTCGCCTACTGCATGCCCCTCGTCTCTCGTCTCTTTTTCGGCCACTTCAAACCCGGAGTATGGTATATGGGCGACACGCTATCCTACATCTCCGCCGTATATTCCGTTGCTTGGATGACCTTCATCTTCATTATATTGCTATTCCCAAGTTATCCAAACCCAACTCCGGATGAGATGAACTACGCGGTTGTGGTACTGGGATTCGTGTTGATATTCTGTGTGGTGTATTATTGGGTGCCGGGCTTCGGTGGAAAGACTTTCTTCAAGGGACCAGTCCGGACGATTGATGAAGTCTTGAACGAAAGAGAGGATGTGAGGGAAGCTGTAATGGATAGAATTCAAGGCGAGAGACAGGTGGGACCGCATGGGAGCACGGATAAGGTAGATCTGGAGTAATTGGTTGTTTCTGTATGAGCGTACTGTATTGTATTCGATTTTCAATTTCATTCTGTTGATTTTTATCATTTACATGATTCTCTGCGTCTTGAACCTATCATTGCATCTTAGTCCCGTGTTTCGAGAGCTTCTTTTCGGTTCATGAGCGTTACTTACTGTCACCAGATGAGCCAGCCCTCATATCCGGAGTCGTGCCAGGACATGGTCAGGATCATCATCCTAGGCTACTGTGACTGACGCATACTGTTCTAAGCATTGCGAATTGGTGGTTCATATGATGCCTTTGATAGCATTCGACACTCAAGCCTTGGTATAAGCCCACTAGCCCGAAATCAACCACGTTCGGGGCATGGTGAAGGTGGATCAACTTAGGCGTGCAGTACAGAACGGGCGCTATCACACGGATTGAGGTTCTCAGCTGAAGACTATGAACTGAATCTCTTTGCATTATAAAACCTAACCGCCGAGAAGATATCCTCACGTACATCCTCTCCTCTTGGAAGGGCCACAATGCTTTTCTTGGAGAGTACTGTTTGGTCAAATGGCGGCACAAACACACCATTATTGCCGAGGCTCATTCTTCATGCTTTGCCTCATTGTTTACAATATCGGACTTTCCATGGTGATTAAATTGCGCTATATTCTTCCAACAGTCGGGTATGTCGCAATGTGATTACTATTCACGTCAACTTACAAATTCAGAGGGCTGAATTCCACGACTGCGCCAGTAAGCTCGCTTGAGCCATCTTTTCCCCAATGAAGGCAAAATACATCAGCTTCATGGCTTATTAACAGAGTAGATGCATGGAAAGCCGACGACTAGCAATGAATCGAGGAAGGCATGATTTCAAAGTCAAAACCTTCACGGAGTTAATGCACGGGGGACAACAAAATATGTAAAAGTTTCCGCGACACAGGACCGTGTCGCCGATCTGGTTGTAATATAAAAGGGAGATGTCGTCCTGGGAAAGTTGAGAAAGCATCTCCATCGAGGAACTCGGATATCTAACGAAAGCACAGCCATCATAAGAACGATCATCATGTTATTCAAGCTCCTCACGACGTTTTCTCTAGCTTCACTAAGCTTAGCTGAAACGCTCCAGCACTATCCTTCTGCCTTGCATTGGGATGTCTACAACGCGCCGCCAGCCCCAGTATATGACCCTCCTAACAACTACACGCTTTCCCCGACAACATACACTCTCATCCACGGCGATCACTCCGCAGTCCTTGTCGATGCACCCGTGAACATCGAAACTGCATCCGGTCTGGCAGATTGGATCGAGTCCACCATCCCCAACAAGAAACTCACTCACATATACATAACACACGGCCACGGTGATCATTTCTTCGGCATCCCCGTCCTCCAACAACGATTCCCCGGCGTCGTAGCCGTTGCTACGCGCCGCACTATTGCACATGTCTCTGAACAGCTAACCGAAGGGCAGCTTGTCGATTTCTGGGGTGCTGTCTTCCCAAACCAGATTCCGGCGCAGAATGAAACTATCCAAGCTTTGCCCCCGAATGGAAAGTTTTCCCTGGAAGGACATCTGTTGCAAGCGGTGGAGGTGGGCCAAAGCGATACTTACAACACCACTGTTCTCCACGTGCCGGACCTCGATCTCGTCGTGACTGGCGATGCGGTCTATGGAGAGTGCTTTCAGTACCTTGTCGAGACGAACACGCCTGAACTGCGAGCACAGTGGATCGCAGCCGTTGATAAGATCGAGAAGTTGAATCCGAAGGTTGTAGTCCCGAGTCATAAACAAGCTGCGGATGGGTATGGAACGGAGCATTTTGAGAAGACGAGACAGTACATTAGAGACTGGGCGAAGTTGTTGGAGGTTGCAACCAGCGGGGAGGATCTTCTTCGGAGAATCACGGCTCTTTATCCGCAGCGTGTGGGAGATTGGATCTTGGCTATTAGTATTGAGCAGGCGTTTCCTTCAGGAAATGATAAGTTGGTCAAGGCGAGGGATCTTTTCCCCACACCTCATATGTAGATAGTCAGTTGCAGGCTGGCAGCTCTTCGGCTTAGAGGATACAGGCCAATTTGGGACAATATGTTGCAGCTGACTACTATTGCCAGACGAATATCCTAAAGACTCTAAAGTATTTCAGGTTTTCATTTTCCAAGTATCTTTTGGCTCATATTTTCGGCCTACTATTTCTGCACCTGAGAGGAGAGCTGGGTAGAGCGCGTCTGGGAGACTCAGGACTCTCGTAAAAATAGCTGATACTGGCCAAGAATAGAATATCGTCAGCTACGCACAATGCTAGAAATAAAAATATGAGCATCGTGTTCCGTGAAAAATGTAGAGAATTTCAGAAGGCTGGACTATCCAGGGCAGGAAAGCAAGCCGATTCGGACAATGTGCCGTGGTTGATGAGTATTGTCAGACGAGTATTCATCCCAAAGAATCTGAGATATTGTAAATTTATCATTGTTCAAATGTCTTTGACGCTTCGTTGACAGCCAGTTGGCGAGGTTGACCGCAAGGACAAAGTTTTGGCATAAAGCGGCGCCACAGCAGCCACATCCCGCGCTGCCTATAAGTGGTTGCTGACGTCAAAACTTTAACTTACACGCGCCGAATGGTCAAACACGCGTATACTGACGGTCATTTACGTTTTCGCAGTCATGATAATTTGAGCTTAACTTGGAGGGTCATTGAAAGTTTTCAGTATGGAAGTTTGGAGGAATAGTAGACGCGAGTTGTTTGAGCAGCTCAGGAAGTCCTGCGATAAGTACGAGCAGAGCCTTGCCCATGGTACATTTTATTGCGCACCTAGATCGATTGATCTGTTCATTGATTGTGTCACTTACAGAGCTTCAAAATAATGGCCACGATCAGATTTCGCACGATGAGGTAGAAGAGCTGCGTAACAACGTGAGGAGGTTGGAAGAAGACGCTAAAAAGCATGGCGGCCAGCTAGACGAACAGCGACGAGTGCTCGACGAAAAGGAATCGAGGATAGGAAGTTTGCTGGAGGAGATCTTGCGATTATCTGCAGATCTACAACGACTTCAAAATGCTTCCGAAGCAGCGAATCGACTTGCTGAGGAAAAACGGCTCGGCCAACTCAAATTCGATCAGCAACTCTTGGAAGAGAAGGATGCAAAGATTAGGGCCTTAACTGAGGAAAATTCGAAACTCCTGGAGGACTCCAGCCGTCATCAAGACGTTCTATCACGAGCTGATCAGAATCACCGACGCCTAGAAGACGATTTGAAGAAGTATCAGGCACAAGTTTCGCGCCTGGATCAGCTGGAGAAGCAGAATAAACACCTCTCGACAGAATTGAGCAATGCGGCGATACGAGCTAGGGATAGCGTCACTCCTAGCACTGATAATCTTGAGAAGCGTGACTCTCCTGATAGAGATCTCCCCAAGAAGCAGCACAACAAGATCTATGTACAATGGGCCATGCAAAAAGACCGAGCCGACAATCTTGCTAAAAAGCAGCGGGAGCTCTACGACAGACTCGATGAATGGCAGAAGTGGAGTAACGAGCAGGGTCTCATGTTCAGAAAGAAGACGGAGAAGATCCAGAAGCAGGGCGAGGAGATCAACAGATTGAGGGCAATCGTGCAAGAACGGGGAGGTGGTCAAGTTGCATTGTCTGGCAACGCCATAAGTAGAGACCCTAGCGAAGGAGTTCTCCCTCCTCGCCCATCCGGTGTGCATAGGATGAGTCCATTACAAGATGCCCGACTAGAGGATTTAAAGGCAGAGCAACCCAAAGTCATCGATGTCAGCGATAATGACAAATTCGAACAGCCACGGGATACGGGATATAAATCACCAGAGTTGCCAAGACATGAGACAAGATTGCATGGCGCTCACGAGACTCAACCGACGCAAATAATAGTCGGCGATCATCATCATTCAAGTTCTACGGAAGGAGATCCCGAATCCATCATTTCGCGAGCCAAGGCAGACGTTCCTAACAACAATGTCGATGCCAAAACCCGGCAAATACCTTCGTCTGATGATACCCCTGTGGTTATATCTGCTCGGTCGCTGCGTAAGAGGAAGAGAAATAACAATGAGTTACAACAAACCCCAGTACCTAAAGTAAAGATCGAAGACGTCAGCTCCAGTAGTCCTCTTGCCTTGTCGAGGTTGTTTATGCACAATGAGAGTCTCGACCTAGACGCCATCGGTGAGAAGGTAGTTACTCCCAGAAAACGACTTCGAACAATCGAGCCTGATGTGGATGAAAATGACGAAGAAGAACTGCTACTTGAGAATAGCATACCGCAAAAAGCGCCCGCTCCAGCTAGAAGCCGGCCCCAAAATCCGGTTACTCCTGCACGCCGTTCAGTGGGCACTGCCCTACAACCACTCAGCCCAAACAAACAGATACTTCCTACCACAACCGATGCCAGACTATCCAAGAGAAAATCGAGACGTCCTGACGAGAAATTTGTTGAGGCACTTATGGAGGATGGAGATCCACTGAATCCGGTCAAACTTGGGGAGACTGATAGAAGATTGCACAACCCTAATTCCGAAAACGTTCTGACGAGCCTCCTTACCAGTCCCGCACCAACGAAGCCAGCGATTGGCTCACCTAGGAAACCCAATGCACTGGATCGAAAAATAAGATCAAGACTATTCGCAGAAGCTAGGCTGGAGCCTACTGAAACGGAAATAGGCTCAGCAGAATCGAGAGTTCAGCAAGGAAATGGGGTCAGCAATGTTCAACAAGAAGATCCAGCAGGAGGTATACCTAAAGTGCGTGGCAAGGAGAACACTCATTTGACACCAAGTGGCGTTAATCGATCTTCGAAGGTAGAAGCGATCTCGCGGCCAGCTTCCAGGACTTCTGGGCGCGGTTCAGCAACGCCTTCACGATCCTCTTCCAAAGGACCCGTTGACTTGTTTCCAACCGGTGGAAAGACGCCTGCTCCAAGTGTTTCGAAGCCTACCCCTAGGACACGGAGAAAGCCTCGTAGAGATGCAAACGGTGGACTAGATTCAGATGATCAAGATCAAGAACCATTACGATCCAGACCTTTGGAGAAACTAAGTCTCGAGCACTTCAAGGTCAATCCAACGTATAATGGCGGTCGCAGTGATGCATTCATGGACGTCGTCCGGGGTAAGGAGAATAGGCGATGTCTCCAAGGTTGTACAAAGCCAGAGTGTTGCGGCAATAAATTTCGCGTGATGGCCCAAGCATTACGTGATCCAAGCAAACCAGTTACAGGGTCACAAGAAGAGAGAGACGAAGATTTGCTTGAAGAATATCTGGGTGACAACAAGCACAAGCTACACAATATGTCCAAGAAAGAGAGGGCTGAGACATTGCTAGCTGCCAGAACTTGGGAGTTGTCGAACAAGTATGGGAAGCATCGACACAGATACGAGAGGAGAAGCACTCCACCGGGATTTTGGAATGCAGATTTCCCAACTACACAGGAGGATCAAGCAGATCGTGAAGCTGCAAAGATATTGGAACGAAAAACTGTGGTGGAAAGGTATCAACAGGCCATGAGACCGGGAGGTGCATGGTTATTCAGAGACGAGTAACAAGTAACACTTCGGTGCTCTCTTTACATTGAATTTGTATGGAATATAAATAGCTGGTGGTATGGTACATTTTGTTTGGGGATGGAGTAATGATTGATAGGCTTGTGGCGCCGATATGGGGTAATACTTCACGGGTCTGTCGGGTCATATACATAAGGTAGCTTATCCTTGGGACATGGAACAAAGAATAGCACGATACCAACGTCATAAAACCATCGGGCAACTTGATCGAGTGTTCCATCCTAAACAATAAATCCATACATTGATGTTACCCATTTGAAATCGCATAAGTGAGGAATATCCTTTTACATACTGTGGCTCAAATATACGAACTGTGGCTGTGCTACTTACAATTAGGGATCTAAATTTAAAACGGGCGGAAACAACGGGGTCGAACTGCGCATAAGCATCATTATTGCGACGACAACTTACAGATACATAAGTCAACCACAATCTGAAATCGCGTCGGAAATCTCCACGATCATCACGTATTTAACGACCTCACGCCACTCTTCCAGCTCATGATCTGCGAAGGCTTTTAGGATGGCTGATCAATCACCAGCAATGCAACACGAGGATTCTATCGATTCCCAGGATCCGAACGCACATGGAGGAGACAAAGGAAAGGTCAAGAGCAAAAGGCCCGCAAGTCAGTAGCCAGGACAATTCGCGAATATAGGGAACAATTACTGATCACTATGTGCAATGCGTAGATACGGCATTCAGACAACAAAGATTAAAGGCATGGCAGTGAGTAGCACACGATGTTCTTGCGCTGGAGGAAGCTGACACGATGCAAGACCAATTCTCACGCCGAAAACCGTACTTCCACTATTCTTCGCCATCGGCATCATATTCACACCGATTGGAGGCGGATTGTTGTATGCCAGCAATGAGGTCAGTAGTTATGGAGGGTTAAACATCAGAGCAGGCTGAGGAGCGGAGACGCTGATGTTGCGAATTTAGGTCCAAGAAATCGTGATCGACTACTCGAAATGCCATACGGACGCGCCAGTCGGGAATCCAGTGGACATACCTTCGGATAATGTCCATTACTTCTTCAAGAAACCGTACACTTACCCCGGCAATAATGCACAGTGGTCAAGAATCGCTGTAAACCAGACATACTACAACGGCAGCACCTTACATGCTTCAGTTGAGACCATGCAGTGCCAGCTTACATTCCCTGTATTTCATGATATGGAACCCCCGATACTGTTTTACTACAAGCTTACGAACTTCTACCAAAATCATCGACGATATGCCAAGTCCTTCGACTCTGATCAGCTTTCCGGCAAAGCCGTTTCAGCAAGCACAATCCATTCCGGTGACTGTACGCCTCTCACTACCACAACGATCGATGGTGTTGATAAACCATACTACCCTTGTGGCCTTGCTCCGAACTCCGTATTCAACGATACGTTCTCCAACCCGATTCTGCTCAGTCCGTCGAAAGGCGACAACGCAACTTACTACATGAAAAACAATTCGGACATTTCGTGGGGTAGCGATAGGGAGTTATATGGCCAGACCAAATACAACTGGTCAGAGGTCGCTGTCCCTCCCAATTGGGAAAAGAGATATCCACATGGGTATAGCGATGACTACCATCCGGATCTTGAGAACGACGAGGCATTCCAGGTTTGGATGCGATTGGCGGGACTGCCGACATTCAGTAAATTGGTCCAGAGGAATGATACTGCTAAACTAAAGGCTGGTCAATACCAGGTGAATATCAACCACTGTAAGTGTTCCTTGTCCATTTTCAACAACATAGCTCACAAAGGAATCAGTGTTCAATGTCACCCAGTATGGGGGAACAAAATCCATCATCATCTCGACTCGCACTGTGATGGGCGGAAAGAACCCATTCCTCGGTATCGCCTATATTGTTGTCGGAGGTCTTTGTATCCTTCTAGGAGCCCTGTTTACCGTTACCCATCTCATCAAGCCACGCAAACTCGGAGACCACACATATCTCAGCTGGAACAATGAGAATCCATCTACTGGCACGACTACCGGCCGACAAGGAGGAGACATGAGTTAAGCATTTACGAGAATAATTTGAGAGGTTAGATGTAAAATAGTTTCGATAGGGGCCAGAAAAAGACACGATGTGGTCGTTGTATCTTCACCTTCCTACTTTTTCCGGGCAACTTCATGAGATTCACAGGCGTTTGGGGTATGACAAGCTTTTTTCATTACGGCAACTTTCTTGTTTTGATCCCGTTGCGTACATCAAGAATTATGCACGGGAGGCAAGGAGGGTAGGAGGATCACTGGTTTTGGCGGGGGGCAACTGGGTAAATGACTGCTGCTATACTTCTTTGGTACGAATAGATCAATTTTACTTTTCAACGTCTATTCTCCGTGGCTATTCTTATCGAGCGTCTTCCCCCACGTGGCTTGGCAACGTTTCGGCAAGCGTGTAATTGGAGCATTTGCGTGCCTCCGTCGATTATATTGCGTTGGGATTATATGGTGCAACGCACATCCATCAAGCGCGGGGTAAAACTTTACGAATGCTGTCGCGACGGCAATTTATACCCGGATTCGTGCAGCACCACGATTGATTGATATGGAAAGTTACTCTTGGGGAATAGTTTGAGCTTAGTAGCTAGCGGATTGGGCGCGCTTCTTTATCAACGTCGTTCTGGATCATCCGAAATAGTGACTCAGTGCAGTAGTTCGCTGCACGCGCAAAAGATGCCAGTCCACATTTTGATACATATGCAAGAAATAGCTAACTTAAGTTACTATACGATTAGATTAGAATTGCCAGGTTCTCAGTCAATTCCCGAGCAAATGAAGCAAGCATTCTTCGTCAAACTCATTTTCCATTCTCTCCACACGTCTATTTGATTGATTAGATATAAATGAACATTTTTTTGTCCGCCGTCCCGCTCTTCCTCCACATTACATAAGCTCATGCAGTCAGTCTTGTATGTTTTTCGTGACGCCATGATGGAACCCTTTCCCTGCATCACCTGTTCTCATCCCGTCCTCCCCTCCTGATATGCCCGTCTAGCATTCACAAGTCAACTTCCCGCTTCCGTGATACCATTGTGGCTCCCAAACACCCGTGCCTACACACTGTGCGCTCCCGCCAACAGTCAAATCATATGTGCTGTCGGGGGTTCCGCTGCAGTCGGTGACGCCGCGCCAGAGAGTGAAGACGCAGTTTTTGCTGTCGGAGGGGAACACGTTGACGCCCTGGGTCACCATGTTGGTGCATACGTTGGCGGTGATGTTGCCCGAGGAGACGTCGACTCCGCAGTTGCTAGGCGACATGTAGCCTTGGTAGTAGTCCATCTTGACGACGGTGCTGCTGCTGCTGCAGACGGCTTGGCGGGATGTGATGGGGGAGGCGAGGGAGAGGAGAGGGAGAGCGAGGAGAGAAACGGTCTGGGAATTGGTTAGTGAGGTATGTGAGATTGGAAATGAAGGGTACGAACTGTGAAGAGCATTTTGAAGGTTGATGGAGTTGGCTGTAGTAGTTTGTGTTTGTGCGAGGTTGTATGTGAAGAACAGTTGATAATGCTGAAGATTTGGATCTGATTGATGCGATGCTTGAACTTGATATAGAAATCTGAGATGAGGAGTAAAGTCCAAGAAAGGAGGCCAACTCAAGGTTTACTTATACCCTCAATCGAACCCACCCTCCAGGTAACGTTCACTCAAGCTTAACCTCCAGCTGGAAGTACCCAAGTGCAGAGAAACAGCATGGTATTGATCTGCGCCGCCTTCCAGCACAGTAAGCTGCATCAGACTGCAAGGCAAGGGAGGGGGAAAACGCAAGCCAAGTTCGACCCATGGTATACGAAGTCGGCCCGCCCTCGAGAAACGTTCAGTTATACAGCAGCTTCGTATCTGACGATCGCTGCTGCGGTGTATGTTTCCATAAGAATCCATGCATTATGTCGAGCAATGCTGTGCAGCTGAGGAGATATCTACGGAACACTTGGGATGACGTACAAAAACTTTTGATACGTTGAACGTGAAGCCTTGCATAATCTCTAGTTAGGCTTTCGTGAATCAGAGCCAAGTACGTGATAACAGCACCTCCATTTACATGTTGTAGTGGATACTCTGTACAGACAGGATGAGTATCCCAACAGATAAGAAATATCTTCAGCAGTCGAGTCCCTGCAAATAAATCCATTGACTCGGTTGCGTGCAGTCGCCCCCCTAGTAGTATCCCTAGCAGTATCAATTTCTCGTATTTTCCCTAGCCTTCCATGCTGGCCCATGCTTACTTATCATTCCGGAAGGGGCACCGATTGGAATTACGGAAGATCATTGCATGGACCTGCATATGCATGGGCGAGCTCGACTGTTTTTACTACTGTATTGCAGATTATTTATCGAAAGTGGATCAAACGGGTGGTATTCTCAACGGGGGGTTTGCAAAGTCTAGAGGCTTCGGAGAATTCTGATGGGGTGTGGGTGGTGGGTGGGCTGACCCAGCGACAAGCGATCCATGATACTGGACCTTAGCAACGTTCGCATGGCATGGCTTGAAAGGCTGACTGTGTACTTGGTAGGACATGAATTATAAGCCGCAGACAGAAATAGAATATCTCCGAGCTGTTCCGTTCAAATACGAAAAACTTGCAAACTTATCATCGCCTTCCGCAACGTTACGGAACGAAAATTTCGATACGATTCTGGTATGTTCAGTCAACACGACATCTTTTCGGGATCTTGGAGTAGTGGCATGATAGTAAATCTTTACCGCATCACGTTTAATTGCAAGAGCTATCTCGTTGCGGTGCGGCCCGCGGCGAGGGGTTTTCTGGCCCTGCAGACCACTCGGCGCATTGTCTAACAAAACGACCGAAGCCATTGTATATAAAATGTATAAGATCTAGAATATACCGTCGCTGTGTTACCATTAGATACGAAAGCAGAAAGCCAATAGCTTAGATAACCAACCATACAAGATGAATAATATGAATACGTGTTTGCGGCACCCTCCTTAAAAATCTTCTAATTAGTGTAGCTAAAGTTGCAGTGCAGGCACCCAATCAATAGACCTACACGCAAAAGCTTGTTGGGAATGGTACACAACATTTCGCGAGTCCAAAAGGAGTTACCGAAAAAAGCCACAATGCTGTCATGAAATTCAACCCGCGCTACTACAACCACTAGGGGAAAAGCACAGCTTCACACAGGGTCCTCGTCAACAAGAGCATGCGATGAAAGGAACTAAACTTGCATAACTTGATGCTATTGAATGGTGAAAATGGTTGAATGCTCTCTGTTTCTGGATATGATCTCGCTAGGACGCCTAAATGTCAGTATACACTCCAAACCCACCCACCCAAAAAAAAAAATCATGCAGCTCTTCTAGCTGTTGTGCTCATTAGGGTTATCTTCTTTGCCTTTTTCTTCTTTCCCCCCTGAGACTGAGGGGTCGCATTCGAGCTACCTTCTCCATTTAATGAAGCAGCTTGAACTTGTGCTATCAATGCATTCTCCGCTTGCAGCTCCTGTTCCCAAGACTGTAACCATCCATCGTCACCGGTGTGTTCCGGTTGCGGGTCAAGGCCAGGTGAAGCTGGAGCTACTAGAGCTGTTCCCCAAACAGTTCTTGGCGCAGACGGACTCGTTGATGGAGATGCCAGAGCTCCAAATGACGAGCCTTGGCGAGAAGCCCACGGAGGTGAAGCATTGAGTGGATCCATAGAAGCAGTCTCAGACGAGAATGGATGGAAATCCGCATCCGAATAACTGTCCGGGCCGAAACCCGGCTCTTTCCTCCTTGCACTTGCCCAGCGCGCGTCATCCTCCGCCTTTTCCGCACGCTGCCGATCTTTCTCTTCCCGAATATCCTTATCTCTATTTCTCTTTCTCCTTCTTTCTATCTCTTCTTTGAATTGGTCTAGTATCTCCGGTTGAACAACGTCTGTCCAATTACATTCTAAGAAACCTACTTCACAGCCGAAGGGTAGGTGTGCAAGATACTTTGTCCTTTTGCGCAACTCTTCATCCATAACATGAGTCGACACTCGTTCTACGCGGGGTAGCAGTGTCGATGGGAATGAGGCGAAGTTGCCAAAGGCAGATTTGAGAATTCTGATGTCCAACGGAGCGAGGTAATAGTGAAGCAATGCTTGATAGAAGAAATATGGTGCATCTGGAGAGTGTGCGTCACCATGACGGCTGTGCTTAGGACGTGATTTCGAAGGGCTTGAGCTTGGTAGAGGCGGAACAGAAGCTGTCGATTCGACGGTGCCTGTAGGAATTTCTGCAGGAGGAACAGCAGCATTCGAGTCGAGTACGCTTGGTGACGAAACGGAAACATCTATTCCTGACTTGGAAGCATGCTGTACAAAGTACATTTCCGGAACATCTTCATTGGCAGAATTGAATTCTATCGGCTGTCGCTTCGGCTTCTTCTCCGATGGTTGAGTCGGTGCAGCGGGAGGTTGTCCAATTCCTTTTACTCTTTCTTTCGCGTCCTTCACAGCGTTCACGGCCTTCCGAGTCCATTCAGGCTCTTCCCCGAATAACAGCTCATCCTCATTCTCCTGTCGCTTCAATTCTTCAATCTCCAAATCGAATTGCTCCATCATGTAGTCTTCACTGCCCTTCATGATACGAGCATAATCGGTAACTTCCGCCGCAAAGTACCATGGGATATCCTCCGATTTCTCCATTACGTCTGCGCCGTCTCGTGGTAATGCTAAAGTGCTTCCCGGTCGACGCATGACTAATCGAAGCACAACATCGTCTCCTTCGCGAGGGGCTGGCCCTTCTTGTCCAGTGTACCATCGCACCGGCCTCGTTTCGGAAATAAAGACCGTGTCCCAGCATATTGGACACTTCTTCCACCGCGCCTTTTTCTCTGGCAAAGGATTGGTGTCGTCTGTAGAATGCATGTAGCGAATGAGGCATGGCAAGCAAAATATATGACCGCATTTGGCCATGCGCGGGGCGACCGGACGAGAGAGACAGATTGGGCATGATGCATCTTGAGATTCGGCAGAGGCGAGTATTTGTAAAACATCGTTCCAGTCCAGGTGTTGATCCGCAAAAAGGGCTTGCTGCCTGTAATCACCATTTGGTCGAACGATGAATCTATAATTTGCGTGAATGTATCTGGGGAAAAGTCAGCCAATTAAGCTACAGTCTAGACTCGGATCTCAATTCAAGCATACCTCGCCTTGTCGCTTGAATGATGGCCAGAACCGATGCCGTATATATTTGCTCTTCTTGTTCCTCTCTGTATTGTATTTCGATAATCTTGGGGTCTGGGAGCAAGGCTAAAGTTCATCAAGTGGGTAATGGATGTTTGCCCTCTGCGACTATTCGCGTTTCTCATGGCCGCCTGAAAGAACTCTTATCAGCATGGAGCGAACAAGCATTGAGTAATGGACTTACGGATTCCGCCATGGCATCCTCATCCGCGTATCTCGGCTTTCTTGAATTTCTATGCTGCTTCCTCTGGTTTTGATTGTTCCGACCCGCAATTTGGGCACCTCCACTCGAGAGACTCCCGGAGCGTCTTGCACTAGATTCAAAGCTGGGTGATAAGGTATGACTCTGTTGTTGTGAAGCAATGTACGACGGAGAGGAAGTGGTGCTAATAGATTTCCCGCCAGACGAAGACGCGTTCTGCGGTACTGGATTCATCGTTCAAATGAGGTTTATATGGGAATAAAGCAACAAGACAATCAGACGCCACACAGGACGCTGGTGTGATTAGCATAGAGGGGCGATCGTGAATCACCAATCGACGTAGGTAGGTTTAGAGGATTCCGGCGAGCATTAGAGACCCAACAGGCAAGTTTTCCATGGTACAGTACATGGTACTTCCGTACTTTTGGGTGCTTTATGCTAGCCGTTACTGTACGGAGTAAGCGTTCGAGCTTTCTTCTGGCTATCAACGGGTACAGTTCGTCATCGCAGAAGCTTCGGCTCAATTGAACCTGCATAGGGTGTCCTGTGTTTCTAACGGCTTTCCAACCGCCAAACACTCAGAATCCGCGTCTGCACAGAAGAAGCACCGAGGACGCACACAATAGAAGCGATAACCATACAGAGAGAGATATCTCGAGCAAACGGCGCGCCCACGCACGCACCACGCACCCCAACTTCTAGGCCCCGGAAAGGTCTTGGCACAAGGCTCCGCACTCACTTCTGTCCAAAAGAAATTAACGACAACATTTAATCTGTTGATACCAGCACCACAATCGCCAACAGATATCTACCAGCATTTTCTTCTTTGGTCTTAATGTCAATCATCATTGGTCGTTCTTCAACTCAGTTATCAATGAAGGCCACGGTTCGACATATTTCTTAGATCAAAGGAAATAGACCATCAATGACCTAACCCTCCGAGTGTCGTCGAAAAAAAGTTACACCCCCATCCGCCGAGACCCCCCCTCACCCCCAACCTCGACTCGCTCCTCCCCCCCGCCGCGTATTTCCAATTCGACCTTGGAAACGGTCGGCTTGGAAGTATAATAGCCGGCATGATGAATTCCCGTCATCTGCCGGCAGGACAAGGCATGCAACAAGAAATGGGAAGGAGGCGATATGGTCACCAAGCGCATCAAGCGCATCAAGCTCACCAAGCTCAGCCATATCCGCCGGCGGCACCTTTGTACAATGGCTACATGCACACCTATAATGCGAGTTACTATCCTCAACAACTACCTCCACAATACCATCATAATGCCGCTATGGCCCAGCAATATAATCCATATCAGCATTATGGACGTTCTCCTCCGCCCGTCATGCAACATTACGCTCATCCCCCTCCTCCTCTTCAACCGCAGGCTCTACCTTTCACTCGACCACAACCTTCTCCTGCGATCGCCGCTTCTCATCCGCCTGTAATTGCTTCATCCTATCAGCAGCCTCCTGCTCCACCGCTACCTCCCCAAACTCCATCGGCACATTCATCTAATACACAATCCGGGCCCCTAACACCTCCTACCCCACAGCCAACAAAGCTCACCACTCCCCCTCAATCCCCTCCGTCAAGAACCACGGAATTCGAACCGTTTCGACCTCCTGTGAGTCTATCATATCTGTATCGCGCTTCTGCCTACTAACGATTTGCAGCTACCTTGGGTTACGCCGAATGTCGACTCACCTTGGCCAGCCAGGCGAAGACGGAAACGTAAAGCCCATTCCGCCGAGTCGATATCTACTGCGGTTGAGCTCCCTAACACGGAGAAGGAGGAAGTGAACCCAGCCGAGGACGAAAGTAAACTGCAGCAAAAAGAATCGGAATCGCTATTGGCTGAGGAGAAGACACCAGTAGACACACCCGAAACGCCTACCACGATTAACGCTCACTCTGACGATGCCGGGTCTATCATGCCAGCCACGCCCTCTTCTGCAAGACAGCCATCTCTTCCTGTCGACGGAGAGACCACACCAGTCGCAACTAGACCCCAGCGGTCCGCCATACCTGCTGTGCCTGTCTTGCCCGTCATTCCCAAACCTCAACCTAAAAACAATCCAGCAACAACACCACAGAAAGTCAACAACGGCGAACAGCCTCAAGCTCAAGCAACATCAGAGGAAAAAACGACCATAACCGAAACAGAGGGTGGGGAAGTGAAAGAACCTGCGACTGGAGAAGCAAAAGCTACCCCGCCACCGCCAAAAGCCTGGGTGACTCCTAGAGCATGGACTGGGCTTTTTGGATCGTCGGGTGCCGCTTCAGCGAATTCGGCCGTCAACGGTGGACAGCAGAACGGGTCAGCAGGGTTTGGCAAAAAGAACGCGGAGTCATTAGCAGAAGCATTGCGCTCTTTCAACGCTGAAGCAAAAGACTCTAAGATTGCTTTTCTTGAACCTAGAGGTCTTGTCAACACTGGTAACATGTGTTATATGAATTCAGTAAGTCGCATATTTTTGCTGCATGCATATCTTGCTAACCTGTGCACCAGGTTCTACAAGTCCTCGTCTTCTGTACACCATTCTATGATTTCCTTGATCAAGTGAGCAAGAAAGCCGCCCATAGTTTCAAGAGTGAAACCCCTTTGATTGATGCGATGTTGGTAATCTTTCCTAGAGTTGATGTACGCAACTAAATTCTTCTCACAGGATCATGTTTATGCGCGAGTTCACTGTGATTGACTCGGCAAAATCTGTCGACCAACTCAAAATGCGGCTAAAAGATGGGGAGCTTGAACAGTATGGAGATGCTTTTACTCCGGATTTTGTTTATGATGTGATGCGCCGCCTGCCAAGATTTGTGACTATGCAGGTTCGTTCTGACATTCATTCTTTTGTCTTTCGAGTGTATTATAAACTAACAAAACTGTAGCGAGGTCATCAACAGGATGCGGAAGAATTTCTCGGATTTTTGTTAGAGGGTTTGCACGATGAATGTGTTCAGGTAATGAAATCGAGTGACTCGACGAAAAGCTCGGCCGTCGCAACACCAGCCAATATGCCATCATCTCCTACCATCGACAGCTTCAGCAGGCGCGGATCTATGGAAGGTGATGTCTGGCAACAGGTGGGACCGAAGCAGAAGGCCGCAATCACAAGATCTTCTGGGACTATTCTCACCGGTTCTCCTGTAACCAAAATATTCGGTGGCACTCTCCGATCGGAACTCCGAGTTCCAGGTCTAAAGGACTCTGTCACTCTCGAACCATACCAGCCATTGCAGCTTGATATTGGCTCACCAAACATTAACAACATTGTCGATGCTTTGAAAGGCCTCACGAGATCCGAGACTTTGCATGGAGATTTCAAATCACCAAAGGGTCCTAACGTGACTGCCACAAAACAAGTTCTCATCGAAACAGTCCCACCTGTTCTTATCTTACACCTAAAACGATTCCAGTACGACAACACTGGCGGCACACAAAAGATTTGGAAGAAGGTAGGGTATCCTTTGGAGCTTGAATTGCCCAAGGAGGTATTCCCACGAACTATGCGAAGTGTACTTGCGCATGATGGATATCCCAAATATCGACTTATCGCGGTTGTGTATCATCATGGGAAGAATGCTAGTGGTGGCCACTATACCGTAGATGTTAGGAGACAAGATGGCAAGGAGTGGATTCGACTTGATGACACTGTCATTCGACGTGTTCGAAGCGAGGACGTAGCTGAAGGTGGAAGTGAAGAGGATCCAAAAGTCTTAGCCACCGCTTTGGAGGCGCACAAGAAGGATAGCACGGCATCTGGAAATATATTCTCTTCTATCGGGGACGAAGACGGAGAAGTAGATGAGGATGGTTGGAAGCAAGCCAGTGGATCTGGAAAGAAATGGTCCAGTGTGGTTAATGGCTCGACGACTCCAAAGGCCAAGGGGACAAATGGGAATGGGGCAGACAAATTCTCACTTATGGACAACAAGGTTGCATATCTTCTCTTCTACCAGAAGATTTGATGGACGGAACGATGCAATAGTGTGGGTGCTGGCCAAGGTGTATGACATGAGGAAGACCAATGATGAAGATACCAATCATGTTTGGGTTCTGATGCAGCTCTACGTCGTAGGAAGTTCTTCCTCGGCACCCAACCGTTTCTGCGGATGGTCGAGCTTGACGTCAGATCTGACTATGACGTTTATGGAAGGGGGGTTTGATAGCTTCATGTACATCAGTTCTTCGAACTATTTTGCTTTTTGGCATCATTCCATGGCATGAGCGACTTGGCGCAAATGGAGGTTGGAATTGGCGCGCAAAAGTACATGGTGTGAGAAGTTCGATGTACAATAGTAGTGGTATATCCAAAATGATCTTAGTGATAGTGATATTGATCAATGAAAACTTACCATGAACTGAAAGGAGTATGTATGACTATTTCTGTGATTTCCATACCATGGACTGTACTTATCCAATCATTACATGGATCAGGCCTTTGAGATAGAAATGACACGGAGACCCTAATCAGTCTAGAAGCATATGAAATCCAGTCCTTGACAACTTGAATTTGTCCATCAGTACTAGCAATGGGCAATGTTCCCCACCCGGCTCCTACACGTTGGACAACTGCGGAGGTGTTGACTGCTGGATCTCACTGCGTAGGATTGTTTCGATTTGGATTGCCAGTCTTGATGATGTTTAGGCTGCGAACCTACCCACCGGGTTAGGGCACCCATGGGTGGGTTATGATGACTAACGGGTACAGTTGGGCGGGTTGAGGAGGAGATTTACTACCCTTTGGCTGTCACAGGCCCATATATAAGGGGTCTCCTGTTGGGTAACCGGATAGGTTGGAGAAGTCAAAAACCCATCCATGGGTACCTGTTTCGCAGCCTAACATTGAAGTTCACCCAGTAAATGTTCATCTTCTTCGCAATTGCATAGTCCTCTGCAGTTGAGTTCATGATGTGCCCGGATTTCGTAGAAGGGAGTGTAGGTGTAGCCAGAAGAATGAAGGATGAAGTTCTGGTCTGGTGAATGAATTAACCAAAAAGACTATAACGGCATGGAGCTGGGCCAGCATTTATAGAACTAGACCTTCTGGTATCCGACCTCTTACCTGTGAAGAAGTTCCATAAGTAATCAGCGTAATGGGACAGAAGCGGATAGTGATTCGCAATCAACGTGACACGGCGACTTTGCGTACAATGTTGCAGTTGCCAAGCCATGATAAACGGAGTAAGCAATCAAAGATCGTTACGATTATCAGCATGTCGGCTTACACGACCCTCGTATATACATACATACTCACCGGCGCTCGACTGTGCCTGTTGCGTTATTCCCTCCATTGGTGGGAGTTCTGCAGAATTGTGAAACTCGTGAATCTTGACATCCCTTCCTCTCTCAACGATGGTACCTACGACATAACCCTGGATTAATGAACGTCGGGCAGGTAAGATACATGGACTTCTTACAAACCATCACCCTTGACCTTACCGAATTCCATAAAAATGGACGTAAAACGATCCACTAGCACAGCGCAGCTGATGCTAGTTTACCTAAACCCTCTTCAGTTCATCACAGGGAGTCAGCAGTGATCTTAATGCCAGTGGTAAGGCTCTGAGCGAGTTGTATCGTTTCTTTTTCATGCCTGGTGCTGCTCATTGCGCTTCCAATGAGCCTCACCCCGACGGACCTTGCCCCGAAAATGATATGAATACAGTGACTCTCTTGGTCGAATGGTAACTTCACGAGACACTTGATGCTACTGTCCCGAAGGGCCTTGCAACAGTGGAATGCAGATGCTCTGTCCATTGCCGGCCCGTCTTGAACGGAGCGAGAAAGGCACTTGGAAGATTTGTGAATAACACCGGGCTTCCGTTGATACTTTAGCTACCCCCTCACTGCTTTCAGAATGTCCACTTGGTAGAGAGACCGCGTTAAGCATTCAGGTAGTTAATCCCCTATTCCCAATTTGCGCGATATCCGTTGACGTCCACGGTTTGATGCCAAAATTATTGACGTAGCTTATCTTCTTCTCTTGTTCCTCTTCATAAAAGAAGAAGAAAAAAGAAAAAGGCAAGGTCTTGTATAGTCTGCCTTGAAATCACCACAACTCTCTGAAAATCTGCCCCGCCAGTTCAGTCATTTGGGTTAGTACAGGTTTCTTCTCCTACCGGTGTTGCGCTGATTTTATTCTGCAACGTGGCTGCGCCGACAACATTACTGTAGCCGAAGAATTCGAACAGTGACGGTTTCAGCAGCTGCCATCTGCTATCGACAGCACACATCGCATAAGTAAACTTCGTGTGTTTGGCTTGACTGGGTATTTCGCGCTCCGATGTTGAGGATTCTTGTGTTGGGAATTCTTGTCCGTTGTCAGTTGTCAGCTTCGCCGCTACTGCCGGGTCGGTAGTTTTGCAGCTGGTGCGTGAGATCATTCGTTAATCTTAAGATTCTTAACCTTGCAGTTGAAATGATCCCCAAAACCTAAATGGGAGTCGAACACGAACACAGTATGTACAGGGGCTCATTTCATCTGTGGCGTTCCCGCGCGCTGTTCTAATTCGCCAGTCTTTTGTGTACCTGCGCACTACTTGAGTAGGCAATTTTGTTTTTCCACATCCACTTGACAAGTAGCAGCTCCTCTTTTCGCGAGTCAATTCCATTGTTGACAAGACATCTGGTCGTGCATTGCAGAAGTTATGCGAATGCATTCTTGCTCATACTGGTAGCGCTGTCCTTTACCAGTGCGTTCTTAAAACCTCCTTATACCCCGTGCTTCTCGCGACGTTCATCTCCTTTCTCCCCCCGGAGTTTTTTAAGGTTAAGTACCTCATTTCTTAAAATGTCGGAACGATATTCTTTGCGGCAAACTCCAAAGTAAATATTCCCTTTATTCACCATCTCACATCTGCAGAGCACTAACATACATGTAGAAAAACAGAGCACGCTGGGTTCGTGGAGACTCCTCCAGCTCGTCGAGTAAGCTCCCGTCGAAAGTCACAATATATCGAAGATACAGACGATTCCGCGACAGATAGTTCCTCCGCAAAACCCAAGGCAAGATCTACAAGTAGGAAGGTCAACATGGTTGAAGCAGCCATAGCCAACGGTCATGCCAGCAATGGCTCAGCTGCCAATGGATTTTCTTCTGTCACGAACGGATCTCACAAAAATGGGTCGATTAGCAACGGACACGCGAAAGTCAAGGCCGAACTAAAAGAGAGGAAAGTGATGGAAGGGTGGGAGGTCGGTGGAGATCCCAAGATCGACGCCTCTGGAGAATTCGATTTCGGCGGCACCTTGGGTGTCAGTGCGATGATGGTTGGATTTCCTCTCCTCATGTATTACATGTGGATTGGCGCTACATACTACGACGGGAAGTTCCCGACTCCCAAAGAGGGTGAAGGAATGGTCGATTTCCTTAAGCACCTGGGAGATTTGGTTTATGAAGGCGCATTCCCAAGTCTGTATGCATGGAAGATCTACTGGATCTTTTTTGTTTTCGAGGGCGCCTGTTACTGTCTTCTTCCAGGAGTGTGGACCTATGGGAAACCACTTCCTCACGAGGGAGGAAAGCAATTGCCATACTACTGCTCTGGAATTTGGTCATTCTATGTCACCATCATCCTTGCTGGGGCCCTGCACTATTTCGATATCTTTAAGCTGTATACTCTCCTTGACGAATTCGGACCAATCATGTCTGTGGCTATCTGCTCTGGTTTCTTGGTTTCGATCGTTGCTTATTTCTCGGCACTTGCACGAGGAGCTCAACATCGAATGACCGGATATCCTATTTATGACTTCTTCATGGGAGCAGAATTAAATCCAAGAATGTTTGGTATCCTGGACTTTAAGATGTTCTTCGAGGTCCGTCTGCCTTGGTTCATTCTTTTCGGTCTCTCATGTGCTGCCGCCGCTCGACAGTATGAGCAATATGGGTATGTTTCAGGCGAAGTTGGATTTTTGGTGATGGCTCACTTCTTGTATGCGAATGCCTGCGCGAAGGGCGAGGAATTAATCACCACAACATGGTACGTTCTCTTAACACAGATACTCAGTCTATTACTTACTCTTCCAGGGATATGTACTTTGAGAAATGGGGTTTCATGTTGATCTTCTGGAACCTTGCTGGTGTTCCCCTCAGCTACTGTCACTGTACTATTTACTTGGCCAACCATCCACCTTCTGAGTATTCCTGGAACAAATATTTCCTCGTCTTCTTGTACACCTCTTACTTGTTCGTTTACTGGGTCTGGGATACGACCAACAGCCAAAAGAACCGTTTCAGGGCCAGAGAACGTGGCGGGGTACCTGAACGAAAGGCATTTCCCCAGCTGCCATGGAAAGAAGTTAAGAATCCCCGGACCATTCCAACCAAGACCGGCGATTCCATCTTGGCCGACGGTTGGTATGGAAAGGCTCGAAAGATCCATTATTCGTGTGATTTGTACTTCGCCATCTGCTGGGGTTTGATCACTGGTTTCAATAGTCCATTCCCGTGGTTCTATTCTGTATTCTTCGCTGGCATGATCTCCCATCGAGCATACAGAGATATTCAGAAGTGCAAGAAGAAGTACGGAGAAGCTTGGGACGAGTACACGAAACTTGTACCATACTTATTCATTCCAGTAAGTCATTACCATTATTCATCCTCATGCTCATCACTAACAAAAATTCAAGTACGTCTTTTAGGGCAGTTGGGAAGAGTGCTGAGAGATCAAAGCTAGAATTGGTCACAATAGATTAGAGATTTTGGGGATGTAGATCGCATTTGTTGTCGGGCTGTGATGCCACTTTCTTGTACATCATTCCCATAGCTTATTTATATTGTGCTTATAATAAACCATAATGTCTACATGATTTAGATGCCACTCTTGCTTCGCTCTCCTTGCAGGTTAAGCTTGGTTCGATTGATCCTGACCCGTGGCATCATTCAGCCATTCAAAGCTTGCAACATGCCAAACTAGAGCTCAATATGATATCTGGATGTCCTACGTGGCCACTTTGTTCAAGAAATCGTCGGCTCCTCTCGCCAGTGAATGAGATTGGAAAGGGGCTCTTAAAAGTCGGAATTCACACTCGTGAGCTCCGTCATCAATCCATCCCCACACCAACTACGGTCACCCGAAAAACATTAAAGCGCACTCTCTCAATTTCAATCAACGCGAGTTTTCGATCGCGTCCCTCATTGACGGGCGAAGCTCTTTTTTTTTTACTTTCGACAACCTCCAACTTCAATTCTCTGCCATCATCAAACAAGCTCACTATCATCATGGCAGAGATCAAAATTGACAAGAGCTTGTTCCAGGAACGATTATCGCATTTCATCTCTGCATGGAAAGCTGATAAGAGAGGAGGCGACGCGGTCTTTAATGGCGCAAACAGCATATTGATATTGATGGGAAAGACAGAGGATGCGGCGAGCTTTCAGAAGAATAATGCTATCCATGTAAGTCTGCTCGATGCGTGGGTGCTTCGTTGAAGTTATAGATCTGTTGGGCGAAAGATACTGATGAGATGAATAGTTCTGGTTATTAGGCTACGAATTCCCTGCGACGCTCTTCCTTTTCACCCTCGATACTCTATACATCGTTACGACCGCAAAGAAAGGTATGCAGTGGCAGCAAGCTTTGCGCTGACAATAGAGAAGCTAACGAGGTCCAGCAAAACACTTGGAGCCTTTGAAAGGCGGCAAGATCCCACTTGAGGTTCTGGTTCGAGGAAAGGATGCTGAACAAAATGAGAAGCTCTTCACAAAGATCGCAGATGTTATCAAGTCATCTGGCGTAAGTTACAAGCAGTGCTACTATTCTTTCCAGCTTTTAAGCTAATGCTTGGTGATTATAGAAAAAAATTGGTATTCTACCAAAAGACACCTCAAACGGACCTTTTATCGACGAATGGAAGAAGGTTTATGCAGATGTGAAGGATGTTGAGGAGGTCGATATTGCGCCAGCTTTGTCCGCTGCTGCCTTGGCTGTCAAGGACGAAAATGAGTTGGTAAGTTTTCCGGTGTATGCGTGTGATCGGCTGCTGATATATAATCTAGCGTGCCATGAGAAATGCTTCGAAAGCCTGTATCGCCCTTATGAATCCCTACTTTGTTGAGGAAATGTCAAATATCCTGGATGAGGAGAAGAAGGTCAAACACAGTGCTTTAGCCAACAAAGTCGATAGCAAATTGGACGACACTAAGTTTTGGACCTCCGTTGAGCTTCCTAGCAAACAGAAAATGCCGTCCGATTTCGATCCTTCGCAGCTCGACTGGACCCATGGACCAATTATACAAAGTGGTGGGAAATATGACTTGAAGATGAATGCGCAAGTCGATGATGAGGTTCTTCATCCTGGTGTAATTATTTCATCGATGGGTCTTCGATACAAGTCCTATTGTTCTTTAATTGGACGCACATACCTGGTTGATCCCAATAAGTCCCAAGAGAGCAACTACAAACTTCTATTACAAGTACACAATCTGGTAATGAAGGAGATCAGGGATGGCGTCCATGTTAAGGATATCTACTCAAAAGCTTTAGCTCTCATCAGGACTAAGAAGCCAGACCTGGAGAAGCACTTCTTGAAGAACGTTGGAGCCGGTATTGGTATCGAAACACGGGACAGCACTCTTTTGCTTAATGCTAAGAGCAGTCGCAGTCTTAAAGATGGCATGACTCTTTGCGTTACAACTGGATTCAGCGATGTCGAGAACAAGGACCCCCAAGACAAGAAGAGCAAGATCTATTCTATGGTGCTCTCGGATACCGTACGTGTAACACAGTCAGAGCCAGTTATCTTCACGGGTGATGCGCCTTCGGATCTGGATGCCACTTCATTCTTCTTCAAGGATGAGGATGAGGAACCCGAGCCAGCACCAAAGAGCAACAAAGCCAAGAAAGACTCAACTGTTGGAGCAGTTGCTGCTAAGAACATCACGAAAACGAAACTTCGCGCCGAACGAACGACTCAAGTGGATGAGGGTGCTGAGGCCAGACGTCGTGAGCACCAAAAAGAGCTTGCCAAGAAGAAGCAAGAAGAAGGTCTTGCTAGATTTGCTGAAGCTACCGGCAACCAGAGTGGCGTTGCAGTGAAGAAGTTCAAGAGGTTTGAGTCTTACAAGCGCGACAATCAATTCCCTCCAAAGGTTCGCGACTTGGCCATCGTTATGGACCAAAAGAATTCTACAATTGTCTTACCGATCATGGGTCGTCCGGTACCATTCCATATCCAAACTATCAAGAACGCAAGTAAGAGTGACGAAGGAGAATTTTCATATCTCCGTATCAACTTCCTGTCACCAGGTCAAGGTGTTGGGCGTAAGGATGATCAGCCTTTCGAGGATGCGTCAGCACACTTCGTGCGCAGTCTGACATTCCGCTCCCATGACGGAGACCGTCTTCAAGATATTGCCAACCAGATTGGTAACATGAAGAGAGATGCTGTGAAGCGTGAACAAGAGAAGAAGGATATGGAGGACGTGGTTGAGCAGGATAAGTTGGTCGAAATTAGAAGTAAGTCCTTCCTATCGTTACACGGTAGCACTATTAACCATGTTAGACCGTCGCCCTGCTGTCATGGACAACGTCTTTATTCGCCCCGCTATGGATGGTAAGCGTGTTCCAGGAAAGGTCGAAATCCACCAAAACGGTCTCCGATATCAATCACCTCTTAATCCACAGCACCGTGTCGACATCCTTTTCAGCAATGTGAAGCATTTATTCTTCCAGCCATGTCAGCATGAGTTGATTGTCATTATTCACGTACATCTCAAGGACCCAATCTTGATTGGTAAGAAGAAGGCTAAGGACGTCCAATTCTACCGTGAAGCTACCGATATTCAATTCGATGAGACGGGAAATAGGAAACGCAAGTACAGATACGGAGACGAGGAGGAGTTTGAGGCCGAACAGGAGGAAAGAAGACGCCGTGCAGACCTTGATCGACAATTCAAAGCATTCGCTGAGAAGATCGCCGATGCCGGTAAGAACGAAAACGTTGATGTCGATGTTCCCTTCCGCGAACTTGGTTTCAACGGTGTTCCATTCAGATCAAACGTCTTCTGTCAACCATCCACAGACTGTTTGGTTCAACTTACCGAGCCACCATTCATGGTTATTACTCTTGAGGATATCGAAGTTGCACATCTGGAACGTGTTCAGTTCGGTCTCAAGAACTTCGATTTAGTCTTTGTTTTCAAGGATTTCCATCGGGCCCCTTACCACATCAACACAATCCCAGTCGAGTCGCTAGAAAACGTCAAGGAATGGCTCGACTCGGTCAACATTCCATTCTCCGAGGGTCCGCTCAATCTCAACTGGCCTACTATCATGAAAACCGTTACAGTCGACCCCCATCAATTCTTCGCAGATGGTGGTTGGTCGTTCTTGGCGACTGAATCCGATGATGAAGATGGTGATGAGGAGTCCGATGAGAGTGCTTTCGAGATGAGTGATAGCGAATTGGCTGCCAGTGACGAGAGTAGCGAGGAGGACTCTGATTTCGACTCCAACGCCAGTGACGATGAAGGTGAAGAGGACAGCGAAGATCAGAGCGAGGGTGAAGATTGGGATGAGCTAGAGAAGAAGGCAAAGAGGAAGGATAGGGAAAGTGGTTTGGAGGACGAGGATGCGCCTAAGAAGAAGAGAAAGCATTAAGCTTGCTGTACGTGGACACGATATTATGTTAGAGGGGAATTCGGAGGGGAGGGAAAAAAGCAAAATTGTCATCGAGGATAATAGTCTCGGTCGTTGGTGGAGACGGAGACGGAAGAACATGCTTCTTACATTGTATTTTTGAACAGTTAATCTTTGGCTTGTTGTCGTTCGATGAAATATTGCCCGGGCGTCTATCTAGCGGGAGGTTTGTTGGGGGACAACGAGGAAATAAATTACTTATGGGGTAGTTCGGGAGAAAAGTAGTCGGGAGGGAACGAATCAGAAATTTAAATGGTCGTTGATTTATAAATTCGTCTTCTGCATCGTGCATATATTTTGCCGTCAGGTTGCGTTGATAGCTGTTTCATATCTTCGTAATATCAAGTGAGTGTGCTGGAGCTCGTATATTGTTAATTGTTTGTTGAAGGGGACTCAGTAGGTGAGGTTGGGTTCAACCACAAAATGAAGATCGTGTTTATGTGCTTGGGTCAGTGAATCAGTCACCTTGGTTGTCAACGAAAGCTTGTACTTCGTGGACTCTACATCTTGCGGAGACATGGGATATAGATAGACTGCTCGCTGGATACTGCAGCCTGGCGGCTACTTACTTCTTACGCAGATGCACTTACGAAGTTGCGATTAACTTGACAGCTGCTGGATTCAGGAGGGGTCATTCATGCCTATTGCCTCAGCTTAGTTGTGAAAAGTAGTACTTTTATATTCCGGCTCTATGAATCCGCTCCGAGTTCTATTTTCTAGGTTTCTTATTCCTTAGCCATTCGACGACACCGTTATGACATCAGGTCATGCAATGCAGTGCAATCTGCATCATCCAGCACAGCGGACTGATCGAGATGGTGTGATCTTGGGATATTGGGTTCGCTCATGGTAAACTGCCTACTTGAAATGACTATGGGTGTCGTGGGTGCCATGAAAAGTCAAGTAAGTAGGTGCTGAACGGGCAGGATATAAGAGGACGAGAGAGGACAGAGCAGGAGAGGGCAGACTTAGAGCACACTATGATGTATTATAAAAGAAGGGTAGTCACCAAAATGCGAGAGGAAGGAGGGCTCACAGTGTGAGGAGAGGATGCACAGTTCGAGAAGACAGATGGAGAGAAGAGAGATGGGAGGCTGGCGGTGATGATGTGAATATAGACGTAAATTAGAGTCAAGTGTAGCAATACAGACAAATACTTATGTCCATGTAGTGTTCTTATTCCATACAGTCTTTCCGTCTACTTATTCATGTCATTCATAATATGTAAGTCAGGGCCACAGTCTGAGACATAGGCAGAGGGCAATATTGGGTTTTTTGCACGAAAGCTGTGGTCCTTCAAGAAGCATGATGGTGGAATGTTTGACAGAAAAATTACAAAGAAAGCCTAGGGTCGAGAATATGGACCGATCAGGAGAATGGCAGGAAAATGTCGGTACGAATGAGAGGGCATGGTATTTATCCCGTCGCTGTTTGGAGGGTCAATGAGAGTGTTCTGGTCTCGTGGCGATGAAACATAGAGAGGAAGGGAAGGCATGTTCGTCGTGGTAGGATCAACTATTTCTCCGATAATCCCTCCAACACAGCGTAGGGATCAAACATGCGATATGTATCCGATTCTGTAGGAGCTGTAGTGTACGCAATTGCTTGGCGCCAGTTGTACGAAGTCGTTGATGATATGTAAGAAGCTTGACGGAGTGAAATTGGGGTAGGATCCATTTCATTCATCAATCATAATCTTGGATCTGACGGCGACATGAGAGGCACTGCACTATCATCGTGACATTTGAGAAAGAAGGAAGCATGAATTCGAGAAGATGTTGTTGTCGTCAAAAGTGGCTGTACTTCGTGGTCGTTGAGAAGAATAACTAGCGCTATGAAAGCACTCGCCACAGCCAAGCAGCTAAACAAAACATGCCGTTCGCTAGAGGGGAGCGACCGACACGCATTGGTACTCTTTTCGTCATTCGATGCACGGAGCCATTTCTTGTCCGGTCAAGTCTTGGGTGTTGGACGATGCTCAAGGCGCTGGAAAGAGAGAGAGAGAAAGGAAGAAGGAAGGTTTGACGTCCAGCATTACGTCCAGCATTACATCCAGGCGATGCTCAGCCTACTATGCCTTCACAGTAGGGTTTCCTACCTTTCCTCGCACTTCCTTAGAGATACCGATGAGAACAGCCCAGCCGACGGAACAGTAAATTAGTAAATTGGTGTAAGGTTATGCTGCTATTCTTAGATGTGACCTTTATCAAGTACGTGGTTGATCATTTCAGTAGCTGCCGGATCGCCGAGATGGTGACGAGCAAAAACAAAAGTCGTTGGTACTATACCGCGCACTTCCGTAGTGCTCATTTTATGCGTTCGTGTCCGTTAAAGTCAAACTATTGGAATTGGGAAAGTTGTCGTAAGCAATTGCAACCCTGGCGTGCATCGGAACCTGAGGACACCAATGTCATCTGGTCCAGACCTTGAACTGGGTCTGAGCAAGCTTACTGGTCGCGGTCGGTACCCAACGAACGAAAGAAAGGCAATGGGAATCTCAGGAGTCGAGAAGGAAAAGAAAAGAGATTATAACTGGGGATGAGAATGAAGGAGGAATTAATAGCAAATGAACAGTGAACACCATCGTCCCTTAATAAAAAGAACCTGGAGTCTTCGCTTGCTTCGATTCGGGACCATCGGAAATCCAAGACGATTCGATCTCTTCGCTCTTGCCTCTCCGTGTTCTAGATTCGTTGTTGACCCTCAAGGATAGCTCGAAGGAGATTTGTCCAATCACCTTTTAATCTGCACACCTGCACGGAGACTTCTTGCACAATACGAATCTGAGTCTCGAGAGGAAAAGGAATTTAACCGGCTGTTTTATGTGCGGTTTTGTGCGGTGCGATCCTCTCCATCTCGTACCTTCCCTCTCCCACACTACCAGCTGTGGGTGTATCGGATTCGTTGGGCAGGAGTCCATGGTTTGCTGTATATCGAGCACATAAACAAAGTCTTGATGCGCGCTCTGTGAACCTCTCACATGAGAATGATGGAATACGAACAGCCAATGCAATGATTTTCTGCCTCCGTACTTGTGCGTAAGTGAAGCAGTCAGCATAAAACTAATGCAGGTCCCGTTGTCCAAAAGAGTCTTTTTCAAATATCTAAGTATTATGATTGGTTGGTGCGTCATCATTCCCCTTTTCTCTTGCCCCCAGATATGCAGATGCAGCTGTTCAGACGTTCGCGCACACCAGAGCTTTCCACCAGCCGGACCGGAAAACATTTTACTCGGCTCCAAGCCTGATTGGTCACTTATCAACTGTAAGAACGAAGACAGAAAAGATCGGATGCCATTGATTGGCGAAGACGTTGCAGCGACCGAGTTGTGTGGGTTCTACGTACCGTACGAAGTGTCCGACATGGGCTTGATGGGGTGTGTTCCCGGTAAGCCATCTCTCTTGGCACAGCCCCGAAAGCCATCTCCGCCCACTCGCTGGGGACTCTGGGACTGGCCACTGGCTCCACTAACAATTCCCACTCCATCTCGCCTTCTACACTTATCCCCCTCAGACTTGGCTCCAACTTGTCTCCAAGAGGTCTTACTTTGGCCCACTGACACAGTGACACCACTCATGTAGTTCATCCCTGCCTCGCCTGCTCGCCTGCTCGCCTGCCTTGAATCTTCTGAACCATATTCCGTAAATAAATAATTCCGTAAACATTCGAGAACTCTCCTTCCTTCCTCTTCTTGCTTTCTTACTTAGACCACACTCTCTCGCACCTTCGTTGTCATATTCAAGAAGTAACCAACAATCTTTATTTTATCTTGGTTCTCTCATTAATACTTCCTTCTTAATTCAAATATTCATACCGTCGTTTCCAGAGAGATCTTTTCCCATCCCAATCTTCCTCAACACAGTCGTTCAACCTTTTCCCAGAGACCACTTCAGACACTCTATAACCACTCGACAACTTCTGCTGTCGTCTCTTGGATTCTTCTAACCACTTCCAACAAATCAACTCACACTTTCGCTCAATTCATATCCAAAACGAATATACAATCAATCAATAATGTTGTCAAAGACTATTCTTGCCCTTGCGGCTTCGCTATCAACAGTCTCTGCTGTTAACCAGGGTTTCAACTACGGTGCAACAAACGCAGATGGATCATACAGAAGTCAGCAAGATTTCCAAAATGCTTTCGAAGCTGCTCAATCCCTCGTTGGCACATCTGGATTCACCAGTGCTAGACTATACACCATGATCGTATGTTGCTACCCCTCTCTATACAGCGATTCTTATTAATACTGACAATCTTTCCAGCAAGGAGGAAGCTCGACCAACGAACCCACATCCGCTATTCAAGCAGCTATTGATTCGGACACAACTCTTCTCCTCGGTTTATGGGCATCTGGAGGACAAGCTGGGATGGACGCCGAGATCACCGCTCTTAAATCCGCCATTCAACTGTATGGCGAGAAGTTCACTAGCCGTGTCGTTGGTATCTCTGTCGGATCAGAGGATTTGTACAGGAACTCCCCAACCGGTATCGCAGCCAAGTCAGGTTACGGTGCCAACCCAGACGATCTCGTCCACTATATCAGCCAAGTCAAGGCCGCCATCGCCGGTACTGGATTGAGTGGTGCATCGATCGGTCACGTCGATACCTGGACTGCTTGGGTCAACGGATCCAACTCTGCTGTTACAGCTGCCGTTGACTGGGTTGGAATGGATGCGTAAGTCATTTGTCTAATTGCTGCATACGTCCTTACTTACATTCTTCATTTAGCTATCCATACTTCCAATCTACCGAAGCGAACGGCATCTCCGAAGGAAAGTCTCTCTTCAACGCTGCCTTGGCCGCAACTCAAAGCGTTGCGGGAGGAAAGGACGTTTGGATCACCGAGACCGGATGGCCAGTTACTGGTGCCACTGAGGGACAAGGTGAAGCAAGCACTGCCAACGCCAAGACATACTGGGATGACGTTGGATGCCCTAACTTCGGAAAGGTCAACATGTACTGGTACACTCTTCAAGACCAAAACGCTGGGGGCTCTGTTTCGCCATCTTTCGGTATTGTCGGCAGCACCTTGAGCACCACTCCTCTCTTCGACCTTAGCTGCTCTCAATCTAACAACTCATCTTCCGCAACTTCCACCGCTTCGGGAGCTCTTGCAAGCAGTGCCTCAGCTCTTGCATCTCAAGCAACTGGTGGTGCCGTCGCTTCATCTGGATCTGGTCTCTCCCCATCCGGAATGGGTAACGGTATCGTTCCTTCAGGAACCGCCGCCTCAGGATATGCTGCTCCATCTGGAACCGGCTCAGCTGGCTACGGAAACGGATCCAACGGTACTTACACTGCAACCACCATCCGAACAGCACCAGCCGGATCTACCGCCACTGGATCGTCTGGAAGCGGATCTGGTACCTCGGGATCATCAGGATCCTCCACTACTGGTAGCCCATCTCAATCAACCAACAGTGCTTCATCCCTCACCGGATCTGTTGCACTTGCTCTCGGTGCGGTCTTTGCCGTAGCAGCTGCTTTATAAATGTAGAAAAAGTTGTTTATGAGGATAATAGGAGTCAGGTTCGAGTTCTGACTCTGGACAAGTGACATTATCATCAACTGGGTGGTGTTAAAACTAGGGACACTTGTGGTTTTTGCTCTTTTTCATTGCGGCATCTTTTTGGGGGTGGATTAACCATCCATTCATGATAGAGGAGTTTTACATCATTAGTCGGTATTAGACTACAAAATTGAAATGAGGCATTATATTTTACTTCTAACAATGGCTGCACTAGCAGGCTCACCATTTGTGCTTTTTGACATTACTATTGCGATGAATATGTTGTCCCATACTAATAGTCGGCGATCCTCTGCTGAAGACCGGGTGGGTCTATCGATGGATCTGCAGTAGATTTCTTGAGTTAATGTTTCTCAGAGTCGTCGTCATAGCATTCCTGGCGTCCCGCATCCCAAAAATAGATAGGACATTTTTATCGGGATAGTGCAGCTGATAGCGATAGGCGTGCGAGCTGCTACTTTGATGGCAGGCTACGGAAGATCGTGTACGGAGCAGGTTGTACAAGTAAATTCACAATTAGATGCATAACTTATCTTACAGAAATCAAATTTTGAGAAATCCAATCATTACTTCACCTGCAGCATTTAACTTATGTGCGAGATAAGTCCAAACGATTGTGTTTCGAATCAAACCCCGCCAGATCCACTATGGCGACTGTATGGAGGCACCCATCGTATGTACCTTGCCTTATTACCTCACCTTACTCCAGCGTTCAGCGTTGGGTGTCTAGAAACAATAAGCTGAGCAAAACAGAACCGCCATCCACCAACCAAACACAAATCTCCAATCCCCAATCTCCAATCTCCAACTTTCTATCACCAAGCGCGAAAGCCCTCATGCGATCGTTGAAAGGTCCCCGCCGACCCAAGAATTAAGGTAGAGATAGGGCCTTAAGCATAAGCTTATCTGAAATTAGACTCCCCAGACTTCAAGAAACAAGAAACACTGGGCGGGGGCGCTTAAGAATTGGGAAAATACCAAGCAAAACGGCAAAAAGCTTCAATGACTGTCAGAAAGGGATCTAATCTAAAGACATAAAACCTTACTTTGGAATATACTCATGCATTCAATGATTTCTCCTCGTATTCAAATATAAATCCCATCCTCCCTCGCTCGCACGAGACACACAAAAGAGAATTGAATGGAATCCGGGCTTTTGCACCGCCCCACGGAAAATGATACTTACGGTAAGATTACGGATCGCGGAATCACGGATGACGGACGGACTGAAAATTACTTGTACGAGAGTATCAAAAGCTGGAAAGTGTCTGCAGCGAATTAAATAGTATTCGCGCCACCAACACAAACACAAACAAGACTCTGAACTCTCCCAAGGCCTTTCTTGTCCTCTATTCTCCGTTCGCTTCGAGGCCATTTGGGCTTGTCCTTTTCCTTAATTCACCTGGTCTGCTTCCTAAGTTCCATGCGCCGTGCTGACATCCCATCCGAGCCCATCCCATCCCATCTCATCCCCTCCCATTTCCATCCCACTAACTCGATTGGACACCACTCAATCTTTCTCTCTTTCACTCTTTCCCTGTTTCTTCTTCTTCCTCGACTACCGCTCAGTACCTTGACATTCTCTCTCTCCTCTAACTTACCCATTTGTCATCTGTTTACATTTGTTGTTTCCTCAGACTGTTCTCTCCATGGTCTTCGAATCATCTAAGGATTGATTTGTGACGATTGAAAGTCTTTGGCGTCCACTCGTTTCTGTTTATCGCTGTGTTCGATTGATTGATCCGCCGATCAGTCGAGTTCTGGCCCTTCCTGCTATTCCTCGTATTCTCGCACTTTTCTCGACACCCATAAACTCAGCTCGACACGATGCTTTACTCACTCGTTTTATCCGCTGCGACGGCAGCATTATTTGGAAGCCATGCAGCAAACGCGATAGAGTTAGATATTGATAATGATGGTAAGCATTGATGTTGCGCCTATGCAGAATTTCCCGCAAGGTCGCTGTACAATTCGCTGACTTTGAAATGAAACATTCAGATTCTATAAAAAGTGCTGCTGCCACGATCGCATATGATATGATGACATACTATAAAGGAAATCAATCCGGTGGTATACCTGGAGTTTTGCCTGGCCCTCCGCCAAATCCTGTATGGGGTTGTAAGTGTTCTCAATATCTCTGGTACTGGATATTCCGCTCACAGCTTTCCCAGACTACTGGTGGGAATCCGGAGCAATGTGGGGAGCTTTAATCGACTACTGGCATTATACTGGAGATTCCTCATACAACGATGTTGCGGCAGCAGGAATTCAATGGCAGACTGGTGCGGACGATGATATGATGCCGTCGAACTGGTCGCAGTCCATGGGAAACGACGATCAAGGATTTTGGGGGATGACTGCTATGACTGCAGCAGAGACAAACTTCCAGAACCCTCCTGCAGACAGACCGGGTTGGTTGGCGTTAGCACAGGCAGTTTTCAATACACAGGCTACTAGGCCAGATAGTACTTGCGGTGGCGGGTAGGTCCTACGAAACTCGACTCGAATGGAATCTGCGTATATTAACAAGACGATAGACTGCGATGGCAAGTGTACCCATACCTTACGGGTTACGATTACAAAAACTCAATCGCGAACGGATGTTTCTTCAACCTGGGTGCACGACTAGCAAGATATACAGACAACGACACATATGCTCAGCATGCCGAAAAGACCTGGGAGTGGATCTCTAACGTTGGACTGATGGATAGCAACTACATGATCTACGATGGTGCGCATATCGAACACAACTGCACAGATATCAACAAAGTTCAATTCTCCTACAACGCGGGAGTTTGGTTACTTGGTGCTGCTACAATGTACAACTATGTAAGTGTTCTATATTAACTAAAGGCTGATCACAATCCTAACTTTTGATAGACAAATGGGAGTGCAATCTGGAAAGAGCGCGTCGACGGACTTCTCAACTCGACGCTCAATTTATTCTTCCCTAACAATATCGCCTATGAGGTAGCTTGCGAACCGAAACTCACCTGCACAACCGACATGTACAGCTTCAAATCCTTCCTGACCCGCTGGCTGGCTTCTACCACCAAGATGGCACCTTACACCTACGATCAGATCATGCCCCGCCTCAAAGCTTCTGCCGTCGCAGCTGCCCAGCAATGTTCCGGCGGAGACTCTGGACGTTGGTGCGGTCTATCCTGGAGCAAAGGCTCAGCATGGGATGGAACGCAAGGTGTAGGTCAACAGATGGCGGCTATGTCAGTGATATTTGTGAATCTAGTTCAGAAGATCCAGGGCCCCGTGACAAATAGCACTGGTGGAACCAGTGTGGGAAACAATGCTGCAGGTTCGAACAGTGCAACGGAGTTGGATCCTATATCACCTGCTTCAAAGGGCGATAAAGTTGGAGCGGGTATCGTGACGACAGTACTGCTGTTAGCCGCGACGGGAATGTTTGGGTGGATGAGCATTTAAGCTGCCGACGGGCAGGTCTCGGTCTACTTTGAAGGGGTTATAGGAATAGGTATATGGAGTCCAGGGATAATGTTTATTTTACGTTTAACAAATGAGAGAATGAATGGCAAAAATGTGTCAAGTGATGGGATGGTATATAGGGGCATGGGGGAGTATGGGTGATGAGGCGGGGCAGTGCAGGCCTTGGAATGAAAATGATATCAGATGAGAATGGAATGGGATGGGATGGGATGGAATGGATTGAACTGAAGGGAAATTAGGTTTGTATTTTGGTATTAACAACCTTGCATTTTCTGTATTGGAATCGATTGGAGACTCATCTTTTGCTCGCACTGAATGAATAATGTGATCTTGCATGTTTTCATATTGCATTCAGGCACTGTTTTCTGCTTAGTTCAAGAGGGGTCATTTGAGGTGAATGGCAGTGAGTCGGGGTGAGAGAGGGACGTCGTAGACGGGACTGATATTGTGGGATCAATCAAATGGTGGTTGGTTGGGACGGAGATGGCAAGCATGCTAACCGACGGACGATGATGGTGAGTAAATGAGATTGGGAAATGACGGTGGAATGAGTAAATCACTGCCTGATAGAGCCATGAACTGAACATTGAATGAGTAAGTAGAAAAGATGGGGTTGAAGATAGGGCTGAGGATATCTTGGTGGCAAAGGGATGGGAGATGGATGGATAGATGGATGCGGATATATATATGAACATGCTGGAGGGGCTGATCAAAAGATTTGTATGCCAAAGCGAGTGGGTGAACAAGTACAGATGGGCGGGATGGGTTGAGCGGATCTGCGATAGGCAGGTCAAAGAAAGGGGTTGAAGGCGATGAGGGGCTGTTAGGAGCAGAGGGTAGCGAGGAAGTTATGTTTGATTTGATGCCCGATTGTCCCGTTGAAGGAAGGAAGACCTAGCTGGTTCTATACCTACCGTTTGTTTTGCTTGGAATGCTAGTTAGTGATATGTGTGTGGCGTGTAGATGGATGGTTTCGAATATCATTTTGCGGTCATTATACACCTGGGGGAAGGGAAGGGGGTTTATACGGAGGCTGAGATAGTATGTGGAGGAGAGCAGGAAAATCTACCTCTGTTTATATTCTAGCTCTACTTCGAGTGCCCCTTAGCAGCTCCCGGTCTACCCACTGACTTGGTCTATCATGCATTAAGTCTATACAAGGAAACATGTCACCAGCTACCCCGTGGCCACTTCTTTCCTGCCGCTATCGTCGTCGTCACTTCTACAGTTTGCCAATAACCCACCAGAGAACAGCACATCGTACCACAAGCCATTCGAAATCTAACAAGTCGACCCATCCTAATGCGATGTAGTCGCTGAGAGCCAATTTTAAGACTGTCTTTATGTAAAATGACATCGTGGAAGCAGACGTAGATTCTTGAGCTAAGTTGAACCCATCGAATGGGGTAAGAGGAAGAGCTGAAGAGTCATTAATTGGAGGCGCTGGCGAGGTTTTGCTGGGCGTGGTGAAATTGTGACGCCATGTGCGAATGACGCGGAATAGGAGTAGTTGTTGGGATTTCGGTGGTGTTGATTTTGACGATAGATCTTTTTGGGAGAGCAGTGATGCTAGAAGATTTACATCGGAGTAAGATACAGTTTGGTCCTTTGCCTCCATGACGAATCCGTTGAAGATATCAGTATACTTTATAAGCTGCGTGTAAAATGCGGGAGTGAGGATAGTGAGCTCCAACGTGTAGGCTGTTGGTGATGATATCTGAGCAGATGATGAGTACATAACTTCCTCTTCATTGTTGAGAAGTCCTGCCGGGTTATATTTCAGTATGATACCTTCGTTCGTCGTCTCGACAAGATGGCGGAGATAGCGACGAAAGAGCTTCTCGAAATATTTCTCAGTCCTATCAGCATTCTTTGAGATTGTAACTTTAAGTGGCTCGGGTCGAGATACCCAAGGCAAGTTTCTTCTGAAGAACAATATCCAGGCCTGTACCAAGGTTCGCGGAAATGTAGCAAAACCAACCCACCACCACGAGAGGAGGAATCGCGTCTTTTCTGGGATGGACATGGTTGATGGATCAAGTGCTTCGCCGGTAGAGAATAAACGTGCGACTAGAAATGGCCTGTCGGTAGAGCTCAGTGTTAAAGTCAGATCAAGGGGGTTGCATCCCGTCAACGCGGGGTAAAATGGATCGCATGCAGAAATTGAATAAAAGCCATTTCGCGAATTGAACGGCGAGACATAGAACTCCTTGGACCAGGATTTCGCAAATCTATGGGCTTTGCCTGCGTGGCTGGTTGGCGCAAGGGCTTGCATATCTTCTGGGGTGACAAAATATATATGTCTTTCATCAAACGTATTGTTGACTTCGAGAATAACCGCTTTCAACTCCTTCTCCCGAGAGTAAAGGTTCCAGATCGAAACCGGGTTATTTTGGTAGCCCAAAAATTCCGATGAAGTTAAAAGATAGGCATATGGATAATCTTCGTGATTGAGACCCTTTTTCTAATTAACCATCATGCTTTCAACAGGTAGCGTTAGAGCCGTACCTGGTGATGGAGGAATTTCTTTAGCTTCCCCTCCAACCCCCCGAGTACATGGCCTCTGTCCAAGTAGGCATCGCCATTGACAGAGAACCAGGCACGCATCGGTTGGAGACATAACAGCTTCCAGTAAAATGGAGATGCATCCGCCGCATCATCCGCCGCGATCAATCCTCCAGAGGATCCAGTCCATCCGATCGGTACCCCCGTCAGGAGATATGAATACGAAAATGCATTCTTTGTCGGATAAAGTCTCATGTGACTTGTCATCGAGGGGAAGAACATCGGTTTGAGGAAGATGTCCTTGGTGTGTGTATCTTTGGCCCGTAGTCCTCGAACATATCGAATGGTTTGGGCGAGTATAAAGAGGAGTGACCCACAGCCACTGAGCGTGGTGATGGTAGAAGAGCTGACATGTTTGAAGAGAAAGTCTGCACAATCTGAGCGGTTCCGTATCAAGTAGAAAGTGGAAGATATCAGTATGTCAACCCTTGATCCAACAAGTCCTAGAAGAATGAGTAAAGGAGTTGTGACGAAAGAGACGCCCATGGCGGGGTATAGCAAGGGAAGCGAGTCGTGTTCTGATTTGCCGCCGAATCGAGCTCTGTCATCTTCTTGCCGAGAACATGACGATTCTTAGGATGTTAAGCAACGTAAGCAAGAAACTCTCAACAGGCTCTGGTCTTCTTTGACTTTTGTTCGCGTGGTTCTTGAATTTAGGTATATTGTTGCAGTATTTCAAGGTTAGTTACGAAGGTACAAAGAATCAGTAGACGCCGTGAACGAGGAATGTAACAGGGTGAAAGTCCGAGCCCGAAAGTCATACAGGGGACCGGATATCTGAGAGGTGTCCATATCAGGCAAGGTGTCCCGTTATTGCTTTCATCCCACCAAATCCACTAAATAACTTAATCGCAGAAATTGATTTCAGCTGCCTTCACGTCACTTTGGTCTGAGCTCCACTCCGCCCACCCCTCTCGGAAATTTCAGCTCGTTGCGGGCGGTGTGGCAAATGAGAACAGGAAGAGGAAATTAGCAGCGTGGAGGGTCACCAAAGCGGTGGACTGGGTGGATGGAGTAACCAGTCTCGTATGTCCCGTATGGTTTGTAACAGCTCACGGCCAGAATTGGCTTGCCGCACGCCCCAGAAAATGTTTACCGCACGGCAAAGTAAGGGAATACTCCCGTAGCAAAGTCGGAGATTCTATTGGGATCTGATTCATTCGGCGAGATAGACGAAGGCAAGCGCCAACGGATTACATACGTCCCTAGTACGTACTTACCATTGATCGCCACAAATAGAGTACACAATCCTTCCACCAGCTTCCTCTCCCCAAACTCTTCTTTTTCGCAACTACTCTATTCTGCTTCTATACCGTAAATTCATTCAAACAACGTATATCCTTAAATATATACCCTCTCACACGCTCAGTCACCTACCCCACAAAGCCTCAATCTCACAATCTATCAACATGGACGACTGGGAGACAACCACGAAGATCGGAAAGAATGTGCGACCAGGCGGAGCCGCAGCTGATAGAAGTACGGTTATTCGAGGAAAGAGTGCGTTGAATGCTGCTCAGAGGACTGGTGGGATTGTTGCTACGGAAAAGAAGTTTGGCGCCGGTAATGCTGTAAGTTATATCATAGGCCTTCCACGGACGGCTTTTGCCCCTCGCCTCGATTGAGGCTCGCTCGACCATCAACTGACCCAACCGCTTTCTCTAGAGATCCACCAACACCGAAGGTCAGCGGTTGACGAAAGTCGACCGAGCTGATGACATTGTCAAACCGAAGGTGGTGCCTGCTGCTGTTGCTGCTGCCATTATGAAAGGTCGATCACAAATGAAATTAACGCAAACCAAACTTGGCGAGATGTGTAATCTTCCTGCTGCGATTGTTGCATCACAAGAGAAGGCCGGTTCGAAGATTGACAACGCTGCGCTGATCAAAATGGAGAGAGTCTTGCATATCAAGTTGACGGGCAAAGACATCGGTCAACCAACCGGTGGAGCGAAGAACGATGCTGCGGCTGCTGCGCCGGCAGCGAAGAAGCCAGCGGCGAAGACTGTAATCAAGATTGTTCCACCAGGTGCAGCCTCTGCCGCAGCAAAGACCAGCACACCGAAGAGTGCTACTCCGAAGACCGCGACACCCAAATCTGGCACTCCAACAACCGCGAAGGAGGATACTGCGGAGGCGGGAACACCAAAGAGTGCTGGCGGGATCGCGGATCTGCCGGAAGAAGAAGCTTAAGCTGTGGAAGGCCTGGGGATGTGATAAAGTCGGCTCGGGGATTCTTTGCGCGATCGAATCTCTTGGTGAACTGTATGTTTTGGGAAGGGAAATGATTGGAGGGAAGAATGGAAGATCTGCAACATGAGTTTCGATCAACGTTTTTAAGTGGCGATGACGTCTCGTAGCGCATTAGGAGTCATAGGTTCGAGCCAATAAATCTCTGAAGTCGATTTTGTGATTCAATTCACTTGTGCATGTGTCTCGTCGCTTGCTCTTAGGGCCATATGAGCTTGTTCCAGCATTTGGAGTTACTTCAATACCATGGTCACCTACCTCTTTGCTCAGGATGCCATTTGAGATTTGCGAGGTATAATTGACTCACAGGCAGTAATAGAGGAGCAATATCTTGATATCAATAATGTGTTTGACCATTTTTCACTAATCTATCTGGTGAGAGTCTCGCCTCTCCATGACTTTGCGGGTATGGAAGCTATTAACAATCCAATATAATGCGCGAGTAGGGGTATCATTCTAATAATACAATGCATAACTCGAACCGTCCAAGAAGTCCATTTCCGCTATTCAATTCTACCCATGGTCTTGATGCGTTCTTTGATATCCAACTCTCCAGGTTTCTTCTCCCTATCAAAAACTAATGCCTCCGACTTCCCCATCTTGACAACCTGCACCCACTCTGGCGCAATATCCGATGCCAACAACTTTACGCAAATATATCCTTCTTCTTTTGAGACCGGATTCTTGAATGAATCCCTCAGTTTCCCTAGAAGGGTAGGTACTGTGAACGAAACTCGTTGCTGACCAGCAGAACCAGAAGTACTAAGAATGCTTAATACAGATACAACCTCCTCCATTCTGTGTAAAGCAGCCCGTCGTTCCAAATCAGCCTTTGATGGTGCCTGGGGAAGAAGAGATTGCCGGAGTTGTTTCGCGCGGATTCGTTCGAGTAGTGTAGGCTTTCTCTCAACAGCTGCTGAAGATCCTTTGGGAACAGATTGCTCCTTCTTGATGTCTTTTTTGATAGCAATCCCGGCCTTCATATCTTCAAGACGGCGTTGTCCTTTAGCAAGAACCGCTGACATCTTCAACAGAGACGAACATGGCGTTGTCTCCGCTATTGGTAGCGCTTCCACAAACTCCTGTGTTGTAATTCCATCATCCTTTGTCTCCCATCTCCTGACCACTCCTTGGCTAAAGGCCCCGTTCAGGAGATCCTCATCGATAACTCGCAGATTGTTCCCTTTTCGAGATCCAGCTTCTATCTCAACACATAGTTTCCCGTGCCCGTAATCCAGCAGACTGATCCGAGCAAGTCTGGTATTATTCGGCGATTCGCTGACGCTTGAGTTCAGAATACCAATGGTTCTACGGATATCGTTTGGAAAAACCTTGCGCCTTCCCCAGGTCCGGGCAACATCAGGGCAAATTACTCGAAGATCTGCAGGCGCATTTGAGCCGTTGTGCGCGCAGTGAAGTGTCAACGTTGTGAGGAATGCCGCATGTAGATTGATCAGGTCAAGGAGTTCGGCGGGCAGTTGTGTTCCTTCTTTGGATGGTTGCTCCTGCGTTTGTTTCGACGTTGGCGTCGCAATTCTAGAGCTGGACGACTCGACGTGCAAAGGAGATTTGGACGGTCGCCTTGGGGTAAGAAGCAAACGATCAAGTAAAGTGCTTGCTCCTTTAGTTGGTGTGTCGAGCACCGCACTCGAAGAGGTGGTAATCGGCTTTCGAGGCGTTTGGGGCAAGCGCGAGGAAGGAGATGGCTGTTGTCGTAGTTGCCGTTCTTCTTTGTGGCCCTGCAGGCGTACGGCTGCACTTAGCTCCTCTCCCTTTTCCTCTTCCTCCGTTTGGAGCTTCCTCTTCTTAGAGTTCGTCGAGTTCGAATCAGATTGAGCTATTATTGAGTTTTCCGTCTGCTTGCTCTTCTCGTCGATAGATTTTGGGACAGGCACGCTTGCTTTAGAGATGGTCGTGAAAGAGTTCAACCCTCTAGTCTTTGTAGCTCCTGCGTTTTTTGAAACCGTCCCAGAAACCTTCCTTTTCTTTACTGCTGAAGGCATAACTGTAGAATTGCAATGAAAGCAAGAATGACCAGAGCTAGAAGGAACCAGCAAGAGCAATGATGCAAAAATTATTCAGAGTCGTGAAAAGGTCTGTTTACTGTCTCCGAGCAACCGCACGATTGTGCTGCATTAGATTCATATGCATATTGGATAGAAGTTATGAAGAGGTTGGGATAAAGTCGCGTGGGGCATTGACCTTCACGCGTAGGAGCATGCGTTTTTCGCGTACAGTGCTAATACCGTTGGAAAGCGTCTTAGCGCCTCAGTTGAGTAATATTCGTGAGAAGTGGCGAAACCGCTCAAAGAATGACTTACAGACGTCAATATGGATTCAGAGTTCAAATTACCGTAGATCTTCTTCTGCCCCTGCAGCATTTCTCTTGTAGTTCTTTAGATGTCTCCTCCTCCGTTCCTGACAACTCTCCCACGAGAAATCCGCGACCATATCTATACCTACATCCTCGCATCTCCCGATGGCTCAGTCACACTCTCACCATGGTCGATTGATATCGCACGATCCCTTTCAATCCTTCGAACCTGTAAGCAAATACACCGGGAGTGCAAGGACATTATATGGCAGCACAAAGGACTCGTTCTACGAAACCATGTCCAATTATCTCGAAAATTCAAAGTGAGGCAAGCCATCAGCGATCGCTTGGGCCTGAAATGGTCACTGTTTCTCAACATGGAAGTTTTGGATTGGGACGAGTTGGAATGGCTTTGTCGCGGACTCCAACCAATTGCGGGTATACATGCCGCGAACCCTCCTACGACTATCACGATAAAAGCAAGCAAAGAACGGCCGCAGACTGTGGAAGAATTTCGAGATGTAATACAACTTCGAGAAAATGGAGAGACTGTTGATGGCAGACTGTTTCAGGCTTATGCCACTGGGTCCCGGGATGAAAGGGCGAGCAGGTTACCATCTCAATGGGACATGGTAGTCAACACAGCGTGGCCGCGACTGTCGCCTTGGGCGAAACGGAAATGGTTGGCTGAAATGCTACTGGATCCAGCAGACACGACCCATCTCTTACACAAGTTGCACAGCTTGTTTCCCGGAGAATTGTATATCGACGGGATTCTCTTTTTGAAAGATAACAAGCAGGTCGTAAATTTCCCTAGACTGGATCCGAGAGATGGAGAGATCAAGATACTGACCGAGAAACGCCGACCCAATGTATTAAAGTAGGTTGCCAGCTCGGTTCGTTTTCGTGTTTGATATGGTGAGATTCTACGAAGTACTCTCTAATTTAAAATACCTGTGGGGGCTTTCGGAAAATCCAACTTCAATTCACCATACAGTTTTCCAGCCGCAGAGCACGCTTCTGCAGGCGGCACACAACGCCTACCGAGTATATATTCTGTAGGAGCCGCGGAGTTATGGCAGAGTTACACACCCTGTGATATTCACCCGGCTCTAGAATCTTTCCCCTTACAAACATCAAAACATTTAAACTCTACCTGGTGCATCGTCGTCCATTTCCACAGTCACAGGAAAGTTACGCGGCTGGTGCAGCCGGCAACAATGCTCCACCTTCTTAGAGACATACCCCGCGAACTTCGCGATCAAATCTACCAATATGCATTCCAAACCCCGCAGTCGTGCGTTACATTCCGATCTACGATTAACGGCAGCTTCCAAATCCTTCCTTATGATCCGCAAAACGATTCTTGCCTTTCCAACTATTCGATCCCATCCATAGGACTTCTATCGACTTGCACACAGATTCACCATGAAGCTCAATATATTCTTTGGAAGCAGAACTCATTGGGCCTCTGGCCTTCTGATGTATTCTGTAACTGGGGTGACCTACCAGAGCGCGCCTTCGAAAAAGTGCAACATGTGGAGGTCAATTTGGACTTGACGGATAGCGACGACCTGAACTGGGCCGAGAGAGCATTCAAGAGATTCTCTGTATGGTCAGCGAAGGGCAGCTTGAGAAGAGTAACGATAAATCCGATGCGGGAAGAGAAAATGAAGCTTGATGTAAAGTGGATGCAGCGGGTTGAGGAAGCCATAGACATGAGACGGAAGAACGAAAAGGAGCAAAGTGGAAAATCTGCCGTGGATGATGAGGGTTTGAATTTATATGGCCAGTGGATGACATTGTTTAAGGAAGCCGGCGGGAACGAGGGATATTTGGGCAAAGATGTAGAGAAGATGGTGGTCATAAAAACATGTTGGGATAAGTGGGAACGGAAGGATCAGAGCTCGTGGCTGCAGAAACGCAGGTCAGGCGATGCGGCACAAATGGAGGCTGTAATGGCGGATTTCAATAAAACATTCGGAGGGGAATTATGGGCAAATGGCGAACTATGCTACAAGGACCAGCAGCGGATCAGAAGGGTCTTTACCTTGAAGCCGTTACTGCAAGAACCTACTCCTGATGAGACATGTTCAGGCACTTAATTGGCACACTTCCGCAGAACAATCCATTGCATGAGGATACATCCCAATTCAATAGAATATCAAAGCTACCGTATAATACAAGAGAGAGTGGCAGATGGGTATCAGTTCATATGGTTCTATCCGAGAATCTATAGACCGCCTGCAGGTGGAACATATGGTGTAATCAGCATCTCACTGAACTTCTCCAACTTCTCCTTTCCTCTAACCTCCTCTACTAACAATGGCATCTTGACTACGTTGAACTCCTCGTATAATTCCTCTATCTGCTCCAGATACTTCTTTTGCATCTTCCTCCTAGCATTGCATTGCTCGCACTCACTGCCGGCCTTGGGGAATAGCAGTTGATTGACCACAATACAATGTGTATCTATCTGATAGCTCGCAAGTTCTTGAATCATTCTTTCGGTTTCGTATAATGAGAGGAACTCTGGAATACACACGCAGACGAAGGTGGTGAGATTCTCGTCCTTGAATTGAGTATTCACTTCGCTTATAGTTTCCCGTAGACCTTCTAGTTTCTCCATCATATCGTTCAGGTTCTGTCCGTTTGGTAGGGAGCCATTAGCCCCGAGCAGTCCGTTGAGCATCGGTCCGAATTGTGAAGATAGTTGAGAAATCTTGGCTAATGCCTTTTCGAGGACGGTAGGGAATTGAAGGAAACGAAGGGTGTGGCCTGTGGGAGCGGTATCGAAGATGATCGTTTCGTAGGACATCGATTTGACCTGTTTAAGGACTTCGGCAAAAGACATTGCTTCATCGATACCGGGAATCTAGGAGAGTTCAATCTTAGTTTATGTCATATCTTGAGACCGACGTAGAAGGGGGCATACTGCATATGCGAGATCTTGCATCATTCCTCCCATCCCGGCAGCGGGACCCTCCTCTCCTTCCACTTGCCCCATGAGTTCCTGCATACTTCCATTGGGATCGATCTCCATAGCGCTCAGGTTAGAGAAGCCATCGATGCGTCTGGCTTCCTTTCCGAATTTCTGGTTGAAAGCGTCCGAAAGGTTGTGTGCGGGGTCTGTAGAAATGAGAAGGACTGAACGGCGGACTTTTGCCAGTTGAATCGCCAGAGAACATGATGTCGTGGTCTTTCCTACTCCTCCTTTTCCTCCTACGAAAATCCACCGCAATGTCTTTTGGTCTAGGATAGATTGGAGGGTAGGTTCCAACTGTTCGTCATCGGTGTTAATGACCGCAGTAGACATGTCGAAGGCGGGGTAAGAGGATGTCGGATGTCCCTATTCGAAGGATAGAGGAGATGTGAGACGAACTTGGGTGGTTGAATTTCTATTAAGTATGAAAGCAGTTGAATTATGTTACAAGTTTAGAGCTTGGATTGTCATGAGCAATGGAACTCTAGAATTATCTTTTGCCTTCGGAGGACTTCTGCCAACAAACGCGGGATGCGCTAAGGACCTGATTCGCTAGTAGGAGCTTTAACCTCCCCCCCAATCCTCTAACTCCTGTCGCATGCCATTTCTGTCGAAATTGAACATCCCAGATCTTGAGCTCTGGTGCTTTCTAGGAATCGGGATAAAGATTTTGTATCTTCACAAGCAGCTTGCCCCCAGAAATACAATCTTAGCTCGAGGCTGATATTCCTTACGAGGCTGAAGGGGCGGCCATCTCCGAATTGCGAGGTAGGTGGACGAGCTTCCCAAAACCTTTTCTTAGCTGCTGGCAGCAATTTCATGTAATATATGATTCAAACCAGTCGCAATATTAACAAGCAATTTCGATCATCTTTCATCTACTGCTTTTAACCATTTCCTTCCGAGCAAAGAACACCGAGGTCAGTCGCTCATAGCTCCAGTCTATACCCCGCAACCCCACCTCGAAGCAATCCAGCAAACGCCTTCAAGTCATATCTTCTCAACTCTCTCATCACATTGCCAACCCATAAACCATCAGAATGGCAGCAAGAGATCCAATCACTTGTCATGCTCTCGACACAACGACTGGGCGACCCGCTGCAAACCTCTCCGTTCAGCTTTCGTGCCTTTCCAACCCGTCCATCATTTTCAACTGCACAACGAATTCTGATGGACGCATCAGCAATTGGAAACATGACGCTGAGAAAGTGAGCGTTTTGGTAGAGAAACACTGCAAGGAAGAGAAACCAGGACAACCAGCAGGCTCTAGTGTTTGGCAACTCAAATTCGACACTGGATCATATTATGGGTTGGATAAAACATTTTGGCCGTTCGTGGAGCTCACGTTCTTGGTGAAGGACGGAGAACATTTCCATGTACCGCTACTCTTGGGACCATACAGCTACACCACATACCGCGGAAGTTAATTCGAATAATTCGGAGGCTATACTTCAGTCATACTCAGTTGGTAGACGGTACGAACCAAGTCGTTTTGTGGTACTCAAGGATGGATTAATTAAAAACGATATTGAAATCACTGCTCCATTTCAATTTCCATCGAACTCCAACCCTCCCATAACGCCTCGCTCAAAAATAACCTGGCCATAAATCACACTGTGTAGCCTCTCTCTTGTGAAAAGCATTTTTTTTCTTTCGCTTTGTCTATCCCTCTTCAACCCAGCCGGCAATTTGCTAGACCTTGTGCAGGTTCATTTTTCGCAGCACACCCTTTTTCCTCTCTCCTGCTCTGTAGCCTTGATCATCACGGTCTTCCATCTCAACATATTCCTCGACAGTCTTGGGTGGATCCATACGCGGATCATCAAGGTCGTCTCGTATTCCCGCCTCCTTTTGTATCATCGCAAAGTCACGTACTTCATGGCTCCCATCTGTGTACTGGACGTTATCGTGAGATGGTACGGTAAGCGTTGAGCCTTTGTGTTTACTGTGGTGTCTTAACATGGAAAGCCGGGAACGTGTTCGATGAAGGTCGAGATCTGTGGATTCGATTGTGGCATTTTTGGAAGTATCTGCTTCAGGATGTGGTAAAGTTGTGTTTCGGTCTGTGGGAGAGCGTCAGCCATCAATGCGGGGTAACATTATAGGTGCCCAGGTTGAGCAACAACATGGCAGTCTTGCAGAGCATTGGAGAACGTACCGTGGCACAGAGGCTCAGGAAACCCGGTGTCCTTGTTTGAAAGACGGGTTTCCTTTGGGGGTTCCTGAATATTTGTACTCATGTTTTCCGAATCAAAAGTATACTCGAACTCCAGGAAAGGATCCTTCCGCTTGCCCGTCTTGGATCTGAAACTCGAAGTGCTGCTGGAATTTATCGATGAGTCGGAGGTTGACCTCGAGGAGGATGGTCTTCGAAAGGAAAGAGCTTGCCAGAACGAACTTCCAGGCATTTTTGTTGAGTTTGAATTTGAGGTTTGAAGGAGTAGTAATGAGGGGATCGGGATCCTTCCAGAAGTATGATATTTAACGAGCAAGTAGATGCTGTCCTTCCGTTCCGGCTTGGTAGTATAGAACTCGTAATGCAGCAGAGTGAGTGGCTAAAACCGAATGGTTTGGTTTCTCTTGGTTGCGTTCCGTATGCGTTCCGTATGCCACAAGACCTAATGCAGCTTACCCAACTGTACGAAGAAGACTTGTAAGGTGCTTGAAAATACGAAAATGACTACCTGGTATTGAAGTAGGATATTGAGCTGTGAAGTTGTATAGACTCTGCAGATGTTTTGTTGACTGAATTATTTGTTCATTAATCATCATTTCATTGATTCAGAGCCATCCCCATCCAACGCCCCATTCGCATACAGAGATACATCTGAGTCCGTGGTTTGAGATACTTGGCATTGAAGTTACCCCCCGCAGGGATTCTTATTGATCTTTGCCTATAGGGGCTTAATCTTCCATTTCCTAAGCCTTGTCTGTGGTTTAAAATGGTTTAAAATGGGACCCTTTGGCTTAAGTATCCGTGGTATCCAAACATGCCAAACATGCTGTGCATGGGAATGACCTCTATGACGTAAAACGACAAATCACAAGCGAATGAAGTTGCCGGAGAAAAGTCCTCAGATTCTTGTTTCACTGGACGAGAGCTCGACAACGCAAAAGTCATGAAAGCAAGGTTACCACACACCAAAACTTTTCCAATGTGCGAATAGCTTCGACATGTTTGTACACGACCTGGTCCTGAGACTGAGTCTTTTATGTGATAGGAGATTCATTTCATTCGTTTCATTGAATGAAGAACAGGCTAAGATTTGTATGAGACATTCGAAATTCCCATATCCCCGTGCTGTGGCTCGATCGGACGTCGGCACAACGGTAATCGCCTGGATGAGGCATATTTCGCGCGTTTTGGGCGGAGTAGATCATTTACCAATCATTTTTCATTTCTTCAGCAGGAGCGTTGTGGCTTGGCCTTGAATATCTTGCTGTTTAGTGCGTGTATTTATCCTTTTCGCCCTCAAAGAGATAGGGAGTAGACGCCGAACCATCGTTCGAGCCTCATTTCCGCCACGGCCGAATCTACACAGCTCAACAGATCAATGTCACCTCACGGACTCGACGAGAGTTTGTTCCAACGTGCAGGAATACGAGTATGCAAGGTAATCGATACGCGGATTTCACGGCGGAGTTCGGCCGTTCGTGGTTTGCACCTTTGAATTGGTGACAGTGGTTGGACAAACACTCGCCGACGATGGCGCCCCCTTTTTATCCCCTTATCGAATGTCGAAGCACATCGCTTCAGGTGCTTTAAATAGTTGGAACACTAATCATTGATCGACTTAACTATATATTATTTGTTTCACCCATAGTGAGGGCCAAATTCTACCATGGTCTTATGAACCACATACCTCCGCGTTCTGTACTTTTTTGTTGAATTAAACCGCTCTTCGTTGGAAACTCGAGCAACAAGTACCTCCTCAGAGATCGAATTTTTCGCCGGCTTTTGGCACCAATCGGGGCTGCGACCTCTTCGCCACCGGGCAGTTCACACGCCTACAGAGCATCTTGGTATTGGAATACATAGCATCAACTGGGAACGGCATTCTATTTGACTGGGGGCTACAGACTACTCCGAGTGGTCACGCAATCTAGCGTCGACTTAAGTCTACACGGTTCGAAAATCGTATCCTAGATACATCACTACACGACCTGAGAAGCCACGACAAAGAGACTGGCGGTGGGCATATGGAAGATCTATCTTTGCTTCATTAGTGTTGTCATCACCAGGGCTGCCGCACAATCCGCTAAGACTCATTACTCGAAGGACTCGTCGCATTGCGGTGTTACTTCTTGGTCTTAATGTCAGATAAAGGTGGCACACCCTGCATTACACACAGCAAATATTTAAGATATCAACGGACGCTATACTTATCTGTATCTTCGCAGCTTCCAAGTGGGACTTCGGTTTGTCGAGATAAACTAAATGGCCACGGGACTTGGTCTTCAGAATCATGCCTACGTCCTCACTTATTAGGGCAAAATTCACGAAGCCACTGCATGCTGGGTGTTAAAGCATAGGGTTGTCTGTATACCGGAAAGGTTATTCGTGCCATGTCAGTTCTGAAAGACTAGAGGATACATTATACTGAAAAGGTTAGGTTAGGTGCTCCCCTCAACAAGTCTCGACTCAATCTTTTGGCACTCGAAGTTCAATAGTCTGTATCCTGGACCCGTCGCACCCGTGGTTATGACTGTTCTGGTCTCTTGTTCTCTATGAATAGCATCATTTCTAGCTACACTTTGTACGTTGGTAATGTGGAAGCCTCAAAATCCCAGTTTCGGGCGAAACGCAAATGAAATCCTCCCGCTGTGTGGCCAGGCCAAATCGGGCTGATTAACAACTCAGCCGGTCTGAATGTAGTGGTTCGACGTTTTGCTGCAGGCGTGACACGTGAGGGACTTTGATAAGAGTTTTAGTGAGTTGATAGACTATCACTGTGGGAGGTCCTGGTTGCATCTCAAGGCTGGAGTCCTCGAGCCAACCACTCATCAGCAGCCGCCTAAGCACTACGGAAATGCTTCGCGTCTTAGATAATGGAGCCCAACTTGTCCACACCATGGAATCTATGTCCAATCATTTCATTTCTCAGACCCTCGCAAGCGCCGGCTTTGCTGCCACTCGCTTGTGCCGTCCCCTGGTTTAAAAACCCAGTTGGTGCATGTAACCGTTCGAACACCTCACCTTGCACCATACAACGGATATGGAACGTGATAATCCCCTGCAGCTAGCTAAGAGGTGTTTTCTCTGAATGTCTAATGGTGTATTATTTATTATTTTCTATTCTATTACCCCGGATGGAGACCCGTGCTTACTCGGTGCGAAGCAGAGATTGCCCCAGGGCAGCGAGAAATACGAATTTCATCTGTTTTGCAGCCAACTGTTACATGCGTAGTGGTTACATGGAAGTATGAAATACTCCGGTGTGCTTTGTATCCACTTCTTTCTGGGCCAACCTCTCTTCGTTGAGATTCTTATGCTGCGCACCATCTCAGGCTAGGATTTTCGTAGAGCAGCCGATCTCTTCCTTTCATATTCATATAGGAAGCCTAAATTCGCTAAAACTAGTAGGATATCTACACTAGACATCGTCATGTCCCAGGCAGATCAGCTTGCACAGGATGGAAACACTGGTCACTCATGCGAGGAATGCAAAGATCTTATGCAGCAACTACTCAAGCCCGAAGTTATTGATGAGCTCGGGCAACAGTATGCGAAACCTATCAATGTAGGGTGGCTAGACACGATTATGGCTGTCACTCAGTGCTCTCTTTGTCGCCTCATCACGCGCATCTATGAACAAGCTCAACGAATTGATATTTCAGAGAACAAACGTATTTATTGCGAAATGGGCGGAGGACCCTTGAAAATTGATAGTGCAGGAAACCGCTGCGACTGGTGCGTGAGTCTCGACTTCTTCATCCCTGAGCCTGACTCTGAAGCTGGAGAATGTACCGACGACCTCTGGACACCCTCCTTTCGCCTACTGGCCGATGATGTCGTCCGACTTCATGTTGAAAGTGATGTTACTCGATTGGGCAGGCTTCATGAAAACCCCTACATTGATCGGAAATTTCTACGCAGCTGCTATGAAACTTGCATTCAAAGCCATGGAAGTGCCTGTCATGACCCAATACGGGAGACTCCAGACCACAAGCAATTCCCGTTGATTGACCCCCGACCTCTCCCGCTTCAGTTCAGGGTAATCGACGTCGAAGAATCAAGGGTCAAGCTCGCTCCTGTCAATTGTTCTTTTGCTATATTGTCATACGTGTGGGGGGCACCAGGGTTTTTGACATTGAACAAAGACAATCGGGAAGAGCTTGAGGTAAAAAATGGCCTGAGCTCTCAGTGCGTTCCTAAGACCATCGCACATGCAATGGAGGTGGCAAGAATTTTGAGCATCAGGTATCTTTGGGTAGATGCATTGTGCATCCTACAAAACGACGAGAAAGATAAAGCCAGTCAAATACAACAGATGGATAATATATATTCAAAGGCAATTCTGACAATCGTCGCCGCGAGCAGGACGGCGCATGCCGATGAAGGACTCTGGCCAACGCCGGGCCAGTCTAGACATTTTACTCAAGTAGTCGAAGAAGTCCAGGGTTTACGCTTCATTGGAACCGCACCAGCACTGAATGAACTCATTCGCGAGAGCTCGTGGCACCGGCGCGCATGGACGTATCAGGAATCAATTCTTTCTAAGCGGTTCTTTATATTTACGGAATATCAAGTTTATTACTCGTGCGAGATGGCAAACTTTGCACAAGACTGCATCCAACTTAGCACCCCCGATGGGAACCGGCAAGAGGCACACTCCTTGAATTTCAAAGATGGCGACGCTTACTTCCAACTCCACCCCCTTGCAGAATTTCCGTATTCTTTCCACAACATGGTTCGAGATTATACTGCCAGACATTTATCACACGAGAGCGATGGTTTAAATGCTATTTCCGGTGTGTTAACACACTTCGGCCATGGTGTCCACGAAGACTTTCTGTGCGGCCTTCCGGTTTCTACTTTGTTCGAATACGGTATGCTTTGGTATTTTAATACAACAGCAAGACGGCGGAAGCCGACCTCATCTGGGGCACTATTTCCGTCTTGGTCATGGGTCGGCTGGGTCGGTGGAGTTGATTGGGACTATCAGATCAAGGAAGAACACCACATGGATGCTCGCATAATTGCTGAATGGTCCCTGGAGTATGACGGTGGCATAATACATAGTAAAGATTTGAAGCTCCCATCTGCTGGAGCCGGGGTGGGATCTATCTTAGAAGCTGAGCAGAACAATCATGAAAATAAGTCGATGAGTGTGATTCAAACTGGGTTTTTATTTTTCGACACAAAGCTGGCCAAGTTTTCGGTGGCGGAGACCTATTGGAATCGAAGTACTCCTCTTGATGATGCAAAATATCCAGAAAAGGGTCTCTATAGGATTATGCATGGTGATATATGGATTGGGAGTGTTCATCTTGAGGCTTCAACAGTAGCCGAGCTCTCAATTCATAACGGAACCACGCAGGACTTTATTGCCTTGTCAAAATCCGGGGGAAGAGTTGTGCCCTTCATGATCGATGAGTACCCTTACAATTGGGATGATCCTAACCAGGTCTATTACTATTCCGAAACACTGGCAGCAGAGGATGAAGTTGATATTTATAACGTGATGATGATTATTTGGGACAAAGATGTTGCATATCGGCGGGGAATCGGTCAAATTCACAAGAAATCTTTCGAGGAAGCTGAATGGAGCATGAAAACCATTCGCCTGGGATAACAAGGACCCGTTATCGAGTCAAAGTATGTCCTTATGTTGATGCTCATTAGGCTCTGGTAAATTCTAGCTTGGGGATTTTGACTTAGATCCATTGTTGTCGGAAGAACCTTCCATCGTTTCATTGCACCTAGTACTCACTTGCCACACGTTACCAACACTACAATCTCAGTAATGGAAGGCACGTAATCTCAATCATATTTTCTTCCGAGAAAGTACGTTTAGCTCCGAAGAGAGACGACTAGCTTCCGAGTCTGAAGGTGTTTGCCTGTTGACCTTCTCTGTGAGCAACAAGGTGTTGCTGGAGATCTAACGAATGCTGGAACACAAGTATATCCATTGAGATGAGTACCTGAGTTCAGTAAGCTGCTCAAGCGCATTGAAGTTGCTGACTTCATACTATGTACAATGTACTTTACTTGAGGTGGGAGTTGTGAACCCTTCCACTTCGCTGATAGGATCAGGCGCATGACTGAATTGTGCCAAGGTGGAATCAACTCACCGTTGACGAGCTTCTGGTTGATATTTATGGTATCAGAGATGTGGGGATTGGTAGACGGTTTCCAGATAGTCATGAGACTGGGCTTGCCCAGTCTCTCACCACAAAGAATTCACAAATCATCCTCGACAGCGAAGCGAATATCGGCCCATCTGATTCCCACTTGAGTGTTAGCACAAGCCGAGTCTTCCAGATTGGTCCAGGAACAGAATACTCGAAAGACTTTGGTTAGTCATTATCGGTTCTCCTTTCCATAAATCGACTTATTGATAGTCGATTTGGGTTTGGACTTACCTTTGAATGTTCGCGGAAGAAACCCCTCGACCTCAGTTACAGCCCAGCGTGTTATGAGTCATTTTGTAACCCCTCGTCCACTGCAAATTGTCTAGAATGAATTATGAATGCTCATTTTGACAAGATCTTGCGTTCTGAAGCTTATCATTAACGGTCGTGACCACGGATCGACGATATTCTCGCGCCCATACCATATTCACTATGTTAATCACTTGGGGCCCATCCAGCAATTACAGCTTCCTGGGAGAAATTAAGACTATCTCCTGCATTCGAGGATAAGTACGATCAGCATCCATAGTTCTTCCTACATGCGTTGTTATCGCAGATGCAAAGGGTTGTAGACATGCCGGTCAGGTCTTGAGAAGTGTATATCTCAGCACCAGTATATCCACTATTCTGGATCCGATCGCAAGTTCCTTTTATTTTGAACAGGCGGAGCAGCACGTAAGTAGCCTAGGTCGGCCGCATTGACAGCATGGAAGATAAGGCATGAAGAGGACACCCTCTCAATGCTGCATTAAGATTCTCGTGAATTCTAGATTGCTTTGAGTAAACAGAACTGCAGCTATGATCCCTCCAGGCGGATATACGGTTCACGACAATCGACCGGTCGAAGATAGACGTGTCTTAGTTGGCTTCGCATCGCAGACATGTACCATAATCGGGTTCGGCAGAATATCAAACAAATGTAGGAGATATAGAACGCAATCAGCATGCATTGATGGGTTTATTGAGCGAGCCTGATTCCGATATGGATGGTCAAGATGGTTCGGATGACACCTAATGTTATCAACGAGGGTGAGGGAGCAATACGACATATGCCCCTACGTATCAACAAATCTGCTGGTTACGCACCGCTACGCCGTATATAATTGGGTAGTTTAACATTAATCAATCAAGCATTGTCACCGATGTTTCGATCACGTCTGGGTGCAAGTCTTCCAATAATGATATGCATTTGCGTTTCGGCTCAAAATTCTACCAGTGAAATTTTCGTCACTGCGCCTCCCTCGGCTTCCAGCACATTCAGAAATGGCCGATATAGTTATGTTCTTCTAGCACGCGGCATACCCCTCCATCCCTCAGAATGCTTCTTGGATCTCCCACACGACAAAGAAGGAAGTTTTCGGCAATGGAAAAAGGAGATCTGTAACAATGACCGCGATATCACTTGGGAAGACAATATTCCTGCGTGCCCGGGAAAGAGTCGAGCGTAATCAGCTCAAATTGATGAACCAATTTAATATGGCTTTTATTAGCCCTCCGCAACGATGCTGACGATCTCAAGAACGCCGAGATGGATCTTTGATATTGTTTGTAGGCTGCGAATGTATAATAGTAGAGTTTAGAGAGGTTTGCGGTCATGAACGATTCGTGCTCTTCGATGTAGGTCATAAGTAGTGCCGTTGCTAGCATTGAAACGTTTAGCTCTATACCAAAGAACATTTCATGCTGCACTTTCTCTAATCTCTCGAAAACTAGAGCATAGTCTGACAGCATCGACCTACCTACTCTCAACTCACCCAGGCGATGCGGACGAACATTGCTTCACCCTGAGGCCCAAGACTTTCATCGTCTCGTAGAATCTAGACATGTGCTTCTTGGTATATCTTCGGCCGAGACGTCGAGCATCTGCCCATATTTGAACGGTTGAATGATGGAACAATGACTAGATAGTCACATTTAGTATGCCATTTGAGGATGCGAACACGGTCGGAAGTTTGCGAACCGATAGGCAGTGCGCATTGTGTCGTACTCAGTTGGTAGCAGAATTAGTTGGAGGCATGACAGGAGCATGAAAAATGCGCTCGTAGTTGATAACGAAAGAAAGCAGAACCTTTACTTCCAAACGGTTGTTTGGCTGGGTTGCTAGCCCGATGATGTTGAGACTGGTGTTGATGCTGATGCTTCTGAGGCCGATACCCAGACCCCCTGCATCGGAAGCTCGAGGCGAGAACCATGAACAGAGAGCCGCTGTTACGAGCTTTAGGAGTGCCGTAAAACCCAGAGATTGCCACGCAACGTCGCTGATCTGGCTTGGCTCTCGGTCAAAAGATAGTGGAGTCCCCAAGCGCTCGAATAACACGATAAGCACATTGAATCAGCGATTCAGCCTGAATTTTACACGATGAGGCCCACCTTGGAGAAACGGTTATGGAGACAAATCTGGGTACTTCACTATATGGTATTAGCAAACAATTTGGAAGGTCTCTTGGCTGGAGAAAGCAAGCAGCGGCAGATGAACAATAAGATTAAGATCATGCACGCGGAGTAAAAAAGCATGGTACTCAAGTCTCGACCAGTCAAAGATAGGTTCGTGATATAGTGTTCATGACAAGGGAGGCTAATCGGCGACTGGAATCCCCTAAAAGTAAGAAAGATAGGAGACTCGGCAACTCTATTGAAGTGGTTTTTTTGACCCACAGGAGGTTCTCCGGCTACCTTTCAACATCGGCAAATACTTTTCAGTCCAGATGACCATTCTCTTTGATCGTGTGTACTCGAAGGAGTAATAGTATTTCAATATCACAATGCTTTGTGCAAAAGGTAAGGAGTAGCGCACCAATTGGATCAATGTATTTTTAACCTCCCGTAAGGGTCTGATGTAATTGTTTACCGCAAATGGCCCGAACAATGCCCAGAATATTGGGTCGTCTTCCTCTAACGATCATGAACTTACCAAAAAGGAAGACTGGTTTCTCATAAAGGACGGATCTGGGATACCGAGGCTGTTGAAGGAAAGATTTCGACCATACATATGAGAGAATTTGTTCTTGGATTGTTTGAGATTAAATGAATGAGGCAATTTTGCGGGGAATGTGGAGCCTGTCCGAAACACGATTTAACCTTAACATTAAACGTTTAAGGTTAAGACTTCGCTAACACATCTTCATTTCATCCAATTTATCCGAATCCAGGGAAACGTCAAAGAAAACGATGTGACTGACGGGCATCCCGGTGGGGGTTTAGTCATGGCACACCCAACGAACCTCACCAAAAATCACTGCAAAATCGAATTTCAGTACAAACAACCCCCTTATAGTACATTCTACAATAAAATTAAAATTAAAAATCTGAGTAGATTATATTCTCTCTTGATATCTAGGGACTATCTGAGAACTTACAGATACTCGAAATCTCATTTATTTTTATTTTTAATCAAATAAAAAGCACTACGGGCAGGAGTTTGGGTATGCCATGACTAAACCCCACCGGGTGACGGGATCTCCTCGACTATGAATCCCAGTCTAAAGTATCCACCTCCGAGGCTCCGACGAGATTTTCATTTGTTTCAACTTATTCTCTCCTATTTTCATATTGGTCAGACACTCAACCGAGTTAGTTGACTGGTTCTCCTGCGCCTGTGATTTGTCTATTTAACAAACGGTCACACACGATTCATCCCGTGTTTTGTCACCACCTTCACCTTTTCTCATTGGCTCCCAAGTATCTTTACGATGCGTTCGCTCTTTTTCGGTTTCTTAGCTACATTTTGCGCGGCTGGTGCCGTCGCCTCCCCCATTTACAACGACTTGACTTCCAGACAATCGTCCAGTCTACCCAGTTCTTTCAAATGGAGTTCTTCTGGGCCTCTTATTGGCCCCAAAAGTGACTCCCACAATCTTGCTGGCATTAAAGATCCCTCCATCGTCTACTACAACGGAGAATACCATGTCTTTGCAAGCACAGCTAAAGCATCCGGCTATAACTTGGTCTATATCAACTTCAAAGACTTTAGCTCTGCAAACTCGGCTCAATTCCACTATCTTGATCAGAGCAAAATTGGCACTGGATATCGAGCAGCTCCTCAGGTTTTTTACTTCGCACCACATAAACTTTGGTACCTCGTCTACCAGAATGGAAACGCAGCCTACTCAACCAACGCTGATATCAGTAATCCCGCTGGATGGAGCGCCCCAAAGAATTTCTTCGCTTCCCAGCCTAGCATAATCACACAGAATATTGGAAAGGGTAATTGGGTTGATATGTGGGTCATCTGCGACTCTGCAAACTGCCATCTCTTCTCATCCGACGACAATGGACATCTCTACCGATCGCAAACCTCAGTCAGCAACTTCCCCAATGGTTTTGGATCAACTGTCATCTCGCTCTCCGATTCCAACCCCAACAATCTCTTTGAGGCATCCAATGTTTATAATGTTGGCGGTAAATACCTTCTTCTCGTCGAGGCAGTGGGTAGTGATGGCGCTCGCTATTTCCGTTCTTGGACAACCACCAGTCTCTCTGGCAAATGGACTCCACTTGCGGACAGTCAGAACAATCCTTTTGCTCGGTCCAATAATGTTGCTTTCAGCGGTACCCCGTGGACTAAGAGCATCAGTCATGGAGAGTTGGTACGCACCAACGTTGATCAAACCATGACAGTCAGTCCTTGCAAGCTACGATATCTGTATCAAGGATTGAGCCCGACCGCGACTGGGACTTATGATGGTCTTCCCTGGAAGCTGGGTCTTCTTACCCAAACAAACTCTTCATGCTAAATATGCCATTTGGCAAATGAATCATGCATATTGTGAAGTGGGATAGTGGATTTTAGGGGCGCATTCGGGCATTCATATGCCTGTATTTAATTTCTTGTAGATTACACTTTTATAGACACTCGAAGGGTTATCCTTAGATAGAACTCTTCGAAAGACCAATTGTACATAGAATCAAGTAGTTGAACTCTTGAATTATTTGGATCTGGACTCGTCATTATATGAGCTCCCTTGAGAACATTATATAGTTGTATAATTGCAGTCTAACCAGAAGCTAAACCGATATCCTCTGATAGTTGAGTTCGGTCAATATAGTAAGTTGAACACTATAACGGTGAGACCAGCATGTCTGTGATGCCCTCGCTGAAATTGCGCACTGTCCAGGAGCTGCTCAGGATTTGAGCTTGGCTGTTTTAACTTGGCTCGTGAAGGGTACCAAATTACATCAGAGATTGAACAAATACGATGCCAAAGTCTCACTGGTTCCCCTACTGCAAAACTCGACTTTCTGTATAGTTCCCGGTGCCAGCTTCATCACATTTCTGATGACTTGTACAATACATGATAACTTCATGTTTGCGTGTTCACCCTGAGGTTTAAGTGGGGTGCAGGCAAATTGTTGTACGCGCCAAGGATAGCTAAGTCGCAGATCATTGCGGATCATTCCATCAATTCGGGCCGCCTCATTGGCTGGAAAGTCTCCGTGTGGGTTTGAGTACAACCTATAGTTATCGGAAAGTCTGACATAGAAATTAGGTCAGGGACGGCAGAATGTCTACCTTGAGATTCATAGTATAGTCGGCAAGAAGTGGAAAGAGCGGCGTCCCAGATTCTTCTGTTTTGGCGTTATAATTGCAGGTAGGAAGAGATGCTGACGGTGTTTGTCTTATATGTTTTTTTGAATGGAATACCACGTCCGATCGAGTGAACTCAGATCTACAAACTATCACGGAAGATCATTGCAATGGATGGGAAAAGCGATTCACGAATTTAGGACATTGTATCCGCTATGGAATAGTCGTGGAATCCGAAATTTGGGTCAACTGTGTATTTGACCTCTGTCTATCCCACCCAGGTAAATCAAATCAGTTCTGCAGCTTCTTGACTCCAACCCCTATCCGCACAAACCTTTCACTCAATATATTCGAGTAACATCCTTGGCGGCCCTCGCTCAAACAGTCAAAAGAACTATCCCCCAACTCCTCATTATGCGATTCTCGATTCTTGTCGTTGTTTTGTCAACCTTTCTATTCGCACGGCTCAGCGAGGCGTTTGTTGGCCCCACTTATACGAAAATGAAAAGACGGCCTTGGGAACAAGCCTGATATTGTACTTAAACACTTTAAAAATGAGGTTTGCGCGGTGGGATGCAAGCCCGTCATCATACATTGGGACGAGTGGGCTAAGGATAATGTGGCCATTCCAGCAATCGCTGAGATTATGAAGAGCATGGGAGCGGCACAGTGCACACAGCGCATGATCGACTTGGCCGACGACCTCATAAAAACAGCAAAGGGTATATGTGCGGCGAAATTATGTGGTGAAAACCTATGTCAAGAAGACTCCCTATCTGCCTTTGGTAAATGCCTCCAAGATAATCTCATGTCAGTTGTAATGAGCAACGTTGGTGAAATGGTGCCGCTCGTAACAGAGCAAATGTGTGTGAAAGAGAAAGCATATCTTGACAGTCCTGAATTGTGGGACGAGCTTATCCCTCTCTACTTGGGTAAATATGCGAAAGTCTGCGGGAAATCATAAGCAAAAGTGAAGAACTCCTGGTAAGGGGGTTTACATTTTCTTTCCAGTATTCTAGTCTTCGTGGAAACTCTGCTGACCAGTTTTACAGTCGAGATTGGACACGGCAGCTGCAGGGCCTTCCCAATTTATTTGCCCAGGTATCCCACCAGGTATTCCAATCTAGATCGGATGGATGGATATGGAGACGACTCCGGGATATGATGGCACTCATCGGATGGAAGGAAAAGCTTGGTTCACTCAAGCTTTTATTTACATGGATCTAAGCTTACAATCTACCAGATGGAGGATTTGTTTCCGATATAAAGGCTGTACTCCTTTTGAGAGGTGGAATATACCAAATCATCATCTCAGGTACAAGGCTATTACCCGCCGTGATGCTCCTAGTCTTAGAACGGGCAAGTTTCATTGAAGAAGATGCGGAGATATTGGTGATCTTAGATCTTTTGACATGATCATGTGTTCTAAAATCACCTTTAACGTACTACCCTGACCTTTACATGCATCAGCGAACAGTTATGTTTGTACATCTTCGTGGTTATTCACGGGGACGGCATATGATAATAATTCCGGTGCCAGGGTTATACTTGTGTAGTGGATCCCGAAGATGTAGATCTCGTACCTTAGGCTAAATAGTAAAGCGCCACTTTCTGTCAGGTCAGAGTAAGAATAAAGCTTGAAAATTGGGGTCGAGTTAAGGTTCGGGTTAAGCTTTGCCCATTTTTGTGGGCTGAAACGAGCGATGACGAAGCGGACATAAACCACTGGGTTGCACTTATGGTACAAGTCAACGCATGAAGCTCCTTCATTTATTAGGCAAAATAAAAGAGACTTATTGTTTAGAAATAATTAATCGCAGAAATCAGATTAGGATGTTGATTGTACAACAAACCGGCAGATGAAAATGTGAAGATGCTGAAAAAAGTATTTATATGGCGCAAGTGTCGCCAAGAATATCTATCAACCACAACAGTCTTTTACTTCACTTCAATCTAGTCCACTATTCCACCGGGTCAAATTCTTCATCATGGTTTTATTTTCTACCGTCGTCCTTGCCCTATCGGCTGTCGCCACATCTTTCGCAGCTCCTGCCGCCGACCCTCTCCCTCCTCATGTCGAGAGACGAGGTCCTCATGATTTCTTCTTAGGACCTGATCATCCACTTATGATTGCTCGTCGGAATGCATCATCTCTTGAGGCTCGCACGAACTACGTCCAAAACTACAAAACTGGAGGCACTGTCAACTTCACTCCCTCAGGAAATGGGTTCTCACTCAATTTCGACACCACTGATGATTTTGTTGTCGGTGTTGGATGGAATCCGGGAAGCACAGCGTATGATATACATTGACGATCATTATTCATCTTACTAACACCGATACAGTCCAATAACTCACTCTGGATCCTTCAGTGTCACGAAAGGTCTTGGTACGCTCTCCGTTTATGGGTGGACAACCAACCCGCTGGTCGAATATTATGTGATTGAAGACTCAATTGGATTCACCCAAACCGGTACTCAAAAAGGTACGGTTACTAGTGATGGTGGTAGCTATGTCATCTGGGAAAATGTCCGCACCAATGCACCATCAATCGCCGGCACTAGCACCTTCAACCAATACATCTCTATCAGAAACGGTGGACGCTCCAGTGGTACAGTCACAATCGCCAACCACTTTAATGCATGGAAGAGCCATGGCATGAATCTTGGTACCTTGAACTTCCAGGTCATTGCTGTTGAGACCTGGAACGGAGCTGGATCTGCACAACAAACTGTCACCAATTAAGTGGTCAAGGGGGAAAACATTCATGTGAGGTGGCTTGTGGAAGCTGCTGAGCAGCAGTTATGCTGGCTTAAAATGTATCTATTCGTTTCTTGAGATCTTTCATTTGCCTTGAGCAAGTGGCAGATGATAAATTTTGCTGATTTAGGATGTTATGGAAAACCCATAGTTCACAAACTGAGAGTTACTCACAAAAGTCTTTTCAAGTACCATTATGAACAGCCAATAAAGAGACCCTGTAGGCATTGCCAATGAGAATCATCACCCCGTGAATAATACCATGTAATACCACCAACACTAGCAGTAGTAAGGGTGGGTAAGGCACAAACGCGCCAAGGATTTTGCTTCCTTGGTCAATAAACATACCTTCAGGGTCCGGAAACACAATAAACATATCCGGAAGCACTCCTGAACTGGGTGAGTTCATTTGGAAAGAGACCGGGCTATTACTCTATCTAGGCGGTGATTTTCTGGTAGTCATGTTAGTCAGATGAAGCGAATAGCTTTCGTTCCTGTTGGTTCGGGAAATCTAGGTCCGGTGGGGCATACCTACCTCGCTCATGCGACTCGAAATATATACAAATAGTCCAAGTCAGTAATCGGTGACGTCACTATCAGTGCAGATTTTCTACCACTAGATCTTATGTATAAATTAATTGTCACATATGAGGCCAGGGGATGAAGCTTGAAGAAAGAGGAAGTAAGGCAATGGCGATGATGATCAGTGTCCCTGACATGATATGTGTAGAAAATATATACATCACATTGCTGTATCTATATAACTAATGTAACTGATGTGATAAAAGTAGATAACAAGAAAGTAAGTAACAGGAAAAGTAAGTAACAAGAAAGTAGCAGACAGGAAACAGTTCCTAAGTCCACTAATTCCGAAGGGAATCCCTCCGTTTCATCCAAGCTTGGCGATCCAGCTCCGCCGCCCCCCCCACATCGGGTGCTTCACACATCCCCCAAGAAAATGACTACTTTACCAGCGTCAAAACACCTGGGCGGTAAGGAAGATTGTTGTAGTCGCCACTGGAACTTGGTGTTCTACCCTGGTAAAGAAGCTGCAAGTTGCATGGATCGATAGTCATGGTCTGGTCTGGGTTGCTACGAATAAGATCGCCGTGGCTGATGTCGTTCGTCCAAGTGGCACCACTGTTTGCCTTGCCGGCAAAAGGTGCGGATTCCCCATTTGTTTGTGCTGTCCAGGTGCCGCCCAAGCTGGTTGCTGTGAACGATCTGAAGTATCGTCCATTTGCTCCAATGCACTCAACTATCATGAGATACTTTTGTTGACCCTGGACAGTGTAGACTTGCACGGCCTCGAATAGGGCGTTGGTTGAGTCGCTCAAAATCGATGTCGCTGATGTACCGAAGTTCCCTGGGAAGTTTCCGATAGGCATGCTGGTTCGATAGATGTGGCCATTGTCTCCAGCAAAGAAGAGGTACATGTTAGTGCTGTCACCGATGACAGTCTGATCGATGGGACCCGTAGCACCGGAGAGAGTTCCGGAGTATAAAGGCTTAGCTGCTGACCAGCCATTTGCGTTCGATGGATCGCTAGATGTTTTGTAGGAGAATGCGGTGGCACCCCATTGATAGGCAAGAACCCAAACGCTCTTTGGAGCAAAGTAGAAGAGCGTAGGTGCAACTGTGCCTGCAGACATTGTATTTTGGCTTGCAGCAGCCATATCGGACCAATTGTTGAAGAGGCCAAAGTTCATGGAGCCGTAGCTACCCGCACTGTTTACATCTGACCCGTACACGAGATGTTTGCCATTGTACATGACGTGGGTAAAGTCTTTGAGAGCGGTCAAGCCGGACTTGGGGTTTGCCAGTGCTCCGGTCGATGTCCATTTGTATGTGCTTGGTAAGGAACAAGTTGCTGCTCTGGATGTTGTTGTCAAAGTTGTTTCTGGGACAGAAGTAGTGGCCTTTGAAGTAGATGTGCTAAGTGTCGTAGGGCTGCTATCACTGCACGGCAGGCATTGAGAGTACCAATCGTTAGAGTAGGTACAGCACGATCCAGATACACATGTTGTTGCGCCGGTGAAACCAGATCCTCCGCCTAAAGTTGTTAGTTTTGATGAGGCAGAGAGATAGTATTATACTAACATTGAGCGTATAACGCTGCTTGACCGGATACGACTGGCAAGATTGCGAGGAGAATAGCTGATGTGGAAACCATGGTGAAGATGAGATGATGAGATGATGAGCTGGTGAGATAGTGAGATGGTGGTGGAAGGTTATTGAAATCTGCTCCTTGATCGACCTATATATACATGTTTATCGTCTGTATCGTACGGCATTTCCAGTAAGTGATTTGCCGTGGTTTGCCATCCTAGGGGTTAAGGTTAATTGAAAGTGGATTGTGGACCGGGTTGGGGACTCGGCGTTTATTCGTGCGGGTGGGTACTATGCACCCTTCATCTCCCCCGCAATTCGCGAAAGGAAATTTTCTGTTTCGAGCTAAATGTGAACCCCATGTAACATTGGCATACTGAAATTGTCCGGGTATGCAAATACGAGAATCAAGCGCTCGAATGACTTTTGTGTAAGATGTAGAAATAAGGTTCGAGGTGATAAACATAGCGACTGGCAAAAAGGACCCAGGGCCGCCGCATCCGAAGGACCGTTTTTAAAATGTTCTAAAGAATAGCAAAGAGATCATGTGGTTGATGTAGCTGATACAAAAGGGGCTCGGCAAAAGAAATCATGACATCACTGGTGCGAGTCGACAACCGCTATCAAATGACCAGAAATGGCCAGAATATCATCTCCGTGTACTGTTACGAACTACATCTGTAAGTAGACTTAAGCCCTAAAGCCTTGTTAGAATAACCCTCTGTTATAAATCTTTACATCTACCATCAAAGTTCCAGAACCTCGTTCAACATTTTCTCCGGCAGACCCGCCATGGTGGGGCTCCAACCGTAGCCGTATAGCTAATTCTCATTCCTTACTAGCACCGCGAGTGTCACTGAATGCTCTCTCTCGCCAGCAGGTTCTTGAGTGAGATTCCTAGGATTAGTTTTCTTAGCATCCTCCATCTCTGTAACTGGTTTTTTGAATCAACAGTCACAAACAGGAACACTTCAAAGGCTTTCTTGTCAGCTTATAACCTAGACCGTTCCACGCTTGCATAGAGTTTACCGTTCAATGAGAGGTTGATGGTCTATTTAGTAAAAGGGATGAAAAACGACGACCTTTAGTTATGACGAAGCCGTTGACCTTTGTAGTTAACTTCTGTAGTTGAATGGGTCAAATTCTTCATCGCCCGTCTGGAAATTATCAGGAAATTAGAAAGGTAAAGCGCAGGGAATAGAATGTCTCTAATATATTTACGTCTCTTAAGCGCTTTCAATGAAGCTTACCTCGCGGTTTCATCATTGAATGTGTGATTTGAGCTTCGCCACAAGGTAACAATGCGAGAGAGCAGGACGCCAAGTTCACGGATGTTATTTTTCTACCACGTCAGTAAAATGAGTCTAGCATCGGAGACACTCGCTTGGCGGCGGACATTTAATATTGATAACTTTATGAGCCTTGGGTGTATATCTGCTATAGGTACTTCCAAATTTTGTCGCAGTCAATTCCCCCTTAGGAGTTTTACTCGCATCGGTGTACAATCGGTGTACATATGTGTACACAGTTTATGGTGAGGTTTTGAGAATATATAACAGGTATGCCCTCTTCCAAAGCATCGTTTACAAACAGGCTGTATCCCATCGCATCTGACCTTCTGAGCGACATTATGAGTTCGGTGGCGAAGAAATGAGACCATTCGGAAGCAGTCTGATTCAGATGAATCCACTTCCTATGCTCCTCCGGGGGCTCTGACGAGGCGTCACTGGCTACAGGCTATTCTAGACTGATGCTTATTTCACATTATTGTCACTGTTTTGGGAATCTAAACCTCAGATTTTCTCTATATTGTAGTTCATCATAATCACATCCATTTCCAACAAAATCTCGAAAGCTCACATTTGTAACTTGTCAGTATCCTTTTAATTCTATGGCCAATCTCGCTATGTGCTTGCGTTTTCCATAGCGATCCGGCTCGCGAGCAGCGTTGGTCGCCTAGGATTTGGTTGGCCCATATTTCTTTCGACATTTATGCTCTGCTCGTGGTGATATTCGCACTCTGTGTAGCTGCTGGAATTCAGCGATACTGTTAGATAGTGGAACGGGATTATGTGGTCAATATTTTTCGTTCGTGACTTGATGCAGAATGATAGTACTTCCTCGCTCTGTTTTAGATGACCTACTTCTTTTCTTTCTGGCTTAATCGAATCCCAGGGAGAAGAAGTGCAACTCAATAATTACATCTTGCCTTCACAAAACATGCTGCCGTCCTGCATTATCACGGATCAAAATATTCCCAAGAAAGTCGGAGATCCAATTATTGGAGATAACAATTGTGTAGACTTCGCTATAATATCTCTAAATTTACCACTATATAGGACTTGAAATTCCGAAGAGAATCTTGTGGCAAAAAATCCATATGTATTTATCCCTTCAGAGCAGTTACCCAGGAGTTAACATTTTGAATATAGCTAGATGGATAAGCATCATCCGGAGCAAAGTTTGTGATGTTGACAGTAGTTATCGCAAGATTCGCAGCATCATCCGCATCATCAGAACAATGCGGATAGTCATCAAAATTGGTATCCAGAGTTTCAATCGTGTCGGTGGTATTCAGGAAAACATTAGTCCCATTCGGACCAGAGCTGAAGGCCGGGAACAGATTGGGAATGGGTGGGTAGGGTGGTCCATCGATCTCGTACTTGACGATTGGGAGATGAGGATATATGTTATCATTTTTTTTGGTTACATATTTGGCTAGGGCGTAGTAGGCTAGATTATCGGAGTTGCGTTGCACGTAGTAGCCTGTGGATCCGGGGTCAGCGTTGTTGTGGTAGCGCGCGAGGACTTTCGTTAGAGTTGGACCATAGGCTGGGAACGTGAAGGTATTGCCGGATGTGCCTGCTTTGATATCGATCTGGAGATCAATAATGGAAGGATTGGGACTTGGGGAGTCTGCAGCTAGATTCAAGTGTAATAATTCGTGCTGGTTTTAGTCAGTAAATATGATCCCCTGAGCGTCTGGGCTCTCATTTATACTTACAAGGAAAGTTTGCGCTCTGTTATCATACTTTGCAAGGTCAAGATTGTTTGGACTTGCTTGCGCTTTTCCATACGTGATTGCATCGGACAACTTTCTCCTATTCATAAACCCTTCGCAGAGGTTGATCATGGGGTAGCCCGTGTTGTCCTTGTTTTTAGCATAGGCAAGCGGGGTAGGCTTTGCTTTTTCGCCAGGGTTAGGAGGCCTGGGGCGCGTTAGATTCATTGATGATAAAAAAGAGAGGGAAGTGACTTAAGTGAGAAAGAAAGGAAACTTACTTTGGTTGACACGGGTCATTATCTGGTCTATTTTGGCACCTTTTGTAGGGATCGTCGCATCGTACATGGATAGCGTGCTGAAATGGATTCTTGTAGCTGTAGATAACTGTCGCTACATTCGCAAATACCGCTTGGATCTGAGATTGCTTGTCTTTGTTGTATCCTGGAGCACCCAGAAACTCAAGTGCAGCTGCATTGTTCCAATCAATATCAGAATGAACACCGTCTGTGTTAGACATAACCCAGGCATCATAGTATGCATCATCAATTTTTCCCTTTGCGCCGTCCCCATAGTTCTTCTTGCAGTCCTCATATCCGTAAAGAAAAGTTCCGATTTTGTTCAATGTAGATGGATCTGTACTCGTAGCTTCAGGTGGTATGTCGGTGCCGGTTGGAACGACATAGTAAGGAGACTCCTCACCAGAGAATTTGGGATCAGATATCGAGATGGCCGAGACGGTTCCAGAGGGAGCAGGCGTTGATGTACGAGAAGCAGTTGACTTTGAGCTAGCAGGAGTAGGGACGTCCAAGCTTGATTGGGAAGACAAAACTGTTGGGGCGGCAAGAGTACATTGTAGCAATAAAGAAATTGTTGCTAACGTCGAGGTCAAAGTAATCTTTTTGCTCGTTGGTGTCGGTTTGAAAGGTTGAAGAGAATGAGTTGATGTAGAAATCTCATTTGGTGCAATATACAGACATATATATACATAATCGAGGGAGGACGAAATACGCTCAAAGACACTGGCAAAGGCTGCGCTGCGCTCTAGCGGTGTCAGAGGCTCAGAGCCCCTGGGCGGCTGGGAATAGTAACATAAGGAGCATTCCCTCATCCCACGGAGAATGAAGAGAAGAAAATTTCAAGGAAGGTTATGATTGTCCTGCAAACCCCGCAAAGCCATCGGATTTTGCCTTGTGATTTCGTTTCCATGGAACCGTACCCTTACGACGGAGGATTGTGAATATTACATCTTAGCCCTACGCAACTTGCAATTGATCGACATCATTATTCTATCTAAAAGGCTCAAGACCTAGCATCACTTCATTGTGCCGCAAGTTGATGGCGGAGCATGTAAGATTACTGTATATATAGACAATGGGGGCGACTGCACATATTGTACCGGAGGTTTAGGCGAGGTTCTCTCACCTTCATTCCAAAAAAGATGACCTATAACATATTTTGACTAGGAATTCGTCGTCTAGTAGGATCGCATACGCCGTATTACGACTCATCTTAGAAGTGCAACGCATGACGTGCACGGGGGCGGCTTCCTTTGTGTCACCATAAGCAAGAGTAAACTTCTGTAGCCGGATAGAGGGGTAATCGAGGCAATGCTGTATATGGCTATCTACCCTTGTTACCAGCGTCCGATTAATTCCAGAGCGCCGATCGATCGATCTTCGTGAATATCAGCCGCTCATTGATCGTGATTAGGACTTGGTTTCGATCCAGCTCCTGCAAATGGGAGGGCAGAAGGAACCAAGAATCGATGCTATTCTCATTGCATAAACATGGAGAACAAAGTTTACATGCTAAATCAGTGTGTCACCTGTTGTCATCGCGGAGATGTTGGCAGCAGAATCTAAATCGGAAAAGCACTTCCCATTCTGCTCCTGAATACTCTCCGGAAACCTGATAAACTGAAATCGAAAAACAAATCAATTCAATTAGAAAGCACCTCCGAGCTCTTCCAGGCCCCCCACATCCTTGTAGAACAGAGCACCATACTCCTTCATAACCTCTATTTTCTCATCCATGGTCATGACCAAGTTTATTCTTCCGAAATCACTCGGCACTTCGAGCTCACTCTTGTATCGCAATACCCATACTCCAACTCCATCCGTAGGCCACCCAAATACCAACACTCTCTTCTGTATTTCCGTTAACTCCACAAGGCCTACTTGTGCTTCAGCCCATTCCTGCCTACTCTTCCACCAAGTTGCCCCGACCTTTAGCATCAATCCACAGAATTTATCTTCTTCAGCAGCATCGCTCGATCGTTCAGTAGGATGGAGCCGATCGAGAGAGAGAAAATTCATATCTAAAATGTTGGCCTCCTTAATGAGAACACCGCCCGTGGAGCAATAGCCGTAAACTGTACAGCCACGGCTGCCGAATTCAGTCCTGATCGTGTGGGGGAGGGGCATTGGAGAGGGGCAAGAGGAGTCGTCGTCCAAAGACATGTTTGCAAATGTGTAGCTGTTTATACACCAGGTGCGTAGTTTGAATGGTAATTGAAATGGGCTGAATGGGTGACAGATGAGATAAATAGTGATACTAAGTCTTCGTGAGCGAGATTAGAGGAATCTGGGAGAGATCAAGGTCGGAAACTTACACTAAGCCAACAGTTATGGTAAATACCATTCTACGAGTAGAGATGTCCGAACGCATTTGAAATTATACGAAGATCAATCAATTTGGAAGAAATCTGAGCCTTGTCATGCGACAGATCGGAGCTCATCACGTGCGGATCCTTCTCGCACGGGTCGTACCGCTTCTCGACTATTATAGGATTTGTTTTATTTCTGGGGCGCAGTTGTCAGCTTCTCCTTGGACATGATGCTATCTGTTTCAACTATAAATTCTCGTCACACTTTTTGGGGTCTATGCAGCTTATTCTCAATGCCATATTTCAGCTCGGATTCCTCGTTTAAACAAGTCGTTAAGCCGACTATGCCTTCATTCATGCTTAATAAATAGAAAATAAATATTTTTAATATCCTGCTCTTCGGCCGATCAGCTTCCGCACCCCGAGAGCCTGATTGGAAGTGTATCCGGGCCACCCGATTCGATTTCCGGGGACAGATCGGCTCTCTTGTAAGGAGGCAGGGTTCGAGTGATTCTGTGTCAGGACGTTAGTGGCTATCGACGGCTCTACGCCCACAACAGCGTCCCCATTATGTCTATAGCCAACCCCAGCCCCAGGGATTTCACTGGCCCACCTCTTTTTGGGGTGTCGATACGCCGCATTACGGATGATATGCAAGACAAGTGTAGTAACAAGGCTATTACGACAGGGGATGTTTCTTTTTGGAGGGGGTGGCTAGCGTAATCTACGTCCAATTGCTGATGAAAGGGAGGCGTGGAAACGAATCTCACTGGCATCAAATGAAAACTTTGATCTTTGTGCATTCGCCTCATACTCGGCGTGGAAAGACGTTTGCACATATGAATGGAGTGATGATAAGTGCATCACTTTCAATCAAGCCTGTGGGTAATTACTAATCATATGCCCTTTATACATACACAAGGCAGGTCATCTAGAAATGTGTGAGATTGCATTCTCTTTCAAATGTGGTACGATATCTATTCAACGGCGAATTGCTACCGTGTGCTTTCGATACAGGCACCACGAGAGCTGGATAGTTAGAATACTCTATCCCTCAGCTCCCTTTACTCACGAGCCGAGACTGTACCTCTGGAGGACGTCTTGTTTCACCCCAAACTCGAGATCACTGAGGGAGCTACTGCCCCGAAGCAGCCTACCCAGGCGTGCTTGAACCAAGCGAGTGGCGTCTGCACGCCTCTACTTTTCACCTTCTCTCCCAAGACCTGTGACATTTCATCTGTCGTGGAAATTACCTTTATAGCCGTCTTGGAGCTCTGCTGCCGAATGACTTCAACGAGATCTTTCAAAGCAGAACGAGTTGTCTTGCTCTCGAGGGCTTGAATGCCGTTGATGACACATACCATGCTGTTTGGCGCATGACCCAGGAGCGCTCGAATCAGTTCCAAAGCATCTCCCCACACTATTCATCGTTCCATCTAGTTCGGTAAACTGCTCTTCGTCGAAGTTCTGCTCTGTCTCAAAAGTTGACGGTAGCTGATTGACCAATTGGCGGATCAGAGTATAGAGGAGACAGATTGAGCCAGCGTCCTTTGTTGCCAGCTTGTTGGGATTCTTGTATCGAGCTTGATTGAAGAAGTATATACAAGAAATTCCTGTATCGGTTATGACGGCGGCAATTCGAAGTGCGGTTGGTGAGAGATCTTATGGAAACACGGGACCTTCGACCCAAAGGAAGGACGAGTCTTTGACACCAACCAACGTTGAACGTCTACGAACACTTCCTGGGGAATGGATCTATCAATACCACGGCTCGCGGGCTTGAGAGCTCCTTCTCGACCATTATTGACGTATTGCTCCATAGCTTTGGTATAGTCCTCAATCTCTGTACGAGCATAGTAGTTTCCCGATGGCTCTGTCCAGAGTAAGTCTAATGGCTTCCAATTACTATGGTGTTGTTTCATACCTTCTGGCTCTTCGACTGGACTGAGCATCTCTTCAGAGAATTTCTTCTCTTCCTCTTCGTCATTATCATCTTCATCTTCTTCTTCCTGTTGGAAAGGATTAATTTCCTTGTCGGCACGGCCACCTCCATCGGTCGTTTTTGCATTTCTTTTTGCACCATTACCAATAGCTTTTGAGCCCAGTTTGGGTGGTTCGGCCGATCGAGAACGTCGAACTCGATCAGGCATTGTTGAGTCTATTATTTTGGTTTCATCAGCTCGGCCAGCAAATGCGGAAGAATCAAAACTTACCGTGATTATATTCTTGCTCGACTACCGCCAGAGTCTTCATCATGCCAGCTCCAACCTCCGAGAACGCTATCGAAGCGAGGGTTTTGGATGCGGCGCTGAAGCTAGATTCAGTTTGAGTTTTAAATTGCTTGCGAGATATGTCAGCGGCGTTCTTTTGTTGGTCGTTTGGGCTCCCAGCGATGAAAGTCTTAAGATCGTAAGATGTTTGTAGGGTGTGTAGGGTTATGTAGCGGTTAACATTCTTAGCGATTCTTCCAACTTCATCAACGTAGGCTTTGATGTGGTCGTCGTAGAAGTTACTTCGCATAGAAACCGTGAAACGGTCCATTCCTTTCCCATACTAATTCATCGCATAGCAAAGAAACTTGAATAACTGAACGTAGGCGTTGGCTATACCTTGGCGGATAGGTTGGGTATCCAGGACTTCCTTGCTGCTTGAGAGGTAGCACATTTCCTCTGCAATATCGTGAAGCCCCTTGGAAAAACCCTTCACCACCTTTGTGCGATTTGCACAGATCTGTGACAAGTCAGACGCATGGGGACATCTGAAGGGGGCAGTCGTTCGAGTGTCTTATACCGTGACGATGGAAGTCGCAATTCCGCTAACGACGCTGGTATAAATGCTTCCACTTGGGAAGATACGGAACAACTGCTCGTGTTCCTTCAATAAACCAGCAAAAGCTCGCTGTCCGGGTGGACTGTATAGGAAGACTTGGATCCAGTTGCAATCAAGGCGCCGTTGATATATAGTGTTGGCTGATTGGAAGAATACACAACTGCAAAGTGAGTCCAACTAGAGATAGTGAAGTTGTTTACGGCGGTGGTAAGACTCAACACAACACTGGGAGTGGCGGAACTTGAGGCACTTTCACTAAGTTGGATACCATTTACGCTCATTGTGATAGAGCTCAGCGCGTCATTGGTGCCGTAGGACGAGACAGTGGTGGGATAAAACACATAGCCAGTCGTTCCCACTTGAGCTATTTCAGGCTTTGCCCAGAATGACATGGTAAAGGACGACGAGAGGTTTGCCCATGGTGTAGTGGTAAATGCTTGAAATCCCGCAGTCGAGTAGAGAAGTGAGTTGTCCTTGGAGACTGCTTGGAAAGCTTGCGTGGATGTTGTGGTATTCAGGAGCCTGACTAGAATAGCTTCAGAGGGTTCGAATATGTATGAAAGTATTGTACGGTTACCCGATGAAGAGCTGATGGTTGCTTACATCACAGAACCTATCATCAGATCCCAGACCTCAGGAGTACCGGTACCACTCATACTGAGCACAGCAGATGAAGGTTCCTCAGGTTGTTGCTGGTAAAGTAGACTTCGTCCCCGTCCACTCGGTCCCCGTCCACTCGCTTGTGTGTGTAGTAAATGGCGGCATCATTTGAAGATGACGTGTACATAAAATCAGGCTCCAGTCCAATTTGGGAAAGCACTTGTGAGATCGTGTTCCTAACATAAACATTCCCTTTTCCAGCCATGCCCCACAGCTGTTGAGCAAGGCTAATCACTTCAGGATTCGAGCCATTCAAGCTAATAGATCGAGAGGGTGGTGCCTGGCCTAAAAGTAATATATTCACACCCCCTTTGGCCAATTCGAGCATTTTGCTCACGATAGAAGCACTCGCTGACGGCATTTCTGGAAATACGAGAAGTCGGAATGAGGTTCCAGTCAGATAAGAAGCCTTACCGTCCCCGACAGTCATGTTGAGAAGATTGCCGCGGGAAAATGTCAGATTGGTAGCTCAAAGGAACCAGATATGGGCTTTTGTAGGGGACTACAGCCGAAGCGGACGGTTCTTCACTGACAAAGCAGGCCACATTAACGACTCTCGCAGAGTTCTGCATAAGCAGTGCCACTCGTCCTACGTACTTTGACCAGCCAGAAGCCTGCTTGGTCCAGGTATTCATGCGATCAAAATGCGCGCCGAATGGCCCGAATGTCATACCAGGAAAGGCTGCATCAACAGGTTGATGGATGAAATCATGGAGGAAAAACCTGTTAGGTCCAAATGTCATCATACGATCACCTTTGGCCTTGAGGTTGTGTGGGCGCTCTGTCCAGGCGGAATCGTCGAGTTGGCCCGTGAAAGCTTCAGAAGGAAGAAGATTGATGGCTTTATTATCATTACTCGACTGCCCAAGGACAGAATATTCGTCGGAGCTATATATATAATACGACCAAAATTCGCTGTATAAGAGGTTAGCTACAGAGGAAAGTCCTATATTATCAAAGGTTCCGTCGCTATAAGGTTCGAATAATATTATTATTTTTATTAATTATTTCTATATAACTTAGAAAACAAATATCCGTAATAATCCCTAAGAATTTTTTTTTTCTAAATATTTTTATATGATTAAAGCAACGATGACCTAATGACACCCCCCTCTAACAAATAGTCCCACGTATGCTGGACCTTGATCCTCGCTATCAAAACATCAGATAATAAAATGATCTCTTATTTATGGTCCAGCGATACCGAAGCATGCTAGGTGACCATCCTGGTTGTCGATTTGGGTGTCTGAAAAAGTGAGTTAGCACCCTGGGGGTAACGAGAATGGAGGGTATGCTATATAAGAGACGGTGAAAGGAAGATATACCCAAGTCGATATAGTTGTAGACTAAATGTCCGCTAGCATCATGGCAGTCCCAGCCGAATTTGTAAGAAGGCGATGGATTTCCCCCGAAGGCGCACGTAGGCATACCATTACCACTGTATCCATTCATGCCGGTCAGTTTCCAAGATGCTGGATGGGACAGGGGTAACCACGGTCATCCAAAGATGGTGTGTGTACTTACTTCGCGCGCCAGTTCAAATGACCGTCGTCGTTGGCGAGGCAGCTGTTCAGCTCGAGCCGGCTCTGGTGCCAGCCCCCGGAGGCGGTGCGGCACTCGGCCTCAACACCGCTGTTCAGCAACTGCGGGTTGCGGCAGGAGGCCATGAAGCTGCCCTGCACGAGGGCGAGGGAGCTGGCGAGAGCGACGAGGGTGCTTGCGAAGTGCATGGTGTGGATAGGGTGGTGATGAACGAGATACTTGTCTTGGAAACGACTGGTGATGGCGAGGAAAGAGGTTGAGAAGTGGCGTGGGAAGGAACAATGTAGCAGTTGTATCGTGGCCGATAAAGCCCTATTTATATAGGAGACTGATGACCTCGACGGCCATCGTATTCTACCTCGTGAACAGTTCGATGCCGCCTCCGCCTCCATATCGTATACATATCCCGGTCGACGCGGCGCAGTCTTGTGGGAATAAAGGTCCACCAAAATCCACATAGCCACCAGTGGGAACTCTCAAGCGTGCGGTACGGTAGCTTATATCTAAATAAATATATTTTGGGAATATAGTAGTAGAATTATATTCAATTAAATATATTTTAAGAAGATAGTAATTTATAATAATATCTTTTAATCTTGATATCTGCCTAATAGATATATTTAGGTTCAATCGAAGACTTCAAAGCTATATTCCTTCATTAACCTCGCGAAACCCTGCCTTATTGTTACTAGGATCTTGTCAGATATCATATCCTCAGAAATAAAGGGTGTGGGTTGACATCCTTTTCAATCTCCTTCAACCTCTCACAATTGGTGCCCACTCAGATCAGGGGCACGAGAAACCACTCAAGTCAAGGGACAGATAGACGAGAAGGAGATCAGAAAACAGAACATTCAATCAACTGTGATCAACAGTATCAATTATTATCTTGACCCAAAACTGGCCAAATTTACACTGCCTACAATCTCACAGATCCATTCAGCAACCCCACACACTGGCCGTGAAATAGATATAGTCCCCAATTGTATTGAGAGTAGTCTGGAAAGAACCGGAAAAGCCTGGGTATGTATATAGAACCAATCCCCTGCTATCCATTCTCGCGCTATAGCCGCCGATACAGTCTAAATCGACAACTCTACAAGAGTCCGCATAGCCATTGGTGAGCGAGCAGACTTGAACTCCTGATACTGGTTAGCACCGACTTCTAAAATGGTGGACCTCAAAATCAAGTCCGATTAGACGCAAATTCCAGAAAGGACGAATATATACCATTGTCAGTCAACCCTGCGTTTGTCACCCCTTTAGCGATGCAATCCTGGGACACTGAGTATGGGTCAGCAAGATATTTTAGATCAAGCCTTGTCTCTAACCGTCTAGGTGGTTCAGAGAGAACTGAACGCAGGACAATGCTGGTGTAGCAAGAGCCAGAAGAGCCACTGACTGCTGGAGGACTTGTGGAAGGCGCATTTTGAAGAGAATGACGAATATTGTATATATGGGAAGAGGAACCAAGTCTGAGTAGAGATTGATGCAGATTAAAGTCTCACAATGATGCCAAAAGAGATTTGAGATACTAAGGTCTTTATATACTTATTCATTCTACCTAGCTCCTCTATTCAATATTAGCTGGCCTAGTGCTGACGATAGTTGTGAGATTCTGAGCTGAAAATGCATTGATATTGATCTATCTGAAGAAGTGAAATATATGAAAAACAGCTGGTTTATATCCTCATTTCAATAGCAAAAAGATTAGTAAGAAGGGGTCCAAATAGAATCTAGTATTAGTCGATCCTCTATAATCGGCATACTAGTGCGAATACTCTCAGATCTAGAAGGTTAGATCTCATATACCCTCTTCAACTTAGATCCCTTAGATCCTAAGATGATAAATTATCAAGATCTTTAATAATATCGATTAGGTTCAACTACTAGATAAACACTATATACTTTTGAGGAGATAGGAGCTTCATAAATTCATCTACTACTATATCGGTGGTTACGATCTAATCGATTTTTATCTGTTTCTCTTATACTTCCTATTACAGCTAGCAAGAATATATATCTATATACTTCAATTTAGTAGTTAATCTAGATATATCTATAGCTAATAATCGAATAGTTTGTTGATTATCGTAAAGGATAGCTATATCGGATTCAAGATTGTAGTTTATATTCTGGAATAATCTTTTCCACTATATAAACTCCTTAGTAGTTATGAATAAAGCTAGAAGCTCAGCTTCTATATTAGAAATAGTTACTATTTGCTACTTTATAGCTTTATAATGGATTATACCTCTATAGAACTGAAAGTAGAATCTATTTAAGCTAAACTTCGTTATTATATCATTACTAAATACTATATTGCTTATAGTTATAAAGATCTTCTTTAAGCTTATATTGCTATTATATATTATTGCTAGGTTCTTTATCGAAATAAAGTATTTAAAATAATAGTTCGTAATATCGATATAGGTTAAAAAAGGGTTTTATTAGAACTTAGCTAGTTTAGAAATAGCTTTCATAATATCAGGTCGACTTATAATAATAATATAAATAAAATATCTAACTCGATATTGGTATACTTTTATTTGCAATTCTGTAGCTATCGCTTTATTTCTAGTTAGCTCTTATAATAATAGTAGTGTTTTAATATAATTTAAGGCTTCGATTTTGAACTATTCTTGGATTTTATCAATATAGGAGTTTTGGATTAAGAAGAGCTTTCGTTTGTTCCTTTTTCGAATAATATAGATTCCTAGAAAATAGTTGATTTCGTTTATTATTCTTATTTCGAAGTATTATATAAGCTTGTACTCAAATTCGTTTATTCTTTCTTTATACTTTGGATAATATATAATAGTAATATCGTCGATATAAAAAAGAAGTATTAGCTATTTATTTGTAAAAAGGTAGTTAATATCTAGGACTTGCAATATACTTAGTTCTTCAAGAACTAATATAAGTAGCGAATACTATAAATTTGATAAGATCTTAAAACTATAAAGTACTCTATATACTATAAGAACAAGTTTATCTTTATTGAACTTTAATAGTACTTTGTAATAAATAGATAGATATAAAATCATATTAACAAATATATTAATAATATTATATTACTATATATCGAGGTCGAATATAGTAACTATAGCTATAATAGCTCGAAAGATTTATATAGCTAATATTATTATATAGATATCATTATTAGTTTGTTACAAATCGCCTTTTGTATAGAGATATATTTTAAAGGAATTAAGAAACTTATTAGTATCAAATTTGTACTTTGGAATTTATTTTAATAAAAGTGAGATTATATCGTTACTTAGTAGTTTTATATACTTAAATATTCCCTTTCTTATCAATATATTAACTTCTTTCTTTACTACTTTGAGTTATTCTGAAATATATAGATATTATATAGCTTCTATCCAGTTCTAAAGTTCTTTTGGAAACTGATTACGATAGATTCTTTTATCTTTTATAGCTAAAAAAGAGTTGAATATATAGTATAAAACAGAGTATATATTATATATATAATAGCTATCCGTTATAATATTGATGATATCAATTTCACTACTGATCTCTATAGCTTTTGAAGTAGTATTGATATTTATAAATCCTTTATTAATAGATATTATTATAAAAATAGAGGTTCCAATATCAGAATCGCTTAAAAGTTATGAATTTTCAGGTATTGGAAGCTGATTATACTCCGGTTCGGTTATTTTAAGTTATGGATTATATAATCTTCTTATATTCTTATTAGCTAAATCTTTCTAATCTTCATCCTCTTCTAAGCTCTTATTAGCTGAATCTTCGTTTATATCCTCTAGTATAAAATCGGATTCTTCTTCTTTATAAAAATACTTTGTAGATAGTACTTCTATTACTATTATATTAAAAACCTTATTATCTAGCTGATTAATAATATTCAATAATAACAATATCTTAATTTGGTGGATAACTATATTCAAGTTATCTTTAATTATTATAACTAAATCTATATCTTTTATACTATATTTTAGCTTTTTATTGAATATAATATCATAGATTCTGATTACTTTTTCCAGGTTTGGGATCTAAATCCTGAAAATATTTGTCGAATTATAACTAATAAGGTATTTAATATAAGTTTATATAGTTAGTTTATTAAACTATAATATATTCTTATTAAGTATATATACTTTATATCTATATAGTTGAAGATATACTAATAATAACTTTATATTATTAATTAGTTCGAATAGAGTTCGCTATCCAAGATGTTGAACTGGTATTTTATTATCTAAATAAGCTATTATTTTCGCAATTTCTGGTTATAAGTTTTATAATAGATTTGTTTTTAATCTTATCGCTTTTATATAGATTATAAATTACTTTCCAGCAATCTTTGTAATACCGTTTTGTACTTGAGTTTATAATATTATTTATTACTCTTTAATTCCTTTTTTTGTATAATAACTAATAAACTCTTATTATAGATTAGTATTATTATCAAGTATTATAAAGCGGATTTTAGAGCTATAATACTATTTAATAAATATTGTTATTTATATAAATAAAGGGAATACTTCTTATATTATTATATAGGTTTCGATAATATTATAGTCTATATTGAGGTAACGAATATAGAAAAGGTATTGATAGCTATTATAGTCTTTATAAAGATAAATTATATTCTATATAATCTTGTCGAAAGACTTATCGTTATAATAGTGATCTTTTAAAATAGATTTTGAGATTTGTTGATATGATTTTGTTATTATATAATATTCATAATCGGTTAAGTTAAATACCTTTTCTTTTGTTAGTTTTAATTTGATTCTATTAGTTGATTCAAAGACTTTTTAGATTGTTTTAGAATCAAGATACCTCAAAATCTAGTATATTTCGGTTATTAATACTTTATTTATTTTGGATTCTGATTTGCTAGTTGCAAATATAGCCAAACTTTTGAAAAGATTTATAACCCAATATTAGTCTATTTGATATAGATTACAAAAGGGTTTATTATTAATATTTTCGAACTACTATAGGTAATAAGTATTCTAATGAATACTACTATTATTTAGTAATAACAGCGATACTATATTGGTTATAAAACCTTGAATTAGTATTATATTATATAGTTTAATTTGTATAACCTCTTCCTTAGTCTCTATATTAATCAGATATCTTCTATATACTTCTATAATATAAATTATCTTGCTAATAATAATTTCGCTACTATATATTAGATATATCTAGATGAAATTCGCTTTATTATTATAGATATATATATTGCTATTACTATCTATAATCCAGTAGTGTTTTAGCTTATAATTATTTAGAGATTGAATTGTACTTATTATGAATAAATCTAATATCTTCTTCTCGTTGCTTTTTATTAATATTATCACTTTTCTATTTATATTAGATTTGACTTCTTATTGAATATACTTCTATTCTTTTATATATATCTTTTCGAGGAGCTTTTTGAATTCTAGATCCTCTTCTGTCTTTTTAATAAGATTACGATTTGTATTATAATTAGCTCTCTATTCTTCAGATCTTTTCTCAAAATTGAGTTATTAGTAGTTCTCGAGTTTATATATTATACTATATTGATAGCGAGATAAGGAGCGATTTCTGCTATTTAATATTCTTAATCTATCTTCTTACTAACTCTTAAATATAATATTTGCCGAATATGATTATATTGTTTATATTGCTTCTTATAACTATAGATACTGATAGTAATCCTTAATAACTTTAGTAAGTAATAAGAGTGTTTTGTTATCTTTTATAGTTTTATTAAATTAAAGCTTATATATATTTGCTTATATAGATACTATTTGAGTAATGGTAATTAGAAAGTTATATTATAGTATATCATTATTAATCTCTATTATACTCAAATTAGTATATTCTTTGAAGATATCCTTCTAGTTCTAGATCCATTTCTTAATAGATTAATTACTATTAAAGTATTTTAAATAAGTATACTAATATGAAAGCTTGATTTTTCAAAACCGATCTAATAATATAAGCTATATTTTGAAGATAGTAAATTTTTGTTATAAAGTTCTTTTATCTATAATATATATTTTATTATATTATAAGATACTATTCTCAATATAATTATAAATAGATTGGACTATTACAGATTTGGTATTATAGATAATAAAGTAGTATATTTTATAAAGCTTTTGATCTACTTTCTAGGCTTCTTTCTGATTAGTATCCAAATCACTAAGTATTATTATCCTAGCTTTATAGTATAAGTATAATAGTGGATTCGGAATATATAGTTCTAGAGATTCAATCTTTATATTTAGGTTGATATACGGCTAGATATCAAATTGATATTATATAAATAATTTTATATTCGTAATCTATAATATCTAATCTTCTAGAATATCTAAGAATATTTTTATAATATTGGTGGAACTCTCCTAGGCCATTTTTGAAGAATATATAGCGATAGTAAGGTTGATTCGGGCTGGATTTATAATAGATACAAACAGAGATAGAAGTACTTGAATTATATAGAATATAGTTAATAAGGGTTTATAACTATAAGATTCTAAGTTGAAAATATATTGATATTAATCTATCTGAAGAAATAAAATATATGAAAAACAGCTAGTTTATATCCTCATTTCAGTAGCAAAAAGATCAGCAAGAAGGGGTCCAAATAGAATCTAGTATTAGTCGATCCTCTGTAATCGGCGCACTAGTGCGAATGCCCTCAGATCTAGGAGGTTAGATCTCACAATAGTAAGCTGGTAGACAAGTGAGGTGAGCATACCCCCTAATGTTCAGATTTTCCAGAACCTACACAACCACGAATAGGGGTCCACCAAAATCCATATAGTTACTAGTGGAAACTCTCAAGCGTGTGGTACGGCAGCTCATACACCTTACTCACTCAGCAAGCGAAGAACTTTCACCGTTTGGAAAAGCGTCAATTTTGGTAGTGCCTGAAAAGCAATTCGTCCACGACTGATTTTGTAGCATGCTATCGTTGGTATACACCATAGAGTCTGGTACTAGCGACATTATACCCTTGCTTTTTCAGACATGAATTCCCGATGGGGCAACTGATAGCAAGTGATGGAGTGTACTAGATTGAAGCTTTCTGGGGCTAGAATCATACAACAAGTAACATAAGATAGCCCACAGCCCATCCAGGAAGAGATAAACGGCCAAAGTCCCTTGAAAGCTGAACGAAGTTAAACATATATCCATAATTTTAGGCATATAACAACAACAGAGTGCATATCCAACTCCATCCATTCAAATTTCAACTCCAACCCAAACCCATACACACTTCGTACCTTCCAAACGAATGAGAAACTCGTAAAGACTTTTGCAAATTACACGTAGTTACCATCACAGGTCCGCGCCCCATTCGAAAAATCACGTAAAGACTTTATTCTATAGTACAGCAGCGGCCACATCGGGCCGTTATCTCGTTCCCCCACTAATTACTACGTAGAGTTAACGTCTCGTATCACACGCTAACTCACCAGGTGTAGCTTTAGGTATATGTTTTGTGTAAAAGGTCACAATTCTGTATTTAATGTTGGATTCTTTTCCAACAAACCCGCTTAGACCTAAAATGTAACCGAATTGTTGGTGATAATGCCGGTGACAATGCGCATTCTGCATTAATACTTGTCGGCTTATTTCTTTAGGTGTGTTTGTTAGATGTTGGTCAGATGATGGAATTAGCAATTGTTGGATTCTTTTTCTAACAAACCCGCTTAGACCTAAAATGTAACTGAATTGTCGGTGATAATGCTAGTGATAATACGTAATTCTGCATTTAATACTTGTCGGCTTATTCCTTTCGGTATGTTCGTTAGATATTGGTCAGATGTTGGTCAGATGTTGGTCAGTTCGTCAGGTGTATCGAATTAGCAATTGTTGGATTCTTTTCCAACAAACCCTCAGACCTACTAGAATGTAACCGAATTGTTGGTGATAATGCGATATATATGCATATGTATTTCCAAGAGGCAATTCATCTCCGATCTGTTGGACGAAAGATATAAAAAGTTAGTGGGTGTGGGCCATTTCTCGCGCTATATATCTAATATATGTTTCATAAAGTAACATAGCATTTGCTGTACCTCTTCCTTTAAACCTCAACACGTTATCATATGATTTTATTTGTTTATATTGCACGTAGAAGACTTCGGTAGAATGTAATCTAGAATCTTAGTGAGACGCTAGTACCAATTAGATACTACTGTTGGGTTTTCCGAACCTTTGAAGTTCTTCCCGCCAAATGAAATACCTCTTCCCTTCATCATCTTTTTTGTTCACGCTGTTACTATCCTTTATTATTGCAAAGGTGAACAGTATGTCCGAATCACTTCTATCGGAGTTCCCCCAAAATGTCTCTGATGCCATTCAATACGAACGCTCTTTATGGGCACACAGCGCTGAAGAGGATGCCGCATTTTACTCGGTGTCTGGAATAGACATGACATCTGCTCAACCGGGAACACCGATCAAAGTGCAAGAAGATGCAAACTCGCCACAGAACTATACGCTTCCACCTAATACTGCGGTATCGCGATTCATCTATGTATCGGAGAGTCTATCTGGAGAACGTCGTCCTGTTTCGGGCTATGTCTTGTGGCCTTATATGCCTCGTCTGGATGCGAACGGCGGAAACCAAGTTGTTGCCTGGGCGCATGGCACATCAGGAACAACAGTCTCGACTGCCCCATCCAGATTTAAAAATCTCTGGAATCATTTTATTGCTCCCTACCAATTGGTTCTTCAGGGTTACGTTGTAGTAGCCACGGATTATGCTGGTTTGGGTGTTGGTAAAGACCAGAATAACCAGTCGATTGCCCACGATTTTTTCGCCTCTTCTAGTATAGCTACCGACGTTGTCTATTCTGTTCAAGCTGCAAGAAAAGCTTTTCCTCAACTTTCTGAGTCGTTCGTTGTGCTTGGACATAGTCAAGGAGGGGGCGCTGCTTGGGGTGTCGCCCAGAAACATGCTGTATCGAACATCCCGGGTTATCTCGGTGCCATCGCCATCTCTCCAGCCACGAGTGTTCTCGATAACCCCGAGCCCTTCGGAAGCCTGATAGCTGCAACCATGACTCCCGGAATTGCGGCGTTGTATCCGGAATTCGACTACAATGAATTCTTTACGCCTGAAGGCCTAGAGCTGTTCAACAAAATCGTCAAGCTTGATTGCGCCTCTTCTACAACCATACCAATATTACTCATGCTTGCTGGCAACTTACTAAAACCAGACTGGGCATCTAATGAATGGCTTTTGAAATACGACAATCTGACTGCGAACGGTGGACGGAAGATTTCTGAACCTCTTCTTGTAATCCAAGGCGACAATGATCCAATGGTTAACTATAATAACACGATGAAAGAACTTGGGGCTGCATTTGATCTCTCTCCTACATCTCACGTTCAACTTTTCCGCCTCCCAGGAACATCACATACCCCTGCTGTTACAGGCTCTCAAAGACTATGGATGGATTGGATTGCAGATCGATTTGCTGGAGTTCAACTTCAACCTTTTGATAAGAACTCAAGTTTTGCTAGTGTAGTCACTCCCGCCAGAAATTTGTCAAACTACATACCAGAACTTAATTGGTTTATTGGGCTTGCAACAGAATCTTATCAAACTCCATAAATCTGCTCTATATTCATCACTTCACTCTATTTATCGATTTCCTTTTCTAATAACAAAACATCTCAGGCTTAATTTGCTGATTGTTATGACCTATGCAGAATATGTGATCATGGGGACCTTAGGCTCAGAGATTGGACAGCCAATCACAATAGAACCCTATATGGTAGGATCACATAACCTAGAGGAGTGGTTGGATCTGAATACTCCCAGGGCTCCTAGAGCGGACGGATCCTAAGGGCTCCTCGGGCTCCTCGGGCTCCTAAGAACAAAGGTCTATATAGCTAGAATCGTTTGCTTAGTATATAGAGCTTTGTACTCAATAACAATTACTTACTATCATCTATAATCAATCGAGGGTTGGCGTCAACTGGAGTGGCGTAACTGGTTCTAAGGGGAGAAATCGAGTTGCCTTTAATTGCTGGTGACGGCCCTGTGCTTTCTTATCATTCTTCCTGCGGTGTATGTTGGCCAGGTGGCCTGACTTTCCGCATTCGAAATAAAAGCCTTCTTTTCGACGTCGATGTTTTTCTTCCTTGCATAGGTTCCCAATCCTATTTGCGTCTAATTCCATAGGTTCCGGCCATCTGTTTTTCCTAGGGTTCTTGTTTCCCATTCGGTTGTATTGCCCTCTCTGTTCGAGAGATCTTTCGTATAGTCGATCATCGATCTTAATAGCTAACTGTATTAGTTATTGTAAATTGTCCGACTCATCGGTCCTGGCGATTTCGTCTTTTACTACGTCTTTCAACCCTCGATAATACTGGGTCTGCAGGGCGTCGTCGTTCCATCCTGTCCGTGCCATGTGCTGTTGGAACTGGGCTGTATAGCTGGTGGCTGAGCTAGTCTGTTTAAGGTTGTATAATGCTCGCTGGGCATTCCGCTTAGGGTCTGTATCCCCGAATACTGACGATATTTTCTCTTTGAACCCCGAGAAGGTTCTAAAGATATCCTTCGTTTCTTTGATCATAGCAGTGGAGATACCTCCAACCGCTGACTTATTCTTGAGGAAATCATCGAGAAAGGGTTGTATCCAGTCGAATGCCGATTTGCGTAGGAACGAGATGGTCCATAGAATTTTGTCAATTTTGGCGGGGAATCTGGCGGCATTGAATCCGATGTATAGTTCGGCCTGTGCCAAAACGGCTTGAGCAAAGAAGGCTTTCCTTCGAAAGCATCAGGTAAGTTAATCTTGGGTAGCTTGGTAACTATTGGCTCTTCAGGTCAGAAAAAACCTGCCTATTTGTGGTATAGGGATGTTATTACCTAGAAGTTGCAACTTTTATATTTTGAACGTAGAATTACTTCAGCTATTTGCCCTATAGTATTCCCAAGGCTACATAATCGAATTGTAGAGGATTAGTTGAAATATTTGAGCGTTTCTTAAGTTAATAGTTTCGTTGTTGTGATTTTGGGGATGCCACAAATAGGCAGGTTTTTTCTGACCCGAAGAGCTTGGTCCCAAGGATAAATAAGTGGAGTCCCTATTGCTCCACGATATAAATTCTAGCCAATCAAGTAGTATAGCAGATGGTCGCGAGCTGATTGGTCGAGATATAGAAGCAGCGAGAACAGGGACTATACTTATTTATCCTTGAGAACAAGTATAGTGGTTTTGACAACCTATATATCTATCTTTTTAATCTTAATTACGATCGAGATAACTCTATTGGTCGAAAGGCGAGACAAATTGGGAAAATGCGGCTGAGAAATGAACAGTTCTGTATTCTTGTATATGTTGTGCTACCAAGCCTGAGGAAAATCCCTCAGCAACTACACACCAGGCTCCGTCCCGTCCATACCTCTATTGTTGAAATAGACTTTAATTCCTAGGATGATATCCTTCCGGACCACTTGATAATGTGGTATATTGAAACTCACTATGTAACAAGTAAGATCACCAAAATCTTTGCCCTAGCTACACTTCACAATTTCTCGGCAGGGCAGGCTTAATCCAAATCAATCGATATGCTGTGAACTAAAAGCGATAGACCAGGCTCTCTCCGTATATACCTAGGTGTCGAAGTGGCTCCCAATCACAGCTTCTTGATAATACAACATACTATACGACCACACCAAATCAATATTTCAAAAATCTGCTCCGTCCTTTTCAGCTCCCTGACGTGTCATACACACCATACAGTCTTACTATTAGTGATTTTGAATGAGTATGAAGGAATCAAGTAGGGCTGTATACTTGAATACGATAATATCAGGAAAACCTTGAGGCTCAAGAGAACTATCCGGCTGGCAGAAGTCGGTATCCGGATCTCGATTAAGCAGTCGGGTACTCCATTCAAAACCCAACTCCGGTATGTTTCAATTCGGATGTGCGATATATTTTGTCCTAATCTTTCAAATTACAGTATACAGAGAAAAGGATTTATGTAAGCAAAACCCAGTTCTATCCACGGTTTTCTGGCATTTGGTAAACTTCTACCTTCCAAACCCTACGGCATAGTCCCTATTTGAATTACAAGATAATATTTAACTCCAACAAATGCTATACTACAACCATAACTCTGAATTCTCAGGCTAGAGGCGGGGGATGACTCCGGGCTTGGCTTGGACGAGGCATCCGCTACAAAACTCACAAACGGAAATGTTATCATAGAGGAAACCCGGGCAGTGACACTATCCGAGTCAGTCAATTTGAGCTCACAGACAAGTCAATTGCTACTGATACAAGCACAATCGTCTGCGATGATAAGAAGTTCGAGCACGGATACCAGTGCAAGGACTACATAGCGGAGGGAGACAATCTACGAAATCAGATTGCTTACTCTATCGAGTATCTTGACCCCGAAGGCTACTTTATTGCAGAGGAGACCAATCGCAAAAAATCATTCGACCTGGAGGATGCGAGAATAGATGCCATCAGTAGAAAGACTAATGTATACTCTGTTACGACTGTGCTGAGAACGTCAATCAGGGCCGACTCCGTCAATCAGGGCCGACTCCCCTCGAGAAAGGTACGAAAGGCGAGAAATCTTCGAGCGGGGTATATTCAACGAGGCCGACATTTTCATATCAGTTAAGACAACCAAGCTGACTATCCACTCCCTGGTAATTATTCAGGCGCTGAGAAACGTAGTTTCTTATTATCCGGATCTGAGCTTCTCGGCTACCGATGCATCTCTCACTGCACCTTTCTCCGTTCTCGCTCATCATATGGATTATTTGAGAGAATTTCATACTTAAAATATCATATTAATCTTATTACTAGATATATCTCATCTTATTAACAATCTCGAGTTGTAAAGTAAAATATTATAATATTGATTTTACATAATTATCTAAATACCTTCAAAATAAAAGCTCATTCTATATATATTGATAAGGGGCATATATTGGCCAGGGCTTATAGTTAGCAATTAAGTTTGGTAACTCTGAGTACTTGCAGGTTCATAAAACTGGATAGCAGCATGTATATAGCAACTTGGTCCTCCCTAGTTGGTCAAGACTTATCTTTATCACACCATATTTTCTCGGAGGCTATATACAGAAGATTGGCTTTGTATATATATTTAGATTCGCTCGTTTATAATGCAGAGCTATGCGGACCGCAGGACCACGGATATATAAAGCCTCGAAGATACAGTATGTTGGAGCGGGGTAGATGGAGCAGGTACCCACTGTTTTAAACTAAATATCGTAGTGATCGATTAGGCTTACAAAGCCTATAACTTCAAGCTTACGAAGTCTGTAGTTCAGGCTTACAAAGCCTATAGTTCAGACTTATATAGCCTATAGCAAACAGGCCTAAGAAGCCTAAGGTAATAGACCTGAAAGGCCTATAAATACAGCTAGTCCTTTCTACTATAGATAGCTATTATCAAGTTCAGTCAAGTCAAATATTGAGTACTATATAATTAAAGTCCTTAAGTCTATAAACCTGTTATACCTCTATATATACTTATATAAGAGGTTATAAGCCTGGAAGTATACTAAACTTAGGGACTTTGATTATTATTCGACTACTAAATCGATAGCTATTTCAGTAATGGAGATCAATAGAGATAAGCTTAGAATTATTAAGCTATTAAGAACCAACTATAGAGCCTAGAGTGTATAGGTTCAACTATATCTAGATAGATAGGATCTATAGGAGGTAGTTGAACAAGACTTTGATAGTACTAAAGGAGTATCTAAAGTACTAGAGGCTAAGAAGAAGAAACTTATAAGAACTTCTAAGGATCGAGAGTAGAAGAAGAAGAACTTAAAGGTTAGTACTATTATTTTAGGTCTCTATAGTAAGGAGGTCTTGAATTATATACTAATAAAGGAGACTACTAAGCTAAGATAGAAAGCTTTGGAAAGGCTTTATATATCTAGGAGAATCCAATAATTAAGTTCTAAAATCGAAACTTTTTCTAACTATTTAGTATTAAAAAAGAGTGTTAAAAGAGTAGCTGAAATCGTATCCGACCTTAGTACTCTTCAGGAAGATATAGGACTTATAGACCTTATTAAGATACTTTCGGAAAAGTAGAAACTAAGAATACTCTATAAGGTTATTTATATTTATAATTTCAGATTCGACATTCTGATTACCCAACTCAAACTAAGGGAGAAGCTACTGGATTTTGTAAGTATAGTAGAGTTCTTAGCTAAGTATAAATAAGAAATAGGCCCTAAAGAGAATACTAAAGAAGGGGCCTTTAGTATTCAAACTCAGAATAATCAGAAAGGTAAGTAAAGAAAGAATAAGCTTAAAAGCAAAAGGGAATATTTTAAGTATAGTTAGAAAGACTATTTCAAAGCTGATTACTTTAAAGTAAAGAGTAATAAAGAGGTAAATATAGAGTTTCTAAATATCTCTAATAATGGTAAAGGCCTATCCCTTAGTCCAGAAGTAGTTAAGTTAGTAAAGATTAACTAGGTATCTCTAGAAGAAAATCTAAGATATAGTAATCAAGAACTAGTATAGATTATTGATTTAGAATATTCTAGATATATAACTTATACTAAATAGTAATTCGATAATTATATCGAATTAGCTAAACCTATAGAAGTAACTATAGTATCAAGAACGATAATAAGGGATATAGACTAAGATACTATTAGAATATAGATACTAGTTCAGAAGTAGATCAGATCTATCAAGCTAGAGAATATACTATATATCTCAGAACTAGTTAGATCCCTTATATCAGTATTGTAATTATAGAATAAGGAGTTAACTATTTATATTATTATAGAATCTAAAAGAGAGTTTCTAATCTAGCTTTAGAGAACTATAATAAATATAACTAAGTAAGTAGATTCGGTATATATACTCTAGAGCCCGAAGTTAGATCAGGAGAATATCTATTTAGCTATCTAGAAAGCAAATAGCTTTTTAGAGATATAAATATAATATAGAAAACTAGAGTACTTAAGTTCAGGAACTTTTAAAGAGTTATAAGAAGTAACTATAGAACTTAACAAATCTATTAAGAAGCTAAAAGAGCTTTATAATACTTATTTGACCTCTAAATCAGTAAAGATAATTAATAGAAAGCTATTAAAATACTATACTAAATTTCTAAAGTAGGTATATAGTGATTTTTGAAGTCTTTATAGTATATCTAGTCTGAATAGAGAAGTCTATATACTTACTTTTACTAATAATTATAGTTGAAAATTATAAATTTACTTTAGTAAGAAGTATAAGGAGTTTAGAGAGCTTTTCTAGATATTCAGAACTAGAATTAAAACTGAATTGGACTTTAAACTAAAAATGATTAGATATAATAATACTTAAGAATATAGAATCTTAGAAAGAATATTAGCTACTATAGAAGTATAATTCGAGTTTACTATATTCTATATACCTAAATAGAATAGGGTAACCGAGTATCTAAATAAGAGTTTAATAGATATAATTAGAACTATATTTCAGGATTCAGACCTATCTAGTAAATTCTGGGCAGAAGTAGCTAATATAGTATATTATCTAAGAAATAAGACTCCTATTAGATCTAATAGAGTTACTTCTGAAGAGATATATAATAGGAAGTGTTCTTATATTAACTATCTAAGAATATTTGGCTATACTACTTATATCTATATAGTTAAGAAAAGAAGGTTTAAACTTGAATCTAATACTAAGAGAATAGTATTTATAAGTTATATACCGATAGCTAGACAATATAGACTATATAATTCTGAAATTAATAAGATTGTATTAGCTATAGTACCAAAATTTGTCGAGAATCAACTATTTAAACTGGAAAGTATTGAAATACCAGAAATAAGTAGTCTAGAAGAAGAAACTAAGCTATTGAAAAAAGATACTATTATAATGAATACTAGTTATCTAAAGAGTTTAGAACTAGCTATTCCAAAAGGGTTAGAGAGCTCTAAATCATCCGAACTAGCTGAATCAGCTAAACTAGTTGAGCTAGTTAAGATAATTAAGCCTACTAAATTAATTAAGTTAAAGATACTAAATAAGCTAAATAAGTTAAATAAGTCTGAAGAAGCTAAGGATCTTGAATTAGGAGAGAATAACTCTCTAAAAAGAGAGAATATTGAAATTTAAAGTCTTTAGAAATCTTTCTAAAAATCTTTCCAAAAGAGAATACTAAGGTCTAGAAGGTTTAAGAACTATATTCTACTGATAATTGAAAAGGTTAAATTATCCCAAAACTATACTGAAGTAGTAAATAACTTTATATAAGATATATATTAGAAGAAGGTAATTAAGAAGAAGTTAGCAAAATTATAAATCTTTAGTATTTAGGAATATATTGAGCTTCCTAAAGGAAAGAACTTTATAAATACTAAATAGATATTTATAATTAAGTATATTTCTATAAGTTTAATCGATCACTTCAAAGCCAGGCTAGTTATATAAAACTTCAGCTAAATATCTAGAGATAACTTTTTAGAGATCTTTAGTTTTATAGTTAGGTAAGAAAGTCTGAGAATACTATTAATTATAGGAGTATATAAGAACCTAGAAATCAAATAGATAGATATAGTTAGTATCTATCCTAGAACTAAGTTATATACTACTATATATACTAAGGTCCTTTTAGATCTGAAAGGATATCTAGAAGGAATAGTATTATTACTAAAGGTATCTTTATATAAATTTAAGTAATTAGATAGGAAGTGGTATATTGAAGTCTATAATAGACTTAAAAAGCTAGATTTTCAATCTTTTTATAGCGATCCGAATATATTCAAGAACTCTATATCGGGAATACTAATAAGTTTATATATTGATAATATACTTATATTAGACTCTATATTATAGAAAGTATAGAAAATAATTAAGGGCATTTCAAGTTTATAGTAGATAAAAAATCTAGAGGATATAAGAATGATTCTGGGCTTATAAGTAACCTGGAATAGAAAAGAAAGGATCTTAAGATTGTCCCAGAGAGCTTATATTAAAGATCTAATTAGTAGATTCAAACTTAGGAAAGCTAAACTTATTAATCTCTTTATAATAGATCGGAGTATTCTAATAAAAGAGGTTGAGAACAAGTTTCTAACTAATCAAGCCCTATATTAGAATACTATAGAGAGCCTTTTATAGTATATAAAAGGTACTAAACCTGATATTGCTTATATAATAGATCAGCTGAGTTAGTATTGTAGTATACTAATGATTAGGTATTAGAATATAGTCCTTAAGGTACTTAAATACCTGATTAGTATCTAGAAATATTATATAGAGTATAGTAATATAAGCTAAGGAAAGCTTATATTATAGAGGTATTATAACTCTGATTATACTGGTAATACTACTAATAGAAAGTTGATTTCAGAGTATCTATATCTACTATTAGACGGGCTAGTTATTTGGAATTCAGTAAAACAGTACTATATCAGCTTATCAACTATCGAAATTGAGTATATAGCCTTATCCGAGACTAGCAAGTAAGGGTAATAGTTTAGAATCTTAATTAAAAAGCTAGGAAGGTCTAAGTATTTAGATAAGTACTTAGAAGTATCTATCTATAGCGATAACTAAAGCTATATTACTCTAGCTAAGGACTCTATAGCTTATAATAGGATCAAGTATATAGAGGTTCGGTATTATTATATTCGGGATTTAGTAGTATATAGGAAGGTGATTATAATATACTATAGTACTGAGAATATACTAGTAGATATACTAACCAAGCTATTGCTATTAATAGTTTTTAAAAGATATATTCGGAGGCTAATAAGCCTAGATTAAGGTACCAAGGGGATATCTATAGTAGTCAGGAAGAGGGCTGTTGGAGTAGGGTAGGTAGGGTAGATACCTACTATTTTAAACTAAATATCGTAGTGATCGATTAGGTTTACAAAGCCTATAACTTCAGGCTTACGAAGTCTATAGTTCAGACTTACAAAGCCTATAGTTCAGGCTTATATAGTCTATAGCAAACAGACCTAAGAAGCCTAAGGCAATAGGCCTGAAAGGTCTATAAATACAGCTAGTCCTTCCCACTATAGATAGCCATTATCAAGTCCAGTCAAGTCAAGTATTGAGTACTATATAATTGAAGTCCTTAAGTCTATAAACCTGCTGTGCCTCTGTATATATCTGTGCAAGACAGTATTTACTTCGAAGTATTTTGCCGGCCTCGATAGTCTGCTATTCTAATTTCTTTCAGCTTTATTATTTCACTCTCTCTCCTATCCACTACTGAAACCCCTTCATTACCCTCTTGTGAATCAGCGTACAGAGTATTCTTATTACCTTGTCTTTATACTGTATACCTTATAGTGAACAAAAACTGGCTGATAGATCCGATTACAGCCGTGGACTTCGCTACCAGCATTCTTACGTTCATTGATTTCTCATACCAAATCGTTGGTGGTACTTATGAGGTAATAAAATCTGGCAGTACTATAGAGAATGCTCATGTGAGCGTTGTGACTACGGATCTGGATGAAATTACCAAGGAGCTAAGCCAGTGCCCACCTGGCTATTCGAAGTACGAGGACGTTCTAAATACTCTCGCTACAGAATGTCAAAGCGTCTCGGATAAGCTGCGGAAGCTTCTAGATCGTGTCAAGACCAAAGTTGGGAGTTCGAAATGGAAGAGTACTAAAGTTGCTCTATATTCCATATAGAAGAAAGGAGAGATTACAGAGTTGGAGAACAGACTTGGTAAATATAGGTCGGAAGTCTTGCTTAGATTAGTCCTAATTCTCAAGTAAGCATATGACTGAGGTCGGGTGGTAATTGAGTTTTAACAAAATAATTATCCAGCGACAGGTGTCTGTCCAGGTTGAGCTAAACAACTTCCAGTCCGTATCACAAAAACAAGCGTCAGATACCGTAAAGCAGTTAACGAACCTTCGTAACGATCTTCTGAAAAATATAGAAAGCAAAATTCAAGATAGTAATCAATTACTGTCGTTTGAACTCAGCAATCAGTTATATCTTATCAAAGATATTCGTAACTCGGTCGATATACTACTTGAACTATTGGCCGTGCCATCTCCTGAGATACAGGTACTGAAGCAGCTCTATTTCAATATAATATATTCTCGAGAGGATACGATGGAAAAGGCCGGGAGTGGTACATTTGAATGAATCTTGAAAGAAGATTCGAGCGATAATGGACAAAATATAGATACCAATGAAGATGAAATTGAAGATGATGACTTGGCCATGTTGGTGGAGGATACCAAAAACCTACAATCGGAGTTACGAACTGCATTTCTTATATGGCTACGAGAGGAGAATCGAATTTTCCACATCTCCGGGAAAGCTGGATCCGGCAAATCGACGCTGATGAAACTTCTTGTTGATCATCCTCAAACTCGCGTTGAGGTGAAGAAATGGGCAGAGGGGAAGCAGCTCATCTTCGCTCACTTCTTCTTTTGGCGATCCGGGGTGGATAAGCTCCAGAGATCCCTGTCTGGACTATACCGTTCAATCCTTTTCGAGGTCTTGAAACAATATCCCGACCTGATTAGAGAAGTCTTTCCCGAAGCTTATACAGCATTTTCAAAGACTGTGCCAGAAGGTTCCATTGATGAGCTTTTTTTCCGGCTTACGGACTTTGGAAATGGCATGAAATTGCTCATCTCCAAATCACCATTCCCAGGATATCGATTTTGCTTCTTTATAGATAGACTTGACAAGTACGGGGAAGATGGTATAGATAGCTTAGACCACGAAGATCTTGCGAAAGATCTCAACGAATAGGCTTCCAAAGAAGATATCAAAATCTTAGTTAGCTCGTATCCACACCGAGAGTTTCAAGAAGCATTTTCGGAAGATCGTCGTATTAGACTCCATAGGCTTACGAAACCCGATATTCTACGATTTGAGCGAAATATATTCAGAGAGTATAAATACTTCCTCATTGTCCAACATTTCTATAAGAAATTGGCTGTAAAGGTAGTTAACTTGTCCAATAGCGTCTTCCTTTGGGCCCGTCTTACTATATATTCTAGACTACGCAGAAATAATCCACTCTGTTTAGATATTCTAATCCACTCCGCTCTATAGAGGGGTGCTCTTTACTTTCTCGCTCTATAAATTATCTATTTAAGAGATAATCCACTCTATAAAAAAACGGATTATCTGCAGATTATCCTATAGATATCCTAAAATCTATAGATTCTAGAAATCCTTAAAATCCATATATAAAATATATAAATATCTATATAAATATATAAATATTAGTATAACTTTTATAATTAGTATAAAGATTAATATAAATCCTTAAATTTAAAACTGAAAACTTTAAGTTTTTAAAAATATATATTTTTTTAAACTTCAAATCTCTATTTCTTTTAATAATCCACCGGATTTATAAATATCCGCCGAATTTTTAACAATCTACCAAATTAATAAATTATCTATATCTATCTATAAATTATCTATAGTATTACTACTTAGAAAATACCAAAATCCGCTCCGCTATAGATTAATCCGCGGATTCTCTCAAGTCCAAGTAGTACTACTATGGATATCTGTTTATATAGTCTAGTATATTCTCTAGTTATAATTGCTTTATATAACTCCTGAGTATAAGGATATAGATAATTATTTAAACAAACAATTTGAAAACTTACCTAGAGATAATATCAACGCTTTATATAAGAATATATTAGTATCCATTATTCCTAGTAATTAGCAAAAAGTATTTAAGATACTATTACTTATATCCAAAATATACTTACTTATAGCGATATCTTTAATATAGATTGATAAACTGGACAATCTCATATTTCCAATATCGTACTGGATATAACTATATACTAATAATGAAATCAAAGAACGGTAAACTATAGTAGAATACGAAGTTGATAATCTTATAAAGGGTTTACTTAAAATAACGGAATATTGTAATAATAAAGAGAATCTGTTCTTCTATATAAGTATCTTGTTTTTCCACTAGATGTTTAGAGACTTTATAAAACAAAGTAAACAATTATACGATTTTTCAACCGAATTCCCGAACTTTGTAGACTTTGAGGTAAAAACTCGAGTTTATTTAACCGAACTCTGATTTGCAAAGATAGAATATATTATAGATAAAACTACAATTTCAAATCTCCTCAAGGAGTATCCTTCTAGACCGTCTCGAGATATATAATTAGATATTTTTGAATAAGTTATCTCCTATTATATTTAAGCAGGCTACTGTTGCCTTATAGGAAATATAACCAATCTATAATCTATAACTATACTTGATAATAGTGAAAATAGGATTTTTATATCTTTTATTCACTATATTATATAAAGCTTGAATAATATCGAATATATATATCGGAAAGTATCGAAAAATCCCGATCTTCTTCTTATTAAAGATGATCTTTCTCTTATTATATCTATATCTCTATCTTTGGAAGACGATAGCTCAATACTAAAGATACTTCTGGATCTTGGAGCCTTGCCGAATAAGCAAGTCGAGGTTAGAGACGAGGAGTAGGAATCTATAGTATCAGTCTAGATAATATTTTGTATCTACTTTGTAGCTACTATAATTGGTAAGGAAGCGGATAAGTATAAAGATAGTTTATATAGTATACTCGAGCAGTTTCTTATTATTGGAGTAGTTAATATAAATTGTATAATCCTAGTAGCTCTAGGGAGAAGACTCTAAGATTATAAAGAACCTCCGACTTACTATATCTCTTTATAGTAACTGGTATAATAGTTGAAGCTAGCCAACGAGGATTATTTGCTCAAGATAATAAATAGTTCTCAGAAAGGGGTATTAACTAGTTTGCGAGATATATAGAGTTATTTAATATCTTCAAAATCGGAAAGTCCGTCTATAGAGGCTATATACCCTCTATTTGACCTCAGTATATAGCCCCTGTCGCCGTTACCAGAAGATGAGACTGATAGTAATATATGGAAGTATATATTCTTTGTTCATTCTATCCAATTAGGGGATACTTAGATAATGATACTATATCTGAAATTAAAGTAGTATTAAGGAATTATCAGAGGGTGTAAAAGGAGATAGTTCCGGGGTTCGGAGAAGTAACTATCTGCAAAAGAGAGGAAATAGATACTATTTAACTAAGAAGTGAAGTCTCTACTCTAAATATCCTTTAGTTATCTAGCTGGAGTAACCCGAACTATAACTAACATCTATCTCTTGAATATTGATACTAGATAGATATTGCCTTTTGAGTGATAAAGATACTTTATACTGTTAAGAACTGAATCGTTTGTTGGCTACGTTAAGAAGCTATAGTACCTATATATATATGCTATATATTCAGGGCACCTGATTCATATCCGGTATACAGGCGCTTGGACACTGGTACTTCATGACTTCGATCAGTTTAAGCTCAAGTATTATCTCAGTATGATATACTATATATCATGCGCTTTCTCACCAAGTTCAGGCAGATAGAAGCAGTTGAACTTCTAGTCAGTATTACAGTTTTCTGCTGGATGGGCGAGTGTATTTTCCAGCTGGCTACCGAGGGACCCAAAAGCGACAAATTGACTGCACAATTCCAGTCGATGTTTTTTCGCCGCACACCGCACACTGGCTACCGTCAGGCCCGTGGCTCCTGAAGGACATTGAGAGGATCAGGATGACGTTCTTGGTGGTGGTAGGCGACAGGGACCTCCTAATGAATCGGGAGCAGGTGAGAGACACCGAAGCAGGTCGAGAAAAATCAAGGTGGGGTGGCGAGGGTGGTACGTGAGTGTGGAGAACTACGTACGTATCAGTTGAGCGTATTCAACGCAGATAGAGAAATCCGTGCAAAAACAAGCGACGAAACAATTCACCAAGCAATCTAAATAAAAAGCTCAATCTTGAGATTCTAGTCTCGACAAAGCGATTATTCTATCATTCTAAGCTGCGCTGGTAGAATTAGCCACGTGTTACTACATAACGTGGGCGCCGAGCTCAAATCAAGATTTAAGAACAGGGCAAGTAAATGGTCATATGAACGTAGAAAGAACAGCAGGGAGAGAGCTTTACTTTTTAACTTGGCATTCAGATACTGTTTCGCAACTTTCGAGAGACGAAGGTTTAGTACTCAAACGTACTCCAGCGCCAACCCAAGCTATTGAATAGTAGAATGCAGAAGAGGCTTAACATTCATAAGAACTATAATTTCTTCCAAATAAAGTCAATGGATTTCTGATCCCGGCTCAAAAGTAGTGTCTTCGATAGAGCCAAAGATAATACGGTTGGTAGAACACTACTCTTGTAATCAAACCCCCAGAACCAGAGAGCGAGGTAGGTTAATATGATGGATCTGACGGCGGCTAATACCTACGCTTCCATGTTACCAATTGAAATTGGAATAGTTCTTCTCCTAGCTAATGTATCGCCGGCTATATCTCTCAGGTCCTGTATATAGCTTGTGATTATTATCGTTACCAGAATGATTATCAACCAGGCTATAAGTCTAAAGTTAGATGTTACAATGGAGTATTGGATACCAATCTCTAAGGGTCCGGTCGAGAAGTATATGATTCCGACACTATTTAAGAAATTCTTTAGTAGCGGGTGGGAGTCTCTGTTATATCTATTGTACCAGAGGCATCCCGAAAGAAGTAGTAATGCAGAATAGGCACCGCTATCCCAGAAGGATATTGCGGTAGTGAAGAGATATAATCCATAGAGGATGTTTGCTATCAGCTTCTCACCAACTTTTCCTACTGAGATTGAGCGCCACGATTTGTTGAGTATATCCTCTGTAACACCTCGTAATTGGTTATATATATTGAATGCCAAGAGGAGACAAAATAACTAGATAGTTATCTGTGGAAGTCTTGAAAGAATAGAAAGTGGTGGTATATACTCGTAGTCGTAATATTTGTAAGCGATCGAAGTACTCGCCAGTTCGAAAATGATCCCTACAATAGAAAGGTTAGAGATATCATTACGAACGAAGAGCCACGCTATGTAGGAATGGTATTTAACTCTGTTATGCTGTGTATGCAAAGCCTGGGATTGGATGTAAGAAACTAGTAAGTTCTTCAAGACATGGAAGCTAAACATAAAACGTTGTTGGAGAACGGCAACAAAAAATTGGTGGGTGGGTTCTGCATGTTGGTGGCACATGTTGGCGGCACCTGGAGCTGATGTGATTCATATGAAGCTCTTACTAAATCAGCATGAAGGAAATCTTCAGAGCCGGAATTGATATACTCGTACAATATGACACAACAGAAGTTTTTAAACTTTGTTCAAACAAGCTACTTTACCCTTCTTATTTCCCAACCCTCTTAGAAATATATATATATATATATTATATTAACCCCAACAATTCGGTTATATCTAGTAGGTCTGAGCAGGTTTGTTGGAAAAGAATCCAATAATTGCTAATCAAAGATACCGGATATTAAATCTGTTGACGAAACTGACTAACCTTAATATCTAACCAATAGCTGACGAGTACGCCCAAGAATAAGCCGACGCGGTAAATGCAGACTTGTGGCGTAGGTCCGCAAAATCGCGGCAGATACCCAAGATGCCCAGCCACCACTATAATTTCGTGCTCTCCAATCCATCGCGAATTAAATTCGATTCTCTTTGAAAAAGGACTTCTTCATCTTCTAGCTTAAAGATTTCTAAGGTCGCAAGATCTGGTGTATACAAATTCGGTCACGATTTTTCCGACCGCCATCCACTACTCCTTCCTTCCTCTAGTTATGGCTCCTCCCACCAACAACAACAAAATCATAAGAGCGCTTGCATCAGCAATGCTGCTTTCGATATCAGTATGGACTGCCGTGACTATGGATCTAGCAAAGGTCGTTGCACACCAACAACCATTCGTTGAATCCGGCGTCATCGCGTGGCCATCTGGTGAAGTCCCAATAATCGATCATTTCTTTCCAGTGGAAATTTTTAATCAAATATGGCGGGGTACAATGGCTACCTTTAGTCCATCAACGCTTGGGTACGATCCGATTGCATCGTGGCAGATGTTTTCCTTTCTCACTGATCTCGGACCGGTGTACGCCATATTTTTGCTGGAGTCATTTCGCCCCGCAAACGCCCGGAGTCCAGCATACTTGTGAGTTCAGCTGCCCGCACGTAAAGTATACTGCTGAACTTAGTACCTCTAGTCCTACAATCTTCACGTTCTTGGCTCAGTTCTCTGGTATCGGAATCGTTGCTCCTTTCTTCTGGTTCCTTTGCCTTATCTTTGGTCCGGGCGCGCACGATCTTGCAAACCTTCCACCCTCATCTCGCACCGTCCGTCACAGCAACATCTGGAAAATAGTGCCGGTTATTCTGCTGTTCCATACCACGGAGGTATTTCTCATGTTCCTCTCAACTGAGCTTTCAACTAGGCACTACTGGACCTGGACATGGCAGGCATCCCCCTTATGGATTGGTATCGCTGTCGCTGTCGCCTCAAGTATTACGAAAGACAAGATTACAAGTAAAGGATCATATGCAGGTTTGGGAAGCTTGCTTGCGATTCTTGGTGGCATCTGCACCGGCGTATGGCTTTTTACACTCACGTCTTCGCCTTTCCCAATCGCGACAGTCTTTCTTCCCAGCGTCGAAGTCCAATCGGATTATGTCTTGCATGCGAGAAAGGCATTGCAAGCAGATGAAGTCGGCACATTTATGGCCGCGTTTGTGTGGTTGGTATTCTCTTTCTACGACCTTCATGTAGCTGGACTGCTAGATGGGAAATGGCTGGTCTATAGTGCGATGCTTCCCGTTGCGATTATATTCGCAGGACCAGGTAGTACTCTAGTGGCCGGCTGGTATTTGAGAGAAGTGGCTTTGATGACAATCTAAATACCGAAACTCCTACTCGGTCGCGATAAAGAAACAAAAGTGGCTGGTTATAGTGACCATTGAGGAGAGAACCAACGAGGGAGAAATTTGCACTGGGATGTTGAGGAGATTGTCACCCAAGTCTGATACTATTTTGTTTCCCTGGAGGTTGTTGATGTGGGTGCTCTTTGAGCTGAGAGCACTGGCTGGGAACCGAGAGTTGGAAGTACCGGCTTCGAAAGTATTGAGAAAGGAGGAGCTGGGAGCTGAGAAGTAGAAGCATTTACTTATTTACATAATCTTACTATTACAAATATTACCAGAACCTTTTAAAGATATACTCATTTCGCAATCTAAACAAAATAAAAGAGTTATGTATTTTAAAGTATCACAAGGCGGTTTTCAAGGCGGACTGTGTACGCCACCACATCTCTGTAGCCAATAATTAGCATTCAATTCGTCGACTGCATAAGTTGCAGGACTGAGCCTCTTCACACGAAATCGATAAGAAAGCCTGGTCGCACCCCCGCCTGAAATTATGAATTTACAATATCTGTCGAATTCTTGATCATCACCTCTGTCTTCACGATGGTTGTATTACTGGCCTGATATTTATTCCATCTCATTCGATTCAAAGCGCTTCGCAATCTCATAGCCTTATGCAGCAAGCTAGGGACGTGTCTTAGTCTCTCAATGGAACCACTTACACAATGCGAGGCGCGGGCCCTCGTAGAAAAGATTGCTCAAGAGCACACACTTTGAATGGAACTATCAAAGGAACAAGACTAGAATTGCTTGTTAACAACTGCCTTGATATGTAAGATTGATATTCTTGCAAAACCTTCTTCCTGCAGCACTCAGCTCACACTGCTATATAGCCTATCGAGCCAACTGTACGAAAAGTCGACTCATTTTCTCCTTGAACTGATCCAAAATGCCGATGACAATTATTACGAATCTGTAACTCCACGTTATGTTTTTCCTACAAACCTGGAAGTTTCCGTAGCGATTGTAATGAAGTCGGTTTTACAGCTAAGAACGTTGAAGCTATTTCTGCCATCAGTCAGAGCACCAAAACAAATAAAACAAATGATGGAGAGTATATTGGCGAGAAAGGGATCGGGTTCAAATCAGTGTTCAAAGTTGCTGAAGCAGTTTGAATTTCTTCGCGCGAGTATACATTTAAATTTGACACAACAGAGTTCATGGGAATGGTCGCACCTATCTGGGAAACGTTTCCCGAGCAAACAAAACCGGGATGGACTTCGATATATATACAATTTCTGAAGTCGTTGATTAACTCCAATGCACTAACTCATACCTACAGAAGCAATCTCACTTCTCCACAGGTCTTAAAAAACATCTCCCTTATCATTCCTGCTGGTTCAAAGATCGGTATAGTTGGCCGCTCTGGCTCGGGAAAGTCATCTCTGCTACTCACTCTATTCCGCATGCTCGATCTCAGTTCTGGATCTATCACAATAGATGGTCTTGACATCTCCACCATATCACGCCAGGAAATCCGCTCGAGGCTTACGGTCCTTCCCCAAAACCCTTTCTTCTTGAGCGGTACTGTCAGGTCGAATACAGATCCGTTTGGAAGGAAAAGTGATGAAGAGATTATCGAGGCGCTTGAAAAGGTAGGCATCTGGAATATAGTAATTGAAGCCAGTGGATTAAATGCGAGAATCGGCGATACGGAATCGGAAGGAGATAAAGATGGAATTTTGAGTCTGAGTAAGGAGCAGAAACAGTTGTTCTATCTTGCTAGAACAATCTTGAGGAAGAATCGGGTAGTTATATTGGATAAGGCAACTAATTAGTAAGTACCAAGATCTCCTTACCTAATAATCTTATAATTCCTATTTTGACCTCTCTATATCCTCTAGCTTTTCCTTTCTTTACTTCTATATTAGATATACTAATACCAAATATAGAATAGATCTATATATAGATATCAAGATCTAGATAATTATTCGAGAAGAGTTTAAAAAGTATATAATCATTATAACTATATATCGATTAGATAGTTTGAGGGATTTTGATTAAGTATTTATTTTGATTATAGAAGAATTATTAGAATAAGAATATTAAATATAATATTTTGATATAGAAACCAATTCGATATATCTAAGATATTTTGATATTTATAAGATTAGATTAGTTCAATTTAGTTTAAATATATTCAAGAAAAAATATTTTTAAAAAGTAAATATAATATTAATAATATTATTACTATTATCCAAACTAAATAAATCTAACAAAGTTAACTTCTCCAAGATTTCCATTTTAGTAAATATAAAAAGTTATTTTAATCTCTTTTTTTCTTTATATCTTTCTTTACTTTATCTTTATTAATCGAATAAAATATTATATAAGATTAAATAGTCGGTTCTATATAATAATTATTAATATTAATATCTTATCAATATCCAAAGTTAAAATATATAAATATAATATATATTATATATCTATATCTCTTTTTTTAGTAACTAATTAACTAATAAATTATTTATTATCAATATTATTATATTTATCTCTCTCCAAATCTTTATTATAACTTTCAATTTTATTATTTCTTTTTGTTTCTAACTTATCACTATTTATTATATTATCGATATTATTATATTTACTTCTTTCTAAATTCTTATTATAACTTTTCAACTTTTTATATATTTTAATAAATAGTTTGGAATATTCATTATTATTATAACTATTATAATTATATTAGAAGATAGAATTAGATATTATAAAGAGAATTAAATAGAATAATAGGATTTTAAAAGATAGAAGATAAAATAAATATAAAGAATAAAAATAGAGAATAAATAATAAAAAGAAGAAAAATAAAAAGAAGAAGAAAAAGAAAGAAAAGAAAAAAAGAAAAAAAGAAAAAAAGAAAAAAAGAAAAAAAGAAAAAAAGAAAAAAAGAAAAAAAGAAAAAAAGAAAAAAAGAAAAAAAGAAAAAAAGAAAAAAAGAAAAAAAGAAAAAAAGAAAAAAAGAAAAAAAGAAAAAAAGAAAAAAAGAAAAAAAGAAAAAAAGAAAAAAAGAAAAAAAGAAAAAAAACCATCTCACATCTGCAGAGCACTAACATACATGTAGAAAAACAGAGCACGCTGGGTTCGTGGAGACTCCTCCAGCTCGTCGAGTAAGCTCCCGTCGAAAGTCACAATATATCGAAGATACAGACGATTCCGCGACAGATAGTTCCTCCGCAAAACCCAAGGCAAGATCTACAAGTAGGAAGGTCAACATGGTTGAAGCAGCCATAGCCAACGGTCATGCCAGCAATGGCTCAGCTGCCAATGGATTTTCTTCTGTCACGAACGGATCTCACAAAAATGGGTCGATTAGCAACGGACACGCGAAAGTCAAGGCCGAACTAAAAGAGAGGAAAGTGATGGAAGGGTGGGAGGTCGGTGGAGATCCCAAGATCGACGCCTCTGGAGAATTCGATTTCGGCGGCACCTTGGGTGTCAGTGCGATGATGGTTGGATTTCCTCTCCTCATGTATTACATGTGGATTGGCGCTACATACTACGACGGGAAGTTCCCGACTCCCAAAGAGGGTGAAGGAATGGTCGATTTCCTTAAGCACCTGGGAGATTTGGTTTATGAAGGCGCATTCCCAAGTCTGTATGCATGGAAGATCTACTGGATCTTTTTTGTTTTCGAGGGCGCCTGTTACTGTCTTCTTCCAGGAGTGTGGACCTATGGGAAACCACTTCCTCACGAGGGAGGAAAGCAATTGCCATACTACTGCTCTGGAATTTGGTCATTCTATGTCACCATCATCCTTGCTGGGGCCCTGCACTATTTCGATATCTTTAAGCTGTATACTCTCCTTGACGAATTCGGACCAATCATGTCTGTGGCTATCTGCTCTGGTTTCTTGGTTTCGATCGTTGCTTATTTCTCGGCACTTGCACGAGGAGCTCAACATCGAATGACCGGATATCCTATTTATGACTTCTTCATGGGAGCAGAATTAAATCCAAGAATGTTTGGTATCCTGGACTTTAAGATGTTCTTCGAGGTCCGTCTGCCTTGGTTCATTCTTTTCGGTCTCTCATGTGCTGCCGCCGCTCGACAGTATGAGCAATATGGGTATGTTTCAGGCGAAGTTGGATTTTTGGTGATGGCTCACTTCTTGTATGCGAATGCCTGCGCGAAGGGCGAGGAATTAATCACCACAACATGGTACGTTCTCTTAACACAGATACTCAGTCTATTACTTACTCTTCCAGGGATATGTACTTTGAGAAATGGGGTTTCATGTTGATCTTCTGGAACCTTGCTGGTGTTCCCCTCAGCTACTGTCACTGTACTATTTACTTGGCCAACCATCCACCTTCTGAGTATTCCTGGAACAAATATTTCCTCGTCTTCTTGTACACCTCTTACTTGTTCGTTTACTGGGTCTGGGATACGACCAACAGCCAAAAGAACCGTTTCAGGGCCAGAGAACGTGGCGGGGTACCTGAACGAAAGGCATTTCCCCAGCTGCCATGGAAAGAAGTTAAGAATCCCCGGACCATTCCAACCAAGACCGGCGATTCCATCTTGGCCGACGGTTGGTATGGAAAGGCTCGAAAGATCCATTATTCGTGTGATTTGTACTTCGCCATCTGCTGGGGTTTGATCACTGGTTTCAATAGTCCATTCCCGTGGTTCTATTCTGTATTCTTCGCTGGCATGATCTCCCATCGAGCATACAGAGATATTCAGAAGTGCAAGAAGAAGTACGGAGAAGCTTGGGACGAGTACACGAAACTTGTACCATACTTATTCATTCCAGTAAGTCATTACCATTATTCATCCTCATGCTCATCACTAACAAAAATTCAAGTACGTCTTTTAGGGCAGTTGGGAAGAGTGCTGAGAGATCAAAGCTAGAATTGGTCACAATAGATTAGAGATTTTGGGGATGTAGATCGCATTTGTTGTCGGGCTGTGATGCCACTTTCTTGTACATCATTCCCATAGCTTATTTATATTGTGCTTATAATAAACCATAATGTCTACATGATTTAGATGCCACTCTTGCTTCGCTCTCCTTGCAGGTTAAGCTTGGTTCGATTGATCCTGACCCGTGGCATCATTCAGCCATTCAAAGCTTGCAACATGCCAAACTAGAGCTCAATATGATATCTGGATGTCCTACGTGGCCACTTTGTTCAAGAAATCGTCGGCTCCTCTCGCCAGTGAATGAGATTGGAAAGGGGCTCTTAAAAGTCGGAATTCACACTCGTGAGCTCCGTCATCAATCCATCCCCACACCAACTACGGTCACCCGAAAAACATTAAAGCGCACTCTCTCAATTTCAATCAACGCGAGTTTTCGATCGCGTCCCTCATTGACGGGCGAAGCTCTTTTTTTTTTACTTTCGACAACCTCCAACTTCAATTCTCTGCCATCATCAAACAAGCTCACTATCATCATGGCAGAGATCAAAATTGACAAGAGCTTGTTCCAGGAACGATTATCGCATTTCATCTCTGCATGGAAAGCTGATAAGAGAGGAGGCGACGCGGTCTTTAATGGCGCAAACAGCATATTGATATTGATGGGAAAGACAGAGGATGCGGCGAGCTTTCAGAAGAATAATGCTATCCATGTAAGTCTGCTCGATGCGTGGGTGCTTCGTTGAAGTTATAGATCTGTTGGGCGAAAGATACTGATGAGATGAATAGTTCTGGTTATTAGGCTACGAATTCCCTGCGACGCTCTTCCTTTTCACCCTCGATACTCTATACATCGTTACGACCGCAAAGAAAGGTATGCAGTGGCAGCAAGCTTTGCGCTGACAATAGAGAAGCTAACGAGGTCCAGCAAAACACTTGGAGCCTTTGAAAGGCGGCAAGATCCCACTTGAGGTTCTGGTTCGAGGAAAGGATGCTGAACAAAATGAGAAGCTCTTCACAAAGATCGCAGATGTTATCAAGTCATCTGGCGTAAGTTACAAGCAGTGCTACTATTCTTTCCAGCTTTTAAGCTAATGCTTGGTGATTATAGAAAAAAATTGGTATTCTACCAAAAGACACCTCAAACGGACCTTTTATCGACGAATGGAAGAAGGTTTATGCAGATGTGAAGGATGTTGAGGAGGTCGATATTGCGCCAGCTTTGTCCGCTGCTGCCTTGGCTGTCAAGGACGAAAATGAGTTGGTAAGTTTTCCGGTGTATGCGTGTGATCGGCTGCTGATATATAATCTAGCGTGCCATGAGAAATGCTTCGAAAGCCTGTATCGCCCTTATGAATCCCTACTTTGTTGAGGAAATGTCAAATATCCTGGATGAGGAGAAGAAGGTCAAACACAGTGCTTTAGCCAACAAAGTCGATAGCAAATTGGACGACACTAAGTTTTGGACCTCCGTTGAGCTTCCTAGCAAACAGAAAATGCCGTCCGATTTCGATCCTTCGCAGCTCGACTGGACCCATGGACCAATTATACAAAGTGGTGGGAAATATGACTTGAAGATGAATGCGCAAGTCGATGATGAGGTTCTTCATCCTGGTGTAATTATTTCATCGATGGGTCTTCGATACAAGTCCTATTGTTCTTTAATTGGACGCACATACCTGGTTGATCCCAATAAGTCCCAAGAGAGCAACTACAAACTTCTATTACAAGTACACAATCTGGTAATGAAGGAGATCAGGGATGGCGTCCATGTTAAGGATATCTACTCAAAAGCTTTAGCTCTCATCAGGACTAAGAAGCCAGACCTGGAGAAGCACTTCTTGAAGAACGTTGGAGCCGGTATTGGTATCGAAACACGGGACAGCACTCTTTTGCTTAATGCTAAGAGCAGTCGCAGTCTTAAAGATGGCATGACTCTTTGCGTTACAACTGGATTCAGCGATGTCGAGAACAAGGACCCCCAAGACAAGAAGAGCAAGATCTATTCTATGGTGCTCTCGGATACCGTACGTGTAACACAGTCAGAGCCAGTTATCTTCACGGGTGATGCGCCTTCGGATCTGGATGCCACTTCATTCTTCTTCAAGGATGAGGATGAGGAACCCGAGCCAGCACCAAAGAGCAACAAAGCCAAGAAAGACTCAACTGTTGGAGCAGTTGCTGCTAAGAACATCACGAAAACGAAACTTCGCGCCGAACGAACGACTCAAGTGGATGAGGGTGCTGAGGCCAGACGTCGTGAGCACCAAAAAGAGCTTGCCAAGAAGAAGCAAGAAGAAGGTCTTGCTAGATTTGCTGAAGCTACCGGCAACCAGAGTGGCGTTGCAGTGAAGAAGTTCAAGAGGTTTGAGTCTTACAAGCGCGACAATCAATTCCCTCCAAAGGTTCGCGACTTGGCCATCGTTATGGACCAAAAGAATTCTACAATTGTCTTACCGATCATGGGTCGTCCGGTACCATTCCATATCCAAACTATCAAGAACGCAAGTAAGAGTGACGAAGGAGAATTTTCATATCTCCGTATCAACTTCCTGTCACCAGGTCAAGGTGTTGGGCGTAAGGATGATCAGCCTTTCGAGGATGCGTCAGCACACTTCGTGCGCAGTCTGACATTCCGCTCCCATGACGGAGACCGTCTTCAAGATATTGCCAACCAGATTGGTAACATGAAGAGAGATGCTGTGAAGCGTGAACAAGAGAAGAAGGATATGGAGGACGTGGTTGAGCAGGATAAGTTGGTCGAAATTAGAAGTAAGTCCTTCCTATCGTTACACGGTAGCACTATTAACCATGTTAGACCGTCGCCCTGCTGTCATGGACAACGTCTTTATTCGCCCCGCTATGGATGGTAAGCGTGTTCCAGGAAAGGTCGAAATCCACCAAAACGGTCTCCGATATCAATCACCTCTTAATCCACAGCACCGTGTCGACATCCTTTTCAGCAATGTGAAGCATTTATTCTTCCAGCCATGTCAGCATGAGTTGATTGTCATTATTCACGTACATCTCAAGGACCCAATCTTGATTGGTAAGAAGAAGGCTAAGGACGTCCAATTCTACCGTGAAGCTACCGATATTCAATTCGATGAGACGGGAAATAGGAAACGCAAGTACAGATACGGAGACGAGGAGGAGTTTGAGGCCGAACAGGAGGAAAGAAGACGCCGTGCAGACCTTGATCGACAATTCAAAGCATTCGCTGAGAAGATCGCCGATGCCGGTAAGAACGAAAACGTTGATGTCGATGTTCCCTTCCGCGAACTTGGTTTCAACGGTGTTCCATTCAGATCAAACGTCTTCTGTCAACCATCCACAGACTGTTTGGTTCAACTTACCGAGCCACCATTCATGGTTATTACTCTTGAGGATATCGAAGTTGCACATCTGGAACGTGTTCAGTTCGGTCTCAAGAACTTCGATTTAGTCTTTGTTTTCAAGGATTTCCATCGGGCCCCTTACCACATCAACACAATCCCAGTCGAGTCGCTAGAAAACGTCAAGGAATGGCTCGACTCGGTCAACATTCCATTCTCCGAGGGTCCGCTCAATCTCAACTGGCCTACTATCATGAAAACCGTTACAGTCGACCCCCATCAATTCTTCGCAGATGGTGGTTGGTCGTTCTTGGCGACTGAATCCGATGATGAAGATGGTGATGAGGAGTCCGATGAGAGTGCTTTCGAGATGAGTGATAGCGAATTGGCTGCCAGTGACGAGAGTAGCGAGGAGGACTCTGATTTCGACTCCAACGCCAGTGACGATGAAGGTGAAGAGGACAGCGAAGATCAGAGCGAGGGTGAAGATTGGGATGAGCTAGAGAAGAAGGCAAAGAGGAAGGATAGGGAAAGTGGTTTGGAGGACGAGGATGCGCCTAAGAAGAAGAGAAAGCATTAAGCTTGCTGTACGTGGACACGATATTATGTTAGAGGGGAATTCGGAGGGGAGGGAAAAAAGCAAAATTGTCATCGAGGATAATAGTCTCGGTCGTTGGTGGAGACGGAGACGGAAGAACATGCTTCTTACATTGTATTTTTGAACAGTTAATCTTTGGCTTGTTGTCGTTCGATGAAATATTGCCCGGGCGTCTATCTAGCGGGAGGTTTGTTGGGGGACAACGAGGAAATAAATTACTTATGGGGTAGTTCGGGAGAAAAGTAGTCGGGAGGGAACGAATCAGAAATTTAAATGGTCGTTGATTTATAAATTCGTCTTCTGCATCGTGCATATATTTTGCCGTCAGGTTGCGTTGATAGCTGTTTCATATCTTCGTAATATCAAGTGAGTGTGCTGGAGCTCGTATATTGTTAATTGTTTGTTGAAGGGGACTCAGTAGGTGAGGTTGGGTTCAACCACAAAATGAAGATCGTGTTTATGTGCTTGGGTCAGTGAATCAGTCACCTTGGTTGTCAACGAAAGCTTGTACTTCGTGGACTCTACATCTTGCGGAGACATGGGATATAGATAGACTGCTCGCTGGATACTGCAGCCTGGCGGCTACTTACTTCTTACGCAGATGCACTTACGAAGTTGCGATTAACTTGACAGCTGCTGGATTCAGGAGGGGTCATTCATGCCTATTGCCTCAGCTTAGTTGTGAAAAGTAGTACTTTTATATTCCGGCTCTATGAATCCGCTCCGAGTTCTATTTTCTAGGTTTCTTATTCCTTAGCCATTCGACGACACCGTTATGACATCAGGTCATGCAATGCAGTGCAATCTGCATCATCCAGCACAGCGGACTGATCGAGATGGTGTGATCTTGGGATATTGGGTTCGCTCATGGTAAACTGCCTACTTGAAATGACTATGGGTGTCGTGGGTGCCATGAAAAGTCAAGTAAGTAGGTGCTGAACGGGCAGGATATAAGAGGACGAGAGAGGACAGAGCAGGAGAGGGCAGACTTAGAGCACACTATGATGTATTATAAAAGAAGGGTAGTCACCAAAATGCGAGAGGAAGGAGGGCTCACAGTGTGAGGAGAGGATGCACAGTTCGAGAAGACAGATGGAGAGAAGAGAGATGGGAGGCTGGCGGTGATGATGTGAATATAGACGTAAATTAGAGTCAAGTGTAGCAATACAGACAAATACTTATGTCCATGTAGTGTTCTTATTCCATACAGTCTTTCCGTCTACTTATTCATGTCATTCATAATATGTAAGTCAGGGCCACAGTCTGAGACATAGGCAGAGGGCAATATTGGGTTTTTTGCACGAAAGCTGTGGTCCTTCAAGAAGCATGATGGTGGAATGTTTGACAGAAAAATTACAAAGAAAGCCTAGGGTCGAGAATATGGACCGATCAGGAGAATGGCAGGAAAATGTCGGTACGAATGAGAGGGCATGGTATTTATCCCGTCGCTGTTTGGAGGGTCAATGAGAGTGTTCTGGTCTCGTGGCGATGAAACATAGAGAGGAAGGGAAGGCATGTTCGTCGTGGTAGGATCAACTATTTCTCCGATAATCCCTCCAACACAGCGTAGGGATCAAACATGCGATATGTATCCGATTCTGTAGGAGCTGTAGTGTACGCAATTGCTTGGCGCCAGTTGTACGAAGTCGTTGATGATATGTAAGAAGCTTGACGGAGTGAAATTGGGGTAGGATCCATTTCATTCATCAATCATAATCTTGGATCTGACGGCGACATGAGAGGCACTGCACTATCATCGTGACATTTGAGAAAGAAGGAAGCATGAATTCGAGAAGATGTTGTTGTCGTCAAAAGTGGCTGTACTTCGTGGTCGTTGAGAAGAATAACTAGCGCTATGAAAGCACTCGCCACAGCCAAGCAGCTAAACAAAACATGCCGTTCGCTAGAGGGGAGCGACCGACACGCATTGGTACTCTTTTCGTCATTCGATGCACGGAGCCATTTCTTGTCCGGTCAAGTCTTGGGTGTTGGACGATGCTCAAGGCGCTGGAAAGAGAGAGAGAGAAAGGAAGAAGGAAGGTTTGACGTCCAGCATTACGTCCAGCATTACATCCAGGCGATGCTCAGCCTACTATGCCTTCACAGTAGGGTTTCCTACCTTTCCTCGCACTTCCTTAGAGATACCGATGAGAACAGCCCAGCCGACGGAACAGTAAATTAGTAAATTGGTGTAAGGTTATGCTGCTATTCTTAGATGTGACCTTTATCAAGTACGTGGTTGATCATTTCAGTAGCTGCCGGATCGCCGAGATGGTGACGAGCAAAAACAAAAGTCGTTGGTACTATACCGCGCACTTCCGTAGTGCTCATTTTATGCGTTCGTGTCCGTTAAAGTCAAACTATTGGAATTGGGAAAGTTGTCGTAAGCAATTGCAACCCTGGCGTGCATCGGAACCTGAGGACACCAATGTCATCTGGTCCAGACCTTGAACTGGGTCTGAGCAAGCTTACTGGTCGCGGTCGGTACCCAACGAACGAAAGAAAGGCAATGGGAATCTCAGGAGTCGAGAAGGAAAAGAAAAGAGATTATAACTGGGGATGAGAATGAAGGAGGAATTAATAGCAAATGAACAGTGAACACCATCGTCCCTTAATAAAAAGAACCTGGAGTCTTCGCTTGCTTCGATTCGGGACCATCGGAAATCCAAGACGATTCGATCTCTTCGCTCTTGCCTCTCCGTGTTCTAGATTCGTTGTTGACCCTCAAGGATAGCTCGAAGGAGATTTGTCCAATCACCTTTTAATCTGCACACCTGCACGGAGACTTCTTGCACAATACGAATCTGAGTCTCGAGAGGAAAAGGAATTTAACCGGCTGTTTTATGTGCGGTTTTGTGCGGTGCGATCCTCTCCATCTCGTACCTTCCCTCTCCCACACTACCAGCTGTGGGTGTATCGGATTCGTTGGGCAGGAGTCCATGGTTTGCTGTATATCGAGCACATAAACAAAGTCTTGATGCGCGCTCTGTGAACCTCTCACATGAGAATGATGGAATACGAACAGCCAATGCAATGATTTTCTGCCTCCGTACTTGTGCGTAAGTGAAGCAGTCAGCATAAAACTAATGCAGGTCCCGTTGTCCAAAAGAGTCTTTTTCAAATATCTAAGTATTATGATTGGTTGGTGCGTCATCATTCCCCTTTTCTCTTGCCCCCAGATATGCAGATGCAGCTGTTCAGACGTTCGCGCACACCAGAGCTTTCCACCAGCCGGACCGGAAAACATTTTACTCGGCTCCAAGCCTGATTGGTCACTTATCAACTGTAAGAACGAAGACAGAAAAGATCGGATGCCATTGATTGGCGAAGACGTTGCAGCGACCGAGTTGTGTGGGTTCTACGTACCGTACGAAGTGTCCGACATGGGCTTGATGGGGTGTGTTCCCGGTAAGCCATCTCTCTTGGCACAGCCCCGAAAGCCATCTCCGCCCACTCGCTGGGGACTCTGGGACTGGCCACTGGCTCCACTAACAATTCCCACTCCATCTCGCCTTCTACACTTATCCCCCTCAGACTTGGCTCCAACTTGTCTCCAAGAGGTCTTACTTTGGCCCACTGACACAGTGACACCACTCATGTAGTTCATCCCTGCCTCGCCTGCTCGCCTGCTCGCCTGCCTTGAATCTTCTGAACCATATTCCGTAAATAAATAATTCCGTAAACATTCGAGAACTCTCCTTCCTTCCTCTTCTTGCTTTCTTACTTAGACCACACTCTCTCGCACCTTCGTTGTCATATTCAAGAAGTAACCAACAATCTTTATTTTATCTTGGTTCTCTCATTAATACTTCCTTCTTAATTCAAATATTCATACCGTCGTTTCCAGAGAGATCTTTTCCCATCCCAATCTTCCTCAACACAGTCGTTCAACCTTTTCCCAGAGACCACTTCAGACACTCTATAACCACTCGACAACTTCTGCTGTCGTCTCTTGGATTCTTCTAACCACTTCCAACAAATCAACTCACACTTTCGCTCAATTCATATCCAAAACGAATATACAATCAATCAATAATGTTGTCAAAGACTATTCTTGCCCTTGCGGCTTCGCTATCAACAGTCTCTGCTGTTAACCAGGGTTTCAACTACGGTGCAACAAACGCAGATGGATCATACAGAAGTCAGCAAGATTTCCAAAATGCTTTCGAAGCTGCTCAATCCCTCGTTGGCACATCTGGATTCACCAGTGCTAGACTATACACCATGATCGTATGTTGCTACCCCTCTCTATACAGCGATTCTTATTAATACTGACAATCTTTCCAGCAAGGAGGAAGCTCGACCAACGAACCCACATCCGCTATTCAAGCAGCTATTGATTCGGACACAACTCTTCTCCTCGGTTTATGGGCATCTGGAGGACAAGCTGGGATGGACGCCGAGATCACCGCTCTTAAATCCGCCATTCAACTGTATGGCGAGAAGTTCACTAGCCGTGTCGTTGGTATCTCTGTCGGATCAGAGGATTTGTACAGGAACTCCCCAACCGGTATCGCAGCCAAGTCAGGTTACGGTGCCAACCCAGACGATCTCGTCCACTATATCAGCCAAGTCAAGGCCGCCATCGCCGGTACTGGATTGAGTGGTGCATCGATCGGTCACGTCGATACCTGGACTGCTTGGGTCAACGGATCCAACTCTGCTGTTACAGCTGCCGTTGACTGGGTTGGAATGGATGCGTAAGTCATTTGTCTAATTGCTGCATACGTCCTTACTTACATTCTTCATTTAGCTATCCATACTTCCAATCTACCGAAGCGAACGGCATCTCCGAAGGAAAGTCTCTCTTCAACGCTGCCTTGGCCGCAACTCAAAGCGTTGCGGGAGGAAAGGACGTTTGGATCACCGAGACCGGATGGCCAGTTACTGGTGCCACTGAGGGACAAGGTGAAGCAAGCACTGCCAACGCCAAGACATACTGGGATGACGTTGGATGCCCTAACTTCGGAAAGGTCAACATGTACTGGTACACTCTTCAAGACCAAAACGCTGGGGGCTCTGTTTCGCCATCTTTCGGTATTGTCGGCAGCACCTTGAGCACCACTCCTCTCTTCGACCTTAGCTGCTCTCAATCTAACAACTCATCTTCCGCAACTTCCACCGCTTCGGGAGCTCTTGCAAGCAGTGCCTCAGCTCTTGCATCTCAAGCAACTGGTGGTGCCGTCGCTTCATCTGGATCTGGTCTCTCCCCATCCGGAATGGGTAACGGTATCGTTCCTTCAGGAACCGCCGCCTCAGGATATGCTGCTCCATCTGGAACCGGCTCAGCTGGCTACGGAAACGGATCCAACGGTACTTACACTGCAACCACCATCCGAACAGCACCAGCCGGATCTACCGCCACTGGATCGTCTGGAAGCGGATCTGGTACCTCGGGATCATCAGGATCCTCCACTACTGGTAGCCCATCTCAATCAACCAACAGTGCTTCATCCCTCACCGGATCTGTTGCACTTGCTCTCGGTGCGGTCTTTGCCGTAGCAGCTGCTTTATAAATGTAGAAAAAGTTGTTTATGAGGATAATAGGAGTCAGGTTCGAGTTCTGACTCTGGACAAGTGACATTATCATCAACTGGGTGGTGTTAAAACTAGGGACACTTGTGGTTTTTGCTCTTTTTCATTGCGGCATCTTTTTGGGGGTGGATTAACCATCCATTCATGATAGAGGAGTTTTACATCATTAGTCGGTATTAGACTACAAAATTGAAATGAGGCATTATATTTTACTTCTAACAATGGCTGCACTAGCAGGCTCACCATTTGTGCTTTTTGACATTACTATTGCGATGAATATGTTGTCCCATACTAATAGTCGGCGATCCTCTGCTGAAGACCGGGTGGGTCTATCGATGGATCTGCAGTAGATTTCTTGAGTTAATGTTTCTCAGAGTCGTCGTCATAGCATTCCTGGCGTCCCGCATCCCAAAAATAGATAGGACATTTTTATCGGGATAGTGCAGCTGATAGCGATAGGCGTGCGAGCTGCTACTTTGATGGCAGGCTACGGAAGATCGTGTACGGAGCAGGTTGTACAAGTAAATTCACAATTAGATGCATAACTTATCTTACAGAAATCAAATTTTGAGAAATCCAATCATTACTTCACCTGCAGCATTTAACTTATGTGCGAGATAAGTCCAAACGATTGTGTTTCGAATCAAACCCCGCCAGATCCACTATGGCGACTGTATGGAGGCACCCATCGTATGTACCTTGCCTTATTACCTCACCTTACTCCAGCGTTCAGCGTTGGGTGTCTAGAAACAATAAGCTGAGCAAAACAGAACCGCCATCCACCAACCAAACACAAATCTCCAATCCCCAATCTCCAATCTCCAACTTTCTATCACCAAGCGCGAAAGCCCTCATGCGATCGTTGAAAGGTCCCCGCCGACCCAAGAATTAAGGTAGAGATAGGGCCTTAAGCATAAGCTTATCTGAAATTAGACTCCCCAGACTTCAAGAAACAAGAAACACTGGGCGGGGGCGCTTAAGAATTGGGAAAATACCAAGCAAAACGGCAAAAAGCTTCAATGACTGTCAGAAAGGGATCTAATCTAAAGACATAAAACCTTACTTTGGAATATACTCATGCATTCAATGATTTCTCCTCGTATTCAAATATAAATCCCATCCTCCCTCGCTCGCACGAGACACACAAAAGAGAATTGAATGGAATCCGGGCTTTTGCACCGCCCCACGGAAAATGATACTTACGGTAAGATTACGGATCGCGGAATCACGGATGACGGACGGACTGAAAATTACTTGTACGAGAGTATCAAAAGCTGGAAAGTGTCTGCAGCGAATTAAATAGTATTCGCGCCACCAACACAAACACAAACAAGACTCTGAACTCTCCCAAGGCCTTTCTTGTCCTCTATTCTCCGTTCGCTTCGAGGCCATTTGGGCTTGTCCTTTTCCTTAATTCACCTGGTCTGCTTCCTAAGTTCCATGCGCCGTGCTGACATCCCATCCGAGCCCATCCCATCCCATCTCATCCCCTCCCATTTCCATCCCACTAACTCGATTGGACACCACTCAATCTTTCTCTCTTTCACTCTTTCCCTGTTTCTTCTTCTTCCTCGACTACCGCTCAGTACCTTGACATTCTCTCTCTCCTCTAACTTACCCATTTGTCATCTGTTTACATTTGTTGTTTCCTCAGACTGTTCTCTCCATGGTCTTCGAATCATCTAAGGATTGATTTGTGACGATTGAAAGTCTTTGGCGTCCACTCGTTTCTGTTTATCGCTGTGTTCGATTGATTGATCCGCCGATCAGTCGAGTTCTGGCCCTTCCTGCTATTCCTCGTATTCTCGCACTTTTCTCGACACCCATAAACTCAGCTCGACACGATGCTTTACTCACTCGTTTTATCCGCTGCGACGGCAGCATTATTTGGAAGCCATGCAGCAAACGCGATAGAGTTAGATATTGATAATGATGGTAAGCATTGATGTTGCGCCTATGCAGAATTTCCCGCAAGGTCGCTGTACAATTCGCTGACTTTGAAATGAAACATTCAGATTCTATAAAAAGTGCTGCTGCCACGATCGCATATGATATGATGACATACTATAAAGGAAATCAATCCGGTGGTATACCTGGAGTTTTGCCTGGCCCTCCGCCAAATCCTGTATGGGGTTGTAAGTGTTCTCAATATCTCTGGTACTGGATATTCCGCTCACAGCTTTCCCAGACTACTGGTGGGAATCCGGAGCAATGTGGGGAGCTTTAATCGACTACTGGCATTATACTGGAGATTCCTCATACAACGATGTTGCGGCAGCAGGAATTCAATGGCAGACTGGTGCGGACGATGATATGATGCCGTCGAACTGGTCGCAGTCCATGGGAAACGACGATCAAGGATTTTGGGGGATGACTGCTATGACTGCAGCAGAGACAAACTTCCAGAACCCTCCTGCAGACAGACCGGGTTGGTTGGCGTTAGCACAGGCAGTTTTCAATACACAGGCTACTAGGCCAGATAGTACTTGCGGTGGCGGGTAGGTCCTACGAAACTCGACTCGAATGGAATCTGCGTATATTAACAAGACGATAGACTGCGATGGCAAGTGTACCCATACCTTACGGGTTACGATTACAAAAACTCAATCGCGAACGGATGTTTCTTCAACCTGGGTGCACGACTAGCAAGATATACAGACAACGACACATATGCTCAGCATGCCGAAAAGACCTGGGAGTGGATCTCTAACGTTGGACTGATGGATAGCAACTACATGATCTACGATGGTGCGCATATCGAACACAACTGCACAGATATCAACAAAGTTCAATTCTCCTACAACGCGGGAGTTTGGTTACTTGGTGCTGCTACAATGTACAACTATGTAAGTGTTCTATATTAACTAAAGGCTGATCACAATCCTAACTTTTGATAGACAAATGGGAGTGCAATCTGGAAAGAGCGCGTCGACGGACTTCTCAACTCGACGCTCAATTTATTCTTCCCTAACAATATCGCCTATGAGGTAGCTTGCGAACCGAAACTCACCTGCACAACCGACATGTACAGCTTCAAATCCTTCCTGACCCGCTGGCTGGCTTCTACCACCAAGATGGCACCTTACACCTACGATCAGATCATGCCCCGCCTCAAAGCTTCTGCCGTCGCAGCTGCCCAGCAATGTTCCGGCGGAGACTCTGGACGTTGGTGCGGTCTATCCTGGAGCAAAGGCTCAGCATGGGATGGAACGCAAGGTGTAGGTCAACAGATGGCGGCTATGTCAGTGATATTTGTGAATCTAGTTCAGAAGATCCAGGGCCCCGTGACAAATAGCACTGGTGGAACCAGTGTGGGAAACAATGCTGCAGGTTCGAACAGTGCAACGGAGTTGGATCCTATATCACCTGCTTCAAAGGGCGATAAAGTTGGAGCGGGTATCGTGACGACAGTACTGCTGTTAGCCGCGACGGGAATGTTTGGGTGGATGAGCATTTAAGCTGCCGACGGGCAGGTCTCGGTCTACTTTGAAGGGGTTATAGGAATAGGTATATGGAGTCCAGGGATAATGTTTATTTTACGTTTAACAAATGAGAGAATGAATGGCAAAAATGTGTCAAGTGATGGGATGGTATATAGGGGCATGGGGGAGTATGGGTGATGAGGCGGGGCAGTGCAGGCCTTGGAATGAAAATGATATCAGATGAGAATGGAATGGGATGGGATGGGATGGAATGGATTGAACTGAAGGGAAATTAGGTTTGTATTTTGGTATTAACAACCTTGCATTTTCTGTATTGGAATCGATTGGAGACTCATCTTTTGCTCGCACTGAATGAATAATGTGATCTTGCATGTTTTCATATTGCATTCAGGCACTGTTTTCTGCTTAGTTCAAGAGGGGTCATTTGAGGTGAATGGCAGTGAGTCGGGGTGAGAGAGGGACGTCGTAGACGGGACTGATATTGTGGGATCAATCAAATGGTGGTTGGTTGGGACGGAGATGGCAAGCATGCTAACCGACGGACGATGATGGTGAGTAAATGAGATTGGGAAATGACGGTGGAATGAGTAAATCACTGCCTGATAGAGCCATGAACTGAACATTGAATGAGTAAGTAGAAAAGATGGGGTTGAAGATAGGGCTGAGGATATCTTGGTGGCAAAGGGATGGGAGATGGATGGATAGATGGATGCGGATATATATATGAACATGCTGGAGGGGCTGATCAAAAGATTTGTATGCCAAAGCGAGTGGGTGAACAAGTACAGATGGGCGGGATGGGTTGAGCGGATCTGCGATAGGCAGGTCAAAGAAAGGGGTTGAAGGCGATGAGGGGCTGTTAGGAGCAGAGGGTAGCGAGGAAGTTATGTTTGATTTGATGCCCGATTGTCCCGTTGAAGGAAGGAAGACCTAGCTGGTTCTATACCTACCGTTTGTTTTGCTTGGAATGCTAGTTAGTGATATGTGTGTGGCGTGTAGATGGATGGTTTCGAATATCATTTTGCGGTCATTATACACCTGGGGGAAGGGAAGGGGGTTTATACGGAGGCTGAGATAGTATGTGGAGGAGAGCAGGAAAATCTACCTCTGTTTATATTCTAGCTCTACTTCGAGTGCCCCTTAGCAGCTCCCGGTCTACCCACTGACTTGGTCTATCATGCATTAAGTCTATACAAGGAAACATGTCACCAGCTACCCCGTGGCCACTTCTTTCCTGCCGCTATCGTCGTCGTCACTTCTACAGTTTGCCAATAACCCACCAGAGAACAGCACATCGTACCACAAGCCATTCGAAATCTAACAAGTCGACCCATCCTAATGCGATGTAGTCGCTGAGAGCCAATTTTAAGACTGTCTTTATGTAAAATGACATCGTGGAAGCAGACGTAGATTCTTGAGCTAAGTTGAACCCATCGAATGGGGTAAGAGGAAGAGCTGAAGAGTCATTAATTGGAGGCGCTGGCGAGGTTTTGCTGGGCGTGGTGAAATTGTGACGCCATGTGCGAATGACGCGGAATAGGAGTAGTTGTTGGGATTTCGGTGGTGTTGATTTTGACGATAGATCTTTTTGGGAGAGCAGTGATGCTAGAAGATTTACATCGGAGTAAGATACAGTTTGGTCCTTTGCCTCCATGACGAATCCGTTGAAGATATCAGTATACTTTATAAGCTGCGTGTAAAATGCGGGAGTGAGGATAGTGAGCTCCAACGTGTAGGCTGTTGGTGATGATATCTGAGCAGATGATGAGTACATAACTTCCTCTTCATTGTTGAGAAGTCCTGCCGGGTTATATTTCAGTATGATACCTTCGTTCGTCGTCTCGACAAGATGGCGGAGATAGCGACGAAAGAGCTTCTCGAAATATTTCTCAGTCCTATCAGCATTCTTTGAGATTGTAACTTTAAGTGGCTCGGGTCGAGATACCCAAGGCAAGTTTCTTCTGAAGAACAATATCCAGGCCTGTACCAAGGTTCGCGGAAATGTAGCAAAACCAACCCACCACCACGAGAGGAGGAATCGCGTCTTTTCTGGGATGGACATGGTTGATGGATCAAGTGCTTCGCCGGTAGAGAATAAACGTGCGACTAGAAATGGCCTGTCGGTAGAGCTCAGTGTTAAAGTCAGATCAAGGGGGTTGCATCCCGTCAACGCGGGGTAAAATGGATCGCATGCAGAAATTGAATAAAAGCCATTTCGCGAATTGAACGGCGAGACATAGAACTCCTTGGACCAGGATTTCGCAAATCTATGGGCTTTGCCTGCGTGGCTGGTTGGCGCAAGGGCTTGCATATCTTCTGGGGTGACAAAATATATATGTCTTTCATCAAACGTATTGTTGACTTCGAGAATAACCGCTTTCAACTCCTTCTCCCGAGAGTAAAGGTTCCAGATCGAAACCGGGTTATTTTGGTAGCCCAAAAATTCCGATGAAGTTAAAAGATAGGCATATGGATAATCTTCGTGATTGAGACCCTTTTTCTAATTAACCATCATGCTTTCAACAGGTAGCGTTAGAGCCGTACCTGGTGATGGAGGAATTTCTTTAGCTTCCCCTCCAACCCCCCGAGTACATGGCCTCTGTCCAAGTAGGCATCGCCATTGACAGAGAACCAGGCACGCATCGGTTGGAGACATAACAGCTTCCAGTAAAATGGAGATGCATCCGCCGCATCATCCGCCGCGATCAATCCTCCAGAGGATCCAGTCCATCCGATCGGTACCCCCGTCAGGAGATATGAATACGAAAATGCATTCTTTGTCGGATAAAGTCTCATGTGACTTGTCATCGAGGGGAAGAACATCGGTTTGAGGAAGATGTCCTTGGTGTGTGTATCTTTGGCCCGTAGTCCTCGAACATATCGAATGGTTTGGGCGAGTATAAAGAGGAGTGACCCACAGCCACTGAGCGTGGTGATGGTAGAAGAGCTGACATGTTTGAAGAGAAAGTCTGCACAATCTGAGCGGTTCCGTATCAAGTAGAAAGTGGAAGATATCAGTATGTCAACCCTTGATCCAACAAGTCCTAGAAGAATGAGTAAAGGAGTTGTGACGAAAGAGACGCCCATGGCGGGGTATAGCAAGGGAAGCGAGTCGTGTTCTGATTTGCCGCCGAATCGAGCTCTGTCATCTTCTTGCCGAGAACATGACGATTCTTAGGATGTTAAGCAACGTAAGCAAGAAACTCTCAACAGGCTCTGGTCTTCTTTGACTTTTGTTCGCGTGGTTCTTGAATTTAGGTATATTGTTGCAGTATTTCAAGGTTAGTTACGAAGGTACAAAGAATCAGTAGACGCCGTGAACGAGGAATGTAACAGGGTGAAAGTCCGAGCCCGAAAGTCATACAGGGGACCGGATATCTGAGAGGTGTCCATATCAGGCAAGGTGTCCCGTTATTGCTTTCATCCCACCAAATCCACTAAATAACTTAATCGCAGAAATTGATTTCAGCTGCCTTCACGTCACTTTGGTCTGAGCTCCACTCCGCCCACCCCTCTCGGAAATTTCAGCTCGTTGCGGGCGGTGTGGCAAATGAGAACAGGAAGAGGAAATTAGCAGCGTGGAGGGTCACCAAAGCGGTGGACTGGGTGGATGGAGTAACCAGTCTCGTATGTCCCGTATGGTTTGTAACAGCTCACGGCCAGAATTGGCTTGCCGCACGCCCCAGAAAATGTTTACCGCACGGCAAAGTAAGGGAATACTCCCGTAGCAAAGTCGGAGATTCTATTGGGATCTGATTCATTCGGCGAGATAGACGAAGGCAAGCGCCAACGGATTACATACGTCCCTAGTACGTACTTACCATTGATCGCCACAAATAGAGTACACAATCCTTCCACCAGCTTCCTCTCCCCAAACTCTTCTTTTTCGCAACTACTCTATTCTGCTTCTATACCGTAAATTCATTCAAACAACGTATATCCTTAAATATATACCCTCTCACACGCTCAGTCACCTACCCCACAAAGCCTCAATCTCACAATCTATCAACATGGACGACTGGGAGACAACCACGAAGATCGGAAAGAATGTGCGACCAGGCGGAGCCGCAGCTGATAGAAGTACGGTTATTCGAGGAAAGAGTGCGTTGAATGCTGCTCAGAGGACTGGTGGGATTGTTGCTACGGAAAAGAAGTTTGGCGCCGGTAATGCTGTAAGTTATATCATAGGCCTTCCACGGACGGCTTTTGCCCCTCGCCTCGATTGAGGCTCGCTCGACCATCAACTGACCCAACCGCTTTCTCTAGAGATCCACCAACACCGAAGGTCAGCGGTTGACGAAAGTCGACCGAGCTGATGACATTGTCAAACCGAAGGTGGTGCCTGCTGCTGTTGCTGCTGCCATTATGAAAGGTCGATCACAAATGAAATTAACGCAAACCAAACTTGGCGAGATGTGTAATCTTCCTGCTGCGATTGTTGCATCACAAGAGAAGGCCGGTTCGAAGATTGACAACGCTGCGCTGATCAAAATGGAGAGAGTCTTGCATATCAAGTTGACGGGCAAAGACATCGGTCAACCAACCGGTGGAGCGAAGAACGATGCTGCGGCTGCTGCGCCGGCAGCGAAGAAGCCAGCGGCGAAGACTGTAATCAAGATTGTTCCACCAGGTGCAGCCTCTGCCGCAGCAAAGACCAGCACACCGAAGAGTGCTACTCCGAAGACCGCGACACCCAAATCTGGCACTCCAACAACCGCGAAGGAGGATACTGCGGAGGCGGGAACACCAAAGAGTGCTGGCGGGATCGCGGATCTGCCGGAAGAAGAAGCTTAAGCTGTGGAAGGCCTGGGGATGTGATAAAGTCGGCTCGGGGATTCTTTGCGCGATCGAATCTCTTGGTGAACTGTATGTTTTGGGAAGGGAAATGATTGGAGGGAAGAATGGAAGATCTGCAACATGAGTTTCGATCAACGTTTTTAAGTGGCGATGACGTCTCGTAGCGCATTAGGAGTCATAGGTTCGAGCCAATAAATCTCTGAAGTCGATTTTGTGATTCAATTCACTTGTGCATGTGTCTCGTCGCTTGCTCTTAGGGCCATATGAGCTTGTTCCAGCATTTGGAGTTACTTCAATACCATGGTCACCTACCTCTTTGCTCAGGATGCCATTTGAGATTTGCGAGGTATAATTGACTCACAGGCAGTAATAGAGGAGCAATATCTTGATATCAATAATGTGTTTGACCATTTTTCACTAATCTATCTGGTGAGAGTCTCGCCTCTCCATGACTTTGCGGGTATGGAAGCTATTAACAATCCAATATAATGCGCGAGTAGGGGTATCATTCTAATAATACAATGCATAACTCGAACCGTCCAAGAAGTCCATTTCCGCTATTCAATTCTACCCATGGTCTTGATGCGTTCTTTGATATCCAACTCTCCAGGTTTCTTCTCCCTATCAAAAACTAATGCCTCCGACTTCCCCATCTTGACAACCTGCACCCACTCTGGCGCAATATCCGATGCCAACAACTTTACGCAAATATATCCTTCTTCTTTTGAGACCGGATTCTTGAATGAATCCCTCAGTTTCCCTAGAAGGGTAGGTACTGTGAACGAAACTCGTTGCTGACCAGCAGAACCAGAAGTACTAAGAATGCTTAATACAGATACAACCTCCTCCATTCTGTGTAAAGCAGCCCGTCGTTCCAAATCAGCCTTTGATGGTGCCTGGGGAAGAAGAGATTGCCGGAGTTGTTTCGCGCGGATTCGTTCGAGTAGTGTAGGCTTTCTCTCAACAGCTGCTGAAGATCCTTTGGGAACAGATTGCTCCTTCTTGATGTCTTTTTTGATAGCAATCCCGGCCTTCATATCTTCAAGACGGCGTTGTCCTTTAGCAAGAACCGCTGACATCTTCAACAGAGACGAACATGGCGTTGTCTCCGCTATTGGTAGCGCTTCCACAAACTCCTGTGTTGTAATTCCATCATCCTTTGTCTCCCATCTCCTGACCACTCCTTGGCTAAAGGCCCCGTTCAGGAGATCCTCATCGATAACTCGCAGATTGTTCCCTTTTCGAGATCCAGCTTCTATCTCAACACATAGTTTCCCGTGCCCGTAATCCAGCAGACTGATCCGAGCAAGTCTGGTATTATTCGGCGATTCGCTGACGCTTGAGTTCAGAATACCAATGGTTCTACGGATATCGTTTGGAAAAACCTTGCGCCTTCCCCAGGTCCGGGCAACATCAGGGCAAATTACTCGAAGATCTGCAGGCGCATTTGAGCCGTTGTGCGCGCAGTGAAGTGTCAACGTTGTGAGGAATGCCGCATGTAGATTGATCAGGTCAAGGAGTTCGGCGGGCAGTTGTGTTCCTTCTTTGGATGGTTGCTCCTGCGTTTGTTTCGACGTTGGCGTCGCAATTCTAGAGCTGGACGACTCGACGTGCAAAGGAGATTTGGACGGTCGCCTTGGGGTAAGAAGCAAACGATCAAGTAAAGTGCTTGCTCCTTTAGTTGGTGTGTCGAGCACCGCACTCGAAGAGGTGGTAATCGGCTTTCGAGGCGTTTGGGGCAAGCGCGAGGAAGGAGATGGCTGTTGTCGTAGTTGCCGTTCTTCTTTGTGGCCCTGCAGGCGTACGGCTGCACTTAGCTCCTCTCCCTTTTCCTCTTCCTCCGTTTGGAGCTTCCTCTTCTTAGAGTTCGTCGAGTTCGAATCAGATTGAGCTATTATTGAGTTTTCCGTCTGCTTGCTCTTCTCGTCGATAGATTTTGGGACAGGCACGCTTGCTTTAGAGATGGTCGTGAAAGAGTTCAACCCTCTAGTCTTTGTAGCTCCTGCGTTTTTTGAAACCGTCCCAGAAACCTTCCTTTTCTTTACTGCTGAAGGCATAACTGTAGAATTGCAATGAAAGCAAGAATGACCAGAGCTAGAAGGAACCAGCAAGAGCAATGATGCAAAAATTATTCAGAGTCGTGAAAAGGTCTGTTTACTGTCTCCGAGCAACCGCACGATTGTGCTGCATTAGATTCATATGCATATTGGATAGAAGTTATGAAGAGGTTGGGATAAAGTCGCGTGGGGCATTGACCTTCACGCGTAGGAGCATGCGTTTTTCGCGTACAGTGCTAATACCGTTGGAAAGCGTCTTAGCGCCTCAGTTGAGTAATATTCGTGAGAAGTGGCGAAACCGCTCAAAGAATGACTTACAGACGTCAATATGGATTCAGAGTTCAAATTACCGTAGATCTTCTTCTGCCCCTGCAGCATTTCTCTTGTAGTTCTTTAGATGTCTCCTCCTCCGTTCCTGACAACTCTCCCACGAGAAATCCGCGACCATATCTATACCTACATCCTCGCATCTCCCGATGGCTCAGTCACACTCTCACCATGGTCGATTGATATCGCACGATCCCTTTCAATCCTTCGAACCTGTAAGCAAATACACCGGGAGTGCAAGGACATTATATGGCAGCACAAAGGACTCGTTCTACGAAACCATGTCCAATTATCTCGAAAATTCAAAGTGAGGCAAGCCATCAGCGATCGCTTGGGCCTGAAATGGTCACTGTTTCTCAACATGGAAGTTTTGGATTGGGACGAGTTGGAATGGCTTTGTCGCGGACTCCAACCAATTGCGGGTATACATGCCGCGAACCCTCCTACGACTATCACGATAAAAGCAAGCAAAGAACGGCCGCAGACTGTGGAAGAATTTCGAGATGTAATACAACTTCGAGAAAATGGAGAGACTGTTGATGGCAGACTGTTTCAGGCTTATGCCACTGGGTCCCGGGATGAAAGGGCGAGCAGGTTACCATCTCAATGGGACATGGTAGTCAACACAGCGTGGCCGCGACTGTCGCCTTGGGCGAAACGGAAATGGTTGGCTGAAATGCTACTGGATCCAGCAGACACGACCCATCTCTTACACAAGTTGCACAGCTTGTTTCCCGGAGAATTGTATATCGACGGGATTCTCTTTTTGAAAGATAACAAGCAGGTCGTAAATTTCCCTAGACTGGATCCGAGAGATGGAGAGATCAAGATACTGACCGAGAAACGCCGACCCAATGTATTAAAGTAGGTTGCCAGCTCGGTTCGTTTTCGTGTTTGATATGGTGAGATTCTACGAAGTACTCTCTAATTTAAAATACCTGTGGGGGCTTTCGGAAAATCCAACTTCAATTCACCATACAGTTTTCCAGCCGCAGAGCACGCTTCTGCAGGCGGCACACAACGCCTACCGAGTATATATTCTGTAGGAGCCGCGGAGTTATGGCAGAGTTACACACCCTGTGATATTCACCCGGCTCTAGAATCTTTCCCCTTACAAACATCAAAACATTTAAACTCTACCTGGTGCATCGTCGTCCATTTCCACAGTCACAGGAAAGTTACGCGGCTGGTGCAGCCGGCAACAATGCTCCACCTTCTTAGAGACATACCCCGCGAACTTCGCGATCAAATCTACCAATATGCATTCCAAACCCCGCAGTCGTGCGTTACATTCCGATCTACGATTAACGGCAGCTTCCAAATCCTTCCTTATGATCCGCAAAACGATTCTTGCCTTTCCAACTATTCGATCCCATCCATAGGACTTCTATCGACTTGCACACAGATTCACCATGAAGCTCAATATATTCTTTGGAAGCAGAACTCATTGGGCCTCTGGCCTTCTGATGTATTCTGTAACTGGGGTGACCTACCAGAGCGCGCCTTCGAAAAAGTGCAACATGTGGAGGTCAATTTGGACTTGACGGATAGCGACGACCTGAACTGGGCCGAGAGAGCATTCAAGAGATTCTCTGTATGGTCAGCGAAGGGCAGCTTGAGAAGAGTAACGATAAATCCGATGCGGGAAGAGAAAATGAAGCTTGATGTAAAGTGGATGCAGCGGGTTGAGGAAGCCATAGACATGAGACGGAAGAACGAAAAGGAGCAAAGTGGAAAATCTGCCGTGGATGATGAGGGTTTGAATTTATATGGCCAGTGGATGACATTGTTTAAGGAAGCCGGCGGGAACGAGGGATATTTGGGCAAAGATGTAGAGAAGATGGTGGTCATAAAAACATGTTGGGATAAGTGGGAACGGAAGGATCAGAGCTCGTGGCTGCAGAAACGCAGGTCAGGCGATGCGGCACAAATGGAGGCTGTAATGGCGGATTTCAATAAAACATTCGGAGGGGAATTATGGGCAAATGGCGAACTATGCTACAAGGACCAGCAGCGGATCAGAAGGGTCTTTACCTTGAAGCCGTTACTGCAAGAACCTACTCCTGATGAGACATGTTCAGGCACTTAATTGGCACACTTCCGCAGAACAATCCATTGCATGAGGATACATCCCAATTCAATAGAATATCAAAGCTACCGTATAATACAAGAGAGAGTGGCAGATGGGTATCAGTTCATATGGTTCTATCCGAGAATCTATAGACCGCCTGCAGGTGGAACATATGGTGTAATCAGCATCTCACTGAACTTCTCCAACTTCTCCTTTCCTCTAACCTCCTCTACTAACAATGGCATCTTGACTACGTTGAACTCCTCGTATAATTCCTCTATCTGCTCCAGATACTTCTTTTGCATCTTCCTCCTAGCATTGCATTGCTCGCACTCACTGCCGGCCTTGGGGAATAGCAGTTGATTGACCACAATACAATGTGTATCTATCTGATAGCTCGCAAGTTCTTGAATCATTCTTTCGGTTTCGTATAATGAGAGGAACTCTGGAATACACACGCAGACGAAGGTGGTGAGATTCTCGTCCTTGAATTGAGTATTCACTTCGCTTATAGTTTCCCGTAGACCTTCTAGTTTCTCCATCATATCGTTCAGGTTCTGTCCGTTTGGTAGGGAGCCATTAGCCCCGAGCAGTCCGTTGAGCATCGGTCCGAATTGTGAAGATAGTTGAGAAATCTTGGCTAATGCCTTTTCGAGGACGGTAGGGAATTGAAGGAAACGAAGGGTGTGGCCTGTGGGAGCGGTATCGAAGATGATCGTTTCGTAGGACATCGATTTGACCTGTTTAAGGACTTCGGCAAAAGACATTGCTTCATCGATACCGGGAATCTAGGAGAGTTCAATCTTAGTTTATGTCATATCTTGAGACCGACGTAGAAGGGGGCATACTGCATATGCGAGATCTTGCATCATTCCTCCCATCCCGGCAGCGGGACCCTCCTCTCCTTCCACTTGCCCCATGAGTTCCTGCATACTTCCATTGGGATCGATCTCCATAGCGCTCAGGTTAGAGAAGCCATCGATGCGTCTGGCTTCCTTTCCGAATTTCTGGTTGAAAGCGTCCGAAAGGTTGTGTGCGGGGTCTGTAGAAATGAGAAGGACTGAACGGCGGACTTTTGCCAGTTGAATCGCCAGAGAACATGATGTCGTGGTCTTTCCTACTCCTCCTTTTCCTCCTACGAAAATCCACCGCAATGTCTTTTGGTCTAGGATAGATTGGAGGGTAGGTTCCAACTGTTCGTCATCGGTGTTAATGACCGCAGTAGACATGTCGAAGGCGGGGTAAGAGGATGTCGGATGTCCCTATTCGAAGGATAGAGGAGATGTGAGACGAACTTGGGTGGTTGAATTTCTATTAAGTATGAAAGCAGTTGAATTATGTTACAAGTTTAGAGCTTGGATTGTCATGAGCAATGGAACTCTAGAATTATCTTTTGCCTTCGGAGGACTTCTGCCAACAAACGCGGGATGCGCTAAGGACCTGATTCGCTAGTAGGAGCTTTAACCTCCCCCCCAATCCTCTAACTCCTGTCGCATGCCATTTCTGTCGAAATTGAACATCCCAGATCTTGAGCTCTGGTGCTTTCTAGGAATCGGGATAAAGATTTTGTATCTTCACAAGCAGCTTGCCCCCAGAAATACAATCTTAGCTCGAGGCTGATATTCCTTACGAGGCTGAAGGGGCGGCCATCTCCGAATTGCGAGGTAGGTGGACGAGCTTCCCAAAACCTTTTCTTAGCTGCTGGCAGCAATTTCATGTAATATATGATTCAAACCAGTCGCAATATTAACAAGCAATTTCGATCATCTTTCATCTACTGCTTTTAACCATTTCCTTCCGAGCAAAGAACACCGAGGTCAGTCGCTCATAGCTCCAGTCTATACCCCGCAACCCCACCTCGAAGCAATCCAGCAAACGCCTTCAAGTCATATCTTCTCAACTCTCTCATCACATTGCCAACCCATAAACCATCAGAATGGCAGCAAGAGATCCAATCACTTGTCATGCTCTCGACACAACGACTGGGCGACCCGCTGCAAACCTCTCCGTTCAGCTTTCGTGCCTTTCCAACCCGTCCATCATTTTCAACTGCACAACGAATTCTGATGGACGCATCAGCAATTGGAAACATGACGCTGAGAAAGTGAGCGTTTTGGTAGAGAAACACTGCAAGGAAGAGAAACCAGGACAACCAGCAGGCTCTAGTGTTTGGCAACTCAAATTCGACACTGGATCATATTATGGGTTGGATAAAACATTTTGGCCGTTCGTGGAGCTCACGTTCTTGGTGAAGGACGGAGAACATTTCCATGTACCGCTACTCTTGGGACCATACAGCTACACCACATACCGCGGAAGTTAATTCGAATAATTCGGAGGCTATACTTCAGTCATACTCAGTTGGTAGACGGTACGAACCAAGTCGTTTTGTGGTACTCAAGGATGGATTAATTAAAAACGATATTGAAATCACTGCTCCATTTCAATTTCCATCGAACTCCAACCCTCCCATAACGCCTCGCTCAAAAATAACCTGGCCATAAATCACACTGTGTAGCCTCTCTCTTGTGAAAAGCATTTTTTTTCTTTCGCTTTGTCTATCCCTCTTCAACCCAGCCGGCAATTTGCTAGACCTTGTGCAGGTTCATTTTTCGCAGCACACCCTTTTTCCTCTCTCCTGCTCTGTAGCCTTGATCATCACGGTCTTCCATCTCAACATATTCCTCGACAGTCTTGGGTGGATCCATACGCGGATCATCAAGGTCGTCTCGTATTCCCGCCTCCTTTTGTATCATCGCAAAGTCACGTACTTCATGGCTCCCATCTGTGTACTGGACGTTATCGTGAGATGGTACGGTAAGCGTTGAGCCTTTGTGTTTACTGTGGTGTCTTAACATGGAAAGCCGGGAACGTGTTCGATGAAGGTCGAGATCTGTGGATTCGATTGTGGCATTTTTGGAAGTATCTGCTTCAGGATGTGGTAAAGTTGTGTTTCGGTCTGTGGGAGAGCGTCAGCCATCAATGCGGGGTAACATTATAGGTGCCCAGGTTGAGCAACAACATGGCAGTCTTGCAGAGCATTGGAGAACGTACCGTGGCACAGAGGCTCAGGAAACCCGGTGTCCTTGTTTGAAAGACGGGTTTCCTTTGGGGGTTCCTGAATATTTGTACTCATGTTTTCCGAATCAAAAGTATACTCGAACTCCAGGAAAGGATCCTTCCGCTTGCCCGTCTTGGATCTGAAACTCGAAGTGCTGCTGGAATTTATCGATGAGTCGGAGGTTGACCTCGAGGAGGATGGTCTTCGAAAGGAAAGAGCTTGCCAGAACGAACTTCCAGGCATTTTTGTTGAGTTTGAATTTGAGGTTTGAAGGAGTAGTAATGAGGGGATCGGGATCCTTCCAGAAGTATGATATTTAACGAGCAAGTAGATGCTGTCCTTCCGTTCCGGCTTGGTAGTATAGAACTCGTAATGCAGCAGAGTGAGTGGCTAAAACCGAATGGTTTGGTTTCTCTTGGTTGCGTTCCGTATGCGTTCCGTATGCCACAAGACCTAATGCAGCTTACCCAACTGTACGAAGAAGACTTGTAAGGTGCTTGAAAATACGAAAATGACTACCTGGTATTGAAGTAGGATATTGAGCTGTGAAGTTGTATAGACTCTGCAGATGTTTTGTTGACTGAATTATTTGTTCATTAATCATCATTTCATTGATTCAGAGCCATCCCCATCCAACGCCCCATTCGCATACAGAGATACATCTGAGTCCGTGGTTTGAGATACTTGGCATTGAAGTTACCCCCCGCAGGGATTCTTATTGATCTTTGCCTATAGGGGCTTAATCTTCCATTTCCTAAGCCTTGTCTGTGGTTTAAAATGGTTTAAAATGGGACCCTTTGGCTTAAGTATCCGTGGTATCCAAACATGCCAAACATGCTGTGCATGGGAATGACCTCTATGACGTAAAACGACAAATCACAAGCGAATGAAGTTGCCGGAGAAAAGTCCTCAGATTCTTGTTTCACTGGACGAGAGCTCGACAACGCAAAAGTCATGAAAGCAAGGTTACCACACACCAAAACTTTTCCAATGTGCGAATAGCTTCGACATGTTTGTACACGACCTGGTCCTGAGACTGAGTCTTTTATGTGATAGGAGATTCATTTCATTCGTTTCATTGAATGAAGAACAGGCTAAGATTTGTATGAGACATTCGAAATTCCCATATCCCCGTGCTGTGGCTCGATCGGACGTCGGCACAACGGTAATCGCCTGGATGAGGCATATTTCGCGCGTTTTGGGCGGAGTAGATCATTTACCAATCATTTTTCATTTCTTCAGCAGGAGCGTTGTGGCTTGGCCTTGAATATCTTGCTGTTTAGTGCGTGTATTTATCCTTTTCGCCCTCAAAGAGATAGGGAGTAGACGCCGAACCATCGTTCGAGCCTCATTTCCGCCACGGCCGAATCTACACAGCTCAACAGATCAATGTCACCTCACGGACTCGACGAGAGTTTGTTCCAACGTGCAGGAATACGAGTATGCAAGGTAATCGATACGCGGATTTCACGGCGGAGTTCGGCCGTTCGTGGTTTGCACCTTTGAATTGGTGACAGTGGTTGGACAAACACTCGCCGACGATGGCGCCCCCTTTTTATCCCCTTATCGAATGTCGAAGCACATCGCTTCAGGTGCTTTAAATAGTTGGAACACTAATCATTGATCGACTTAACTATATATTATTTGTTTCACCCATAGTGAGGGCCAAATTCTACCATGGTCTTATGAACCACATACCTCCGCGTTCTGTACTTTTTTGTTGAATTAAACCGCTCTTCGTTGGAAACTCGAGCAACAAGTACCTCCTCAGAGATCGAATTTTTCGCCGGCTTTTGGCACCAATCGGGGCTGCGACCTCTTCGCCACCGGGCAGTTCACACGCCTACAGAGCATCTTGGTATTGGAATACATAGCATCAACTGGGAACGGCATTCTATTTGACTGGGGGCTACAGACTACTCCGAGTGGTCACGCAATCTAGCGTCGACTTAAGTCTACACGGTTCGAAAATCGTATCCTAGATACATCACTACACGACCTGAGAAGCCACGACAAAGAGACTGGCGGTGGGCATATGGAAGATCTATCTTTGCTTCATTAGTGTTGTCATCACCAGGGCTGCCGCACAATCCGCTAAGACTCATTACTCGAAGGACTCGTCGCATTGCGGTGTTACTTCTTGGTCTTAATGTCAGATAAAGGTGGCACACCCTGCATTACACACAGCAAATATTTAAGATATCAACGGACGCTATACTTATCTGTATCTTCGCAGCTTCCAAGTGGGACTTCGGTTTGTCGAGATAAACTAAATGGCCACGGGACTTGGTCTTCAGAATCATGCCTACGTCCTCACTTATTAGGGCAAAATTCACGAAGCCACTGCATGCTGGGTGTTAAAGCATAGGGTTGTCTGTATACCGGAAAGGTTATTCGTGCCATGTCAGTTCTGAAAGACTAGAGGATACATTATACTGAAAAGGTTAGGTTAGGTGCTCCCCTCAACAAGTCTCGACTCAATCTTTTGGCACTCGAAGTTCAATAGTCTGTATCCTGGACCCGTCGCACCCGTGGTTATGACTGTTCTGGTCTCTTGTTCTCTATGAATAGCATCATTTCTAGCTACACTTTGTACGTTGGTAATGTGGAAGCCTCAAAATCCCAGTTTCGGGCGAAACGCAAATGAAATCCTCCCGCTGTGTGGCCAGGCCAAATCGGGCTGATTAACAACTCAGCCGGTCTGAATGTAGTGGTTCGACGTTTTGCTGCAGGCGTGACACGTGAGGGACTTTGATAAGAGTTTTAGTGAGTTGATAGACTATCACTGTGGGAGGTCCTGGTTGCATCTCAAGGCTGGAGTCCTCGAGCCAACCACTCATCAGCAGCCGCCTAAGCACTACGGAAATGCTTCGCGTCTTAGATAATGGAGCCCAACTTGTCCACACCATGGAATCTATGTCCAATCATTTCATTTCTCAGACCCTCGCAAGCGCCGGCTTTGCTGCCACTCGCTTGTGCCGTCCCCTGGTTTAAAAACCCAGTTGGTGCATGTAACCGTTCGAACACCTCACCTTGCACCATACAACGGATATGGAACGTGATAATCCCCTGCAGCTAGCTAAGAGGTGTTTTCTCTGAATGTCTAATGGTGTATTATTTATTATTTTCTATTCTATTACCCCGGATGGAGACCCGTGCTTACTCGGTGCGAAGCAGAGATTGCCCCAGGGCAGCGAGAAATACGAATTTCATCTGTTTTGCAGCCAACTGTTACATGCGTAGTGGTTACATGGAAGTATGAAATACTCCGGTGTGCTTTGTATCCACTTCTTTCTGGGCCAACCTCTCTTCGTTGAGATTCTTATGCTGCGCACCATCTCAGGCTAGGATTTTCGTAGAGCAGCCGATCTCTTCCTTTCATATTCATATAGGAAGCCTAAATTCGCTAAAACTAGTAGGATATCTACACTAGACATCGTCATGTCCCAGGCAGATCAGCTTGCACAGGATGGAAACACTGGTCACTCATGCGAGGAATGCAAAGATCTTATGCAGCAACTACTCAAGCCCGAAGTTATTGATGAGCTCGGGCAACAGTATGCGAAACCTATCAATGTAGGGTGGCTAGACACGATTATGGCTGTCACTCAGTGCTCTCTTTGTCGCCTCATCACGCGCATCTATGAACAAGCTCAACGAATTGATATTTCAGAGAACAAACGTATTTATTGCGAAATGGGCGGAGGACCCTTGAAAATTGATAGTGCAGGAAACCGCTGCGACTGGTGCGTGAGTCTCGACTTCTTCATCCCTGAGCCTGACTCTGAAGCTGGAGAATGTACCGACGACCTCTGGACACCCTCCTTTCGCCTACTGGCCGATGATGTCGTCCGACTTCATGTTGAAAGTGATGTTACTCGATTGGGCAGGCTTCATGAAAACCCCTACATTGATCGGAAATTTCTACGCAGCTGCTATGAAACTTGCATTCAAAGCCATGGAAGTGCCTGTCATGACCCAATACGGGAGACTCCAGACCACAAGCAATTCCCGTTGATTGACCCCCGACCTCTCCCGCTTCAGTTCAGGGTAATCGACGTCGAAGAATCAAGGGTCAAGCTCGCTCCTGTCAATTGTTCTTTTGCTATATTGTCATACGTGTGGGGGGCACCAGGGTTTTTGACATTGAACAAAGACAATCGGGAAGAGCTTGAGGTAAAAAATGGCCTGAGCTCTCAGTGCGTTCCTAAGACCATCGCACATGCAATGGAGGTGGCAAGAATTTTGAGCATCAGGTATCTTTGGGTAGATGCATTGTGCATCCTACAAAACGACGAGAAAGATAAAGCCAGTCAAATACAACAGATGGATAATATATATTCAAAGGCAATTCTGACAATCGTCGCCGCGAGCAGGACGGCGCATGCCGATGAAGGACTCTGGCCAACGCCGGGCCAGTCTAGACATTTTACTCAAGTAGTCGAAGAAGTCCAGGGTTTACGCTTCATTGGAACCGCACCAGCACTGAATGAACTCATTCGCGAGAGCTCGTGGCACCGGCGCGCATGGACGTATCAGGAATCAATTCTTTCTAAGCGGTTCTTTATATTTACGGAATATCAAGTTTATTACTCGTGCGAGATGGCAAACTTTGCACAAGACTGCATCCAACTTAGCACCCCCGATGGGAACCGGCAAGAGGCACACTCCTTGAATTTCAAAGATGGCGACGCTTACTTCCAACTCCACCCCCTTGCAGAATTTCCGTATTCTTTCCACAACATGGTTCGAGATTATACTGCCAGACATTTATCACACGAGAGCGATGGTTTAAATGCTATTTCCGGTGTGTTAACACACTTCGGCCATGGTGTCCACGAAGACTTTCTGTGCGGCCTTCCGGTTTCTACTTTGTTCGAATACGGTATGCTTTGGTATTTTAATACAACAGCAAGACGGCGGAAGCCGACCTCATCTGGGGCACTATTTCCGTCTTGGTCATGGGTCGGCTGGGTCGGTGGAGTTGATTGGGACTATCAGATCAAGGAAGAACACCACATGGATGCTCGCATAATTGCTGAATGGTCCCTGGAGTATGACGGTGGCATAATACATAGTAAAGATTTGAAGCTCCCATCTGCTGGAGCCGGGGTGGGATCTATCTTAGAAGCTGAGCAGAACAATCATGAAAATAAGTCGATGAGTGTGATTCAAACTGGGTTTTTATTTTTCGACACAAAGCTGGCCAAGTTTTCGGTGGCGGAGACCTATTGGAATCGAAGTACTCCTCTTGATGATGCAAAATATCCAGAAAAGGGTCTCTATAGGATTATGCATGGTGATATATGGATTGGGAGTGTTCATCTTGAGGCTTCAACAGTAGCCGAGCTCTCAATTCATAACGGAACCACGCAGGACTTTATTGCCTTGTCAAAATCCGGGGGAAGAGTTGTGCCCTTCATGATCGATGAGTACCCTTACAATTGGGATGATCCTAACCAGGTCTATTACTATTCCGAAACACTGGCAGCAGAGGATGAAGTTGATATTTATAACGTGATGATGATTATTTGGGACAAAGATGTTGCATATCGGCGGGGAATCGGTCAAATTCACAAGAAATCTTTCGAGGAAGCTGAATGGAGCATGAAAACCATTCGCCTGGGATAACAAGGACCCGTTATCGAGTCAAAGTATGTCCTTATGTTGATGCTCATTAGGCTCTGGTAAATTCTAGCTTGGGGATTTTGACTTAGATCCATTGTTGTCGGAAGAACCTTCCATCGTTTCATTGCACCTAGTACTCACTTGCCACACGTTACCAACACTACAATCTCAGTAATGGAAGGCACGTAATCTCAATCATATTTTCTTCCGAGAAAGTACGTTTAGCTCCGAAGAGAGACGACTAGCTTCCGAGTCTGAAGGTGTTTGCCTGTTGACCTTCTCTGTGAGCAACAAGGTGTTGCTGGAGATCTAACGAATGCTGGAACACAAGTATATCCATTGAGATGAGTACCTGAGTTCAGTAAGCTGCTCAAGCGCATTGAAGTTGCTGACTTCATACTATGTACAATGTACTTTACTTGAGGTGGGAGTTGTGAACCCTTCCACTTCGCTGATAGGATCAGGCGCATGACTGAATTGTGCCAAGGTGGAATCAACTCACCGTTGACGAGCTTCTGGTTGATATTTATGGTATCAGAGATGTGGGGATTGGTAGACGGTTTCCAGATAGTCATGAGACTGGGCTTGCCCAGTCTCTCACCACAAAGAATTCACAAATCATCCTCGACAGCGAAGCGAATATCGGCCCATCTGATTCCCACTTGAGTGTTAGCACAAGCCGAGTCTTCCAGATTGGTCCAGGAACAGAATACTCGAAAGACTTTGGTTAGTCATTATCGGTTCTCCTTTCCATAAATCGACTTATTGATAGTCGATTTGGGTTTGGACTTACCTTTGAATGTTCGCGGAAGAAACCCCTCGACCTCAGTTACAGCCCAGCGTGTTATGAGTCATTTTGTAACCCCTCGTCCACTGCAAATTGTCTAGAATGAATTATGAATGCTCATTTTGACAAGATCTTGCGTTCTGAAGCTTATCATTAACGGTCGTGACCACGGATCGACGATATTCTCGCGCCCATACCATATTCACTATGTTAATCACTTGGGGCCCATCCAGCAATTACAGCTTCCTGGGAGAAATTAAGACTATCTCCTGCATTCGAGGATAAGTACGATCAGCATCCATAGTTCTTCCTACATGCGTTGTTATCGCAGATGCAAAGGGTTGTAGACATGCCGGTCAGGTCTTGAGAAGTGTATATCTCAGCACCAGTATATCCACTATTCTGGATCCGATCGCAAGTTCCTTTTATTTTGAACAGGCGGAGCAGCACGTAAGTAGCCTAGGTCGGCCGCATTGACAGCATGGAAGATAAGGCATGAAGAGGACACCCTCTCAATGCTGCATTAAGATTCTCGTGAATTCTAGATTGCTTTGAGTAAACAGAACTGCAGCTATGATCCCTCCAGGCGGATATACGGTTCACGACAATCGACCGGTCGAAGATAGACGTGTCTTAGTTGGCTTCGCATCGCAGACATGTACCATAATCGGGTTCGGCAGAATATCAAACAAATGTAGGAGATATAGAACGCAATCAGCATGCATTGATGGGTTTATTGAGCGAGCCTGATTCCGATATGGATGGTCAAGATGGTTCGGATGACACCTAATGTTATCAACGAGGGTGAGGGAGCAATACGACATATGCCCCTACGTATCAACAAATCTGCTGGTTACGCACCGCTACGCCGTATATAATTGGGTAGTTTAACATTAATCAATCAAGCATTGTCACCGATGTTTCGATCACGTCTGGGTGCAAGTCTTCCAATAATGATATGCATTTGCGTTTCGGCTCAAAATTCTACCAGTGAAATTTTCGTCACTGCGCCTCCCTCGGCTTCCAGCACATTCAGAAATGGCCGATATAGTTATGTTCTTCTAGCACGCGGCATACCCCTCCATCCCTCAGAATGCTTCTTGGATCTCCCACACGACAAAGAAGGAAGTTTTCGGCAATGGAAAAAGGAGATCTGTAACAATGACCGCGATATCACTTGGGAAGACAATATTCCTGCGTGCCCGGGAAAGAGTCGAGCGTAATCAGCTCAAATTGATGAACCAATTTAATATGGCTTTTATTAGCCCTCCGCAACGATGCTGACGATCTCAAGAACGCCGAGATGGATCTTTGATATTGTTTGTAGGCTGCGAATGTATAATAGTAGAGTTTAGAGAGGTTTGCGGTCATGAACGATTCGTGCTCTTCGATGTAGGTCATAAGTAGTGCCGTTGCTAGCATTGAAACGTTTAGCTCTATACCAAAGAACATTTCATGCTGCACTTTCTCTAATCTCTCGAAAACTAGAGCATAGTCTGACAGCATCGACCTACCTACTCTCAACTCACCCAGGCGATGCGGACGAACATTGCTTCACCCTGAGGCCCAAGACTTTCATCGTCTCGTAGAATCTAGACATGTGCTTCTTGGTATATCTTCGGCCGAGACGTCGAGCATCTGCCCATATTTGAACGGTTGAATGATGGAACAATGACTAGATAGTCACATTTAGTATGCCATTTGAGGATGCGAACACGGTCGGAAGTTTGCGAACCGATAGGCAGTGCGCATTGTGTCGTACTCAGTTGGTAGCAGAATTAGTTGGAGGCATGACAGGAGCATGAAAAATGCGCTCGTAGTTGATAACGAAAGAAAGCAGAACCTTTACTTCCAAACGGTTGTTTGGCTGGGTTGCTAGCCCGATGATGTTGAGACTGGTGTTGATGCTGATGCTTCTGAGGCCGATACCCAGACCCCCTGCATCGGAAGCTCGAGGCGAGAACCATGAACAGAGAGCCGCTGTTACGAGCTTTAGGAGTGCCGTAAAACCCAGAGATTGCCACGCAACGTCGCTGATCTGGCTTGGCTCTCGGTCAAAAGATAGTGGAGTCCCCAAGCGCTCGAATAACACGATAAGCACATTGAATCAGCGATTCAGCCTGAATTTTACACGATGAGGCCCACCTTGGAGAAACGGTTATGGAGACAAATCTGGGTACTTCACTATATGGTATTAGCAAACAATTTGGAAGGTCTCTTGGCTGGAGAAAGCAAGCAGCGGCAGATGAACAATAAGATTAAGATCATGCACGCGGAGTAAAAAAGCATGGTACTCAAGTCTCGACCAGTCAAAGATAGGTTCGTGATATAGTGTTCATGACAAGGGAGGCTAATCGGCGACTGGAATCCCCTAAAAGTAAGAAAGATAGGAGACTCGGCAACTCTATTGAAGTGGTTTTTTTGACCCACAGGAGGTTCTCCGGCTACCTTTCAACATCGGCAAATACTTTTCAGTCCAGATGACCATTCTCTTTGATCGTGTGTACTCGAAGGAGTAATAGTATTTCAATATCACAATGCTTTGTGCAAAAGGTAAGGAGTAGCGCACCAATTGGATCAATGTATTTTTAACCTCCCGTAAGGGTCTGATGTAATTGTTTACCGCAAATGGCCCGAACAATGCCCAGAATATTGGGTCGTCTTCCTCTAACGATCATGAACTTACCAAAAAGGAAGACTGGTTTCTCATAAAGGACGGATCTGGGATACCGAGGCTGTTGAAGGAAAGATTTCGACCATACATATGAGAGAATTTGTTCTTGGATTGTTTGAGATTAAATGAATGAGGCAATTTTGCGGGGAATGTGGAGCCTGTCCGAAACACGATTTAACCTTAACATTAAACGTTTAAGGTTAAGACTTCGCTAACACATCTTCATTTCATCCAATTTATCCGAATCCAGGGAAACGTCAAAGAAAACGATGTGACTGACGGGCATCCCGGTGGGGGTTTAGTCATGGCACACCCAACGAACCTCACCAAAAATCACTGCAAAATCGAATTTCAGTACAAACAACCCCCTTATAGTACATTCTACAATAAAATTAAAATTAAAAATCTGAGTAGATTATATTCTCTCTTGATATCTAGGGACTATCTGAGAACTTACAGATACTCGAAATCTCATTTATTTTTATTTTTAATCAAATAAAAAGCACTACGGGCAGGAGTTTGGGTATGCCATGACTAAACCCCACCGGGTGACGGGATCTCCTCGACTATGAATCCCAGTCTAAAGTATCCACCTCCGAGGCTCCGACGAGATTTTCATTTGTTTCAACTTATTCTCTCCTATTTTCATATTGGTCAGACACTCAACCGAGTTAGTTGACTGGTTCTCCTGCGCCTGTGATTTGTCTATTTAACAAACGGTCACACACGATTCATCCCGTGTTTTGTCACCACCTTCACCTTTTCTCATTGGCTCCCAAGTATCTTTACGATGCGTTCGCTCTTTTTCGGTTTCTTAGCTACATTTTGCGCGGCTGGTGCCGTCGCCTCCCCCATTTACAACGACTTGACTTCCAGACAATCGTCCAGTCTACCCAGTTCTTTCAAATGGAGTTCTTCTGGGCCTCTTATTGGCCCCAAAAGTGACTCCCACAATCTTGCTGGCATTAAAGATCCCTCCATCGTCTACTACAACGGAGAATACCATGTCTTTGCAAGCACAGCTAAAGCATCCGGCTATAACTTGGTCTATATCAACTTCAAAGACTTTAGCTCTGCAAACTCGGCTCAATTCCACTATCTTGATCAGAGCAAAATTGGCACTGGATATCGAGCAGCTCCTCAGGTTTTTTACTTCGCACCACATAAACTTTGGTACCTCGTCTACCAGAATGGAAACGCAGCCTACTCAACCAACGCTGATATCAGTAATCCCGCTGGATGGAGCGCCCCAAAGAATTTCTTCGCTTCCCAGCCTAGCATAATCACACAGAATATTGGAAAGGGTAATTGGGTTGATATGTGGGTCATCTGCGACTCTGCAAACTGCCATCTCTTCTCATCCGACGACAATGGACATCTCTACCGATCGCAAACCTCAGTCAGCAACTTCCCCAATGGTTTTGGATCAACTGTCATCTCGCTCTCCGATTCCAACCCCAACAATCTCTTTGAGGCATCCAATGTTTATAATGTTGGCGGTAAATACCTTCTTCTCGTCGAGGCAGTGGGTAGTGATGGCGCTCGCTATTTCCGTTCTTGGACAACCACCAGTCTCTCTGGCAAATGGACTCCACTTGCGGACAGTCAGAACAATCCTTTTGCTCGGTCCAATAATGTTGCTTTCAGCGGTACCCCGTGGACTAAGAGCATCAGTCATGGAGAGTTGGTACGCACCAACGTTGATCAAACCATGACAGTCAGTCCTTGCAAGCTACGATATCTGTATCAAGGATTGAGCCCGACCGCGACTGGGACTTATGATGGTCTTCCCTGGAAGCTGGGTCTTCTTACCCAAACAAACTCTTCATGCTAAATATGCCATTTGGCAAATGAATCATGCATATTGTGAAGTGGGATAGTGGATTTTAGGGGCGCATTCGGGCATTCATATGCCTGTATTTAATTTCTTGTAGATTACACTTTTATAGACACTCGAAGGGTTATCCTTAGATAGAACTCTTCGAAAGACCAATTGTACATAGAATCAAGTAGTTGAACTCTTGAATTATTTGGATCTGGACTCGTCATTATATGAGCTCCCTTGAGAACATTATATAGTTGTATAATTGCAGTCTAACCAGAAGCTAAACCGATATCCTCTGATAGTTGAGTTCGGTCAATATAGTAAGTTGAACACTATAACGGTGAGACCAGCATGTCTGTGATGCCCTCGCTGAAATTGCGCACTGTCCAGGAGCTGCTCAGGATTTGAGCTTGGCTGTTTTAACTTGGCTCGTGAAGGGTACCAAATTACATCAGAGATTGAACAAATACGATGCCAAAGTCTCACTGGTTCCCCTACTGCAAAACTCGACTTTCTGTATAGTTCCCGGTGCCAGCTTCATCACATTTCTGATGACTTGTACAATACATGATAACTTCATGTTTGCGTGTTCACCCTGAGGTTTAAGTGGGGTGCAGGCAAATTGTTGTACGCGCCAAGGATAGCTAAGTCGCAGATCATTGCGGATCATTCCATCAATTCGGGCCGCCTCATTGGCTGGAAAGTCTCCGTGTGGGTTTGAGTACAACCTATAGTTATCGGAAAGTCTGACATAGAAATTAGGTCAGGGACGGCAGAATGTCTACCTTGAGATTCATAGTATAGTCGGCAAGAAGTGGAAAGAGCGGCGTCCCAGATTCTTCTGTTTTGGCGTTATAATTGCAGGTAGGAAGAGATGCTGACGGTGTTTGTCTTATATGTTTTTTTGAATGGAATACCACGTCCGATCGAGTGAACTCAGATCTACAAACTATCACGGAAGATCATTGCAATGGATGGGAAAAGCGATTCACGAATTTAGGACATTGTATCCGCTATGGAATAGTCGTGGAATCCGAAATTTGGGTCAACTGTGTATTTGACCTCTGTCTATCCCACCCAGGTAAATCAAATCAGTTCTGCAGCTTCTTGACTCCAACCCCTATCCGCACAAACCTTTCACTCAATATATTCGAGTAACATCCTTGGCGGCCCTCGCTCAAACAGTCAAAAGAACTATCCCCCAACTCCTCATTATGCGATTCTCGATTCTTGTCGTTGTTTTGTCAACCTTTCTATTCGCACGGCTCAGCGAGGCGTTTGTTGGCCCCACTTATACGAAAATGAAAAGACGGCCTTGGGAACAAGCCTGATATTGTACTTAAACACTTTAAAAATGAGGTTTGCGCGGTGGGATGCAAGCCCGTCATCATACATTGGGACGAGTGGGCTAAGGATAATGTGGCCATTCCAGCAATCGCTGAGATTATGAAGAGCATGGGAGCGGCACAGTGCACACAGCGCATGATCGACTTGGCCGACGACCTCATAAAAACAGCAAAGGGTATATGTGCGGCGAAATTATGTGGTGAAAACCTATGTCAAGAAGACTCCCTATCTGCCTTTGGTAAATGCCTCCAAGATAATCTCATGTCAGTTGTAATGAGCAACGTTGGTGAAATGGTGCCGCTCGTAACAGAGCAAATGTGTGTGAAAGAGAAAGCATATCTTGACAGTCCTGAATTGTGGGACGAGCTTATCCCTCTCTACTTGGGTAAATATGCGAAAGTCTGCGGGAAATCATAAGCAAAAGTGAAGAACTCCTGGTAAGGGGGTTTACATTTTCTTTCCAGTATTCTAGTCTTCGTGGAAACTCTGCTGACCAGTTTTACAGTCGAGATTGGACACGGCAGCTGCAGGGCCTTCCCAATTTATTTGCCCAGGTATCCCACCAGGTATTCCAATCTAGATCGGATGGATGGATATGGAGACGACTCCGGGATATGATGGCACTCATCGGATGGAAGGAAAAGCTTGGTTCACTCAAGCTTTTATTTACATGGATCTAAGCTTACAATCTACCAGATGGAGGATTTGTTTCCGATATAAAGGCTGTACTCCTTTTGAGAGGTGGAATATACCAAATCATCATCTCAGGTACAAGGCTATTACCCGCCGTGATGCTCCTAGTCTTAGAACGGGCAAGTTTCATTGAAGAAGATGCGGAGATATTGGTGATCTTAGATCTTTTGACATGATCATGTGTTCTAAAATCACCTTTAACGTACTACCCTGACCTTTACATGCATCAGCGAACAGTTATGTTTGTACATCTTCGTGGTTATTCACGGGGACGGCATATGATAATAATTCCGGTGCCAGGGTTATACTTGTGTAGTGGATCCCGAAGATGTAGATCTCGTACCTTAGGCTAAATAGTAAAGCGCCACTTTCTGTCAGGTCAGAGTAAGAATAAAGCTTGAAAATTGGGGTCGAGTTAAGGTTCGGGTTAAGCTTTGCCCATTTTTGTGGGCTGAAACGAGCGATGACGAAGCGGACATAAACCACTGGGTTGCACTTATGGTACAAGTCAACGCATGAAGCTCCTTCATTTATTAGGCAAAATAAAAGAGACTTATTGTTTAGAAATAATTAATCGCAGAAATCAGATTAGGATGTTGATTGTACAACAAACCGGCAGATGAAAATGTGAAGATGCTGAAAAAAGTATTTATATGGCGCAAGTGTCGCCAAGAATATCTATCAACCACAACAGTCTTTTACTTCACTTCAATCTAGTCCACTATTCCACCGGGTCAAATTCTTCATCATGGTTTTATTTTCTACCGTCGTCCTTGCCCTATCGGCTGTCGCCACATCTTTCGCAGCTCCTGCCGCCGACCCTCTCCCTCCTCATGTCGAGAGACGAGGTCCTCATGATTTCTTCTTAGGACCTGATCATCCACTTATGATTGCTCGTCGGAATGCATCATCTCTTGAGGCTCGCACGAACTACGTCCAAAACTACAAAACTGGAGGCACTGTCAACTTCACTCCCTCAGGAAATGGGTTCTCACTCAATTTCGACACCACTGATGATTTTGTTGTCGGTGTTGGATGGAATCCGGGAAGCACAGCGTATGATATACATTGACGATCATTATTCATCTTACTAACACCGATACAGTCCAATAACTCACTCTGGATCCTTCAGTGTCACGAAAGGTCTTGGTACGCTCTCCGTTTATGGGTGGACAACCAACCCGCTGGTCGAATATTATGTGATTGAAGACTCAATTGGATTCACCCAAACCGGTACTCAAAAAGGTACGGTTACTAGTGATGGTGGTAGCTATGTCATCTGGGAAAATGTCCGCACCAATGCACCATCAATCGCCGGCACTAGCACCTTCAACCAATACATCTCTATCAGAAACGGTGGACGCTCCAGTGGTACAGTCACAATCGCCAACCACTTTAATGCATGGAAGAGCCATGGCATGAATCTTGGTACCTTGAACTTCCAGGTCATTGCTGTTGAGACCTGGAACGGAGCTGGATCTGCACAACAAACTGTCACCAATTAAGTGGTCAAGGGGGAAAACATTCATGTGAGGTGGCTTGTGGAAGCTGCTGAGCAGCAGTTATGCTGGCTTAAAATGTATCTATTCGTTTCTTGAGATCTTTCATTTGCCTTGAGCAAGTGGCAGATGATAAATTTTGCTGATTTAGGATGTTATGGAAAACCCATAGTTCACAAACTGAGAGTTACTCACAAAAGTCTTTTCAAGTACCATTATGAACAGCCAATAAAGAGACCCTGTAGGCATTGCCAATGAGAATCATCACCCCGTGAATAATACCATGTAATACCACCAACACTAGCAGTAGTAAGGGTGGGTAAGGCACAAACGCGCCAAGGATTTTGCTTCCTTGGTCAATAAACATACCTTCAGGGTCCGGAAACACAATAAACATATCCGGAAGCACTCCTGAACTGGGTGAGTTCATTTGGAAAGAGACCGGGCTATTACTCTATCTAGGCGGTGATTTTCTGGTAGTCATGTTAGTCAGATGAAGCGAATAGCTTTCGTTCCTGTTGGTTCGGGAAATCTAGGTCCGGTGGGGCATACCTACCTCGCTCATGCGACTCGAAATATATACAAATAGTCCAAGTCAGTAATCGGTGACGTCACTATCAGTGCAGATTTTCTACCACTAGATCTTATGTATAAATTAATTGTCACATATGAGGCCAGGGGATGAAGCTTGAAGAAAGAGGAAGTAAGGCAATGGCGATGATGATCAGTGTCCCTGACATGATATGTGTAGAAAATATATACATCACATTGCTGTATCTATATAACTAATGTAACTGATGTGATAAAAGTAGATAACAAGAAAGTAAGTAACAGGAAAAGTAAGTAACAAGAAAGTAGCAGACAGGAAACAGTTCCTAAGTCCACTAATTCCGAAGGGAATCCCTCCGTTTCATCCAAGCTTGGCGATCCAGCTCCGCCGCCCCCCCCACATCGGGTGCTTCACACATCCCCCAAGAAAATGACTACTTTACCAGCGTCAAAACACCTGGGCGGTAAGGAAGATTGTTGTAGTCGCCACTGGAACTTGGTGTTCTACCCTGGTAAAGAAGCTGCAAGTTGCATGGATCGATAGTCATGGTCTGGTCTGGGTTGCTACGAATAAGATCGCCGTGGCTGATGTCGTTCGTCCAAGTGGCACCACTGTTTGCCTTGCCGGCAAAAGGTGCGGATTCCCCATTTGTTTGTGCTGTCCAGGTGCCGCCCAAGCTGGTTGCTGTGAACGATCTGAAGTATCGTCCATTTGCTCCAATGCACTCAACTATCATGAGATACTTTTGTTGACCCTGGACAGTGTAGACTTGCACGGCCTCGAATAGGGCGTTGGTTGAGTCGCTCAAAATCGATGTCGCTGATGTACCGAAGTTCCCTGGGAAGTTTCCGATAGGCATGCTGGTTCGATAGATGTGGCCATTGTCTCCAGCAAAGAAGAGGTACATGTTAGTGCTGTCACCGATGACAGTCTGATCGATGGGACCCGTAGCACCGGAGAGAGTTCCGGAGTATAAAGGCTTAGCTGCTGACCAGCCATTTGCGTTCGATGGATCGCTAGATGTTTTGTAGGAGAATGCGGTGGCACCCCATTGATAGGCAAGAACCCAAACGCTCTTTGGAGCAAAGTAGAAGAGCGTAGGTGCAACTGTGCCTGCAGACATTGTATTTTGGCTTGCAGCAGCCATATCGGACCAATTGTTGAAGAGGCCAAAGTTCATGGAGCCGTAGCTACCCGCACTGTTTACATCTGACCCGTACACGAGATGTTTGCCATTGTACATGACGTGGGTAAAGTCTTTGAGAGCGGTCAAGCCGGACTTGGGGTTTGCCAGTGCTCCGGTCGATGTCCATTTGTATGTGCTTGGTAAGGAACAAGTTGCTGCTCTGGATGTTGTTGTCAAAGTTGTTTCTGGGACAGAAGTAGTGGCCTTTGAAGTAGATGTGCTAAGTGTCGTAGGGCTGCTATCACTGCACGGCAGGCATTGAGAGTACCAATCGTTAGAGTAGGTACAGCACGATCCAGATACACATGTTGTTGCGCCGGTGAAACCAGATCCTCCGCCTAAAGTTGTTAGTTTTGATGAGGCAGAGAGATAGTATTATACTAACATTGAGCGTATAACGCTGCTTGACCGGATACGACTGGCAAGATTGCGAGGAGAATAGCTGATGTGGAAACCATGGTGAAGATGAGATGATGAGATGATGAGCTGGTGAGATAGTGAGATGGTGGTGGAAGGTTATTGAAATCTGCTCCTTGATCGACCTATATATACATGTTTATCGTCTGTATCGTACGGCATTTCCAGTAAGTGATTTGCCGTGGTTTGCCATCCTAGGGGTTAAGGTTAATTGAAAGTGGATTGTGGACCGGGTTGGGGACTCGGCGTTTATTCGTGCGGGTGGGTACTATGCACCCTTCATCTCCCCCGCAATTCGCGAAAGGAAATTTTCTGTTTCGAGCTAAATGTGAACCCCATGTAACATTGGCATACTGAAATTGTCCGGGTATGCAAATACGAGAATCAAGCGCTCGAATGACTTTTGTGTAAGATGTAGAAATAAGGTTCGAGGTGATAAACATAGCGACTGGCAAAAAGGACCCAGGGCCGCCGCATCCGAAGGACCGTTTTTAAAATGTTCTAAAGAATAGCAAAGAGATCATGTGGTTGATGTAGCTGATACAAAAGGGGCTCGGCAAAAGAAATCATGACATCACTGGTGCGAGTCGACAACCGCTATCAAATGACCAGAAATGGCCAGAATATCATCTCCGTGTACTGTTACGAACTACATCTGTAAGTAGACTTAAGCCCTAAAGCCTTGTTAGAATAACCCTCTGTTATAAATCTTTACATCTACCATCAAAGTTCCAGAACCTCGTTCAACATTTTCTCCGGCAGACCCGCCATGGTGGGGCTCCAACCGTAGCCGTATAGCTAATTCTCATTCCTTACTAGCACCGCGAGTGTCACTGAATGCTCTCTCTCGCCAGCAGGTTCTTGAGTGAGATTCCTAGGATTAGTTTTCTTAGCATCCTCCATCTCTGTAACTGGTTTTTTGAATCAACAGTCACAAACAGGAACACTTCAAAGGCTTTCTTGTCAGCTTATAACCTAGACCGTTCCACGCTTGCATAGAGTTTACCGTTCAATGAGAGGTTGATGGTCTATTTAGTAAAAGGGATGAAAAACGACGACCTTTAGTTATGACGAAGCCGTTGACCTTTGTAGTTAACTTCTGTAGTTGAATGGGTCAAATTCTTCATCGCCCGTCTGGAAATTATCAGGAAATTAGAAAGGTAAAGCGCAGGGAATAGAATGTCTCTAATATATTTACGTCTCTTAAGCGCTTTCAATGAAGCTTACCTCGCGGTTTCATCATTGAATGTGTGATTTGAGCTTCGCCACAAGGTAACAATGCGAGAGAGCAGGACGCCAAGTTCACGGATGTTATTTTTCTACCACGTCAGTAAAATGAGTCTAGCATCGGAGACACTCGCTTGGCGGCGGACATTTAATATTGATAACTTTATGAGCCTTGGGTGTATATCTGCTATAGGTACTTCCAAATTTTGTCGCAGTCAATTCCCCCTTAGGAGTTTTACTCGCATCGGTGTACAATCGGTGTACATATGTGTACACAGTTTATGGTGAGGTTTTGAGAATATATAACAGGTATGCCCTCTTCCAAAGCATCGTTTACAAACAGGCTGTATCCCATCGCATCTGACCTTCTGAGCGACATTATGAGTTCGGTGGCGAAGAAATGAGACCATTCGGAAGCAGTCTGATTCAGATGAATCCACTTCCTATGCTCCTCCGGGGGCTCTGACGAGGCGTCACTGGCTACAGGCTATTCTAGACTGATGCTTATTTCACATTATTGTCACTGTTTTGGGAATCTAAACCTCAGATTTTCTCTATATTGTAGTTCATCATAATCACATCCATTTCCAACAAAATCTCGAAAGCTCACATTTGTAACTTGTCAGTATCCTTTTAATTCTATGGCCAATCTCGCTATGTGCTTGCGTTTTCCATAGCGATCCGGCTCGCGAGCAGCGTTGGTCGCCTAGGATTTGGTTGGCCCATATTTCTTTCGACATTTATGCTCTGCTCGTGGTGATATTCGCACTCTGTGTAGCTGCTGGAATTCAGCGATACTGTTAGATAGTGGAACGGGATTATGTGGTCAATATTTTTCGTTCGTGACTTGATGCAGAATGATAGTACTTCCTCGCTCTGTTTTAGATGACCTACTTCTTTTCTTTCTGGCTTAATCGAATCCCAGGGAGAAGAAGTGCAACTCAATAATTACATCTTGCCTTCACAAAACATGCTGCCGTCCTGCATTATCACGGATCAAAATATTCCCAAGAAAGTCGGAGATCCAATTATTGGAGATAACAATTGTGTAGACTTCGCTATAATATCTCTAAATTTACCACTATATAGGACTTGAAATTCCGAAGAGAATCTTGTGGCAAAAAATCCATATGTATTTATCCCTTCAGAGCAGTTACCCAGGAGTTAACATTTTGAATATAGCTAGATGGATAAGCATCATCCGGAGCAAAGTTTGTGATGTTGACAGTAGTTATCGCAAGATTCGCAGCATCATCCGCATCATCAGAACAATGCGGATAGTCATCAAAATTGGTATCCAGAGTTTCAATCGTGTCGGTGGTATTCAGGAAAACATTAGTCCCATTCGGACCAGAGCTGAAGGCCGGGAACAGATTGGGAATGGGTGGGTAGGGTGGTCCATCGATCTCGTACTTGACGATTGGGAGATGAGGATATATGTTATCATTTTTTTTGGTTACATATTTGGCTAGGGCGTAGTAGGCTAGATTATCGGAGTTGCGTTGCACGTAGTAGCCTGTGGATCCGGGGTCAGCGTTGTTGTGGTAGCGCGCGAGGACTTTCGTTAGAGTTGGACCATAGGCTGGGAACGTGAAGGTATTGCCGGATGTGCCTGCTTTGATATCGATCTGGAGATCAATAATGGAAGGATTGGGACTTGGGGAGTCTGCAGCTAGATTCAAGTGTAATAATTCGTGCTGGTTTTAGTCAGTAAATATGATCCCCTGAGCGTCTGGGCTCTCATTTATACTTACAAGGAAAGTTTGCGCTCTGTTATCATACTTTGCAAGGTCAAGATTGTTTGGACTTGCTTGCGCTTTTCCATACGTGATTGCATCGGACAACTTTCTCCTATTCATAAACCCTTCGCAGAGGTTGATCATGGGGTAGCCCGTGTTGTCCTTGTTTTTAGCATAGGCAAGCGGGGTAGGCTTTGCTTTTTCGCCAGGGTTAGGAGGCCTGGGGCGCGTTAGATTCATTGATGATAAAAAAGAGAGGGAAGTGACTTAAGTGAGAAAGAAAGGAAACTTACTTTGGTTGACACGGGTCATTATCTGGTCTATTTTGGCACCTTTTGTAGGGATCGTCGCATCGTACATGGATAGCGTGCTGAAATGGATTCTTGTAGCTGTAGATAACTGTCGCTACATTCGCAAATACCGCTTGGATCTGAGATTGCTTGTCTTTGTTGTATCCTGGAGCACCCAGAAACTCAAGTGCAGCTGCATTGTTCCAATCAATATCAGAATGAACACCGTCTGTGTTAGACATAACCCAGGCATCATAGTATGCATCATCAATTTTTCCCTTTGCGCCGTCCCCATAGTTCTTCTTGCAGTCCTCATATCCGTAAAGAAAAGTTCCGATTTTGTTCAATGTAGATGGATCTGTACTCGTAGCTTCAGGTGGTATGTCGGTGCCGGTTGGAACGACATAGTAAGGAGACTCCTCACCAGAGAATTTGGGATCAGATATCGAGATGGCCGAGACGGTTCCAGAGGGAGCAGGCGTTGATGTACGAGAAGCAGTTGACTTTGAGCTAGCAGGAGTAGGGACGTCCAAGCTTGATTGGGAAGACAAAACTGTTGGGGCGGCAAGAGTACATTGTAGCAATAAAGAAATTGTTGCTAACGTCGAGGTCAAAGTAATCTTTTTGCTCGTTGGTGTCGGTTTGAAAGGTTGAAGAGAATGAGTTGATGTAGAAATCTCATTTGGTGCAATATACAGACATATATATACATAATCGAGGGAGGACGAAATACGCTCAAAGACACTGGCAAAGGCTGCGCTGCGCTCTAGCGGTGTCAGAGGCTCAGAGCCCCTGGGCGGCTGGGAATAGTAACATAAGGAGCATTCCCTCATCCCACGGAGAATGAAGAGAAGAAAATTTCAAGGAAGGTTATGATTGTCCTGCAAACCCCGCAAAGCCATCGGATTTTGCCTTGTGATTTCGTTTCCATGGAACCGTACCCTTACGACGGAGGATTGTGAATATTACATCTTAGCCCTACGCAACTTGCAATTGATCGACATCATTATTCTATCTAAAAGGCTCAAGACCTAGCATCACTTCATTGTGCCGCAAGTTGATGGCGGAGCATGTAAGATTACTGTATATATAGACAATGGGGGCGACTGCACATATTGTACCGGAGGTTTAGGCGAGGTTCTCTCACCTTCATTCCAAAAAAGATGACCTATAACATATTTTGACTAGGAATTCGTCGTCTAGTAGGATCGCATACGCCGTATTACGACTCATCTTAGAAGTGCAACGCATGACGTGCACGGGGGCGGCTTCCTTTGTGTCACCATAAGCAAGAGTAAACTTCTGTAGCCGGATAGAGGGGTAATCGAGGCAATGCTGTATATGGCTATCTACCCTTGTTACCAGCGTCCGATTAATTCCAGAGCGCCGATCGATCGATCTTCGTGAATATCAGCCGCTCATTGATCGTGATTAGGACTTGGTTTCGATCCAGCTCCTGCAAATGGGAGGGCAGAAGGAACCAAGAATCGATGCTATTCTCATTGCATAAACATGGAGAACAAAGTTTACATGCTAAATCAGTGTGTCACCTGTTGTCATCGCGGAGATGTTGGCAGCAGAATCTAAATCGGAAAAGCACTTCCCATTCTGCTCCTGAATACTCTCCGGAAACCTGATAAACTGAAATCGAAAAACAAATCAATTCAATTAGAAAGCACCTCCGAGCTCTTCCAGGCCCCCCACATCCTTGTAGAACAGAGCACCATACTCCTTCATAACCTCTATTTTCTCATCCATGGTCATGACCAAGTTTATTCTTCCGAAATCACTCGGCACTTCGAGCTCACTCTTGTATCGCAATACCCATACTCCAACTCCATCCGTAGGCCACCCAAATACCAACACTCTCTTCTGTATTTCCGTTAACTCCACAAGGCCTACTTGTGCTTCAGCCCATTCCTGCCTACTCTTCCACCAAGTTGCCCCGACCTTTAGCATCAATCCACAGAATTTATCTTCTTCAGCAGCATCGCTCGATCGTTCAGTAGGATGGAGCCGATCGAGAGAGAGAAAATTCATATCTAAAATGTTGGCCTCCTTAATGAGAACACCGCCCGTGGAGCAATAGCCGTAAACTGTACAGCCACGGCTGCCGAATTCAGTCCTGATCGTGTGGGGGAGGGGCATTGGAGAGGGGCAAGAGGAGTCGTCGTCCAAAGACATGTTTGCAAATGTGTAGCTGTTTATACACCAGGTGCGTAGTTTGAATGGTAATTGAAATGGGCTGAATGGGTGACAGATGAGATAAATAGTGATACTAAGTCTTCGTGAGCGAGATTAGAGGAATCTGGGAGAGATCAAGGTCGGAAACTTACACTAAGCCAACAGTTATGGTAAATACCATTCTACGAGTAGAGATGTCCGAACGCATTTGAAATTATACGAAGATCAATCAATTTGGAAGAAATCTGAGCCTTGTCATGCGACAGATCGGAGCTCATCACGTGCGGATCCTTCTCGCACGGGTCGTACCGCTTCTCGACTATTATAGGATTTGTTTTATTTCTGGGGCGCAGTTGTCAGCTTCTCCTTGGACATGATGCTATCTGTTTCAACTATAAATTCTCGTCACACTTTTTGGGGTCTATGCAGCTTATTCTCAATGCCATATTTCAGCTCGGATTCCTCGTTTAAACAAGTCGTTAAGCCGACTATGCCTTCATTCATGCTTAATAAATAGAAAATAAATATTTTTAATATCCTGCTCTTCGGCCGATCAGCTTCCGCACCCCGAGAGCCTGATTGGAAGTGTATCCGGGCCACCCGATTCGATTTCCGGGGACAGATCGGCTCTCTTGTAAGGAGGCAGGGTTCGAGTGATTCTGTGTCAGGACGTTAGTGGCTATCGACGGCTCTACGCCCACAACAGCGTCCCCATTATGTCTATAGCCAACCCCAGCCCCAGGGATTTCACTGGCCCACCTCTTTTTGGGGTGTCGATACGCCGCATTACGGATGATATGCAAGACAAGTGTAGTAACAAGGCTATTACGACAGGGGATGTTTCTTTTTGGAGGGGGTGGCTAGCGTAATCTACGTCCAATTGCTGATGAAAGGGAGGCGTGGAAACGAATCTCACTGGCATCAAATGAAAACTTTGATCTTTGTGCATTCGCCTCATACTCGGCGTGGAAAGACGTTTGCACATATGAATGGAGTGATGATAAGTGCATCACTTTCAATCAAGCCTGTGGGTAATTACTAATCATATGCCCTTTATACATACACAAGGCAGGTCATCTAGAAATGTGTGAGATTGCATTCTCTTTCAAATGTGGTACGATATCTATTCAACGGCGAATTGCTACCGTGTGCTTTCGATACAGGCACCACGAGAGCTGGATAGTTAGAATACTCTATCCCTCAGCTCCCTTTACTCACGAGCCGAGACTGTACCTCTGGAGGACGTCTTGTTTCACCCCAAACTCGAGATCACTGAGGGAGCTACTGCCCCGAAGCAGCCTACCCAGGCGTGCTTGAACCAAGCGAGTGGCGTCTGCACGCCTCTACTTTTCACCTTCTCTCCCAAGACCTGTGACATTTCATCTGTCGTGGAAATTACCTTTATAGCCGTCTTGGAGCTCTGCTGCCGAATGACTTCAACGAGATCTTTCAAAGCAGAACGAGTTGTCTTGCTCTCGAGGGCTTGAATGCCGTTGATGACACATACCATGCTGTTTGGCGCATGACCCAGGAGCGCTCGAATCAGTTCCAAAGCATCTCCCCACACTATTCATCGTTCCATCTAGTTCGGTAAACTGCTCTTCGTCGAAGTTCTGCTCTGTCTCAAAAGTTGACGGTAGCTGATTGACCAATTGGCGGATCAGAGTATAGAGGAGACAGATTGAGCCAGCGTCCTTTGTTGCCAGCTTGTTGGGATTCTTGTATCGAGCTTGATTGAAGAAGTATATACAAGAAATTCCTGTATCGGTTATGACGGCGGCAATTCGAAGTGCGGTTGGTGAGAGATCTTATGGAAACACGGGACCTTCGACCCAAAGGAAGGACGAGTCTTTGACACCAACCAACGTTGAACGTCTACGAACACTTCCTGGGGAATGGATCTATCAATACCACGGCTCGCGGGCTTGAGAGCTCCTTCTCGACCATTATTGACGTATTGCTCCATAGCTTTGGTATAGTCCTCAATCTCTGTACGAGCATAGTAGTTTCCCGATGGCTCTGTCCAGAGTAAGTCTAATGGCTTCCAATTACTATGGTGTTGTTTCATACCTTCTGGCTCTTCGACTGGACTGAGCATCTCTTCAGAGAATTTCTTCTCTTCCTCTTCGTCATTATCATCTTCATCTTCTTCTTCCTGTTGGAAAGGATTAATTTCCTTGTCGGCACGGCCACCTCCATCGGTCGTTTTTGCATTTCTTTTTGCACCATTACCAATAGCTTTTGAGCCCAGTTTGGGTGGTTCGGCCGATCGAGAACGTCGAACTCGATCAGGCATTGTTGAGTCTATTATTTTGGTTTCATCAGCTCGGCCAGCAAATGCGGAAGAATCAAAACTTACCGTGATTATATTCTTGCTCGACTACCGCCAGAGTCTTCATCATGCCAGCTCCAACCTCCGAGAACGCTATCGAAGCGAGGGTTTTGGATGCGGCGCTGAAGCTAGATTCAGTTTGAGTTTTAAATTGCTTGCGAGATATGTCAGCGGCGTTCTTTTGTTGGTCGTTTGGGCTCCCAGCGATGAAAGTCTTAAGATCGTAAGATGTTTGTAGGGTGTGTAGGGTTATGTAGCGGTTAACATTCTTAGCGATTCTTCCAACTTCATCAACGTAGGCTTTGATGTGGTCGTCGTAGAAGTTACTTCGCATAGAAACCGTGAAACGGTCCATTCCTTTCCCATACTAATTCATCGCATAGCAAAGAAACTTGAATAACTGAACGTAGGCGTTGGCTATACCTTGGCGGATAGGTTGGGTATCCAGGACTTCCTTGCTGCTTGAGAGGTAGCACATTTCCTCTGCAATATCGTGAAGCCCCTTGGAAAAACCCTTCACCACCTTTGTGCGATTTGCACAGATCTGTGACAAGTCAGACGCATGGGGACATCTGAAGGGGGCAGTCGTTCGAGTGTCTTATACCGTGACGATGGAAGTCGCAATTCCGCTAACGACGCTGGTATAAATGCTTCCACTTGGGAAGATACGGAACAACTGCTCGTGTTCCTTCAATAAACCAGCAAAAGCTCGCTGTCCGGGTGGACTGTATAGGAAGACTTGGATCCAGTTGCAATCAAGGCGCCGTTGATATATAGTGTTGGCTGATTGGAAGAATACACAACTGCAAAGTGAGTCCAACTAGAGATAGTGAAGTTGTTTACGGCGGTGGTAAGACTCAACACAACACTGGGAGTGGCGGAACTTGAGGCACTTTCACTAAGTTGGATACCATTTACGCTCATTGTGATAGAGCTCAGCGCGTCATTGGTGCCGTAGGACGAGACAGTGGTGGGATAAAACACATAGCCAGTCGTTCCCACTTGAGCTATTTCAGGCTTTGCCCAGAATGACATGGTAAAGGACGACGAGAGGTTTGCCCATGGTGTAGTGGTAAATGCTTGAAATCCCGCAGTCGAGTAGAGAAGTGAGTTGTCCTTGGAGACTGCTTGGAAAGCTTGCGTGGATGTTGTGGTATTCAGGAGCCTGACTAGAATAGCTTCAGAGGGTTCGAATATGTATGAAAGTATTGTACGGTTACCCGATGAAGAGCTGATGGTTGCTTACATCACAGAACCTATCATCAGATCCCAGACCTCAGGAGTACCGGTACCACTCATACTGAGCACAGCAGATGAAGGTTCCTCAGGTTGTTGCTGGTAAAGTAGACTTCGTCCCCGTCCACTCGGTCCCCGTCCACTCGCTTGTGTGTGTAGTAAATGGCGGCATCATTTGAAGATGACGTGTACATAAAATCAGGCTCCAGTCCAATTTGGGAAAGCACTTGTGAGATCGTGTTCCTAACATAAACATTCCCTTTTCCAGCCATGCCCCACAGCTGTTGAGCAAGGCTAATCACTTCAGGATTCGAGCCATTCAAGCTAATAGATCGAGAGGGTGGTGCCTGGCCTAAAAGTAATATATTCACACCCCCTTTGGCCAATTCGAGCATTTTGCTCACGATAGAAGCACTCGCTGACGGCATTTCTGGAAATACGAGAAGTCGGAATGAGGTTCCAGTCAGATAAGAAGCCTTACCGTCCCCGACAGTCATGTTGAGAAGATTGCCGCGGGAAAATGTCAGATTGGTAGCTCAAAGGAACCAGATATGGGCTTTTGTAGGGGACTACAGCCGAAGCGGACGGTTCTTCACTGACAAAGCAGGCCACATTAACGACTCTCGCAGAGTTCTGCATAAGCAGTGCCACTCGTCCTACGTACTTTGACCAGCCAGAAGCCTGCTTGGTCCAGGTATTCATGCGATCAAAATGCGCGCCGAATGGCCCGAATGTCATACCAGGAAAGGCTGCATCAACAGGTTGATGGATGAAATCATGGAGGAAAAACCTGTTAGGTCCAAATGTCATCATACGATCACCTTTGGCCTTGAGGTTGTGTGGGCGCTCTGTCCAGGCGGAATCGTCGAGTTGGCCCGTGAAAGCTTCAGAAGGAAGAAGATTGATGGCTTTATTATCATTACTCGACTGCCCAAGGACAGAATATTCGTCGGAGCTATATATATAATACGACCAAAATTCGCTGTATAAGAGGTTAGCTACAGAGGAAAGTCCTATATTATCAAAGGTTCCGTCGCTATAAGGTTCGAATAATATTATTATTTTTATTAATTATTTCTATATAACTTAGAAAACAAATATCCGTAATAATCCCTAAGAATTTTTTTTTTCTAAATATTTTTATATGATTAAAGCAACGATGACCTAATGACACCCCCCTCTAACAAATAGTCCCACGTATGCTGGACCTTGATCCTCGCTATCAAAACATCAGATAATAAAATGATCTCTTATTTATGGTCCAGCGATACCGAAGCATGCTAGGTGACCATCCTGGTTGTCGATTTGGGTGTCTGAAAAAGTGAGTTAGCACCCTGGGGGTAACGAGAATGGAGGGTATGCTATATAAGAGACGGTGAAAGGAAGATATACCCAAGTCGATATAGTTGTAGACTAAATGTCCGCTAGCATCATGGCAGTCCCAGCCGAATTTGTAAGAAGGCGATGGATTTCCCCCGAAGGCGCACGTAGGCATACCATTACCACTGTATCCATTCATGCCGGTCAGTTTCCAAGATGCTGGATGGGACAGGGGTAACCACGGTCATCCAAAGATGGTGTGTGTACTTACTTCGCGCGCCAGTTCAAATGACCGTCGTCGTTGGCGAGGCAGCTGTTCAGCTCGAGCCGGCTCTGGTGCCAGCCCCCGGAGGCGGTGCGGCACTCGGCCTCAACACCGCTGTTCAGCAACTGCGGGTTGCGGCAGGAGGCCATGAAGCTGCCCTGCACGAGGGCGAGGGAGCTGGCGAGAGCGACGAGGGTGCTTGCGAAGTGCATGGTGTGGATAGGGTGGTGATGAACGAGATACTTGTCTTGGAAACGACTGGTGATGGCGAGGAAAGAGGTTGAGAAGTGGCGTGGGAAGGAACAATGTAGCAGTTGTATCGTGGCCGATAAAGCCCTATTTATATAGGAGACTGATGACCTCGACGGCCATCGTATTCTACCTCGTGAACAGTTCGATGCCGCCTCCGCCTCCATATCGTATACATATCCCGGTCGACGCGGCGCAGTCTTGTGGGAATAAAGGTCCACCAAAATCCACATAGCCACCAGTGGGAACTCTCAAGCGTGCGGTACGGTAGCTTATATCTAAATAAATATATTTTGGGAATATAGTAGTAGAATTATATTCAATTAAATATATTTTAAGAAGATAGTAATTTATAATAATATCTTTTAATCTTGATATCTGCCTAATAGATATATTTAGGTTCAATCGAAGACTTCAAAGCTATATTCCTTCATTAACCTCGCGAAACCCTGCCTTATTGTTACTAGGATCTTGTCAGATATCATATCCTCAGAAATAAAGGGTGTGGGTTGACATCCTTTTCAATCTCCTTCAACCTCTCACAATTGGTGCCCACTCAGATCAGGGGCACGAGAAACCACTCAAGTCAAGGGACAGATAGACGAGAAGGAGATCAGAAAACAGAACATTCAATCAACTGTGATCAACAGTATCAATTATTATCTTGACCCAAAACTGGCCAAATTTACACTGCCTACAATCTCACAGATCCATTCAGCAACCCCACACACTGGCCGTGAAATAGATATAGTCCCCAATTGTATTGAGAGTAGTCTGGAAAGAACCGGAAAAGCCTGGGTATGTATATAGAACCAATCCCCTGCTATCCATTCTCGCGCTATAGCCGCCGATACAGTCTAAATCGACAACTCTACAAGAGTCCGCATAGCCATTGGTGAGCGAGCAGACTTGAACTCCTGATACTGGTTAGCACCGACTTCTAAAATGGTGGACCTCAAAATCAAGTCCGATTAGACGCAAATTCCAGAAAGGACGAATATATACCATTGTCAGTCAACCCTGCGTTTGTCACCCCTTTAGCGATGCAATCCTGGGACACTGAGTATGGGTCAGCAAGATATTTTAGATCAAGCCTTGTCTCTAACCGTCTAGGTGGTTCAGAGAGAACTGAACGCAGGACAATGCTGGTGTAGCAAGAGCCAGAAGAGCCACTGACTGCTGGAGGACTTGTGGAAGGCGCATTTTGAAGAGAATGACGAATATTGTATATATGGGAAGAGGAACCAAGTCTGAGTAGAGATTGATGCAGATTAAAGTCTCACAATGATGCCAAAAGAGATTTGAGATACTAAGGTCTTTATATACTTATTCATTCTACCTAGCTCCTCTATTCAATATTAGCTGGCCTAGTGCTGACGATAGTTGTGAGATTCTGAGCTGAAAATGCATTGATATTGATCTATCTGAAGAAGTGAAATATATGAAAAACAGCTGGTTTATATCCTCATTTCAATAGCAAAAAGATTAGTAAGAAGGGGTCCAAATAGAATCTAGTATTAGTCGATCCTCTATAATCGGCATACTAGTGCGAATACTCTCAGATCTAGAAGGTTAGATCTCATATACCCTCTTCAACTTAGATCCCTTAGATCCTAAGATGATAAATTATCAAGATCTTTAATAATATCGATTAGGTTCAACTACTAGATAAACACTATATACTTTTGAGGAGATAGGAGCTTCATAAATTCATCTACTACTATATCGGTGGTTACGATCTAATCGATTTTTATCTGTTTCTCTTATACTTCCTATTACAGCTAGCAAGAATATATATCTATATACTTCAATTTAGTAGTTAATCTAGATATATCTATAGCTAATAATCGAATAGTTTGTTGATTATCGTAAAGGATAGCTATATCGGATTCAAGATTGTAGTTTATATTCTGGAATAATCTTTTCCACTATATAAACTCCTTAGTAGTTATGAATAAAGCTAGAAGCTCAGCTTCTATATTAGAAATAGTTACTATTTGCTACTTTATAGCTTTATAATGGATTATACCTCTATAGAACTGAAAGTAGAATCTATTTAAGCTAAACTTCGTTATTATATCATTACTAAATACTATATTGCTTATAGTTATAAAGATCTTCTTTAAGCTTATATTGCTATTATATATTATTGCTAGGTTCTTTATCGAAATAAAGTATTTAAAATAATAGTTCGTAATATCGATATAGGTTAAAAAAGGGTTTTATTAGAACTTAGCTAGTTTAGAAATAGCTTTCATAATATCAGGTCGACTTATAATAATAATATAAATAAAATATCTAACTCGATATTGGTATACTTTTATTTGCAATTCTGTAGCTATCGCTTTATTTCTAGTTAGCTCTTATAATAATAGTAGTGTTTTAATATAATTTAAGGCTTCGATTTTGAACTATTCTTGGATTTTATCAATATAGGAGTTTTGGATTAAGAAGAGCTTTCGTTTGTTCCTTTTTCGAATAATATAGATTCCTAGAAAATAGTTGATTTCGTTTATTATTCTTATTTCGAAGTATTATATAAGCTTGTACTCAAATTCGTTTATTCTTTCTTTATACTTTGGATAATATATAATAGTAATATCGTCGATATAAAAAAGAAGTATTAGCTATTTATTTGTAAAAAGGTAGTTAATATCTAGGACTTGCAATATACTTAGTTCTTCAAGAACTAATATAAGTAGCGAATACTATAAATTTGATAAGATCTTAAAACTATAAAGTACTCTATATACTATAAGAACAAGTTTATCTTTATTGAACTTTAATAGTACTTTGTAATAAATAGATAGATATAAAATCATATTAACAAATATATTAATAATATTATATTACTATATATCGAGGTCGAATATAGTAACTATAGCTATAATAGCTCGAAAGATTTATATAGCTAATATTATTATATAGATATCATTATTAGTTTGTTACAAATCGCCTTTTGTATAGAGATATATTTTAAAGGAATTAAGAAACTTATTAGTATCAAATTTGTACTTTGGAATTTATTTTAATAAAAGTGAGATTATATCGTTACTTAGTAGTTTTATATACTTAAATATTCCCTTTCTTATCAATATATTAACTTCTTTCTTTACTACTTTGAGTTATTCTGAAATATATAGATATTATATAGCTTCTATCCAGTTCTAAAGTTCTTTTGGAAACTGATTACGATAGATTCTTTTATCTTTTATAGCTAAAAAAGAGTTGAATATATAGTATAAAACAGAGTATATATTATATATATAATAGCTATCCGTTATAATATTGATGATATCAATTTCACTACTGATCTCTATAGCTTTTGAAGTAGTATTGATATTTATAAATCCTTTATTAATAGATATTATTATAAAAATAGAGGTTCCAATATCAGAATCGCTTAAAAGTTATGAATTTTCAGGTATTGGAAGCTGATTATACTCCGGTTCGGTTATTTTAAGTTATGGATTATATAATCTTCTTATATTCTTATTAGCTAAATCTTTCTAATCTTCATCCTCTTCTAAGCTCTTATTAGCTGAATCTTCGTTTATATCCTCTAGTATAAAATCGGATTCTTCTTCTTTATAAAAATACTTTGTAGATAGTACTTCTATTACTATTATATTAAAAACCTTATTATCTAGCTGATTAATAATATTCAATAATAACAATATCTTAATTTGGTGGATAACTATATTCAAGTTATCTTTAATTATTATAACTAAATCTATATCTTTTATACTATATTTTAGCTTTTTATTGAATATAATATCATAGATTCTGATTACTTTTTCCAGGTTTGGGATCTAAATCCTGAAAATATTTGTCGAATTATAACTAATAAGGTATTTAATATAAGTTTATATAGTTAGTTTATTAAACTATAATATATTCTTATTAAGTATATATACTTTATATCTATATAGTTGAAGATATACTAATAATAACTTTATATTATTAATTAGTTCGAATAGAGTTCGCTATCCAAGATGTTGAACTGGTATTTTATTATCTAAATAAGCTATTATTTTCGCAATTTCTGGTTATAAGTTTTATAATAGATTTGTTTTTAATCTTATCGCTTTTATATAGATTATAAATTACTTTCCAGCAATCTTTGTAATACCGTTTTGTACTTGAGTTTATAATATTATTTATTACTCTTTAATTCCTTTTTTTGTATAATAACTAATAAACTCTTATTATAGATTAGTATTATTATCAAGTATTATAAAGCGGATTTTAGAGCTATAATACTATTTAATAAATATTGTTATTTATATAAATAAAGGGAATACTTCTTATATTATTATATAGGTTTCGATAATATTATAGTCTATATTGAGGTAACGAATATAGAAAAGGTATTGATAGCTATTATAGTCTTTATAAAGATAAATTATATTCTATATAATCTTGTCGAAAGACTTATCGTTATAATAGTGATCTTTTAAAATAGATTTTGAGATTTGTTGATATGATTTTGTTATTATATAATATTCATAATCGGTTAAGTTAAATACCTTTTCTTTTGTTAGTTTTAATTTGATTCTATTAGTTGATTCAAAGACTTTTTAGATTGTTTTAGAATCAAGATACCTCAAAATCTAGTATATTTCGGTTATTAATACTTTATTTATTTTGGATTCTGATTTGCTAGTTGCAAATATAGCCAAACTTTTGAAAAGATTTATAACCCAATATTAGTCTATTTGATATAGATTACAAAAGGGTTTATTATTAATATTTTCGAACTACTATAGGTAATAAGTATTCTAATGAATACTACTATTATTTAGTAATAACAGCGATACTATATTGGTTATAAAACCTTGAATTAGTATTATATTATATAGTTTAATTTGTATAACCTCTTCCTTAGTCTCTATATTAATCAGATATCTTCTATATACTTCTATAATATAAATTATCTTGCTAATAATAATTTCGCTACTATATATTAGATATATCTAGATGAAATTCGCTTTATTATTATAGATATATATATTGCTATTACTATCTATAATCCAGTAGTGTTTTAGCTTATAATTATTTAGAGATTGAATTGTACTTATTATGAATAAATCTAATATCTTCTTCTCGTTGCTTTTTATTAATATTATCACTTTTCTATTTATATTAGATTTGACTTCTTATTGAATATACTTCTATTCTTTTATATATATCTTTTCGAGGAGCTTTTTGAATTCTAGATCCTCTTCTGTCTTTTTAATAAGATTACGATTTGTATTATAATTAGCTCTCTATTCTTCAGATCTTTTCTCAAAATTGAGTTATTAGTAGTTCTCGAGTTTATATATTATACTATATTGATAGCGAGATAAGGAGCGATTTCTGCTATTTAATATTCTTAATCTATCTTCTTACTAACTCTTAAATATAATATTTGCCGAATATGATTATATTGTTTATATTGCTTCTTATAACTATAGATACTGATAGTAATCCTTAATAACTTTAGTAAGTAATAAGAGTGTTTTGTTATCTTTTATAGTTTTATTAAATTAAAGCTTATATATATTTGCTTATATAGATACTATTTGAGTAATGGTAATTAGAAAGTTATATTATAGTATATCATTATTAATCTCTATTATACTCAAATTAGTATATTCTTTGAAGATATCCTTCTAGTTCTAGATCCATTTCTTAATAGATTAATTACTATTAAAGTATTTTAAATAAGTATACTAATATGAAAGCTTGATTTTTCAAAACCGATCTAATAATATAAGCTATATTTTGAAGATAGTAAATTTTTGTTATAAAGTTCTTTTATCTATAATATATATTTTATTATATTATAAGATACTATTCTCAATATAATTATAAATAGATTGGACTATTACAGATTTGGTATTATAGATAATAAAGTAGTATATTTTATAAAGCTTTTGATCTACTTTCTAGGCTTCTTTCTGATTAGTATCCAAATCACTAAGTATTATTATCCTAGCTTTATAGTATAAGTATAATAGTGGATTCGGAATATATAGTTCTAGAGATTCAATCTTTATATTTAGGTTGATATACGGCTAGATATCAAATTGATATTATATAAATAATTTTATATTCGTAATCTATAATATCTAATCTTCTAGAATATCTAAGAATATTTTTATAATATTGGTGGAACTCTCCTAGGCCATTTTTGAAGAATATATAGCGATAGTAAGGTTGATTCGGGCTGGATTTATAATAGATACAAACAGAGATAGAAGTACTTGAATTATATAGAATATAGTTAATAAGGGTTTATAACTATAAGATTCTAAGTTGAAAATATATTGATATTAATCTATCTGAAGAAATAAAATATATGAAAAACAGCTAGTTTATATCCTCATTTCAGTAGCAAAAAGATCAGCAAGAAGGGGTCCAAATAGAATCTAGTATTAGTCGATCCTCTGTAATCGGCGCACTAGTGCGAATGCCCTCAGATCTAGGAGGTTAGATCTCACAATAGTAAGCTGGTAGACAAGTGAGGTGAGCATACCCCCTAATGTTCAGATTTTCCAGAACCTACACAACCACGAATAGGGGTCCACCAAAATCCATATAGTTACTAGTGGAAACTCTCAAGCGTGTGGTACGGCAGCTCATACACCTTACTCACTCAGCAAGCGAAGAACTTTCACCGTTTGGAAAAGCGTCAATTTTGGTAGTGCCTGAAAAGCAATTCGTCCACGACTGATTTTGTAGCATGCTATCGTTGGTATACACCATAGAGTCTGGTACTAGCGACATTATACCCTTGCTTTTTCAGACATGAATTCCCGATGGGGCAACTGATAGCAAGTGATGGAGTGTACTAGATTGAAGCTTTCTGGGGCTAGAATCATACAACAAGTAACATAAGATAGCCCACAGCCCATCCAGGAAGAGATAAACGGCCAAAGTCCCTTGAAAGCTGAACGAAGTTAAACATATATCCATAATTTTAGGCATATAACAACAACAGAGTGCATATCCAACTCCATCCATTCAAATTTCAACTCCAACCCAAACCCATACACACTTCGTACCTTCCAAACGAATGAGAAACTCGTAAAGACTTTTGCAAATTACACGTAGTTACCATCACAGGTCCGCGCCCCATTCGAAAAATCACGTAAAGACTTTATTCTATAGTACAGCAGCGGCCACATCGGGCCGTTATCTCGTTCCCCCACTAATTACTACGTAGAGTTAACGTCTCGTATCACACGCTAACTCACCAGGTGTAGCTTTAGGTATATGTTTTGTGTAAAAGGTCACAATTCTGTATTTAATGTTGGATTCTTTTCCAACAAACCCGCTTAGACCTAAAATGTAACCGAATTGTTGGTGATAATGCCGGTGACAATGCGCATTCTGCATTAATACTTGTCGGCTTATTTCTTTAGGTGTGTTTGTTAGATGTTGGTCAGATGATGGAATTAGCAATTGTTGGATTCTTTTTCTAACAAACCCGCTTAGACCTAAAATGTAACTGAATTGTCGGTGATAATGCTAGTGATAATACGTAATTCTGCATTTAATACTTGTCGGCTTATTCCTTTCGGTATGTTCGTTAGATATTGGTCAGATGTTGGTCAGATGTTGGTCAGTTCGTCAGGTGTATCGAATTAGCAATTGTTGGATTCTTTTCCAACAAACCCTCAGACCTACTAGAATGTAACCGAATTGTTGGTGATAATGCGATATATATGCATATGTATTTCCAAGAGGCAATTCATCTCCGATCTGTTGGACGAAAGATATAAAAAGTTAGTGGGTGTGGGCCATTTCTCGCGCTATATATCTAATATATGTTTCATAAAGTAACATAGCATTTGCTGTACCTCTTCCTTTAAACCTCAACACGTTATCATATGATTTTATTTGTTTATATTGCACGTAGAAGACTTCGGTAGAATGTAATCTAGAATCTTAGTGAGACGCTAGTACCAATTAGATACTACTGTTGGGTTTTCCGAACCTTTGAAGTTCTTCCCGCCAAATGAAATACCTCTTCCCTTCATCATCTTTTTTGTTCACGCTGTTACTATCCTTTATTATTGCAAAGGTGAACAGTATGTCCGAATCACTTCTATCGGAGTTCCCCCAAAATGTCTCTGATGCCATTCAATACGAACGCTCTTTATGGGCACACAGCGCTGAAGAGGATGCCGCATTTTACTCGGTGTCTGGAATAGACATGACATCTGCTCAACCGGGAACACCGATCAAAGTGCAAGAAGATGCAAACTCGCCACAGAACTATACGCTTCCACCTAATACTGCGGTATCGCGATTCATCTATGTATCGGAGAGTCTATCTGGAGAACGTCGTCCTGTTTCGGGCTATGTCTTGTGGCCTTATATGCCTCGTCTGGATGCGAACGGCGGAAACCAAGTTGTTGCCTGGGCGCATGGCACATCAGGAACAACAGTCTCGACTGCCCCATCCAGATTTAAAAATCTCTGGAATCATTTTATTGCTCCCTACCAATTGGTTCTTCAGGGTTACGTTGTAGTAGCCACGGATTATGCTGGTTTGGGTGTTGGTAAAGACCAGAATAACCAGTCGATTGCCCACGATTTTTTCGCCTCTTCTAGTATAGCTACCGACGTTGTCTATTCTGTTCAAGCTGCAAGAAAAGCTTTTCCTCAACTTTCTGAGTCGTTCGTTGTGCTTGGACATAGTCAAGGAGGGGGCGCTGCTTGGGGTGTCGCCCAGAAACATGCTGTATCGAACATCCCGGGTTATCTCGGTGCCATCGCCATCTCTCCAGCCACGAGTGTTCTCGATAACCCCGAGCCCTTCGGAAGCCTGATAGCTGCAACCATGACTCCCGGAATTGCGGCGTTGTATCCGGAATTCGACTACAATGAATTCTTTACGCCTGAAGGCCTAGAGCTGTTCAACAAAATCGTCAAGCTTGATTGCGCCTCTTCTACAACCATACCAATATTACTCATGCTTGCTGGCAACTTACTAAAACCAGACTGGGCATCTAATGAATGGCTTTTGAAATACGACAATCTGACTGCGAACGGTGGACGGAAGATTTCTGAACCTCTTCTTGTAATCCAAGGCGACAATGATCCAATGGTTAACTATAATAACACGATGAAAGAACTTGGGGCTGCATTTGATCTCTCTCCTACATCTCACGTTCAACTTTTCCGCCTCCCAGGAACATCACATACCCCTGCTGTTACAGGCTCTCAAAGACTATGGATGGATTGGATTGCAGATCGATTTGCTGGAGTTCAACTTCAACCTTTTGATAAGAACTCAAGTTTTGCTAGTGTAGTCACTCCCGCCAGAAATTTGTCAAACTACATACCAGAACTTAATTGGTTTATTGGGCTTGCAACAGAATCTTATCAAACTCCATAAATCTGCTCTATATTCATCACTTCACTCTATTTATCGATTTCCTTTTCTAATAACAAAACATCTCAGGCTTAATTTGCTGATTGTTATGACCTATGCAGAATATGTGATCATGGGGACCTTAGGCTCAGAGATTGGACAGCCAATCACAATAGAACCCTATATGGTAGGATCACATAACCTAGAGGAGTGGTTGGATCTGAATACTCCCAGGGCTCCTAGAGCGGACGGATCCTAAGGGCTCCTCGGGCTCCTCGGGCTCCTAAGAACAAAGGTCTATATAGCTAGAATCGTTTGCTTAGTATATAGAGCTTTGTACTCAATAACAATTACTTACTATCATCTATAATCAATCGAGGGTTGGCGTCAACTGGAGTGGCGTAACTGGTTCTAAGGGGAGAAATCGAGTTGCCTTTAATTGCTGGTGACGGCCCTGTGCTTTCTTATCATTCTTCCTGCGGTGTATGTTGGCCAGGTGGCCTGACTTTCCGCATTCGAAATAAAAGCCTTCTTTTCGACGTCGATGTTTTTCTTCCTTGCATAGGTTCCCAATCCTATTTGCGTCTAATTCCATAGGTTCCGGCCATCTGTTTTTCCTAGGGTTCTTGTTTCCCATTCGGTTGTATTGCCCTCTCTGTTCGAGAGATCTTTCGTATAGTCGATCATCGATCTTAATAGCTAACTGTATTAGTTATTGTAAATTGTCCGACTCATCGGTCCTGGCGATTTCGTCTTTTACTACGTCTTTCAACCCTCGATAATACTGGGTCTGCAGGGCGTCGTCGTTCCATCCTGTCCGTGCCATGTGCTGTTGGAACTGGGCTGTATAGCTGGTGGCTGAGCTAGTCTGTTTAAGGTTGTATAATGCTCGCTGGGCATTCCGCTTAGGGTCTGTATCCCCGAATACTGACGATATTTTCTCTTTGAACCCCGAGAAGGTTCTAAAGATATCCTTCGTTTCTTTGATCATAGCAGTGGAGATACCTCCAACCGCTGACTTATTCTTGAGGAAATCATCGAGAAAGGGTTGTATCCAGTCGAATGCCGATTTGCGTAGGAACGAGATGGTCCATAGAATTTTGTCAATTTTGGCGGGGAATCTGGCGGCATTGAATCCGATGTATAGTTCGGCCTGTGCCAAAACGGCTTGAGCAAAGAAGGCTTTCCTTCGAAAGCATCAGGTAAGTTAATCTTGGGTAGCTTGGTAACTATTGGCTCTTCAGGTCAGAAAAAACCTGCCTATTTGTGGTATAGGGATGTTATTACCTAGAAGTTGCAACTTTTATATTTTGAACGTAGAATTACTTCAGCTATTTGCCCTATAGTATTCCCAAGGCTACATAATCGAATTGTAGAGGATTAGTTGAAATATTTGAGCGTTTCTTAAGTTAATAGTTTCGTTGTTGTGATTTTGGGGATGCCACAAATAGGCAGGTTTTTTCTGACCCGAAGAGCTTGGTCCCAAGGATAAATAAGTGGAGTCCCTATTGCTCCACGATATAAATTCTAGCCAATCAAGTAGTATAGCAGATGGTCGCGAGCTGATTGGTCGAGATATAGAAGCAGCGAGAACAGGGACTATACTTATTTATCCTTGAGAACAAGTATAGTGGTTTTGACAACCTATATATCTATCTTTTTAATCTTAATTACGATCGAGATAACTCTATTGGTCGAAAGGCGAGACAAATTGGGAAAATGCGGCTGAGAAATGAACAGTTCTGTATTCTTGTATATGTTGTGCTACCAAGCCTGAGGAAAATCCCTCAGCAACTACACACCAGGCTCCGTCCCGTCCATACCTCTATTGTTGAAATAGACTTTAATTCCTAGGATGATATCCTTCCGGACCACTTGATAATGTGGTATATTGAAACTCACTATGTAACAAGTAAGATCACCAAAATCTTTGCCCTAGCTACACTTCACAATTTCTCGGCAGGGCAGGCTTAATCCAAATCAATCGATATGCTGTGAACTAAAAGCGATAGACCAGGCTCTCTCCGTATATACCTAGGTGTCGAAGTGGCTCCCAATCACAGCTTCTTGATAATACAACATACTATACGACCACACCAAATCAATATTTCAAAAATCTGCTCCGTCCTTTTCAGCTCCCTGACGTGTCATACACACCATACAGTCTTACTATTAGTGATTTTGAATGAGTATGAAGGAATCAAGTAGGGCTGTATACTTGAATACGATAATATCAGGAAAACCTTGAGGCTCAAGAGAACTATCCGGCTGGCAGAAGTCGGTATCCGGATCTCGATTAAGCAGTCGGGTACTCCATTCAAAACCCAACTCCGGTATGTTTCAATTCGGATGTGCGATATATTTTGTCCTAATCTTTCAAATTACAGTATACAGAGAAAAGGATTTATGTAAGCAAAACCCAGTTCTATCCACGGTTTTCTGGCATTTGGTAAACTTCTACCTTCCAAACCCTACGGCATAGTCCCTATTTGAATTACAAGATAATATTTAACTCCAACAAATGCTATACTACAACCATAACTCTGAATTCTCAGGCTAGAGGCGGGGGATGACTCCGGGCTTGGCTTGGACGAGGCATCCGCTACAAAACTCACAAACGGAAATGTTATCATAGAGGAAACCCGGGCAGTGACACTATCCGAGTCAGTCAATTTGAGCTCACAGACAAGTCAATTGCTACTGATACAAGCACAATCGTCTGCGATGATAAGAAGTTCGAGCACGGATACCAGTGCAAGGACTACATAGCGGAGGGAGACAATCTACGAAATCAGATTGCTTACTCTATCGAGTATCTTGACCCCGAAGGCTACTTTATTGCAGAGGAGACCAATCGCAAAAAATCATTCGACCTGGAGGATGCGAGAATAGATGCCATCAGTAGAAAGACTAATGTATACTCTGTTACGACTGTGCTGAGAACGTCAATCAGGGCCGACTCCGTCAATCAGGGCCGACTCCCCTCGAGAAAGGTACGAAAGGCGAGAAATCTTCGAGCGGGGTATATTCAACGAGGCCGACATTTTCATATCAGTTAAGACAACCAAGCTGACTATCCACTCCCTGGTAATTATTCAGGCGCTGAGAAACGTAGTTTCTTATTATCCGGATCTGAGCTTCTCGGCTACCGATGCATCTCTCACTGCACCTTTCTCCGTTCTCGCTCATCATATGGATTATTTGAGAGAATTTCATACTTAAAATATCATATTAATCTTATTACTAGATATATCTCATCTTATTAACAATCTCGAGTTGTAAAGTAAAATATTATAATATTGATTTTACATAATTATCTAAATACCTTCAAAATAAAAGCTCATTCTATATATATTGATAAGGGGCATATATTGGCCAGGGCTTATAGTTAGCAATTAAGTTTGGTAACTCTGAGTACTTGCAGGTTCATAAAACTGGATAGCAGCATGTATATAGCAACTTGGTCCTCCCTAGTTGGTCAAGACTTATCTTTATCACACCATATTTTCTCGGAGGCTATATACAGAAGATTGGCTTTGTATATATATTTAGATTCGCTCGTTTATAATGCAGAGCTATGCGGACCGCAGGACCACGGATATATAAAGCCTCGAAGATACAGTATGTTGGAGCGGGGTAGATGGAGCAGGTACCCACTGTTTTAAACTAAATATCGTAGTGATCGATTAGGCTTACAAAGCCTATAACTTCAAGCTTACGAAGTCTGTAGTTCAGGCTTACAAAGCCTATAGTTCAGACTTATATAGCCTATAGCAAACAGGCCTAAGAAGCCTAAGGTAATAGACCTGAAAGGCCTATAAATACAGCTAGTCCTTTCTACTATAGATAGCTATTATCAAGTTCAGTCAAGTCAAATATTGAGTACTATATAATTAAAGTCCTTAAGTCTATAAACCTGTTATACCTCTATATATACTTATATAAGAGGTTATAAGCCTGGAAGTATACTAAACTTAGGGACTTTGATTATTATTCGACTACTAAATCGATAGCTATTTCAGTAATGGAGATCAATAGAGATAAGCTTAGAATTATTAAGCTATTAAGAACCAACTATAGAGCCTAGAGTGTATAGGTTCAACTATATCTAGATAGATAGGATCTATAGGAGGTAGTTGAACAAGACTTTGATAGTACTAAAGGAGTATCTAAAGTACTAGAGGCTAAGAAGAAGAAACTTATAAGAACTTCTAAGGATCGAGAGTAGAAGAAGAAGAACTTAAAGGTTAGTACTATTATTTTAGGTCTCTATAGTAAGGAGGTCTTGAATTATATACTAATAAAGGAGACTACTAAGCTAAGATAGAAAGCTTTGGAAAGGCTTTATATATCTAGGAGAATCCAATAATTAAGTTCTAAAATCGAAACTTTTTCTAACTATTTAGTATTAAAAAAGAGTGTTAAAAGAGTAGCTGAAATCGTATCCGACCTTAGTACTCTTCAGGAAGATATAGGACTTATAGACCTTATTAAGATACTTTCGGAAAAGTAGAAACTAAGAATACTCTATAAGGTTATTTATATTTATAATTTCAGATTCGACATTCTGATTACCCAACTCAAACTAAGGGAGAAGCTACTGGATTTTGTAAGTATAGTAGAGTTCTTAGCTAAGTATAAATAAGAAATAGGCCCTAAAGAGAATACTAAAGAAGGGGCCTTTAGTATTCAAACTCAGAATAATCAGAAAGGTAAGTAAAGAAAGAATAAGCTTAAAAGCAAAAGGGAATATTTTAAGTATAGTTAGAAAGACTATTTCAAAGCTGATTACTTTAAAGTAAAGAGTAATAAAGAGGTAAATATAGAGTTTCTAAATATCTCTAATAATGGTAAAGGCCTATCCCTTAGTCCAGAAGTAGTTAAGTTAGTAAAGATTAACTAGGTATCTCTAGAAGAAAATCTAAGATATAGTAATCAAGAACTAGTATAGATTATTGATTTAGAATATTCTAGATATATAACTTATACTAAATAGTAATTCGATAATTATATCGAATTAGCTAAACCTATAGAAGTAACTATAGTATCAAGAACGATAATAAGGGATATAGACTAAGATACTATTAGAATATAGATACTAGTTCAGAAGTAGATCAGATCTATCAAGCTAGAGAATATACTATATATCTCAGAACTAGTTAGATCCCTTATATCAGTATTGTAATTATAGAATAAGGAGTTAACTATTTATATTATTATAGAATCTAAAAGAGAGTTTCTAATCTAGCTTTAGAGAACTATAATAAATATAACTAAGTAAGTAGATTCGGTATATATACTCTAGAGCCCGAAGTTAGATCAGGAGAATATCTATTTAGCTATCTAGAAAGCAAATAGCTTTTTAGAGATATAAATATAATATAGAAAACTAGAGTACTTAAGTTCAGGAACTTTTAAAGAGTTATAAGAAGTAACTATAGAACTTAACAAATCTATTAAGAAGCTAAAAGAGCTTTATAATACTTATTTGACCTCTAAATCAGTAAAGATAATTAATAGAAAGCTATTAAAATACTATACTAAATTTCTAAAGTAGGTATATAGTGATTTTTGAAGTCTTTATAGTATATCTAGTCTGAATAGAGAAGTCTATATACTTACTTTTACTAATAATTATAGTTGAAAATTATAAATTTACTTTAGTAAGAAGTATAAGGAGTTTAGAGAGCTTTTCTAGATATTCAGAACTAGAATTAAAACTGAATTGGACTTTAAACTAAAAATGATTAGATATAATAATACTTAAGAATATAGAATCTTAGAAAGAATATTAGCTACTATAGAAGTATAATTCGAGTTTACTATATTCTATATACCTAAATAGAATAGGGTAACCGAGTATCTAAATAAGAGTTTAATAGATATAATTAGAACTATATTTCAGGATTCAGACCTATCTAGTAAATTCTGGGCAGAAGTAGCTAATATAGTATATTATCTAAGAAATAAGACTCCTATTAGATCTAATAGAGTTACTTCTGAAGAGATATATAATAGGAAGTGTTCTTATATTAACTATCTAAGAATATTTGGCTATACTACTTATATCTATATAGTTAAGAAAAGAAGGTTTAAACTTGAATCTAATACTAAGAGAATAGTATTTATAAGTTATATACCGATAGCTAGACAATATAGACTATATAATTCTGAAATTAATAAGATTGTATTAGCTATAGTACCAAAATTTGTCGAGAATCAACTATTTAAACTGGAAAGTATTGAAATACCAGAAATAAGTAGTCTAGAAGAAGAAACTAAGCTATTGAAAAAAGATACTATTATAATGAATACTAGTTATCTAAAGAGTTTAGAACTAGCTATTCCAAAAGGGTTAGAGAGCTCTAAATCATCCGAACTAGCTGAATCAGCTAAACTAGTTGAGCTAGTTAAGATAATTAAGCCTACTAAATTAATTAAGTTAAAGATACTAAATAAGCTAAATAAGTTAAATAAGTCTGAAGAAGCTAAGGATCTTGAATTAGGAGAGAATAACTCTCTAAAAAGAGAGAATATTGAAATTTAAAGTCTTTAGAAATCTTTCTAAAAATCTTTCCAAAAGAGAATACTAAGGTCTAGAAGGTTTAAGAACTATATTCTACTGATAATTGAAAAGGTTAAATTATCCCAAAACTATACTGAAGTAGTAAATAACTTTATATAAGATATATATTAGAAGAAGGTAATTAAGAAGAAGTTAGCAAAATTATAAATCTTTAGTATTTAGGAATATATTGAGCTTCCTAAAGGAAAGAACTTTATAAATACTAAATAGATATTTATAATTAAGTATATTTCTATAAGTTTAATCGATCACTTCAAAGCCAGGCTAGTTATATAAAACTTCAGCTAAATATCTAGAGATAACTTTTTAGAGATCTTTAGTTTTATAGTTAGGTAAGAAAGTCTGAGAATACTATTAATTATAGGAGTATATAAGAACCTAGAAATCAAATAGATAGATATAGTTAGTATCTATCCTAGAACTAAGTTATATACTACTATATATACTAAGGTCCTTTTAGATCTGAAAGGATATCTAGAAGGAATAGTATTATTACTAAAGGTATCTTTATATAAATTTAAGTAATTAGATAGGAAGTGGTATATTGAAGTCTATAATAGACTTAAAAAGCTAGATTTTCAATCTTTTTATAGCGATCCGAATATATTCAAGAACTCTATATCGGGAATACTAATAAGTTTATATATTGATAATATACTTATATTAGACTCTATATTATAGAAAGTATAGAAAATAATTAAGGGCATTTCAAGTTTATAGTAGATAAAAAATCTAGAGGATATAAGAATGATTCTGGGCTTATAAGTAACCTGGAATAGAAAAGAAAGGATCTTAAGATTGTCCCAGAGAGCTTATATTAAAGATCTAATTAGTAGATTCAAACTTAGGAAAGCTAAACTTATTAATCTCTTTATAATAGATCGGAGTATTCTAATAAAAGAGGTTGAGAACAAGTTTCTAACTAATCAAGCCCTATATTAGAATACTATAGAGAGCCTTTTATAGTATATAAAAGGTACTAAACCTGATATTGCTTATATAATAGATCAGCTGAGTTAGTATTGTAGTATACTAATGATTAGGTATTAGAATATAGTCCTTAAGGTACTTAAATACCTGATTAGTATCTAGAAATATTATATAGAGTATAGTAATATAAGCTAAGGAAAGCTTATATTATAGAGGTATTATAACTCTGATTATACTGGTAATACTACTAATAGAAAGTTGATTTCAGAGTATCTATATCTACTATTAGACGGGCTAGTTATTTGGAATTCAGTAAAACAGTACTATATCAGCTTATCAACTATCGAAATTGAGTATATAGCCTTATCCGAGACTAGCAAGTAAGGGTAATAGTTTAGAATCTTAATTAAAAAGCTAGGAAGGTCTAAGTATTTAGATAAGTACTTAGAAGTATCTATCTATAGCGATAACTAAAGCTATATTACTCTAGCTAAGGACTCTATAGCTTATAATAGGATCAAGTATATAGAGGTTCGGTATTATTATATTCGGGATTTAGTAGTATATAGGAAGGTGATTATAATATACTATAGTACTGAGAATATACTAGTAGATATACTAACCAAGCTATTGCTATTAATAGTTTTTAAAAGATATATTCGGAGGCTAATAAGCCTAGATTAAGGTACCAAGGGGATATCTATAGTAGTCAGGAAGAGGGCTGTTGGAGTAGGGTAGGTAGGGTAGATACCTACTATTTTAAACTAAATATCGTAGTGATCGATTAGGTTTACAAAGCCTATAACTTCAGGCTTACGAAGTCTATAGTTCAGACTTACAAAGCCTATAGTTCAGGCTTATATAGTCTATAGCAAACAGACCTAAGAAGCCTAAGGCAATAGGCCTGAAAGGTCTATAAATACAGCTAGTCCTTCCCACTATAGATAGCCATTATCAAGTCCAGTCAAGTCAAGTATTGAGTACTATATAATTGAAGTCCTTAAGTCTATAAACCTGCTGTGCCTCTGTATATATCTGTGCAAGACAGTATTTACTTCGAAGTATTTTGCCGGCCTCGATAGTCTGCTATTCTAATTTCTTTCAGCTTTATTATTTCACTCTCTCTCCTATCCACTACTGAAACCCCTTCATTACCCTCTTGTGAATCAGCGTACAGAGTATTCTTATTACCTTGTCTTTATACTGTATACCTTATAGTGAACAAAAACTGGCTGATAGATCCGATTACAGCCGTGGACTTCGCTACCAGCATTCTTACGTTCATTGATTTCTCATACCAAATCGTTGGTGGTACTTATGAGGTAATAAAATCTGGCAGTACTATAGAGAATGCTCATGTGAGCGTTGTGACTACGGATCTGGATGAAATTACCAAGGAGCTAAGCCAGTGCCCACCTGGCTATTCGAAGTACGAGGACGTTCTAAATACTCTCGCTACAGAATGTCAAAGCGTCTCGGATAAGCTGCGGAAGCTTCTAGATCGTGTCAAGACCAAAGTTGGGAGTTCGAAATGGAAGAGTACTAAAGTTGCTCTATATTCCATATAGAAGAAAGGAGAGATTACAGAGTTGGAGAACAGACTTGGTAAATATAGGTCGGAAGTCTTGCTTAGATTAGTCCTAATTCTCAAGTAAGCATATGACTGAGGTCGGGTGGTAATTGAGTTTTAACAAAATAATTATCCAGCGACAGGTGTCTGTCCAGGTTGAGCTAAACAACTTCCAGTCCGTATCACAAAAACAAGCGTCAGATACCGTAAAGCAGTTAACGAACCTTCGTAACGATCTTCTGAAAAATATAGAAAGCAAAATTCAAGATAGTAATCAATTACTGTCGTTTGAACTCAGCAATCAGTTATATCTTATCAAAGATATTCGTAACTCGGTCGATATACTACTTGAACTATTGGCCGTGCCATCTCCTGAGATACAGGTACTGAAGCAGCTCTATTTCAATATAATATATTCTCGAGAGGATACGATGGAAAAGGCCGGGAGTGGTACATTTGAATGAATCTTGAAAGAAGATTCGAGCGATAATGGACAAAATATAGATACCAATGAAGATGAAATTGAAGATGATGACTTGGCCATGTTGGTGGAGGATACCAAAAACCTACAATCGGAGTTACGAACTGCATTTCTTATATGGCTACGAGAGGAGAATCGAATTTTCCACATCTCCGGGAAAGCTGGATCCGGCAAATCGACGCTGATGAAACTTCTTGTTGATCATCCTCAAACTCGCGTTGAGGTGAAGAAATGGGCAGAGGGGAAGCAGCTCATCTTCGCTCACTTCTTCTTTTGGCGATCCGGGGTGGATAAGCTCCAGAGATCCCTGTCTGGACTATACCGTTCAATCCTTTTCGAGGTCTTGAAACAATATCCCGACCTGATTAGAGAAGTCTTTCCCGAAGCTTATACAGCATTTTCAAAGACTGTGCCAGAAGGTTCCATTGATGAGCTTTTTTTCCGGCTTACGGACTTTGGAAATGGCATGAAATTGCTCATCTCCAAATCACCATTCCCAGGATATCGATTTTGCTTCTTTATAGATAGACTTGACAAGTACGGGGAAGATGGTATAGATAGCTTAGACCACGAAGATCTTGCGAAAGATCTCAACGAATAGGCTTCCAAAGAAGATATCAAAATCTTAGTTAGCTCGTATCCACACCGAGAGTTTCAAGAAGCATTTTCGGAAGATCGTCGTATTAGACTCCATAGGCTTACGAAACCCGATATTCTACGATTTGAGCGAAATATATTCAGAGAGTATAAATACTTCCTCATTGTCCAACATTTCTATAAGAAATTGGCTGTAAAGGTAGTTAACTTGTCCAATAGCGTCTTCCTTTGGGCCCGTCTTACTATATATTCTAGACTACGCAGAAATAATCCACTCTGTTTAGATATTCTAATCCACTCCGCTCTATAGAGGGGTGCTCTTTACTTTCTCGCTCTATAAATTATCTATTTAAGAGATAATCCACTCTATAAAAAAACGGATTATCTGCAGATTATCCTATAGATATCCTAAAATCTATAGATTCTAGAAATCCTTAAAATCCATATATAAAATATATAAATATCTATATAAATATATAAATATTAGTATAACTTTTATAATTAGTATAAAGATTAATATAAATCCTTAAATTTAAAACTGAAAACTTTAAGTTTTTAAAAATATATATTTTTTTAAACTTCAAATCTCTATTTCTTTTAATAATCCACCGGATTTATAAATATCCGCCGAATTTTTAACAATCTACCAAATTAATAAATTATCTATATCTATCTATAAATTATCTATAGTATTACTACTTAGAAAATACCAAAATCCGCTCCGCTATAGATTAATCCGCGGATTCTCTCAAGTCCAAGTAGTACTACTATGGATATCTGTTTATATAGTCTAGTATATTCTCTAGTTATAATTGCTTTATATAACTCCTGAGTATAAGGATATAGATAATTATTTAAACAAACAATTTGAAAACTTACCTAGAGATAATATCAACGCTTTATATAAGAATATATTAGTATCCATTATTCCTAGTAATTAGCAAAAAGTATTTAAGATACTATTACTTATATCCAAAATATACTTACTTATAGCGATATCTTTAATATAGATTGATAAACTGGACAATCTCATATTTCCAATATCGTACTGGATATAACTATATACTAATAATGAAATCAAAGAACGGTAAACTATAGTAGAATACGAAGTTGATAATCTTATAAAGGGTTTACTTAAAATAACGGAATATTGTAATAATAAAGAGAATCTGTTCTTCTATATAAGTATCTTGTTTTTCCACTAGATGTTTAGAGACTTTATAAAACAAAGTAAACAATTATACGATTTTTCAACCGAATTCCCGAACTTTGTAGACTTTGAGGTAAAAACTCGAGTTTATTTAACCGAACTCTGATTTGCAAAGATAGAATATATTATAGATAAAACTACAATTTCAAATCTCCTCAAGGAGTATCCTTCTAGACCGTCTCGAGATATATAATTAGATATTTTTGAATAAGTTATCTCCTATTATATTTAAGCAGGCTACTGTTGCCTTATAGGAAATATAACCAATCTATAATCTATAACTATACTTGATAATAGTGAAAATAGGATTTTTATATCTTTTATTCACTATATTATATAAAGCTTGAATAATATCGAATATATATATCGGAAAGTATCGAAAAATCCCGATCTTCTTCTTATTAAAGATGATCTTTCTCTTATTATATCTATATCTCTATCTTTGGAAGACGATAGCTCAATACTAAAGATACTTCTGGATCTTGGAGCCTTGCCGAATAAGCAAGTCGAGGTTAGAGACGAGGAGTAGGAATCTATAGTATCAGTCTAGATAATATTTTGTATCTACTTTGTAGCTACTATAATTGGTAAGGAAGCGGATAAGTATAAAGATAGTTTATATAGTATACTCGAGCAGTTTCTTATTATTGGAGTAGTTAATATAAATTGTATAATCCTAGTAGCTCTAGGGAGAAGACTCTAAGATTATAAAGAACCTCCGACTTACTATATCTCTTTATAGTAACTGGTATAATAGTTGAAGCTAGCCAACGAGGATTATTTGCTCAAGATAATAAATAGTTCTCAGAAAGGGGTATTAACTAGTTTGCGAGATATATAGAGTTATTTAATATCTTCAAAATCGGAAAGTCCGTCTATAGAGGCTATATACCCTCTATTTGACCTCAGTATATAGCCCCTGTCGCCGTTACCAGAAGATGAGACTGATAGTAATATATGGAAGTATATATTCTTTGTTCATTCTATCCAATTAGGGGATACTTAGATAATGATACTATATCTGAAATTAAAGTAGTATTAAGGAATTATCAGAGGGTGTAAAAGGAGATAGTTCCGGGGTTCGGAGAAGTAACTATCTGCAAAAGAGAGGAAATAGATACTATTTAACTAAGAAGTGAAGTCTCTACTCTAAATATCCTTTAGTTATCTAGCTGGAGTAACCCGAACTATAACTAACATCTATCTCTTGAATATTGATACTAGATAGATATTGCCTTTTGAGTGATAAAGATACTTTATACTGTTAAGAACTGAATCGTTTGTTGGCTACGTTAAGAAGCTATAGTACCTATATATATATGCTATATATTCAGGGCACCTGATTCATATCCGGTATACAGGCGCTTGGACACTGGTACTTCATGACTTCGATCAGTTTAAGCTCAAGTATTATCTCAGTATGATATACTATATATCATGCGCTTTCTCACCAAGTTCAGGCAGATAGAAGCAGTTGAACTTCTAGTCAGTATTACAGTTTTCTGCTGGATGGGCGAGTGTATTTTCCAGCTGGCTACCGAGGGACCCAAAAGCGACAAATTGACTGCACAATTCCAGTCGATGTTTTTTCGCCGCACACCGCACACTGGCTACCGTCAGGCCCGTGGCTCCTGAAGGACATTGAGAGGATCAGGATGACGTTCTTGGTGGTGGTAGGCGACAGGGACCTCCTAATGAATCGGGAGCAGGTGAGAGACACCGAAGCAGGTCGAGAAAAATCAAGGTGGGGTGGCGAGGGTGGTACGTGAGTGTGGAGAACTACGTACGTATCAGTTGAGCGTATTCAACGCAGATAGAGAAATCCGTGCAAAAACAAGCGACGAAACAATTCACCAAGCAATCTAAATAAAAAGCTCAATCTTGAGATTCTAGTCTCGACAAAGCGATTATTCTATCATTCTAAGCTGCGCTGGTAGAATTAGCCACGTGTTACTACATAACGTGGGCGCCGAGCTCAAATCAAGATTTAAGAACAGGGCAAGTAAATGGTCATATGAACGTAGAAAGAACAGCAGGGAGAGAGCTTTACTTTTTAACTTGGCATTCAGATACTGTTTCGCAACTTTCGAGAGACGAAGGTTTAGTACTCAAACGTACTCCAGCGCCAACCCAAGCTATTGAATAGTAGAATGCAGAAGAGGCTTAACATTCATAAGAACTATAATTTCTTCCAAATAAAGTCAATGGATTTCTGATCCCGGCTCAAAAGTAGTGTCTTCGATAGAGCCAAAGATAATACGGTTGGTAGAACACTACTCTTGTAATCAAACCCCCAGAACCAGAGAGCGAGGTAGGTTAATATGATGGATCTGACGGCGGCTAATACCTACGCTTCCATGTTACCAATTGAAATTGGAATAGTTCTTCTCCTAGCTAATGTATCGCCGGCTATATCTCTCAGGTCCTGTATATAGCTTGTGATTATTATCGTTACCAGAATGATTATCAACCAGGCTATAAGTCTAAAGTTAGATGTTACAATGGAGTATTGGATACCAATCTCTAAGGGTCCGGTCGAGAAGTATATGATTCCGACACTATTTAAGAAATTCTTTAGTAGCGGGTGGGAGTCTCTGTTATATCTATTGTACCAGAGGCATCCCGAAAGAAGTAGTAATGCAGAATAGGCACCGCTATCCCAGAAGGATATTGCGGTAGTGAAGAGATATAATCCATAGAGGATGTTTGCTATCAGCTTCTCACCAACTTTTCCTACTGAGATTGAGCGCCACGATTTGTTGAGTATATCCTCTGTAACACCTCGTAATTGGTTATATATATTGAATGCCAAGAGGAGACAAAATAACTAGATAGTTATCTGTGGAAGTCTTGAAAGAATAGAAAGTGGTGGTATATACTCGTAGTCGTAATATTTGTAAGCGATCGAAGTACTCGCCAGTTCGAAAATGATCCCTACAATAGAAAGGTTAGAGATATCATTACGAACGAAGAGCCACGCTATGTAGGAATGGTATTTAACTCTGTTATGCTGTGTATGCAAAGCCTGGGATTGGATGTAAGAAACTAGTAAGTTCTTCAAGACATGGAAGCTAAACATAAAACGTTGTTGGAGAACGGCAACAAAAAATTGGTGGGTGGGTTCTGCATGTTGGTGGCACATGTTGGCGGCACCTGGAGCTGATGTGATTCATATGAAGCTCTTACTAAATCAGCATGAAGGAAATCTTCAGAGCCGGAATTGATATACTCGTACAATATGACACAACAGAAGTTTTTAAACTTTGTTCAAACAAGCTACTTTACCCTTCTTATTTCCCAACCCTCTTAGAAATATATATATATATATATTATATTAACCCCAACAATTCGGTTATATCTAGTAGGTCTGAGCAGGTTTGTTGGAAAAGAATCCAATAATTGCTAATCAAAGATACCGGATATTAAATCTGTTGACGAAACTGACTAACCTTAATATCTAACCAATAGCTGACGAGTACGCCCAAGAATAAGCCGACGCGGTAAATGCAGACTTGTGGCGTAGGTCCGCAAAATCGCGGCAGATACCCAAGATGCCCAGCCACCACTATAATTTCGTGCTCTCCAATCCATCGCGAATTAAATTCGATTCTCTTTGAAAAAGGACTTCTTCATCTTCTAGCTTAAAGATTTCTAAGGTCGCAAGATCTGGTGTATACAAATTCGGTCACGATTTTTCCGACCGCCATCCACTACTCCTTCCTTCCTCTAGTTATGGCTCCTCCCACCAACAACAACAAAATCATAAGAGCGCTTGCATCAGCAATGCTGCTTTCGATATCAGTATGGACTGCCGTGACTATGGATCTAGCAAAGGTCGTTGCACACCAACAACCATTCGTTGAATCCGGCGTCATCGCGTGGCCATCTGGTGAAGTCCCAATAATCGATCATTTCTTTCCAGTGGAAATTTTTAATCAAATATGGCGGGGTACAATGGCTACCTTTAGTCCATCAACGCTTGGGTACGATCCGATTGCATCGTGGCAGATGTTTTCCTTTCTCACTGATCTCGGACCGGTGTACGCCATATTTTTGCTGGAGTCATTTCGCCCCGCAAACGCCCGGAGTCCAGCATACTTGTGAGTTCAGCTGCCCGCACGTAAAGTATACTGCTGAACTTAGTACCTCTAGTCCTACAATCTTCACGTTCTTGGCTCAGTTCTCTGGTATCGGAATCGTTGCTCCTTTCTTCTGGTTCCTTTGCCTTATCTTTGGTCCGGGCGCGCACGATCTTGCAAACCTTCCACCCTCATCTCGCACCGTCCGTCACAGCAACATCTGGAAAATAGTGCCGGTTATTCTGCTGTTCCATACCACGGAGGTATTTCTCATGTTCCTCTCAACTGAGCTTTCAACTAGGCACTACTGGACCTGGACATGGCAGGCATCCCCCTTATGGATTGGTATCGCTGTCGCTGTCGCCTCAAGTATTACGAAAGACAAGATTACAAGTAAAGGATCATATGCAGGTTTGGGAAGCTTGCTTGCGATTCTTGGTGGCATCTGCACCGGCGTATGGCTTTTTACACTCACGTCTTCGCCTTTCCCAATCGCGACAGTCTTTCTTCCCAGCGTCGAAGTCCAATCGGATTATGTCTTGCATGCGAGAAAGGCATTGCAAGCAGATGAAGTCGGCACATTTATGGCCGCGTTTGTGTGGTTGGTATTCTCTTTCTACGACCTTCATGTAGCTGGACTGCTAGATGGGAAATGGCTGGTCTATAGTGCGATGCTTCCCGTTGCGATTATATTCGCAGGACCAGGTAGTACTCTAGTGGCCGGCTGGTATTTGAGAGAAGTGGCTTTGATGACAATCTAAATACCGAAACTCCTACTCGGTCGCGATAAAGAAACAAAAGTGGCTGGTTATAGTGACCATTGAGGAGAGAACCAACGAGGGAGAAATTTGCACTGGGATGTTGAGGAGATTGTCACCCAAGTCTGATACTATTTTGTTTCCCTGGAGGTTGTTGATGTGGGTGCTCTTTGAGCTGAGAGCACTGGCTGGGAACCGAGAGTTGGAAGTACCGGCTTCGAAAGTATTGAGAAAGGAGGAGCTGGGAGCTGAGAAGTAGAAGCATTTACTTATTTACATAATCTTACTATTACAAATATTACCAGAACCTTTTAAAGATATACTCATTTCGCAATCTAAACAAAATAAAAGAGTTATGTATTTTAAAGTATCACAAGGCGGTTTTCAAGGCGGACTGTGTACGCCACCACATCTCTGTAGCCAATAATTAGCATTCAATTCGTCGACTGCATAAGTTGCAGGACTGAGCCTCTTCACACGAAATCGATAAGAAAGCCTGGTCGCACCCCCGCCTGAAATTATGAATTTACAATATCTGTCGAATTCTTGATCATCACCTCTGTCTTCACGATGGTTGTATTACTGGCCTGATATTTATTCCATCTCATTCGATTCAAAGCGCTTCGCAATCTCATAGCCTTATGCAGCAAGCTAGGGACGTGTCTTAGTCTCTCAATGGAACCACTTACACAATGCGAGGCGCGGGCCCTCGTAGAAAAGATTGCTCAAGAGCACACACTTTGAATGGAACTATCAAAGGAACAAGACTAGAATTGCTTGTTAACAACTGCCTTGATATGTAAGATTGATATTCTTGCAAAACCTTCTTCCTGCAGCACTCAGCTCACACTGCTATATAGCCTATCGAGCCAACTGTACGAAAAGTCGACTCATTTTCTCCTTGAACTGATCCAAAATGCCGATGACAATTATTACGAATCTGTAACTCCACGTTATGTTTTTCCTACAAACCTGGAAGTTTCCGTAGCGATTGTAATGAAGTCGGTTTTACAGCTAAGAACGTTGAAGCTATTTCTGCCATCAGTCAGAGCACCAAAACAAATAAAACAAATGATGGAGAGTATATTGGCGAGAAAGGGATCGGGTTCAAATCAGTGTTCAAAGTTGCTGAAGCAGTTTGAATTTCTTCGCGCGAGTATACATTTAAATTTGACACAACAGAGTTCATGGGAATGGTCGCACCTATCTGGGAAACGTTTCCCGAGCAAACAAAACCGGGATGGACTTCGATATATATACAATTTCTGAAGTCGTTGATTAACTCCAATGCACTAACTCATACCTACAGAAGCAATCTCACTTCTCCACAGGTCTTAAAAAACATCTCCCTTATCATTCCTGCTGGTTCAAAGATCGGTATAGTTGGCCGCTCTGGCTCGGGAAAGTCATCTCTGCTACTCACTCTATTCCGCATGCTCGATCTCAGTTCTGGATCTATCACAATAGATGGTCTTGACATCTCCACCATATCACGCCAGGAAATCCGCTCGAGGCTTACGGTCCTTCCCCAAAACCCTTTCTTCTTGAGCGGTACTGTCAGGTCGAATACAGATCCGTTTGGAAGGAAAAGTGATGAAGAGATTATCGAGGCGCTTGAAAAGGTAGGCATCTGGAATATAGTAATTGAAGCCAGTGGATTAAATGCGAGAATCGGCGATACGGAATCGGAAGGAGATAAAGATGGAATTTTGAGTCTGAGTAAGGAGCAGAAACAGTTGTTCTATCTTGCTAGAACAATCTTGAGGAAGAATCGGGTAGTTATATTGGATAAGGCAACTAATTAGTAAGTACCAAGATCTCCTTACCTAATAATCTTATAATTCCTATTTTGACCTCTCTATATCCTCTAGCTTTTCCTTTCTTTACTTCTATATTAGATATACTAATACCAAATATAGAATAGATCTATATATAGATATCAAGATCTAGATAATTATTCGAGAAGAGTTTAAAAAGTATATAATCATTATAACTATATATCGATTAGATAGTTTGAGGGATTTTGATTAAGTATTTATTTTGATTATAGAAGAATTATTAGAATAAGAATATTAAATATAATATTTTGATATAGAAACCAATTCGATATATCTAAGATATTTTGATATTTATAAGATTAGATTAGTTCAATTTAGTTTAAATATATTCAAGAAAAAATATTTTTAAAAAGTAAATATAATATTAATAATATTATTACTATTATCCAAACTAAATAAATCTAACAAAGTTAACTTCTCCAAGATTTCCATTTTAGTAAATATAAAAAGTTATTTTAATCTCTTTTTTTCTTTATATCTTTCTTTACTTTATCTTTATTAATCGAATAAAATATTATATAAGATTAAATAGTCGGTTCTATATAATAATTATTAATATTAATATCTTATCAATATCCAAAGTTAAAATATATAAATATAATATATATTATATATCTATATCTCTTTTTTTAGTAACTAATTAACTAATAAATTATTTATTATCAATATTATTATATTTATCTCTCTCCAAATCTTTATTATAACTTTCAATTTTATTATTTCTTTTTGTTTCTAACTTATCACTATTTATTATATTATCGATATTATTATATTTACTTCTTTCTAAATTCTTATTATAACTTTTCAACTTTTTATATATTTTAATAAATAGTTTGGAATATTCATTATTATTATAACTATTATAATTATATTAGAAGATAGAATTAGATATTATAAAGAGAATTAAATAGAATAATAGGATTTTAAAAGATAGAAGATAAAATAAATATAAAGAATAAAAATAGAGAATAAATAATAAAAAGAAGAAAAATAAAAAGAAGAAGAAAAAGAAAGAAAAGAAAAAAAGAAAAAAAGAAAAAAAGAAAAAAAGAAAAAAAGAAAAAAAGAAAAAAAGAAAAAAAGAAAAAAAGAAAAAAAGAAAAAAAGAAAAAAAGAAAAAAAGAAAAAAAGAAAAAAAGAAAAAAAGAAAAAAAGAAAAAAAGAAAAAAAGAAAAAAAGAAAAAAAGAAAAAAAGAAAAAAAGAAAAAAAGAAAAAAAGAAAAAAGAAAAAAAGATAAAAATATAAAAAAAAGATTTTTGAATAAAGTTAGAAAATAGTAATATTTACTAAATATTCCTAATATAAAAAAGAAAAGCGAAATAAAAAAGAAAATAATAATTATTTTATTAATAAAAACTATTATTATTAATTAAAATATCTAAAAAATAATAAGAAATTTGAATAAAGATAGATTAAGAAAGAAATAATCAAATATATAAAAAAGTATAAAATTTAAAAAGTTTGATATATTTATTAGAAAAGAAACAAAATAAACTAAAATAATAAAATTATTATAAATACTTATCTTCTGAATTATATAAAAGTGGTTAGAATCTCGGATATTATTAATCGCGATAATTAGTAATATTATTATAGATTTATTATTGAAAATAATTATATCGAGAATCGAATAATTATAATAATAAATAAATAAATAGTAAATTGAATTAAGTATAAAATTCTATATACTAAAGAAAATTATCTAGTTATATAGATCTTTATTCTTTATTATCTTATTAATTCTATTATTATTATAGAAGTGAGCTATAGAGTATATAATATATAGATTGGAAGTACTAATTAATCCGGCCTTTAACTTATCTAGAAATTAGGTTTAATAGTTTGAACCTTCTAGTTTATAAAGCTTCACTTTATAATCTGATTATAGAAAGCTTAACTTTCCAGATTGTTTATAAAAAGTGATCAAAAGATCAATAGTTAGAAAGAAAACAACTAATTTTACTATCTCAATATCTCGACCCTATATTTTGGTTATAAGATATTTATAATATAACAATTATCTTTTATTATAATGAAATAGATAGGAACTAGTAAAATATTATATATTATTAATTAAAGATTTTATTAAAAATATTATTCTTATTTTAGATATCTTTATAATAATAAATATCTTTTTTCTAGAATATTATTTATTTTAAAAATATCTATATTATTCTAGTAAACAAAAAGCAAGTTGAGATTTCGGGTAGGCTTATTCAAAATATAATATAACTATACTAGATATTATAATTATTATTAGCTAGTAACTTAATTACTATCTAATTATATTCTAATTATTATCAATTAGTTCCTATCTCTTATATATACTTAGTATTTCGATAAAATACCATTATATAGTATATAAAGTAAAGGTAGTATATTACTAACTTAGCTAGTTTCTGATAAGATACTATCTGATAAAATACTATTTTTTATTCACCTTCCTTTTTCCTTTATACCTTCCTTTATTCAACTTTCGTTATATATCTATCTTATATTTTTTTCCTACTATCCGGTCTATCAAATAGCTATATACTATATCTACTAGTTCTATATTATTCCGAGGTTTACTAACTAAATATAGTATTTATAGACCGAACTATACTAGTTATTAAATAAGATACTAAAGATAGTTATCTAGCTTTTAAATAGTTATCAACTATAGATAGTAGATAAGCTTTGCTAGTATAAATTATATATTAAGAACTAGTATCCTATAATAGAGTATTTAATATACTATCCAAATTTCTATTATCTATAATCTATATACTAATATAGTATTTATTATTTCTATAAAATATAGAAATATATATTAGTAATCTACTAAATCAAAATAGTTATCTATAAGAAGATAGTATTATAGAAAGAGATTAAACTATAAATATATTTTACTAGATATAATAGAATTGATTACTTTATAATTATAGATATAAATACTAATAAGAAGGAAAAGAGATTAGAATATATCTATAATTTAGTCTTCTTAATATAGTTAGAAAAGAAGTTATTTAAAAAGTTAAAGTAAGATTATAAAGAAATAAAGTATAATCTAGAAAAGTAAATAGTAGTTATCTAAGATATTAGAGATTCCAAATTGGAAAGAGTATTCTAGTTATATAACTTAATAGAGTTTCTATATTATCTAATAATACTAAAAGATAAGGAAATCTAGAGTTTATATAAATTACTACCAAAGAAAGAACTAGAGATAGATAATAAGAATATAACAAATTCTAACTTTATCTATATTATAATAATTATAGAGACTGTTTTATAAAAGGTATACTAGTTATATAACAATATCTTATCTAATTAGAAGATAACCTAGTAGCAAACTAATATTTTAAACAAGTTCTATATAGAGATATTAGATAAGATAAATAGGTTCCGGTATTTCAAAAATATATCGATCTTTATTATCTACTTTACTATTATAAAGTAGTTACTAATATACTATTACCAAGTAGTCTACTATAAAGATAATTACTTTATCTAGATATAATTAGTTTAGATACTTCTCCGCAATATTATTCAACTTACTATATTCCAGATATAGGCTATAGATAAGATTATAATAACTTTAATAATCGAGAATAGAATAGAGATAGAATAAATACTATAATATACTATTTACTATTTATACCTAGCTTTGATCTGTTATATAGTAGATAATATACTATTTTAGTTACCAATTTTGAGTTTCTATATAATATTAAGTTAGAAAATATAGGGAAAAGATTATAAGTTATAAAAGGAGCTAAGTAATTTCAATAGCTATTTATCTATACTAATCTAGACTATATAGTTTATACTATTCGACTATACTTATTTCTGAGAATAAGATAATAAAGATCAGATCCCGATCTTTCTCACTATAATTTATAAGAAGTTCTTCTAGTAGTTAGTAGAGATATTATTTAACTATATTTTATAATAATAGTTCTACCTATTCAAGATAGATAAGATAGCTATTACCAAGTACTAAGTATAATAGTTCTTAAATAGATAGATTATAAAGTACTATAAAGTAGAACTATAAATATTATAGATCTCAGACTTAGTAATATCTAAATATTACTAAGTATATATTCTACTATATAATAAACTTCTATTCTATATCTAGAACCTAATCTTAATAGAGTTATAATAGTTAAAGAATAATCTCGATCTAGAAGATTTCGATAATTTATAACTCTCTTATTTTTATAATACCGAGTTTTTAGAAAAGGCTAAGTATATTCTCTTTTGGTAAATCCAAAGTTATATAGAACTTTAGATTATATTCCTAACTTAGATAGCTAATAGAAGTATAATCTTATATTCTAAGATAATAACTATTTATAAAATATATATTTAGGAATTCCTTAAACAGATCTTAATACTCTATTATATTATCTCTAATCTATTTCTATATAAACCAGAACTACTATCGATAATATAGTAAAATATTATATAATAATATTATCTACTAATCTGAGAGAAGCTTATAATAATCTATATCCAATACTATAAGAATCAATAGTAATTAGGTATATATAAAGATAATATCTAGTTCCTACCCAAAGTTATTAAGAATTTACTACTTATATATATAATTTATATCTTACTATTATAATAACTTTTCCTTTATTAGTAAGTTTCTAGAATACTCTTCTTACTCTATTTCTAAACTAAGCTAGATAGGATTATATAGATAAATAGGATTTTATCGGTCTATTTAACCAAAGTCTATATATATATCTAGATACCTTACTTATATATCTCTAACTAGTAGTAACTAGTTATATTGATTACTAAGAAAAAGTTCTTAATAAAGAAGTAAACCAACTTTGATTTGGTAGAGAATAGCTTTAGAGAGGATATCGAGAATAAACTAGATCTTATAGTTTTGATAAAGTTAAGTAACTATTTATATTATATATTTAACTATATCTATATTAATATTACTATATTGATTATAAATACCTTGCTCTATCAGAATTATTAGACTTCGGAAAACTAGTAAACCTTCTTCTAATTCGATTATTTACTCTAAAATAAGTAGTTATATAAGATTTTGGAAATATTTTCAGTTTGTATATTAGATACTATAAAGTATAACTAGATATAGAAGAAAGAGATATATATAGAAACAAATCTATTAATAGTTATATATAAGCTATATAATATACTATATTTACAATTCCGAGTTCCGGATCAATATTAGAGTATATTTGTTATCTTAAAGCTTTAATCTACCAAATAAGTAGTTCTAGTAATAAGAACTAGCTCTAATAAGATATTAGTAGTAATAGTAGGAATAATACTAGCCGATATAGAAACTACTATTCTAGTTTTACCGATAGTAACTCTATAAAGCGATATACTGAAATACTTTTACCAAATCAATATCTAGTTTCTAATCTAGTTAGTAAATTACTAACAATCTATTATCTTTATAATTATCTTTATCGAAGTAGTATATATAATTAGCTTCCTAAAATACTATTATCTATAGATTAGTAAATAAATACTTAACTAGATTATAATTAATAAAAGCTATCTTATAATTATAACTAGTAACTACTAGTTATATATAATCTAGCTTGGCTAATATATATAGTAAATCTGGATATAAATAGTCTAACTGATTACTATATTTCCTTTTATAATATAAACCGAGTTTATTAAGTATAATAAACTAGTATAATCTTGGATTATCTATAAATCAACTAACTAGCCAAATCTTAAATATATAGTTAGTTACAAAATCAGACTAAGTATATTTATAAAATAAATAGTTATTCTAGTTCGGAACTACTAGCTATAGTAAAAGATCTTCGACTATTTATAGAATAAGATTATTATCTACTACTAGATATAGAAGGAAGTTATCCAGTTTACCAAGTTTCTTATATACCCTATCTATATATCAATATCAGATATTAAGAAAGAGAAAGTAGCTATTATTACTAGATAGCTTAGTAATCGAAACTAGTTAATAATTATTATTATCTTTATTCTAAAGCCGGGATTTGACTATCTATTTATCTATTAGATTATCTATATTAATAAGTTTGATTAGTTAATAGATTTCTTATAAGAATCTAGTTATATAAAGTAGGATAGTAATAAAGTATTATCGATTATCCTTCTCTATACTAAGTAGAAGCTATAGTTAGATAAATATCTATTTATAAATCGAGTTACTATATAATTATACTTTATCTAGTAATACTATTTCCGAAGGATCTTAAACTAGTTCTTAGATATATTCTCCAATTAGTAATAATATATACTAGGAAATAAAGTATATCAGATCTATTACAAACTTTATTAGGATATATAGCTTATTAAGATAGTATTTGCTTTATTATATAAAGCCGAGATAGAATTCACTAAACCTACTAAAGTTTTATAATAAGATTATATTCGTAACCAAGTTATAAATTACTATAAATACGATCTCGAGATTATAATTAGATATTATAACTTAGATTATAATAGATATCTAAAGACTTTAGATTTAAAGAATAGCTATCCTTATTTAGAGAGAAAAACCGTTATATAAAGATTATATAATAAAGTGAAGTTTAGATATCCTTATCCTTAATATAGAGATAGAAAAGGTATTTATAATTATTAATATACTATTAGTAAATATAATATACTAAAATAAAAGGTATCTATTAGAAGAATAATATCTAGAGAATTATAAATATCCTTAGTAGAACTTTAGATAAGAAGATAGATTGATAAACTAGTTTATTAGTTTCTTGATAGATTAATAGAAAAGTTTACTAATTTACTTTATAGAATATAAAGATCTATATAAATAGATAGTTTCCTATAGTATATAGAGCTTTGTATTCAACTTCAATTATTACTTATTATTTATTATTATAATTATAATCGATTCTCTATATAACTATTATTAATAATAAACTCTATAATAGTATTATTAATTATTATAATCTATAGTATTCAAGATTCTAACTATTTCTATATAATTTAGAAGATAAGTATTTGTAATATTTTTGTTACGTCGTGGCTCAGCTAGTGTCACGTGGGAGTGATACTAGGACGTGGTGTTGTGTATTGAGACTTGCAAGCAGGGGATTGAATGGTAAAAAGAGTTCTGAGCGATTGTAACTAAGTAATGGAA